>OX467313.1:2590000-5090000 GCA_950108535.1 Agriphila straminella
GTGCATATTCATGAGCTGTTATTTTATTATGCTGTGGTTGCATACAAAGGAGTGGGTTGGATGATACACATACTAAAATTTTGCTAGGGCGATATCGGGGTTTGCGAATTTGGCTATTAATTTTAATATGTAGGTAATAAGCTTCGTTAGACCATATAATAGCTCATTGATACATTAGACAAAAGATTTTCGAATTAGTCTCTTTAAGCAATGTCCGGCACCACATTGTCATATAGCTCTATCGCTTTTCATCACACTGAAACATTAGTTAACTAAGGCAAGAAAACCGCACGTAGGTACGCATCCGCACACTTTAGCCGGTCGTGATTGCTCAGCGATACAATTTAGTCAAATATTATAATAAATAATAACAATAATCTTTATTTTCTCATCACAAACAATAATCCTAAATGATACCTTATATTGTATGTACTAAGCTAGGTTTGTGTGAGACTGATGTCCGAAATGGGTAAGTAAATACCCGTTAGCACAGATCATCAGGCTCCCACCGTCGGACATTTGTGGCGGGCAATCTAGTTACACAGATCTGATGATTAAACAAATTACATTGGAACAGTTTACTTAAAAATTTATACTAAGTTAGTGCAGAGTTAGTGTGCTTGTGTGTGTGTGTGTTGTAAATAGAGCGATGAGTTTTATTTACATTATATTGTTTAATACAAGGCTTTTACCCCAAGCTAACCTTTCCACGTCCCGTACAAATAAGCTATAGTTAGACTTAAGCACAGTTATGGGATCGCAAACTGGTATGCAGTGAAAGTCAGGACAGCTTTCATCTCGCCGCTTACTGGTCGGCCATTGTGAAACTGTTATAGTTATTGATATGCGCACTAAATTAAATCAGATTAGTTTTGCAAGCGAATAGAAATGAGGAAATGTCAACAATGTCAATTTAAACAAGTTGATTTAACACAAATTATTTGTTTATTTAGTAAGGAGATAAAAACATGCTGACTTTTAATTTGCATTTTTAATAATTTTGTGAAAAAATTGTTTTACAGTTATTTCTATTCTAGTGTTTTTTATAAAATAATAATACAAGTATTTTAAACACTTTTTTTTAAACACGTGTTTTTTATAGTCACTACTTAAGTAGGTAATTTTTTTTAATATAAGTAAGTAAGTGATATAAAACTTCTCTAAGCCACATTCGTAACCCTAAAGATAAGAAGAGGGCAAAGATGGAGCGAACTTGCCCAGAATGTGTATCTTCAATCTTCAGTAAGATTTATGTAGGTAATAATTAATTATATTTTATGTTTGCGAACGCCTTAGAAATCAGCGCTGCTGCGTCAAAAAATCTAGCAAAAAATGTTTGGCAAACAAGTAACAAAATCTACATTGTCTTACTGACACGTTTTATCAATATAGAGTCCTATTTAGACATGACTGTTTACCATTAAACGGCTGATTTGGATTAAATTTTTCACACCTAGTTTATAACCTGGATTAGATTAGATTATTACAATTGTGGTACTTTTTATCCTGTTCAAAGGTTCCCTATCCCTAGGATCCACGCGGACGAAGTCACGTGCGGAAGCTAGTATGTTCACGTTTTCATTAATTTTGTCATTTACAATCAGCCATTTTTAGTGTCGGTCACTGCTGGGGCACTTCCTTACTTATGGGTGGATAAAGAGGATGGGCCATAACCCACCACGCGGGCCCAATGCGGATTGGCGGGCGTTAACTGCAAATGCAGCCGGGATCAACGTGCCTTCCGAAACAAGAAGCTCGAGATAATAATTTTTTGGTCACCCATCCCATGACCGACCCTAACGAAACTTGTTTAAGTTCCGCAATCGCTGGGCTAGGCGCTAAACCACTGCGCCACGAGTTCCTCAATCCGCAATTTGGTCACTAAGGGGAATTAAATAAACAACAATTAGTATCATAACTGAACCTGTGGATTAATAGAGTAACGAAACGAGTGCTTTTCGTGATGACGATTTAGGAAAGGAACTAGCTATTTTTGTAATTGATTTTTTTATGGTCAAAATAAAAGATGCGGCGAAGGTGACATATAAATACGAGTATATTATCGTGTACCTGTTTGTTTTACCACAGAATGAAATTTGAGACACTTTGCGGTTACTTCTAGCTCCTACAGAATCTATATTGTATGTTACAAAACAAACTTTGCTAACCTTAGCTTACCTAACGTTACCTTTTAAAAACATTAATTACCTATTACGCCACCAAAACCACTGCGCCACCGAGGAGCTCGGTGGCGCAGTGTCGGTAAGCAACGTTCGCAAGGGTCGGTCATGGGATGGGTGACCAAAAATTTATTATCTCGAGCTCCTCCGTTCTTCGGAAGGCACGTTAAGCCGTTGGACCCGGCTGCATTTGCAGTCGTTAACACCCACCAATCCGCATTGGGCCCGCGTGGTGGGTTATGGCCCATCCTCCTTACCAGAAGGCCCCAGCAGTGGGGACATCAAAAATGGCTGATGGACAATTACCTATTTGTATTTAAAAAGAAAAAATAAAATGGCTTGTTTAAAAATAGTAGTTTATGATACTGATACATAATACCTAGTTATGTGCAGTTTCATACACTACTTTATCTACACTCATACATTTGGGATTGTACCTACTAAATAAAAGATCAACGTTAGAAAAGAGAGAGAGAGACTTTGGTTGAATTAGCAATGTGCCTACCTTGTAATAAGTCATTTCCTTAGCTGCATCTCAAATAATTTTGCAGAGTCAATCTTTTTCAAATTTTTAAGCAAGAATAAAACACCTACGAAATTCAGTATAACAAAATGTAAAAATTAAAATCAAAATTTAAAACTTTTTTGTAATGCTCTAAAAATGGCGCGCATTCCATTAGAAAAAAATATTGAGATGAGTGCATTCTTGCAAACTAATCGCAATAAGTCATCGATCACCATAGAGTGCATTTTAATCATGGAAATTATGTGGAAAAATATCGTTTTTTTTTAAATATCACGGCACTACCTTCTTCTTGGATTCGCCCTGTATCGTAATGAGAAAAAAAGTTATTTTATGATGCAGCTGACTGCATCGTAATGAGTTTTTTTTTAATTTTACCTATTCACGAAAATAAAGTACGTCTTTATATTACCTTTTTTGAATTCATATTTGGAACATTACGTTGTGAGTGTAGATAAAACGTATTATATCACATTATTTTTATACTTACAATGTAACATTTACTTGTTTTTACTCTCTATAACTGAAATGTATTTTTGTTACCAATGTTTTTACCGATTTAATTATTCGTAAGACAGATTCGCATTAGGTATTCAAATATTGCTATTCAATAATAAACATGTTTAATTTTTGTTTCTTCAAAACGAAGTAAATTAAAAACCTCCAAAAAGTTTAACCTAAACAAAAATTCGCTCTGGAAGATTCGTATCCATACTAATAATTATGATCTCCAAAACACTATAAAACTGATTTAGATATTTTTAGTATATAGCGAGTGGGATATTTTTTTTACGAGATATATGTTTACTCGTGGGTGCCACTTAAATAATATTTGACTGCAGAATTTGATTGCGATGATGTCACGACTTCATACCGGATTTGAAGATAGCATTGAAAATAAGTTTCATGAGGTATTCGATATTACAGATATTCTGTGTAAATATGAAACTTACGTTGTATTATTAAAGTCTGCCATTTGGATATTTACCATCTGCAATTCGGAGCACAAAATTTCTTATTTATTCATTTTTTTTGTTTTTTTATTCTATATTTGCGAGGGTTTTTCCTTATAGGAAATGCAACCCTAATAATAGGTAACACAAGGTAAATTATCAAGTTAATCTACGCTTTAGTTAGACCACACTGCACAATATAATATAGGTATAACATCTTGGCCGTTTTTGGATAACGGTGGTGTTGCCAAAATCCTATTACAAAAACCTGTCTCCCCTTTAATTCATTAACGCCGGAGCGGTCGCTGGCGACCGAGACACAATAGATTTTCTATTGTGTCTCATTTTCCGGGCGTTGAAGAGTTAAACTGATGGGTATCTTTACATAAATCAATCACACATTCTGCTCATCTACAAATAGTTGAAAGAACGTCGAATACATTTTAGAATAAAAAAAAACACAAATGCTTTTAATACAGCTAATAATATTGCTACGAAATTCCGATGAGAGGAACCGTTACTTAACCTCTAAACACGTTTGATCAAACTGAAATGCGAACTCCACTTGACTTTTTAATCTCATCAATTCGAGCGATCACCTGCATGTTACTGTATGGTTTTTACATTAATATAAAAATGATTGTATGTTAAAGATTAATGAGAACTTAGTGTTAATTTATTCAACTATTGGTTAGTAATTTTGATATCCATACTAATTTGTTCATCAATGCCCAATTGTAAATAACATTTAGAGCCAAACTTTGCTATGTTAGAAGATTGTTTCCGATGTTTTCCGATGTCTATTACTTTTACTTTATCTTGAAGTACTGTCATGGGCGTACCGAGGGAGGTTACAATAAATTCCCCCCCCCCGCGGGGGCGATACAATAGATTTGCCCCCCTGGAATATTTTTTTTCCAATAATTAATTGGAAAAAAAATACTTCTAAATGTTTTTCTTCCTCACATCGACTTTTGAACAGTGGCCCTACCATGAGTTGATGCAAACTGTTTACGTTACTGTAAACTATCTGATATACTGCTCACAGTCAGTACGAGTGAAAGAGACAAAACGATAGTTTACGGTATCGTATACAGTTTGCATCAACTCATGGTAGGGCCACTGGTGAGCAAAAGTTTTCTATTCATCATAACACAAAATGATAAAGAAAATCTAGAATTTTAAAAAGGAAAATCACAAAATCTTAATTATTCTTTCATTTCTTAGTTCTTCATCATATAATAAAACACATCCACATATTTGGAACACGCTCTTTGAAAACAGAGGCTGAAAGAGCTTTTTTTCGTTGTGTCCGACCACTTACTGTTGGCAGAATAACAGTGCTTCTGGCTCATTCGACCATCTACGAATGACTCAGAAGTTTTTAACTGAGACAGGGCCTTTTAGCAGCACACTTTTTTATCCTTTTTATCTCTCTTCTGTTCTGTGTTAATGTGTTAATTCATCGTACCTATATTGTATTTTTTCTGTGTGTTGTTAATAAATGTTTTTATATTCTATTTTAAATTCTCTATCAAAATGAAAATCGATTGGAATAACAGCAACACTGACCATATTATCCATTTAGGTATCGTCTATGATCTAAGTAGGTACCATGATATCACGTAGATAGCAAATATCCAATGCCAAAAAGCCGGCTCCACAACCGCCATCTAGAGCCGTGCTCATTATAATATGGAACTGGTTTAATTGTGGCCTCCGCTCCGATCACGCGAAAACTATTGCCCAGGCGCCGGCGATCGGTCGCGACATTCACCGAGTTTGCATAACATGCAACATAACAGCCCCGGGTTAGCTAAACCGGGCCTGGCGGTGTCGGTTAACTGTAGGGACCCTATTTTTGAATCCTTCGGTTGGCGTCGAGTGCATTGGCAGGATAATTTTGCTAATTCACAAATCGTCCACCAGTCGGCGCACTACACTAATTTCTCTAGTGTAGATGTAGAGACCTGTCATTTTGTTGTTTTCTATCAATTTTTGGATGTTCGAAGTGTGATTTTTCGTAAATATCAAATTTTCTTTCAACACATTTTGGTTTTCTTAAATCTTAAATTCGTTTACTGTCCGACTTCCATAATAATTATTTATTAGTACCAACCATTTTTATATATACTTAATTAAAAATAAATGGGACAATCGGGGATAAATGCCCGTAAAGGTCTCCAGCAGCAGTAGCGCCACCAAGCGGGATAAATTTTGTGACATCCCCCTATTGACAACAGCCACTCGAACAGCACAAACTGACTCGGTGACGGTGTCGCTGTCGTCTATAGACGACGGCGTAACTTAGGTAACAATATGTAATAAATAACACTCTGTGCCAGTTTTGGGTCAGATAAGTTTGTAACGAGCTATTCGAAAATATGGAATTTGTTATGTTGAATTAAAATCAGAAGAGAAAAGAAAAGAGTGCTCGAGGCCATCCGAAGGATTCAAAAATAAGGTCATACGTGAAGTGAGTTCATATATACAATTTAATATATTTTAAAATTGGAACGAGGCTTGTGTTTCAAGCCCAGCAATCAAACTGCACCTTACTTGGCTACTCTTTAGCCAAAGAATACGGCTGAAGCCAGGGTTTCCTATTAGGATGACGGTGCCGTAATTAAGCGGCGTAGAACGTTGTCTATGTAAACAAATATGGCGCGCCGCATTGTTTATATAGACAACATTCTATGTCACTAAATTACGGGCGTAATATGACGGCACCGTCATCCTAGGAAACCCTAGCATTACTGACTAAGCCGTATTTATTAGACTAAGCCTAAGTCTATGACGAGCTTCGTGAATCGTGATCAATTGGCGTGCAGTTGCACATCGTCATGCATGGGGTCGCCATCAGGGTGGTCTCAGGAACGATGATAGATAAATAAGATGATAGTCGTGTACGAGTACTTACATAAACGTATCAAAACTTCACACATTATTTTAGATTTGGGTGTTTGTGGCAGTTTTTGAAACGTATTTGATTCTGACTAATAAAATAACTTTCTCCAAGGAACATACACTGGCCTGCAAAAGTAAGTACTACACTTTTAAATTTTTTTTTTTCTAAACTATAAAAGTTAGATATTTAAAATAAAAACGTTTTATAGCAAATTTTATCAGCTTTCTTTGAAACTATAGTAAAATATACATTAGTAAAATTATCAATCAACATAGCAGAAAGTGTATTTTATGTACTTAAAATGTTATTGCAATTTTAAAAGAGTGATACTTAGTTTTGCAGGCCAGTGTCGATAAAAAAACATTTTTTTTTGCCTTTCTATAATTAGTCGATCAGCTGACCAATATATTTAGTATGGGAGTATATTTTTTTTCGTTTTTAGCAACGCTAACTATCCTGTTTCACTGATGTTAGATAATTTTGTTCCACCTTATAAAAGTATAACTTTTTTGCGGCAATTTCTCTATTATTCAAGCATCGTTTAAAACCGAATTATGCTTTTTCAGTGGTGTTGGAAGTACTAAAAAAGGTTAAAAGTTTTTATTTATTGCAAATAAAGTTCGAATCACCACCTGCATAAATGCGAAGTAGACAGAGGGGCCTATTACAGAAAAGCATCGCGATAAGCGTACGATGTTCATCACACTCCTTGACACTTTTAACTTACGAATAAGATTCAATATCAAGTAAATTGAACAACGAATAGCGTCCGACTATCGTGATTCATTTTGTAATAGGCCCTCAGAATCATTCTGACATATACATACATCTTTTTTCATATCGGCATCCTGAAGATGTAACGACATAGTGAACTTGATCTGTCCCTTTCAAGGGGACGGAATGGAGTTCGCATCGTGTAACCGACGCTTGTGACGTTGGATACCTTCCTAGAAAGATTCGATATCCTATAAGTGGAAAACTTATTGGGAAATCTCGTATGAGAGACTAAATGGATTCGATATCAAATATAATTTAAACATTATTAGGCACACTTTAATAACCTTTGATACGGAGCTAGATATGAGTTTCTTGAGTTCTTGTTTTACGGAAATATACATAATTATTATTGTAGGTATTTCACATTCTATTAACATTCCACTAAGAAGTTTGGTCAAGATGGTGTGTAATAAAATATAACATGAAATATACTATTAATTTACTTCTTTAAGAAATTATCATTTTTTATAATATTCAGACAATTTTTTTTTATGTGCACGTATGCATATGTTAAAGTTGAGTATAAAACCAAGTTCCGATAAGACCCTGCTCCGACAAACACTGCGTCGACAGAATGAACAATAGAAAATAACGATAAAGTTATTAATAGTTGTACTTCAGAATCGGAACATTATATTTATTTCCATATTCCATACAAAATCAGTTTTTATCCATTTGAACAACCAACAATTTTACAGCTTTGAACAAGCTTTCATTGATTTACAAAATTAAAATAAAACATTAACTTAAGGTTAATAAACATTAGCATGTGAGCTATTGTAGGCACAAAACGTGATTTTCTAGGATTTCAGCTTTCAGACAATACCTATATTTTAGTGTGTCCCGTTAAGTATTTGGTGAATACTACAAACATAATGTCTGTTTGACTTTCCAGCTGCCAAACAGACAGCTGGAAAGTCGGACTGAAATATTTTTTTTACATATCTTCGCCATTTCGAAAAACTGGCTCAACTTAAAAAAATCTATATAATTTTCGAACCTGGCCATAAAATTTCACGAGAATCTGTTGAGAAATGCGACCTGTAGAGGAGAACAGACAGCGCCGGTAAGCCGGATTAAAAATGAGTTTTTTTACATATTATTATCTCCGCCATTTTGAAAAATTTCGAAAAACTGGCGTGACAAAAAAAACTATATAATTTTCAATTCTGCTATCAAAATTTCACGAGAATTGGTTGAGAGATGCGACCTGTAGAGGGGAACAAAACAAACAGCTGGACATTTGAAAGAATTTTTGCCCAAGCTGAAGCAAAAATACTCGGTCAAATACTGGACTCCTAGAAATTCCAGGTAAAGTTTTATTAATATTATGTAAGTATTATAATTACAATAATAAATAATAATAAAAAATTCACTGCGGCGCCACTTTCGGTCAGGGAACCGCCTTAATATAAATCTCTGAACGTCTTTATAAATTCATCGCTTGAGGGTAGGCTCAAAGCTTCAGTCCCCCGTGACCACGGCAGCTACAAAGGTGCTGAAACGTCGGGAAAATCAAATACCAACCAATTAATAATACCAAAGTAATTTCAATAAAACCACGCTAACTAGTATCCGTTAAAAAAGTATTTTATTTCAAGCTTTCATTCTTAAAATTCTTGAACACATTTCCATACAATTACCTAAACCTTCCACCAGCACCACAATTTTCTTTCAACAAATTGAAAAAAAAAACAATTTCTATCAAACTCTACAATGAAATTCATAATACACGTAAATGAGGTGGCGAAATACCAGCTGATTGTAGAATAATGTATAGCCATGTATGGCCGGTGTAAGGCCGTGTAGACTGCTGTAGAGGAATAATCGATAATGCAAGCATTGTTTATTTAAGGACTACGCAAATAAGCGCAGGTATCGATATTGATGCGATTTCGCTATGAATGGGGTCATGCAGCGGGTAGAGCATTTTTTACTCGATTTTGGTATAATATTGAGGTACTGTAAAATACGTCCTTCAAAAACCTGAAAATGAAAAACAAAAACAGCTTAAAAATTAAATGGCTATAAAAAGAGTAAAAAGCAAGAAATAATATTTAAATCACTGACGCTCATAGGAGTCGGGTGGGGCTGGACTGGAGGACAACTTATATTTTTTTTTTAATTCGAAAAAGTCCCGCCCCCACCTCCCTTTTTCAAAGTCGGTTAAATCGAAGATAATGTGTTTGGAATTATTAAAGTGTAATAAGAACTTATTGAATAAAAATGTCATAATTAATCAATAAATAAAAAATACCTTCAACAATAACTTTTTTACATGAACAAGCTAGGTACTAATGATTTTCTCAACTGAAATATTATAACAGATTCAGAAATTGTTTGATTCTGTTATAATATTTCAGTACCCCTAGCACGAACATTATATCGAGAAAAAAACGCACGTGAAAGGCTACTATAGAGTAAATTGTCTATGAGAAATCGACTGATCTACCGCCGAAAATCGAAATGAAATTATCCATAGATAATTAATTACTCTATCGAGTACGTACTTCAACGTGCGTTTTTTTCTTGATAGATGTTAGGGATACAATAAGATACATGTCAACTTTACGTAACGTTATCGGGGTCTTAAAATTAACTATAATAAAAAATGTTTATTACCAAAATTCGGCCCCCTTGATTTCTAGACACATAAAAGCACAAAATAAAATTTCTGTCTATTAAGAAAAACGTGCGTCTGAGGAAAACTATACAGGGGTAGAAAAGAAAAGCAATCATTTTAGACGATCACTGGATATCAAAGGCAATTAGTTTATTTATGCATTTTGAAATTATTAGTTTACTAGCTTCCGCCCGCGACTTCGTCCGCGTGGACATTTGGAAAATCCCTAGGAAACCTTTGACCGGGATAAAAAGTATTCTATGTTTTAAACCAGGCTATAAACAATCTGTGTGTCAAATTTCATACAAATCTGTTCAGCCATTTTTGTGTGATTGAAGAACAAACATCCAAATATCTAAACATCCAAACCCACAAACCTTCACATTTATAATATTAGTAGGATTAGTAGGATTCAATCTTGAAATACTTTTCGTACTCTTTCATAAACTTTTCTTCAAAGATAGAACAAAGTATGTACTAATTACAAGAACACAGACTTAATTCGCGCGCTTATGTTTTTTTTTTCATCGCGCCGCGGCGACCTCGCCGCGCCGTCTATACAGCCAGTCAATACATACCTACCAGCCGGCCGCGGCGTTCGAATTCTTTGAAAGATACATGTTCTAAATTCAAATCTCTTTTCCTCCCACTAAAAAGTTCTTAACAGAAAAGAGCTATTTTGGTCCTACTTATATAGGAACAAAGCATATTTTTTCGAATAGAAGGGATGAAAAATTTATTATTTCGTGTAAGTAGTTATTCATCTTGAATATTTTGGAGGTGCATTGGTAGAGTGGTAATTAGAATAATTCGAATTTCTAATTATCTTTATGTATTATCTACGCGAACTAACATGGTTATCTAGTTTTAATTCCCTTACCATGTCTATTGGAAATATTTCTTGCCTCTTTGTGGAATGTTTAAATTATTCATTCGTTATGTTTTGGGGCATTCGGAATTATTCAAACAAACAGTTATTTGTAATTTTCAGGTTCTAAACAATATTTTTCAGCATTAGTTGAAGCACTGCTAGATATGGCTTTTACCGTTTTGTGTAATGTTTTGTCTTCTTTTATATAATTGGTTTCCGGTGCAAAGTGCGGAAAGCCTCATTCAAAATTAAGATCAAGACCTTAAAACTCCTTAATCAAGATCTCTGAACTCATGTTTGCTTTCTTCCGTCGAACACTCTCCTATTCGATAATTATTATTAGCATTTAAAAGCTCCAGACATTGTTTTTTACGATAATGAGAGAGCTTAATGATTCATTAAAAAAACTTAACAGTTATGGTAGTGTTGATATTTCCGTTTATAGAAATACTGACGTGTTGTCTAGGAGACACTATGGAAATATAACGATTTGACTAAGGTCACAGAATAAGGTGGTAGTCTGACAGATACCTTCACTCACAGATCAAAGCCTACGCACGAGGCAGCTGCAAACGGTCATCTAACTTATGCCACAGCTTTTCAATCCATATGGATTGTAAATCTGTGCTTATGCCTTAATTAGCACGCGCTTAGGAAGTTACTGAAAATACGACCATTGAATTTTCAAAATCAACGACACTCGACTACTTTTTTCTTAGTTCGCGGTGTCTGTCAGACTACCACGTCAGTTACAGAGGGTATTAACCCCTTTGATTACCAAAAAATGATTATACTTAATTTACGAAGAATAAATTCAAAATGTACAGTTTCGAAAAGTTCAATAAACATATCAAATTAATAGAACTCTACATGCTGATAAATGTAATATTAGAGTCATATAGATAACTTGTCAGACATAAAGTGCTTGAGATTTGTAATAATTGCAATTCCTTATCGGGAGATAAAAATGTCGTCGGCTCGATGACGTCACCTGCGCAGGCGCTGCCTAAAGATTACACTAAATATAGAGAGTAAACACTGCTTAAGTGAATCATGGCAGCTTCAGCTGTTCTAAGTAAACAGTAATGGTAATGATACTCTTTCATCGGTTTCATTGCTACCTACACACCGATCGTCTTTTGTTTACAATTACTGTCTACTATTTAATTAAACTGTTGTCATAGCTTACGTCATTTTCCTTTAAAACTTTCAGGTCATTCCGTGGTCACAATTTATGAGGCAAATGTGAAGTAAGCAGAAAAGTCGGCATAATAAAACAAGAGACAAAAAAGGATACGAGGCCTACCCTGAGATTTAAAAAATTGAATCTAAAAAAAGGTCGGACTAACTTCGTCCTTTTTTCGGCGGCGTGCATTCAAAACATAACCTCAAAATTGTTAGCCCATTGTCCGGTACGGTAAAAAATGCAGGCATGCCGCTCGCTCGGCTGGCGACGCCGAAGCCGAACGAAGCCGCGCCAGTCACAAACTTACCGCACGCCGTGTACCTCGCTCGCGACCGCTCCGGAGTTTCTCGCGATAACTTATCAGCGAATTATTGCATGAAGTCATCGATTAAATTAAGTGGCACAGGAAAACAACTGCCGTCTGACCGTCAACAAATGCCCCCTACAAGGATCCGCTGCAATCCCGAGTTGTGTGTTCAAGTTGACAGCTGGTGAACTCCACAAGTGTCCGTGAAAAAGTTTGGTGCCGGCGCGGCCGATTTTGTTTTGTTTTTGTGTTGAAGTTACCGATCGAGATGAACGGAACGCCCGCTAGGAGGCCGAAAAGCGCATTTTCTGAATCGGTAAGTTCCATAATAGTATTAACTTCAAAAGTTTGTCGCTTCAATCAAGTTCAAGTCGCGTGTGGGACAAGGACGAGAGATTATCGTTAGAAGAGTGTGTGTGGACGGGAATTTCTAAATAGAGAGTAGTTTGACCGCGCAAATGGTTTTGCTTGCGTGCACTCGTGAACTATGTAGGAGTTTATAAAATTGATTAATCATAAATGTCATTTGAATATCGTTGCGAAAACTTAGAAACAACGGTGTTATGTTATGAATTATTTCTCATTGTCCTTATTTCCTATGAGATGCTTGAAGTTATTGAAGTTAGAGTTATTGGAGTTGAAGTTATTGTGTAATATTTTTTTCTCTGTTTAAATTTTCATTAAAATGTTGATGTTATTGCTCTTATTTGTTTGTTTATTGGAACAAACGGAGCTCTAGTTGGCATGATACACATATAAAGTTAAGTTATTATGATAGCTAAGTGTTTATTAGTAGTTCCTAAAGTCACTTTGAGATGCGAGCTGTCTAACAGCCAATTAATTTGTTTACTTCGTCAACATTACAATGAATGTAGAGTCTTTATTGACATAGGAGTTAGAAATCTAAAGTGTTGATTTGATACTGTGTGAAGTTTAAGAACATGTTTCATAAAGACACGCACATTTATCATAAAAAAACATTAATATAAACAACAGTATTTATACTTTACGAAAATAATGTATAGTCGATTCAATTAATTTTATTTCAAATGTCATTTGTTTTTCGTTGCATAATTTAATATGCATTAGGTACGAACTTTATAAATTTAATAAGCGGTAACTTTGTAACTTTATAAATAGGTACCTACAATAAAAATCTAAAAATAAAACCTATTTTTACATTGAAATATTGCATAATATAATAAAACTGGTTTTATAAGAAAACGTACAGAGCAGATTATAGTTTTGAATTTTCCAGTTTTTCTCTGCATAACTTGAAAATTTCTTAAAAATTAAATAGATTTGATCTACGGACAGGTAAGTACTTAAAAATCTTTAATAATGTATCCGCAAATAAATGTCTAAACTATCTACTTATGTAGTTTCATATTTTTTGGGCTATGTTAGGTTTTTTTTCTGATCCCAATTATAAGCATCGTAGTCCCTTTTTTAGAAATAAATGACAAATTATTTTACTTGAATCGATTGTTTTTTTCTTATCTTCTTTATAAAAGTAGTATCAGTATCTAATGTACTTTTTTTAAATAAAGGTATGTATTATAACTATTTAAGAATCGCGTTCGCAATTTATGAAAAGTCTTTAGATTAATACTATTACTTACTTATGAAGAAAAAGTTAATTAAAATAAGTATAACATTGAATTCATCGCTCAAAAATGTTTGTTTCATAAAATAACAGAAAGACGATAGTGGTAAATTAATTAAAAAATACTGAATACTTTTTTATTTCCAATTACAGAAAGAGAATAAAATGCCTAAAATTAAAAAAAAACAATTTTCTTTCGGTAAAGTCTCATGAAAAATTGAATTAAAAAAGTCACCATTTTATTTTTGACAAAAGTCTCATAAAAATTGAATTAAAAAAAGTTTTTAATTTTGAGATTTTTGCATTCACAATGCCATTTTTATACAATACTAAATAATATACTAGAAAAAGTTCGATTCCCGTCTGAGTATTGATATGGTGCGAGTCGTATTTTTTCTAGTATATTATTTAGTATTGTTTAAAAAAAGTTATTATTTTATTTTTAACAATCAACAATCTTCAACTTACACAGTAAATAAAAAGTCACAGAACCAATATTTTACACAAAAATATCACCACCGCTCAGTGCTGTACTCGAGCGTATTGCGACAATCATGCGTTATAAGTTAATTTTACTTTATTTATGGACACTTTTGCCTACTACTATTACAACGAACTGCAAGCAATAAATTTAATTAAGGTGAGGGCTCTACTTGGAGGTATATTAGGACCCATAAAGTAAAACATTACGCATTTACGAGCATGATTGTCTTGTCACGGTGTGCAGATTGAATTCTATTGAATTGGTTCAAATTGTATAGATGAAAACTAAGGTTCTATAGTTTACTTACAAACAATAACCTCAGTTAAATATAGTTCGTTGTAGTAGTACCTATACTCGTAGTGAATAGGGTCGCCACTTTTTGCTCTTTTGCCTAAAAGTAATTGTTTGACAATAAACTATAGAAACTTAGCTTCAATCTGTACATTTGAATTCTCGATACATTATGTACTTAGCAAGCAATAAATCTAATTAAGATGAGGGCGCCACTTGAGACCGCACATTTTTATGTTAAAGACCTTTTTTAACCACATGTTTGCAAATAATAAACGATTGATTTGATTTGAGGGATATAGTCGCCTTAAATGCGTGATATACAACTTGGCAACAACCGACTGAAACACTTCTTCTCCTTTGCCTTATTATTGCAAGCAAAATGCAGTATTAAGTCCTAGGGGACCCATACCAATTAATTTCTAAGATAATAATAATAATATAATGGCAATGCTAAGTATTAAATATATAATTTGGTTTTATTATCACCGCAAATTGCGGCACATTTTTTTAACCTCAAAAATGAAAACCAATTGTATTTTTTATATAATCTAGACCCTGTCTCATTAAAATTAATACTTAATTAAATGATTAATATAGGTATTAAATTACCTATGAAGTTGATATTATTTATTGTTACATGTTATTTTTATTTGCGGATGACGTCAACGTGAATAATAATGTAACAAGTTTCCATCGTATTAGGAATTTGCGGGGACAGTATCATTGAAACGCTATCAGTCCCACACTACTCCCATGGGAAGAACCTCCTACGCCTACGATTTGCTAACAACCTACATTGTTAAGTTTGCACCAAGGAGTGCCATGCTTTGTTATTTAAGTATTATTCTAAGACCAAAGTCAAATCCATTACTTTTGAAACTTAGCGCGATAGCGCTGAGATCCTATTATAAAAAAACGCGGTCGTTCCACTCCGCGACACTTATAGAGTTCAAAACAATTATCGATATTTTTTGTAAATAAGACCTCTGTTTAAAATGGCTTTAATTTTCGCTGGAAATGTTATGACATTTCCAGTTATTCGCTATGGCGCAAAACTTTATATACATTTACACTAGTTCGCTTTCACGATCAATTAATTAATTTAAATTAGACAATAAGATAGTTTAGTATTAAATAATGTACTACCTGGTTTGTGACTGAAATAAACGATTATATTATTATTATTATTAACATCTACTACAACTATTTCGTCAGTCCAACCAGATAAAATAAATAGTTTCAAATCCATTTCAAAAATTATTGCAAATCATGAGATATATATATATAGATTGAGTTGTCAAAATGACATTGACATGCTGCCATCATGCCGCCATCTCGGTATAAATGTCACATTAAAATGCTTTGAGCCAGAAAATAAAGCTAAATCATGAAAATTGAATAGTCTGAATCGACATAAAATTTCATTTCCTTCATTTTTCTATGCCGTACATAGACCTGGCCCAGGCTCCATACATTTTTGGACCATCTCTTTTGGTACAGAGATAGAGTAGAGCTCGAGAAAGGTCTACATTTTAATTGCGAAATAAGGGTTGGAGGGGTCGAAATAGGAAATGAAAGTTTGTATGAAAGTCTGAAGTTGTTAAAATAGGGGATGAAATTGTAAGAGAGTAAAAGCTGACCTGATTTTGCTGAAATTAAAACATAGAATACTATTTATCCTGGTTAAAGGGTCCCTAAGGATTTTCTTGAATATCCACGCAGACGAAGTCGCGGGCAAAAGCTAGTTATTAAATAAATCGCAATCTGACAGCTTTCACCATAATATCTAAAAGCTTTGGTGGAACTCGGGTGCAATGGTTTGAGAGATAACTTATAACTTATTCATCGAAATGAAAAACTTGAAATGTAAACGGAAAATACGACAAAACAGAGCAGAAATACTTCACAGCATTATTGATATGCTGTATGAATCAGATTAAAAATAAAGTTACTATTCTTAAGAGTAAACAATTTTTTTCAGTAATCTGTAAATAGGCAGATTGTAATGTAACATTTGTTTTTTAATTTCTTCTTGGACCTAGGAAGTAGAGGAGGAAGTTATTGATCCATTTTATTATATTTCGCCCAAGAATGTATAGCTCTATTAAGTTATTATATCTTAGTAGAGAATTAACTAATTTCTGTACAAAATCAAAGGAAACTGTAACTTAATAATGACGTAGTTTGATTGTTACTTATGAAATTCTTTAATGTTCATCACTTATTCCAGTTACAGTTAAACTTCCAAGTTCGATAAAACGCGGTTAAATATCTACAAAATTGTTTATACATAATAAACATTTGATTACCGATTGGGAGCACCATATAATAATACCTACTGTACATGTGACCAACCCAACTGAATAATTATTTTTCCTAGAAATGAGATCTTGTTCTAAGAAGACCGAAGTTAATTGAGAGAGACAGGAAACGACATCATACTTATATTGTTTATTCACCAAATAGAATAAAATAATACATAATTTGCTATATTTTGTTAATAAATAAACAATTCTTTTCGAAATACATTATTTTTTCTTGGTTATTTTTAACTTTCCATAATTATGTTTACTAAAATGTTTTTCGGTATTTATTTATTTCGGTTGTCCGAAACAATATTTTGTTTACTGTCTTGAATAGATTTTTCTTTTGATGTTCTTTTATTTTTGCTGATATGATTCATAAAGTGTAGATTCTCCCTTCTTTTTTATCATTACACTGCTATACAAATATTTGCTTGTTTAGCGAAGTTATACAGCGGTAACTCTCTGTCAAACTACTGAAGTATAACTAGCGAACGCCCGCGACTTCGTCCGCGTTTAGATGATGACAATTTTTTTATGTTACATAAATTACCTCTCAAAAAGAAACATTGGTAAAAGAATTATTTCACTAGCATGAAAACTGCCCGAGATATCACAGTTTGAAATGCACACAAATGGACTTGCCCAAAAACGCTACATACTAACGGCTACTCAATTATGACGTCACGCCTGATTAGTTTGTATGCAACGCGTAGTAATTTTGTTCGGTAGCAATATTAAATATTGTTTTTATCAAAATGGTTTCTTAGACAAATTTGCTATACATTTTACGGACTAATTAAAGGTATCATTTATTTTAATAACTTTTATAATTTTTAAATGGACTTGTCTACCTAACTTTGAAGGGTCATAAAACAAATAATATGCAATATATATAACCAAGAGGTATACAAGCTACTCTAAAAGTTTAATATGTTTACGATTTTTATTAGTATTTCGTTATTTTATTCATTAGTCATCATCCCAATTGTCTTTTGCCTATCTACCTATCCCTCGGGAACAGATTTTTTTCTGGATGAAAGATACCCTTTGTCATTTTCTGCACCCCTCACAAAAGCGTAACAAACAAACTCACTTTTGCAACAATCATTAAATTATATTTTAATAATAACAAGACAAGAATATACCGTAATTAATAATATTATGCTTCAGCTCTCTAGAATATTATAACATGTAATACAATTTTTGTATGGGATCTGATCTGATGCAACTTCTAATCCTATACTGCTATACATATATATACATAATAGGTATTTGTGAAAGTTTGGATCTTTGTTACGGATTTGAATGATTTTTTTCACACAGATAGTTTATAGCTTTTAAAACATAGGATACTTTTATTCCCGGTCAAAGATTCCCTATCCCTAGGGATTTTCTGAATTACAAATGTCTTGAACACACGGACGAAGTCGCGGACGGAAGCTAGTCCATACATATAACATTCATATTATAATGTATTTTTTTTTTAATAAACAGAGTGTTCTAAGCTTCGATCACTTATAATTAAACTTTTAAAGAGTTTACAAGAAGTTGACCGAAGTCGGTGGAAAGCAAGTGAAATTCATCCATAAACTTTAGTCATAATAAATGCGAAATTAGCTCTGTTACGTTTTTACTTCAAAATTGCTGAACCGGTTTTGATAAATTATAATACAGAGAAGGATTGGGATATATTATGTTCTATTAACTCGCATAGGCTAAGTTCTCGTAACTGAAGAAGAGGGAAAAATCTTATTTTAAATACGGGAAATGAATGTGTTTATCATTAATTTCAATAAAATATTGTACATCGATTATTAACGATGAATTACATTAACCCCATTGACTTGAAATTCTATCTATTCTATCTTGATCGAACTATGCTAGTTCCATTAATTTATCATAATATTCGTCGTTGTACACTGAAACTTACGGAGTATTTTGCACATTTTCTCTTCTCTTTCACCAACAGCAGCTTTTCACGCAGCAATTTAATATCTAGGGGCGAAAATAACACATTTCCAGCACCGATCCTATTTTAACATGGTCACAGAATATATACTGATTTCAACGTAAGTAGTGCAATGACATGTGTAATAGCAATCGAAAGAAGTACATCTACCTACATAATTTCTCGCAAGTACGAAAAAGAGTTTTTTTGGTGGCATTTTGTCTAGTTCAGTTCGGTGGCTATTTTAATTATTTGCAAATTGTTTCATAGTGGATATTGTGTCTTAAAATTGGTGCAGTTTTGCGGTACAAGTGTCTACGCATCTGAACAATATGTGGGATAATTGAAATAGGTGCGATATTGGTTGTGTGAAGCTGAGACTTTTATTGTAGTGGTGGCTACCTCGGCAAAACTTACCGAGTAAACTATATCGATATATTTGATGCCAAATGCTCCAAGCAGCATTGGAAGGCGATGCACCCGCATTCTAATGTAAACTGAAACAATAACACTGAATTATTTAACACTTGACACTGGCAAAAATTACTCCCTGAAGAGGAGTAGATTGCCATAACAAAAATAAGAAGAAGAAGTACGAAAAATACACTCTGCGCTTGCGCGAACTTCACGCTGGACTCGCTACCACAGAATAAGTAATAGTACAAGTTCGCTACCACGACAGGGTAAAATTTTTTATTCGGTTTTTTCGGTTGGTATTAAACGTGACTAAACTGGCAAACCATAATAATCCTTTGCTCGCTGTATCGCATATCATAATGAATTTACCTCAGTATAATGAGTGAAAAAATAAAATAGAATATATAATAATAATAATAATAATAAAGTTTATTTGGCAATAATAACTTACATGTGTTTACAACACATGAATAAATCCGTAAAAAGTCGGTCTCTTCTTCTTCAGCCTCAAGTCACCCACTGCTAAGTACATGGCTTCCTCATTTGCACGCCATTCCCTTCGGTCTTGTCCTTTTCGTAATGTTTACATTTTTTACTTTTTGCTGATCCTGCATTTCTTCGTCATTCGTCGATTGCTTATGTAGCGGTATAATCACGCCCCTCTACACTATCAAATTTTTCTCCGCTACATTGGTGATGTCATCTGGCTTTTTGACGGCCAAAAAACTAAAATTCATATTACTAACCATTAACTAGTCTGGAAAAAAATTTACTAACCGTCCCATCAGGTGGAGAGAGTAGTTTGTTGGTTAGTAGACAATAGAGGAACCATCTAAACCCAAAACAATACAGAAATATATTTTAGTATTCTTCACTATCTTGACATCCGGGATACTCCAGCAGGACTAATGGACTAATTTTGGTACAACCTTTTGCAAATAAATCATGGAAACCCTAAAATGCACCTTACTTCAAAGCTAAATAATAATGTAGTAAGTATTTACTTTCCTAAAGAAATTGTTGATATGCCTAACTTTAATTTTGACATAGGTTGTGAACAAACAAGCTACCCTTTTCGGTGAGTAAGTATGAATAAATAAATAATTAAACAGTAATAATACAAGTGTTTATTTAGGAGTATAAACGCTTTACCTCTGCTTAATAATTCTCTGGGTGAATACTTGATCGTCTTCACTTCCATGAAGTTGACAGGCATCTGACTTTGACGAGCCGGCATGGGCGAGGAAGGGGGGGGGGGCAGAATTTTTTACTACCAAGGTAAAAAAAAAACCTTTACACAAAACGAGACCACTGGAGGCCAAGCCACCACTGGAAAATATTTATAGTTATAGATACGCCCATGCGAGTCGGTATAAAACCCCTTGTGTGAATGCAAAAACAATATCAGATCTAACAAACGATATAAAAAATCATAATCATAATCAGCATAACCAGCATTATGCTGAGTTGGGACCGTTTTGAGACAAATAGTGTTTAAGTTTTATTGTACTACTGTATTGTTTTATTGTGTGTCTCAAATAAACTATTTTTCTTTCTTTCTTTCTAATCAAACAAATATAAAAAATATCCATCTAACAAATAATAATTAAAAACTTTATCAGACATAATAATATGACAAACTTATACCGCTAAAAAATATATTATGTAATCTATGTACGTATGAAAACGCAGGGTTAATACGTTAGCAGAATAAAAAATAGAGACCTAAAATATTTTTGTATTTTTAAATATGCGAAGTGTAAGTATCTGTTGTAATTGTAAATTACGGAATAACTAATTTTATAAATGACAAAATTGTAACTACTAATTGTATTGTAATAGAGCTCGTAAACAAGGTAAATGTTAGTGTTATAAATACTTACTTACCTGGTATGAAAACTGAAACAATAAGTAAATTAGCAGTTAGGTACTTATGTGCCCTAGGAAATTATTAAATACTAAAGTTGATTTGCTTTACAGCTACTAAATCCGTTCAGTAGTTTTTGCGTGATTGAGGAACAAACATCCAAACCCACAAACTTTCACATTTATAATATTTTTAGCACCAGAAGTGAAAAAGACCAAAAAAAACACAAAAGAACACTAAACACTGTAATTATCTTTTTATGATGAGAATTAACAAAATTACCATTGAAACGACTGCTTTATTAATAATTTCAAAACTAAAAGATTGCTCACTCACACTAATCACATTTAAACCAATAAACTAACACTGATAACACTTTTAAGAAGGAAAATGAATAAAACGTCACCCGACAGCAACTCGAGCAGGGATCCGTCCGCGCCAAATGCCAAGAGCAAAGTGAGGCCCGCTTGGCGTTGTGCACGTTATTTATAGTGGTTGGACGGAGTGGGGGCAAAATAAGATTGTTTTTGCTTATACGGCCTCTCCTGACGTTGTGTCGTCCTCGGCACAATATTCAGGGTTGTACAAGGTTACATGTCCTCGTCTAGTAGTGGCATAGAAGGAACTGCAGAGGTAGACTCTGCTGGTGGCGTAGTATGGAGATCTTCCACGTCATCTTCTAGCAATGGAATGGAAGGTGCGGCTGCTGAGGTAGATGCTGTCGGCGCCGAATGAACATCGTCTTCGTTTTCATCTGTAAACAATATGTCATAAGTGTTTGATAACCAACTTAACAATAAATGTCATTCATCCTCACACCCCAATATCCTTCCTTTCGATCGTCATTTACTTTATTTATGCTTCACCTAACACGCTCATCATACAAAGAAACTTCGCATTCATCATTCTAAAAATAAGGCAGAGACGTCTCTTAAAAATATCAAACCAAGCCTAGGACTTTTGAGCCATCTTGTGTCTTCTCTCGCTGAGAGATGGAGGCTGCTGCGCTGGCCAATGCCGGCACCACAGTCTGACGGGCTGGTCAACGCACGTCTTCCACACGTGCGCAGAAACACAACATAGGTTAACCAATTTGGTCAAGCTATGCAGCAACTTGGGGCCCACCAAGAGCTGAAGGCGACACACGCCAGGGTGTAGCGACAAACGCTCGGGTTGCATAGCTTCCCTCACCCAACATAACACATTCAAGGCGACACACGCCAGGGTGTAGCGACAAACGCTCGGGTTGCATAGCTTCCCTCACCCAACATAACACATTCAAGGCGACACACGCCAGGGTGTAGCGACAAACGCTCGGGTTGCATAGCTTCCCTCACCCAACATAACACATTCAAGGCGACAAACGCCACAGCGTTCAACTTGCTCTCGAAGAACGCAGCACGTTCGGGGCACCACTCGCCCTGCCACGGCACCATGTGTTGAGCCGCGGCCTGCGTTGTTTTGCCATAGCCGCCACTGGTCAGGCGGAGTGCGTAACGACCACTAGGTAACACCTCAGTCACCTTGTAGGGCCCGCGCATGCCTGGATCGAGTTTCCCTGTTGACTGAAAGAACTTGATTACAAAGACACAGTCGTTAATTTTAAATTGACGTGGCGCCTGCCTTCGCCGGTTAACGCGCTCATCTTGCTTGCTCATATTGTCTTCCAACGGTTGACGCGTTCTGCCCCTGGTGATCTCACGGAGAGCCTCACGGTTGGGTGTTGAGCTTTCAACTGCTATATCTCGCACCAGCGAACGTATGACAGGGGTGGTGTTAGCTAGGGCTTCGACCTTACGAGGGCTCGGCCTAACCTGACCCTGACTTACTACCCAGCCTAGATATTCTACCTCGATCACCAAGAAAGAACACTTCTGAAGGTTAATGGAAAAGCCTGCTTGAGTGAGGGTGCCTAACACATTACGGAGCAACCAAATGCCCTCGTCAATGGTGTTACTCAAAAGGAGCACGTCATCGACGTAGACCAGCACATTACCCTCATTTATAAGCTCTCGCAAGGTATCATTTATGATGCGCTGATATACGATCGGCGAATTAGCTAATCCAAAGGGCACTTTGGTATACTCGAAATGCTCTTCGGGCGTGACGAAACCAGTAAGGTGGATGCTGCTTTCTTTCAAAGGAATCTGGTGGAACCCAGTAGCCATATCAAAGCTGGAGAAAAATTTGTAGCTGCCCAAGCTATCAATATGATCGTCAATTAAGGTTAGGGGTCCTTCACTGTGATTCGGTTGAGTGCCCTAAAATCGACGCAAAACCTATCAGAACCGTCACGCTTCTTTACTAGTATAATTGGACAAGCGAACTCGGAGTTAGACCGCCTAATCATAAACACCCCTTTGTCTAAAAGATCTTAAGTGATTTCCCTAACTCGAAGTTTTTCCTGATAGGAGAGCTTGTGCGGCCGGTATACCACTGGTACGGGACTAGTGAGCTTGATCTCCATTTCGCCCGTCTTTACGGTCGTTGCAGCGGTACTAGATATCAAAAATTCCGAAAACTCGTGTTTCACTAACATAAGCTTATCTAAATTATTGCCTTGAAGAGGCGTCTTCACCGAAAGCTTGTCCTGCGACTGGACAGAATTAACACAGGTACGGCTGTTAGCATGCGTAAGGTATTGCCTATCCTTAGTTCTCATCTCACGTAAGTAATTAAATACCGTCGCGATTTAAGACATCTGTGCCTATTATGATAGGAGTGTTCATAAACGCCGATGGAACAACTACGAGATCGGTCTCGATGGAGATATCACTAAATTCTATGGTAACAGTTACGTAAGTGAAAGTTACAATTTCTTTGTCACCTATACCTTTTAAAACGCAACGTCTTAACTTTGGTTGACACGAAATATATTTTAAGACATCTGAAGAAATCAGGGACACATCGAGAGCACCACTATCAATTAGTACATCAACCGGTACGCCATCTATAACCGCGGTAGTTACGTCGTTACTGTTTTTATAATCCGTTGGATGAGAACAAAGGTTAACGTTACGCGGATTGCGAGATTCCGATCGTGCTTTCGCAAAACAGGTATCCTCTGTGTGTCCCTGCTTCTTACAGAATGTACATGACTTACTTACGCCCGGTTGCGGGGCAGGAGCAGCATTTGATTTAGGACGTTTACAATCTTTACCAAGGTGACCTCTCAAACCATAATTAAAACACTTGGGACCAAAACGAACGTTCGAACCGTGATGAATAGGTTTTTTGGAATTAACGGACTTATCGGTCCTAATCCTACTCGGCTTTGTGTAAATCGATAGAAAAGAGACAATGTTATCTGGTGTCAACTCGGCGTTGGCGGCAGCTGCGCGAACTTGGGGACTATCGATACCACGAATGACGATAAGCGTTCTCAACTCGTCACTAAGTCCCTGAACTACTCTAAGGCGTAATAAAGTCCGACGCGCGTATTCTGCGTACGTAGCGTATTTATCTGAAGTCGAATTCATCGCTTCAAACAAGATATCTGCGTAGTCTAGTTTGCTTGGGCAAAGGGGTTTGAACTCCCTTTTAAAATTGGACCACGTCCTGTCATTCGTCACCCATTCGCCCAACCAAACCTTAGCATCACCCTTAAGGCAAGAGGCTACGCGGGACAAGCACTCGTGATCACTCCATCCGTTCGCGTCCCTGGCGCGGTCCACCTCCTCGCACCACGCTTCGATGTTATTTATTAATGGGTCGAAATTAGATACGTAATAGTGTTGAGACCTTTGTCGGTTGTAGCGTTTTTATGGCTTGCATCAAAGCGTGAGCGAGGGTAGACGCCTCAGAGGGTGGAGCGACAGATTCAATAGAACGGCTCGCGCGTGACTCAGCGTTCAGGGGCCTTACTATGAGCTCTTATAGCAGGGCTTATATTGAACTGCATTACTTTTTCGTACTATGACCTCAACGGTTAGTATGAAAGCTGGCCTTAAACAGTCCTGTTTAAGGCCTGCTTTTGAACTGAACGGTTTCTTATTTGCTGATGGTAAGCCCCCTGGTCACCGGGCCTCTAGGTCTACTATGCGGACGGCGGCCTCGATGAAGCGAGGAACGACGCGAGCGAGATCGAGATTTACGAACGTTATTCCTAGTATTACCTCGTGATCGCGACCGAACACGAGAGACACTTCGAGAACGATTTCTATCCGCGTGACGCAAGCGGCGTCGTTGCCTATTGCTCGAACCAGACGGATCACGGCCACGAGAATTACTGCGAAGATCACGTCGCCGTTTCTGGCTAATCGGAGAATGTCTCGAGCTACCTCGGCTACGATCACTAGATTTACTATGCGAATCATGATTACGACGATTTTTAGATCTATCCGACCGCTCGAGACACTCCGAGTACTTTGCCTTTGACGGCTGCATGATCCTGATCGGACCATATTAAACTACTTAATGCACAAAAATACACGAACAAAAATAAATATGAAAATGTGAGTAAGCAATCTAACCTCAAAATAAAATTTACAGGTGGGCTGATTTATCTAAACAGGTTCTTTATCCCACTTCTGATTTTAGCACCAGAAGTGAAAAAGACCAAAAAAAACACAAAAGAACACTAAACACTGTAATTATCTTTTTATGATGAGAATTAACAAAATTACCATTGAAACGACTGCTTTATTAATAATTTCAAAACTAAAAGATTGCTCACTCACACTAATCACATTTAAACCAATAAACTAACACTGATAACACTTTTAAGAAGGAAAATGAATAAAACGTCACCCGACAGCAACTCGAGCAGGGATCCGTCCGCGCCAAATGCCAAGAGCAAAGTGAGGCCCGCTTGGCGTTGTGCACGTTATTTATAGTGGTTGGACGGAGTGGGGGCAAAATAAGATTGTTTTTGCTTATAATATTATATATTCTATATATATATATAAGTAGGATAGTAGGATTACAAAAAATAAATAAGGTATTCTTGGTTTCACCCTTGCAAGTAACCTTAAAAACCATACAGCAAATAAAAGTCCAGTTTCAACTTAAAAAAAAGTATTGGTATAGGTCAGGGATTGCGAACAAATGGCACGCGTGACATTATTGGCACGCGACACAATATTTTGGGCATGTCACCGATCACAAAATTCATTAGTACGCTACGATTTGATGGATGATGGCACGTCTATGTCCTCATTCAACATTAACATTTAGAAAAATTGCACGTTGATACATAAAGGTTCGCCATCCCTGGTATAGGTAGGTACTTGGACAAAAACAATTTTTTAAAGTTTGTACTTCATGGAGATAGTTCGTCGCAAAATCACTTTTGCCGATCGGAAACAAAATAGACGCTTGAGTTTCAATTTTAAAATGACCAAAACATTGATATCGTGTTTCAGTTAAATTGTCCTCTAGCACGAACATCTATCGAGAAAAAAAACGCGCGTAAAAGTACTCGATAGAGTAGGTACTTTTACGCGCACGAAAAAAAAATTGTTCTATACAAAAGTCCTATTCCATCCTATTTTTGAATCGCTCGGCTGGCGTCGAGCGCTCTTTTCTACTGATTCTCGTTCGACATTTGACTCAAATGTATGGAGATCGAGTCGCATGTCGAACGAAACATTCGAATCGAATGCTCGGTGAGGGCACTCGTTGCGGTCGAGTGATTCAAAAATATGGAAAGTCAAATGTCGAACGAAAATCAAATCAGTAGAAACCAAGCGCTCGACGCCAGTCGAAGGATTAAAAAATAGAGCCCCTGATTTTTTTTTCGCGATTTCAAGATTGGTACCATAATGAAAGTTGTTCAGTTTGATGGTCAGTACCCTTAGCACGAACAGCTATCGAAAAAAATTACTCGCGTAAAATCATTCGATAGATAAATTTTGTATTGGAAATTTGTACAACGCCATCTATCGCCGATAAGCGAACTGAAATTTTCCATAGAGAATTGTCTATCGAGTAATTTTACGTGCGTTTTTTTCTCGATAGCTGTTCGTGCTAAGGGTACTGATCAAGCCCACGAGAGGTTTTGTATTAACTGAAAATAACCTTGTATACATTTATCTATGGACAATTTAATTTCGCTTTTCAGAGGTCTACCGCCGTAACGGCACTGTACATATTACCTATGCGAAAAAATTATCCTTTTTTTTCCAGAAAAAAAAAATAACGCCAGCAAAAAATTCGATAGAGTAATAATTTTGTAGACTTATAGGTTTGTACAGTGCTAGAAACCGTAGAGAATTGCTCTATCGAATACTTTACTTTGCGTTTTTTGTTCGTGCTAACATACGTATAGCCCAGTAAAATTCGGCATTTAAAACGCAAAACGCGATGTAAAGCTGCATTTTTGTTTGTATATTATTTGGACCTCTTAAGGGAGTGTGGAACCATGTTTTGCAAACAAAAAAAAGCTGTGCTAGCTGCGTTGTACGTGAAAAACTGCAAAAAAAATTGCAGTTTTATTCAAAAACTATGCGCTTTTGACATTAGTTGCCCACATCATTTTAAAAGTGTATTAAATTTCAAACAATTCAAGCCAACCCACAGCTCCGTATGTTTAATAGTTTTTGGGATATGATATAAATAAAAAAGATTGAGCAACTCTGCAATGATTTGTATGTTGATAGATAAGTCAGGTGCTCATTTTTCTAATAAAAATTTTAAATAAGTATAGACACCACTCAATTTATCCAAAAAGAGCGTTTTTAGGAAAAACATTTGTTAGATTTGACATTTTTGATTAGACTGGCCTAGTAGGTTACGTAGGTTCTTTGTTATAAGGTCTATATTGCATGTCTCTGAAATGACACAGACATGCTAATCAAACGGATTAGTTAGCATGTTTGTACTACATATACCGATTCAGACACCAATTTAAAAACATAGTAACTGCGATACTTTGTCCACTCTACAGTCCGACTCATAAATATGAAACTCCTTGTGCGAATTAATCAAAGGCAGCCATGACCTTGGTAAAATGAATATATTTATGTTCTCTTCCTAACCATCCAAAACATTAATCTCACAGCATGGAATATAACGGTTTACAGCTCCAAATATATTTTCAGTAGAAATAATCCACATACTAAAGCCATTTATTTTATGGCTGGGAATTGTGGCAAACATTTATGATACTCGTCAAGATCATGTGACTTACTATTGTATATTTTAAAAGTTTGCAAAGTTGGCAAAAATTTAAACGACAGATAGTAGTCTCCTGAGTCTATACCTACTTACTAATAAACATAATATGTGTGGTTATACAATTTTATTTTAATCATCACAATATTTTTCGCATTCAAGAAAAGTTATTAAATTTATATAAAAATTGGAAATCTTTTGTAATTCATAAAATATTTCTGTACAGACAATCCAAAGTCGAATGTTAAAGAAACTTGTTATAACGAGAATTCTTGTTTATTCTTTTATTTGAGTAAAATGTAATCAACATATTCGATCAATTTGACTTTTTTTAAAGTCTTTTAAGTAATACCCTAATGTTTGGGCACTCCATTCATGTTGGTATATTGAAAATTAACCCTCTGATGTGTTGGCGGATTCATGAAACATTAACTGTGGGAATAACGATGTTGAATTAATGATTCGTAAGAATCGTAAGTATTGATTGTATACCAAATGGCTTGTGATTCCAAAATGTTTAAGCCTTTACTATGACGAAGTAAACTGACACTGTGATAGGTCACTTCGACCTAAAGGATAACTTTGGGCAAAAGTTACCCCCTGGGCCAAAGTCAAAATAACCAACCTATTTACTTATACTTTATAGTCCGCGCAAATGAAGTCGCGGGCTAAAGCTACTTATATTGAAATCATAAACTCATTTAAGTGGAATATTAAGTTTATGATTTAAATATACCAAGGAGTAATAATAATAATATCTTTCTTGTGTATTCGTATCTTTATGTAACTACTAAATTGTTACAGGTCAATTTTTTAAAGTGTACATTTGTAAAAAAATCTCTCTCAATTTTGTTATAATTTCATGAAAATCTCTGTGTTTGGTGCAGTGAGCTTTAAATCAAATGCACAAACGATCTTTAATGGGCATCCCTCAAACAGTCCCAAAGGGATGACTTATCGTATTGCCTTTACAAAAATTCTTTGCAAAATCTGAAGTATGCATAGTAAATCCTGTTAGTTGCTCTGTACTAGAAAAAACCCTTTTCTTATCCCTCAGGCGGAAATTGAAACGCATGTTTCGCATTCTGGATTTGTACTATTATGTATTCTGTGATACTGGGTGACTTCTTGGATGTTGAGCAATCGAGGCATTCTCACTTACTCGTTACATGAATGGGGAGACCATTGTCTCGGTAGCTCAGTGGTTAGTACCCCTAGCATGAACACCTACCTAGAAAAAAAAACGCGCGTAAAAGTACTCGATAGCGTATTTTCTATGGGAAATTTCTTTTCGTTTTTCGACATTAGATGGCGCTGCACAAATTTTCTATACAAAATTGCCCTATCGAATTATTTACGTTTTTTTTTCTCGATAGGTGATCGTGCTAGGGCTAGATTTTGGCCAGATTGCGAAAAACTTAAATTTTTCGTTAAGTAGGTAGTAAAAATTTGGATGCCCAACGTAGTCTCGTTGTTTTTCTCGCAGCACACTTGCTCGAATAATATTTATTTCAGCTATGCCAACCCTCCTCTTAAAATAAAATATTACAAAAGGTCAGCCAGCAGCGTGCGCGTCAATAATGAAATAACGCAAAAATATATCACTGGGCAATTATCGTTAACCCGTAAACGCTTTCAAAGACTTTCGCGCGCTCAAACGGGTAGGGTCCATTGGACCGCGTAGTTTTGTCACCTAATTATTTTGTTTAGCTATGTCACATTAGTGATCCTGATAGAGTGAGTTTTATGAAAAAATATATTGAGAAATTCACATTAACCTTATATATATACCTTTTACAATAAATTAACACACACCATTCATAAACACACACACGTACTCACACACACAGACACACACACACACGCATACATACACACATACACCTCTATTCATAATGCTATGTAACTTTAGTAGTAAGTATGCTTTGATTTCTTATTGAACCTTATGAAAAAAATATATTGAGAAATTCACATTAACCTTATATATACCTTTTATAATTAACACACACCATTCATCAACACACACACGTACTCACACACACACACACACACACACACATACATACACACATACACCTCTATTCATAATGCTATGTAACTTTAGTTGTAAGTAAGCTTTGATTTCTTATTGAACCTTATAATGTTTATAGCACAGTTAAATTTTTGAAAATATGTAATGGAAGAGCGGAGTCATTTGGTACAGGCAATAATAATAGTCATGGCAATCCAGATTCTAGACTCCATTTTTTGACCATCTCTGCGCTTACCAAGGACACAAAGCTCTGTTGAGCAAAAGTTGTCACAAAGATCTTGAGAAGCGCTAACTCAACCGCTCAATAACGCATTCATACACTTGGGTAAGGTCGAAAAGACCCTTAGATGTCACAAAAAGAAATCCATAGAGGGGACTACGTTCATAACGAGGAGGTAAGAAAAAGCTCGCTCTAATCGACTTGATATTTTGATACTTATTTTGAACAGTAACCTTCCCTTACTAATAAAGATTGTATAGCAGATGTGTACACAGTGGTTACTCTCTGTCAAACTATTTGAATTTGACATTGAAAAAAAAGTGACAAAAAACTGTGTAACTATACATCTGCTATACAATCTTTATTAGTATGGGGGTTAGCTTAAACAGCAGTTATTTTTATCAATAATGTTTGTAATGTAACAATAGTAAAATAAGCTAAGTAGGTAATGCTAATGCATTACTTTAATAATTTATATTATACACAGATAACTTTGAGAACTTTTTTTGCTGTGATAATTTTGAACATCTTGTGTGCTTACAACAATATAATAATTCGGACTAAGATTCAGACTGCGTATATCAAATTGTTTTTATGTTTTTCACATAACTTTGAGTACTCTAGACGTTCATATCAATTTGACGCTGACTGACTAAAAATATTTTGTACTTATCTCATAGCACAAATTATTTCAATTTAAAAAACCCTATTATTTACAATGACTTATTATTAAATGACTAAATAAGATCGACAAAAACACTTTGATGATCAATTCAAATAAATTAATGACACAATTTCTGACTAACACCATCACAATAAAATTGGTGACCGTCGACATACGCGCCGGTGCATTTTAACATGCGCTTTTATCAAATATTCACATATACATTTTCATGATCGTTTAACTGCATTATAATGTGTATTATTTAGCGGTGTTTCGAGGTCATAACCAGAAGGTGGGCAATTAGGAATGCAGCTGACTCACTGATTTTTAAAGCGCGGACCTGCACTGCAACTTGCGAGTGTCATTGCGAAACCACCATTTATCTATACAACGTGTAACAAAAAGAGGGTATCACCCCACAGGAGGTAAATGTACTCTGAACACCTTTCAACAGAAAAAAAAATCGAATAAAAAAAATTTGGACTCTCCATAGAAAATTTGAAATTGCAGTCAGCATTTTGTATGAATAGTTTAATTTTTTTTTTATTTGAATTTCTTTTTCTGTTGGAAGGTGTTCAGTTTCACAAGTACATTGACCTCCTTTTGGATTGATACCCCCTTTCTGTTGTATATAGTCTCGCATATTATAATCATTATTTAAAAACCGACGAGGTTTACTTACAATACAACCATGGTCCAAGAAAAGTACAAGAATACGTCACTACTTAATATCCAGTTGCGCGACTTTAAAGTAACAAGCAAATAATGAAGTTTTTTTTTGTCGCGCGCAGTATTTATTGAACATACCATGCTTACAACAATATTCATGCAAATAATTAGTATTGTACCCAAAGATTTAAATCGTTTATTTATACCATTAATTTTTTTTGGATAGGTACTTAGAGCAAATGGTAGTTATAATTTTTCAAATACCTCAAGCTGGGTGACCAGCGGTGATAACGACTGCAAATGCAGACGGGACCTACGCCTTAACGAAGCAAGAGATAATAATATTTTGGTCACCCATTCGTTGTACGTACCTAGCGAAAGTTGCTTAACTTCAACAATCGCAGACCGAATGCGCCTATGATCCCAAGCTTTGCGCCGTCATACGAAGCTCTATCAAGCTTCTCTTTCTTATGAGTAAGTACATAATCTTTTTCGTTATTGCCTTTACTTGAACAGCAATCAAATCAAGCTTTTACTATTAAGGCGGTTGTATGACCGAAAGTGGCCCCCTCAGAGGTTTTTATTTAATAAGTTATTAATAGAAAAGGATTTTAATAATGTTTATCGTGGAGATTTAAGGGCCCATGGTCTAGTATTTTTAAAAGGTATCACTACATGCCCTCGTAGTCATTCGTAGAAGTAGATAGCAAATGTGTCAAAAACGGCCATCTATTAGCAGTTTTGCTATCTAGTTCTAGCAGTGACTACGAGGGAATGTAATGATACCCTCTAAAAATACTAGACTGTGGGCCCTAAAATCTCCACGATAGACATTTTTAAAATTGTGTATTAGATTTATAATGTGTATATATGTGTATTAAATATAATTCACCGCGGTGCCACTTTCGCTCAGGATACCACCTTAAACTTTTATACTTAAGTAATTTATTTTATGATATCACTATTTTTGGCAGTGCCCCGTCCCGGTTAGTACTAATATACTAATTGCAAAAAATATAAAATGTTGGCGATGTGATATGAAGTGATTAATTAAGCGTTGTAAGGAACTACACTGTATAGTCTGTAGACCTGAAATGTCTCGAAAGATACACGGTGATTGTAGTAGAGAAAGCAATCAAAAATGTAAAAAATCAACCAATAGTAGGAATTTTCTTGATTTTAACTCACTGTCAACTGCAACCCAGAATTTATAATCTAGTCAAGTTATACTTTTAATCAATTACTACACTACCTACACACAAACAAGGCGAAGACATTATGAAAATAGGTCATATAACCTAGTACATAATGTATATTATCGCTTATGCCTCTCGTTATGTTGACACAACCCTGCGGTAGGAGATCAAATTCCTGGAAGTATCAGTCGAGCAATGTTTGATGTAGCTGACTTACAAAATATATCAACTGCAATCGTATCAGTGTGTCCATGTCCATCAGCCATTTTTGATATCCCCACTGCTGGGCCACAGGCTTTCCTTATGGGTGGATAAGGAGGACGGGCCATAACCCACCACGGATGCCCAATGCGGATTGGTGGGTGTTAACGACTGCAAATGCAGCTTAACGTGCCTTCCGAAGCACGGAGGAGCTCAAGATAATATTTTTATTGTCTCCCATCCCATGACCCACCCTTGCGAATGGGCGCAAAACTACAGCGCTACCGAGCTCATCATCATCATCTGCATCAGTAATGGATGAAAATAGGGGTTAAATAAATAATAGGGGTTAAAGTTTGCCTATTTTTTCTCACACACAGAGTCTCTCATATCTTCTATGATGTTAAAGATGTTTCAGTTTGTTATTATTTCGAATAATGATAATGACAGCCCACTATCAGCAATAAAAATATTTCTGACTTTCTTTCATGAACGTTAAAAAAAGTATCTTAAAAGTTACTCCATTTTTCGTTAGCGGAAATGACCACCCACTTAATTCGCTGTTTTTTTTTTTTTGGAAACTGAGTTAGGTACTTGACTTCTGCGTAGGGCAGCCGATCTCTTCAGTAACAGGAAGTATTTCGTCACAGATGCAGCCTTTTGTCTGTCTGTCTGTAAGTGTGACTCACGACTGCATTCCTGGTAAACTTTAAAAAACTCAAAGAAACGTTTACGGTGTAAAAGAAACATTTTCTTAACATTTATTTCAAGAAATGGATTGAAAATGAAATGGATTGAGGCGTGCTAAAGCGCCAGTCATCGTTACAAATTATAAAACCAGTCTATTGGCTATGAGGTCAATGACTTATCTATGTTTTTAGGGAATTTATAGGTTAGTACGTACCTATAAACTTGTTGTAATGGTAAATTCATAAACGGAAATAGCACTGCTTGCTTAGCGCCTAGAGCCTACAGCGAATCACCTAGTGTGTAGCGAAGTGAAAGGAACGTACTATAAGGCTCTCCGCTGCGTTAAGCGGGACACGCGCTCGGGGTGACATAGATCAGAGCTTACTCATGCACTGCAAGCATCTGTCCGTCAAAAAACCAGCAACCTATATTCCCGCGCGCGGAGTGCCTTATGTTTGCAACCGGCCGGCCGGCGGCGGCTCCGTACTGCGCGTTTGGTGCCTTCGCTAGTAGCTACCTCGCTACACGCTAGGTGACTCGCTAGACTCGATGCGCTAAAGCAAACCGCCTGTCAGAATACGTAGCTTACTGCTTAACGCTTTCGCATGTTAAGGCCTTAAGAGACGATGCATTCCATTGTAAAATGTTTGGATAATGGTTGGCTAATTTATGCCCGTATCAAACTCTTGTTTACCCCACTCACTTTTCCCTCTGGGAATGATCCGTCAGCGACACGATTGCAAGTAATGTTTACCAATTTGTAACGAACCGTTTACGGCATAGACAAAACAAACACTGCTCCTAGCCGGAGAATTAAAACAAAATTTAATCGGTCATTTTTTAAACTTCTCTATTCTTTAATTTATGTAACCTTTGCACATTTTCACCACAAACCATACTATATCTATGAAGAAACCCTAGCTTTATGCTCCATACCATTTTACAGCTTTAGTTAGGATTTCGTGTAAATAAATGATTGTAATTTTTGTACTTAGCTTTGAAAAAAATTTTACTAATTAATTGTCTTACATATAATAACATATATAACAATAATTAGTCCTACAATAAAAGCTAGTTGTCTTCTAAAGTTAAAGTAGAAATAAAATACGCACTGAGAGGCTTTCAAAAGCAAAATCACAGAATACATAATAGTACAAGTCCAAAATCAAATATCAATATACGAGACATAAACAAAATACATCATATAAGTCTTTGTAAACAAAAGGTAAAGTTAATATTAAGTAACTTGTGTTTGTACCATACACGCTTATTTTTGGGCGAAGAAAAGTAGTAAACAATATTAAATACGTATTTGAAATTAATTGGATTCATTGAAACGCAAATTTGATTATAAGTATTTAACTGCAAATTTATGTAAATGCTCTTTTCTGTTCACTTTTTGTCGTCAACAAGTCGATTAGGTTGGAAACGATAAAATATTATTTTTATATGAAGAAAGTAACTAAAGCTGCATTGGGCCCATGTGGTGGATGATGGCCCATGCTGTGCTCACAGACCATACAACAAGTACTTAATGACTGATGTGAATGTATGAAATGAAAGAAATTGCGGTTGTCGGATGGATCTCCTACGTTTATGGTTTTAATAACATTAAAACAGCTAGAAACTAAACGCATCGTTTATTTATAAATCATCAATTCATCAATCAAGGACCAATGACTTTTTCACATTGTTTGTTTGCAGCTCAATGACAGATGTTTTATAAATAAGTTTATCGTCACTTTTCCGAGAAATTATGGTGTGAACAAAGTCATAACTTCGGTACAAAGTTAATAAAGTAGAGGAAGTCTGCTTCGATTATTAATCTATTTTTTACCTAACACCTTATATATATATATATATATATATATATATATTTAATTATATAGCTATTTCATTTTAATCGATTGCCAAATATCTGGAAAGATATTTCAATTTAATGTCGAGGTAATTCCTCACGTTGGTGAAATAACGCTGGCTTTCTGCGTAAGAGTAGGATATACTAGAAGAAATTCGACGATGTCACTAGTGACTCGGTAGCTCAGCGGTCAGAGCATTGGACCGGATATCCAAAGGTTGCGGGTTCGATTCCCGTCTGAGTATTGATCTGGTGCGAGTCGTAATTTTTCTAGTATATTATTTAGTATTGTATAACACCTTATATTTTTACTCGTCTCAGAAACTCCTCACCAATATTAAGATGTCCTCCGGCTCCTCCCTGTAAAAGATATTGCCAGACAGAAATAAATACCTTATCGGCAATAATTACGTTCCGAGGAAAAGACAAAGGAAAATTTTATTCCAACTTAACACGTCACCACGTGAGTTTGGTCACGTTTGGGTCGTATTTCTAACCTCAGTCAATATAAAAGAAAGTGGGATACATTCATCTAATTTTAGGTGTCGCTGCCAACTCGATTGCCATATAAACCTCGAATAATTGACAAATGACGGTACAAAATCTGCGTTTAGACAGGATCGAAGCAAATCGTGTGCGTAATATAATGCGGTATGCCACCGTGAGAATGACTGGGACGTGATCGAAATGAAACAAGGGGGTTCAAACGCCAAATAAACCTCTGTAAGTTTAGTATGTTAACAAAATATATAGGTACCTACTTAAAAAAAACAACTTGTCATCAACCACTCAGTCAGCTACTCTGTAGGATTTGCGTTCCGCCAAAACCTACTTGAAGTTGAGTTTTTAAGATCGGATGACATGGCATGGGCTTGACGAGGATGCGAAGTTTGGGACTGCATTAAAAACTTTTTGAAGAGAGTTTATTTTGGCCATGAACTTATTTAAAAAAACAAACTACTTAATTAACGTTGAAAAGTGACATAAAATAGGGTAGTATTTAATCTGGTAACAATAACAATAAATTCCCATTTTGGTATATTCAGTATTTTTGTGTCAAAAATACTGAATATAGCGATTACTATTTGGGCGATAACCTTATGGCACACAAAAAAAAATAGCATATATTTTATTGAAAAAATGTGTTAAAATGGGGACAAATATCCTAATCGAGATGACAAAAAACAAATGAGAAAGCAACCTAATAAAAACGCGTTAAAATCACAATGTTGGGCTTAAATCAGTTATTATAGTTACCTACTTGGTATACCTAATAGTTGCCCACTCTGTATTTTTGTCACCCATTTAGAGTTTTCACTGCTAACTTAAATTATTAATTGTCACCCATTTGTAGTCACCCGTTTTAAGTATTTTTGTAATCCACTGTTAGTCGCCCGTTTAGTTATTTTGTCGCCCAAAAAATAAACTGCTGCCTGGTTTAGTAATTAAGTATATCCTTTTTAATTATTTCCAGTCACCCAATTAATTGATTCCCCTTAAAATACTACCCTGTGCTGTAAGTGGCATCATAATCTGATTTAATGTAATTTAAAAAATATCTAATTTTGACGTAACATTTTTAAAAGATATTCATTTAACACTTATAACACTAATGAACCTTGTTTTGTTGTTTATCATGATTCTAATTTTCTTTATGATATGATATTTTATATTATAAGTACCTACATTATGTTGTATAAGTAATGTATATTTTTGTGATTTTATTCTCATGACTGGTTTGTTATTTAAAGTAGACGTGAAATTCTCTTTAAGGCTTTTCTATTATGAAAGTAATTAAAGCATAATTGGTAGCTTTGATTCGGGCGGCGAGCTTTAAAACGGATGTTTGGACATTTTTTAAAACATGACTTTTGCTTAATATATTCTATACGCACATCTGTGGATCTATGTAAATAAGGTAATGTTAGACTAATATTAGCACGTTGCTGACCTTGGCCACGACCCACGTGGCTTTTTGTCAGTGCTGGTGAAATCATCGCTTAACACGTGGTCATCCTTTTTCGAATAAAATCGATTAATATACTACTTGTGGTTTTCACTATTCATGTACTCCTACGCGCGTGTAAATTCATTACACAGTATTATTTTTACAAATAACCCTGTATTGTTGCTTGACGAATGTTTTTGTGGTTTTACTGGATGCGATGTTTTGTTTGTCAAAACGACAAATGAGGGCTTTTCAAAATGACAAAAATATGTAGGCGCGATAGATGGCGTTGATAAAAATGTATGTGTCAAGGTGATATTTTTTACTAAGCTTCAAAGAGTAGGTACCTAGATAGGCAGGCAGATGTAACCCTAAAATGTTTCTCTTTGTGCAGATGTTGTCAGCCAGCGATCGCTTACTTGCCTCTATGGTACATGCCGTTTATTTTTAAAAGCCAACTTCAGACACTTCTCTTTCCATCAACGCCATCTAGTGAGGCAAATAGTTGATATTTTAAATTTTTTATGACACTTTGAAAAGCCCTCATTATTGTTTTACGGCTAAGAGCTAAACTACGTTTGCAATTTTGACCTACAAACGTGTGGCTCAAAATAATAATCTAAGTTTTGAATGTCTGACAACGTACCTAATCTACATTTACATTACGATGGTGTGAAAGTAAAGAAATCCCCTAATTACTTCACAAGTTCTTCAGAAGTATCCTGTAGACATTCAGTTTACGATACGATATATTCAAGTTTGTAAATATCGTTATAGTTATGGCTGTTACAGCTGATAAGTTTCTTGCGCCCGTTCTTCTTGTCAGCTAAAAAAGTCGGGAACGGGTGGTAGGAAAATATAGACGATTCAAAAGTAGATACTTAATAATTAAGTTTATTGAATTAAGCTTATTTGACTTTTCACATTTTTCATTTTCGTTTCTTAACAAAACATACTTCCAATTAAAAAATAAAATATTTACACACAAAATAAAGTTGAGTAGGTACCTACATTATGAACTCTCCCTTCTCATTTATGAACCATAATATTATGTGAAAGATCCCAATAAAATGTACAAAAATAACATCTTGACCTTTCGTATGATTATTTAATAAGAATTCCAAGATGAAGAAGTGTATTTACGTTTTTTTTTTCAAATAGGATAATACGTGAACGTTCTTTTTCTATGTGATTTTTGTAGAAACTCAAGATTCAATTCACTTTAAAAAAAAAATATTTAGCTTTTTTATAAAAATTTATTCATAAAAAGATCAGAAATTTGATTATTGAAATTTGGTCAGCCAATGAAAAAATTAATAAATAAATACAAGACTCGGCAACACCATGCATGAAAAGTTAAATTTTCCTTTTTCGAATACTCAATATCATTGTAACTGTACCCTTAGCACGAACAGCTATCGAGAAAAATAACGCGCGTAAAACTACTCGATAGAGTATTATCTATGGAAAATTTAATTTCGCTTTACAGCGATAGATGGCGCTGTACAAATTTCCCATACTAAATTAATAAATTTTTCAAAAATCTTTCTTTCAGTAAAATTTCCTATATTAAACGTACTTTCCCTACGTGTAGCAAACTTTTGGGTCATATACAGGTATGTATATACTGTGTCTCTACATTCTAAATATTATAATCTAATTAGGTTAGAATACTTAATAAAGTGTAATGCAATAAATTAATACAATCAGCTGACCTAAATTGGAAAAGTGCATCACATCATGTATCATGAATATGGTTCATGAGGGTAATATATATTAAGAAATTAATAAGCATTGTGCAACTGCAGAATTTTCTTAGGATTTTAAGTAAGTATATAAATCGTTCATGTTACCAATCCACATTTTTTACTAACTAAAAATATGCCCAGTAAATAGGTTCTTTAATTTAATAAAAGCTTTGGCCCTTTTCTAAGAAATATAATTAAGATGAAAGAATCTTGAATAATATATGAGCTATAAACACAAAATACATAATAGTAGTACTAAATAATTATACAACTAGTTCTCTCGTATTCCTTTCATATCATACTGAACATATTCTGCGACAAGTCTTTGAAATCTCATTTATTCGTTCACACACTAGCAAGAAAACGTGCGCAAAAGAGTACTCGATAGAGTCAGTAATTATCTATGGAATATTTCATTTCGCTTTTGGGCGGTAGATGGCGCTGTACAAATTATTACTCTATCGAATATTTTTACGCGCGTTATTTTTTTCGATAGCTATTTGTGCTAAAGGCACAGAATATTACTTAGGGTACAGATAGCAAAGCAATATACCAGATATACCTACTTAATAATAAAATGGAAATATTTGTCTGTTTAGAAACAACAAACAATAAATATTTATTTCCTATTTAGTAAACTGTTTTTGGCAGTCGTCATACCAACGTCTTAAATATTTGAAAATTAACATGTTGTATTGTCATCAACAATTTTTATTTCGTTATTTCGGTGTGTAAAACCATTGTTTGTAAGTATTTTATAAATGATTATTTCAAGAAAGAGTTAGGTGTAGATTGTTTATCTCTCCTACTTATCTCTATTATCTCCTCCTCTTTTTAAATTTTTGAAGTCGGTTACCGATATACCATTGAGATTTATGGTCTTGAGTTTTATAAAAATTACCACACAACAACGAACGTTATGTTTTTCTCTATGATAAAATTGTTAAAAAAAACGGTTTTTTGTTTTTTTTAAACAATTTTTAATTTTTTTATTTTTAGTGCAGGTACCTTGTAGGTAAGGTATATTATATATGTAGAAAAATCGGCTCAGCCAAACGTAAGATAATCGCGGAGAAACATACTTAAATACGGGTCAAATTGAGAACCTCCTTTTTAAAGTCGGTTAAAAAACTACACTTAAGATATCCCTCTTCCAACAAAAAAATAATTATCTTATTCAGTTCATAAACTTGCTTTTTTCAAAATTACTTGAAAAGTACTGAACCGATTTCCAATTTTTAAAAAGGGGACCAACTTGGGAGTGTACCTAATGTAATAACGTTTGAATCATTTCAATCGGTCCAGCCGTTTTCGAGTAATCGGTGGACATACACAAAAAAAAAACAAATATACAGACGAACATAGAACCTCCTCCTTTTTTGGAAGTCGGTTAAAAATTTGACTCGAGACTTACGAATATTTTAAAATAAAAGAAGTGCCCAAATTATTGATCCAGCCTTCTGCAACGAACAGCTTTTTAATTTGTATTACGACGATCAAATCAATCAATTTTTATATCCCCATTACCATAGATTCTACTATGCCACTATCTGCTGGGGCACAGGCCTTCCTCATGGGTGGCTAAGGAAGATTGGGCCATAAATAACCCACCAGGCAGGCTCAAAGCGGATTGGTGGGTATTAACGACTGTAAATGCAGCCGAGACCAACAGCTTAACGTGCCTTCCGAAGCACGGAGGAACTGGTGATAATAAATTTTTGGTCACCCATCCCATGACCAACCCTCGCGAAAGTTGCTTAACGTCCGCAATAGCAAGGCTAGGTGCTAAACCACTGAGCTCCTGATTTTTAATATACTTAGATTAAAAGATTGAGTCCGATATCACTAAGCTCCAACCAATAACATAGTTGGAGCATTGCCCGGCCAGAGGTGTGTTATTATTCATTTTATTCCTCTGCTTTCTTTTCGGTTGTTTTTTTAATTAAGTTGTTTGTAGCACGCTTATACGAGCCCTAGATGTAGCAGGTGCCTTTTTCTAGCAATATAAGGTAGTTTTATCCGCTGGTTTAGGTTAATCGAATCTCAACCTTTTTGCTACGTGTATTGTATGAAGCACAGCTGCAAAGATAATTAAAAAGGACAACAAATATGAATTGATTTCAATCATATGCCCTGGAGAGCAGATAGTGAAAAAACCTCCTTAAAAAAACTGAAAACAAAAACAGCTCAAAAATTTAAATACCTCTAAAAAGGAAGAAATAATATTCGAACCATTCGTTACGTCTATTCCTTTCGTCCGGTGGGGCTGGAGGAAAAATTTTTTTTTTCTAAAAGCCCCACCCGACTTCATTAGACATGTTTTATTAATATTGATATGTGTAACGAATGATTCGAATATTATTTCTTGCTTTTTAGAGGTATTTAATTTTGGAGCTGTTTTTGTTTTCAGGATTTTTTTTGAATGGTTTCCTTTTTTTCTTTTTTTTTCCTTTTTTTTAAAAGCTTTTTTATTTTCAACTTTTTAGTGGTAGGTATCGTGTATATATTAAACTATACGGAAATTCAATCTTTAAAAACTCCCCATTTTTTATTTTATTTTAAATTAAGTACCGGAAATATTAAACTGATAATTTTAGTGCAAACAAAAAATATGTTGATAAATTCCATTTAATGCAGATAAAAAAAAATATTTTTCAATAACCTTTACAAACAATAAATAGCGATTTTTATTTTAAAATAATATCTTTTTTTTCAAAATTTCTTATAAGTAAATTAAGTAGGCTTTACAAAAGTATAGGACCAAGTAAGTCGAAAAACGCTTCTTATTATTTACGGTAATTTAAAATAAAATAAAAAAATTGAAGTTTTTAAAAATTTAATTTAATATATTTTCGTTACTGTACTACTCAGCCTATGTTTTGTATTATAACATTATAGAACACTTAATTCCCTTTAATCCGACACCGGATTCATAGAATCATAATTTATCAGGTTTTTTTTTTCAAAATACGTCCGTCGCCATTTTGATGACGTCATATTTCCGGAACAAAACACTTCGCAGGTGGTCTCTCGACGGTTTTTGAGAGAAAATAAAATGTTAAACAACATATAAAAATGTAGTGCTGATATCACAGAGATAACTATAACGGCCTTTAATAGAACGCATTTTTAAGATTTTTTTATGTTATTGCCGCGCTGTGTATAATATTTTTAAACGAATTTTTATGACACTGTTCCAATTAAACTTATATTTTTTAAATTTGTATTAATGTGGCTTTCTTATCATATTTTTTTAAAGCCGATATCTGTACTCGTTTTAAATTTATCGTCACAGGAAAATATTTTTTTGGTTAATAACATTTTCGATTTTTGGGGTTCGGAATTACGGTTATTTATTTTCTAGTATGTAAAGGTTTGGTTTTTTATTTCAGAATTCTATTGGCCGTCTTTTATTTATCCGAAAATAATACCACACTTGCCCTAGGGGTCAAATCCAGCTTGCATCCACATCTTAAAACGATCAGTGTAGTGTAACTTACGAATGGTAAGTTACACTACACTAATGGTAGGATTGCTCAGCTGAAGTGGCAATGGGCGGGACACATAGCGAGAAGAACCGATGGCCGTTGGGGCGGAAAGGTTCTGGAATGGCGACCACGCACCGGACGGCGCTCCGTGGGTAGGCCCCCGACAAGGTGGGCCGACGATCTGGTGAAGGTCGCGGGAAGCCGCTGGATGCGGGCAGCGCAGGACCGATCGTCGTGGAGATCCTTAGGGGAGGCCTATACCCAGCAGTGGGTGTCGTGCGGCTGATATGATGATGATGATGATGATGAATGGTAGCTCAGCGTGTAAATATTTTTTAAATTTATATTATATTTTCAATGGTAGAATCAGTAAAATGCCCAGAACTCAATTTCCAAATTTACGCTGTTTGTTTTGGAGTCCCGTTGACGTTGACGTTGCATCGCAGACCATGGTTTGGTTTGTTTTGGATTATCATAAACCTACCAAAATCTAAATCACTTTACTTACATATACTATTTGACTTTGAGGAGTTGTGTATCTTCGAAGTTCAAAGTGTGCGACCAACGCGACCAACTATATAATAAGCCTCAGCTAATGTTTCTACGACTACGACACAAGGCCGTCGCAGCTATTAGTGCATCTTGAGTGCACCCTAATAGGGATGATGACTAATGAATAAAATAACGAAATACTAATAAAAATCGTAAACATATTAAACTTTTAGAGTAGCTTGTATACCTCTTGGTTTTATATATTGCATATTATTTATTTTATGACCCTTCAAAGTTGGGTGGACAAGTCCATTTAAAAAGTATAAAATTTATTAAAATAAATGATACCTTTAATTAGTATAGCAAATTTGTCTAAGAAACTATTTTGATAAACACAATATATTTAATATAGCTGCCAAACAAATTTCCTACGCGTTGCATACAAACTACTTATTCGTGACGTCATAACTAGGAAGCCATTAGTATGGAGCGTTTTTGGGCGAGTCCAATTGTGTGCATTTCACACTGTGATATCTCGGGCAGTTTTCATGCTAGCGAATTAATTCTTTTACCAATGTTTCTTTTTATGAGAGGTAATTTATGTAACATAAAATAAAAAAAGTTGTCATCATCCCTATTATTAACGAAAAAAAAACGAAGACTGAATAAAAAGGTATTTTTTGTTGATGTTGGATTTAGCATCTGCCTAGTAGGCAATGTCTACTAACGGTTCGTAGCACACCACACCTCATTCTTACTTACTCTTACTGTTTCTCTTCAGTTTTATTTTATTATATTATTCATTGTTAGCCTCAAGGCGATTCCGCCCAGAACACTTAATTAAAAAACTTTCCACCGGTTGCTATAAAGAAATGAATATGAAAAAATAATGGGACCTTTTGTTTAGAATACATCGTATTTTTTGGCTCTTGTTCAATTTAACTGAATCTGAAAATTAAAAAAAAATCCACAACAGTTATTTAGTTTCAAAATAAGTAGAGCTTCGAAGAATGAATATCTATGTACAAATAGGTCTAAACAACCATTACTCGAAAACAAACAAGTGATGTTGCTCATCACTAAAGCTTTAGGTCCTTCTCGTCCATCCATGCCGAAGGACTGTGTGGCTGTACCCCAGCAGTAAGGACATTAAAATGAGTATGGTTCCCAAAACCCACGCCTTTATTTCAGTTTTTTCCCCTTAACCCCACCCCTTTATTTCAGTTTTTCCCCTAAAACCCACCCCTTTATTTCAGTTTTTTTCCCTAAAACCCACCCCTTTATTTCAGTTTTTTCCCTAAAACTCACCCCTTTATTTCAGTTTTTTTCCCCTAAAACCCACCCCTTTATTTCAGTTTTTTCCCCTAAAACCCACCCCTTTATTTCAGTTTTTTCCCCTAAAACCCACCCCTTTATTTCGCATGAACGCTAGTAATAATAGCACGCAGGCATTACACTCTCTCGATATATTCATGGAATGAATATTGACTAAACTGCCTACACCAATTAATTTACGGTAGGTACAACAAATCTATACAAAAAAATCGCATTATCGCATAAACAAATTAAAGTAAAGGTAATAACTTCGCTGTCGTAACAAATAGCCATAGAGCACAAAGCGGCCACTTTGCTTTACAACTACTACTACTATATATATCTTTTCTTATATCTAAACAACAGCAAACTAAGTTTTTCATAAATTAATCTTTCATAGATTGATCTAAGATTTAAATTTCGCTCTTAGTCCACACTACCTAAACATATTAACTCATGCAAATAATATTCTCATAGGTATCTACTCTAGCGAAGCCTTGAACACAATGTAGGTATCTTCTATCAACTTATAAGATTACGCTTCCACAAACGATGCGAAAGCTGATTACTTTCACGGTAGAAATAACCTTTCTATACTTTCACAATTTTGTTCAGAAATTTTATGTTAAAAGCTCGTACCTATATCAATGCAGCTATTTAAAGCCGACTTGGAGGGAACAGCCTCCGCGATAACTTCGTGATAGGGGTGTAATCAATAGCAATGGACATGGACAAGTTTAAGTACCAACGAAGTCCCGACTAACTCCCGACGGGACGAATGACAAAAATAACTGGCAAGTTTACCGCTTACTATACCGCGCTATGTATGCCTTTTGTGTAATTTAACAAGTGTGTGCACAATATGCTCATTTCACCTTATCACTTACTAGACATTTTAATAGATAGGTAATACCACAGACAACAGAAATAAGGATAATACAGACAGGGTACTTTTAAGTCACATGACTTCAGGATGTTCACTTTCAGTCCCAACTTTCTCTAGAAATACGAAAAACATTTTTTTACTATCCTACTCATTACCGTAATTAATTACCGTGATTGGTGGCCTAAAATTTTTGAACTAATTGCATTTGTCGAAGCATTCTTCCTGAATTTCATCAATTCCAGCTGTTTCTACTATAGGCAACAACGTCGCTTGACCAGTTTGCTAGCGATTTTAACCTTCTGTTGCCCATGGTACGTACAGACAGACAATCTGTCGTCTGGGCTTACCGTCCAACATTGGTATTATCGGAATGCTGACCCGCGCTTTCCGAGTGCCTTATTTGGGAGCCTATACGAGGTCAGCCGGTCATGACGACTGCAATTATCATCATATATCTTGCACTCATATGTCACTTGACATTTTACATGCTGCTGGTAAATAAGACCTTCCGAAGCGGTTAAGGTGAACTTAAGTAATTCCACAATAATGTTTAAAACGTTTTAGAGATTATTTGAAAACCACAGAGGCTTTTCATTTTCTCGGATTTGCATATTTCGGCATATTCTTGAAAATCTGTATACCTATGATATATTATAATATGGAAGAGAGAAATATTTGTATTAAGTATGATAATTTACATGCATACTTAGGTATGTAAATAATGTTCATACTTACCTATGTAAATCAAACTTTTCATTTTTGAAAATTAAAACGAAAAATGTTAATCTCCTCTCTTCGTACATAACTACATAATCCTCCTTTAAAACTACACTTAATCCATTATTTCAACTGTAGTCCATCAGCCATTTTTTGATGTCCCCACTGCTGGGGCACAGGCCTTCCTTATGGGTGGTAAGGAGGATGGGCCATAACCCACCACGCGGGCCCAATGCGGATTGGTGGGTCTTAACGTTTGCAAACGAAGCACGGAGGAGCTCGAGATAATAATTTTTTGGTCACTCATCCCATGACCGACCCTTGCGAACGTTGCTTCTAAACTTAACTTCTGCAATCGCTGGGCCAGGCGCTAAACCACTGCGCCACCGAGTGAATTCAACTGTAGAAATCAAAAGAATAGAATAAAAATAAATAAAAAAAATAAAAAAACCCGCCTGCATAAAAAGACAAGTCGACTGAAAAGATGGAAACAAGATTAAATAAATATTAAAGGCAACATGTCATAATAACATGCAGTCGGAGGCATGCATAAAGAAAGTGACATTATGAATGATTGAATTATATACCTCCGACTGCATGTTATTATGACATGTTGCCTTTAATATTTATTTAACCTTGTTTCCATCTTTTCAGTCAACTTGTCTTTTTATGCAGGCGGGTTTTTTAATTTTTTTAATTATTTTTTTATTTATCTCTTTTTACTTATTATATATTACGGTCTTGATATACCTTTTTAAAATCCTTATAATAAGCCCTTTAATTTGACACCCATATTGCAGTATTCTAAAAAAAAAATTTTTTTTTTCACTACGTATAATGGCACCGTACAGCCGCCATGTTGGTTTTTTTATAACGCCACCTTCTTAAGAACACTTGGGCTGAAAAGACAAATCTAACGATATCTAAATCATAGAAATCCGTTCAGCCGTTTGAAAGATATGAGGTAATAAAGAATATTACATACAAACATAATACATACAAACATACAAACATACTTACAAGATACGCGCGAAAAACATAACCCGCAGTCGGGTAAAAATGTAAAAGTATGATGATTCTCGATGCGCAACAATGCAAAAGTTAAGAATGGACGGTCCCACCTTTCGCTCTCATTTGATTCACAAATCATGCCGTAACGGAGGTTGCATCGCAATGAAGTGCTAATGTGCATTGCTATTAGCTACCACAAAAAAAAACAGAGTGAAAAAAAAATACACTGCAGTGATATCACCGATGCTTTTACACAAATATCTCCATTCATGGAAGTTTACAGTTATGGTAAAACTATCCAATATCCGTAATAAGCTTTGGTCTAGATTTTTTATTATTATTGTAACCATACTAAGACCATCGAAATATTATTTATATTTAAGAATAAAGATTTAACCGCATCTGTGGTCTAGTGGTTCGCCCACCCGTGTAAGACGCAGGGGTCCCGGGTTCGATTCCCAGAAGTGCAATTTGTACTCGGTTTTGTTGGTGGTAGGGCTTGTTTCTAGTCCGCGTGGCTAGCTACCACGATCTTACCTAAGTCCGACGCCGCCATAACAATAATTTGAAAATTGTTGTGTTTCAGCAGTTAGTGGTAATTCCTCAGTGATGAGGATTCCGGGTGTAGTGCGCTTCCACCTTCGGCCTTATCGTCATTTCAAGGCCAAGCACTATCCCGTTGTGCATAAAAAAAAGATAAGTTTTTCGTATCCAACGACTAATAGTCATACTTGTAAACAAACAGTTAACATCGCGTCGGAAAGCAACTCGAACTCGAATTAAACCCAATTTAACCCTCGTTAAACGAATAACGCCGCGTTTCTGCCACGAAGCTAATTGCTAACGCCGTTGTATTGTAACTTTACGTGAACGCGCATATTTGGGACTTTAATTTGATATTAATACGGTTTGTAGACGATCCAGCTAGTTAGCAATCACTAATTAGAAGCGAATTGTTATAATGTGGGGTACATAAACGCATATTGTTATAACTAATATGCAAATATTGGCAAACATCGCTTGCTCTGGTATCGTCCCAAAGTAAAGGTAGTAGGTACTCATTTTTATACTATGGTAAAGGCTACACTTATTTATTGTGTAAAGAGAAGCGGCTTCTTGAAATATTTAAAATTCTTATAATGCATTTATTCCCTGAGGTTTAAGATGGCCGATTTGACACTAAATAAAACGTAATAGGTTATGTTTGCTTCGTCAAAAATCACTGACAATAAAAGTAGAAAAAAAGCAACCATTTAAGTTGTTATAGTACAACTGTCATTTAAGTCAAATCGGGTACTAAAATTTTAAGAATGTTGCATAACATACGTTATATAACTGCTATGTGGGACCACCCTTAATGCCGGAATCTCGGTAATTTTTGAAATCCCTGTTTTTCGATAAAAAAAGTCTTTTCCATAATACCCAACGCTTGAGCTTTGGTAAATATGCATCCGAATAGCCGATCTCTAATAGGGAATATGCATAAGTCACCGATTTGATAAATTTGAGCTTGATCGCTGCGGACACTTATAAAAACATGATGGAACAGAAAAATAAAATAAAATATATTTTAGTTGTATGACACGACGAAATCAAAGGAAAATATTACGATATTTTTTTTTCATTTTCGGATATATATAATGCACTTAACAGTCAGACTATCGAATAAGAAATAATATTTTGTGTGACACATAATGTACTTAAACGCATAATTTAAAGATACTTGGCTAACTGCATATCAAACGCGCCTGAAACACACCTGAAACGTGACAAGTGACGTCACAAATCATGACCGTTTTGTATAGAGCGTTTTAGGCGGGTGCGCGTGCATGCTAACTTCAAGTAACTATGCCACAAACAGAGTGTACACGACAGGGTAGTACACTTTCGATGCAAATAAATTGAAATTAAAATCAAAGCTAGAGAGCTAGCTAAGTTTTATTATAGTTTCAAGATTATAGGTTTATTATTGGCTGGCACAGCATTGAAAAACTACAAAATTTGAGATCACTTTAAGTTTTTTTTTATATTTAGCTACGTAGGTAATGTGAATCACATAACCGAGTACTATATTACATGTTCTACATATTTTTTTAGGACGGATAAATCAAGAAATACTGTGTGAAATCGTTACTCAAATATGTGTATTTGACGGCCAATCGGCCCCTGGCGGCCTTTTATAGCGAATTTCAACGAAAATTAAACTGAATAAGCGCACGTTGATTGACCCAACAATCTCAACTCATCCGCTGTAAATAATTAGGAACTTTTAATGACGTAACGTTATATTTTCTGCAATTAGCGCAAGAGCACAGCTTCATTTCAGACTGTTAAAACTTAACCAAGTTTGAGAGTGTCCAAGAAAGTCGCACTTTAAAGTCCTTGTTTCTTGGGTGTCTTGTTGCTCGGATAAGTTCGTTTAGCATTGACTTAAAAAGTACGTGTTCTATTTAGGGAGAAGTCAGTTTTTTAACTTAAAGTTTGTCGAATTTAAATATGGAAGCTTTTTGTAAGTCTTTATAGTACGGCTATATCGCTAAGTTAAACCGATCGAAGAGTTAAACTTTACTTTATGAAAACGAATGTGGTTTACATTACAGCAGCAATGCCTGAAAACTTTTCCAGAAAAATGCAAGATTGTTAAAATCATTTTATTTTGCTCGTATCACTTAGTTGGCCTGGCAGTTGTTACCGACTTCCAAAAAAGGAGGAGGTTCTCTGTTCGTCTGTATATTTGTTGTTTTTTGGGTATGTCCACCGATTACTCAAAGACAGCTGGACCGACCGTATTAGATTAGGTAAACTCCCAAGTTGGTCCCATTTTTTAAAATTTGGAAATCGGTTCAGTACTTTTCAAGTACTTAATCTTGAAAAAAGCACGAAAATAGTATGATTTTGTGTGAACTACCTCGATGATCAGCCGTATAACTTCTTTGTTTATGAACTGAATAAGATATAGTAGATTATACAACAAGTGAAAAAAGAGGGAATTTAGTTCGAGGGACTAAGTTGGATCCCGAGAGCAGCGAAGGATTCTAGAGTTGAATCCCGAGCGTAGCGAGGGATTCAAAAGTAGAATCCTGAGCGAAGCGAGGGATACAAAGGACCGAGATGAAATTTTTTTTTCACGAGTTGTGTACTCTACTTTTTACCATTGACTGCGAGAAAAAAAAATAGCAGTACCTATAGTATTTATAGTTGTCCATTAGCCATTTTCGATCCCCACGTCCCCAGTCCCCACTGTGGGGCACAGGCCTTCCTTATGGGTGGTAAGGAGGACGGGCCATAACCCACCACGCGGGCCCAATGCGGATTGGTGGGTGTTAACGACTGCAAATGCAGCCGGGACCAACGGCTTAACGTGCCTTCTGAAGCACGGAGGAGCTCGAGATAATACATTTTTGGTCACCCATCCCATGACCGACCCTTGCGAACGTTGCTTAACTTCCGCAATCGCTGGGCCAGGCGCTAAACCACTATGCCGCCGAGCTAACTAAGAGGGAAACTACATGATCAGTCTTTCATCAGTCCACTTCATCAGTTTGTATATATATATATATAAACTTTGAATTTTTACTGACTGAAGATCGTACCAGACTGATATAATGGACTGATGCAAGACTGAACAACTAATCTCCCTCAAATATATAAAAAAGAACCCAAATATAAGACACTAAAAAGGACCTAATTGATTTAGCGGGATATTTTTTAGAAAAGAACCCAAAGATAAGACACTAAAAAGAACCTAAATAAAATTGGCGGGATTATTTTTGTCATTTAATTGTAGAACTATATCTGTATCTATGGAATAGCTCCATACTTTCAGCACTTTTTATTTTTTTTGTACCTAATTCATACGATGCGCGCTTGTTCCAAATTCAAAATATTTTTATTCACTCGGTGAATAAAAACGCGTATTATTCACTGTTATCAATGAATAAGACGCACTTTTTTGAGTGGCGATGGTAAAAATTATTTTTTTACCATCGCCACTCAAAAAAGTGCGTCTTATTCATTGATAACAGTGAATAAAACGCGTTTTTATTCACCGAGTGAATAAAAACGCGTATTATTCACTGTTATCAATGAATAAGACGCACTTTTTTGAGTGGCGATGGTAAAAATTATTTTTTTACCATCGCCACTCAAAAAAGTGCGTCTTATTCATTGATAACAGTGAATAAAACGCGTTTTTATTCACTCGGTGAATAAAAATATTTTGAATTTGGAACAAGCGCGCATCGTATGAATTAGGTACAAAAAAAATAAAAGGTGCTGAAAGTATGGAGCTATTCCATAGATAAAGATATAGTTCTACAATTAAATGACAAAAATAATCCCGCCAATTTTATTTAGGTTCTTTTTAGTGTCTTATCTTTGGGTTCTTTTCTAAAAAATATCCCGCTAAATCAATTAGGTCCTTTTTAGTGTCTTATATTTGGGTTCTTTTTTATATATTTGAGGGAGATTAGTTGTTCAGTCTTGCATCAGTCCATTCCATCAGTCTGGTACGATCTTCAGTCTGTAAAAATTCAAAGTCTATACAAACTGATGAAGTGGACTGATGCCAGACTGATCATGTAGTTTCGCTCTTAGTTAGCTCGGTGGCGCAGTGGTTTAGCGCTTGGCCCAGCGATTGCGGAAGTTAAGCAACGTTCGCAAGGGTCGGTCATGGGATGGGTGACCAAAAATGTATTATCTCGAGCTCCTCCGTGCTTCAGAAGGCACGTTAAGCAGTTGGTCCCAGCTGCATTTGCAGTCGTTAACACCCACCAATCCGCATTGGGCCCGCGTGGTGGGTTATGGCCCGTCCTCCTTACCACCCATAAGGAAGGCCTGTGCCCCACAGTGGGGACATCAAAAATGGCTGATGGACAACTATAAATACTATAGGTACCTACTTACTGCTATTTTTTTTCTCGCAGTCAATGGTAAAAAGTAGAGTACACAACTCGCGAAAAAAAAAATTCATCTCGGTCCTTTGTATCCCTCGAACTAAATTCCCTCTTTTTTCACTTGTTGTATAATCTACTATTTTGTTACACCCGACTTCAATAGACGTATTTTTATTATTACAAATATTTTTTCTTGCTTTTTAGAGGTAGGTTTTTTGAAGTCGGTTTTTTGTTTTTTTAAACAATTTTTGTATGAAGAATATCGGCATACCAAATCGTTGTAGTGCGCCCCTGCATTCTAAACTTCTTCATACTGACAGATTCCAACTATCGGACAGTTCGGTCTGTAGTTTGCAGGGACTCTTACATTTCAAATGTTGACTGTTTGCTAGCGAATTGCCAATGATAAGTAATGCTTAAATTAAATAAAAGGACAAAGTTAAATTATATCCTTTAATGTAATTACTATTCTTATGGTAATTAAATATTTAATTTTCTACACCGACTTAGTACTTCATTAACGATAATAATATTGCTTACATTTTACTAGTGAGTCCTTCGGTTTTCTCGAGAATGCTGTGAGATAGAATTTCGTAGAAAAATATTAATAAGTTCCCTCATAATAAATGATGCTGTGCTCTTACCACCATTCCTAGTATGATCTTTTTATTGTTTTATTTTGTTACAAGTAATAACTTCCTGCAGTCAGGTTTGCTTGTAATAATTATAATAATAATAGACTTCTTTTTGACGGTTATTTAGAATTCATATATGTATAGTATATCTAGATACAGATTGTAAAATCATCAAAAATATGTTCTTTTATCTTCATTATCATACTATCCGCATGACACCCATTGCTGTGTTTAGGTCTCCTCAAGGCGCTCCACAACGATTGGTCTTACTTGGTCCGCATCCAGAGGTTTCCAGCTACTTTCACCAATCGTCGGTCCACCTTATCGGGAGCCTGCCCACGGAGCGTCGTCGTCTGGTGCGCGGTTGCAGAACCTTGTCGCCCCAACGCCCATCGTTTCTTCTTGCGTGTCCCGCCCGCCCACTCCCACTTCAGCTTCTTTTATCTAGCGCGCACCACATTCGCGCCATGAACACCCTTGAAAGCCGTGAACCGCGAGTGTGGATGGTTTTCGCGCCCGTTCACGGCCTTCGCGCCTGTTCACGCCTTGTTCCCCGTTCCGTGTCGGTATTTGCGCCCGCGTCAAAGGGTAGTGCGCGAACCTCCTGTGAACGCGAACGCATCCACACTCGCGCGTGAAAACAGTGCCGTGCCGTGAGGTTTTTTATTTATTTGCGGAGTACGGTGCGTCAAAATGAGCGTCACTTGGACGAATGAGCAAGAACTTGTGTTGATTGAGTGTTATCATGCCGATTCCATTTTATGGAATGCTAAACACAAAGATAACAATGCATAATTCGGCGTCCACTCTCGACGAGCGCGCGAACTAAACTGTGAACGATAGCGAGTGTGGTGGGTGATGCTTTTCACGTCGACTTCACGGCAAAATTACGGCTTGAATTCACGCCGTGAATCACACAGGAGTCTGGAGCCCGCATTACGCACACTAAAATAAAGTGCATGTAGACGCCTAATAACATTTTTAGCAAAACGGTCTTAGTGAGATAGAACAACTACACCTAAGGAAACTATGAAAAAGTCGAATCTTTCGGAATAGAAAATTATGAAAACTGTATTCAAAGTTGGACTAAAACTTTTTAAATCTTCCGAACTTTGGCGCTGGACTTTTATTACAGAACCTGATTGGCTTTTAATATTTCAGGAAAAATAAATTGCCTACTTTGACCTCATTGTGAATGTAACACGGTTCCTTTGCCAAGAATAGCTAGAATAGGAACTAATCTTGAATGCATGTGCCAATTTAAAATGTATGGGAGTAGGGTTTGCTTGATTGCTGGATCTTGTAGGGGGGAAAAATGGCTCCCTGCTTTCTATTCTTTTTGATCTTCATATGAAATGGGTAGATAATGGGAAAAAGATTTAGAAATTCGGTGTGATCTTTTTATAAATCCAACGACGACGTGTCTTTTTTGTTTAATGTATTGTAATAAATTAATCTACTGATATCAATCGTTTGATTAATAATACTTACGAGTATTTCTGATTTTTTAATGAAAATACTTAGTCCTTTGAGAAAAAAGTTCTTGCTAGCAGCAAACAATAGGTTCGGAAAGTCCCATTAGTTCTAGGACTTTGAACATCCGTGCAAAAAATGAATCTTTGAAAATCTATAAGTATATAATATTAGTTTTTTTTTAATAACTTTTCATGGTTTTAAAACTTTTGACTGCTTGAGACAGTCATAATCATAATATTCATAATAATATCTCGCACAGATGCAGTGTCCAGGGGCCCAATCGCGGTAATTCTGAACGATAAAACCAAAACCGTTACGTTGTCATTTAGGTTATATTTACCTAAAAATCTTTGCACAATACTAAATAATATACTAGAAAAAATACGACTCGCACCTTTGCATATCCGGTCCAATGCTCTGACCGCTAAACTACCGAGTCACTAGTGACATCGCCGAATTTCTTCTAGTATACCCTCTACTCTTACGCATAAAAATATTATTTAGTATTGTGTAAAAATAGCATTGTGAATGCAAAAATCTCAAATTTAAAAATCTTTGGTTTAGCATCATAATTTTCACTTAAATTGTCCCATATTGTAATCCTAGACTCCTAGGCAGAGTATTCAACAAATTTAACAAAACTAAAGCGAGTATTTTTCTGTAAACCAAACTGAAACAGTAACGATAATCGTTGAAAATTAGCGCGATTAGGCCCCGGTTTAGTGACGAGCCAGCGTAACCGAACGTGTCCAGCTATGCGGACTGTTTGCGGACATCGGCCGTGACAACCACTAAACACGAAGAGCGCAAACAGTAAACGATATGCATAAACCTGCCGATATGCCTGTACCTGCCTGTCGATGCAAAATGTAACATGTACACTTGCAGACTTTAATTTCAGAACGGACACAACCGAAAATACATTTTAGTTTCCGCCCGCAACTTCGTCCGCATGAAATTCCCCTTTCCTTGGGAATTTCAGTGATAAAATATAGCCTATGTCCGAGGTTCTGGTAGTTCTAGAGATCATACAAACAAACAAAATTAACCTCTTAGTGCAGTTAAATAAAGTACAAAACGCAATCATTTTCTAATAAAATCTTCAAATAATAAATGTGGAGAGCTTTTTTCGACAAATCAATGAAAAAAGCTGGGGTTTTCCATACAAAAAGCGTTTTTAGTTTATGTTTCGACGATAGGCGCGGCTATACGTGACAACACGGAATCGCTCTCGCGGGCTTAACTTATAATAAAACTATGGCTTAAAACGTCATACTTCTACTTTTTAGGGTTCCGTAGCCAAAATGGCAAAAAACGGAACCCTTATAGATTCGTCATGTCTGTCTGTCTGTCCGTCCGTATGTCACAGCCATTTTATTCCGAAAGTATTAGGATTACACAGTTGAAACTTAGTAGGTAGATGTATTCTGTTAACTGCTTAACGATTTTAACACAAAAATAAAATAAAATAAAGATTAAGGGGGGCTCCCCAGACATGGAACTGAAACTGAAAAAAAAATGTTTCTTCATACCAATACGTGCGGGTGACATTGAGGTTCCTAAGACAATTTTTTCTCAAAGTCAACCGTGGCAAAGTGGTAAAATGTGTGTCCCGTCCCCCCCCTCTAACTTTTGAATCTTAATAAAAACTTTCACTGAAAATTGGTTTGAACTTTTGATAGAACGTTGAATAAATTTCGAGAAATATCATATTTTCCAAAACCGCAAATATAACTTTGTCATTCATACCAACACTGTGAAAAACAAAGTTATTTTTACAGACGAAAAATGATAGTAGGATTAAATATGGTATATGGTAACTACGGAACCCTACGGCGCGTGGCCCGACACGCACTTGGCCGGTTTTTGCATTTACGCTACGGAACCCTAAAAATGGTTCTACATTTATGAATTGACATAGCATTTATATTATTATTATTGTATTGTATTGTTTCTGTCTGTGTGTATACAGATAAAAAGAATTCAGGCAATGATGGTGTTTTAATAATACTCTATCATTAATTCGTTACATCCAAGTGTATTGAAACATGATACGCGAGTGAGTCAGCTGTAGACTGTCTCCACCTGCATATTCATCAATAAACTTAAAACATATGTTTCCATACAATACGATTTTGTAAACATAAAAATTACTCATTCATTTTGTGTGTAAATTCATATGGGGCGTCCAAGTTGCGAGTGGTTAGCGGTTGGGAACATAAAAATATTCTTGATTTACTATCAATCAACTTTACTTACTTTTATCTTCGGAGTATTTTATACTGCTATGCTATGTTATGTGTGTTATTATGTATTATTAATATATAAATAAACTAGCTCCCGCCCGCGACTTCATCCACGTGGATAGCCGGAAAAAATCCCTAGGGAACCTTGAATGGGAAAAAAGTACCTATCCTATGTTTCAATCCAGGCTATAAACTGTCTGTAAGCCAAATTTCATCTAAATCCGTGCAGCCGTTTTTGCGTGATTGAGGAACAAACATCCAAACCCACAAACTTTCACATTTATCTGTGCTCTTGTAGCCAGTTACATGAATTAAAAACCAAGAGCTTTATTATCAATTACCATAGGCATATAAATCTCATAGATATTCAATTCAATTCAAAAATATTTTTTTCGAAATCCGCGGCACCACTTTCAAAACATAGAGAAACGCGCCGGCAAGAGGCTCCTATCCTATCCTCCTAACCGGCTTAGGGTTACCAGATGACAGGAATTTTCCTGACTTGTCAGGAATTTTAGGCATCTGTCAGGAAAACAGGGAAAAACTGTAGCAGTCAAAGATTTTTGAAATCCCAAAAAGTATACCTATATGTTCTTAATGAAAACACATCATTTTGGCGAGAAAAAAATATCAAACGCCTACCTACTACATTAAGAATGTAGATGTAGATGTACAAAATGTCAGGAAATATCCTAAAAAGTCAGGGAAATCTCATTATTAGATCTTTATTTTTTTTAGAACTCCAAACCTGCTTAGCTCATGTAACTTGTAGCTTCTTTAGCGACTCATGTCTATGCCCTATTTGGAACCCAAGGCTACAAATTGCGCAACGTTTGTATTTCGAGGAGTGATCTGATGCTTATTGATGTTGATGATGGCATCTAAACCAAACCGAACTGACGATGTATCTGTCAAACATTAATAACACATCATTTAAACTGGTAAATCATCTCGACCTTACTAAGCTTTTAAACTTAATAAATATTTTAACTAACGCAAAAAATAAATCAATAAGTACTAATCATACGGTGAATAGTTTCAAATAACTTGTGTAGGTAACAATTTAGTTCGAAATGAGTTGTATGTAACTACCTACTAGGTAATAATGCAGTCGCAAACACCCACCAGATAAGGCGGTCGTATACTATTATGTATTCTGTGGTTGTATGTCCGAAAGTGGCACCGCGGTGAATTTATTTAATATTATAATTCTTTCAAATACACAATTTTAATAAAACTTTACTTGGGAATTTTTAGCGCCCATAGTCTAGTAATCATTACATTCCCTCGTAGCCACTGCTAGAAGTAGATAGCACGAGGTAAATATTGAAACCTTCTAAAAATACTAGGCCCTAAAAAATCCACTTTTTATTAGAATCATTTTTTTAACAACTTAGTTATTCAAAAAAATTCTCTGAAGGCGCCACTTTCGGTGGTATTATGACTTTAGCTAGGTAAAGGTAATTAATATCCGTAAATAATAATGAACAAGAAACATACAATGATTTTCGAATTGTATTTAATTGCATTATATTTTTGTGGTTCTAAATTATCTAACAATATTCTGCAGCTTTTTTTTAAATTACGCATACTTCGTACGCACATTAGCGCCACGCATAACCTCTGCCCTGCCGCCCGCCGCCGGCACTAATGAGAGTTTGGTTTCGCTACTCCGCAATAGATGTCGCTCTAAAGCCTAAGTTAAATCTTAATCAGCTTACTAGATGGCGCTACTTGTGTTAACTCAATCATAATAATATTTTGTTTTGTTCATTTTAACGAAGGGTGTGATGAAGTGACAACTCAAATACACAACATTTAATGGATCATATTAAGCGCTTATTAATTTAATCGTATTCAAGTAGTTAATTAATGCGCATTTTGTAGGTAAGTTGAGTCTATATTTAGCATCAGTCGTTTATTCGTATTCAATGTAAGTCATTGACATTACTATGACTACACGGTCACGGTACACCTCTAAAGGCGAAGATTTAACGGGCAATTCTCTCAAAAGGGTACTGCAATTTGTAGACACAATTGCCATGAATACAATTTGCTCTGTTTGCATGACACTAAAGAATCCACACCCCAAGGGCTGCCCATAACCACCCACTCGCGCACCATTATATGTAGACTCCCACCACCTTCCTTCCCCTTAGTTATTAGAACGACTGCAGTCGTCTTCAATGCTTACACACGGGTCTTAGTTAACTGGTCCAGAAAAACGTTGTCTACCCATCGACAGGTGACCACGATCACGTCACCTTCACAATTGAATCGTAACCGTAAACTTAGGCTAGTACTGCCCTGGCCCCTGACTAGGAACTACCCTCGTTTCACACTCGATTCACTCTGCAATGGGAATCCCGCATTCTGAGATGCCGTCAAAATGAATTGACAGTCAAAAATATGAACTGGAAATTTTGGAAGCTATTGAAGGTAGTTAAAAGACTTGCTTTCGTTAGATTCGTAACAAAAAGAGATAGAAACTTTAACAACATGAAAAAACGTCGTGAATCGGTTGCGACAGTATACAAAAGAACTACAAAGTTTCTGTCATCTAATACCGCTAATTTACTGAAGAAGATGCCTAACACGAGGAAATACCGTCTACTAGCAAGAGTTATGGAAGAATATGAAGATGAATCTGATGAAAAACAAACTACTAAAGATCAAACGGATGATGAAGATGATGATATAGGTGAAAGAGATCTCGACTATTATTTGGGAGTACGAAAAAAAGAAATATATTGGAGAGACCCAGAGGGCAAAGAACAAATTAGAAAAGACTTCTTTATTAACCATTGTGGGGTGACGGAAGAAGAATATGTTAAGAATTATAAACAAACAAATACCAAATCGAAAGTATTCTTTACACAACCAAAACTAAAACAAGTGCCTTTTAAAATTCATAGAAAACGATATAGGAAAGACAATACTCGAGAAAGTGATTCTTGGTGTGAAAAAAGTGGGATATTCAAACTCTTTGCAAGGAGAGATAGTGAATATTCCACTTCAGATAGCTACAGTGAATACGAATCTGACGAGGAAGGTAAAGTCACAACAGATGATGAGGATATTGAACGTAATGATCGGGACCGAAACGTTGACGACATCGCAGGAAATTTTGATTACTTGACCACCTATTCTAGTCTGAACGATATTTCGCTGTTAGAGGTCTGAGTCTGATATCATTTGTGTTTCTTTAATATAAGTATTAAGTGTTATGAATCCTTCCGTTTATTAATTTAATTTTTCTTTTCCAGGGAGTGCGCATCAAAGAAGTTTCCGATGGAAGACCTTGCGACAACTGTCCTGAGCTGTGTCCAGGCTTCATTCCACACGCTTGGAGGTAAGATTAAAAATACACTATAAATATTTTACATTTACGACACGTACAGGAAGCAATCATCAATTGGACCTTGAAATAGATCTGTACCCTTAGCACGAACAGCTATCGAAAAAAATTACTCGTGTAAAATCATTCGATAGATAAATTTTGTATTGGAAATTTGTACAACGCCATCTATCGCCGATAAGCGAAATGAAATTTTCCATAGAGAATTGTCTATCGAGTGATTTTACTTGCGTTTTTTTTCTCGATAGCTGTTCGTGCTAAGGGTACACATCTATCTACCGTTTATGCAAACATCAGAGTGCAGCATGCACAGGGTGTAGTGAAAAGGGTAAATAAACGTTAGTGGGATGGAAAAAGTCACAAAGTTATAAGGTTGTTCCTATTCATTCGAAATCCAAATAGGTACATCGAATCTGTAAAATAACTTGATTTGCATAAACTATGATTGTAATGTGACGCATTTAGTCAACTTACTTCAAACATCTTTGATGTTTAGTTTAGTGTACTTATGAATATAGTGTCTATGCCTAACCATTAACCGCAGATCATTAAAACCTCATTATGTGTAATATTATTAAAAACGTCTATAAGTAATAAATAACTAATAATAACAGACCACGTATGTTATCTAAGTACGTCGTTGAAACTAATGTCCGCTGTCCGGGTCACAACGCTGATAAGTTATCTCTGTTTACTTTCATTCAATTCTTAAACATTGTAAAGTTAGTACGTGAAGTAGCTAGTGCGTCGATAATAATCGAACAGCCTTGCACTCTTGCTCGTAAGGTCATCGTCGCAAGCGCCTCTCAGGCATAACATTATTCGCGCGATTCACCATTGTCATTTGATCGCTGCGGGAGTAAAGTCGCGTCGGCGACAATCGGACAGACGCGACCTCGATATGTGTCTCTCATTGAAACAATTGGAGTGGGCGGAGGTTTACAAGCGAGTTATTGGGAATGATAAGAAACCCGAAGTTGCCCAGAGGAAAATTCAAAAGTTTCCATCCCGAGAGAGGAACTATGCTGTGAGGAGGAGAAAGAACAATAACAACAGCAGTGTCCGTTCTCACGCAAACTGCCCGAGCTGCGCCAAGATAGCTCAAGAAGAAAACAATAGGTGATAGTGAAAGTGAATTGTGCTGTGATAGTTGCCAAATCAATGTATTGCCGTTAGATTTTATTTCGTTAAAAACCTTTAATAAACAGTAATTTAGCAATATTAAAATGATAAGTGGCCGAGGCGAGGAGACGTGTATGTTTTGATAAACATTTATGTGTTTTGTGACGTCAGTCCCGGATATACTGACATCAATATTATGTCAAAGTATTTTAACTCTTCATATTATTATCATTCAAAGGTTTAAAATTTTTCAATTTAAAGTTGACCAACTTTGTTTCATGTAAATATTTATTTTTTTGTATCGAAATCCTCTTCTTGCTATTGTATCGACTTGTGCTAAATGTTTGAAGATTAGATAAACCGCCTCTTTGATGAAATATCAAACAACTCATACATGTAAAATGTAACATACACAAACTTATAAAGGAGCATGGCGCACGCTATCTTACAAGCAAGCGTCCATAGTTATTAATTTTGACTTGTATTTTATTATTTTGATTGTATTATTTGTCTGTATCTAAGTTTAGAAAAAATCTAATTGTAATTAATTAATTCATCACTTGTTCAAAACATAAATGAATTATTGGTAGCTAAATGGATTCAGCCCCCCTAGCATGACCACTGAAACGTGATATGATATAGCAATTTATCACGTTTAACTGTCAAAAGACAATGGATTTTGACAGTTGAATGTGAATAAAACGCTATATCACGCGATATATGTATATCGTGTTTGTCGGTCATGTTAGGTCTACGCCTACATAATATATTATTCATTCCAATGCATGACTCGGTGTTTTGTCACAAAGATTTTGATAAGAATTTACTAAGAGATCTTTGGACTCTTATGTTTAGAGTATAGTGTTTAGAAGCTAATTATAAAACGACTACCTATTCTTAGATTATCATTTGTGTCAAAATGGTTTTGTAAACAAAATAATATTGATAAGGTACCTACTTTATTACCAAATGAAGCCAAATGTATTTAAGTATACTTATTTAATGCAAATGTATAACAATTTGTAGGTATTTACCGAATTAAATAAATAACTACCTACTATTATATATTCTGTGATGGATTTTTTCATCAGTGAAAATCCCATCTTATGACTATTTTACTACACATCCAAACGTATCCAGCTCTAGCTACCTATGCTACCTATAAACAAATTTTCCGCAAACGTCATTTTTATTGCTTCACAGAATAATACAGAATTGCATAAGGAAGATCATCCGAAGAGATGATAAGCTTTATACCTAACAATCATGACTGCTTAGTAGACGCATACCTACTTACTGTTTTTGATAAATACATGAATAATATTCATGAAAAAAATCTATCAACAACAAAATAATTTGTTCTGTTTTAGACATATCGAATACACGCTGTATTTCTATTCTGCAAATGTTATTACCTACCTAAAGTGCCTAGAAGTCCTTTCATTCTTTAGTGTCTCTAAAGAAAGTGAAACTAAAATGGTATTGTTTAGCTATTAAATTGTGTACTTTAAAGTGATCGTATGATCGTATTAATTAATTATCGAAGAACCCACTTATAAAAATGACTGAACCCCATATGAATACGCCCACTATAGCCCAGTACCCTTAGCACGAACAAAATAACGCGCGTAAAATCATTCGATAGATAAATTTTGTATTGGAAATTTGTATAGCGCCATCTATCGCCGATAAGCGAAATGAAATTTTCCATAGAGAATTGTCTATCGAGTAATTTTACGCGCGTTTTTCTTCTCGATAGCTGTTCGTGCTAAGGGTACTGAACCATCCCAAACATGATTTAAACTGAAAAAGTCTCGCTCGCTCAAAATATACGAAGATTTTAAAAGTAGGTATTTGATAATTATTATAGTTAAAGGTAGGTATTTTCATCCTACAAAATCTAAAAGTTTACCGCAACGCAAACAATAATGTCGATTTATTTCACAAACAAAAGACGGTATAAAACTGAAATTTAAATTTAGTAAAAAACTGGAAAAATTGGTTCATTATTAGTAGAAACAAAACCAGGAACGATCGTTTTAAACATTGCAACTAAACCAAATGACTCAACCAATAGTATTAATTAGTATTTCATTAGTTGGAGATTATACCTCCGCCACAACCACAGAATACATAACACAACGACAACATGGTATTAAAAAAAAGTAACACAAAAGGTCAAAACTTTTTTTTAATACGTGTTGTGGTTGTGGCAGGTGGTAGCAAAGGTGTAATTTTCATTCTGCTGTTACTTTTGTACATTTGTGAAGTCGAAGTGTTTTTTTTTTTTTTTTAAATTTCACGCAACTGAAAATTCTGAAACTTTTTTCTATTACTAAGCATTCATCATGCATCATTGCCCATTGAGTAATAAAAGTTAATACAATCCCATATTTTATTTAGACGGGCAAATAAACTAATCATAAAATGATAGTAGGTAGGTATACTCGTTTCTTATATTAGGTCAGCGGGCTTTAATACATATACATATATACAAATACATATCATATTACATATTATCCTACTAAATATTATAAAAGTTTGTTGGTTTGTATGTTTGTTCCTCAATCACGCAAAAACGGATGAACAGATTTGGATGAAATCTGACACACCCCGGTATCCAAAGGTTCCCTAGGGATTTTCCGAATGTCCACGAGGACGAAGTCGCGGGTGGAAGCTAGAACTTTTATAAATTTAAAAAAAGTAATTTCACAGCACAGTTGGGGTTACTATACTACCAATGGTACCTACTACAAGTTGAGTGATTCTTATTGAAAAATATCCTTCCAAAGTATTGTTATAAGTTATCTGTGCCAATTTATGTTATGATAAAAATTTAAGTAGGTAGGTAGGTACCTACCTAGGTGAATGTGTGAGACAATTTTATCGTCGCCAAGGTAAAATTGTAAAGGGGACGTATCAAATTATTATCGAAAGTGAGACAGAGAGTAGATAGCACATTTATGGCAAAGATAGCATTATTAAATAAACCTTGTAGCAGATTGGACAGCTTGCTGTGTGGGGGCTCGATAAGGCAACAACTATAATAATTAGAAAATAAAATACCTAGTTATACCTAGTTGTTTATTATGCGTAACAACAAAACTAGGTAATCTTTAAAAACTTACGTAGGTAAGTACCTAATTACTTATGTGACTAGGTATAATGTTTTGAATTTGACGTTGACTCGAGTCGAGTGCGACTGACTCATACCACTATTATTACCACTTCTCTACATGATTGTCTTGACGAACACAAAAGGGTTTTATCCTGCCAAGATTGCCTTTATTTCTTTGTGATTTTGTATCTTAACTTAATAAACAAATTAATAAAGTCGTAGGACTCGTAGCCTCGTAGGTATTGTCTGTAGCACATTCTTGGCAATGGCAGCTTTAGATAAGTAGGTAGTTGTTAATAATTAACAATTTGTCATTAACTTTAATTTAATACCTTTTGCCTAATTATAGCAACGGAATTACTGTTCATCATAATTTATGCGTAAATTATATCCGACTAAATAGTTTTTTAATTTAGCGCCATCTATTGTGTAGTAGCAAAACAATAATCACATAAAAAGCGCATGCTTTTGTAAAAGACAAGCTCGAAGTTTGGAGTGGTTAAATTATAGATGGCAATGGCAGTGCTGGCGTTAAATGACAAATCACAATAATTAGCTTTTTAGCGGATGTTTTCAAATGGTTAATAGTTATTTATTGTGTCAGATTGATAAAATAAAATAACAAAAACTATTTAGGTAAATGTGATAAGGAGCGATAAGATAGTTGCGGGTGGTTGCGGCCTAATTCCTTATCTTTTTATTAAGTTTAATAGATAAGGGAATAAGAATAGACCAAAAATAATTTGTAAGATATGTTTTTTTTTACTTCTAGGTAGGTAGGTAGGTACCTAATAAGAAGAAACTGAAGATGAACTTTTAAACTTTTGAGTAAGGCAATGATGGTTTAATGACCGAAAGTGGCGCCCACAGTAGTTTTTATTTAATAAGTTATTAATAGTAAAAGATTTTAATAATGTTTTACGTGGAGTTTAGATGATGATCGGTCGTTACAAACGAACAAACAAACTTTCTTTCGCATTTATAATATTAAGTAAGGATATATTTAACTAGATGGTTAGGTACCAGTAAAATATATAGGTTATCTACATACCCTACATATTAAATATATAAATTCTTTATCTATATGGTAAACCGTAAAATAGGTACTTAATATAGTTCCTTTGCATATTTATGTCAAACTGATCGAGCAAAGCAAAGTAGATTTTTTGCAAACCATTAGGTGTCTGTGTATCATCCAATTCATCCATGTATCATCCCTCATTAGATATTAATACTGAAGCAGAAGTCAACAATAATAAAATATAAGTGAATTTATCTTCAGTCAGATTGCTTAATTTTCGCGCGCATTTCGTCCCTTGAACTTGAACGAAACGCGCGCTCGATTGTAAACAAAACGTGCAAGCAAAAGCAACCCGTTGGTTTTGGTTGACGTTGACGCGCATTTGTCATTCGGAACGCAACCGTACTGCTTGGAGCGCTAGTGCACGCTCTCCGGTACTCGCTCGCGAATTAAAAACAAAACCCAGTTCTTTTTAATGAAAAAAGTTTTATGTGACAAAGTGGTGAATTAACATACCTACCTAGTGCTGGCCACGGTCAATCACGCTTATTGTTTTGGGTAGGTACCTAATTCGAGTGATTGTGTTTTTAATAGTGGAAATTATGTATGTCATTTGTTTGTGTTCGTGAAGGAAATGGCGGTGAATTGACCGATAAACGATAACGTGAAACAACTACTTAGTACCTACCTATAATTTTCAGAATATTAATTCTATTTATTGGGAACGTAAGTTTGCATTGAGTACGTAAGTACCTATACCTAGTAGGTACAGACCTACATCATTGTCATTCATCTAACTCAGGGATTCCCAAACAATATAGGGCAAGAGTAAGGTAAGAGACCCCTTTTCCAAAATAAACTGTTTTTTTTAATCCTATCAAATATCAATCAAGTGTACCGTCAAGGTCAAACCCTAACTTCGCCTTCTAAACTAAACTTCGCCTAAAAACAAAAAATCCAATATCTCGTGAAATTAAATAGCAAAGCCACTATTTTAAATTTGTTAATAATCTCTCGTTTATTGTGCCAAAACTGCATTCTACTATCGATGGAAACTAGCTGTCAATTTGAAGTAGTTGCAAAAAAAGTCGGCGTTTTCGAGCGTGATTTTCGACAGTCTCGAAAAAGTTGTCTATTGTGTTCATATTTGAAAAGGTAAGATTTTAATACTTATATTGTAGATTTTAACATAAAGTCAGCTAACTAAATACAATATAATAAATCATTTTATTAACTATCACATATCTTGGACTAAATTGGTCAGGCAATGTTAGGTAACAGTTAAACAACACAAGAGTTCCAAACTTCGCCTTACTACATTTTGATAAACTAGTTGTTTTATTATTGCAATAGAGCATTAAGCTACTTTTTGCTAATCTTAGAGTTATGAAAATATGTTCCTTTTTTAATTTGTGTTTAGTGTCAACCAAATCTGAGATTTGTATGACTTATTAGTAAAACGAAACCAATCTTCGCCTACTTGACAATAAATAAAAAATACTTTAGGGATATTGAAATATGGTTCACTTTCCAATGCGACTGCATATAGTAGATAAGCCCTTTTGTTTTAATGCTACCAATCCCAATAGCGAAGTTAAGAAAATTTACTCAACTTCGCCTGGATTTTCAACCGTCAATTTCTTTCAATTTTCTTACTGTACATATAGCTGTTGTAACCATAGACAGGAAAATCGCCATTGATTTGATAACATGCAATGCAACCGTTTCGATTACAATGAATTGGCGAAAATTAAAAAAAAAACGTTAAAAGCAGGCGAAGTAAGGGGGTTTGACGGTAATTAATAATAATTAGGTATTATTCGTTTATGTCGACCCCTGGGAAACCGATTTCGACCCCAAGGGGTTAATATCGTATCGACCACTTCAACTTAGATCAAAACAAATGGACGTAAACTAAAAAATCTGAAACCAGAAAATTCGATTATCGAAAACGAGCAATCGAAGAACGAGTTAAATACATTGATATATCAAAACAAAGTTTAGATGCGTTATGCGCCAACATCATGCAATTTAAAACAGCGACAGGTACTGCAGATACACACATTGACATATTACATCAATAGTGGGACAAAAATGAACGCCACCATACGGAATCCCTGTCGTTAGAAAGAGATAAACAGACATCATAAGTTTCGTCTGATACGCTGCATGCTCATTGGCGCGTCTCGCTCTTTGTAAAAAAATGGCCGATTAGAGTAATACAAAATACGAAAATACATTTTACGGTTAAATACAGTACTTACGTGTGAAAGAAAACATTTTTCCGATCTCTGACTGTTGCTGTATAATTTGCACATCGTTTATAGACGCAGGAAGGCATTTTTGATCAGAATGTCACGGTTTTTTAGTGTCTGTCTGACGAGAGTGATGTGTGTTTACGTGTCACGAGCCTGTGCCTGACTAATTGAAAGTCGGGCAATTACCTTACTTTCGTCTTGCCATTGTGGAGTGCGGGTAACGCATCTAAACTTTGTTTTGATATATCAATGGTTAAATACCTATTAAGCTAGCAATAGACCAACAAACTAGGACTTGATATTTGAATATTGAGTTAATATACAATTTAATTCAAACAATTACAATAAAAAATTTCACAAAGGATTTAACAATATCGACATCCCGATAACTCCATAATAAATATTGTAGGCCGTTGTACCGCCAGCAGCACATCAGACTATACATGTTGACCTTGATGCCGATGATGACCTTGTCTTTATGCCCTACGGTCAAGTTACATGCCACGAACTAGGTCTACTTATTATCTAGCTCGAGCTCCTCCTTGCTTCGAAAGTCAGCCGTTGTGCTGAACTGCCTATGGTCCCGCTCCCGCCCGTCACGGCTGTATTTGTAGTCGTTAACACCATCTAATCAATCTGCATTGGGCCCGCGTAATGTTGCGGCTTCTTATCCATCCGCTGTAATGTGGCCTAGGTGTGATGTGACAGATATAGTAGGTAGGTAGGTATGCCCCGAACCGAAGTATGTTATGTTATGTGGAGTAATAGGTACCATTAATACTCGGATCCGAAGAGTATTAGTTGTAGGTAATTACAATAGCATTAGTTCCTATTTGACTTTATTTCGTACCTGAACAGATGACATAATCAGTCAGAAATCCTTTAAATACCTAGGTACCTACTTGGTTAACGAGTATTTTCAAACATTTATGTGACACACGACTCGGCACACAGGACTTTATTCACGTGAAGTGAGTGTGAGTCACACTTTCGCCACTGATTCAGCCGATGTTTTGGAGTTTTCGACTTAGCTTCTGGAATTGTTCACATAACTCGACTTCACTGCCGGATCGTTAAACTTCAAATATCAAACACGGCTCAAGCAATTGTTGCATTATATTCGAAAAGCAAGAAAAGAGAACTTTATTTCGTCTGCTCCATAAGCTCCATTCCATGGAAGGACTTCTAAAATCAATCAAGAATATGCGCTTGATGAAGTTGAAGATGATAATTAAAATTTAAGTTTTGTCTTCTGAAATGTAACCAAAGAAAGTAGGTAGGTACCTATTATCATTTAAAAAAAAGTTTATTGCATAGGTACCTACTTACTTAGTTTTTTTAATTACAATAATAGAAAAAGGTACCTACCTACTGAGCGTACCAATTTGATTAGGTTTGGTTAGGTTAGATATTATCATTTTAGACTTTCTTTTTTTGGTGCGAGAGCTTAGGGTACAAAAGCCTTTTTTGGTGATCATTATATTTATCCCCTTATATTATTATTATTTGTTGAATCAAATTGTTCTCTGACATTTTTAGGGACACAGACAGACCTTCGAATTAAAGGTACCTAGGTAACCAGAAGAGACTTCACTCATTACATGCCTTTACTTGTTGTTGATTCATTTTTCAAGGGTGCCGTTCTTAAATCATACCTATCATGTGATGTCATTACGTTTACATACCACTAAAGAAAAAAATCGTGTCGTGTTAATAATTGAAATTAATAGTGATTTCAATTCAACATAGATTTGGGATTTGGGCAAAATGCAAGTGGCGTGCATTGGATAGGTAGGTTGGTAGGTAGTAATTTTAAGGAATTTAATTACCTATCTGTTAGTTTAGTGTAGTCTTTTAAATAGTCTTTTCAACACACTTGCTCGTAAAGTGAGCCCTAATACATCGCTTTTAGGGCCATAAACCGAGCTATAACAAACGCGTGCAATAATAATATATAAAACACTAGTTCGTAATAGAATTAACGCTACAAAGTTAAATTAGTACCTTACTGCAAGTTCTATGCGAGTAAACAGAGCATTCCCAATTTAGCCGGGTAATACATTTTTTTTAGTAACAACAAAGAGGTTTTATGCTGCTGAAAATTCATATACATTTTTGGAATAAATAAATGTGTAAGTCCTTAATTAAGTCAAACAAATATTTATTATTGTCAAATTATTCATAATTCACAATATTTTGTTATAAAATATAATAATATTTGCATTTTATCACAATTATAATTTTTGAAGTACCTACTCTGTATGCTCACTCACCCCTTTGTTCGCAAAATATTCTTGCTTTGGGCGTGTGAAAAAAACAAAAAAACCTGCGCGCCTTTGCCCATAATTATCACATATTTTGTTTTTGTCGTATTTGTTGCTGTGTGGTAAATTACTTTGTTTTTTCCTCGCAAATGTGTTGAAAAACGTCGTATGAAACTCGTGAGCTCTTGAAGCTAACTTGTCTCATAATGTACAATTAAAACGTACAGTAGAAAGTCTTTAAAATCTATCGCTATTGCATTAGCAAGTTCATAAAAATTATCTCCACATAGGTACCTACGTGACCACTCAGGCGACGATACTAAACATTGAACGTAACGCTACTGTTTGTTTTCTCTCGCTAATTGGCGCATATCGTTCTCGATGTTATTCATTTGTTAAACAAATACAATACATCTACTACAATCCACAGACCCACAGTGGACTAGGTACCTCGTTAGTGAAAACCTCATTGTGCTTTTAGACTTGATGAGAATATGAGATATCCCCCTTCCTTATCGTTAGTAGGTACCTACTGTCTATTAGCATGAGAACTTAAAAATTTGCTCAAATATATTATATTTTACAGGTACAATGATCTGAAGCTAAACGAATGGTTAAGCTCAATGATATTAAATGTTATCATTGGTTAAGCTACAGTTTCTTTCTGTAACGGATCTAAGCATCCTAACAACACTTTCATTTAAGTGTCTGAAAAGCATTCTTCACAATATAGAAGGTATCGTTACCGAGTCTCTGAAATATAAAGGATCATTTATAATTCCATTTATTGTTATAGGTAGGTATTAGCCTGAATATTTATATTGCATCTGCTAGGTTTCCATGATGACAAAATGTTTACATGTTTAAGAGGCAGCGAAAAATGTTTGGTTACCAAAATGTTCATAAAATAAACGATCGCCTTTCATCATCGTTATTTGCCAGGTTAAAGAAAGCTTCAAGATTTATTATTGCGAACACAAATAACATCGCATTTTACAGGTGCCGTGAAATATCCCTTAAATATCTTGCTTTATACATATAGGTAGGTAACCCAAAAAGATTTATATGCTCTGAGAACCTTTTCTGTACCCCTGAAAACGTGTATGTAAAATTTCATGATGATCGGTTCAATAGTTAAGACTTGAAGGCGTAACAAACAAACAGACAAACGGACTTTCGCATTTATAATATTAGTAAATATTATAATTATTCGTTTATGCCGACCCCTGGAAAACCAATTTCAACCCCAAGAGGTCGATATCGACCATTTTGGGAATCTCTGCATTAGAAGTTCAAAGTTTTTCCTAATTGTATTAAAATTGAAGATTTTTTAAAGAACCTATCGCGGTACCTGGGTTCTTTTAAAGATCTGCAATGAATCACAAATCACAGACTGGGGTGGCGAGGCGACAAAGTTACCCACCGTATCGTGTGTGTGGTGTGAACCTTTCATTCGAATTTATATTTTCGCATAATCCAAAACATAATAACATAAAAGCTTTTCCATATTTTAACGTCATGTGTGATATGATTTGAGTCAAATTCACGGGTCAAGGTGGCCCAACCCTAGGGGCGTAAAGTTTTTTTATCATCGCTTACCTTATTCATTACCATGATATAATTGATCGTAAACATTTAACGTCTGTTTATTACATCATTGCGGTAATAGCGAGATCGTTGTACCTATTACTGACAATTATATCTACCCACGGTTCTGTAAATTAGAATTTGGGAACTAGCTAGATTAGAAAGTTAGGCTATGTTTTTTTTTATAATGATACGTTCAATAATATATTAGATACGTTTACATAAAATTAAACAAAGTACCAACCTACTCACAGCACAGACAACGAAGCACATTTTGAAATTAAGTTGCAAATAAAATGGCATTTGGATTTAAGCCTGCTGTCATAAAAGAATAACTATTTTTATTCATTTCATGATGCTAATTAAACTGCTGCAATTTTGCCCCTAAGCTTCAATTTTGCCTAATTTAGTAAAACCACTATTATGTATTCTGTGGTAAAACTAACATTACTACACAACCGCCAACTATTTTTTACTTTTGATAATGGGAGAAATACCTTCGTTTTATTGGCAACCCATTTCATTTCGGCGTTTTCTATTTGGAGCAGCCCTTACTATGCTAAAAACTTACTATGAAAATATTAACTGAGACTGCTCAAAGTTTGCCTGCTTTTGCCCAACTTTGCCTGCTTGCCAGAAATAAAAAACTATGGTTATATGTGGTAAGGCAACCCATGCACATCTCTATGGTAACACATTGTCTATGGCTCTATATTTAAGACCAGTTTTTCAATGCGGCCCGTATTTTTGCTAATAATCTTCTAGGCAAAGTTAGGGTATTTTATCAAAACCTTGTCTACAACTTTGACGGTTTCTGGAGATCAATCTAATAGCAGTTACATCTCCAATTCGTGCGCTAATGTAAACATGGGCACAGATTATAAATACTTAAAGAGATATTAAAAAAAAACATAAATTTCGTGCAAAGTTGCAGCAGTTTACCTTACCCAATGATATTAAACGTAAAGATAGGTTATGCGTAACGTGACCATACGTCCCGCTTTGGGCGGGACAGTCCCGCTTTCAGACTGTCTGTCCCGCTATCCCCAGTAAGAGCAAAATTGTCCCGCTTTAGACAGATGCATGATGCTGATGCCCTGATGCTGCTGATGATATGACGCTTAAATGATCTAATGTCGGAAATCGTTGCTCTGTAGATTAAATGAACGCACAATTGCAAAAGACATGCCTTGTTCAAAATTCGTAAGTAAATATAAAAATGACCCGCCCTTGTCCCGACTTTTATGTTCCTAAAGGTGGCAACTCTGCCGGGAGGTGTCCCGCTCTAACGAAAAATATAAATGGTCACGTTAGTTATGCGCCAACATCATTGCTGCTATTTAAAACAGCGTAAAGGTACTATAGATACACACATTGGCCGCTGCATGCGCATTGGCTGCCAATTGACAGCGCGTCAGCTGTCTCCTTCACTCCCACACGCAAAGCAGACAGCTCGCTCTTTGTACAATATGGCCGAATAAAGTAATAGAAAATACATATTTTTATTAAATACAGTACTTAGTGTGAAATAAAGCATTTTTCCGATCTCTGACCGTTGCTGTATAATTTGTACATCGTCTAAAAGACGCAAGTAGACATTTTTTATGGTATTTCACAATTTTATTGCGTCTGATTGACGAGAGCCGCGTGTGTTACCGTGTCGCGTCGCGAGACTGTGCCTGACTAATTGAAAGTCGGGCAATTACCTGACTTTCGTCTTGCCATTGTGAAGCGCGGGTAACCTATCTTTACATTTAAGGCGAGGCCAGTTCACGATCTGTACCCTTAGCCCGAACAGCTATCGAAAAAAATAACTCGCGTAAAATCATTCGATAGTTAAATTTTGTATTGGAAATTTGTACAACGCCATCTATCGCCGATAAGCGAAATTAAATTTTCCATAGAGAATTGTCTATCGAGTAATTTTACGTGCGTTTTTTTCTCGATAGCTGTTCGTGCTAAGGGTACTGATGAAAAGTCTGATTTTTGAACTTCCAATGTGAAGAACTGATGTAGAATTCTACTTCACAAAAAATACTGTAGACTGAAAAAGAAACAAAGAAGCAAAGTAACCGAACAGAATATTGAAAAATGGCATGGTAACTCTGTAAAAAAAATCCTGAATAACACCATAAAAACTTATAAAAATAAATTTCAAATCGTCAGATTTCGTAATTTTCAACGACAGTGATAATATATGATTTTTTATGCAAAAAGGATAGCTTTTTTATCGAACTAACACAATAACCGAGTACATTTTTAATAAATGATCCAGTATTTCAGAAATCAATAAAAATGTACTAAAATTCGTCAAATTTCAGGCGAAGCGTCAATTAAAGTTATGCAATATTCAACCTTATTCTAAAGACATAGTGAAAGAGTAAATTTCGTGAACTGGCCTCGCCTTAATATCATTGACCTTACCTACAAATATTATAATAACATAACATCCTTAAGGTGTGCCAACTTAAGTTTTTTTAACTGTTCTTGTTCTGGCATGTGTGTAGGTGTACCTACCTACTATTGGATTGGTAAAGAAGGGTCACACAATGTATATTGTGAAAATTGCAGTAGGTACCTAACTTACCTATGTATAAACCTATTCTAATTAACAGACAGCCTGTGTGACCTTAGCGGCTCGTTCAAAGTAACTGCAAATTGGTTAGTTCGTTCGTTTACTAGCCCAGCCTTGAGGTATGTTAGTTAAGCGTTATTGTCAAACCCAGCTCACACAGTGACGTGAGGTCAACAGCTAACTTATGAGTGAGAGCCTCTGTGGTCTAGTGGTTCGCACACGTGTGAGACGCGCCGGTGTCCCTGCCTCGATTCCCAGGAGAATTTGTTTGGTGGCTTATTTCAAGTCCGTCTGGCAGCTAGTTAGCTCTACCACCATCTTACCTTACCACATGATTGTTTAACTGTGATCCTACATAAGTTTGACGCCATTATCAACAATTTAAAAATTGTTGTGTTCCGGCAGTAAGAGGTTAAAATAGCCAGTTACTCAATGATGAGAATTCCGGGTCACCTACCCTACCTAGGTACCTACCTAATAAGTGCGCTTACATTTTTGGCCTTATGGTGGCAAAGCACTATCCCGTCCCGTTGTGGATAAAAAAAAACTCCCCGATTTGCTAAATAGGTACTTATTACCTATTCATTTATTTTTAAATCTATGTCAACCCGCCAATGAGTCGCAGTAGTAACGAACGACCTACTAGCACTATTGTTGGAAACCTTACATCATTTGCAAACGCCATGCCTTACGCTCATCTTGACCTGTTTTTATTGCAAATGCAGTGTTCTCGAGCATGACTTTCGATAACAGGCTTTTGTACACAGCCCACAAAGTGACCAAAAGAAGTCTTTGACATGTCATTCGTAGTTTTCGGCGGGTCATGTTTATTGTACCTATTAGGATTATTTAAAAAAATTAAGTAAACTTTCATAAACGTCCAGTCCAGCTGCTTTGAACACTACTAATTTTATTGCTTAAAAACAAGCCTAACAGTAGGTACCTATCGCCATAGGGCCTGTCCACACATGACTACGTCACGCTCACGACCGACACGTCGTGAGTTCGTGACACGGTGCGTTGACGTGACGTGCAAATTTACGATGCCGCAACGTTATACATGGTTGTTTACACGTTGGGGTGCCTTGTAAAATTCCAATACATTCTTCACTCACGTACTAGAGAAATAGCAGTCTCTTTCTAAATATAGATACCTACTTAAATTATATTAATGGACGTTTTTTTGTTCCTACTTTTAAAACACCATAAACTGCCCATTCCTTATTTTTATTTCTGTTCTGTGTAAATAAATGGTTGCCTGGAAGAAATTGCTTTTCAGCGATAAGGCCGCCAATTGTACCACTTTTGTACTGTCCTTGTACCTATGTATTTATTATGGTGAACAATAAAGTATAATTATTCATTCATTCATAGCAGTCTCTTTCTAAATATGGATATAGTCTTACGATCGATTCGGTCGATTTGCGGTTTTCCATTGATTTTGAGCTCGTACACTGACCAATAATAGCTTCCGAGTTTCTGACGCGTCGTTCCGCGGTGACGTTGCCGTACCGCGGTACCGTGCATTAGCTCGACGCGACAACGCACCGTTCCACGTTGACGAGACGTCGTCGTGACGTGGTGGTCATGTGGACAGGCCCATAGCTATCAGTATCCATCTACCTATCTTTCTACTATACTTTAGTGTCATGTTATCTTATCGCTCGTAATATGGTTAGGAAATAAGAACAGCTGCAATATTGCGTTGCTAACAGCTAATTTCAAGTTTAGCTATACAGGATGGATTTTTGAGACGGTACCTACATTAAGGGCAGGTTCAGTTCAGAATATCTTAAAAAGTCATGGATGGTCTCCCAGGAACGTTTTCCTGTAACTATAACGGTTAAGGTACCTGCCCTTAATGTACCGTCTCAAAAATCCACCCTGTATAGGGAATCAGAAACTGTGTTTTTGAAAACTGCATCATTGGCTAAACCAGGCTAAACCCCTTTTTAAAACTTCTTATACTGAGCCCGTACCACAGTTCTGTGGCCGGTACTAAATAAAAAATCTAAAACATGTTTAAGTACTTATTTTTAAACCATGATGACAAGCACATGTGACATTTATGTCTTGAATGAAAGAGGTGATATGTGGAAAATTGCGAACTGAAACACGTAGTAGGTAGGTAGGTATGTACGAGACGAATCTCGGAGTTAGTGGCGCGTAGACATTTTTATTGCTCAGCCGCGGATAAATTGCTATGAGGTTCGACGACCCATTGATTTTTATCTAAGAAAGATAGCTGTCGACAAAATATATCTTCATGAAAAACTGATCGAGACTCTGTATTTTCATATACAGTATAAAATGACACGGGATACGGGACAGTTTGAAATCACAGGGAAACTTAATAAAACTATTAACGCTAACTTAGATCTAAGAAAGAAAATAGCAAAGTCTTATGCCTCCTATTTATTTAAAGCCAATTACCGGCGACCTACTCGTTCGTATCGAAGCTTACATCATTAAAACTGCTTACCATAATCGGCGATCGGCGGTACACGATAACACCACATAAGGCAATCTAACGAAACTAGAAGTTTGCGTCAATCATCATTTAGGTTAGAGCCCAACCTTCTTTAGCGAAGATCACTGATACCTATATGTCTAACTGTAATAATAACATTATTGAAGCTAAACATACTTAAACCACTCTAATGGGTGTTAACTGACAGGCTTTATCTCTTCCTGTCAACAGTCATATCCCATTAGCTACTGCTACTGCCGTACAACAATAAACAAACATTAGCCAATAATATTGAACATAATATGAAGTTACCTCAATCAAACATAGCCTTCATTTTGGATAGATCTAAGGCTAATTTTGGAAAAGATCAAAATTTGTTCAAAAGTCTACTCAATCGTGGAATAGGGGAATGAAGTCCGAGGACGGTTCCACGAGAAGGTGGTGCTAGGGGTTGTATGGCATACCGTGGAATTCTACGGGGTACCTACCTACTTTAAAATTAATTTTGGCTAATAACTGAGGACAGTCAATTTTGTTTCTAAGGAATTTGTGTAGGAACTGTATAATTATCTAACAAATCGCGCCGCTTGCCCAATGACATAACATTAAATTAGTCAAGTCTGTCGCTATAAGCTCTGATTCTATTAGCTACACCCGATGAACGTGCTAAGTGCCACATAAACCGTTTGAAGAAGATTGTTTACAAGTAGGTAATATAGCAATTTCTACAAAAGCCAGATACTGTACAGTCGAACTAAGAATATTTTTTATACTTACATTTATAAAACCTCATATAAAAAATGTTTATTCAACAAACAACATGAGCATCATTGAAGTGCTCTTCAATCACTATAGTATGTCAGAATCGCAATAAATGTAGAGCTACAGCTATAAAATGATGGGTTAGCTAGTAACTACCTCCATGAAAGTTAGTACTTTTTTACGACCAGTCTTAAAAATTTAAAATACATCGCTTGCTTTCTCTCTACCAGAATATTTAAATTTATCTAAACTATAGGTAGGTACCTTGCTCTACAAAAGACTGTCTTTCTTTTTATCTTGTTCAATTTAAATATTTACCTGCACTTAAGTGGTAAGTATTACAAAAGAGTTTTGTTTTACTTTTAGAGATATGTACTTGCTATGATTGTCATTACACACATTATACCAAATAAGTAGCTATGCTTACTCATGGCAGCCTTTCGAGTCGCTTAAAATCCATGAATTTTATCAATCATCTGGATGGCACTTAAAATCCCAGTGGTAGGTAAGATAAACTAAAAACAATGCATTTAGATTAAACTTTGGAATAGTCCCACGCGCCCAACGTCGATTTAGGTTAGAATTTGAAATTAGGTACCATGTAAATATTGGAAAATCATCTATGATTAAATCTTAGTGGAGTTGAAAACTTTAATGAGGTTTCTAAGATATCATTTAAGATCTAGAACACAATTTATGCGGTGCGGATTGTAGGCTTTCTCAGTAGATCAATGAATTCAATTATCGCATATATTTTAATGTCACATCACAGATTCGTCGAATTCACAATCATATAGGTATTAGTGACTTTTTACATGAACAGGAGGCTATTATGGCTCTAAAATTTATAGGAAAATGGGGTCAGGGTTGCAATGACAAGGTTCTGAGATAAGACTATGTCAACAAGGGCAACCTAGCAGGCGGGCCAAGTTAACTATGAGGTAGAAAATAAGTAAACTTTAGTAGAATAGTAGAAGATAATTCATTAGGATCCATTTAGGATCTTGCCGTTGTCTAACTGGTGAATAACTTGGTAACTTTGGCGTCAAAGTGCCTACGCGGTTGTTAGTTGGGCGTTTAAAGTTAAAAGCGGGAGAAAGTGAAATAAGCTTTATTCAAATAAACTTAATTGTTAAGTTGAGACAATGGTCGCTATGGATTGTTTAAATTAGGACTTCCTATCCCACGACTCACAACTATATGTATATTACAGAGAGGCTTTCCTTGTTCGATTTAACAATAACTATTAAATTTCCTGGTAACATACATATTTATGTTATTAGTACGTATGTTGAATGTTGATCCTAGTGAACTATTTCTGCACGCTTTGACGCCAAACTTGCGGTTCTTTAAACACTTTAAAGTATTTGTTTTATTTTTTATAACATCTGCAATTCTAATTATTTCTTAACGTGTTTAATAAGTAGGTACCTATATGAAAGTGATGATTGTGATAGGTCGTCAAACAAAATTTTTGCGTTGCTCATAGGTAGGTACCAATAGGAATTTAAATTTTACGCACAAAATATACCCAACTGATAAAATTGTTATTTCTAAACAGCATGACAGAATATGTTGAATCCATTTTCCTTCACGAACACAACAATAAGCAACACAAAATGTGTTTGAAATAGAAGCAATATTAGTAGTGTAAACAATTTTTGAAGTGACTTGTAGGTTGTAATGTAAACAGTGTCCAAAAACCATTCTATCGATGCTGAAATAAAACTAGTTGAAATAGCAACTGTGATATCAAAAACAGTGTTTGACGAAGACCATGAAGTGAAAGACGAAACTCGTTCTGTCAGTTTTGAAACGAATTAATCTACTGAAGATCTAGTCAAAGGCCTACCGTTAAATGCCGCCCACGGAAACTGGTCGCGACGGCATGCTGTGCCTGTCGAGACACGAAAACTGCCTCTGGGATGAAGCCTTGAAATCTGCCCAGCTCAGCTGGTCTGGACTGCAGTACTCCTGCTTGAAGATATTGCATTTATACTGTAAAGTGTTCGACAGGGAAGATGTTCTGGATCTAGTCATTAGGTAAGTGCAGAAATCTGACCGATTTAATTTTGTCTTTAACCGTTTTGCTTGATGTTTTTACTCTTCTGAATATTCTGGACATTCACAGTAAATATTCATAGACATATTCATCTGGAGTCTAATTCTGGAGCAAGGACAGACACGTGGATACTCAGCCACTTGTCATAAACTTTGGTGCCAATGTTGTATGGATGGAACTAATTGTCAAACGTAACTAATAAAACAAAATACTGTTGCTATATTCCCCCCTATAAACTGAACTATTTTAAGACTGTGTAGTAAACTCTTGTGCTTAGCTTTTAAAAAGCTTTAAACAAATTTTGAAATTGATTTGTATTCAACAACTTTGCTATTACATTGTTTTTGACGACAACCGCACATTAAAGATTGTAACACTACTCTTCAAATCATGCATTTTTTAGTTGAAGTATCACTAAAATAAGTCATCAATACGTAGACTAGCTTTATTCGGTCATATAAATGGAAAAGCTACGTACCTATGTGAACAAGAAAATGAAAACTAGGTGAATGTTTTGATAGTATCTCGTGAAAGTGTCGCAATCTCGAAATCATCCCTTTCTCCTGTCATCGATACAGTTACAGACGTTACCCTAAAATCGAAAATAAAAGTGATGGTTCCCGTACTCATTTGATCTCGCATTTAGTCTGCTCGCTCTTCTGGAACCGGCAAATGTTTGCGCATTAGGTCGGCCATTAACATGGGTTACGACTGTTACGAGCAACTGATGGCCACAATCTAAATTTTAATGGCGGTGAAAACGTTGGGAATGTCTTCGATGGATAGCGGTAACGGCCACGGGGTGTGATGTGAGCATTGATGACTATTTACTATATTTCAGAGCAATTCACCAGTTCACCACATTTCCATGTCATGCATAGCAATTCAGATTGCATTTTCAATGTAAATTATTTTGTTTTTAACTCGGTTAAAAATCCAAAGTTTTAATATTTCCAGAAACTTCTGATCTAGATCTCTGTTAGGGGTCGCAATACCGGCCCCTCTCGACAAAACCGGTATTCTCGGTATCGAGTCTAGGCGAATACCGGGATCCCGGTATTTTCGGTATTTTCGACGTTTATATAAATATATTTATTTTCTTAGTTTTCCTTTCAGTTATAGACGTTATAGTCATTATTATGATTTACAAATCGTCTCCCTCGCCGGTTCGACGACTTCCAACCTCCCGAACAAGCCGGGTTTCGAAAAGACTTTAGTACCTAGACTACATCCATACGCTGCGACAGGTTATACAGAAGACCGAAGAGTCTGCCACTTTGCTAAGCGTTCGTGGACTATGGGAAAGCCTTTGATTCTATAGAGACCTGGGCGGTGCCGGTGCTACAGTCTCTCCAGAGGTGCCAAAAAGACTACAGGTATATCGAGGTGTTGAGGTACTTATACGAAAATGCCACTATGTGTCGGTCCGAGTACAAAACCAGAGCACAAATCCCATCCAACTGCAGCGATGTGTGGGACAGGGAGACGTTATTTCTCTGAAACTGTTCATAGTTGCATTGGAGGACATCTTTAAGCTCTTGGACTGGGACTGGACTGGAAAGGACTCTGTATCAACATTAATGGCCAGGACCCAACAAACCATCGTTTTTCCAATGATACTCTAGTTCTTTTGGCCGAGACCTTAGATTGGAAGAATAAAATAGAATAAATAAAATAGAATACCTGACAATGCTTGAAGATCTCAAAGATTGGGTCTTACGATGAACATGGATAAGTTCTGACCCGACCCTTTTAGACATCATGTAGTCATTACAACCCAAGAGTCTACCTGTAGGTAATACGAATAAATTGTTTGTTTGATTTCATTTTAATATTATTATGAAACAAATAATCTTACCTCTCTAATGCTTGTGTCCTACTCCTACCCATAGCACTTATTTATTTGAAAAAAAACCCCCAAAACCATATCCCCCATAAGCCCTGAATTTATGACTTTAATAAGATTACGGACATTTTAACATATATTTCAGTTTCGAGTTGCTGAAGTAGTTGTCGTATTTGCCAGTTCAAATAACTGTTAGAAACGATAACTTTTTGTACTTTAGCAACAAAAAACTGAAATATATTTTAAAATGTCTCTAATCTTATATTGCGAAAAGTGGGCGAGACACATTTTTTTAATTGCGCACTCAGATTTAAGAAATCTTGAGAAAACATGAAATGTGCGAGCGAGAGAGCGGCAGTCAGCGGCAAAATCACTACGGAGTCTTAAGACAACAACTGAACTTGTTGGGTCTGAATGACTATAAAATATTAGTACTACTAGTAGGACCTTGGGAATGGGATACAATGACTATAGTAGGAACATTTTAATAGATAGATCACATTTGACACTTAATCAAAATTCAACAACGTAACTATCTAACGGCGGACACAACAAAATATATTGACATATTATTATGTATTATGATTGTAATAATCACAAAAGATAGCCAATTTGCGATCGATTTTGACAAATAGAACAGTGAACTGACATATGTCAAATGTGGTCTATTAAAATGGCCCTACTGTGTAAGACACTATTTAAGAAACTTACTGAAAGAAACCCACCAAAAGATGGATGAAAAGAAACGACTGTAGACAATCTAAGATTGTCATGAAATCAGTTGACAAGAAGAAAACAAGAGAGCTACTGAAACAAACCAGGAGAAATATAAGAACGATTGTAGGAGTACTGACAGGACACTGTCCACTAAACAGACACCTGTCAGTGATCAAACGGATAGAGGATCCCATCTGTCCGCAATGTAAAGAAAGAGAAGAATCAAGCTACCACTTTATGGCAGAATGCCCGATGTACGCATCACTGCGCTGGGAGCTCTTGGAGCGGACAAGCTTAAGGAAGAGGATTTAAAGCAGTTAACGATAAGTCAACTCAGCAGATACATACTGTAAGCATACAGATAGGTTTCAGGAGATTTGAGGAACTGGGTTAAATGGTTCCGATCAAGGTGACTGATCATGATTACCCATCCGGCTTCGCTGGCGACCCCCTACTAAATAATAATAATAATAGGACACCATTTTAATGTCTGGTCATTAAGAGGTTAACGAAAATCACCTTATAAATCAGATAAAAAGAAAATTTAAACGAGATTTGCGATTTGCGTCGTTCTGTGATGAATACCGAAAATATCGTAAATCCCGGTATTGAAAAATTCAATACCGGTATTGTAAAGGCTTCATTTCAGTCCGGTATCCCGGTATTTTCGGTATCCGGGATCCCGGTTTGCGACCCCTAATCTCTGTAACTAAGTTAAGTAAAGTTTCTAAAAGATTTTTTGCTCTGATGACTTCATTGCATTACTAATACTTGTATAGCTATGTAATAAAGCAAACGCTACGTTTGCACCAACATGTAAAATGACGGCAGGTGTCATTGTAATGAGCTGTTTTGTTTGTTTGTAAATATTATCCTTGTTGCTTTGCTACATAACACGGATGGTTTTACTCCAATATGAATTTAAACTTATTTATATTGAGTCAATTTGTTTCCAAACATCAAGAAAGAAAAGAAAAGACATCAAAGCCCTGAATGAATGGAACCTTTTTGTCATCCACTTTAAGTTATATTTGGCTTTATGACGCTTGTTTGCCGCTAATAAGCAGAACCGCACTGAAACTCAAGAGTCTCGTAAATATTTATGAACATTTGTTGTTGTCCTATGGTACGATAGTTTTTGAAGCAGTTATTATCATTACCAGGCAATGGGGTTTGTTTGGTAAGCGACGCGAGTGAGTTCCAGAATCTAATCGCTTTCGCTTTTGTCGAAGTCGTGACTTTGCAATTCCTGTGTGGTCGGAAAACATGACAATCTAGGACGACTGTTTGCAAAGAAGTACTAGGTAGCTAGATCTTTATATTGTTTCTGTACTTTAAGTAAATAAATACAGCATAACGACAAGTGTTACAAAAAGTGAAAATAAAACCAAAACCAAACAGACCAACCAAAACAAATTAAGCACAAGTAAATGGAGTCCTATAAGATTTCCCTTACATAATATTTTTAACCTAGTCATGTCTTTCTTCGCACAAATAAATAGGCCAAATGCCAATGAAAAATCAAATCCTGCTTTTACTGGCTATCACAAATTAGTAAACAATATTCACAAGGGATATCCAGTAACAGTCCCCGACGACCTTTGGCATGAGCGACGTCTAATGGAGCGCGCCAAGCCCTGACTTCATTTACTTTGCATCGGTTGCAAAGTAAACCATTTGTAACGGGGTAAGGGCGTGTTATAAGAAAATATTAGTGCGAGTCATCGAGTCAAGACATAAAATAATGGCCATTGAGTTGCTTTAATGGATCTCACATGATCGAAAATTGGAATTGTATCACAGAATACCTCTTAATAGCACAGAATAAATAATAGTACTTGTTAATAACTAGTTAAAGAAAAATAGGCAAGTGTTCATAGGTTATAGCTCTCTCCGAGACGAGAGGGCTCTCGGAACATGGCTTATAGCTTGGCATTGGCACCCATTCTACAGTGTTTAGGCCAATCACTGCTAGCCCTTTGCCATTCAAAGCATGTATTCAAATAAACTTAATTATTTAGTACTTTTGAATCGTCTATATTTTCCTACCAGAACGGGCGCAAGAAATTTATCAGCTGTAACAGCCATAAGTAACGATATTTACAAACTTGAATATATCGTTGTTATTATAAGTTGTCCAGGGGAGAGTATATTCTGTGCCAGGGGGCTAATTGTCTAATTTAAAAATTCATTTGACAGATGGATGTGATACATTGCTGCATTTCTTTGGTAAGTATTTATTTGTACCAAAAAGAAGCATCAATGTGTTACATCCTGAAAGCGATTGTGATTGATTTTTAAATTAGACAATAAAAAGGCCGGCTTTGCATGGTGAAGGTCCCGTCTTATCAGATCGTTTTTTATTTGAAGATTATTGAGGATGGTAGGTTATTTGCAAATATGTTGTTTCATTCGGTCTTGAGAAAGGATATTTTTTTACTTCTAAATCTTGTTGGAATAATTTTGTGAAAAAGACCTTTTTATCGAACTTATTAATGCAAATAAGTATAAAAATCTAATACGCCCTTATGTGGGCTGAAGTTGAGTAGTTTTCTATTTATCAGCACGCCAACAGTAGGATATTGTGTTTCATATCAGATTACTGGTTAGGACGGATTCGATAAGCGATAGCGAATTTCATCGTATATAAACTTGGTTTCAGGAATTGTATAAGAGGAATGGAATAGAATGGTGGTAAAAAACCCAGTCACATTTAATCACAATTTATTAATTAAACTAATCACAATTTATTATCTGCTGGTTCCTTTCGGCATTCACATCTTAAAAAAATGTAGGTACCAATACTGAATTGTAAGAACCTTTAATTATTATTTTATACTTGTTATTAGTCCAATATTTTCTTCTTAAATATTTTTTTGTTACTTTGAAAATATGCGAGATTCATTGGTAGTGAAAGAAAGGGATTAAAAATATGATTTGACCAAGATAACAATGACTTTAACTCCTGCCGATAGTGGCCTTTGTGTTCAATCAATAATAATTGTTCGCGATGCGTAATTCATCCAAAAGTCTGACTGACAAAAAGAAGCCGACACACAGGAAGAGAATAACGAACTTTAATGATGGTAGGTTGTAGTAGTAGTAGCATCAGAATAAATAAAACTGTATATATTCTTAGTTGGTAGTAGTAATATGCTTTTGTTTGTAAACAGTATACAGATAGGTAGGCATGTGATTGTAAACACACACAGCCATCTACACTGATACATTACTAATATTACTCACTGATATGATAACAAAACAATTAGTCATAATAATCAAAGAATTATAAATGAGGGTAAAGTTCGGAGATAAGGACGACTTATTAGATGAATAAACACGAAGCTTGAAAGCTTCGTGAATTCTTCATTCATCAACATCCATCCATACCGTATAAGGAAAAAAAGAGTAGGAATTTAATGGAATTTAAATATGATGGCATTTCATAATCCTCTATTACTTCAAAATCTGAATGAATAAATATTCATCTTAATAGTATAATCAGTTCTATAGTTGCTGTAGGTACCTACCGCTACATCCAGACCGGATAATTCATTCAAGATTAACACGATACAGGCTAAAGCCTAGTGTGGAATTTTAGTTTTAAGAATCCTACATGTAATCAATTTTGAAATAAATTTTTATTTAATTTTATTTATTTATTTTTTATAATAAGTATTAGAATCAAATTGAAACTATCAATGGCTCAGTATGATTAATTAGAAGTAATATTCAGTCTACTCATCAGTACTTGGTACCTAGTAATACTTATAATCCGATAGTCCGACACTTTTATCGCTATTTGATGATTCCATTTATTCATAAATCATGACTATCGATAATGAGTCAGTATCAGTCTTGCTCATTGTTTGTTTTATATTTATAGAGTAGGGTATTTCTTTTAAAATTAACTCTTTCTTTATATTTAGGTATTCCATCTTCAAGTCTAGGTCGAGGATCGCTTTGATCTAGTCATTAAATGAGATCGGTTACTTCGGAACAACGTCGATTGACAGTTTCTGGTGGAACGACCTCATCTGTCAAATCGTCTTTTATCCCATGCCAAGAATACCGCCCAACGACATTTTATTAAAGTCTGGAATTTTAGAGTCCTTGGAAATTGATATATTATTATGATTTGGCAAGATTTAGATAGGTACTTCATCTTCCGCCCTCTAAAAAAGTTTTTTTTAAAATAATTTGTTAGATGTTTACGATGTTTACCTATGACACAAAATAGCGAGTCTATCATAATTTATGCAAATGCAAGACTTTGGTCAAGGATGCTTGGGAAAAGATTGTCCGCGTCTGCCTCAAAATATGCTATAGTGTTTAGATAAGGCTTTAGATTGTTATTAGATGCTCTGCATAACGACAATGAAAATTTTATCCAAAATTGTTGTATGCCCTTTGAAAATTCAGAAACGTCTCTCCTATTTTCAAACATTATGTTTTATGTGGACTAGAAATTTACTGCAACGAAGAATGACGAAATTTGTGAAACGCGCTTCTGGTTTGCAAAGTGTAACATAGGATAAAATGTACGATTGAGAAATTACTGCGGTCCAATAACCGCAGATAGTTGCTCGCACGCATCTCACATCAAACGAAACTAGATCACATATCTTAGCTGATTTTCATTATTTTCAATGCATACCTAACTACTACCTTATGATGTCCTTTTTGAAAGATGAATTCCAAAACAAACGACAGAGATTCAGATTTTTACGCCTCATAATTCAAATCATGATACTTACTAGCAGAAAGAAAAGAAACATGTTCTTATAAAAAATTACCAAGGAGACGTCACTCAAATCATAATAGTTAAAACATATAAAAAGAATCACTGACGGTGTATCATCAAGAAAAATTAATACTTCATTCATGCATCCAATGAATCTACATCAGAACAAATTAATTTTTCTATAGCTATCATTCGGAATGGTTCAGTTATTTGCAATGTTTAATATTAGTTGGAGCTGTTTACAAATATTGGCAGTAAGATTAACGTGATCAAGTCAAACATGGCATTGACAATTATTGGAAATGGCAATGTTTGGAATGTAGCCAATTTGGAGCCAGACGAAAAGATATGAATAATAATGCAGATATTAAACAGGTGTTACTCCAAAGTAGGAAGTTATCTTTTATTTAAATAGAAGCAGACAAATAACCTACAACAATCAACGCAACGCTTGATAAAAAAATAGTTTCGTAGGAAAAGATATTAAACCGCTCAAATATCGACAATAAAAACCAATTTTCACAGATTTTTGTAAAGATGGATCCACCCTTGTAACATTTTGGCGTGTTAGAATAGCGTGTCTTTATTATACATCGCTAATTTGGTTCGGCGTGCGCTGTGGATATAGTATCAAAGAGACAATGTATGATAATTATGCATCTGCTGCATGTCTCCAGCCTGTAGCCTAAATAGTGGAGTGGTCTCTTCATCACAGTTCTTGTCACCCTAGCTTGAATTAAATACCCATAAAGCACAAGGGATAATAACAGAAAACTATTTGTTTATAAAATATTCGAGATAGGTACCTACGTGGGCGTTACCGTGATGGGATGGTAATTAAAAAACAATCTCCAGTGCGATCCGCTGCGGATCAAACCGGCCGGCGGCGGGATAATCGACGCACGCGCAGTTTCCAAAGAAAACACACATAAATCTATTCTTAATTTAACACTAGTCATTTATCGCACCGCCGTAAATGTCCACCGGCTAATGTTAGCATTATAAATCTATTCATTTTGCCAAAATATATCTAATATTCGCTAGGGATCTTTGGACACATTCCAATGTCCACGAAGATAAATATATTTGTAGGTAGGTAGGCAGGCACCAATTAGAAAATTGGGTCACACTTTTTGCGTAAACAAATTAGTTTGATGTGTCTTACTGCTACGGTCTGGGACTGGGAGTTATCTTGTTGTTATCTGTTTACTTTAAAACAATTTGGAAATAAAAAATAATCTCTCTAAAAGGTATCTCACCTCACTTACCATAAACAAACTCAACTGGTAATTCAACTGCCTTTCGATTTCTAAAAAAAGTGTGTCTATTAAAAACGCAATCAAAGGTGTTTTCGTAGATATTTCCATAGTGATTATATGCTCAGTGGATATCCCATTCAAGACATGACAAACGTGTGACGGAAACAACTCAACTGAATAATGAGTGCCGTTTAGAGCAGGGTCTGTTACATTTACATCTCTATCTTGACAAACTAAACAGTCCACAGTTGGAAGATCCTCGAGAAGAACCCCAGGTCATAAAGGAAATTGAGACATTGGCCCAACGAGTAGGTAGGTAGTCTCACAAAGGAAAGATGAAATACAAGTGATGAAGGCAGCATATGTAACGAAACGAGAAGGCTGATTGGTCATACTTAGCTCCAAATGAAACCGAAGAAAATGAGATGGACGTATACGTAGATTCCTTTGTCTTCCCACTACCACTACTGAGGGGAATTAAAAAAAAACAAGATATTAAAAACCGACAAGTTAATTAACAAAGTCAAACAATATGGTAGACTAGAACTTAAACTTTTAGTACACAGAACATGGGAAAATCTTTCTTCTGTGTTTTAGTATACGTGCTACTTGTATCTTTAAAAGAAAGAATATAAAATAGCTTTTCATTTGTTTTGCTGGCAAGCGCCGACACTACTCCAATACTCCAACTAGGTACTCCAAGTGCTGCATATTAAAATTTTAATACTGCAATAAAAGGATACCAAGTAAAAATCTCTAGTTCAAAGGATCCAACAAAGTGTCGTCGACCTCAATTCAACGAGTGCATTGTCATTGCGCATGCGCATACCAATTAAGCATTTACGTCTGTCATGGGAAATGTTTAAGCGCATTATCTCCTGTCATCTAGGGCTGCCTACAAAGGTGCTATTTTTTTAACGGCTGCTCTATACAATAGGAGCGATACCTACTCGTTAGTAATATTATTCAATCTGTGACTACTATCTATACTGCTTTGCTTGCCTCTTGCTCCAAAAATAAAGTAGAATTAATTTTGTTAGAGATGGTTGATTGGATTAGCTTTTGAGAATAATCTTTCTTTCCAACTGGTTGATGCTTTTATACTGGCTTATGTACTCTTCCCGTTATTTCACTCTAATGTACAATAATATTTTGTAGAACGAAGCAGCCCTGTAATCATTGGCAATTAAAAGGATTATTAATTCGCCTCCATCGTTAATGTAAGATGTCATCTATCTTATTAACGCTCGCGATTTAAATACTGTATCCAATAATAATTTTCTAGCTCATTAATAAAAAAAGAATAATTACTTATAGCAAATGCTAAAAACAAAGTTTTTTTTAAGAGAGATGAATGACAAGATTATCTTTTAGTTAAAATAGCTTGCTCTATATATGCCACAGACAGCTTTGGATCAGCTGTGTTATGGATATAAATAGAATACAGTAATAGAGGCCAAAGTTCGGCCTTCTGGCGGGTCACAAATCAACTACCTATATAGTCACAAACAGATCTGAGTCAGATATAAAATATAGAGGATAGAGGTGAATGCATTGAAAATACTATAATAATATACTATTAAGGAGTAAGGAGATGATGGAAGTAAATGACGAGTGACAGGAAAGAATGGAAAAGCAAGACTGGTATAAGGCAGAGAAATGAATACTAATTTTTTTCATCTTAGACCCAAAAATACTGCTTCTATGAGATACCTGATGAACTTAAGATTCTTTTGAATAATATGAAAGTATTATAAAAATACAATTACTTCACCTTGATAAAAAAAAAACTAAAAGTACGCTACGATTAGTTAATAATTATCAGAAGAATTATTGGTATCCTCCTCGACCGCGTACTTAACTATTTAACAAAACAATTTTACAAACTGAAGCAAGGTAGGTACTCTCTCTTAAAATGGAAGCATGTACCTACAGAGTTTGATAGTGCTAAATTGAGCTATCTCAACTGAGTGGTTGAGAAAATATGGCGTAAGGCACCTGGCGATGGCGGTCACGGTAAAGGTCTTACCGCGCCTCCATTTCTTTGATTGGATGATATCAGCAACCCTTTAGGAACGCGATAGCAAAGTGATAATAGTTACAGTATTTCTACTAATTTAATACCTACTAACGTTGCTTTTTCAGTTTGTTAAAATAACGTAGATATAATTAACGTAAATAACCTATCTCTGGATAAGTACCGCATCATTACTGAATGAGTTCACATAATAGACGAATTGACATAAAATTAAGAGTTGTAGCAAAATCTGGCGTACCATAAAGTTAATATTTTATGGGCGTAGGTACCACCTACCTAGTCATTATAGAGGAGACAACAAAAAAATGTGTTATGGACCCCCTAAACGATCAAAATTGCTTGTCAATCATTTACATTGCATTGCTTGTCAATCACATTTTGATCGTCTCGGAGCGATGCTTGACAAGCACCACAGAATAGCTAGATTACCGTGGCCAATCAAAAGTAGGCCACACCCCCAAATGGTAAATGCAATGTAAATGATTGACAAGAAATGCTTGATCGTCTAGGAGCTCCATAAGTTTGTATAGGTACCTAGTAGGTAAGCAGTTTTTGAAGAATTCCTGTTTCAATATTTTATCTGTGTTCTTTTTAGGAAATGCTCCTGGCATTAGAAATGTTTTACTCATGATATTTTTAATGATAATCGCACTTATTTTTACTGCTCCCATATCCGACCCTTTTAACTCCCACAATTTTATATTCCTGTGCTATTTCTTAGCTCTATCCATTCACAATACAAAAATAGATTAAACATTAAACTAATGCTTGATTCACATTAGTTAGAGACGTTTGACTCATGAGTTTCTAACAAATACCTTATCCTTGAATTTTACAAGTACCTAGGTAGGTATTCTGTTGAGGTTAGTAAACAACAAGAATTGAATTGGTTTGGTAATGAACAATTATGAGTAATCTGTTACAAGAAACTTGTATTTCGGTTTTGGACAAGTCATAGCAATTATCCGTCATTTTAATTAGGTACCCCACTGTTGGGGCACGGTGTGGTTGGACACCTTTTATCAATGATATTGCCTTTTATCGTTTTTTTTTACGCGTGTTTTTTCTTAGGTAGTACCTACCGTGGTTCTACCACAGAATAACTAATGTTCTACTATGACCGTGGCTACGGGTACCTACCTAAGTTGGAGGATGCGCCGTACGAATACGAACGTCATCGTCATGCTCACGTCACGCACCACGTGGCCGCGGGCGGCCCCAAATGTAGTAGGTACAATGAAAAATGTGGAATATGAAGGCACATGACATGACCACTATAACTATGCAAATCTGCAACAACAGACTGGATGGGACGCAAACTTTTCAAATTGATTCGCCGAAGTGCGAGTTAAGTCGACAAACGGTGCGAGACGACGTCATTGTACGTCGCTCGGTGTCGGTCGGTGCATATTGAAATGCTAACTGGCACACAATACTGACGATCTTACATTGATACGATTGAACCATCCTTAGAACACACCCTAAAGGTATACTGAAGCAGCTAAGGTATTGCATAAAAGGTTTAAGATTTAAACAACAAGGGAAAAAAAATGCTTCTTTTTAACCGCAAAATCTTTGCCAAGAGCGAACAGGGGCCCTATTTTTGAATCATTCGCGCTTGGTTTATGCTGGTTTTCGTTCGACATTTGATTTTCCATAATATTTTTGAATCGCTCGACCGCAACGAGTGCCCTTACCCAATTGTTTGCAGTCGAGCGATACGGTACGACAAGTGATATTCTTTTCTACTAAAAAGCAAAGATTTTTTTGTAGCAGCCAATAGAAAGATTGATATTACGTTCCGTTTTCGTTGCAGTAGTTACCGGTTTTCTCTAGATTCTGCGTGGAACGGATAAAATCCAACATTTCGTTTATGTTGGCAGCACCGGAAACGAATGATTCAAAAATTTAATACGGAAAATTAGCGTCATGCGACTTGGACAAGTTGGAAGACGGGACTGTGACTTAAAGCGCGGTGGTAGTGAAACTAGCGCCGCCACTACATTTATTTTTATTACTCGTAAACCAAGTCAATATTAAAAAATGTCTCTAATATTTTTTGAATAACTCTTCAACAAGTTATCATTCATTCTGTAAGTTTTAAAATCCATAATTACCAAAAGTGGCCACTTTGAGCTAAAATGGATTTTAAAACTTACAGAAAGATTAAAGAATGAAAACTGTTGAAGAGCTATTAAAAAAATATTAGAGACAATTTAAGAAATTATCACATGAGCTTTTTTAAAATATTGACTTGGTTTACGAGTAATAAAAATAAATGTAGTGGCGGCGCTAGCTTCACTACCTACAGCCAATTAATATCATTGCCTACAGCGTAAGGCGCTGTCGTAGTCTAGTCGTATGCGACAACACGTCATACGAGCGATTCAAAAATAGAGCCCTGGCGGTCTACGAAAACTTCAAAAACGTTTTAAATACATAATTTAAGAAGATTAATTTACCTTAGAATGACTATACCTATTATGAATAGCTGATGCTGCTTGCCAATGCCAACTCATGCAGGGCACGATGCATGTGTCAAGATGCAGTCAAGAGATATGATCAGGAGACCCGACACGACTGATGTCTACATAGATAGTCTTTGCAGTATACTATATCTATGATTGCAGTATTTTTGCTGTCTAGAATAAAAAAAACTATCACTCATAAATATTCGACTCTATGGATTTAAGGATAGCCAAAATCATTGGTGACAGTGTCAGACCCTCACAAGCAAATTTGGTCAAGGGTGTGTTGGTGTGACCACGGGTCGGGATAAATTACCCGTACCTAGTCACACCGGTGTGACTACGGGTAAAAAACCCCGTATATTGGTGTGGTATGTTGGTGTGACTACGGGTCAGTCGTGCCTTCCAGATTATAATTTGTTTGACAGAGCAAAGAACATATTTAAACAGTTAAGTTATTGACTGACATCATTGTTTTCTACTTCCGATTGAGAATTTTTTTTGTAAGGTAGGTATGTGGAGGTAACAAACAAAAGATTCAAATACAACTTAATGATCTCGTTACCCTTTTGTCATTTTTGTCGTGGAGTGTTCAACTCTTGTCGGTATTTTTAGAAGCTGTTTATGCATGTTTGTATTAACATGACTTAAGGAGCGCACAATGCTGGAAGAAATTTTCATAGCCAAATTAATCGAAAATAATAAAACATTATCGCTTACAAATAAGTTTCAAGATTTTAGGTTTTTTAATGGTTGGCACAGCACCATTGGAGGTCACTTTTTTCTATCGAGAAAAGTTTTAGTTAATAGTTACTACTAAATATAATCTAGTTACCACCAATTTTTTTTGGGATTGTTTTTTTTTTAATCTCTTTATTGTACTACAGTAAAATAATGTACAAAAGGAGGCCTTAATGCTAAAAGCATTCTCTCCTAGTCAACCTTCAAAAAATGATCCTGATGATGGGCGGAACGCGCGGACCTCGGCTTCGTTGAGTGTCTTGTTAGTTGTTACACCCGTTATAATTAAAAGAAAAGCAAAATCGATGATGATGGTGATTAGGTACTGTGTAATGTATTCTGTGGTACTGTGTGAAATTGTTGCATTTGATGTTGTGTATGTTGTGAGTATGTATGTTGTACGGGCTCTTAAACAATATGGCAGTCGGCGTCCCGTTCCCGTTCCCGTTCCCGTTCCCGTTCCCGTTCCCGTTCCCGTTCCCGTTCCCGTTCCCGTCCCCGTCCCCGTCCCCTGGATGTGCATGTCCAGGTCCAATCATGGCCACCGTGTTGGACTTCAAAATAAATGTCATTTTCGCAACCACCATCCCATGAAACCTCAAGAACGACATCCACATCGCTTTTCATGTTTACTTACGCCATTTACACCATAAGGGAGGATTTTCAAAATAACAAAATATGTGTTTGCCTATTTATTTTTAGACATGCTCCTACAAATTTTAAAGTTGTAATGTCTATTTTATATTATTATTCCATACAAAAATTGAACCCCATTTTCACCCCTTAAGGGGTTAAATCATGTCCACCGTGTTGGACTTCAAAATAAACCTCATTTTCGCAATCACCATCCCATAAAACCTCAAGAACGACATCCATATTGATTTTTATGTTTACTCACCCTCATTTACCCCTAAGTGGTTGATTTTCAAAATTACAAAATATATGTTTGCCTATTTATTTTTAGATGTGCTCCAACGAAGTTTAAAGTTGTAATGTCTATTTTATATAATTTTTCCATACAAAATTTGAACCCCATTTTCACCCCTTTAGGGGTCAAATCATGTCCACCGTGTTGGACTTCAAAATAAATGTCATTTTTGCAATCGTCATCCCAGAAAACCCCAATAACGACATCCATATCTATTTTTGGGGTTTTTTACCCCTTTTCACCCCCATTTCATCCCAATAGGGGTTTAAATACTAACAATAACAATATACGTTGCGTTAGATTTCTCTCCATAAGCCTAAATTATAAATTTAGCGATTTTTACTTCGAAAATAAAGGATTTTCTTCAATACACAACTTCATCCCCCTTTTGACCTCTTCGGGGGTAGAATTTTGAAAAACGCTGAGACCCGTATTTATTTATTTTCAATGGTCAGTCTAAACACAAAATTTGAAGATCCTAGCTTCAAAACTGAGGGACTTTCATACAAACTTTGATCCCCTTTTTTACCCCCTCAGGGGGTGAATTTTAAAAAATCCTTTCTTAGTGCACCCCTAGACCTCATAAGGAACCTGCGTGCCAAATTTGGAGTCTCTAGACCCAGCGGTTTGGGCTGTGCGTTGATAGATCAGTCAGTCAGTCATTCAGTTTACGATTTTATAAATATAGATAAGCTTATTTAGTACAAAATAAGTGATATAAAATGTGAGTTTGTACAAAATAAGAGGAGATTATGTACAAAATGATATGATGATATTAATATTTATTTTTCCTAAATTAGTTTATATTACATCTTTTTTTTCTGCTACCCGCGTATCGCCATAGGGTGATGGCTGAAAATCGGCGTTTTTTGCTTTCAGCGAATATTACGCTGAGCCTTGGCCCTGTTGCTGCTGCACACATATTATATAAGATAATGTTTTGTTTTTATTTGTATTTTTAAAATTTTCTGTAAATTGTGTTATATGTGTGTTAAAAAGCAGCAATAAACGATCTATCTATCTATCTAAAATAAGCGCCAAGTTTGTAAGTGGGACGCTATTTGAGGTGCCATTTTTGCGTACTGTTTTAGTTCGTGAAGCATTATCTAGTATATTCTTGATCGAAGTGCTTATGCCATATAATGTGCCTCTAAAATAGAATATCATTATTTTACAATGGAAGTACAAAATGAGGAGACTCTGAATAATTTCAAATCGAAAATTCTTTATTCACTTTATTTGCAGAAAAAGCTGAATCTTTAACGTTTATGGTAGTTTTTTATGCAAAGAGGGCACTTTCACTATTGTTACTTACTTATCATATTTAATAATGCATTAAAATGTAACGGTGCCTGCCCGTTCTGCTTAACATTCGACACGCTCACAATGAGAGATGACGTTACTTACTCTTACTCAAAGTTAAGTATAGAGATTTATTTTTAAATTCTGTCATGCAGACAAGACCCAATATGGGTCCTGTCGTAGGTCGTCTTGTTAGGTATCTTTATCTTTATTGTACCAAAGTATGATTCATTCTCATCATCATATCAGCGCCACTGCTGGGTATAGGCCTCCCCAAGGATCTCCACGACGATCGGTCCTGCGCTGCCCGCATCCAGCGGCTTCCCGCGACCTTCACCAGATCGTCGGCCCACCTTGTATTCCTTTATTTAATATTTTTTTTACCATCTTGCGATGGATTTATTTTTAACTGACAACAAACATGGTTCCTAATGTCCTATTATAAACACACTATTAAACGGCTAATGTTGACGTGTTGGTCTAATTGTTCGCGCAATATGAATGGCTGTTGACAGTTTGACATAACTAGATTGTTTGAGAGTTGTCCTGTCTTTGTGTACAAAATAGATAGAACAAACATAAACAACAACTGAGGCTTAACTGCTAAATAAACGGCACTTGATAACTATTTGGGTTACCGGTTGTAAGAACACGAACTGAGCTGAGCACCTAACATAAAAAGCAATGGTAAATTGACATAATATTTCCCACGACGATTGCTGTTCTTAAACTCTCCTCAAATGTTATCTGTAAAAGTGTTATAAGTAACCAAGGTTTTTTCCTTTAAATTACGGCCCCCATTCAAAATATCAATCGCCTCTGTGGTCTAGTGGTTCGCCCACCCGTGTAAGACGCAGGGGTCCCGGGTTCGATTCTTAGGGGGGTACAATAGTGGTAGGGCTTATTTCAAGTCCGCCTGGCTATACCACCATCTTACCTAAGTCTGACGCCATAACAACAATTTAAAAATTGTTGTGTTCCGGCAGTTAGAGGTAAGCTAGCCAGTTCCTCAGTGATGAGGATTCCGGGTGTAGTGCGCTTCCACCTTCGGCCATCAAGTGAGGTGAAGGCCAAGCACTACCCCGTTGTGCATAAAAAAATGCTAACAAAATAAAAAATTGAACAACGTCATGTAACAACAACTCCTCTTTAACTAACTAACTCCTACATCGGGCAAACAAAGAGAAGCATAGGGACCCGGGTTAAAGAACATGTAGCTGCCATGAAACATAGGCGCGATAACAAGTCTGCAGTGAGTGAACACGCCTTTGAGGGGCCCAACCATTATATTAGATTTGACAAACCCCAAATCCTCGCTAGGGAACGTAGATTCATTCCTAGAATGCTCCGCGAGGCTATCGAAATAAATAAATATCCTAATTTCAATAGAGATGATGGTTGGAAAATTCCACCAGCTTGGGACCCCATCATTCACAAGCTAAAGCCCCAAACACACACTGTAAGATCTAATGATACGGTTAGTTCCTTTTGCAAATAAATTAATTAATATAAAAGACGGAGGTCGGCCTTCCTCTCCAAGTTTTCTTTCGCCATTTCTTTCTTGGAGGGGCCTCCCAATTTTTTGAAATGGTAGTAGTTTCAGTAGATTCTCTCTTTTTAACATATAAAATTAAATTAAAACCAAACCAAAATTAAACTAATTAAATTTGATAAATTTTAATTTCTGAACGTTCTAAAAAATTCATCGCTTGAGGGTAGGCTCACAAGTAGCTTCAGTCCCCCGTGACCACGGCAGCTGCAAAGGTGCCGAAACGTCGGGAAAATCAAAAATCAAACCAAATACCAACTAATTACCAAAGTACTTTCAATAAAACCGCGCTAGTATCCGTTAAAAGTGTTTTATTTCATATTATAAACCTATTGTAAGACGCAGGGGTCCCGGGTTCGATTCTCAGGGGGGGTACAATAGTGGTAGGGCTTATTTCAAGTCCGCCTGGCTATACCACCATCTTACCTAAGTCTGACGCCATAACAACAATTTAAAAATTGTTGTGTTCCGGCAGTTAGAGGTAAGCTAGCCAGTTCCTCAGTGATGAGGATTCCGGGTGTAGTGCGCTTCCACCTTCGGCCATCAAGTGAGGTGAAGGCCAAGCACTACCCCGTTGTGCATAAAAAAATGCTAACAAAATAAAAAATTGAACAACGTCATGTAACAACAACTCCTCTTTCCAGAAAGACCTGCAAATCGTGCGGGTGCGACCGCCTCTCCCACTCGGTGTACCACGAGGAGCTGGGCTCGGTGCGCGAGCGGCTCGGCCTGCGCGAGACCAAGATCAACCACCACTCCTACGACAGCCCGCCCGGACTCACTGCCAAGCAGGTAGACACTTCCATTAACAGATCGTGCGGGTGCGACCGCCTCTCCCACTCGGTGTACCACGAGGAGCTGGGCTTGGTGCGCGAGCGGCTCGCCTGATAGAATAATTATCTATAAAAAAATTCATTTCGCTTTTCGGTGGTAGATGTCGCGGCGCTATACAAATTTCCCATAATTGCTCTATCTGATGTTATTACGCGCGTATTTTTTCGATAGCTGTTTGTTCGTGCCAAGGGTACAGAAGTTGGTACCCCTAGCACGAAAATCTATCGAGAAAAACTACGCGCGTAAAAAATCCATATTAGAGTTATTTTGCATGGGAAATTAGTGCAGCGCCATCTACCGCCGAAAAGCGAACTGAGATTTCCCATACTGTCTTTTACGCGCGTGTTTTTCTCGACAGGCGTGTTGATCTTGCTAAAAAGCGTGATGGATATATAGGTACAGCAAAAGAAAGTCATGGGTATCTCAGATATACGTTACAATAATTATATTCGGCCGAATCTGAATAAATTATACCTAATCTATATCTATTCGAACCACTAGCACAAAATATTATGAAAATTAATTTCATCGTCAATAGTCGTCATAATTCATAAACAAAAAATATTTCCCTACGTATCTATTCAAGTTACTATTTGCTTATTTGCCATTCAGGATATATTTTATATTATTATTCACAAAAGTACTAAACAATTGTCATTTTTTTTCAGACTGAACTTTACTGGCAGTCGTTAGCGGAGCGAGCTCCGAGCGTAGGAGGCGCCACTGGCGCGGCTGCCTGGCGAGCGTGGCGGACGAGGGCCTTAGCTTCGCAGCTTCCGAAGCAGGATCTCTCATTAGCCCACTGCCGACATATCGACGACGTACATCGCAAGCAATTTGAAGATTTCGTCGCTGCCAGAAATGAAATCGCCCTTGACATTGGTGAGTGTAGTGGCGCCATCTATTGGCGAGTAGCGTAACTAATGGCGTAAAGTAAAAAAAAAAATAAGACAAGTATAAATTTTTTTTTTGTTTTGCCATCAATTTTAAGGCTCCGTTACGCGAAATCATTTGTCTCTGTTTTTTTCTTTACGTGTAAAGAGTATGGAAAATAACCTCATTTCTGCACTTTTTCGATGTTTTTCGTTGTTTTTTCATCATAATCTTTAGCACAATTATCTTTCTTGAAAAAAAGCTATTGGAGCAACTGCACACTACGTTAAAGTGTATTTAAATGTAAAATTCAATACGTTTCCGCTATTATTTACGCCAAAAATATGACCCGCGACAAGCGCTTTTGATGATATTCTGATTTTTTTACAATAATCTGTGAGCTTTATACGCAATTTAATACTTGTAGCTACTAGATAATCTCTTTGTCCATCAGCCATTTTGATGTCCCCACTGCTGGGGCACAGGCCTTCCTTATGGGTGGTAAAGAGGATGGACCATAACCCACCACGCGGGCCCAATGCGGATTGGTGGGTGTTAACGACTGCAAATGCAGCCGGGACCAACGGCTTAACGTGCCTTCCGAAGCACGGAGGAACTCGAGACAATAAATTTTTGGTCACCCATCCCATGACCGACCCTTGCGAACGTTGCTTAACTTCCGCAATCGCTGGGCCAGGCGCTAAACCACTGCGCCACCGAGCTCCACTATCGAATCTCTTTAGCTTGTCGTATGTTTTTTTTTGTGGCTACAATTTTACGTTTTCTATATAAAAATATGGTCCGCGCAAACCATGTTTTCCTATTATGGCCCCTTTTATTAATCAATCACTATGAAAATATTATGCCTGTCGTGTGAAACCGAAAAGAATTGTAAGCTTAAATATTTTTATTTATTGCAGGTATTGCTCGACAACATCATGGTTCATCAGTAGATTGTATGGGATGTAATAAACCAATACGAAGTGGAAGTATTGCAATAGAAGCCCCCCGACTTAGCGAAGAGGTAAGCCAAGCCAGCTCACAAAATAAAATAATAGTCTATGTCTAGCGAAATCTACAGAATCTAACTACAACTGCTACGTCAAGCATAATAGTAGTTCTGCTACTTGACAATAGATGGCAGCATTTACCCCCGTCTCGTATCGTATCTCTATCATAAAGTTAATATACCTCTCTATAGACGATGATGACATGAGTAAAACATTCAAGATAAAACAAATGCAATTTTCAAATGCTTCTAATGTTATATTCACATGTCATTTACAGTATGCATTTTTAGTGCAGTTTTGGTGCATTTAAGATTAATTTATACTAAAAATTGCATGTGGATACAATATTAAAGTATTTGAAAATAATTGCAAGTTTTACTCAAGTCATTATTTAATTGATTATATACCTACTTACTTACTCGTCTATCTATAGATACGAGGTTTAGTCTTTTTGGTGCCATAGCAAAATGATGGGGTAGTTTTGAAGTACATCTAGGTGGTTCCACCTAGTGTTTAGTTCCTCTGGTTCTACTATATTTATAAACCTATTGGTACCCAGACCGAAAGTGGCGCCGCGGTGAATTTAGTTTACCTGATATTGTAAATAAAATACATAACTTCAATAAAACTTGTCTAGTATTTTAGAAGGTATCAGAAGAAGCTAAGAAGGTTTCTAGATGTATATTCCAAAACTGCTATTAGTGGCAGCTTTTGACACATTTGCTATACTTCTACGAAAGGAATCCGAATGTAGTGATTTCTTCAAAAATACTAGAATATGGGTTAGTACTATTATATATTCTGTGACAATGGAAAGGTTTTTCGTCTATCGAAAAAAAACGCGTGTAAAAACATTCGATAGAGTAGGTAATTACCTATCTATGGAAAATTTCATTTCGCTATTCGGCGTTAGAAGGCGCTGTACACCCATACAAAAATACTCGATGTTCGAATGTTTACGCGCGTTATTTTTTTCGATAGCTGTTCGTGCTAAGGGTACTGACTGAGTGCGCAACTTTCGGTATGGGATTCACCTAATCCTTCAAGCACCGGAAAATGAGACAATAAATTTTGATAAATTAAATTTCGACATCTTATTACAATTTCGTCCCAAAGAGAATTGAAGTCATCCCAATACTTATGTGATTAATGTATGGCCAGTTGTTTCGTCCATAGGCCCCATTCCACCCGTCATGTTTCTCGTGCTCGGAGTGCGGCGAGCTGCTGGTGGAGCTGGCGTACTGCGCGCTGGACGGGCGGCTGTTCTGCGCGCGCCACTACGACGAGCGGCTCAAGCCGCGCTGCCACGCTTGCGACGAGGTATATGGATATTTATCTATGGAAAAGTTCATTTTGCTATTCGGCGGTAGATGGCGCTGTACAAATTTTCTATAGGTACAAAATTTCACTATCGAATGTTTTTACGCGCGTTATTTTTTTCGATAGCTATTCGTGCTAAGGGTAAGTATCGAGAAAAAAAACGCACGTAAAAGTACTCGATAGAATAAATTAATATCATTTGAAAATTTCATTTCGCTTTTCGGCGATAGATGGCGCTGTACAAATTTCCCATACAAAATTAATCCGTGCGTAGGCGGCCTTAGAGTGGGACCCACTTAGGTTAGAGTATGGCCGCCAAAAATTGTACATTTGGGAAAAAATATGTGTCCATCTCATATTGAATATTATAAATTCCATATTTTATATTATTAATTAAAACTTGTAATTTTTTTCTGGTTCGCGGTATCATTTTTATCCATGCGAATGATTTAAATTAATATTGTTTGCCTATTACGAGTGCAATTTGTTTTTTCGTAAAGAGCTAATTTTGATTCCCATACAAATATTATGTGTCCCACTGAGACATCTCATACTTTGACGTCACATAAATGCACAACTATTGTGTGACCAGTTAAAACTTTAGCACTTCTGAATTGTTATGTTAATTTGCTAAGTGCAAATTTATTATTTTAATAATAAAACCCAAAAAAAGAATAATAAAAACTAATTTGAAACTGTGTCTTACTTTTCTTTCCTGAATGTTACTTCACGTTAGTTACCACGAATGACAACGAAACTGCCCCCGCCTGTAATAATATTTTTTAGCTATGGCAACACCCAGCTACAGGTTGGCCAACTTTTAGGAAGAAACGCCATTTTGTTTACTGTCAACGTGATTTTAAATGTTGAATGAATATTTTATATATGAATTTTTTATATTTTTAAGTGAGAATAACACGGTAAGTATTCAATTTTTCTATATTATTTTATATTGCGTGTATAGATAAGACTATTCTTTTGTCAAATCAAACAATGCGGCATCCAAAAACTTAAAAGTCACATTATTTTTAGTTTATATTCACGAGTTTTTTCATTCACGAATGATACCGTGTGTTACTAATGTGTTATGTAACATTCGTGATCGGTTGTTAAGAGTAGTATTACACTACAGAATCTTAAATCAAAAGGCTTTATATTTTTTCTTTTTGTAAGAATCATGTGTTTTCAATGGTTTGCATTTATTTATACTGTAGGTATGCGCTCCTGTCGTAATTTTTTTATTGAATAAATTATCGATAATTTTTAGAAGCCATTAACGCGCGGCAGAGAAGCAAAAGCGTTATAGAGAGCGAATGCGAGCTAAGAATAATACCAGACTAATTTAAAGAAGCGCAACTGAAAAATACTGAGAGGAATAAAAAAACGAAATATTTGTTTGCTTATTTTTTTACTTTCCAACCATAAGTCCTAATAATAAATTTTGTGAGTTTTACTTTGAAAATGAAGGACTTTCCAGATACAATATTTCATCCCCTTTTTTGCCCCTTCGGGGGTAGAATTGCCAAAAACGCTAACACACGTAAATATTCATTTTTAATTGTCAGCCTAAGTCCAAAATTTGAAGATCCTAACTTCAAAACTGACGGACTTTCATACAAACTTCATGCCCTATTTTACGCCTTCAGAGGCGGAATTTCCAAAATTCCTTTCAAATTCAAAATTCCAATTCATAATGGATGCTTACACTATATAAGGTAGGTACCTATGTGCAAAATTTCAAGTATCTTGGTTCAGTGGTTTTGGCTGTGCGTTGATATCTCAGTCAGTCAGTCAATCAGTCAGGACTTGGAATTTTATATTAATTATTAGGAATATCTCACTTATGTACACTAGGCTTTATAAATTTCACACGTGTTACCTCCATTCACGAATGTTACCGTGTGTTATGAATTCACGACTGTTATTGTACAATTTTTGGCGGCCATACTCGTTAGCGAAGCGAACCTCGTGCTCCGCGAACGTATATTGCAGGTTCGCGGTGCTCAATGTGGACGCTATTGTGATGCGAACTTCTACTTCCTCTCCTATGTGTTCGTTCGCATCGGATCGCGAAATGCGGAGCGCGCACCGCGGTTCACACACGTTCACATTATAGCGCACTGTCGCAGGTTCACAGTGCGCCGGAGGTTCGCAAACCTAAGTGGATAGTGTGGATATTCACGGTACCCACCCTAACAAACCATGACCCTCATATCCAGCTTGACAAGAAAGTCCAGAACCGGAACTATAATTATTTTACTATCAACACGTAGTTTTGGCATAGTTGCCATACAATGACAAAGAAAGTGCCTCCCACATTATTTTCCATACTTTTTTTGCAAGATTGACTGTTAGATAGGTAGGTACCTGTTGTGATGTGTGTTTAATTTCTCTTTTCAGCTGGCGCTCTACAAATTTTACATACAAAATTATTCTATCGAATGTTTCTACGCGCGTTATTTTTTTCGCTAGCTGTTCGTGCTAGGTACTGTTCCGCATTCGATATTGTTAACTAATTATTATAGAAATATTTAATTAACTTCTGTTATTAACACACATAAAAATAATTCATGATGCTGTTTATTACTTATCGTCATACTGTTCAATAAAATTATTGAATGACTGAACTACAACCATTATCTTCCATGCTAGTTATCATTTAACCAATACCTGTCACTTTTATTACTTTCTCAAGTACAAAGCGTTCATTTGGAAGAATACCAAATCATTAATTTTGAAATGACAGTAAATCTGCGGTTACGTTGAATACCACTTGTTTTTATGGCCACTGTTTTTCGACGTTTATTTTTACTGCCTCATCATAATACACAAATGCAATAGGTATATCTTGGCAATAATGCCATCAAATGTTATTAAAGTGGTACGTAAAATGACTACGAGGGCATGTAGTGATACCTTCTAAAAATACTAGACCATGGGCCCTAAAATCTCCACGATTTAACATTATTAAAATCTTTTTCTATTAATAACTTATTAAATAAAAACCTCTGAGGGCGCCACTTTCGGTCATACAACCGCCTTAAGAAAAGTGAAGCCAAAATTATTTTGAGATCTTTAAATTATGTTGCTCACTTTACGTTAGGTACGAGTACGTCACTCCCTGTTTATATATATCACTTCCATACCAATGATATTAAATGTTTAATATCATTGTTCCATACCGGCTAACTTACATGGCTATCGTAATCGCTTTCATTTGACAGATGGGTGTGATACATTGCTACTTTTCTTAGGTAAAGTTTTATTTTCTGCCAAAAAGAAGTAGCAATGTGTCACATCCATCTGTCAAATGAAAGCGATTACGATAGCCATCAGGTGAACTGTCATTTGCAATCTCTTTTATGAAAAACATAGATAAAACAAATAGTAAACAACGTATGGCCAGTAGGCCTCCTACATAAAAAGAATCGCGATAGTCGGACGCAATTCGTCGTCCAATTTACTTGATATTGAACCTTATTAATAGTGTTAATAGAAGGTTAATAGTGTCACGGAGTGGAACGAACATCGTCCGCTAATTGCGATTGTTTTTATGTAATAGGCCTGCAGAATCAGATGATTGATAAGTCGATAAATCTATGCTAGCCTGACAGTGTGTGCACTGGGCACCAACACTCCAATCTCCAATGATCCTTGTGTGGTCAAAGATCATCCAGTACAGAGGAGACCAAAGTTTTATTTTATTTACTCCACAGTTTAAAAATAGGTATTAAAATACAAGCCGTCTGTAAAAATGTAAAGATTTTTGTTCAAAGTAAGTGCGATTGGGCCTTTAGGCAAGGTAACAACAAATTGCCAACATTTTATAGGGTAGTACTTACCTAGGTATCTGTGCCCCTCGAAACTAGTTAAATTATATGTACCTACTATCCTTTTTTTATTCATACAGCATATTTTTGACTCACGTATCTATTTTAAATATTTTAACAAAGTGTTCATTCAAAAATAGCGTTACTTTGTCAGAGTCCAGCACGGCATACCTTGTAGGCGTTTCATTCGGCTAGCGGTCCAGTCCAAACAAAACGACTAGAACGATAGCCAGTTTATTTTAGTCTGTGGAGCGCCGAACTGATGGCCTGACATTTACCAGCACACGAATTTAAACGGAGTTATGTATCCAAGCTTATATATCTGACAGTTAAACATGTGACGCCATCTACGTAGGTATACTTACGATTAGGTACCTACTCAGATTATTTTGTATTCTTAGCACAAAAAATATCTAAAACAGTAGGTCAACCGAAGAAGTTGAAGTCCTTAACCAGTTTGACACCACATAAATTTAGATTATATTTCACTTAAGTACCTGCCACTGCCCAGCTTGTGGCTCTACGATTAAGTACCTAGGTACTCAGATTATTTTGTATTCTTAGCACAAAAACTACCTAAAACAGGGTCAACCGAAGAAGTTGAAGTCCTTAACCAGTTTGACATCACAAAAATTGAGATTATATTACCACTGTCCAGCTTGTGGCTCGGTGACATTGATTTTAGATCATTACGAGTTTTACCTGTGGCTCAATCGACGCACGAGGATACAAAACGGACGCACTCTCAGCTGATATATTATGCCCTTTTTGAGTAGAGAGAATGCTTTTACGCACACCCCGTGCCTGGCAAGCAACGGGCTTACCCATAATATAACAATGTTTTAGTCCCAAATTACTTGTTGCACTGAATACATCATCAATATCTATCTACCTATCCAAACACATTCACATTTGTTAAAATGGTAAAGAACTTTGTACTTAAGGACTACGTTATATTATTTTATTATTCTACTTTTTGTTTTGTGTGCCGAATTATTTTTTTTTTTAGTACATCATCATCATCATATCAGCCGCACGACACCCACTGCTGGGTATAGGCCTCCCCTAAGGATCTCCACGACAATCGGTTCTGCGCTGCCCGCATCCAGCGGCTTCCCGCGACCTTCACCAGATCGTCGGTCCACCTTGTCGGGGGCCTACCCACGGAGCGCCGTACTTAGTACTTATTTATACAATTGTTTAGTCCCAAATTACTCAAAACTCATCATCATCAATCAGTCTATTATTAAACAAAGTCACATTTGTTAAAATAGTAAAGAACTTCGTAAATTAAGGACTATCTATGTTATTAAATATTTCTATTATTCTAGGTACTTTTTGTTTTGTTTACCGAAATAAAACGTTATTATTGTCCATGTCTTGTCCATCAGCCATTTTTGATGTCCCTACTGCTGGGGCACAGGCCTTCCTTATGGGTGCCAACGGCTTAACGTGCCTTCCGAAGCACGGAGGAGCTCGAGATAATACATTTTTGGTCACCCATCCCATGACCGACCCTTGCGAACGTTGCTTAACTTCCGCAATCGCTGGGCCAGGCGCTAAACCACTCGCCACCGAACTCCACAAATTAATAATAATAATAAAAACACTTTATTGCTCACTAAGACAGGACACATTACAAAGAAAAACACCAAACAGAGAAAGCATACAAAAGGCGGCCTTATTGCTAAATATATAGCAATTTCTTCCAGGCAACCTTAAGTAATAGAGTGAGAGAAGAAGAGGACAGTGGGGAGTGGGTGCAAATATGGGAAGGAGAACAGGATATAGAATACAAGAATAAATTGAAAAAATGAAGTTTTCTAGATTACTTGAAGTGATAAAAGGAGAGGAAATAAGTTAGATAGAAAGGAAATGTCTTCTGACTTGATTACAAAAGGAACTCAGAGAACGAGCCATCCTGATACCCTCCGGGAGTAAATTCCACAGACATACAGCATGCACAGAGAAAGAATATGACAGGAAATCAGTTGAGTGGCGAGGGATTTCTAGAGTGAGATTGGAAGAAGAGCGCAACGTGCACTGTGTGGATGAGGAGCGGAAGAAGAAACATTCTTTGAGATAGGCTGGGGACGCTGGATGGAAAAGGATGGAGTAAAGAAGCGTAAGAGTATGTAAGTCCCTGCGCCGGCGAATAGGGAGTCAATTGAGTTTAGAACGCAGCAGGTGGGATATACGTGGTCATATTTACGTATATTGCAGATAAAATTAACCTGACCTTTAACCAATAATATCTTCGTATAGGACTAGAGCCAGTACGTTTGTTCTATTAATATAATAATGCCGCAATTTATCAACAAATAAAATAAATCAGTCCAATAATTTGTGTCACAACAAAACATAATAATTTAGCAATAACCATTATCATTATAATTTTCAGCACCCTTCTACCATAGTGTTTATTTATCAATTGATTAATGTGATTGCTTAGCATAAAACTATTATCGATTATTTTATTGATTTTCAATTCTGATACAAGGCGTGATTTTCCTGTATTAGGTACAAAAGTACTATTTGGGCTCACGCCCGTTTCCTTTATTCTGTTTTATTTGAAAGACAACCTTAAACTTTTTTTGTAAAATTAAGTATGGGACAGACAGAATACATAATAGTACAAGTGTATAGGTACATACTCGTAAGTACTTGGTATTTTTTACGTGATTTATTATTTAGCAATTTCAGTAGTCTTTTGCAGTTCAATCAGAAAATCCCATTCCAATAATCAGAATGACGTTTTCAGATTTTCATTGTTGTTCCATGTTCAATGGAAATAACAATATCGTGTGTTAAACTTCGTTGCCTTTTTTGCGTCATTGATTTCATCCACGTAGGTACCTATTTCGCACGATTAAAAGTTTAATGAAACCTGTGCGAGTTATAAAAATCTCTATTATTATAGTTCTATTTTCTGTTCCGTCAATTTGTCATACTATATTTAACCGTTGCATAATAATGCGAAACTGTGCCACTATAATGTCTGCGAATCCGATGCATCACACAATAATATTAATGCAACTGATGCATAAGGAATCGTTCGATATGATGCACCAAAAATTCTTGCACAGAATTTTAAATGCATTGAGTGTTCTTTTTTCAACTTTTAGTAAAAGAAGGGACATTTATAGGAACTATAGCACATGAATTCTAAATACAGCGGCTACACATTTGTTTTTTTTTAAATAATTTACTAGTAAACAAAATTTCGTTACTGCCCTTCTTATAGAGCTCACACTGTAAGAGGGTTCATTCAAGCTCATAAGTTAATGAGACCTAAAATTTAATCGTTAAGGTGGTAAAGTGGCGCCGCGGTGAATTATATTTAATATTATAATTCTAATACACAATTTTAAAAATGTTTATCGTGGAGATTTTAGGGCCCACAGTCTAGTATTTTTAGACGGTATCGTTACATTCCCTCGTAGTCACTGCTAGAAGTAGATAGCAAAACTGTTAAAAGTGACCGTTTTGACACATTTGCTATCTACTTCTACGAATGACTACGAGGGAATGTAGTGATACCTTCTAAAAATACTAGACCATGGGCCCTAAAATCTTCACGATAAACATTATTAAAATCTATTTTTATTAATAACTTATTAAATAAAAACCTCGGTGGGCGCCACTTTCGGTCATACAACCGCCTTAAAAATGCCTTTGATGATTTGAATTCCGGGGTATTGAAACTTCCATGATTATTTTTTGTTGTTCTTGTTGAGAGATTTTTGGGTGCAAATTTTTTTTGTTAAAAAAATAGGAAAGCTTTTTCTACCGATTCATTACTACTTCATTTGTGCTGCATCTGTTAGCTGTCATTCATCTTTCGAACGTTGGTGACACGTAATGCGACCACTTTTGTGTTGATACGGCCCCATTTAGTTTTGCAGTTTATGGCTTGTTACTGACAGAATCGGGTCAGGTCATGCATGGCTGATGCGGCAAATTAAACTGGCTGGACATAAACATGTTGGGCATAGACTTCCTCCAAGAAACTCTATGAGATGTTCCTGGGATAACTATATTGATATCCGCGTAACTATATTGATATGAAGTTCATGTTAATGTTGACACTTAAAGTTTTTTTTTTTTTTACAATTTCACACAGCGCCATCTAGCCGCAAACTAAGCAAAGCTTGTAATATGGGTGCTAGACAACTGATATACTACTTATATACTTTTAAATATATACTTATTATACATAGTAACACCCAGACCCGTCACAGAAATTAAAATTCATCATTTCATTTTCTGCCCGGCCGGGAATCGAACCCGGGACCTCTTGCGGAGTAGGCGGCATGTTGACCACTGCACCACTCAGGTCGTCGAATTATGGCTTTTTTTGTTATTTGTTTTTTTGCAACGAATCTGCCTTTCAATTGTCTAATTTCAAAATCTATCGCAATCGCTTTCAGGATGTAACACATTGATGCTTCTTTTTTAACACAAATAAAAACTTACCAAAGAAATGCAGCAATGTCCTTTCAAATGAAAGCGATTGCGATAGATTTTTAAATTAGACAATTATTATGGACGTCGTTGTTAAAAAGATCAAAATGTCAACATTTACATGAACATCATAATTCAATGTTCTTACGCGGTAAGGGGGCTGAACCTTTCCCCCCAACGGATTTTCTCTTGTGTTCCGCTCACTGCCACTTCAAACAGAGACACTGGAGATTTTTATTTATACAACATGAAACTTAACTGAAAAGCTGTCAATGTAGTATTCCATGAGCCCTTGCATAATCAGCTGTTGATTTTTCCCCAAATTGCTCTGATAGCATCTTAGATTACTGACAGAAACTCATTCCAAAAGGTATTTTCATTTTAATCCTCTGTTTAATAGGCAATTTCCAGTTAAAACAATCCAATCTAAATTGAGTCAAAATTGTATTGCTTACTTTTAATTTAAACCGGCACAGACATGAATTCATGTGTACTTTGGTATAATCTTCTTCTGTCTTCAAGAACTTTTGTCTTATAACTTATTTCAAACGTGAGAGGAGAGTTAGTTTCATTGAGGAAGTAGGTACCTACCTACTTTTGTCACAGAAAAGAGAATGCCTCTACGTCTTTAGTGTGCTTTATTTTTCCATTACCTAAAAACTAATTAGCAGAATTAATGCCTAACAGTAACTGTAACAATCCACTTAATTTCATACCCACTAAAAACGCTTTTATAACAAGAGTTACGAAACATGTGGTAAAATTAGTCCAGCTACCAGAATTGGTTATTGAAACAGAGTGTTCGGTATGCGGTTAGAGAGCAAAAATAAACTGTTAACATGTAACCGTGCAGAATATTCACACCTTACCATATTGGCCAGTTGTTGAAGGCACATCGACATATTTACCCGCCTTTTTTGACTGAAAACTTTTTTAGATTTAAGAGTTAAAATTAAAAATAAAAAGTGACAGAGGAGTTCGGCCAGTGTTCTTAATTCAATATTTTGATAAAAGGTGAGTTTGATTAGCATTATTTTTAAATTTAACCTACTATCAAGACTTTTTTGTACTAGTAAACCTCTTTGCAGTAACTAATAATTAATACTTATAAAAAATAACCAATTTTAATGGGGTGGTGTGGGTGTGGAGTACCAACGTTCCGTTTTCTTTTTTGTGTCTATGATAATGTATTTCAATATTTTTAATGTAATACAGTACTGGAGTTTGAAGTGGTGGCCTAATTCTGATGCGTACGAATTATTGCAATATTACTCCAGCGCATTAGTGGGGTGCTGTATCCGATCAAATGTTACGATTATGAGTTTGTGCTTATTTCTCACACTCTCATACTGATATTTCCTTGAAATATTCAATTAACAGTTATAAATATACAACATTTATGTGAAATTTTTTAGAAAATTATAGTTTTCTCGGACTTTTTATCTGTGTTCTCGGTGACAATTATGTTATTTTTTACTATCGCATATTTGCAGTTTGTCACCGAAAAATAGTGATTCGCTGTTCGCACCACCATCGATCTTGCAAATAGCTATCGATCTCTTTGATGTCTCTGTCGCTGGGCTTGTTTATAGTCACTAGTTCGATGTAATAAATATAATTGACGCACACGCACACGACAAGGAACACATCTCTTAACCAGATAGCGTTCGCCAACTGTGAACTCAATACTCTTGCGACAGCTACCGAGGACGTGTCGCCTCCAGCCTTTGCCTCCAGCTAATTAAAAAAAATATTTAAAAAAGTTGCCGGTGACAGTTCGAATTTTAAATTTCCCGCTAAACGTTGACGCGTTTGTGATTTTGTGTGCGTTCGGAAACGAGCGTTGAGGATTTCAAATTATCTGTGAGTGCTTAGTGTTCAAGAAGAAATATTACCGCATGCATGCCTTACCTTTGTGACATTCCAAGTCCTGTGGCTAACGTCTTGAGTTGTTAATTAATAACCGAATACGTTTTATCCGATATCCGATTTCAAAGTGCCTACTACAGACGTATTATTTACAATGTTATCTAAGCAATGGTATGTACGTACCAAGAAGTACCTAATGTCATCATCTAAACTACCTAAAATACCTACTCACATTTTTTTGCTGCGTAGATGAGTAGGTAACCTATTAGCTATTTAAGTTTTTATGAAGTTATGAAATAACCCTACCCTACCTAGGTTCTATGTTAAGTTATCATAATAATGTTAGGTACGTAGGAACTTACCTGAATCTTATCTTGAAAAAAACATTTAAAAATTGCACCTACTTAAAAATTAAACTTACGTATTTTTAATGTTGGTAAGTTTAAGTAAAATAAAATAACAACATTTTATAACAGACACTGTGGATAATGTTTACTGCTCCTAGGGATCACTTTTTCTCTTCCAATGTGTATTTTATACGTAACTAGCTTCTGCCCGCGACTTCGTCCGCGTGGATATTAGAGAAAATCCTTAGGGAACCTTCAAAATCCTTAGGGAACCTTCAACCAGGATCTGACCAGCCATTTTTACGCATTACAGCTTCCCGTTCCAGTTCCCTTTCCCGTTCAAGTTCCCGTTCGCGTTCGCGTTCAAGTTCGCGTTCCCGTTCCCGTTCCCGTTCCCGTTCCCGTTCCCGTTCCCGTGCCCGTTCCCGTTCCCGTTCCCGTTCCCGTCCCCGTTCCCGTCCCCGGTCCCCGTTCCCGTCCCCGTCCCTGTCCCCGTCCCCTGGATGTGCATGTCCAGGTCCAATCATGTCCACCGTGTTGGACTTCAAAATAAATATAATTTTCGCAATCACCATCCCATGAAACCTCAAGAACGACATCCACATCGATTTTCATGTTTACTTACCCCATTTACACCTTAAGGGATGATTTTCAAAATAACAAAATATGTGTTTGCCTATTTATTTTTAAACATGCTCCTACGAATTTTAAAGTTGTAATGTATATTTAATATTCTTTTTCCATACAAAATTTGAACCCCATTTTCACCCCATTAGGGGTTAAATCATGTCCACCGTGTTGGACTTCAAAATAAATCTCATTTTCGCAATCACCATCCCATAAAACCTCAAGAACGACATCCATTTCGATTTTTATGTTTACTCACCCATTTACCCCTAAGTGGTTGATTTTCAAAATTACAAAATATATGTTTGCCTATTTATTTTTAGATGTGCTCCAACGAACTTTAAAGTTGTAATGTCTATTTTATATTATTTTTTCATACAAAATTTGAACCCCATTTTCACCCCTTTAGGGGTCAAATCATGTCCACTGTGTTGGACTTTAAAATAAATGTCATTTTTGCAATCGTCATCCCCGAAAACCCCAATAACGACATCCATATCTATTTTTGGGGTTTTTTACCCCTTTTCACCCCCATTTCATCCCAATAGGGGCTCAAATACTAACAATAACAATATACGTTGCGTTAGATGTCTATCCATAAGCCTAAATTATAAATTTAGCGATTTTTACTTCGAAAATAAAGGATTTTCTTCAATACACAACTTCATCCCCCTTTTGACCCCTTCCGGGGTAGAATTTTGAAAAACGGTGAGACCCGTATTTATTTATTTTCAATGGTCAGTCTAAACACAAAATTTGAAGATCCTAGCTTCAAAACTGAGGGACTTTCATACAAACTTTGATTCCCTTTTTTACCCCCTTAGGGGGTGAATTTTGAAAAACCCTTTCTTAGTGCACCCCTAGACCTCATAAGGAACCTACGTGCCAAATTTGGAGTCTCTAGACCCAGCGGTTTGGGCTGTGCGTTGATAGATCAGTCAGTCAGTCAGTTTACGATTTTATAAATATAGATTTTAAAGTTTTAGATCTATTTGTTAAATATGACGTAGTTTCACTACTCATCACTAGATGGCGTTACTTTCTATGTAAGAGCAGTGCGTAACTGCATAAAATAAATTTTCGTGTTACCAGTAGCATGCATCTGCTATCGAAAAAAATAACGCACGTAAAACTACTCGATAGTAAATTATCTATGGAAATTTTAGTTTCGCCATTCGGCGGTAGATGGTGTTGTACAAAATTGCACTATCGAATGATTTTACGCGAGTTATTTTTTTCGATAGCTGTTCGTGCTAAGGGTACTGATTTCGCAATAAATTTGGTTCTAGATATAATCAGTATGTACCCTTAGCACGAACAGCTTTCAAAAAAATAACCCACGAAAACATTCCATAGAGTAATTTTGTATGAGAATTTTGTACAGCGCCATCAACCGCCAAATAGGAAAATAAAATTTTCCATAGATAAATTACTCTATCGAGTACTTTTACGCGCGCTTTTTTTCGATAGCTGTTCGTGCTAAGGGACAGGTATGGTATACTTAAAAATTGTTTTTGCCCTCACTATAATATTATTATTTTTTCCAACAGCTATTACATCGACACTTATTCTAAGTAATTTAGATTGTGTTATTATGCTAAATGCACAGCCAATTACAGGTAAACACCTCATGCAAAATGGCAAAAGAAGCCTTTCTACCTACTTAAATATAAAAAATAATATTTTTTTAATAATATAGTGCATATATGTGTGTATAGTGCATATTATGCACTATTACCTTCAACTCTAAAACAAAATCTATTTAGAGACAATACCTTTTTTAATTTTCCTCGAATAGGGTATGAATATAATGTTAGTGATCACTGTTCGTATCAAACAGAATAAACAATAGCTCAATTATATTAGCTTAGAATGTCAAGTGATTAAAATATGTACTTATAAAAATAATTTAATTACTTAAGTATAATACAATTGAGTGCCCATAAAAAAGACGGTTAAATCCGTTCGGCCGTTGTTCGTTTCTATTTCGATACAATCGTAACTTCAAAGAACGATTTGCTTGATCGATTGCGCTCGTCTCTGGTTTAATGAGTTCAGGGGCCTACTCATATATTTTAGTTCCATTTCGATAAAATTATAACGACAGAAAGATGATACAAGCGTAAGAAAAATAAAGTTAATTTGGAAAGGCAAAGAGTTAAAGAACTTTGCGATTAGCAGAATACTTTAACATTATAATAAGTTATTTATTTATTGGCAATGAGCGGTTTTCAAAAGGCAGTTTATAAAAAAAAGTAGTAAGTAGGTACCTAAAAGACGGCTAGATGTCGTTGTTCAACTAAGTGTGTAGCTTTTTAAGAAAAAAGCAAAGAAAATGAAAGGAGTCAATGCCAATTTTTGACGTTGTTATGGCAATCTACTCCGCTTCAAAGAGTAATTTTTGCCAGTGTCAAGTGTTGAATAATTAAGTGGTATACTCAGCTGCTAGGAAAATAAAAAAAAAAACTACCTAGTTGAATAGCGCCATCTATCAACATAAAAATAAACTAAAATTCTCAGCTGTCAGAAAACCACTCCTTGAAAATTTATAATAAACGTGTGAAAACATATTAGTAGGTAGTGAATATTTAGACCAATATTAAACGTACTATTAATATTCTGTGATTAATCTTTGAACTTTGTAAGTACCTATTTAATAGTAAGCTTTTATTTTTTGTTACTATTGTTACGAAACTTTAAAGTAACTTGATTCCAAATTAAGATAAAACACAGAACACTCAATACATACATATTTATACCGATCCAATATTTGCTAGTAGCGTCAAATTTTTCACAAAACCTTATATTATATTACACGATGTACGTACATATGCGAGTACATAATAGTATAAAATAGTCCAAGCATACTTTTTTTGCTTGTACGATTTTTACTAAACATAAATTAAAGTTTGAAAGGAAGTTATGCCTTTATTTTCTTAAGAATAGCTTTCGTCATGAAAATAGCCACCAACCAGCCAGTCAGTTTATATCATAAAGCCACCACATTAACTGACTCTTTTGTGGTAAATCTTTTAAGTAAATAATAAAAAAAAAATTAAAAAAAAAAAAAAACCCGCCTGCATAAAAAGACAAGTCGACTGAAAAGATGGAAACAAGTTTAAATAAATATTAAAGGCAACATGTCATAATAACATGCAGTCGGAGGCATATAATTCAATCATTCATAATGTCACTTTCTTTATGCATGCCTCCGACTGCATGTTATTATGACATGTTGCCTTTAATATTTATTTAAACTTTTTTCCATCTTTTCAGTCGACTTGTCTTTTTATGCAGGCGGGTTTTTTAATTTTTTTAATTATTTTTTTTTATTTATCTATTTTTAGTTATTATATATTACGGTCATTACCTTTTTGAAATCCTTATAATAAGCCCTTTAATTTGACACCCATATTGCAGTATTCTAAAACAAAGATTTTTTTTTCACTACGTATAATAGCACCGTACAGCCGCCATGTTGGTTTTTTATAACGCCACCTTCTTAAGAACACTTGGGCTGAAAAGACCAATCTAACGATATCTTAATCATAGAGATCCGTTCAGCCGTTTGAAAGATATGAGGTAATAAAGAATATTACATACATACATACAAACATACAAACATACTTACAAGATACGCGCGAAAAACATAACCCGCAGTCGGGTAAAAAGACATACCTACCTTACTGTCTTACACATACCTAATTAAAGCGTAGAATAGCCAATGTCACCTGTGTCGAACGATACTTGATAATAAAACATATACTCACCTATGTTTTTTCAAAACAAACACATGCACACGCTAAGAAAATTACTTTATACTACACCTGCTCGGAAAGTACCTTGATTCTTTATCAAATTTACGGTAGAAAGTACGTCATTGCATATCGAACAAATATGCGGGGAGAAAACGCATCTGAGCGGGAGAGAAAAGTGTATGAAAATCCATTTCTTACGTGGTTTTTCTTTTTTAATTTTGGGCAAGACTATGCGCCGGTAACCTAAATATCAATAGCCAAAAAGTTTTTACAGTGAGTTTTTATCTCCAAGTTCGCAAAATGACACTGGCCACTAGCTGTGTGTCGGATGGTGTCGGGCTGGCAGTGCGACCCTGCGGCGGCAGGATAAACAATTTGAAAAAAGAACATGTGATAATTGCAGACGCCATTTTCAATTTGTGTGTTGTTTGAGGATTCAGTTTTCGTAGAAAGTAAAATAAAACTATCAAAATGATAAGTAGTGATAGTGATGATGAAGATTTTTTAAATTCGCCGCAGTTGAAGGAAACAGCAAAAATACTGATTGATAACCTTTTAACACAGAAATCAATTAAAAAATATAATAAAACTTATGACGATTTTATGCAATGGAAAAGTAAAAAAAAAGCGGCATCTTTTTCTGAAACTGTTTTGCTAGTTATTTATTTTCCTCGTAGGTGTAGTATAAAGCACTATGTATCACTCGAGAGAAAGTGCGATTACCGTCGAGGGTGTCGTTTGAAGCCCGAGCCGTAGGCGAGGGCTTTAAAACACCCGAGATCTCTTTCTCCTCTCGGTGAACAATGTACTATACATTAATTGAAACTCTGTATCTTAGTCAGTTTCCTGCAAGAATATTATATTCATATTCTATGTTTCCTGCTTCAATTAACTCCAAATTTATCCAAAGCTCTTTTTTCTTAAAAAAGTGCCTTTTCCTTTTTTTATTGCAATTAATGGCTTTTCTTGTCAACAACCAGTCTCCCTACTCAAATGGTCAAGTTCGAACGGTATACGCTTACTATTAAAGCTTTAAAAAATAAGCAGTAAACTAGTATAAAACAACGTGTCATAAGCTTGTCAATCCCATACAATATATCAAAGTCTGAGATTTACATAAGTTTGCGACATAATATATTGCTCGTATTTAAGCTTTAATAGTAAGCGTGACGTTCAAACGTATAGATTGTTGACCACTTGAGTAGTTGGGGGGCTGATCCACGTGCGTGCGTGTCTCACTTCACTAGATTTCGTGTCAATCTCCTTACTCGTCAATTAGTCCCTTTTGACGGATACTTGTTTACGATTCTAGCGTTCTCCTTATTCTCAATATTTAGAGTTCAAGTTTGCATGGAATTTGGCATAAAGCCAATACATTTTTAAGACTCTTGGGAAATTCTTTGAGCGTGATATATTTGGTTTCTTATTTATTACAAATCGTGATTCATGGGAATTTAAGGATACTTACATAAAATAGTAAGACATTATTTCGCTAAATACATTGACTGCTTCATTCGGCCAATTCAGTTATTCAGCCAAATGCATTAACCGTTTATTTGCACACTAAGACTCGTATTATAGAATCAAACTCAAATTCAAATCTCAGCTTGAGTACAGTTAGAAAGGGATGGTGCTATTCATCGCATAAAGCGACATCCCTTTCTAACTGTACTCAAGCAGAGATTTGAGTTTGAGTTTGATTCTGATAATACGAGCCTAACACTCGTTTTTCTTGAGAATTTCGTAAGTGCTTAAAAAAAATGTTGTGGAATAATTTATTTATTGGGCGAAGTTAAAGTAATATTTCCTGATGTCGAATGAGTTGAATGAAGTTATTTTTTTTTAGTAAAGAACACCTTTCATTATTTTATTTCTGAATCTTCTGAATTTTCCTTTTTTTGAGAATGTAAAATAGACTCTTTGTAAAACATGAATCAAGACTTATAAAAAGAAAAAATTGAAAAAACAAGACAACTAACTGTCAGAGACAAAATTCAAATTTCAAATCCAAAAGAACTGACGATCACTAAACTTCGGGATGTAAAGTGTCGTAAATTAACCTAAATTATGAGCACAACGGTGGGTTACAACTACACAGCTGATAATGCTGTGATAATATATTTTGTTCTACGCCAACGCGATAGAAAAAGCGACGACGAGTTCATGCGGAAATAACGCGTTGATTCACACGTGCGTATCTAAGTTTTCATTCACAAGTTTCCTCGCTTACGTGCGTGCTTTGCGTAACCACGTAACGCCGGGCGGCTTTGTTTACTTACCGAGTGCGTTGAACTTAAATTTCTTGCATATAGGTTTTATGTATAATAAAAAATAAAATAAAATAAATAAAAAAGCCTTTTATTTCTCGCATAAACAGGTTTTATGTATAAGTACATAATTATCCACATATCTGTATACATGCAATTGGTTGTCTTTTTTCATTGTCAAATATCTCTGAAAAATTGAAAATACTATGTCTACTTGCTTGTTTTAGGAATACTTGCGTTTAATAATTACATTAGTTAGTTAGTGGAACGTTAGCACAGAATACATAATTAATAGTGCTTACTTACAAGTTCACGTAACTACAGGGTGTTTGGAAAAGCCTTATAAAGCCGAATATGGTAGATAGGGAGGGACCATCAAACTGAACAACTTTTACTATGGGACCAACTATGAAATCGCGAAAACAAAATCAGCTGTTTCATTCAAAAATGAATAACGAAAATATCAAAATGTATGAAACAGCTGACTTTTTTTCCCGATTTCAGAGTTAGTCCCATAGTAAAAGTTGTTCAGTTTGATGGTCCCTATCTACCATATTCGGCTTTATAAGGCTTTTACCAAACGCCCTGTAGATGCTGAATTTCAAAGTTTGGGAAATTATGTAGCCATATAAACTGCTAAAGTAAATAGGGAGAGACATTTATTAGTTTAAAAAATATCAGGAATTTTCAACAGACGGGGTTACGTTCATCAACACGCATTAAATACAAGGGAAATTAGCTCAATAGAAAAATAAGTTAATTTATTTTATTTTATTTTAAGATATTTGGGTTGACAACAGCTTAAAATTACTTAAATTACTACATGAAAATTACATAAGAGTAAAGCCAAAAACGTCATCCTCGAATTACTAAAAAAAACATTAACAAAATTACCTAAAACAAAAGTAAAGATTTTAAACAATTTTACAAACGAACCCAAGCAACACGTTTAAGATTATTATTATTATTAAATTTATTTAGGGAGAATATTAGAATAAAATATATAAAGTTAAGTTACATAATTAATATATATTATATAAAATATATATAATATAAAATTTATATAATTATAATATTTAAGGAACTTTAGTCTTTTTGAATGTTGGAAAAAATTTATAATAATATAATTTAGTATCGGGCAGGTATTGAGTCTTTGGTAGGTTAATAATACTTTATCAAAGAGTAAGGTTTGTAGTAAAAATTGTCCATATGACTTTATAAGAGCATTGTCTAAAATTTAACAGTAGCAAGTTCAGTAGTAAAGTAACCCATATTCAGCGGGCTCTGTCCCATCTCGCCTACCGCCGTCCACTCGTGCGCACGGCCCGCGCGTGACGTCACGCGGGTGTCGGGTTTCGCGCCCGCCCAGCGCCGTACTCGGCACATTACTTTCACTTGGCCTTGCCTTTGACTCCGTTTCAGACAGGGCAAGGCGGGTTCCGTTGAGCTTTCAGTTGCATGAATAGACTATGTAACTATTTCCAGAGATGCGCTTTTGTTTTTGCTCCGAATTATCAGCTGTTATATTGTTGAGGGATCGAACGTCTTTTAAAGATTTTCTGTTATTTGAACTTTATTAATATTGATCCTTTTTTGTTTTACCACAGAATAAATAATAGAACTAGCGTAGTTTGAGCTACAGTAATTACAATGCGATTAAATTAACAATAGACAATGATTCGCTGCAACATCACTCGAGTCGAGAATGTATGGCAAAGAGAAAATTTTAGAGATTAAAATACGTCGTTTTGTATCACAACCGCTCTGAAGTTGGTCACTTCTGTTGTGGTTGTGACCGACAGACAACATTGTTAAATAATCGCATGTACATGAGACTCATATTATTTTCTTTTACTTTTGCTGACACCTCATCAAGAAATAAAAATTCCGTTATAATTGACGACCTTTAGTCAAATGCTTGTAATATGGAAGATTTTATATAATTAATTCTGTGATAAAAAATAATAAAGGTGAGTTACGAAAATATTCGAATATTATTTTTACGCAAAGATTTATCTATTGCTTATTTGCCGTCTACGGTGTTGTAGCGATCCTGTGCTACGTGCTACGTGCTACGGGCGGTTAATTCTTCCAATAATATTATTTGAATTCGCTGTTACGTTAGTACTTATTGATTATTATATTTCGTAATTACGTTACGCCACAATACCTTTTATCATTTACATTTGATTTACTTTTGTTTTTAAATTTGAGATTTTTGCATTCACAATGCTATTTTTACACAATACTAAATAATATACTAGAAAAAATACGACTCGCACCAGATCAATACTCAGACGGGAATCGAACCCGCGACCTTTGGATATCCGGTCCAATGCTCTGACCGCTGAGCTACCGAGTCACTAGTGACATCGCCGAATTTCTTCTAGTATATCCTACTCTTACGCTGCAAGCCAGCGTTATTTCACCAATGTGAGGAATTACCTCGACATTCAATTGAAATATCTTTCCAGATATTTGGCAATCGATTAAGATGAAATAGCTATATAATTTTTAAATTTGAGATTTTTGCATTCACAATGCTATTTTTACACAATACTAAATAATATACTAGAAAAAATACGACTCGCACCAGATCAATACTCAGACGGGAATCGAACCCGCGACCTTTGGATATCCGGTCCAATGCTCTGACCGCTGAGCTACCGAGTCACTAGTGACATCGCCGAATTTCTTCTAGTATATCCTACTCTTACGCTGCAAGCCAGCGTTATTTCACCAATGTGAGGAATTACCTCGACATTCAATTGAAATATCTTTCCAGATATTTGGCAATCGATTAAGATGAAATAGCTATATAATTTTTAAATTTGAGATTTTTGCATTCACAATGCTATTTTTACACAATACTAAATAATATACTAGAAAAAATACGACTCGCACCAGATCAATACTCAGACGGGAATCGAACCCGCGACCTTTGGATATCCGGTCCAATGCTCTGACCGCTGAGCTACCGAGTCACTAGTGACATCGCCGAATTTCTTCTAGTATATCCTACTCTTACGCTGCAAGCCAGCGTTATTTCACCAATGTGAGGAATTACCTCGACATTCAATTGAAATATCTTTCTATCTCGGTAGCTCAGCGGTCAGAGCATTGGACCGGATATCCAAAGGTCGCGGGTTCGATTCCCGTCTGAGTATTGATCTGGTGCGAGTCGTATTTTTTCTAGTATATTATTTAGTATTGTGTAAAAATAGCATTGTGAATGCAAAAATCTCAAATTTAAAAATTATATAGCTATTTCATCTTAATCGATTGCCAAATATCTGGAAAGATATTTCAATTGAATGTCGAGGTAATTCCTCACATTGGTGAAATAACGCTGGCTTGCAGCGTAAGAGTAGGATATACTAGAAGAAATTCGGCGATGTCACTAGTGACTCGGTAGCTCAGCGGTCAGAGCATTGGACCGGATATCCAAAGGTCGCGGGTTCGATTCCCGTCTGAGTATTGATCTGGTGCGAGTCGCATTTTTTCTAGTATATTATTTAGTATTACTTTTGTTTTCTATAAAAAAGCATTATATTTGAATTTATAGAATTTGTATTTTTATATTTGATACTCTAATATTGATAAAGTTTCTTGTTTTTTCTGTCGTGTGATCCAGTTTAGCCGACTCCAGCCCAATATCTTGGCTTTACCTCCAGCCCAAAAGCTAAAATGTACAAGGACACTGTGACAAAGACGAAATGAGTGGTTTTTTCAACTCAAAATATATCGCAGAGAATTCCTCCCAAGGAATATTCCTTGGAAATGGATATCCATTTCCGTCATAATTTCGGAGTTTTACGCGCAACATTAACAATTTTGTACAAAAATGCTTTGCCGAAATGAACACAATTATTACTAGAATATATTCAAGCAATAAGGAAAAATATTGAAGTTTTTTTTAATAAATCAATCTTCTTAAATGTATTTTATTACTTTCTCGAAATCGGAGAAAATAAGTAGTAAAAAATAAACAAGAATTAAAAAAAACCGTCAAACTTTACATATACATAGGTACCAACCTAGAGAAGTACCTTCTATTAAAAACGTAACTTGTAAAATATTTCATTTGTATTACTTTTTGTATAAAAAAGATTGGTAATGAATTCTTGTCGATTTTTTTTAATTCTTGTTTATTTTGTACATAGTTAATTTGATAACTACTTACAAATACTGTGCATTGTACCATTTGTACTGTACTCAAAACGTAAGAGCGAATTTAAATAATTTGGAAAAATTGCCCGCCCGTAGCTCGTAGCAAATGTCCGCTACAACGCCGTAGACGGCATTTTTACGCACAAACAATAACCAATAGAAAATCTTTGCGTAAAAATAATAAACTGATATTTTCGTAAATATTTTTTTTATGACAGAATCTAAAAATAATAAACGGATATTTTCGTAAATATTTTTTTTTATTACAGAATCATTTAAAATAAAAACATCTTACATGACATTGGTGTCTTTTAGCATATCAAGTTGTCACCAAAAACATTTGTCTCTAGTACTTAGTAAGTAGCAACCGAAAGTCTCTCATGAAAGGAAGCAATCTAGCAACAGTCATCATTCCAGTTTACCAATCCATTCCACAATATGATGACATTGATGACGTCTCGGGACGGGAGCAAATAGTAGGATTTCACACGGACCGCGCGCCTGCGTCACGCAGACGTCACGCCATCCCTAATTAGAACAGTAAACATACGTTACTGAATACAGTTTACCTATGCGGACATATCTTCAAATGATTCCATTTTGAATTACCTAATAAAGTTTCAATTTCAATGCATGTAATCGTTTAAATTTTTCTTTTGTTCAAACAAACAACCGATTTTTAATCAACTTTAAAAAAAAGAGTAAGTTCTCAAGTGAATAATGTGATGTAGTGAATAACATAATAGTAGGTACATTATGGGCATTGTACAATTGAAAATATTACATTAAGGTGAAGTAAAAAAATATTTACACGCCTTATATAATATTGTTGACACCATCGTTACTTGACGTACACGTGTACATGACGTACAACAATAATATTGAAGTTAAAATAAAAAAGCATTAAAAAAAAAGAAAAACTTCCTTCAAAAAAGCTGTAAATTTGGGGATTTTAGAATAAAAAAAGACATTGTCCTTCAGCATGTATTCTGTGCAGCCCCACCCGACCACAGAATACATAATAGTATACAAGTACCCGACTTCAATAGACGTGTTTTATTAAAATTGATATGCGTATCTAATGATTCGAATATTATTTCTTGCTAGTACTATATATTTTAAGCTGTTTTTGTTTTTATTTTAAGGTTTTTTTTAACAATGAATTTTTAACTAACGAATACTATTTTGTTATAACCGATGCCCCAAAATTCACCGTAAACTTCTAATTAATCTTAAATTCACAACCAGTTTTATTCACATTATAACAGTTTCATCTTTGAATAAAAAATATCCTTGCCAGTTTTTACTAAATAAAAATCATTCGGTTTATATGTTGGTTTAAAAACACGTCAAACGCGCTACCTACGTCTACTGTTCAGCGGAAATGGGGATTCGCTTAATATTTTCTACCATGACTTTCAGAATCGATTCATTGATCTATAATAATTATTAATCATCAAAAACATGAGATCTATCAACAATGTAAACCACGATGAAAGAAAACGTACATAACATTTTGCGCCCGGCCGCGTACACAATAAAATACATCTGGCATGTTGACAAAACTGAAATCTACTGTTTCCGACCAAGTTATAGCCGAGTTTAATCCGTATGGAACCCGCCACACAAGGTTCCTTAAGCTACGTCTACACTAGTGCGCTTTCATGTTCATCTTGTGTTTTCATCTGACGCATGCGTCAAGCACCATAGCGCAAGCCCTATAGGTACTTCGTCCCAAAGGAAAATCAAAATGTTATAAGTAAAAGGACTAGGACTCTCATTATTTTTGACTCGATAACGCACAGGTGTAGATGATAAGCTGCATGCGTCTGTACGATTCACACCAACCGGTGCGCGGCGCGCGATGGAGCGCATTTACCTCTGCCAAAGGTCTTACAGGTAGTTAAATTTCATATTGCGGGCGGAGCCGACCGGCTGCCGCGGCATGTAAATTCCATGCAAATATGAAATTAACTACCTGTATTAACGCTTTATTTTCCTCTGGCAGAGGTAAATGCGCTCCGACCGCGCCGGTTAGTGTGAATCGTACATTAGGGCAATTAATATTGGCAGCGTTTGACGCAAACGATTAGCAGCGTTTGAAAGTTGAGGATGAACTTGAAAGCGCACTGGTGTAGACGTAGCATTACTGATTCACGCTAATCATATAGTCTGCTGTATAATTTTTCTGGGAATCGGAATATTTTCACAAAGCTACTTTAGTATTTTAAACGAAGCCAAAAAGTAAAGAAAAGTCTAGCGCGCGTTTTCTTTTAGTGAGTAAGTAGTTAAACTTAAATGAGATGTTTTCTACTATGATGAGATGTTGATATTATTATTTTTATGCCTGCATATTTGAATTGGCTGTATTTCATTTCATTCATGAACGAAAGTAAAATTTCCTAAAAGTTGTATTTTGGCGGCTGAAATGGCAACAAAGTCACTCCCAGAAGTAATTTTTTCCTACACACAATTTGGCATTTAAATTAATTTCATCCTTTTTTGGTGATAAGATAAAATATGGAATGAGAACTCCCAGTTTAGTTTGTTTTTAGTAGACTTTCCTCTTTAGGCATTTTTTTAAAATAATTTTATACAAATTAATATTGAAAGGAAAAATACCTACCTATTATATATATTTTTTATACAAAATATCACCTCCGATCTCTTTATTCAATGGTAAGAAAACAATTCATTGATGTCGTATGTGTATAATATTATACTGGCCACGAAACATCAGTCTTTATGGTCAAAACAATTTCGAGAAAACACTCCTTTGATCGGAGAAATGAAATGCGTGCGCAAACGCAACTTTTTTCGTGAAGAAAGAGGTCGATGACTCACGTGTTATGTCAGCTCGATCGAAGCTCTATTTCGAGCTTTGCACACGGATTCAATGTCACGGCCCGAATGCAAAATATTGTGTAATGTGTATTCACATAATTTTATCACATTGCACACATTGCATTACATATAGTCTTGGATTTTTTCTTATCATTAGTATTTATTCAACAGCTTTTCCTGACTAGATTTGTTAATACAAATTGGAAACGATATCGGAGATGCATTTCAGTCGTAGGTACTTAGGAACTTCACTATAATATGTTTTAAATAGTCACTTTGAATTTTTATGTACATGTTACGCAGAAAAGTTACTTTCAGAATCTTACTTATAAAAAGTTATGTCGATAGTCAATGCATTTTATTCTGTGATTACACATACTCAGATAATTTACGACAGTAATGACTAGTGTAGAATAATTTTACTGGTAATCAGTTGCACACAAATCTGTACATAAGTAATTAAATTGTCAAAGCTAGAAAGTTGTGTTTCTATGGATGATGCTAATCATATCTTATCGTACCTACTATTATAAAATTCATATTTTATATTAAATTCAAAATTATCGTTCACAATTTTCATATTTCTCTATCTCTTTCTTAGTTAATAGTTTGACGGAAAATTTAAATAAAATTTACTCGTATCATCACTTTTAGTCGCATATTGTTCTTTATTCTGAGAATTTAAATCTAAATCAGACAGCCGAATAATTCATGTCACTTTTTTAATTTTCTACAAAACAAAACGGATGGCATGTGTTAGACTGTCAAAACTTTTAAATTCAGTTGGCATGCCAAAGTTGACGCTATTTATAATAGCGAGAATTAAGAATTGTTCAATAATCCCTAATTTTTTGCCATTATGCCCCTAAATTATATTTAATTGTAGGTAAACTGTAGGTGCGAGCGAGTTGACCTATGTTAAATCGGCGTCGATCTGTATGTATGTAGGTACTTATCCAAATCGATCCAGACTGATCGAAAAAATTTGGAGGCACCTTATAAGGATGACCTCACTAATTACATTCTTGTCTCTAGTTAAGTTTAGCCAATTTAGCCATTGCCAGGAACCCATGCCGGGTTGTTTCCCGCGGCTGGGTCAATGTAAGAAAAATAAGTTTTTCTAAACTGTTCAGGTCCGACTGAACGGTAGTGTTCTTGTGTTATTTTGTTGGTCCTGATTTCTTAATTTATGAAAAGGTTCTTACTTCAGATTTGCGATATTTTCTAATGTTTATTTTTGTATACCTATATTTTAAGTTACTTAATATAACTGAATCATACTATCCTACTAATATTATAAAAGTGAAAGTTTGTGGGTTTGGATGTTTGTTCCTCAATCACGCAAAAACTACTGAACAGATTTGGTTGGAATTTGGTACACAAATAGTAGAAAGCCTAGATTAAAACATAGGATACTTTTTATCCCGATATTCCCACGGGAACGGAAACCACGCGGGTGAAACCGCGGGCGGCCGCTAGTATACCTATATTTATAAAAACTTGGCTTAAGGAAAGGTAGGGTCATGGATTTTTAACACCCAGGCTAATGTCTCCATGCCAAATCCGATGATCTTTTGGTCTACGCGGTGAATGATGTTTCACTGATTGACTATAAATAGAGGTATTTTAATCTATGTAATGATGAACTGATTATATTTATTACCAACAATATATTAACCATTGTTATTAATCAACGACCTATCAGTTTATGATCTGTAAAATTCATGTTGTAATCAATCACACATCACGTGGTAACTAATAAGTTAAATTTGAAATATCAATATCATCATACACTACGAAAATGAATGCCACTAATTGAGTTTCGTTATATTTAGTACTCAATGTAATGTAAGCCCACACTCGTTAAGCATAGGTATAGGTACGTCGTAAATAACACCGTAGTTCAACCTCAACAGCGATGTTTGACCATAAACAACGGAAATCAATCAGCGGATAAATCACGTTTATTGTCTCCCCATAAACCACTACATCCACAACCTTGGGCGCGATCAAATGAGACATAAACATAATGATGTCTGGCCACACAGCCAAACTCAATTCTAAATGGGGACACAAATCTTTGGCAACTAATAGTCTTTTATTTCAGTTGTTCAAATCTTGTCCCAGCGTTACATCGCTGCAATACCCTGCTCCCTGCAACCCTTTATTTTATAACCTGCCCCATCCATTCCATTTTCTGTAAACAAAACAACCTGTGATAATAGTGACGAAATGGGACTGTTGTTATCCGTTGTAATCTCCTATGCGGGAATCCTTGAAGCGATAGAGACAGTCAAACACATATTGAGTGGAATGATACCAGACACGGAACCAGAATTCCAAGATCTCGTCGACTACTACTCAACCCTACTTCGCAAGAGGGCAAATCCCTCTTCGGGAGCTGACTGGACCAGACAATACGGTCAAGGCTACCTCTGCCTGACAGAAGATGAAGATAAAAATATTAAATCAGCAGCTATCAAGTACTACGACGGACAGCCGGACTCCACAGCTATTCTATTCTCGACAAAAATCTCCAGCTTTGGACAGGACTCCGTTGAAGACAGTAGTAGCTCCCAAGCTAACGGTGACTACAGATCCGAAAGGTACATACCGACAAAGACGAAAACAATCATAGCAACCACGTCCGAATCCTTCAATGTTGGAATGAGAAACAGATCACCTACGACTATTGAAACCATTTCAGATCCCAATCGTTTTTCGGCAAATTCTTTCGAGCGTGACGAAGGTGACACTGAGAATTCCGAAGCCAAAGAGAAATTGACTTGGCATTACCGCCCTCTGAGCCCTAACCCACAGACACTGCCCGAAATACATTTACAGTCATTCGATGAAAACGAAAAAGGAGTGTACAGCGAAGATTTCCTAAGGTTAATATTCTCTAATTTCGGAATGCATCATTCATCTGTAGAGACACATAGGCTCCGATCAGTAGTGACTTAGCACCCATCCATCATGTTGTTGGTTTGAACTACATTCATTGTCACCAATGCACGAGTAGAGAGCTAATTCCAATGCCGGATCCATTGCTTCACCTGTATTATAAACGACTCATATATTGTAAATTTGTTTAAGATCACTTGATGGAATAAAGTTCCGACCGTTGCAACGAAGCGACCCGAGTGGCCGGCGCAGGAGTTTCAAAAAGCGACACTCTTCGTCGTCGAACTCTTCTAGAGAATCGCGAGCGTCGCGCGAGGAAGAGCTTAAGATGTTCACGTCACTCGAGGAAGCTGAATTTGAGCGTATGAATAAGGACGATGGTAACAACTGTTTCGGAAGCACTCCTAATCTAGCGGCGCGTTCTTATTCCAGAAGTCATTCCCGGGAAAATTCCAAGGAGCGAAGAAATGAGTCCTGGAGCGTTGAAGAACCGGTCGACAGCGCGCAAGACGAAGACAGTACAGAGAAGAAGCCACTAATAAGAGACCTACCGAAACTCGACTCTTTTGAAGAAGAAAAGGACGACACAAAAGAAAAGGTAACGGAGGAAGAAGAAGAAGAGGAAGAAGTAGATGATTTCTGGGGTAACTCCGGAGACTAGTGCCGCTTGGACGCTAACGTAGCACGCCGCAGTGTTTATGAAGCTTCGAAATGAGCATGACTGAATTTGAAAACATTAAACTATTCTGACTCCCTGTTTGTGTTTGTTTTCTTTAATGAACTCCAGTAGTGATTTATTAACTATACCTCCTTGAAAACTGATGGTGGTTATTCTGGCTCTAATTTGTTTGGCTTATTTATAGAATTATGATCTGCCCTTGATTATAAAATATCATTGGGATTGATTATCTTTGAGATGTGTTTGATAATGCCAGAAAATTCACAGACGCCATTAAAAGGAGTACAGATTCTTATCAATGTTGGACATAATTTTATCTTAGGTTAACCACAGGACTAAAACATAGTTTCAACGCGAGCTTTCGGCATCATAACAGTTGCATAATACGTCCCAAAATACTCGTGTATGGTGTGCAGACCTCGACCCACTTCTGTCGAGATGACGCCTCGCGACCTCTGAAGACGCCGCTGCGAGCGAACCCAGCGACGGTTACATGAACTAAAAAAACTCTCGCTTTTTGGCCCTTTGCCTAATACAGAAATAGTTATATCGGAAGGGCTTATAGGACCATTGTTAGGCATTATAGAACAGAAGCCAAATGAGGGTTTATATTTTCTTCTAAGAATGGGAAATTCAGGAACTTTGAATCCTTGGGACCGATACTGTATAAACACATGAAATCATTACCTAATTATTATCGACCTTAACATTTCAAAAGTAAAAAATAAAACTTATACATCCATTTAATATGTAATGTAAACGAGACTTTTATGCAAGCGTTTTATTGATTTAACTTATAGCTGCAATAAAATCAGACATTGAAATCGAAATCCTGTTAAAAAAAAAATTGCCTTGACAATAAAGGTAATTGAAAAACATGTGAAATAATAAAACTTAAATATTTAAACCTGTAAAATAAGAGCTTTACGATTTACCCCCCATTTCAAAAATGGGTTAACTTTATTTAGGGGCATATTATCTGGTTAAAAGTAACATAAACTAAAATAAAATTAACTTCAATTCAGAGAATGTAGACCCTTCATACGCCACCGCTTTGTACTTACCTCAGAAACCAGGCATTAATCTGTAAGTTTTATATTATTCTTTTTTGTTTACTCTTGCTTCGTCTGTCGCTCTAACTAGATGGATCCCCACATTGAAAAGTAAAATATAGGGAAATAAAAATAAACAAAACCTAAAATCTCGGAAAAAAAATTCTCTTCATTATCATATAATATTGCGCCTTTTGATTATACATACATAGCTCAGCTAGAACGTGTTAACCGGCCGTCATTTAAATTTGTTTATCATCGAGTTGTATGTTTGTTCTATTATAAACAGGCTCAGAGACAGGCCAACAAAATTAATAGTTACTACATTTAATAAACAGCTTAATAGATGGGATTCTTGACGTCCATTTATCATCCAGATCTGAAAACCCGAGCAAGGCCCATGCCAAACAAAGGGTTGAGAGATGGAGTGAATGGTTTATTCTGAGTTGCCTTTCGTACTATTATTCTTTTTTGATATAGTTATAAAATAAACACATCATACGATAATATTATTTTAGCAAAACGCGATGATTATTTTGTTTTTTTAATATGTTAATGGCCTGCCACCGCAACACGAGGAGCTCGGTGGCGCAGTGGTTTAGCGCCTGGCCCAGCGATTGCGGAAGTTAAGCAACGTTCGCATGGGTCGGTCATTGGATGGGTGACCAAAAATTTATTATCTCGAGCTCCTCCGTGCTTCGGAAGGCACGTTAAGCCGTTGGTCCCGGCTGCATTTGCAGTCGTTAACACCCACCAAACCGCATTGGGCCCGCGTGGTGGGTTATGGCCCATCCTCCTTATAAGGAATGCCTGTGCCCCAGCAGTGGGGACATCAAAAATGGCTGATGGACCGCAACACGATATCGTATGACGATATTTTCAAGTGATTTATCGATAATTTACTGTCAAAATACAATATTTTTGATAAATCGCTAGAACATTATAAATCACTAGTTTCAGTGGTCATGCTACGGTGTTGGATATCCTAAAAATGGTTTTTGCCAGGGGATACTATGAAGTTGCACTTTTTGTACTTTTTAGAGCTTTTACGTAATTTTAGACTATTTTTGTCAAATATTTTGTTAGAATCTTAAACATATCCTTTAGATATTTGGATTGTATTATATATTTGCTCGAATTCATTTGTTATTTTTGTTTTGGTAGGCGGAGATGTAAACTGATTAAAACCTCAAACGTAAAAACTCACGCCAGTTGGATATATAATAACATTATTACTATCAGCCACAGACAGGATTTCTTGCTGTAACCGCAAGATGTCGTATTGTGTTCATGAGCTAAAATAAATTTGTTGGCTCGTCTCAAATATTCCTTTGATTTATTGATTGTTCTAGGAAAAATATAAGAACAGGTTTATCTGTAAAAGTCTTGAAAAGTCATCTATTTACGACTAGGTGTCAACGACAGCTCTGTAATCTTTTGAAGACCTGTCGTTTTAGTTAGCTAAAAACAATTTAGCACTAATTAGGGTTTAATCTCACTCGCAATTTAAAACCGTTTAAACATTAAAGTCAAATAAGCTTTATTCAAATAAATTTAACTATTAAGTACTTTTGAATCGTCTAAATTTTCCTACCACCGATTAATAGATTACAAGCGATTATATTGAATATTAATTAATTTTTTCACCATAGTTATATAAGTACAGCCACAGATTATAACAGCGAATGTTATTTGGAAAGGCCAAATTTAATGTCTGGAAATTGAAATGCATCGTTAATGCACCTCAAGTGTAGCGGTTACTTTCGATTTCAATTCGCGAAACCTATACTATAAAGAGATATTGTGGTATTGAAATGCTGCCAATTTACATACTGAAGATATAACGAATGATCGGTGTTACCTACTGTGTCTGGATAACAACTAATAAATACTTACCTATATGGGTCAGCTGTATTTGGGTAACAAATTAGATCTCTAGTCGCTAAGATTTATTTATTTATTTAACAAACTTTACTGTTCATTTCAAACAAAATGTTACAAAAGGCGAACTTAATGCTAAAAGCATTCTCTCCCAGTCAACCGTTTACTCGTAGTTATAAGTAGTTCTTTGAATGGGATTATATACTACTTATAGCATTCTTTAGATTCCTTCTTGCTGGCTGACTCTGCGAATTCAAAAAAAATGCACTTTCCGTTGGCCCTAGGTTGAGTAAAGTTAACTGACTAATGAATTTACCTTGTTAGATTTAAGAACGAAATATAGGACCTACAAAAACAAATAGGTGGCAACAGACTTCTGCAGAATAAACTTAGGTATACAATTCAACTATTTCAACCAATTCCTTTTCAATATCATTGAGTAAACCAACTGAAATGCATACAAACTTTCAAAATATACTAACAGTAAGTACCTACAATATAACCTTAGAATAATAACAACTGTTGTCATTCCAAGAATATAACACAATCTGTCAGAACGTAACACAAAACTTTATTTCCAAAGTAATTACACACATCTAGACGAAATAACTGTTCCCCTTTCTCTAAATCTATTCGTGGCCGTGTAACATTCGTCAAGTGGTTAATATTAGCCGCTGGAAGTGATGCTACCGCAAGTCAATAGTCATATTACCTAAGAAATTATGGCTTCTTACAAATACCGGATAATACACTTAGCAAAGAATGGAAATTCGGAACTGAAAAAAGTTTTTAATACAATATGTTTTTTTTCATTGATTTGTTTTAATGCATGGTTATGTTTTTTCATCCAGTAACGACGAAATTATTCGTTGGAAGACAGTTATTCCTTTGTTAACATATGTGAAAATAGGAAATTATATTAACTAACCTTCAATAATATTCATTACTGACTTTTCCACTTCTAAAAGTAATAAAATAGTTTTTCGGTAAACTAAGTAAGGCTATTCGCATAATATTTTGGGTCCTTACCAATTGATATTGGTGTTGTTTTTCTCACACACAGTAACCTCATAACTTCTGTGATTTTAAATATTTATCAATTACTGGATATTAAATCCATTTGACACAAGCCCTAAACTATCAGCATAATTAAAGTATATTTATTTAGTTTTCTTAGTATTAAAAAATACCTTGAAAGAAACTCATTTTTTTGTTAGCGAAAATGACCACTTTATCCGTTGTTAGTTAGCCTAAACTTATTTATTTCGCTTAAATTGTGTTGCCTAAGTTAGCTTAATGTTTAAACATTTGTGCATAAAAGTTTTGTTAAAATAACGTTTACGGTTGATAAATAAATTATGAAAATGCTAGTATAGAAAATGGGATTTGTTAAAAAACATACAAAACATCAATTTCATAGAAAAGGACCTCATATTAATAGTCGTGATAACCTACATACAGAAGCAAAATATTGTACAAAAACACATTAATAAGAATCGTAGGCGTTAAACAAGCTAATATCGTGAATTAGCCGCCATTCAATCCCACGTTAATACTATAATTAAAAGCCCTACACGTTAGTACTATTATATATTCAGTGGCTCTACAATCGATTCAGTTATCGATTAAAGGGAGTTTCCTACAGGTGTAGAAGCATCGTAATGGTATAAAAATAAATCGATGAATGGTAACGTCCGAGACCTTGTTCCGGCAAGGTCTAAGACACCGACCGGCTGCTCGTCTAGACGGGCAGGCGGAAGGCTGCGTTCAAAACATCGGAAACGTTGTGTTATGTACACACGATGCCCTGACGGTAGAATGTCCTATCCCTTTTATTAAATTTATAAAAATATAAAAAATAGAGGTAGCGTGCGGTTATTCCGATCTGTTACCACGGAGAATCCACCCTGAGGTAATCTGGGAAACCTCCGAGAATTCTCCCTCTTATGCTATCCTCCCTCCTTAGCTTAGGGTAAATTCTCGGATATACGTTACTGACGTTTCCTAGAATTCACCTCAGGGTGGATTCTTTGGGGTAACAGATCGGAATAACCGGTTGCATGTTGCATACATAGCACAAAATAAAACCTTCGATTGTCATTTGTTTGGATACAGATTAGGCCCGCCATATACAGAGACGGAATTTTGATTCGGAATTCCAAAACGGAATAATTCGACCGAAGCAAATCCATACGAACCTACCACATATACATGGGCTAATTTTTCGTTCGGAATTTTCATACATTGTCGATATTCCGTTTCGGAATTCAGTAGTGGGGCTTATAATTCACATTGAAAATTAGACAAAAACGTGTCGTATCGCAAATATTGCTATGGCTCAGACAGATAGCTTTCTGCTATACCATCAATGGGCTGTATTAATTTGTATTACTTATATGCAATCCTTGTCAGCAAATTAGGTATGGAAATTAACATAAATGGACTCTAATAAATACAAAAAAAAACAAAACAAAATAACCAATATAATGGCAATTTTGCCATTAAGAAATAATGGATTTCAATTATTTCTGTGTGCACACAGCATTATGAACATGCAGCTTGTCAGCACGCCTAGTAGTGGCCTTACTTCCTACACTGTGTGTGCCTCTATTTTTAAGAATCATGCACGTATTTTTTTTTATACTATGTATGATAAATTAGGCATTCAATTTACTTTGAATATCGATAGTCTTAAGGACACACAACTCCCTGTCTTCATTTGATTCAGCCAGTAAAATTTTCATTAGCAAATTCTAGGAAGTGAGACTTGCAATTTAAAAAAACGTTGTATGACTTGAATGAAATGCGTTTAACTATAATGATAATGAAGTTAATAAAGGTTTAAGTTCAATATCTATGGTTTATGTCTTTTCTGCAATATGTGAAAAAGACTTCTTGAAATTAAATTTGACCAAGCGAGCGCGAGCGAAGGCTCTCCATTTCAGCCTGGGCAAAAATGCTTTCGTATGTCTGTCTATCCGGCTGTTCTCCTCTACAGGGGCCGGACCGGCTAAGGCATCGAACATCGGAAAGTCTGCTGGGCTTCAAATTAAAACAAATAATTACACGAGCCCCAGTCAGGCTAAAATGGCGAACCCCAATTCATGATGTCACACGATCATCGATATCTTCCAAATAACGTTGGCAAATAGTACAATACTTACGAAATTTCTTACTTCGTTTTATCTGTTTTAAGTTGAAGCTGGGCAGACCCCTCGAAGTTCGCAAAGTTAGCTGGTAAGGCCCCGGTCGCATTTCTCAACTTTCGGTTCGAGGTTCGATAATTACTTACTTACTTACTTATATTGAATTTTCTGACGAATTAGTTTTTCGAAATTTTTCGAAAAAATAAACATATTTCCGCCATTTCGTAAAATGTTCAAAAATGTCACAAACGCGATGTCTACAGCAGCCATTAGTTTGAATTATTCTTCCTACTTTGCGGACTCAATTATTCACGCAACGTTTGACACACAAAAAGTCACCTTTAATTTGGCATGTATCGTCAAATATCATGCGCTCCGATTAATTGCGCATCCATTGTCGAACATCAATCGTAAATCGGTAATCGTTCACCAATTCCAATTTGAAACTAGGCCAAACGATAAGATGAATTCAAGTTGCAGTATTCATAGCGTGCTATAGTTGCGCCCGCCCTAGATGCGAGCGCCGCGCCGGCGTCCGACGCTGGATAGTCGATCCTGCGGGAAACACGGGTTTCTCGGTTCGCCACGCGCGGAAAGCGACGCCCGCGCACCTGCCCCTCCGTCACTCTTCCAAATTTAAACCCCGAACTCCCCCCACCGTCTCGAGCGTTGCGTCGCTAAGCATTCTGGAATAATTCCTGCGATTCGGCAACCGTAGCTCGCCATTCGAATTCGGGTCGTGACCGCGTCCGGTGATATAGCTAACCTGAACTGAACAATCAGCCATGGCCGACGTCGACGTCCAAGTCCAATACACCACTACCGAGCGCAAGACCAGGAAGGTCAAGAAGAGCTCCAAGCGCCGGGAGTCGAAGGATGGCGAGGTCACCGTCACCGAGGTGGAGCAGACCAACACCACCGCCACCAACGACGATGGGTATGTGTAGTGGTGGCCAAACTCCCTTGACCCCGCGCAGTGCGTGACGCCAGTGTGTCTGTGACAGCAGTGTCGATTACCGATCGCGTTCGACCTCTTTAGTGACATGTTCAACGTATATCCGATATGTTATACCGTAGGCGTAGTGTTTTGGCCACCCTCACATACCCGACCTAATTTAAGGTATTTATAGGCTGTTTTGTGTGTCAAACGTATTAATAATTTGTTTGAAACATTGCATTTAACCTAAATGCTAACCTGAACTGAAATTGAGAATGCTTTGATAGGTCAATCAGAAACGAAAAGAAAATACACGTCCATCTGCAACTTAAAGAAAAGAAATGAAACCAAGATATTTTTTTGATTTTTTTATCATCAACATCTAAGTCTAACCCATTAAAGTGAAACTATTAAACTACACAATCCTCAATGATGTGTTAACAAAGTGTACCATTGTCCACAGCTCATTTTCAGTGGCGAATACACCAAGGCGATGAACAAGGACTGGCACAGCGGCCACTTCTGCTGCTGGCAGTGCGACGAGTCCCTGACAGGCCAGCGGTACGTGCTGCGCGATGAGCACCCCTACTGCATCAAGTGCTACGAGAGCGTCTTCGCCAACGGCTGCGAGGAGTGCAACAAGATCATCGGCATCGACTCTAAGGTAAACATCACTAAGGTCCCCTGATTTAGGTCTTAGACTTACAACGTTTACTATACGATCGTGACGCCCGTTGAAATTGCGTATATCTTCAATACTTCTCCCAAAATCAACATTACAGAATTTCAACAGATCCTATAAAGATTCAATCTACCACTTTTCCATTTCAATAATTCATCAATTGATCAATGATCACCCAGCAATATGGTGACGCCAGGTCTCTTAAAGTTTAATAACTTAATCCATTAATTTATTAACCATTAAAAACTAATTTTTCAATCATATCATTATTTATCGTTAAAAAAATTCACTTTAGAAGTGTTTTTGCGATCGTAAGGACTGAATAACAAGATATTTTGATGTTGGCATGCGTTCAACCTGTTAATGAATTGTTGTTTAAACAAAACGATAATGATATTTCAGTTCACTTGAACTATTAGGTATTTAGATCACGTTTCAAAATAGGTTTATGAGTAAAAATAGGTTCATTAAATGTTAGAGAGGCGATAGAAGCTGTGGCATCAAGCTTTGTTCATTTCAAAATGTCGCTCCAGGCGGCCCAGTTTCTTGGGCAAAGCTCTGCACACGGCCCCAGCGCGACTGCCAACGGACGCGAATTGCCGCCGATGCCAAACTATACATTTATCTCGACTACCAACGAATGACTTTTCCTGTCGGGCGGAACAGCTGCATTTCGTCCGATGTTTACACCTCGCGATTGTTCCTAAATTACCAGAAACCCGACACAACGGATCGCATCATCTGACACGTTTGAACTACGTAAGGATGATGACGTGAGCGTTTTAAACATACAATTTTAAAATGCATTTGGAAGTGAATGCAGCGGGTAATGTCACGTACAGTTATATTATAACAACTGTTACCTCGTTCTTCTTTAAGTGCTCAATTTTCGGCTTATGTTATTAAACTCCGATGTATTTGGCAAGCATTCACCGAATAGAAAGAAAACAATTTTCCTGTGGAATAACAAAATGGCTGGATTTTTCACAAACGAGCTGACCGCTTACATACGACTCTATTTCTGGCTCAGAAACAACACTATTTTAACGTCCAAGCAACCTTGAGAAGCCTCGGTGGATCCGTCAGATGATTCTTTAGAGATTTATGCGCGAAACAACATAAGTATTTCGTAATCGGCCAAAATAAACGTTCATATTTTATTGATATTACGTTACGACACTCCGGTTCAAATGCCTGGTCTCCGGCGGTTTACTCCAGCCAGGAATAGATTATACTGTGAGGGGAGAGTTTAATAGTGCCCTGAAACGTGAACGGTTTGTTTAGAATTTAGATCATTAAAAAGTACAAAATTACGTGAATGACCGTCCCAGATCAGAAATTGTAGAAAACTAAAATTTCATCCATCATTGAATGAGTGTCTTGATGACTGAATAAGTAGGTACCATAAACAAAAAATGTTAACTTCTGTATCAAGTCAATTTGTTTTTTTATGATAATTGTGTGAATCACAGTTCGAAATAGATGATGACATAGTTCATGTACAAGTTATTCAAAATCAGCGAAAATGGTTTATAATGACACTAAGATTAATGATGGCGATCCCACATGTTTACAACGATAGCACAAAATGGGAAAATAATCTTCGGCAAATGACACGACGACGTGGAGAATAATTCTAACAAAAAAGTTTTCGTTACGGATATAACAAAAAAAATACAATCAAAGTTAACTTTCAATTTAACTTTTTTTTCAATACAGTTGCTTGAAAATGTGAGCTTACGATGACAGTCGAGCGTGCGGTAAGTTGATTTTACCGCACGCTCTGCGTTTTTGTTTACGGATTAGTATATACAGCGTGCGGAAAGTTGATTTTACCTTTTTTACAGAAAGCGAAGTCCCTATCGTTTTTAGGAGAAATGACTTTGGTTAGCTAGAGAGGCAGAATAGAATAAAAACATATCGAATTGAGTTATGCCTCGATCACACTAGATTGTCCTTACATCGAACCATCTATTCCTTAGATAACAAGTTTTTCTAGCCTTGAATGTTAGTATGTGTACCAAATAAGTAAAACCGTAGAACTGATTGTGCGGGCGCATCGAAACAATAATTACGTCCCACGCGACATTTATCTTACTAATCGGAAATCTAAGCTTTTTTGTTTTTCGAATTCATTTCCTTTGAATTGGTTTAGTATTAGTACACCTTAATGGGAAACTTAATGTTTTTATTGGAGAGCGAATGAATTGATGTAACAACAAAAACGTTTTAGATATGTTTAATATTTATTTATATTTATGTATGTTACTTGCGTTATTGTAGTTTTGTAAACAAGCAAAACACAGTTTGTCAGCTCCTTCTTGATAATATTTACAATTTTACAACAGCTCCCTAATTTCAATTAAAAACTCTTTTAAATATAATCTATAGTAGCAAAGTATGAAGCTGACTTCAAATACATCGGTCTTAGATAACATAATAGAGTTCATCATATAATTGTAGAATAAATGAAGTTTATTCATTATTGCACGTAAGTTTTGCTAACGAATACGCACGCTTCAATGAGTGTTTTTGCAATATGTTCAAATTGAAATTGAAGCTTTAGCTCTCCAATCCAATATTCTTAAGTTTATCTTTCATTCAGGATCTCTTTATTTGCATTGCGTATGCGTATAGTTATAACTACTATCACATACACGCTGAAATTTTAATCATTTGGTTCCCGCAGTGGGGTGGTTCCACTCATGATTACAAGCAACTTTTTCTAAGGGGCCAACCCTTAAGAGGGAAAAATCAGCTGTTCGGTACAGTAGGTATTGCGCTTTTGTATGGAACAGCAGATTTTTTTGCGATATGAGGGTTGGCCCCGTAGTAAAAGTTGCTTGTAATCATGAGTGGAACCACCCCACTGCGGGAACCAAATGATTAAAATTTCACGTTGTATATTAAACACTATTTTAATAAAATTATGATTCAATGGTTAATATATGTATTATATTACCTATTAGAATTTCCTTGTTTCATGTCATAACGTTAACGTGGATGTTAATGTGACAACGTTCCTGCGTATTAGCAATTGGCGGGGATAGTAAAATACAACCTAAGATAAATAAATAGATAGTAGAGCATCAACATTAACCTCTCTTCTTTCCCAGGATCTGTCGTACAAAGACAAGCACTGGCACGAAGCGTGTTTCCTGTGCGCGAAGTGCCGCGTCTCGCTGGTAGACAAGCAGTTCGGCTCCAAGCTGGACAAGATCTACTGCGGCAACTGTTACGATGCTCAGTTCGCCAGCCGCTGCGATGGCTGCGGGGAGGTGTTCCGTGCTGGTGAGTACTTTTTTTATGCACAACGGGAAGGGGATAGTGCTTGGCCTTCACCTCGCCTGATGTTAAGTGCCGATAAGGCCGAGGTGGCGCACTACACCCGGAATCCTAAACACTGAGGAACTGTCTATATTACCTCTAACTGCCGGGACACAACAATTTTTAAATTGTTGTTATGGCGCCAGACTTAGGTAAGATGGTGGTAGCTAGCCAGGCGGACTTGAAATAAGCCCTACCACCAACCAAACCAAGTACAAATTGTACCCCCCTGGGAATCGAACCCGTAACCCCTGCGTCTTACACGGGTGGCAAACCACTAGACCACAGAGGCTGTTAGATTTACTTTCAACAATTGTCAAGAAGTCTTTGTCTTGGTACGCCAAGATAAAAAAAATTCGACGCTTTGATATGTTAGCGTGATGTCTGACCCCTTAATATCTTTAGCACAAAAACTACTAAGTGCGCATCGAATTCGAAATTCGTATAGAGCACTATGTTTTATTTTTGGATTTTACAATGAAAAAATATAATGACCAGTGTTTCTTACCATGCAATGCAGTTTTTCATGTTGATATACAACGTGTGTTTGACTAAGAAAGTGGTGTAAATGACATTGTTTCGGATCGTGTTTCCATCGTCAAACGACGACAAACATCACTTCGGCACTTCACATAATGAGATTAATGAGTTATTCCAATAAATAGTTATTCCCAACACGACGCCTCTGGCCTCACATGGGGTCCGTTGAGGATTTAAAAAAACTGGCCAATCTGACCCCCTGTTCCAAGCGATAACTTGCGGTCGTAAAGTCCTAATAAATTCCAAACAAGCCACATCTAGCGTTGCGCTGAGCGTAGTTTATTTATACGTCAATGTTTTGTTATCATTGCGCCCGATGCCTGAGGCTCGTGTATTTGTTGTGACAATGTTTTAAAACTACCGTCCATTAGTACGTATCTCTAAATATCAATTTTTTGTTTGTTTAATTGTGTTGTTCTCATGTAATTGAATTAATGTAAAATTCATAATGAGAATAAACCACCAACCACCTTAAACCACCTTTAACATATTTCTCAATGCAAACCTAGGATTAAAGTTAATGCCATTAATTTAATTTGATTAACTAATTCAATTCACGCTAATATTTGAATCGCGTTTTGCCGTGGTTTCGCATGTTACAAAACATTAATAGAGATAATGATTTTCCTGAATCTTATAAAAACATTTTGTGAAATAAAAAACGTGACCATTATCCTTATTTCTTTGATAAATCACACGACCCTTTTTTCTTTAAATGGGACACTCCGCATTTTTTAGAAACTATAAAATTGAACTCTATAAATGGATCAAAGAAAGCCAAAATATGAACGTTTCCTCATTTCCCGTATATGTATGGTCAGTGTCGGAACAAGAAGCTGCCATATTTGGCCCACTGTGTTGCCCTCTGTGCATATCACATATGGACATGATATGGGCGCTAAGGTGACTCGGTCGGAAACCGCAGACTGCACCGATATTGCTATGTTGGTTTCGTTGGAAACTTTACACGTGATAAATGAGAAAGAAACAGATTAATTTGCTGTAGAATATAAACAATTCAAGTGATTAACTTTTATATGAAAAAATCTTAACTTAAAACTCCGTAACTGGAGTTGGCAAATAGTTACGGATCAGAAAAAGTACAAACCACTCATGAACCTAGTTTCGAAATTAATATTTAATTTTGATAGGTAGTTAAATTCAATTAAAATGCACACTTTGAATAAGATTTTTTTTATTTAAAAAAACTCGAAATAGTTTTTTCTACGATAACAATAAATAGTTCCTCAGTGTTATATTTTCTTCCACACTTAGTAACAACTTATTTATACGGTGTTGCCACACTGCCACCTTGATTATGCCAGTCATTGCCATAACCTCCGTCGGTCGCCACCTGACCAGGTATTTTTGACTTTTAAATTGTTGTTTTTTTATGGTAAACGATTTCTAGAAAAACGAGATGACCTAAACCTATTTTACAATCTTTCTGGCTGGATTTAAAATTAGGAAGTGATGTAATAAGTACTTATATTGAAAAGAAGGCAATTAATAAAATTTCGCAAATTTTGACTTAATACTTATTACGTGACATTACGTAGACTTGTTTTATAAAAACACCAAATTTGAGTTATCGTATGAAAATGATTATATCTTTAAAATACAGATGAACTATCAGTAATGATTACCTTAATGAAATAGATAGGTATCTACATGATTCACGATTTATGTAATAATTTAGGAATCGTTTAATATTGTTTATTAACCCAGATGTTACTGACATATTATATTGTGTTGTAATGTAGTGGTTATGTAATTTTTCAATGCCATTGTTGCCTGCATAACACAACAACAAAAAGGAAACTAAAGTAATAAATAAATCGTAAAACTCAATTAGGCGGGAACGATCAATTACACCATGAGAGCGATCTATCTACATGGCTTCTGATTGCAATTGGATTGGACGATAATGGAATGGTCTTTATTCCATCCGAATGCTTCAATAAAGGACTTTATACAAATAAAATTATTAATTCCTACAGCTATTGACTTTACTGGCTGTTGTATAAATAATATTGAGCTCAAAAAATTTCGTTACATCGTCACTGAAAAAAGCTGAAAAACAACGAAAAATCAACAGCAAAGTAGGTAGTTATTTCAATTCAATTCAATTTTTATTTCGAGAAACAAAGACTCATAATGGTTAGTAACAATTGAACTTAAACGCTAGGTTAGTACATAATATTATTAAATTATATATTCATTATTTAACATTTTTTTTAATAACATTGTAAATAACATTGTTAAGCGAAAAGACAAATGTTAAAAAACTTTAATAATTTACTCAAATCAATGTGTAAATTTTGCAATTAAATTATAATTAGGACTTACTTACTTAACTTACAGATAATCCTAAATCTAATTCGAGTCCTACCGCATAACTGTACAAATATTAGAACTCTCAATACAACAGAATCTTGCAAAATTACTCACGATTGTAATTTCCAATTTACCGTACGACCTGTGATCTTTGCATTAATAATTTTCGGAACCCAACTTGGTAATGACATGCAATTAGTCAGCCTATAATTTACGGCCAGTATTTATTCTAAGAAAATCTTAAAGTGAAGTCATTACTTTTAGTTATTCAGCGAACGCGTCAAAACAAATTATTTCAAAGATTATTATAAGTAGATAGTGGATAAAGTATTCTGTAGATCCTATAGATAGATAGTATACTTATAATGCACAAAAAAATATAACATAAAAATAAATTAAAAAAATTAAAAAACCCGCCTGCATAAAAAGACAAGTCGACTGAAAAGATGGAAACAAGAATAAATAAATATTAAAGGCAACATGTCATAATAACATGCAGTATGCCTCCATATATGCATAAAGAAAGTGACATATGAATGATTAAATTATATGCCTCCGACTGCATGTTATTATGACATGTTGCCTTTAATATTTATTTGCAGGCGGGTTTTTTTATTAAGGCGGGTTAAGTGCAATAATGTCACTGAAACACATTGTTACTTATTATAATAAGAGAAACACACCAGTATATGCTTGCTTCCTGGATCTGTCAAAGGCCTTTGATCGAGTGGATTATGATAAACTTTGGGCAAAGCTTGGCGAGGTGGGCACTCCTATCGAAATAATTAACATCTTGTCCTTTTGGTACAGGCACCAGAAAAACTTCATTAAATGGGGTAATACCTATTCAGATGGATATAGGCTAGATTGCGGTGTAAGACAGGGGGGTCTGACCTCGCCAAGACTTTTTAACTTGTACATTAACCAGCTCATCGAGGGGCTCAGCAGCACCGTGGTCGGATGTCACATTAATAACGTATGTATCAATAACCTGAGCTACGCAGATGACATGGTTCTGCTGAGTCCGTCGGTGAATGGGCTGAGAAAATTGCTCAATGTTTGTGAGTCCTATGCTGAGGACCATGGTCTAAGGCAGTCTTTCCCAAAGTGGGCGATAACGCCCCCTTGTGGGCGCTGCAGGTCTCAAGGGGGGCGGTAAGAGACCCAGAAAGAAAATGGGGGCGTTGTGTAGAGGCGGGGGGGGAGGGGTGATTTGTAATTTTATTTAGCTAGGAGGCCTCTTAAACAACGACTGCAAGAGCTCTCGACTCTCGACAACAACTTGTGAACATCAACTAATATGAATTAAAAGATTGCTCAAACTCGGTTCTATATTTCTCTCCGCGTAGTTCATATATCTGTCCTATTTTATTGAATATAGAAAAAATGAAAATCATGTCAATCGGTCGCTCCGTTTCGTAATGAAAGTAGACACAAACAAACAAATAAAAAGGCAACAGACACACTTTCGCATTTTAATAGTTATTAGTACTCGTAGATATCTATCATGTTTTAACAAGTTTTTGTTAAATAAGCCGAATTGTGCATTCCTGTATCAGTCGGCTGGTTCATTGAATACTTGTTCGGACTTGTTGAGTACGATTGAGCGTCGAATGAGTTAATATACATATATAGGTCACAATAATTAATTAATTTAATTTGAAGTTATAGTGGTTTTTAATTAGGTGAAAAAATGGGGGCGCTAAAAAATATTTATTCTCAAAGTGGGCAGTAGACAAAATAAGTTTGGGAACCACTGGTCTAAGGTATAATGAAGGAAAAAGTGAGTTTATGGTAATTAGAGGCAATAACAAAAAACCTGACTTCATACCACCTGTCTATCTTAACAAAGTTCCTTTGACCAGAGTCTCACAGTTCAAATACCTAGGCCACATCATTAATGAAACCTTGTCTGATGATGAAGATATTGAAAGGGAGAGAAGGGCGCTGTCGGCTCGGGCTAATATGTTGGTTCATAGGTTCGGTGGGTGTACAGTAGAGGTAAAACTCATGCTTTTCAGAGCCTTTTGTCAAAATTTCTACACTTGTTCTCTGTGGACCAACTATTCTCAGCGGGCCTACAGTGCTCTCAGGGTACAGTACAATAATGCCTTAAGAATGTTATTAAGATTGCCTAAATTCTGTAGTGCATCAGGCATGTTTGCTGATGCAAGGCTTGATGATTTTTATGCAAAAATGCGTAAAAAATCTGCATCTCTTGTGAACCGTCTAAGGCGGAGCCCAAACGCTGTGCTGACGCAAATTGCTGACAGCCCGGAATTGCCTGTATTGGGGAGGTTGATAAAACTTCATGTGCTGGACTTTAACATAGCTGTAAGAAAACACTAACAGTAGCATAATACTAATCATAGTTTGTAAAATGTCACTAAACAATTATTTATATGGACAAACTTAGTCTGAAATAAATGTTTTTTTTTTTTTTTTTTTATTTATCTCTTTTTAGTTATTATATATTTTTTATAACGCCACCTTCTTAAGAACACTTGGGCTGAAAAGACAAATCTAACGTTATCTTAATCGTAGAAATCCGTTTGAAAGATATGAGGTAATAATAGTACATTATGAGACAAGTTAGCTTATGTTGCTCATTGCACACAAGGCTGTGGGTTGTTGCAGCCCGAGCCGCAGGCGAGGGCGTAACTCAGCCGAGTGTGCAATCAGCAAGAGCTCACGAGTTTCATACGACGTTTTTCAACACATTTGCGAGGAAAAAACAAAATAATTTATCACACAGCAACAAATATGGCAAAAACAAAATATGATAATTATGGGAAAAGGCGCGCATGTTTGTTTTTGTTTTTTTTTCACACGCCCAACGCAAGAATATTTTGCGAACAAAGGGGTGAGGAGCATACAGCCTACTACTAATACTTCAAAATTATAATTTTAAGTGACAAAATGCAAATAAGGTCCAGCGAGGCAATTGCAACTACCGGGAAAATGCAACTAATCAAAATATTTTTCAACACAATGGCTTTCTTAAGATAGTGACATCTAGAATCGACAGGTAAACTAGTAATCTTCGTAGAAAATGATAGATGGAGCTACCACGGTGTTAACTGTTTTACCTACAGTCACATTTAATATCCGCCATTTTTATGTCAGTGTTGACAAAACAACCGGTGTTAGAATTTTGAGTAAAAAAATATTAATTACTTAGTTTTTCGACTGGAAAATTGAGTGCAGAGCAGATTTAGTACAAAGTAAGTCCTTTTTACTATTTGTTTTATAAAAAATGCTGCGTTTTATAAGTAATATAGCTACAGATACATTTGCCCCTGGAAATCCCTTTGAGTGGCTATTGCGACTTTTAGGTTAGTTGCAATGACCCCATCTAATTTGTATGAAATTGGAAAATGCTAGTGCTGGCCTCGTGGTCGATATTTTAGTAAGGTACCTACGGCAATAGCATCGCCAAACACAATTATTTCTCTTTGTGCCATAATAAACGAACGTACGTATTTAATTTGCTTTTATTTTTTTTCCCACCAAAAGGCATCGTCGTGCAAAAGTTGTTACGTGCAGTTAGAGAACTCCACAATAAAGGATTATTTTGCTTATTCAATTCACGTCACATTTTTTTGCGAACAAAAACAAGCTGTTTCTAAGTGTTTAGACTATGTATAGGTAACAAAAATTAGTTCATACCTAGGGTCAGGGATTGAGAAATAAAGACATTTTTTTTTTATTTAAGTATCGATAAATTCATCATTTTGTCATGTCCCAACACTATTGAGTATGAAAGGAAGTTGCATTAGCCCCTTAAAATTTTTGAGTTCGATTTCCTGTGAATTATACCATGCTGCCATTGCATAAGGGCCATAATCAAAAAATATATTTAAAATGTGACGTTCAACAATAATTTTAGATAATAAACTATAATGACCGTCGTAACTACAAACATTAGTTGCATTTACCTCGGCATGGGGTTATTGCAACTTTTTAAGCTAATGTTGGGATAAATATGTAATTTACGCTTTAATAAATGCTTTTATCTCTTTCTGACATGTCAAGAGTATTAATTGATATATGTGCAACTTATATATTTTTATAAATTAACTCCAAGATTCTAACAGATTATGTTATAGCAATTTAAATTTTTAGTTGCGTCTTTTTTAGTTGCAATTACCTCACTGGACCTTATTTTAATATTTTATAACAAAATATTGTGAATTATGAATAATTTGATAATAATTATATATTTATTTGACTTAATTAAGGACTCACTTATTTATTCCAAAAATGTATATGAATTTTCAGCAGCATAAAACCTCTTTGTTGTCAAAAAAAATATAACTGTATTACCCGGCTAAATTGGGAATGCTCTGTTTACTCGCATAGAACTTGCAGTAAGGTATACTAATTTAACTTTGTAGGGTTAATTCTATTACGTACTAGTGTTTTATATATTATTGCACGCGTTTGTTATATGTCGGTTTATGGCCCTAAAAGCGATGTATTAGGGCTCACTTTACGAGCAAGTGTGTTGAAAAGAATATTACATACAAACATACTTACAAGATACGCGCGAAAAACATAACCCGCAGTCGGGTAAAAATGAGACAGTACCGAGTTCTGATTATTTATGTTATGACGTAAAACAGCTCCTATTTAGTTCGTTCGTTTTTACGCAGTTTGATAGTTTTTTTTGTTTGTACAAAAAAGCAAGACCACAGATAAAAATTTGTTTGAATTCGTCGTGATTCGGTGTTCAATGACTCCCACGCAATGATGGCACCTACTGCTAGGTCCTCACGGAAGTGGTCAGCAGGGTGACTCATTTATGTAAATACTTAGTCAATTTATCACTAAGTACACCTTTTTATATCTTATAGAATGCGTTTATGCATCCCTTCTTCTTCTCCTTCTTATCGAATGAGGAATAGTGGCCACCTCTGGTGTTAGAGTTTATCAGGCCGCCTGTAACGCCTCTAACTTGGCTTAACGGCTATTATCAGATGACAACAGCCGGGACCGACGGTGTAACGTGCCCTCCGAAGCACGGAAGCGCTCAGTTGTAATGCCACTTATCGGTCACCCATCCGACACCTGGCCGGACTAAGCGTTGCTTAACAAACGTGATCGAACGATCTGTCAAAGTTCCGCCATGAGCGCCCGAAGGTATGTGGGACTCGCCGAGGCCCTACCCACTAAACCCTACTGCTTCCTGCACTAATACATAGGACCTACTGTACCCTTAGCACGAACAGCTATCGAAAAAAATAACGCACGTAAAATCATTCGATAGTGCAATTTAGTATGGAAAATTTGTACAACGCCATCTACCGCCGAATAGCGAAACTAAAATTTCCATAGATAATTCTCTATCGAGTAATTTTACGCACGTTTTTGTTCTCGATAGCGGTTCGTGCTAAGGGTACTGGACTGTGATATCACGCAGCTTGTAAAGGACACATAATCGTAACCTTTCGTCCACATACTCCTTCCTAAATTACCTTCGAGACTAATGTTTTAAAAATAATAAAACGAATTAGACTACCACCTCTGTTAAAAAGCCAAAAAAAAAACAAAAAACCATTTAATTGTTCGTATAAAGTATTTCAGATTTACTTACCTATAGGTCCGTAAAAACATCGCTTTTTCTTAGATTACTAAGGCTTTATTGATTTTTGTTGTTGGTATCAGACTAATAGTTAATTGAATAAACATTTATTAATTCTAATTTAACCTGTATAAACTTTGCTAAAACTTAATTCTCAAGCAAACAGTTCAGTTATAAGGAATCAATATTGATTGAACGATTATGCAGCTCTTAATTATTAATTATACTATCTATACTAAACTATACTTACTTACTTACCTATGTTAGTTCATTAAGTTTGATTTTATTACATGAGTGAATCAACTTTTTGTTGTTTTGTGGTATTTCTTAAATATCTACTTCAGGCATTTTTATATAAAGTTACTTTGTAGTTGCAATTACTCTCAGCTGATGTGATGACATGAATTTTTTTATATGATTTTAAAGAAAAACATTGGTGACTCTGGGGACAACCCCTATTTTTTCATACAAAAGCTGGGGACAAATGGTGCCCTGGGTCACCCCACCCGTGTTTTTTATAAACTATTAATTCTTTTTGTACAAAACTAAGTATGTTTCATTAGCTATGAATCTAAATTTCGTAAAACAGAGATATTTTAAAAAAAGAGTTACCTAAGTAGTTTTGTTTTTATTTATGAAAATTTACGCATGGGTCGTTTTTCCCTTACATTAAAAAGTTGATTCACCCACATACGTTTTGCACTAACCTGATATTTTTCTAATTTTGATCTCAAATAAGTACTGACAGTGACAAATGCCTATCAACATTTTTAAAAAGGTTGGATTGGTTGGAAAGGATCCTTTAAGGACAATTAAGGACTACAAGGAAATAATTAAGATCAATAGCTACATAAAAGAATAACATTTATTGCACAGTCAAAGTAACGTAGGACAAATTATCTATTTTTCGCGGTGACCGAAGTTTACTATGATTCACCACGTGGGCAGGATCAACATTGTTCGATACTATGTGTCGCCATCAATTATTATACTAATCTTTTGTATATTTAATCTACTGCAAGTAGTCACACTGGCCTTGTCAAGATTAATATATTGACACTTTGTGGATATGACATCGAGTTCATGCTACATAACTTAATATGATTTTGTCATGCTACAAAATAACAGTCACCCTTGACCAATAGGAACTGCAAAGGTGCCATAACGTCGGGAAATGCCAAAATCAAATAAAATTCAAAGTAAAAGTTTTTTTCATTAAGAGAGACTAGACATTGTCTCTGTGGCCCTACCATGAGTTGATGCAAACTGTTTACGTTACCGTAAACTATCGGATATACTGCTCACAGTCAGTGCGAGTGAAAGAGACAAAACGATAGTTTACTGTAACGTAAACAGTTTGCATCAACTCATGGTAGGGCCTCTGGTCATTAGCTATACCAAGCAAGGGGCACCTAACTGTTAAGTATTTTTTGCAACCTTAAATTAATATACTGAAATAAAAGCAAAAGTTTTAGCGCCATTTTTTATGAACAAGGTATTCAGGGAAGGTTAATTGTTTACATAGAACTTACTATAAAGCTTTGACACTTGACTGTTCCATTGAGATGCACATAATAAGTCCTCCTTTAAATCTTAAACAATAGCACCGAGTAACAAGGTACCTAAATATAAAACATATTCCGCTTAAACTACACAAATAAAAAATAGAATCTAAGCAAACACAATAAAGTTGATATTCATTAATTACATTTAGGCAACCGGTAAACGAATCCTTGTTTAATATTCATTATAAATGTTCGTACGCAGATTTAATCGTCTCATTCATGTGATATATGGCGTCGAATAAATATTCATTACGTTTAATTCTATACACGTTTATGGCAACCAAAAACATGCCGCTCCGCTGCGATGTTTATGACACCATTTTCTTGTTTTTTTTAGCGCTAGATGCTTGTAGATTTTGCCTTGTTTAGCCATTTTGCAACAATCAATGATTGCGGTTAACTACTTTTGAATTAAGAAGAGCTCGGTGGCGCAGTGGTTAAGCAACGTTTGCAAGGGTCGGTCATGGGATGGGTGACCAAAAATTTATTACCTCGAGCTCCTCCGTGCTTCGGAAGGCACGTTAAGCCGTTGGTCCCGGCTGCATTTGCAGTCGTTAACACCCACCAATCCGCATTGGGCCCGCGTGGTGGGTTATGGCCCATCCTCCTTACCACCCATAAGGAAGGCCTGTGCCCCAGCAGTGGGGACATCAAAAATGGCTGATGGACACTATTGAATTAAAATCATATTTTTAAACAGCCCTTTCAGTTAGCTAGTTAAAGAGCAGAATGTTAAAAGCTCCTAAATTCGGTTGTAGAGATGTAGAGGTACATATAATGAAAGTATTCAGTATCATCAAAATAACAGCATAAGGTACATTTTACCTTTAAGCATTTCTTATCTGTAAGTCGAATGAAGAAATAATATAAAAAATAAAGCTATAAGTACAGAAAAGCTCTTACAAAGTAGGTACCTAAGTATTTTCTTTTCTTTTTAATTCATATTCTGCGCAACTTTCTAGCCGGAGAGTCAATGAACTGAAAACTTAGAACACGTAAATTAAGTTTAGTTGGTAGTTAGTGCAGAAATGCAACACGCTTGTCACGCGATATTAGGTATTAAAATTTGTAGTAGTACCACAGAATATATAATAGTACTAACGTGTAGTACCATATTTATTCTGTGGTAGTGCCTAGTAAAGCTGAATAGAATAGTTAGTTCCTTTAACTTTTGCTTGGTATATTTTCAGTTAAGTATTAGTTTAAAACTTGCTATGTTTATGAAAAACAATTTCTTTCTTGTGATTTTTCATTGGAAGTAAAAATTGTGGAAAAATTGGTATTTGTAATGGGTAAAATGTTTTCGTAAAATATTAGTTAAGTACCTATGGTCTATTGTTTTTTAAATGGTTTTCTAAGCAGTATAATATTACTTAACACAAACACAAACAATATATATGCGTTAGACTACTTATTTACAAACTAGGTCAAATTTCTCCCGCACATTTTGCCGTAAACTGCAAATAGATTGATAGGTACACCTTAACCTTTACACATAAATATCAATTCAAAGGTAAATTATGTCGTAGGTAGCAATGTCAGCCGTTACGAGGCGTGTAATAAACGGACAGTTTGTTCGCTCGCATCTCAAGAACATCAAACACATTAATTTTCTTAAGATAATAATATAGTACCTACAGGTTGTGCCTAAACGGTGTAAACCTTGGTAAAAAAAGTTTTCAAAAAAAAGTCTTGGTAAAAAAAGTCTTGGTAAAAGATTTCAGCACAAGTTAATATTAAGGAGGATAAGAAAGGACACAGTCAAGAGCATCTAGTGAATTTATTAGTTTTGAGATGCGAGAATTATCTAAAAAGCAAGTCGCACGGCCTCAGAACTTTGGTTACTTTGCAGTTGGCAACATTTTTTTAACCTCTAGGGGGGGGGGGCAGCTGCCCCTCCCTGCCCACCCTTGGCGACGCCCCTGAACACAGGATAACAAATCAACAAACGGTTCTCAATTTTGAAGTTTATCAAACTTCTTTTGTTTTCTGTAACAAGTTTAGTTTTCATGAACGAAAAAGGACTCGTATTTTTCAGTAACGAAGTTCTGAAAAATACGTGCACAATTACTATGCATAATGTAATAGAATAAGAAATAATTATTTAAGAAACATAATAATATTTGATCTGGGCAGCTTGTGCAGTTCACAAAGTGTTGTTTAAATAAACGAAGAAAAAAACATGTATGAGTCATACTTCTTATATAAATAATGCCATTATAATAAGGTATTAATATTTATACCTAGTATATTTTAAACAAATGACGTTATGAAACTTGTATAGAGAAATCTCAGCTTTTTCATCGTTTATCACATGGAACAATAATAATTGGTACCTATGCGAATCTAATGGAAAAATGTGACCGCTTCACAAATTAGTTTAACGTAAGTAGGTATTAACTTTTGCCTAAAAACAACCTTCCTATATTTATCTTTCGAAATAGAAACTTACATGACGATATTTGAGGATCTGTTTACATTTTCTTTTTCAAAATTTGACTTGTTTTAGACTTTTTATTTGACTATAGCTATCTACCATTTTCGACGGTGTGTAATTGAACCTGAAATAAAACACTTTTAACGGATACTAGCGCGGTTTTATTGAAAGTACTTTGGTAATTAGTTGGTATTTGGTTTGATTTTTGATTTTCCCGACGTTTCGGCACCTTTGCAGCTGCCGTGGTCACGGGGGACTGAAGCTACTTGTGAGCCTACCCTCAAGCGATGAATTTTTTTTTTAGAACGTTCAGAAATTAAAATTTATCAAATTTAATCAGTTTAATTTTGGTTTGGTTTGAATTTAATTTTATATGTTAAAAAGAGAGAATCTACTGAAACTACTACCATTTCAAAAAATTGGGAGGCCCCTCCAAGAAAGAAATGGCGAAAGAAAACTTGGAGAGGAAGGCCGACCTCCGTCTTTTATATTAATTAACTTATTTGCAAAAGGAACTAACCGTATCATTAGATCTTACAGTGTGTGTTTGGGGCTTTAGCTTGTGAATGATGGGGTCCCAAGCTGGTGGAATTTTCCAACCATCATCTCTATTGAAATTAGGATATTTATTTATTTCGATAGCCTCGCGGATAATTGAACCTACTACGCAAAATTTGTTACCTACAAAATTCTCCGGAAAATTAATTCCAATATTTCCCACAGCTCTACCGTCTATAAGCCCAAGGAATGGTTGTTTCCACATGCAAATGCAAAACGACATCGATTTACTTAAGTAAGTAGGTAGATTGATCGCTCCCTAATGTTTGCTCGTCCCAAACATACCATAGAGCCGACTTTATGGATCCCACCTAGATCGAAGTGTTTTTTTTAATAAAACCTGTTTGTTAAATATTTATCATGTGAATTGTTTTTGTTGTTTCTTGGGTCTTTTAAATCATTAGTTCAACAAAACGCGATCTACAATGTAGATTTTAAAATGTAAACAATCATACTTTTGGGAATTAATTCTAATTTAAACTGAAACCAATAAAGCACACCCATTTGACATTAATTGACTTCAACTCTACGAGATCTACTTATCTTTATGCAGAATTTGAACTATTCTTTATCTTAGGCGTTCAATTAAGTTCAATCTACAGCCTACAGTATGCCTACACACCTCCCTCCGACAAAATGAAGTTGTGCCATCACTCAGTACCGCACGGTGAGCCGCGAAGCCTACACATAACCGCGAGCGCGCCAAAACAGACCGTCAAACTTGCCGCGCTTTTTTATTTTTTTTATTTTGACAGTTTGTTTTTTTTATTCCAAAATGTCCGCGGATGTTTTAAGTGACGACTTCAAGTCGCGATTGCATTTAAAAACGAAAACAGTGGGACAGGACCGGATAAGGAGAGCACGGGAGAATAATGAGGATGTCGCTATATTGTCCATGTTCCTGCCAAATGCAACTGCTGAAAGGGAAAACAAGAAATTTTGTTGTGCGTTACGAGATGAATGTTTTCTCGGGGATCCAAAGAAAACGGTTGCAGGTTATTTTTTTTTTATGTCATCTAAATTACTGCTTTACTTTTACACATTTTACCAAAAAAAGTCTATTTTTAGTGTAATGTTTCTTAAAATCATTTCGAGGAACTTTAAAACCTTTTACGTAAATTACACGAAAGCTAACAACCAATCGATTCATAGCATGCTAGTAGGTACCTACCATTTACTATTACTTATATTACTTACTATATTTTAAATGACCCGGTTACACTTACCCACTTACTAAATAGCTGCAAATGTTGATCAGTCAGATTTAAACTCGTAAATGTAAGTAGCTTATTATGTTATGAAATAGTGACAACCTATGATTGTTCTGGTTGCGTATTAAAGTATTTATGTAGCACACATCTGTAACCCAAATTTTGATCAATATGCAGATTGTAGAAAAACGAATACTTAAGTAGGAACTGAGAAATACTTCTGTTCTGTATTAAGCTAAGCTCGTAGAAATACTAATTTATACGAGCGCATTTTCTTTCGGACCAATTTTCAGAATGATGTGCAATTTCATGTTTTAAGCATGCATAAACACGGTTAAAGTAAATAGAAAACTGATTGTAGAGCAATCCAATTAAGCTGAAGTGAACAGAAACGGCTCATGTACATTTAAATGAGTAAAACTTGTTCAAAGGCCCGCGTTTGAATCCTTGCGTTAATTAAATGAACAGTTCAACTTGATGACTTGAATACATTCATTCAAATTAAGACTGTCGTTCATTCACGGTATTCGAGAATTAATTAGTTCATTAATATTCCTCTCACGCGTCCACGTACGCAAATATTAATTCGTGCAAGTTCTTACTGTATGATTATTAATTTTGGTGATGACTAATACCGAGATGCACGCATTTTTAACCGACTTCCAAAAAAGGAGGAGGTTCTATGTTCGTCTGTAGGATATTTGTTTTTTTGTGTATGTCCACCGATTACTCAAAGACGGCTGGACCGATTGAAATGATTCAAACGTAATTACATTAGGTAAACTTCCAAGTTGGTCCCATTTTTTAAAATTTGGAAATCGGTTTAGAATTTTTCAAGTAATCTTGAAAAAAGCACGAAAATAGTATGATTTTGTGTAATGACGATGATAATGGTCGTATTACTTCTTTGTTTATGAACTGAATAAGATAATTATTTTTTTGTTGGAAGAGGGATATCTTATGTGTAGTTCTTTAACCGACTTAAAAAGTAGGTTCTCAGTTTGACCCGTATTTAAGTATGTTTCTCCGCGATTATCTTACGATTGGCTGAGCCGATTTTTCTACATATATAATATACCTTACCTACAAGGTACCTACACTAATAATAAAAAAATAAAATATTGTTTAAAAAAAACAAAAAACCGACTTCAAAAAACCTACCTCTCAAAAGCAAGAAATAATATTCGTAATAATAAAAATACGTCTATTGAAGTCGGGTGGGGCTATTAGAATAAAAAAGGAATTTGTACACCAGCCCCACCCGACTTCAATAGACGTATTTTTATTATTACGAATATTATTTATTGCTTTTTAGAGGTAGGTTTTTTGTTTTTTTAAACAATTTTTTTGAATTTCATTTGTTTTAGTATAAATATACTTACCTAATATATTTTATGTGCATAAAAATGTATAAGTAGGGATTATTTTTAAGCACATGAATTTGCAGTATGGTTTAGTTAAAACTCTGAGGATGAAACCTTTTAAGTATTTTCTAATATAGGAAACTTTATGATTACCTACCTACATTTGTTTGTTTATTTATTTAACCACATTACAAGCTATCATTACAGGTGTTTACCCAATGCGATAGTGTAGATCAGTGGTTCCCAAACTTATTTTGTCTACTGCCCACTTTGAGAATAAATATTTTTTAGCGCCCCCATTTTTTCACCTATTTAAAAACCACTATAACTTCAAATTAAATTAATTAATTATTGTGACCTATATATGTATATTAACTCATTCGACGCTCAATCGTACTCAACTAGTCCCAACAAGCATTCAATGAACCAACCGACTGATACAGGAATGCACAATTCGGCTTATATAACAAAAACTTGTTAAAACATGATAGATATCTACGAGTACTAATAACTATTAAAATGCGAAAGTGTGTCTGTTGCCTTTTTATTTGTTTGTTTGTGTCTACTTTCATTACGAAACGGAGCGACCGATTGACATGATTTTCATTTTTTCTATATTCAATAAAATAGGACAGATATATTATGAACTACGCGGAGAGAAATATAGAACCGAGTTTGAGCAATCTTTTAATTCATATTAGTTGATGTTCACAAGTTGTTGTTGAGAGTCGAGAGCTCTTGCAGTCGTTGTTTAAGAGGCCTCCTAGCTAAATAAAATTACAAATCACCCCTCCCCCCCGCCTCTACACAACGCCCCCATTTTCTTTCTGGGTCTCTTACCGCCCCCCTTGAGACCTGCAGCGCCCACAAGGGGGCGTTATCGCCCACTTTGGGAAAGACTGGTGTAGATATATAATTTTATGTACATAGAATAATATAAGTCTAACTTAACAATAATTATTTCTGTAAATAACTAATAACAAACGATGCTATCCTAGTGAATTCACTAAGAGAGCAACAGAACAGGTCAACCTTTTCCGCTATGATGTTATAATACTATAATATAGTTAAGTACTTATGTAAGTACTTAATTTTACATAAGTATGACTTTTTCCAACAAAATTTCCTGTAGGTATAATTATTAGGTATACATATTGTTACTTCTACAGTAGGTATTATTGACTCGGTTCGGTACAACTGTAACAAATCCTACACTTTACAGATTCGTTCACACCTTCTATTTACGAACGTAGCGACAAAATTTACATACATTTGTGAAACATTTCAAATCAAAATTGTGCATTAAATATAAGAGATTAAGGTTCACTGTACGCCTCATCTTATTACGAAACGTATTTCAATTCATGAAAACTATTTACTCACTTTATAAATGCTAATCTATGCGCACAATTTCTAGCCTTCACCCGAATTCGAAATTCAAATGTTATGTCATAGACATCAGCGTGTTTGATTTTCTTTTTGTTTGTAACGGACACCTCACTCGTACTTACGCTTTAGTCCTACTTAGTTAAAATAAAGTAATGAAAATGTGATTGTTTATTTATTACGATGATCATGTACAAAGTAGCATGGGCTGTATTGTATATTATTATCTAGGCATACCTATGCTATATTTTTAAACTCTATTAAGTATAAACTGTGCATGTAATAGGAAGTAATAGCAGTTAAAAACCAAATAAAGTAAGACCTACGTTATAAAACTTCTGTTTGACTGCTTACTTAAATGCAATCTTCGAATACTTCGTCCATTTAACCTGAAAAGAAAAATACCTAACCACTATAGAACACATTGTATTGCAACAGCCACAACACAACAACTTTTTCTTTTACTCGTAAATTCTAAACGCATTTCACAAATGTCTGTCACAGAAAATTAAATTTGTTTATGGCATAACCGGCCATAAAGAACGCGCCATGAAAATGCGGAGTAAACAACTCGGAAAAGCTAGCGTTTTGCGTATAATTCTGTAATATCCGCTTAGGAAAAACGGCGACCGTCTGGCTTCGCATTGATGCCGCTACATTACCCTGTAACTTTACATTTTCGAAAAGCACTGTTTATTTTTATAAATCCAGATTACTTTTTTCGATTTAGACTTCGATCTATATTAGAAAATCTTTTAAAAACTTACGATAAAAATGATATTCTACCGATCAATTTAATAATTCTTATAGTAAGTATTTCTTTATTATGTACCTAGGTATGTTAATAAGACCTTGAACATGAGAAACATCGTGGAATAATTGAAGTTTCAGCGTTTAACATACGTCAGCTGAACATTAAAATCCACTTGTGCAATTAATCAATTATGTAATTTTAAATACTTAGCTAGCTTTGTACCTACTTTTCCAATCTTATCAGCCCTCTTACTCTAAGGCCGGCCACACACCGACGGAATCCCGTTACTGAATTCCGAACGGAATTTCGATAATGTATGAAGATTCCGTACGGAAAAATCCCGTATGTGTGTGGTAGTCAATAGTTTTGTATGGATTAGATGCGTTCGGAATCACGTATGTACGGAATTCCGTAACGTGATTCCGTCTGTGTGTGGCCGGCCTAATGGCCAGCATTATATTAGGTATAGGTATACGTTTGAACGCTACTCTTACTTATAAAGCTTAAATAAGGTACTTGATACAAATAAGGCCTACGTTTAAATAAGGCCTATGTGCTAGAAAACCATGATAAATAAATACAACAGGGAAAATAATTCATGGACATGTACACACACACCCCATAACCCGCCCGAGTGCACGAGCGTCCCGTTAAGCGTTTACTACGCTAGTTGGCACGCATTTTTCGAAAGAGGTGGGCGATTCAGTGCTGCGTTATAAATTTCGTGTGATTTTGTGGTAAATTTTAGCTTGAAATCAAGCTGTTCTAGTATATGCTTTTCTTAGTAATTGTTTCTTAATATCTATAATTAGCTATCTATGACCTTGATTTGTACTATTGGCTTTAGATGCATTAATTATAAATTTTTAAACACAAATAAGGTACGTGATAATATAAGGCCTACCAAATTTGAAACGCTTCTAATTTAATAAATATTAAAGGTTATTAGTAAAAACATGGTTTATTCACTTCTTTCATTCTTTCATTGTAGGAATCTAAGAGAAAATGTAACCTGTCTAAGAAAAAGGAATAAAATAAAAAGGGTATTTTAATATGGCCTATACAGATTTTTGCAACTGAGTGAAATCTTTATTTTTTTAAGAATTTATAATAGGAGTCTTACTTTTTCCTATGAAATATTTAATTTCATTGATAATTGTATGTGTTTATTTAATTATGTTTCAAATTTAACTTCAATTTAAAGGTATTTTTTTTACTCTGAATTTGTATAGGCCTTAATAAATGTAGCCGATTTATTAAAGCCAAAATCAGTGTCTTCGGAATTCCATTATTTTGCTTAGATGTAGCTAGAAACTGTAAATTTTTTTCACAGATTTCTGCAATTAAAGGATGAAAGAAGCTAATTAACCATGTTTTTGTTAGTTACCTTTAATATTTATTAAATTATAAGCATTTCAAATTAGGTAGGCCTTATTTGTATCAAGTACCTTATGAGCAAAGCACGATTAAATCAAAAGTCGCAAGCTTATGTAAATTACAGACTTTGATGTATTTGTTTATGTTTGATTATTGTATGTAGGGTTACCATATCTCAGGATTTTTCCTGAGATCTCAAGATTTTTGGACTTTTCTCAGGATTGCGGCCGGATTTTGAAAATCTCAGGAAAACTCAGGATTTTCAATAAAATACAGTACATTTTTAAACAAAACACTTCGTCGGTAGGTTCTCTACCTTCTTTCATAATTGGATATTTTTCTTTTAAAAAAAATATCCAATTATGAATGTTGTACAGTTGTAGGTACACTAGGTACCGTGGCCGCTTGCTCGCCCCCCGCCGTAGGTACCTTATTCTCAAACTGCTACAAATCTCAGGATTTTTCAATAGAAATCGGGCCATTTCTCCGGACTTTTGATTTTTTTATCTGGTAACCCTAAATTTGTATGGATTGACAAGCTTACAGCGGCACCTTATTTTATACTTTAACGTTCAAGTGCATAGAATGTTAGCCATTCATTTGAGTAAGGGGGCTGAAAAAAAAAGGTTTTCAAGACTTTAGTAGCAGCCTTTCATCCTTTTATTAAAAAAATTCGCATTCACAAGTAAACCTATTCTATTGTCATTGAGTTTCTACGAGAGATGGAATGCCACAAGATTCAAGTCAAGACCGAATGACAAATTCTCAAACACTGGCCTTTATTATATACGAATGTTTAAAATGTTGAAAGCTAATTATCGGAAAAATGGAATCACATGCCTATTTTCATACAAACGAGGTAAGCGGCTTTACCACCCTCCCCCCATAGTTTGTTCTATTATCAAACTGGTTGACGCCATGGATAAAAAATTGTCATGACAGGTGACAAATTGTAACGTTTATTAAATAGGGCACCTGCCCCCCTGGAAAATATCTTTAGCTACGCCCATGCCATGGTTCCATGTTTCTGCTCACGAGTGTAGTAGGTAGCTTTCAAAATTCGGTTACTACGGTATCACTAAACATAAGCACAGAATACATAAAGATGAGACAGCTTTGCTTGTTCTTCTCCTTCAACAGTCAACTGCCTTTCCATTACTGTAGGTTGGCCGCCATCTCAGCCAACTTCTTTGCATCTTTTTTTTATATCAATATCACAGTATAAGTATCTTATATTAGTCATCACATAATATCATCAATAACATACTTTCTGTAACGGTAATTGGTAAAAAAAGTCGTTTGTTCAATCTTACTCGTGTCGCAAACCAGTGCCTGGACGTAGGCGGCTCTCGATTTGAACAAATCCAATATGCCGCCCCAAATGCATACTCAGAGGAAAGTAATACAATTTACTTTCCAATTGGAACACAGACAATCCGAAGGGTTGCTATATTGAATTATAAAATTGAAGGTTTAAGGATAACGAAGATTTGTTCAGAAAAAAAGAACTCTCTTTCGTTATTTAAATCTAACCATCGCCGAGGAACACTGTTCTTTTACCATTGAAAATGGTTATCAGATGCAAATCTTAATAATATTTCGGCCGCGTCCAGGCAGTTCGCGTGCGCTTTAGGTACCTACTAGGTACCTAGGTAACTTTAAAAATATAATAGAAATTTGCATTTGATTTGATTTTGGTTTTTCGTAAATTTTTGGGTTCATTTTCAATGCTCCGATTCTTGCGGGGACTGTAAAATCTGTGAATTTTTTGTTTCCAATTAAGATTTAAATCTGAGGCAATTGTTTTGTATTGTACACTAACACAAGATATTTAATTTGTTTTAATTAATTAATTTATTCGTTTGAAGAACACTATACTTACATTATAAAATCTCTTAATTTGACGTAGGTAATTAAAAAGATTTTCTTGCTTACTTCGCAGAATATGAAACAAGAAATAAAAACATTAAATTCAAGAAATGTCCAATTATCAATCGTTAACAAGAAATTTATGTTAAAATGTAAGGTCATAGAAGTATTAAAACTGACCACAGACAAGTATTGCCTTAAAATAAATAAACTGTTTTACACAAAACAATAATATAAAAGCGCTATCTTTACTCGTTTATTATTACACGGCAAATTTTTAGTTGAAGGAGAAAGAATCACTTTATGTCACAGTAAAGTAAGAAAAAACTCATCAATTTGTTAACTTTATTACGTCCTAAAGTTTTAATTATAAAGTCGATAATTTAACGAAGGAAGTTATTCCGAATGCAACGAAAAATCTTGCAAACAAGCAGAATTTAGACGCAGATGTACAAGACACTTAAAGCTCTCAAGCCATGGAAATAAAAAGGAAAATCCATTGAGTTCGGTTATGTTATGACCACGGCATTACGGCACATTCGTTGGCCTCTGAGTGGTAGTCGGAACATATGGCCAGCTGTTTGCCTTGGCCTTCAGTGGCCTTATCTCGAGATGACTTGACTTATTGATCCTACCACCCGTCATCGGGAATACCGATTATTATTTATGTCTAGCGCAGATTAATCGATAGAAATGTAAATCGATACTGTTATCAATAATAAACATATTCTATTTATATCTAATTCATAAGCTTTTTGAGTTTTACAGATCTTAACCGAGTTCATTATGCGAGCAATTGAGCATGACATCAACTCTTTTCAAATCGTTCAATAAATGAAAGCGTTTTCTCATATTATAATAATAATAATAATAAATAATAAAAAAGTTTATTTCTCCTCACAAAAAATGATACAATTACTAAAAGACATTATAGCAAACTTGTATTTGAAGAGCTGGTGTCTGTAATGGGAATAACCTGTTTTACAAATCACCAGGTCCCCACCCCATGGTTACATTCAAATTACATCTTTTATACATAAATAGTGTGAGCTGGAAGCCTAGAAAGTGTATGTGTGTGTGTGTGTGTGTGTGAGTGAGTGTGTTGGGTGAGTGAGTATTTTTCCTTAACATCTTATTAAGTCTATCAAAAGAATCACTTGTCTTATATATTTTAATAGAATCAACACTAAAGTTTTTATTATATACTAATCAAACAGGATGCCCTCATTGCCCTCTATCATTTAGAGGAAGTTTTCAGTTACGGTGTAGCTCAGTTTTTGCAGCCAACTTTTTATTAACTTCTTACATTGATTTTTAGGCAACGAGTAGATTGACAGAATTCTGTTGACTTTGTTGTATAAACTGGAGCCCTGATAGCAGAAAAAGCGGTGTGAGAAACTAATGTTAAATTTATCCCTGACACAAACTATGTCCTTACTCCTTTTTTTTATATTAATTTAACACTGAACTCGACAAGCTTATTAAAACTCAAATTATTAACTCCATTTTAATTAATATTTACTTATGTAATCAATGTTACAGCCTTGTTTTTTTATTAACTTAGGTACCTACCTAGTAACTTACTAGGTAAGTATACTAAAATATTGATAGCATAGGTACCGTTAATCTTGATAGAATGATTGAGTTAATAAAATATTAAGCAATTAAAAAAAGCCGAGTTCAAAAAAGTTTCCAAAAGCAACGATGCTTTTTAAAAACCGAGTTCCAAAACTCCAAAAAAGTTTTAGTATTACTCGAGCGATGCATTTAAAAAACGGTGTTCCAAAAAGTTTGACATCAGTTTGAGTTTTAAAACGTGCTCAAGAGTTGTATTTGTACCTATTTAAAATCGGTAGGCCAACGTTGGGCACATGTGTTGTGCATGTGCAGCCACACGCAGCGGCACACACGTGACAGATAACGCTGCCGAACCACAAAGAACGAGACGTTTGGCTGGAAAACGTGCCCACATAGTAGTGCTCATGCACTTACTTACCAAGTAGGAACTTTAAAGAAGAGATAGAAGTGGATGCGGGCTTTAAACTAAACTGCAGGTGTTATTCTGTCATATGCACCTAAAATAGTAGAGTAGAGAAACACAAATCAATACGAGAAAAACTCGAACTTATAGTGATGTAGACTGTAGACAAGACCTATTCAAAACAAAAGTATCAGGAGCCAAATGTAAATTAGAAATTACGAGACCATACTGCATCTTAAACTTCCTCAATTGAGTTGATGCGAAATTCCAATTAATTGAAACAAAAAATGAAGCTCCACTTAAATATGATTTAAGTACTTATTATAAAATTACTTAAGCAATGGTTAAAAACTGTGTGCAACAAAATTAATTATAACACCTTGTCAGTTCTAGTCTGTAATCAAAAAGATGAAACTTTTCAATCAGCTTTCTCCGATTCCATTGTTTCGGTTTCTCGGTCTAGAAAACTTTATGTAAGTACTAAAATTAGTTATTCGCGTGCAGACTCATTTCCATTCGCTTTATTACTTTCATACAAAGTACGATAGCAAATTGTAATGTACCGTTACAATCCGATAAAATTCCAAACAAATCAAACGCATTGATTACTTCGTGACTATGTCGAATGAAAACATTAGCTACCTATGCCTAATTTTTATTATGTAGACCTACCTTAGTAATTTTATAAGTAGTTTTTTTTTTAAAGTACTTAGGTAATTAATTTTTTATGAAAATGTTTTGTTACCGTTTTTTCACGCTTTGCTACAAAAACTAATTCAAAGAAATCCTATAACTAGAAGTGATTGTGCAAACATTTAGCAAGCAACATTTAACCAAGCACAAAGATTAAACAATGTATTTGCTCTCCATTAATCACCCGGCCTCATGTCGCCATTAGTTCAACACGAACCAAATTGGCAGGTGTCAAAACGTGCTACTAATATTGCGGTTTGTTTATCAAAAACTGGTCAAATTGGAATATGTCTAGGGTACAAGGCCGTGTTGGGCGCAGATCTAAAGCCAGAAAAGTATCGTATTTTACAAAGGAATACTCTTTCTCTCACTAGATGAAATAAGATTAGCCCCATTGGAATTACAACCTTGAGAAGGGTTTCAGATAAGTATTGTAGAAATGACAAAAATTACCTCAATATCTAAAAAAATTTTTCTTCTATCGAAAAAGACATTCTAATGTTGACTACTTTACTCAGATTCGTTATATTAAGTATACTTTATGTCTGCAGTATGGACTACATAGATATAATATTATAACCTCCTAACAGCTCTCGAGTACCAACTCTTTCTTTCTTCGATCATCTATGATCAAACGAAGAGCTGTCTTTACTCGACAAATAACTGTTAATCAAATATTTTGGATTAGTTTTAAATAACATTCATTTTAACTTTGTTTAAACACCTCTTCACGTCTAAACTAATGTTGTTTACTTACTAGCCAATGAACGAACCGCAAGCAATACATGCAATGTTTAATTACCAAGAGCTTAAATATTATTACAACCTATTTGCAGTTAAAACTTTGTCGTAAACTTTCCGCTCATAGTTCCAACTAAATTGAATGTGACAAAGTAAATCCCATCAGTGGTTAACAGGAGTACATGCCATAGTAGAGGTATAACCCGCCTACATGCTAAGTCACACGCAGTGACCTTCGGAAGATGAGCACTTGTATGTATACTACCTATACTACCTACTCTTTGCAATCAAACGTTAATAGTATGCTTACATTATTTCGTAATCTGCGATTAGCTTTTCAAAGCTTCGTATTCAAATCTTTCATGCTCAAATCTTTCGATTTTCCATAAGAAAATATTAAAACTGTATTTATTTGATATAATACTTAATCTCCGTTAAAAATTTTGAAATAGTGCTCGAAGGACCAACACTTATTTTTTTAAGAAAAACCGTTCCGAGTTCAGATAATGCACTTTCTAGCTAGAAGATATCATGGTCACATAGTTGATTACTAAATTCCTACTAATGTTAATGAACTGGACAAGTTCCATTAGTGTTATCGATATGAATATTTCAATTGCTGAATCGATTTAAATATTTCCGCTCCGATTTCCTGGCCCTGTTTAGCTGGTCTAGCTTTTGGAACTACTTTCTCGGTGACTTATGCGAGCATTGACAGTTATATCTATATAGTCTACCAATTAACATGCACATCAACTCCCACACTCGATTGCTGATTGGCAGTTATTAGTCATATCCAGTGGGACTAAAAACTCGGTCATGCCGGCTTGTATTAGCAATAGTGATCATTTCTAGATCTGCTAAATTAGATTGGAACAGGATGGCACGATTAATTTGGCCGCATTTGTTCATCAATTTCAATGCATTCGGAATAAGTAGGTACCTTACTTAGTTCTGTCTGTGCTATTTTACCAGACGATCGTAAGCAAACTTTATTAAAGTTATTAGAACATTTTCACGTATAAGTAGTCGTGAAGACTTCGCAGATAATAAATTATCTACTTATGTGTATTTTTATTCCATTGGAAGTAAATACTTTGCATTTTTCATTTAAATGGCTAGGTATAAAAACAAAAAAAAGATTGATTATTATTACCCGATTGCGGGTTATGTTTTTCGCGCGTACCTATCTTGTAAGTAAGTTTGTATGTAATATTCTTTATTACCTCATATCTTTCAAACGGCTGAACGGATTTCTATGATTAAGATATCGTTAGATTTGTCTTTTCAGCCCAAGTGTTCTTAAGAAGGTGGCGTTATAAAAAAACCAACATGGCGGCTGTACGGTGCTATTAGATATACGTAGTCAAAAAATTTTTTTTTTTAGAATACTGCAATATGGGTGTCAAATTAAAGGGCTTATTATAAGGATTTCAAAAAGGTATATCATGACCGTAATATATAATAACTAAAAAGATATAAATAAAAAAAATAAAAAAAATAAAAACCCGCCTGCATAAAATACAAGTCGACTGAAAAGATGGAAACAAGATTAAATAAATATTAAAGGCTACATGTCATAATAACATGCAGTCGGAGGCATATAATTCAATCATTCATAATGTCACTTTCTTTATGCATGCCTCCGACTGCATGTTATTATGACATGTTGCCTTTAATATTTATTTAATCTTGTTACCATCTTTTCAGTCGACTTGTCTTTTTATGCAGGCGGGTTTTTTTTCGATATTTTTTTTGCCAATGTAACTCGGGCGGGAGATGATAAGATCGACACATCTAAATCTGTTCAGGCATTTAAAAAATAATGTGGAAAAAGAAACTCAAAAGTACATGAAACCAGAACACAATAAGTACACGTTTATTACTTACCTCACTCACTCTTTTGGCCAGTCGTGCAAAGATTAAATGCGTATTTTTTTCAATGATGATTTTTTCATACTCAACTCGCGTATGAAATCATCGTATCGCCTTAAAACTTTTAGATGAGCTAAAAAAACCGATGTTTTTACAAAGCATAGCATCTATATAATTTATAACCGACTTCATAATATTTTTTGTTACAATTTGAACTGTATTATTGCAACCATATGGGCCGTGAAAAAACTCGAGGACGCGACCTAACACCGAACCTGTCAGAGTGTGTGTAGTGTAGGCGGACCACAAATGTACCGTAATTTTAACTCTCTACATTTAGACCTTATACCGTCGGAATAAGCGTCAAATTAAGTTTCGATATTGCACTGAATTTTAATCACAGTGGGCGGTAATTAAAACATAAGGACCTTTCACCGCCTTGGCGAAACAATAAACTCAAAACGTGGATATTTTTTTGCACTTTCTGAATTTTATTCATCGAACTACATCGTTTGGATAAAAGCTTTTTAGGATTGAGAATAATAAAAACGTTACCTACCTATTTTAAAATTAACTAAAAAATGAAAAAGCTCCGCAAAGAACTTCCATTGAAACGGCTTGTTAACTCCATGTTTTGTCAATGCCAAGAACTCGACGAACTTGAGTGATGTCAACATCGTTATTATCAAGAGTACCTACCTAGTAGATATCGTGTTACTTTTTCACATGGAGTGGCGGGCAAAAAAGTGCCTATACCTAGCTACCTCTTACCTATTGATTTTTTAATCTTACAGAAAAATAAATTCCGAGTAGGTCTACATAGTTGAACTGTCATTTATAACTTAACTAGCCTACCTAAATACATATTTTTTGTAGTAACTGCGGTTTATTTTCCCTCTTATTTTAAAATCAGCAGGAAGTAACACGGAAAAAATATCTTGATTTTACTTTTCCATAACATAATAAAACAAACTAAACTTTCCAAATCCCATCAACACAAAACTGAAAACTTGAAAACAAAAGTTAATGGAAAACGTGAGGCATGTTATTCATCAAGTTACTAAACGTTGCGAAAACTTCAACGTGAGAAATGTGTTTTACGGTATCTGAAATTTCCTCACCAATTTTCATCTTTATCGCTATTAAAATAAGACACAGCGGCCATAAACAAGTTGTTGCGACGGCCAACATAAATGGGAAAACTTAGCTTTTTGGTTGTAGATAAAATTTCTTTTAGGACATGTCGCGTGACCAGAAACACAAAGCCTCGTATCGGTGATCCGTTTCGCTGATATTTGCTACTCAGAGGGCCTAGCCAAAGTAACATTGGCAAATCTTAGTTATCGCTTCGCTTTCGAAACATGTATGGGATTGACATAAGGTTTCGTTAACAATCGAATTTTAAAACGTCAAATCCATACATGTTTCGAAGCGAAGCGATAACGAAAATTTGCAAATGTTACTTTGGCTAAGGGGGCTGTACCCTTAGCACGAACAGCTACCGAAAAAAAATAACGCACGTAAAATCATTCGATAGTGCAATTTAGTATGGAAAATTTGTACAACGCCATCTACCGCCGAGTAGCGAAATTAAAATTTCCATAGACAATTCTCTTTCGAGGAATTTTACGCACGTTTTTTTCTCGATAGCGGTTCGTGCTAAGGGTACTGAGCCACAGAATATGTACTTATAGCTTCTACGGTCTGAACCTCGGAACTTTTTAGTAAACGGATAACATCAGCTCGACGTTCTGTCTGCCTTCAAGAAGATTGGATCTAAGTTTAAAGTTCGGTATTATGATTTATTAGGAGCTAGGTGGCGCAGTGGTTTAGAGCCTGGCCCTGCGATTGTGGAAGTTAAGCAACTTTCGCAACGGTCGATCATGGGATGGGCGACCAAAAAGGTTATTTTGTTATCTTGAGCTCCTCCGTGCTTCGGTGGATTGGGATCGCGTGGCGGGTTATGGTCCATCCTCCTTATCCACCCATAAGGAAAGCCTATCTTTGCTATGCCATAAGAAGTTTTATTTTTTCTTATGGTTATGCCCCAACAGTGGGGCCATTAAAAATGGCTGATGTCGATTATGATTTATAAGGCCTATTGTAATGTTAAGTAGGTAGGTACCTGTACATGCTTACGAATCAAATTTTATGACATCACCATGCAGGTCTGCACTAAACTGGCAACAAATTACACCCACCTTATACCTCCTATTCTACCTCTATTAAAAATATTCAACGCAAGAAGATATTATACTTTTTGCAGAAGAAACTAATGAAGTCAGTCCGGAAACGTAAAAATTGATTGACAGGGATGGGACAAAATAGAGAAGGCTATGGACAAACCAATCGATTCCAAATTATAACATTGAGCGATGCATTCGCGTGCATTACTCAAATATCCTACCTGCCTGCCAATGTCACATGCAACAATCCGTCAAGGACATCAATAGCGATTCGTCGGGAACACGCCATCGCCACCGATACCTCGATGCGATTTATGACCCATAAACCTCGGTATCTTGTCGGTTCTAGTCTGAATTATCACCGAAATATCTGCATGAACAACTGCATACATTTGGTTCGGTTGTAAATGTATTTTTAAGACGCAAAACCTATTGTTAAGCGAAGCGAATCTATTCTATAATAGCCGTTCGGTAGGTATATTTTATTGTTGCTAGTGTTAGTGGGTTAGAAAACGTAGAATATAAAAATAGTAAATGTATTTAGGTACCTATTATACTTAGTAGGTAATAGTAAAATATCTGCCCCAAAGACAAAGTAACACTTTTTAAAGTTGTTTTTTGTTGACACAATTTTCAGCTTACCGCGTTATTTTTTTGGAAAGTTGATTTTATCAAAACTTAGGTACTGGCAGCACACAGCTGCACTCAGAGACATCGACGATTTATTAAAGGAGGGTGCTGTCATCTTTTCCATAGGCACAGAATATAAAAGGTCATTTTGTATTCACCATCCAAATTTTGAGGATGTGTTCAGTTCATGAAACTTAACAACTTTCTGTAAGGAACACATGGTCAAATATGTAAAATAAAAATCGACTTTCCATACAAATCAAAGAGATCAGTGATCAATTTAGTATGGGATGACAAAAAATTTATGGCGAAATTTAACACATGTTTCTTAGAGAAAGTTGTTTAGTTTCATGGACTGGACTCATCCTTAAATGGATGGTAAGTTCAAAATGACCCGATATAATAGTACTACCATACCATAGGTATAAGACGAAACGAGACATAATATAAAACAATATAATTAATAATTAATTGTCGTCTCTGAGCGTTACCAACTACTTATTCGAAGATTATTTATCAACGTGAAGTTCTAGACATTTTTTTTCTTCGCCAGGCACCAAGAAGATGGAGTACAAGACGAGGCAATGGCACGAGAAGTGCTTCTGCTGCGTTGTGTGCAAGAACCCGATCGGCACCAAGAGCTTCATCCCGCGCGAGCAGGAGATCTACTGCGCCGGCTGCTACGAGGACAAGTTCGCCACCCGCTGCGTTAAGTGCAGCAAGGTAACATTAATGATCTTTATTACTAAGATAATAAGGTTGCGTGGAAGAACTCGATTCCCACGCGAGCAGATCTACAGCGCCCGCCGCGTCGGCTGCTACGAGGACAAGTTCGCCACCGTTCAGTTGTATTAAGTATATCAGAAATGCGATTTGGCTATGAATGTTGTTAGGCGTGCACGTGCACATAGTTTAGATTCGAACCGCATTCGTGATATATAAAACAACTGTAAATACTTACATAAGGAATGAGCATAAAAATCGGTTACCTACAAGTTGACCTAGAATTGACTATTGTGCTACCTACATTATGAGTCAATTTAATGTCTTCATTGCTGAATTGACCTTCCAGATAAATGGATATAGAGCGAATCCGAATTAGACAATTAATTGCAACTCACAAATATTCCAGATCATCACGCAAGGCGGCGTGACGTACAAGAACGAGCCGTGGCACCGCGAGTGCTTCACGTGCACCAACTGCAACACGTCGCTGGCCGGCCAGCGGTTCACGTCGCGCGACGAGAAGCCCTACTGCGCCGAGTGCTTCGGAGAGCTGTTCGCTAAGAGGTGCACCGCCTGCACCAAGCCTATCACTGGTGAGTAACCTATCATCAGCCATATTTGTTGTCCCCACTGCAGGGCACAGGGGGCTTACCATCAGCAAATAGGAAACCGTTCAGTTCAAAAGCAGGCCTTAAACAGGACTTCATAAGGCCTGCTTTCATACTAACCGTTGAGGTCATAGTACGAAAAAGTAAGGCAGCTCAATATAAGCCTTGCTATAAGAGCTCATAGTAAGGCCCCTGGTAACTTTATCCTTGATTATTTGACGATATAAGTACTGCATGGTTAGTCATTTCAAATCAAACACCTAGTTATCAATTAACATCTTAGTAGGTACGAACATTTATCGATCGAAAAAAAATGCTCGTAAAAGTACTCGTTTCGCTTTTTGACGGTAGATGGCGCATTTTGTACGCGCGTTTTTTTTCTCGATAGATGTTCGTGCTACAGGTACAATATCCTTAGCACAAACAGTTATAAAAAAACGCGTAAAAACACTCGATACAGTAATTCTCTATGGTAAATCTCATTTCGCTTTTCGGCGGTAGTTGGCGCTGTGAAATTTTTCCATACAAAATTACTCTATCGAATGTTTTTACGCGTTTTTTTCTAGATGTAGGTACCCCCCTAGGGGTACAGTAGTCAACTACAATCATTTGAGATCATCAAAACTTTAACTGAGCATATGAATGTGTACATTTGCAGGTATCGGCGGCACCCGGTTCATCTCGTTCGAGGACCGCCACTGGCACAACGACTGCTTCATCTGCGCGCAGTGCAAGACCTCGCTCGTGGGCAAGGGCTTCATCACCGACGGCCAGGACATCATCTGCCCGGAGTGCGCCAAACAGAAGCTCATGTAAATACCACACCGCCTTGCTCTCACGCTTCCATCTCCGCCATCGGCTAACAAACATCTGGAAAACGAGCGACGATCGCGCTTCGAAATTCGGAATGTCAGCTGTTTCTCATGACGATCGGTAGCAGACACCTTCATCAGACTCCTTAGTCAAAGTAACATTAGCAATTCTTCGCTATCGCTTTCGGAACATATGGGATTTCAAGAAGGTTTCGGTAAAAGCGAGCAAGAAGCGAAGCGATAGCGAAAAATAAGTGTGATATTGGGTGCATTCCAGCAGACTAATCGCTGGAACATCGGTCGCCATAGAGTGGATTTTAACCATGTAAAGTAAAATAATTTAATGGTAAATAAAATTACAATCCATGGTTAAAATTTATTTTAAGGTGGTCGATGACTTAGCGATCGGTCTGCTGGAATGCACCAATTGGCTACAGGCTCTGTTTCTTCAACTTCACGCTTTCATCCCATTTCAAAAATGTGACTGACCAAGTTTTTTGTGCTTGCACAGCGAAAAGACAATCCTACCGATAGTCGCTAAGGCCAGAGACTGGACGTTCAGTAAGCAACACACCTCGGCCGATGAGCTATGATCTTGCGGACGAAGTTCACTTCGTAAGGTCCCATTTAAGTAGTTACTTGTTACTGAAGCATTGTTGACGATATTTTTATACAAAAATCGAAGAAAAATCACAAAAAAATGTGAATGCACAAATATGTATTAAGTATTAATTTTGCTTTTCTATTGAAAACTTTATAAGGTGTTCATATTTTGACTGTCTACATTCGAGATAGTGTCGCTAATACACTGGTGATTTCACCCCAAATTTTTATTTATTAAATTATTCATAATTACATACTTTATTACATGCTGATTGCCATATAATTTCGCTTTGGCTGTTGTATTAGTCCTTTAGATATTATTGTCAATTTACCTAGTGCGATTCACACGATGCCTTAATAACATATCTAAGTCAATTTCAAGGGTATATATAACTTGTATGTATGTATATGGTTACATAAACTACGTCATTTATATTTAGTCTGTATTGCCAGACTCCATGTTTTTATTACTAGACATTTCCAAACGAAATGTTATAATTAAGTGCTTGTCATTGTTAAAAATGCGTAACATAGTTCTAAGACAATTACTATTGACAGAGTAATGTATTTTACGTTTAAGTATTTATTATAACGGGAATACGCACTTATTAAAACTCCGGCGGTGTTGCCATGTCGCGGGCATAAAAAAAAGTGTTGCCAGCCGCCGGCAGTCACTCTAACATATTTTAAGTGACGCGAAGTCATCTAGATTTTACTAATAAATTAAAATAATATAAAATATTTTTGTTCTCGAATAGGCATCACTCTTGTTACAATAATGTAATTGAATGTTTACGATATTTTTACAAGATAATAATATTATTTTAGCGTTAGACTCGTATTATAGTTGAGTAACATCTGTGTTTTGAGATCGCATGAGCGAGCCGACCACGAAATCACTTGGGATCACTTTTATAAGGGTATCTTGTTAAGAGTTAAATTATTCGAATGTTGATTATTAATTTATAATAATGTACATTTAAAATGCTTAGCTGTGTGATCTGATCTTAATAAATCTTTGTATCTATCTACCCATAGATTGTATAAACTATGAAAATGAAATAAATGAATAAAATTAACACTATTGTTAGTTATTATTTATCTCAAATTCCTTTTGTCCCCTTCCTGAATACATTTACGAGTCTTTCCTCTCTGTCTTGGCCATTTCAGCAGATGTATCATCATAATGAACCTGACAAAAATGCCTGCAACAAAAGGTTTGTCTACAACAGGATGTCATGTCATACTTGACATTTTGAGCCTCTTGAGCTCATCACCCAAGAATCTTATGTTCATTGTCATCACATAAATACCCTTTTTGGCATAGTAAAACATAGCAAAGGTCAAACGAAATTAAAGTTAAATTTCTTTGATTCAAATGTTTTTTTATATTTATCAACATTCTACATAAATTATAAAATTATTTTAAGTAATTACTTAAGTATACTGTTGTAAAAATAAACAATCATAATTACATTCAGCGTTTATACATGTAGCGACATTGTTTGTATTAAGTACATCGATTGCGTCATAGGGAACGATCGCTTCGTAGCTGCCTGCGCGCAGCGAGTCAGTCTTCCCGTGACCCGCGTCCCTTGTACTTGTTCATTAGCTATACTTAATTAACTTATGTAACGTGTTTAAATAAATATATATTCTGTTTTCATTATACATTCATTTATCATTCAAGCACCCTTCTGATTACCGCACCAGTAGTGGAGTGACAACCCTTAAGACTCAGATATTTATAGGCGGTAAAGTGGTGACCCCGACGTGATTTGATATATTGGCTACTACAACGACTGGCATATATTATTATGCCAGTCGTTGTAGTACGATTAGTAGTACAGTTGTAGTACGTCTTTTACTATAACGAAAAAATTTAACGAAATAACGAAAAAATTTAACGAATCAGAAATTCATGCGGAAACCGTAGCCAAAGCCGTTTATGAGACATGGTTCTGTAGATTTGGCTGTCCGATAAGATTAACGACAGACCAGGGCAGACAATTTGAAAGCAATCTATTTACACAACTCATGAAAGTATTAGGCGTTGAAAAGTTAAGAACTACACCTTACCATCCCCAAAGCAATCACTGAGAGAAATCGGGTTCGTAATTTGAACAAGTTCGACTTGTTAAGTGGTTATATGTTTGAAATAACAGTATTTTTGTTAATCGAAACAAACGCAATGTTAACATTACAAGTCGATTTTGTACAAAGAACAAGATTAAACTTGTTAACGGGTATTTAGTTGAAACAACCAAAAATTTGTTTGAAACAACCTGCTTCATGTTGATTTAACAAAATCGACTTGTAGCTTCAACTAAAACTTGAACTTGCATCAGATACTATTTGGTATCACGTTAAATCAACATGCTTGTTTGTTGTTATTACAGTATAACTTGTTGAAACTACATGGTGTATCTTGTTAAATGCTATCTTGTTGAAACAACGTTACAGCGGTTGAAATAACATGGCGTCATGTAAAATTGACATTGCCGATTTAGTAAAATCAACAGTATATGGTCAAAAAATTGTACTTGTTGTAGTAACAACATAAAACACAAACTTGTAGCAGTAACAAGTTGGCGTCTTGTTAAATCAACAAGGACTGTTTGGTTGTTATAACAATATAATTTGTTGAAACTACACTGTGTAACTTGTTAAATGGTATCTTGTTGCAACAACGTTACAGCGGTTGAAATAACATGGCGTCATTTAAAATTGACATTGCCGATTTAGTAAAATCAACAATATATGGTCAATAATTTGTACTTGTTGAAGTAACAACATAAAAAACAAACTTGTAGCAGCAACAAGTTGGCGTCTTGTTGAATCTACAAGGACTGTTTGGTTGTTATAACAATATCATTTGTTGAAACCACACTGTGTAACTTGTTAAATGGTATCTTGTTGAAACAACGTTACAGCGGTTGAAATAACATGGTGTCATTTAAAATTGGCATTGCCGATTTAGTAAAATCAACAATATATGGTCAACAATTTGTACTTGTTGAAGTAACAACATAAAACACAAACTTGTAGCAGTAACAAGTTGGCGTCTTGTTGAATCTACAAGAACTGTTTGGTTGTTATAACAATATAATTTGTTGAAACTACATTGTGTAACTTGTTAAATGGTATCTTGTTGAAACAACGTTACAGCGGTTAAAATAACATGGCGTCATTTAAAATTGACATTGCCGATTTAGTAAAATCAACAATAAGTATATGGTCAACCATTTGTACTTGTTGAATTAACAACACAAACACAAACTTGTAGCAGTAACAAGTTGGCGTCTTGTTAAATCTACAAGGGCTGTTTGGTTGTTATAACAATATAATTTGTTGAAACTACACTGTGTTGATATGTAGTAGAAACAACGTTACCACGGTTGAAATAACGAGACGTCATTTAAAATTGTTATTCCCGAAATTGTTAAATTAACATTGCTCTCAGTATGTACTTGTTGAAGTAACAACATACCTTATTATAAGAACATTGCTCATTTCGATTTAGAATACATAATAGTACAAGTACAGAAGATCCACTCCGCAAAGTCATTTAAATAAATAGCGACTCTATCCCAGACGCAACAAAGTGCAATTCAGGTCGCACATCGCTCCCTTGCCTATAGTTATATTCACCTAGAAGTTGCCTCTCTTTCTATCGCGTAGCTCTTATTTCTTCTAACGACTTCAGGGTTGTCTTCTTTTAAATAAGAATTCATCTGAATACCTACAAGTTATTGTGTTAGCATTGTAAGGAGCTCGGTGGAGCAGTGGTTTAGGCCCAGCGATTGCGGAAGTTAAGCAACGTTCGCAAGGGTCGGTCATGGGATGGGTGACCAAAATTTATTATCTCGAGCTCCTCCGTGCTTCAGAAGGCACGTTCAGCCGTTGGTCCCGGCTGCATTTGCAATCGTTAACACACACCAATCCGCATTGGGCCCGCGTGGTGGGTTATGGCCCATCCTCCTTACCACCCATAAGGAAGACCTGTGCCCCAGCAGTGGGGTCATCAAACATATTGTGTTTATAATGTGTACTTTAATGTGAACAAATTACTTTTCAAATAAAACTAGGCTAGGTATGTACAGTCAACGCACATCAGACTACCTATGAGGCAGCCTTTATGCCGCCGTCGTACCGAACCGTTGTCGTACAAGAGCTGTTTTTGTAGTTCAACTAAGTATACTAAACTTACCGAGCTGACGTGCGTAGTTAGTGTATAGGTATCTCGTAGATTAGAAAATTATTTCATTTCTCAGTGTCAACTGTCAGCACGTTAAGTTAAACAGTTGAACTCCGAAATATTACGTAGGTACCTAGGTGGTATAGGTACCTACTTACGTTACAACGTGTACCTAACAGAATTAATGGCTAAACCAAAATACGTATGTTAGAGAGGGATCACCAAACTGAACAACTTTTACTATGGAACTAACTCAGAAATCGGGAAAAAAATAGCTGTTTCATACAAAAATTCATGACGACAATATGAAAATGTGTGAAACCGCTGATTTGTTTTCGTGATTTCAGAGTTGGTCACATACCTAGTAAAAGTTGTTCAGCTTGATGGTCCCAATCTACCATATTCTGGTTTAGCCATAATTCTGTTACACATTGTAGGTAGGTAATTCATTATTATGTGCCGTCGACTGTACCTACCAAAAACAGAAATTGGTATAGGTACCTACAAGGTACTACCAACCTACCTAATCTAAGTACCTACGATAATTACCTACAAACTTATCAAAGCTAAACTTGATCTTGTAAACAGATCTTGTAAGGACGTAGGTAACTAGATAAAACGCAGATGATCGTATGTAGGTAGGTACTCAACGAACTGACACTGCGTCGCGTCGCGAGTCGGGACTCGCGTCGCGCTCGCGGGGCGCCCTTCCCGCCACCCGCGGGCGGCGGGCGTCCCCGCGGCTTGCGCGTTGCCGCCAACTACGCCCGTCGCTGGTGAATTGGCAACGTCGCGCCCAGACCAGACAAATCGCGTCCGGTCGGAAGATATTGACCAGACCCCCAACAACTCATTCCAAAACCCAACAGTCCGGTCGAAAACCGGACGGTTGGCAAGCCTGGAGCCAATACAAGAAACGTGATTTTGTAAGGTTCATAGTAGGTATTAAATCTTGTACCTACGATGGTACGGAACCCTCGGTGAGCGAGTCTGACTCGCAATTGGCCGGATTTCATGAACTTAGCTTGACGCGCTGCTGCGTGTAGGTATAGATTACAGAGGAGGCGGCAGGCAAAAAAACTGCAATGAAGGTCATTTGTAATAACCTCGATATTTTTAGTACCGTAAACTGCTGCAACTTTGCACGAAATTTAGGGTTTTTTTTAAATATCTCTTCAAGTATTTATTATCTGTGCCCATTTTTACATTAGCGCGCGAATTGGAGATGTATGCCAAATATCTTAAGGTTCATAACACCAAAACTACTGTTAGATTGATCTCCAGAAAACGTCAAAGTTGTAGGCAAAGTTGTGATAAAATACCCCAACATTGCCTAGAAGATTATTAGCAAAAATACGAGCCGCATTGAAAAACTGGTCTTAATTATAGAACCATAGACAATGTGTTACCATAGAGATGTGCATGGGTTACCATATATAACCATAGTTTTTTTTTCTGGCAAGCAGGCAAAGTTGGGCACAAGCAGGCAAACATTGAGCAGTATCAGTTAATATTTTCATAGTAAGTTTTAAGCATAGTAAGGGCTGCTCCAAATAAAAAAACACAAAATTCAAAAGACTTACTATATTCAATAAAAACAATTAAAGTTTTTTTGTACCAACATAATGTAATACCCTTTTGACCAAATCAAACGTGATAATAGAGTCATTTCTGACGTTAACAAACTAATTTTCCTCTATTAGTTTTAATTAAGTCAAATTAAAATATTGTCCAATATTATTGTTAAAAAATTACAAAATTAAAATAACAAAACATTAATTACTTTATATGCCACTATTGGCGTACAAAAGAATCATAATTCTTATATCAATTTTTTTTAAGTTATGAAATTAAATAGTATAAAAATCTAGGAATGACGTAACAAATAATATTAATTACCTATAACCTATTGAGAAATGCGACGCGACCTGTAGAGGAAAACAGAAAGCCGAACATACGAATGCATTTTTGCCCAATCTGAAGCAGAAACGCTTCGTGCTCTCTTGGTCAATTAAAAAAAACAATATTTATTTATGTAAGATTTTTTTCACATTTTATAGGTGTAAATATATCTTTTTATTTAATAACTAAACAAAACATACATAGACGGCAAAAATCATTACCCTCCAAACGCTTCACCGTAGTTGAGTAACTGGTGACAACCCTAGGGCTAGGCAAACTTGAGTCACTAAGTGACCGAGAAGCCTTCACAACATTGCCTGCTATCGTTTTAGTCGTAAATGCTCTCATTTACAAGAAAAAACATAATAAACAGGAGAAAGAGCACATTTGCTTACCCCGTAAACACTAAGAGAACTGAAATTTTCGATTTTTCTAAGGATAAACCAAAAGTTTAGCACTGACATAAAAAACGTGCACTCCGTTTGTGACCGATGACAGCTAACAGACAAAAAAGTGACGGTGTTGCCACTTCGAATAATAATGAAATGGGTTGCCAATAAAATGAAGGTATTTCTCCCATTATCAAAAGTAAAAAATAGATGGCGGTTATGTAGTAATGTTAGTTTTACTAGATTAGGCAAAATTGTAGCTTAGGGGCAAACTTGCAGCAGTTTACGGTACCTAGGTAGGTACCTACCTACCTAATGTAAAGATAAATAAATAGAGGCATATAATGCCCACCTAGTGTGGCAAACTGTTAGATTATAAGGTAACATGTTGATAATATAGCGATGAATATTTTCCATGATTGATTTTTAGTAATGTTTTTCTATGAGTCAAGAAATTAAAGGCCTATGAAACTTTATAAAGAAAAATAAAAAATATTCATAAGTTCCAATTTCGATGATACCAATTCAGTTAAAAACAGTGTAGGTATTGCAAATTAACCCATTATGACTTACACGTTAAGGTCGCTTTTTATTCAAACGCAATGTTGAGATAATATCCGTAGGTAGGTCGAGTTCAATAATATCAGCTGTGCATTTTTGGACTATGTCGCATTAAGATTTTTGACATCGTCTTTAACTTTCTGTACAAATTGACACAATAATTACTAGATACGAGTACGACAAAGTTCAACAGTGCAAAGATAATATGAGAACTGGGTAATTCACCAACTGGACACAAAAAACTGGACACACGTGTGTCCAGTTGGTCAAACTTAAAATTAGCAATTCGTCATCTGGACACGCCCAGTTTTTTTTGCGAAAAAAAAGGGTACAGTTGAGTTAATAAGCGATTTTATGTAAAAGCTGCCATACTTTTTTGCTTTTCAACCTTATTAGCTTAAAATGTAGAAATAAAACAAATATGCAACAATTAAATAGTATTATGATATTAATATGAAGACAAGATAATATACCTACCGTCAAATACTCAAACAAAATTTAAAGTTAAGGCCACCTTAAATTCAAAATACTTCTTGTCAGATTTGACAGAGACTCTATAACTGACAGCTTTCTTAAAGTTAAGGAGACTTTAACTTAACTTATTCGGCCGTTAGCTAATGTTACTTTTTTGATTACCTATAGGTACTTTCATTACAATCTAAATATATCTAATAATTTAAAGTCATTACTTCTGATATCACTGAAAATCAAATAAGGACATACATAATTGAACTCAACAAAATGTTATTTTCAAGGTTAAACGCAATGACTTTCTTAGCCTTAAAAGATACACTCCACTCCTATACAAACTTGTAAAGCTTGCTTGCTTGGTAAATCTCGTTGAAGTAAAGTTTAAGTATACGAGAGTGGAGTTGAAACGTTCAACCACAATTATTATTACTCTCTCTATTTTGTGGTTCAACCTTGAGTACCTAGTATAGAGGTGGCATAAAATAATAAAATCAAATATCAAAATAATCATCAATAGAGCATACTTATGCAATAGACCATGTTTACGGTAGAATGTATCGTGGATTTGAAAAATAATTCTTTATCACAAAAAAAAATGTATTTGTATGACATAACAATACTAAAATGGGTATTTTACAAACAATAATCATTCATCATTGAACTACAAAAATTAATGACAAAAATATCAAAATGTATGCTATGTATACAGCTGTTTTTTTTCGCGATTTCAGGGTTGGTCCCATAGTAAAAGTTGTTCAGTTTGATGGTTCTCCTATCTACCAAATTCGTCTTTATAAGGCTATTACCAAACAATTTGTTCAAAAAATAATCATCAATGTTATGTTGTTAGAGCATACTTATGATATAACAATTCTAAAATAGGTCATTTTACAAACAATAATTATTCTACCCAACTGTGTAACAACAATATTTGACAGTGGAAATAGAGTATCAGTTATTGTTAAATATCTCAATAATTTTACTAAGACAAATATGATATAGATTAATAAAACCATATAATATTATTATAAGACAAGACAATATAGAGTGTACATGGTGATGGCCTTATAAAGCCGAATATGGTACATAGAGACCATCAAACTGCAGGAGTGGGACGTTTAGTGGCTGTGGCTGATAATGATTGTGATACAAAACATTTATCTGCGTGACTGTACTTTGTTATGAATTCGGGTAAAATGCGAACGGAGTCCAGTTAGACAAGACATATACTGGAAAAAAGGCCTCCGTTATGAGTCTAGACGCGAGACGAAGTTTTTGGTAACCGATGTTTTCTTATTAATTCGACCCCGCTGAATCATAAAATGTCAGTTGTTAAACAACAGCAACAAACAACTTTTTGTGTGGCAAAAAACAAGATGGGTGACTAAATTAGGTCGATAAATATCGTGCGGCCACTTTTAGTGTGGCCAAAAGCAAGATGGGTGACCATATTAGGCTTAATAAAGATTATGCACCCACTTTTTGTGTAGTCAAAAGCAAGATGGGTGACCATATGAGGCTTAATAAAGATTTTGCAGCCACTTTTTGTGTGGTCAAAAGAAAGATGGGTGACCATATAAGGCTTTATAAAGATTTAATTTAAGATAAAGATCAAAATTTGAAGACAAACAAATGATTATTTGATATAAATAAATAAATAAACAAGATAACGACCATATAAAAACGTGTTAGAAAACCAACATTGCTATTTGAACTTATCTTTTACTGTGGCAGTATCGTCTATCAGTCTCTGTCTGTCACATTACTTCCACATGTTGACCTTGAGAACGCCTTTATGCCTTAGGTAATAAAGTTTGTTTTTGTAGTACAACTGTTACATCTGACGTGCCGTCCGTCGAAGGTACAGTTAGACTCGATAAATCGTGCGGTACAATTAGACCACACAATTTTAAAAATCTGAAAATCGAGCGGGCTCGGCTGCGCGATTTTAAGATTCTTACTGTCTTACTCTGTTTACACTACGCTGAGTCTTAAAATCGCATGCTTAAGATTGTGTAGTGTAATTGATGCTTTAGGATTGTGGAAATTTAGCTTATTATAAAACGTGTTTCAACTTTTATCAGCTTAAATTATATAATTAAAAAAAAAATATAGGTTTATATAATAAACCTTAAATTATTACAATCGAGTAGTAAACAACGAAGCTACAGTCGTTTTAGTGACTGGAGTCCTAGTACGAAGAATCTAAATTGATGTAACTGGACTGGTTTTCTATTATATTACTAGTAAAAAAGTGTGATAATTATACGTGCACGCATTGTTTTAATATTCATCATACATCATATTATAAAATAATCCCCATTACTTTTTTTTTCATTCGACACCTTATTTATAGTAATAATAATAATTATAATTTATTTATTTGCAGATAACAAAGATCCATTATTGTTTGTAACGACTTCAAAATATGTTAGTTTAGTTAACGTTTGATGGAAAATTACATTACAGATTATTGGTACATGTCAATTACTTACTTAATTAAAATTATCACAGCTACAAATGTCGAAAAATAAAATTATTAAAATAAATATAATTAAAAACAATAATTAAAATTAAAATAAATGAAACTGTTATTAAACATATTAAAATAAGATTATTAAAAATTCATTCTAATAAAATTATTAAAAACAAAAATACTTGATTAAATTAACATCATTAATAATAAAAAATTAAATCAACAAAAATTAAATTATTAAAAACATATAAGTAAATAATTAGGCAGGTAACAAACACAATAAAATCATTTGCAAAATTTGTGAACAAATAAATAGACAAGAAAGTGTCTTAAAACAGGGGCTACTGGGCAACATGCAGGCTAATCCAGTGCTGTAGAATAGGACAGTCCCACCTATCAGCGATAGTGCCCAGCCTGCCTAGCATGACCGATTTATATCGCGTGATATAGCATTTTATCGACACTCAACTGTCAAATTCTTTTGTCTTTTTGACAGTTGAACGTGATAAAACGCTATATCACGCGATATAAATCGGTCATGCTAGGCAGGCAGGATAGTGTGGCGACTGGCTCGTACGCGCGCTATTTAAGTAAATCGGTGTTGTTATCTAGAAATACCGCATAATGTAAAGGGCCGGCCGCCATCTTTGTTACGTCACACGACTGTAGCCTCGTTTATTATTATTTACTTGATTGTAATAATTTAAGATTTATTAAAAAGCTGATAAAAGTTACAACACGTTTTACCTACAATAAGCTTTTCTACAATCGTAACGGTTAACAAAATATTTAAATAAGTAATATTTTTTTGGTCAAAACGTCGTTTTTTTTAATATTTAATTTGATATTAGCTTTACATACAAATAGTGCATTACATATTTACAAATAGTGCATTACATTTCCTTGCATTCAACACCTTATTTGAGTAAATCGGTTCAGTAGTTATCTAGAAATACCGCTTTATAAAATGGATCGGCCGCCATCTTTGTTAAATCAAAGCTAAGTACCCGTAAGTGGCAATCGTACTTTTTGTATTCAAGAAAACTTACCAAACAAGTACCTACCTACATACCAGTAGTCTGTATGGCGAAGCCGAGTCCAACGAAAATCGGTTTTTTGGAAAATTTTATACAAATCAATAAATCATGGGCCTGTACCACAGAATATATAATAGTTGCCTGTACTACAATGTCGAAGGCTGTATTTAAAAAAACTACTTATCGTATAGATATAAATTTAGCATTGATGTCTAGAAAATTTAATGTAAATTAACTTCTTCTTTGATAATTTGCTCCCATCTGTAAAAGTTGTTTTGTAAAATGAAAAAACGGCGAGGGGCACTTTGGAGAGGGAAGGGGGGAGGGGAGGGGTTGGCAACTGGTATTTTTTTTCTAGTAGTTTTTGATTCAGCGGGGTCGAGTTAATAAGAAAACATCGGTTACCAAAAAGTAATACGATTTGCTTCTAGACCTTAACTTTTTCAAAACCTGGTCTCCACTAAGTTGGCGAAAACATAAATGTGATTTAATTTATGTTTCACTATGTGGACACGCGTTAAAATCTTGACGTGTCCAGATGACGAAATAATAAGTGATACTTACTTACTAATTTTGAGTTTCACAAACTGGACACACGTGTGTCCAGTCTCTTGTGTTCAGTTGGTGAATAACACAATGAACTCGACTACCTACCTGGGGGTAGGGTTGCCAACCGTACTATAATATATAGTATTGTACTATATTTCGGGTCGGCGTACTATATACTGTTGAAGAAATATATAGTACGCAAAAATACTATATTTTTAACATCGAACGCTAGAAACAAATCTTTAATTTTTTAGTGATCGTGCATTTTGACTGATTCGATAGCGTGTAGTGTATATTGTATCTGAATTCTGAAAGTATCTGTCTTATTGCATCAATGTCAAATTCAAAAGCTTCAAACTGAGGCCGTACTCTTAGCTCTTACAGCAACCTTAAAGTAATGTTGTTATAGGGACAGAGCTATCATCGCGTATAGCGCCATCTCATTTACAACATTGCTTTAATATTACTTTTGACAGTCATGGTAGGGGGCTGGTCATTGGTTGGTCTGCTCTTTTTTGTTTTGAGATTTTGTTGGGAATTAGCCGCAAAATATAACATTATTCTTTCTTTGAGAAATATAACTAAATTAGTTATTGAAAGTGGTAGCGATAACGAAAGTGCGTCAAGTTCAATTCAAGTGTGATTAAAAAGCGAAAGATACAAAAAAGACTCCAAAAATATCTAAAACTTGTTGAAAAATGCAAAAACTAAAAAATATAGTTTTTATAAAAATAAAAAGTAAAAAAATATATTTGCCTATTAAATACCTAGGTAGGTACTATATTTTTTTAAGTGTAAGTACTATATTTTTTATAGCTTAATTTGAAAAATACTATATTTCGCCAAAGACATTTTGGCAACCCTAACCTGGGGTGACTCAATTCTGCTAATGTTATTCGCAAAATCGTTTTTCAATGGTGTTTGAATGGTAGGTATTACTGTTTCTTAAACCCAAAATTGAGACACAATAATGTTTCCGTTTTGGGTTTAAGAAATACAATGTGTTATGGTTTTGGGTATAAGAAACAAGAATTGCAAACACCATTGAAACACGATTATGACGATAACAATAGCAGACATGACCCCCAGTTTGACCACCATTCCAAAACGGTATCGTCCATCCGGAGAAGAGCCAACCGAAAAAAACCATTAAGTTTACCTACCAACAAAGATTTTTAAATCTTAGCCTAGCTTAGGTACCTAAGTACCTACTACCTACCTAAATATTTTTGCGCCACCGCTGACCAAAAGGAGGGTTTGAATTGAATTAATGTTATACAAAGGTGATATTATTATGGTTGGTTGTTGGTATATCTGGTTGACTCAAGTCAAGAGTAATAATAATAATAAAAATGAACTTTGTACGCAACATCCAGTCCAGACCTGTGACGACAGGTCTGGGGGTCAAGTCTGCTAATGTTTTCGTCAAAATCGTAGTTCAATGGTGTTTTAATAGTAATGCTTTTTGACACAGTTCTCGTTTTTTAAACCCAAAATCAAGACACAATATGTTTTCGTTATGAGTTTAAGAAACACAATGTGTTTTGGTTTTGGGTTTAAGAAACAAGAACTGTGTCAAAAAGCATTTTCATTCAAATACCATTGAACTACGATTTTGACAAAAACATTAGCAGACTTGACCCCCTGGACATGCTTGATTACGTGCAGGGTTGCGTTCAGAACGTTCGAGCGTCGGTTGTATGGTTGTTTTTTAACTCGCTCTAAGATTTGGAACGACCAAGAGCTTTAAATGTCAATGTCAATACAAATTCTTCATTTTCCATTTGGAATACGAATAATTTAAACTTTTCTTTATACTAAATCAAATAAAATCCGTTTTTTGAGGATCTACCATGATTATTTTAAAAATTAGACATAAAAACATCAAAAATACAAAATAATGTCAAATGACATTGACATTTTTTCTATAGACAAACGTCAGAGCGTTTTACAACCATCATTTTTGATGGTTGTTTGGTTGCAACGCTCTGACGTTTGGAACGACACGGTTGTGTCAACCGAACGTCACGGTGTAGGTTTGGAACGCGCCTCTGTGCTGTGAGCTGTGTGTCTAATGGAGGGCCGGTTTTACAAACGTAGTGATTATATTCTCTTTGGGTTTTACTTGTGTGTTGTGTGACTTTCCTCGGTTTATTGCTTTAATAGGAATTAAACAAAGAAAAGTTTTTGAAGAAACGAGTACCTACATAATGTACTTTTGTACATACCGAAAAAGTAGATAGGTTGGTAAATTTGAAGAGCACCATTTTGACATGGGATTTCGGAGGACGAAAAATCTGATAAACTGATAGCCTACAGCTTATCAAGAGTGCGGCTCTAACTTGATGAAAGAATATTTTGTGAAAGTAGGTACCTACCTACTAAATGAAAGTACTACTAATTGCATTACAAGTTTAATTTTCTTTTACTCAATTGGTACTGTACCTACTGTCTTCTTACAGAAGATTTTGTTTGTATGGAAATATGAAGGTGTTCTAAATTATAATTTGCTCTAAAAAGTGTTTTTTTTTTTGTGTGCAGTCACATCAACATCATGAACAAACACGATCAATTTCAACATCAAAATGAGATGACCTGGACCTTCTTATGCTGAGAGATCAGGTACCTAAGTAAAGCCTAAATAAACTCTATGTAAAGCTCAGACGGGTAGGTGCTACCAGGTGAGTCAACTTTTTCTAGTATTTTTCTATTAAATTAATTATCTTATAAAAATAGCATTGTGAACGCCTGAAATCTAAAAATTCACAGGTACTGAAATCTAAAAATTCCTAGTGCAAAACATTTCTGCACATACGAGTCGCAGTAGCTAGTATTTTTTATATCTATACGTAATTGATGTTACAGGTACTGAAATTAATTAATTGATGGGAAAGCGATTTTAAATTGTGGCCATAAAAATCCAGGCTTACTTGACCAGACACTGAGAAGTCGTCTAGCCAGATGTCTAGAAGTGATCTTCGCCGATGAGTTTGAGGAGTTCTGTTTGATAAGAAACTAGTTCTGCAACCGAGGAGACACCGTTAACATCAATAAAATGCATAGTGAAGAAATTCATTAGGTACCTACTTATTTTTATTAATCTTTTTTCTTGCGACCATATTATTTTTTCTGAATATTGCATTTTTCTCCTTGGCATCTTTTTAATTTTACAAGCCTCTAGTGTTTTTAACTTTTTAGGTTCATAAATATAATTCTATTTAATTTTCATATTGTTGCACCGCACTGCAAAATTTCTGCGGCGTGCTCAATGTGGACAGGCCCTTAACGGTGATGTAGGAATATTAGGAGGTCATACATTGGAGTATAAGGAACAGAGTAAAATGTGTGATATTTTTTATTTTATTCGTACCAACAAATATGTATTTACAAATAATTTTTTGGTACCATTTAAAAATAAACACACGTTTTACTAAGATATATTGTATCCTAAAGGTCTTGAATCGTTATGCAAACACTGTATATTACACTAATATTATAGTCCTCCGTGGGAGAGTTCGGAGATCGGGGTTTTTTGTAATTAACATCTTATCTTCATTACAGCTGTTGCAAGATTTTTATCACATGTAGATGAACAACAAGGACTTCTTGTATTCAAATATTATCAACTACCAAAAAAGGATGGCAGGACATCAAACAAGCGATACAGAACTGTATTGATTCCATAAGTGGTAAGTCTCTTCATTTTTATTTAATTTTATGGTTCTCACCTCTGAGATTGTCAGGAGTTATGGTCACACATGTAAAAGTTAGGTGTGAATTTGAGTTACTGCATTGCAGCTGTCCGCAATGTATGTCCATATATCATAATATACTCATCAACTTTGTCTAGGGATACAGATGTTATTTTCATACAAACGAGGTAACTTTGAAGCCTTGGTTTTCTGCCAGGGATGTACCGTGCTGGCCATCCAGAGAGTGAATAGAGGAGATTCAGATCGCTATACACACCCAACTGATCTGATCAGCATTCTAAAAAAACCTTTGGAAGTGTCAGAGTTCTCAGTTTGAGGATCCATACATCATGCTATTTTCGCAGTTTTTTTAAACATATCCTTCAATCTTTTAGAATGTTGGTCAGATCAGTTGGGTGTGTATAGCGATCTGTATCTCCTCCATTAACTCCCTATATAGCCATCATCAGATCACAGCACAGTACATCCCTGGCAGGAAACCAAGGTTTCAAAGTTACCTCGTTTGTATGTAAATAACACCTGTATCTCTAGACAAAGTTACTGTTGATGTGTGTATAATATATCTTAAGATAAGTAATATAAATGTTTAGATATACCCACCTGGATATTTAATAATTACATCCAAACCGATTTCCATCCAGAAGTTCTACTATTTTTTTTACTTATCTGTTCCTTTCTATTTCAGATGGTAGAAACGAATGCTGCGTTGTTGCTGCGGGTAGCAGTATTATGAGATTTATGAGTATGCACATGTTATTGTAATGTAATCGGGATTTCGATTTATTTTTTCGAATGTGCTGAAAGTGTCTCAGTTTGGTTTTGTGTAACTAGTTAAGAGAAGTAAAAGTGGACCCAGAAAGTGTTGTAATTTTTTTAAATAAATAATAAGATCTCAATTTACTTGTTTTTCTTTACAATTATATTTAAGGATAATTAGGTACTCATTTGCAACACCCTAATAATGAGAAAACTGGAGTGTGTTTAGTTAAAATTTAAAAATATATACCTAGGTACTGTTGCATTTTGTCGGTGTTGTCCAAAAGAGTGTTATTATGGAGATTCCATAAAAAATATTATCAAACAGTAGTTAATGGGGCGAATACATTATCAATTTTATGGCGTGATACACGCATATCAGCGAACAATTTGAAATATTATGATAGACCAGTATCACAATAATATTGACAATCATCCGCCCCAATTATAATAATTCATCTTGTTTTCTCTACATGATCCGTATTTGTTCTAACATATTTGTTTGTTTGCAATTGTTTTGGTATTGTGTTTGTATACTGTTTACAGTTATTTTTATCTTAGTGTTGTTACGTGCTTGTTCCATCCATAGTTGGCTTGTTTCGAGAGCTTGAATCTGTTTTTTGTACCTACATCTCTAGTCATTTATGTTTAGTTTTTGAATCTTCCTTCTCTATGATCAACAAAACATAAAAAACTTATTCAGGTTGATATTTCATCACTAGCAACAGCCACTACCTACAGTTAACTTGTTGCTTTATCTTTCTGTTATTACATGACGTGCTTGTTTCATTAACAATTTGCTTGTTGTGAGATCTTGTTTAATCTGCATTTTTATGTAAGTACTGTTATTTTCTCCACAGGTAGATTTTTTATTACCTGCCAAATTGTGTATACCTACTTACTCAGTCCATCAACCTGAACAATTTTCACAGGAGCAACTCTGAAATCACGTTGAGAAATCGGCTGTTTTATACATTTTTGTCAAGTAATGAACTTTTGTATAAAACACCCGTTTTTTTCGTGATTTTAGAGTTGTTCCCGTAACAAAAGTTGTTTAGATTAATGGTCTGAGCAAGTATACAAAATTTGGTGGGTAATAAAAATCTACCTGTGGAGAAAATAACAGTACAAAATGCAGATTCAACAAGATCTCACAACAAGCAAATTGTTAATGAAACAAGCACGTCATGTAATAACAGAAAGATAAAGCAACAAGTTAATTGTAATTAGAACAAGCACATAATGCAGATTCAACAAGTAAACATAGCAAACAACATGTTGATAGAACAAGCACGTAATGTAACAACAACAAGAAAACTTAACGTAGATTCAACCTGACGTAATGTCAAAATAACATGATAAGTAGGTTGTTGAATCAACGTGGCAAGCAGGTCAAACCTATATGCTTCAACATGTAAGAGCAACAAGATATATTTCAAGCTAACTGCTGAATCAACAAGCTTGTCATGTTACATCAACTAGAAAATTTAACGTAGATTTAACCTGATGTAACGTCAAAATAACATGATAAGTTGCTTGTTGAATCAACGTGTCAATCAGGTCAAAACTAATATGCTTTAACATGTAAGAGCAACAAGATAAATTAACAAGCTAACTGCTGAATCAACAAGCTTTTCATGTTACAACAACAAGAAAACTTAACGTAGATTTAGCCTGATGTAATGTCAAAATAACATGATAAATAGCTTGTTGAATCAACGTGTCAATCAGGTTAAAACTATATGCGTCAACATGTTAGAGCAACAAGATAAATTAACAAGCTAACTGCTGAATCAACAAGCTTGTCATGTTACAACAACTAGAAAATTTAACGTAGATTCAACCTGATGTAATGTCAAAATAACATGATAAGTTGCTTGTTGAATCAACGTGGTCGATTTAACAAGTTTAAACTTGTAGCTTCAACCAAAGAGCAGATTGGCGCTATTTTAACCTGAAATAATGTTGCTGGCAGCTTGAAAACTTGTTGTTTTTTCTCTCAGTGATGGAGCAATTGAAAGATGGCACCGTAGTTTGAAATCAGCCCTTATGGCACGATTGCTAGAGTCTAATTCATGGATTAACGAATTGCCAACAGTTTTATATGGTTTACGAGTAGCACCGCGGCACGAAACTAGTGTAAGTGCGTCAGAGTTTTTATACGGACAAACAATTAGATTACCAGGCGATTTTTATAATAATTCTAGATTATCGAATTGCAGTTCTCAAGATTACGTGAAAAACTTAAGAGATACTATACAGAAACTTAGGCCTAAGTCACAAGAGCACAGAGATTCTCGCACCTTATTTGTGCATCGCGATTTAGCAAACTGTACGCATGTATTCGTTAGGAATGACATGGTAAGGAGATCTTTACAACCGCCGTATCAAGGCCCGTATATAGTTATTAAAAGATATAAAAAGTATTTTAGTATTCAAATATCAGGAAAAAGTGTTAATATTTCGATAGATCGACTCAAACCGGCCTACATTCTTAATGATCAGAGCATCCCAGCTTATAATAAGGATAATTCTGTTTGTCATGATAATTCCGTACCACAAAGCAATGCTAAAGAAAAAGGTAGCGAACCGATTGTCACTTGCACCACTCGAAGTGGTAGGCTTATAAAGAGGCCGATTCGATTCCAACTTTAGCACATCTGTTAAATTTTTTTTTTTTTTTTAGTAACAAGACATGTATTATTTAGTATTAAATAAGACAAAGTGTAAAAATATGTAATTTTCTTTTATATTTAAGTAAATAGGTACTTACTCCATTACAGATCATTAGTTTTGTTAAACATTGTGTAAAGCTTACGCAGTACGTACTCAATACATTTCACACGCCATGCATGGCGTCAATTTCAGCTAAATAGAATAAGTCGCTGTAAGTTCCCCAAGCTGCCATAAGTACCTTTGATCATTGTTTTACTTCGAACGCAACTTGATAATAATTATAAGATTTAGGGTTGACTCAAATAAACTTTGATAGACTTATATTTATTTTTTTATTTAATTCATTTTATTTTTTGTATAATTTATTATGTACACATTTTTTTTCAAAAATTAACAGGGGAAGTACTGTAGCGACATTGTTTGTATTAAGTACATCGATTGCGTCATAGGGAACGATCGCTTCGTAGCTGCCTGCGCGCAGCGAGTCAGTCTTCCCGTGACCCGCGTCCCTTGTACTTGTTCATTAGCTATACTTAATTAACTTATGTAACGTGTTTAAATAAATATATATTCCGTTTTCATTATACATTCATTTATCATTCAAGCACCCTTCTGATTACCGCACCAGTAGTGGAGTGACAACCCTTAAGACTCAGATATTTATAGGCGGTAAAGTGGTTTCGTGCCACAAATACACATAGTTACATTGTTGTAATAAACATAAATTACATTTATTATGATTACAGGTTTATTATGAGATATTTATAGGCGGTAAAGTGGTGACCCAGTGAACATTTTTTTGCGTGTGCTTGAACTGAACTATCTATTCGTTGCGTGAACTATCGAGCTAGTGCGGCGCGACACTTGACTCGCTGACACGTGTTCCGTTTTTTTTATATCCTTGGAACAGATTAACGCCCGTGTGCGCCGACGCAGGGTTAACGACACGACCAACGGTGTGACACGATGGCAGATCCTCCAGCAGCGGATTCTCCAGTTGTTCATCCTGAAACGTCCGGTCAGCCAATCAATGAGATGGCACAGTTATCAGTTGCATCAAGAATACCGACATTTTGGCGAGATCAGCCACGTGTCTGGTTCATCCAGACAGAAGCAATTTTATCACCTCAAAAATTGAGCGATGAACAGATCTGAACATCGAAAAATTAAAAAACTTATCAGCGAAATGGATTTAGGTGAGCAAAAGCCTTCGCAATTACTTCGTCGCATGCGCGAGTTGGCCAGGGATAGAGTACCAGATTCAACTTTACAAATACTATGGCAGAGCCACCTTCCTACTTCAGTGCAAGCTGTGCTCGCAGTCACGGAAGTGAAAGAGCTGGACAGACTTGCCACAGTGGCGGACAAAATAATGGAAACAACAAGTGGGAGCATTTCTGAAGTTAGAACTCAACATAAAGGAGATAATGTTTTAGAGAAACTTACAGAAGAGATTGCAAAAATTAACTCACGATTATCACGTTTGGAGTCTTATAATTTAAGGAACCGCTACCAACGCTCCAGAAGCAAGTCTCGCCCTAGAACTCCTAGAGATGATACGCCTAATGAACGGAAATGGATGTGCAGATACCACTATAAGTTTGGAGATAAAGCAAACAGATGCATCCAACCCTGCAACTGGAAGGCGACATCGGCCACGCCAGCTCCGGAAAACTAACAAGAGTGCAGGCAGCGGCGGACTCCTGCACCCTCGCGGAAAACAACCGCCTCATAGTACGAGACGTCGAGACGGGTCTTCGTTTCCTGATCGATACCGGCGCAAACGTATCGGTTTTACCAGTGAGGTTAGTACCAAAAAGTGAAAGTGTTAGTTCTTACGTATTATACGCGGCTAATGGTTCTGTTATTAAAACTTATGGCACAAAAACATTAACATTAAATTTAAATTTACGTCGACCTTATAAGTGGACATTCATTATTGCCGACGTCAAACAACCTATTATTGGTGCCGATTTTTTAATTAAGCATAAGCTAATAATAGATTTATGTAATCGTAAGTTAATAGATCAAACAACGAATTTAAGTACCATAGCCGAAATTATAAGCTGGAATGACTCATCATTAGGGATGATAGATCACGGCCACCCTTATTCTAGCTTACTAAATAAATTTCCTGACATATTGAAACCGTCATGTTTTAGAGAAAACCCGCCTCATTCAATTTTCCATCACATCGAAACGAAAGGACCACCCGTAAACGCTAAAGCTCGACCCTTGCCACCCGATCGGTACAAAAAAGTCTTTGAGGAATTTAGGACTATGCAGGAACTTGGTATATGTAGGCCATCTAAAGGCGCTTGGGCAAGCCCTTTACACGTCGTTCCTAAAAAGGACGGACAATTACGGCCGTGTGGCGATTATCGCGCACTTAACAAAATAACTAAGCCAGATAGATATCCGATTCCTCGCGTACAAGATTTCACACATATTACCGCGGAAAAAAAGGTGTTTTCTAAAATAGATTTAAATAGAGCATATTTTAACGTTAGGGTCAGCCCTGAAGATATCGAAAAAACCGCTATCATTACGCCGTTCGGACTTTTTGAATTCCCACGAATGTCGTTTGGCCTGCGTAATGCAGCCCAAACATTCCAAAGGTTTATGAACCATTCGGTGTTACAAGGTTTAGAAATTAAAAATAGTGATGGCACAGTCAACAACATGAACGAACATTTTTTTTGCTACATTGACGATATTTTAGTAGCAAGTACAGACAACGACTCGCATAGTAAGCACTTAGAAGCTATTTTTAGCAGATTGAACGATTTCGGTATCACTATAAATCTTGCTAAGTGCCAGTTTGGTAAATCAAAGTTAGAATTTTTGGGCTTTGAAGTGTCGTCCGAGGGTATTAGGCCCGCTGAACAAAAAGTCAAGGACATAGTTAACTTTAAAAAGCCAGAAACAGTAGAGCAGCTCAGGCGTTTCTTAGGCATGATTAACTTTTATAGGTCACATATACCCAAAGCTGCACAACTACAAGCCAAATTAAACGAGCTTGTTCACAGCCCTAAGAAAAAAGATAAAACTCCAATAGTGTGGACAACAGAGGCTGAGCAAGCGTTTTCGCAGTGCAAAACCACTTTGCTACAAGCTGCAACGCTTTGCCACCCTTTACCCAATGCACCCCTAGCATTAATGACAGACGCGTCGGACGAGGGTGTTGGAGCAGTGTTACACTTAAAAATAGATGGAAAGTTAACACCTCTAGGCTATTTTTCAAAAAAATTGACACCAGGTCAAAAAAAATATAGCACTTATGATAAGGAACTTTTAGCTATGTATCTTGCAGTGCAACACTTTAAGTCTAGAATTGAAGGACATCCCGTTACCATTTTTACAGACCATAAACCCTTAGTTTATGCATTTACAAAAAAGAGTAACGATAAGGAGTTGCCACGTCGCATAAGGCACCTTATGTACATAAGTGAATATACGACTAATATTCAGTACGTAACAGGAAGCGAAAATATTGTAGCCGACACTTTGTCCAGACTTGAAACCAGGGATGTTAGATGGCAACTCAGGAATAATGACATCAGCCTGTCAAAATCATGGTACTTCAGAAAAATAAATGGTACCTACGGCTTTTTAGGCTTATACGGTCTGAGATATTATTACAAGCTTGCGTAGTTACTTGGGAATGGGATTTCGAGCATGAATTACCTACAATCTTCTTGATTTCGAATCGAATTCGAACAGAAAAGCCGCATTCACACTTAACTGTTGTCATTGGTGCATTTCAGCAGGCTAATCGCTGAGTTATCGATCGCCATGGCCCGTTTTAACCACGAAAAGTAAAAAATTGAACATTTTAACTACTTATTATTTTTCTAAGCCATGCTACTTACGTATTAAAAGCAGAAACGAAACATTATGTTCATTCCATTACACGAAAAGTTGGTTTAGATGAAAGAGGTGAAAATGATGGTACTTTTGCGTACCATGATGGAAGTCCAAAGGTACATGGTACGATAACCTAAATAATGGTACTAATACCATGATAATGGTACGTATAACATCACTGCTTGAAACAATAACATGCCCAACAAGCATTGATTATTCGGCACTCGCCGAGGCACAGGATGTAGATAACGAATTAAAAGAACTATTGTTGCCCACAAACCGTTCTCAAGCCCGATTAAAAAAGGTTTATTTTCCAGGTAGTGATACACAGATATTTTGTGACGTATCCACTAACAATGTTAGGCCTTATTTACCAAAAATGTACCGAAAAAACGCTTTCGATTTAGTACATAGCTTAAGTCATCCGGGAATACGAGCTAGTAAAAGATTAATTTCACTTAGATATTTTTGGCCTCATATGAATAAAGACGTAGGTAATTGGGCCAAAACATGCATTCAGTGTCAAAAAGTCAAAATAAATCGTCATACTATTTCTAAATTAGGTCATTTTGAACCATGCGGCAGATTAGATCACCTGAATCTGGACATCATCGGTCCTTTACCCACGACACAGGAAGGTTTCCGATATTGCGTTACTATGATAGATAGAGTGACCGGATGGGCAGAAGCCGTCCCTACAAAAGAAATTCATGCGGAAACCGTAGCCAAAGCCGTTTATGAGACATGGTTCTGTAGATTTGGCTGTCCGATAAGATTAACGACAGACCAGGGCAGACAATTTGAAAGCAATCTATTTACACAACTCATGAAAGTATTAGGCGTTGAAAAGTTAAGAACTACACCTTACCATCCCCAAAGCAATGGAGCAATTGAAAGATGGCACCGTAGTTTGAAATCAGCCCTTATGGCACGATTGCTAGAGTCTAATTCATGGATTAACGAATTGCCAACAGTTTTATATGGTTTACGAGTAGCACCGCGGCACGAAACTAGTGTAAGTGCGTCAGAGTTTTTATACGGACAAACAATTAGATTACCAGGCGATTTTTATAATAATTCTAGATTATCGAATTGCAGTTCTCAAGATTACGTGAAAAACTTAAGAGATACTATACAGAAACTTAGGCCTAAGTCACAAGAGCACAGAGATTCTCGCACCTTATTTGTGCATCGCGATTTAGCAAACTGTACGCATGTATTCGTTAGGAATGACATGGTAAGGAGATCTTTACAACCGCCGTATCAAGGCCCGTATATAGTTATTAAAAGATATAAAAAGTATTTTAGTATTCAAATATCAGGAAAAAGTGTTAATATTTCGATAGATCGACTCAAACCGGCCTACATTCTTAATGATCAGAGCATCCCAGCTTATAATAAGGATAATTCTGTTTGTCATGATAATTCCGTACCACAAAGCAATGCTAAAGAAAAAGGTAGCGAACCGATTGTCACTTGCACCACTCGAAGTGGTAGGCTTATAAAGAGGCCGATTCGATTCCAACTTTAGCACATCTGTTAAATATTTTTTTTTTTTTTTTAGTAATAAGACATGTATTATTTAGTATTAAATAAGACAAAGTGTAAAAATATGTAATTTTCTTTTATATTTAAGTAAATAGGTACTTACTTCATTACAGATCATTAGTTTTGTTAAACATTGTGTAAAGCTTACGCAGTACGTACTCAATACATTTCACACGCCATGCATGGCGTCAATTTCAGCTGAATAGAATAAGTCGCTGTAAGTTCCCCAAGCTGCCATAAGTACCTTTGATCATTGTTTTACTTCGAACGCAACTTGATAATAATTATAAGATTTAGGGTTGACTCAAATAAACTTTGATAGACTTAGTTTTATTTTTTTATTTAATTCATTTTATTTTTTGTATAATTTATTATGTACACATTTTTTTTCAAAAATTAACAGGGGAAGTACTGTAGCGACATTGTTTGTATTAAGTACATCGATTGCGTCATAGGGAACGATCGCTTCGTAGCTGCCTGCGCGCAGCGAGTCAGTCTTCCCGTGACCCGCGTCCCTTGTACTTGTTCATTAGCTATACTTAATTAACTTATGTAACGTGTTTAAATAAATATATATTCCGTTTTCATTATACATTCATTTATCATTCAAGCACCCTTCTGATTACCGCACCAGTAGTGGAGTGACAACCCTTAAGACTCAGATATTTATAGGCGGTAAATACATTTTGTTTGTACACATAAGGGGCCATGCATAAATTCTGTACACGAATTTCATCATTTTTGACCCCCTTCGTCCTTGTCACAGCTGGTCACATTTGTGAGGACCCCCCCTCTTCCCTAGTATGACGTCACATATTATAAAATTTTACATCTAGAAATAATTATTTAATAAAAACAGCAAATCAAAAATTTGTTTTATTTAAATTTAAATGATTTTGAAATGTGACGTCACGAAATTTAGGACCCCCCTTGTCACACAATTTCACACTTCGACGACCCCCTCCCTCCCCCTTAACTTGTGGCGAATTTATGGATGGCCTCTAAGCACCTAAAGTAGGTACACAATAAATTGTGTATGAATTAAAATTTACTATAAAATTAGTAACTGTAGTAATTTAGGATGCTCGGCATTCTGTCATTTTGTTGTATTTAGGTACACACACATGATAAAGATAAAAAGATGGTCAATGGAATTCTGTTCTGTCACACAGTGTGACAGAAATCACACTACACTTAGTTACATTTTATGAGAAAAATGTAATACATATTTTGATGATAATATAGCCTCTGCAGCCAAATAAACAAACTGAATGGAACTCTGTTAAAGAAAGACACAGTAATCTTGCATAATAGAAAATAATTTTGACTGTCAGCTTAAAATTAAATTTACACCCATTCTGCATCCGCAGTAAATACAGGTAGCCTTCTTAAAGCTCTTGATAAATACAAACACTCCATTCATATTCATTCAATTCTAAAGTTCCGTCATCATACTTAACCTTCATCATCATCAGATCAATCAGTTCCAAAATACTTCTGTCCAAAGTGGTTGGGTGCAACCGGGTGCAATTCAGAGGTGAGGATCTTCATCTTGGGCACGTAGTCCACCACAGCTTGAACGGCTGCTGGTGTGCAGAACAGGTTAGAAAGGATTATCCTCTCCTCTTTCACCCCATGTTGGGTCAGGACATTCACAGCCTGTAATTGTGTTATAAACAATTTAGGAAGAACTGACCTACACTAAGAAATTAGTCTACTTTATGTAGATTTACAAAATCAAATTATGTTTAGCTGTTTTCCATTTCATATACCTACCTCAATTACGCTTTTCTAAGATTAATATCTTACATGTAATAATTGTTATAATAAAATGATGTGTAACATAATTAAATTAAGGTTCTTAAATTCCATGATTTAGGGTGCTTGTTCATTAACACGGAGCGAGGCGGCGGAGCGGAAAAACGATTTTATGCAATCCTATTGGTTAATATTTCCTCGTTTCTCCGCTCTGCGCGCCGCCGCCTCGCTGCGCGTCAATGGGAAGGCACTCTTAAGAACTCTTATCTAATCCAAGCTTAGAAAAGACACAATTCTGTGATTTAAATTTTCAATTAACTTATGAATGAATTATAATTTCTAACCTGTTTCACTGTGTTTCCGGTGGACATAATAGGATACATGAGTAGAACCTGCCTCCGTGCAATATCCTCAGGGAATTTAGCATAGACAACGTGGGCCTCATGTGTGTCCGTGTCACTCTCTACCAAGATCTTGCCGATACGGATGGAGCGGCAACAGTCTCGGAGACCCTAAAAATAAATCTTTGTCTAAAAAGATTTAATGAGGTTATTAGAAATAAACAGTAAGAATGTTAAACAGTTTCTATAATTTAAAACATCTACGAGACAATCTTCTATAAAAGATAATGCTACAGATTCCGGAAAACATCTTGACTTCTTATTATTATTCTTAATACGCGTTGCAGGATACTGTACCAACCATCATAAACATTTATTTATAAAAGTAGTTTGTATGTACATTATGTACCTATACATAGACCAGTCATAAAAGTCTTTAATATTTCTTTCATGGCTTTATTTTATAACAGCGGGTCTACCACCTAACTCTATCGCTTTGACTCTGGCTTTGGTTAATGACGTCAGTGCACTGTCTGTCCTTGTCATCGTGATATGGTATGACAAGGACGGACAGAGCATCGCTATCGCTCTGGCTAAAGCTTTGAGTTAGGCAGGCTCCAGGTCATTTTAATAATCTCATGTAGTGAAAATACAATTGACAGATTTAAGAGCGCTTAGTCTGCACACTAGCGTCGCCATTGGAACGAGAATCATAGTGCTAAAATAAATAAAGAAGAAATTGTGAATTTTCTTTCTGTAGTGCGCTCCGAAGAAGCTTTGTGGTACTTTTTATTGCTTGAACAATATTTTCCAGCCTGTTGTTTAGTTTAATGGATTTTTTTGTGAAAAGTGGCCACTTTTACAATCACTGTAATAAATTTAAAATTAAAAATCTTTACATATAACCCAAACAGGAAATCAATTTTACCTGTTCCATTGCTTCTCCTGATCGGACAATGGACACTCCACAATTGCCTGCGCCATATTTAAGGCCTTTATACAGAGCTCCTGTAGGAGTTATGACTTCACAATCCGTAAAAGGCAATTTGTTGAGGCTTTCTTCAATCACTAGGCGAATCAAACGATCTGCATAGAACTTGAAGTCACTTCGAGTAGTATTTCTGGAGGTACAACGAAAAGTCAAAATACAGCATGGTAAGAGGATGTTATTTAAATTGAACTTCATTAAAATTTGTGATCGGCAATAGGTATTTCAGTCCTAGCCGTCCTATCATTTACTACTGACTAAATAAAACGACTGATCTAAAGATCTGTAAACTAAACAAAGTGTTAAACGTGTTTTCTTGCGTCACGTTGTTACGATTGAAATGGAGGAATTTACACAAACTGCCTATACTGGAATTAATGCTTTTATTTGATTGAATCAGGCGTCACTTGGCGGAAGTCCCAAACCATTTTGAAAAAAGAAATATATGTAGCTTACTTCCGCAAACAAAATATGCAAGATACACCGCCCGCCCGCCCGCAAAAATATGCAGCACACCACAAAATATAAGTGCACAATACCTGCATTTAGCAAGACAGCAACACACCTTGCACCTTCACCAATTAGGCTACTCTACACGTGTTTCGCCCCAACCCGAAGGATGATCTAACTCCTGAGGATGCTCCGGGTTGGGGCGAAACACGTGTAGAGTAGCCTAATTGGTGAAGGTGCAAGGTGTGTTGCTGTCTTGCTAAATGCAGGTATTGTGCACTTATATTTTGTGGTGTGCTGCATATTTTTGCGGGCGGGCGGGCGGTGCATCTTGCATATTTTGTTTGCGGAAGTAAGCTACATATATTTCTTTTTTCAAAATTAATGCTTTTACTTTTAGCACCATCAAAATAACATCGACAAAGTAATAGATTCATTAGCTTTTTATAAACTTACTTGTCCCTGAGGATGGTTTGAAGCTCTTTAATATTGTCATTTGATGGAAGAAGAGTGAGGCTATCCCCAAAATGCTCTTCGACCTCATTAGCATCCCACTGCCTAATATCAGTGTCAATAAATTCCATTGTATTTGTAATTAAATTAGCTACTATCACAAGAGAAAACGCAAGCAATTATATTTATTTCTTAGCAAAACAGGCAGCAGGCACGCACGCACTCACTTTACTTCACTTCTAATGTCAAATTGTCAATTTGACTGAATTTGATTTTGACGTTGTCAATGGGTGCATTCCAGGCTGGAATTTCCAGCAAACTAATCGCTGAGCTATCAATCACCATAGATTAAATACATTTTAACGATGGAAAGTAATAAAATTAAGAGCCCCAAACCCCCAGCCCGTAGATTACGTAACTCTGTTGCTAACTGATTGAAAGCGCAGTTACATTGCTGCTTTAATTAAGACAGTTCTCATATTGGTCCTTACTAAAGCAGCAATGTAACTGCGATTTCTGTCAGAGTTGACTGCAACAAAGTTACGTAATTGCCCCTTACGTAATTACCCGGGGGTAATAACGTAAAATTTTTAAATTTGAGATTTTTGCATTTACAATGCTATTTTTATACAATACTAAATAATATACTAGAAAAAATACGACTCGCACCAGATCAATACTCAGACGGGAATCGAACCCGTGACCTTTGGATATCCGGTCCAATGCTCTGACCGCTGAGCTACCGAGTCACTAGTGACATCGTCGAATTTGGTGCGAGTCGTATTTTTTCTAGTATATTATTTAGTATTGTATAAAAATAGCATTGTGAATGCAAAAATCTCAAATTTAAATAGCTATTTCGTCTTAATAGATTGCCAAATATCTGGAAAGATATTTCAATTGAATGTTGAGGTAATTCCTCACATTGATGAAATAACGCTGGCTTGCAGCGTAAGAGTAGAATATACTAGAAGAAATTCGACGATGTTACTAGTGACTCGGTAGCTCAGCGGTCAGAGCATTGGACCGGATATCCAAAGGTCGCGGGTTCGATTCCCGTCTGAGTATTGATCTGGTGCGAGTCGTATTTTTTCTAGTATATTATTTAGTATTGGATAGAAGCTTAGAGTAAGACGGGCTTCTGTTCGAAGCCGCGATGCTCGAAGGATAGAAGTATATCTGGTAAAAATCTCCTAAATTTAAAGTCCATTACTACTACTACTACCGACTACCTATTTTATGAATTTCGACCAGAGCTAGAGAAAAGGCCGAATATGATGTTGCTACATCACATTAATGAAACAATTTTACATACTTATACAAAGTATTTCTTTATTTGCCCAGAAAATACAAATGAATGATTTGCTAGAATATTTCCACTTTTTACGTTGTAGTTAAATGACAATGCATGTCTGTACTATAATAATTATATTTGTTCTGAAAATGTAACCACAAAATCTCATTCACAAAAATATATAATTATGTATTTAAAAATATGTATTATGGAACTGTTAACCGCTAATTCGCACTAGGCGGAATATCAACAACAGTTATTTTCATAAATGCATGAAAAAAATAAATGCCCAAAAGATACTTAATGCTGTTGGTAATAATACATCTTAAGTCGAACATCGTAAAAATAATATACTTAATGTGTACAAAATAATATTACAAAACAGATAAAAAATTATGTAACATGGTTGCAACGGACAAATAAAAACAATGAGTGATTTCCATTTATCAACAAATATGTTTAAAAATGAACTTGATATGCCTAAATGTACTACTACAAACAATAATATTTTTAATAAAATAAAATAAATGGTTACAAAAATGTACTCTTACAATTTCAATACTTTTAAATGGTAAGTAAAAGTCAGGTTCTAAAACCAGATTATAAATAATAAGTAGATTACATTGGTATTAAATTCATAAACCTAATATAAGTGTGTTTATCCTTACTTGTTCTATTTTTGGTAAACAATCTTCACCCAATTCTTTCTTTAAATATTCATTTTTAAAATACAACAAATGGTTTATTACAACAAACAATTTAATATAATACGACAACATATCTTTAATTAACGATAAAAGTTTAAAAGACGTACTTATGGATAACTATCAAAAAGGTTAACCTACTAAATAAGACAAGTAAGAAGATAAACAGACTTATAAAATAAGGTGTCATCTTGTTCTTGTACCCTTGATCGTTCACATTGCATTGCTACAAAAGTACAACAAAACGAAAAGTAATGGAATTATTTATAATATTTAGTTACCGTCTTCAGAGGGTTTATGCGCTATACTAGCGCCGCCAATGGAAAAAAACATAGTGCTTAATATAAAGACGAAATTGTGAATTGTAATCTTATAGTGCACTCCGAAGAAGCTTTATGGTACTTTTAGCAATAAAACACCATTAAACTAAACGATTTAGTTTAATGGTGTTTTATTGATAAAAAAAAAGTGACCACTTTTAGCAATAAACTAAACGACAGGCTCGAAAATATTGTATAATCTATAAAAAGTACCACAGAGCTTCTTCAGAGTGCACTATAAGAACACAATTTACAATTTCGTCTTTATTTTAGCACTATATTTTTTTTCCATTGGCGGCGCTAGTGTAGCGCATTAACCCTCCTAATATAATATTGTGTAATTTTGGTTATAATGTGAGGTTTGCATTTCTTTTGTTACGAGTACATAAACCGTACGGATAACCCATCCCAGCCGTATTGATTAAATATATATTTTATTACCCACCTATATTACAAAGTAACAAATATAATTGGGAGCAAACAATTTGAGACATAATATTATGTTTTCTTGTTAACATTTACAAACAAAATACCTAGGTATCTATTTAGCACTCCTGTATGAGGCAGGATTATAAAAAGGTTTCTCTAGGTTAATTTCTGTCAACTTTAAAAAATATGTAAAAGAAACGAACCCAAGATATTATCTTAACTATTTGTAATAGCTTCCTCAAAATGTTTGGTGGCCCAATTTTTTTGCTCCCAAATGTATGAATGAAACATTATATTTTTTAGAAACTACGTTAATCAACTTTGGGTCTGACTCGCGTTCGTTATTATTAGTTTAGTACAAAGCAAAACGCCTATCTCAAATTTCTACATTTAACATTGTGAATTCTATAATACTAGGGAGTTTTTCACATCATTTGTCATTCGAATTTCCATGATAACACCATGACTCAAATTCAGAGGCTTAAAAACAATTTGTATTTCATTCCATCACTATTACGCAGACATAAAAAATATCTAGACCTGAGTTTTCAGTCCAAAACTTAAAACCTCTTATGATTACGAGGACTCGCCAAAACACTTATTCCTGATTAAAAATAACATTGTAATTCACAGCACGATGGCATACGATAGTTATCGAAATGACTATTTTGTACAACTCTGATGACATACCTACCTAGGTCTTTCTTATCATCGAATGATTATGGCGAATAACGACGCTTTATCGAATTGACCCGACTTCTAACTATTCTAAAAGGATCACGATAGTCGTGAGTTTTGCTCAGCAGACAGACACGGGACGATACCCTAAATTAATTAACATATAGCTTTGGAGTTACCTATTCCATTAGTTTCGTCAAAATTCAACATACGCAAAAAACACATTTGCGCTAAACTAGCACAAAGCCGCTAAAACTGCTCTAACTATTTAGAATCACGAACTGCAAATCGATGCTTTGACACATTACAATATTAGAAATGGTCGACTAACTTGGACATGTAGACGCTTAAATCTTAATTTGTGTGCGTCCAAAGTCAGCTTGTTGGAGAATTCTATATCTAATTAAGTCTATGGTCGTATTTAGTGATGCACTAACGAACAGACCCAGTTGCTCAGACCATTGCTTTTAGGGCCACTCTATTAGATAAGAACGCTCGGGAAGTCAGCAATGTGCGCATCTTGATCTGACAGTTCCGTCAGTGTTGCAATAAATACGGCCTAAGTCGACGCGTCGCGATTTTACGAAAGTAAAATCGGTCGCGAAGTTTCCTTAGGAGCTTAACGCGAACCGCGACGAATCGCGTGGAAGCGTTTATGAATTTGAACTTTATATTACGCCTGTATCCACCGCCAGGCGCAAAGTCGATATTTAACACGAAAATTCTCAAAGTTTCCACAGACTAGCCCCCACATACCAACTCCCATCGAGAGCTTACCAACTGTCATTACTCAAATATCAATATTGCTTATTCCACTAGGAATCAAATTTCTTACACTTTGTGCGCTTGTTTGACAAGCGTTTCAAAGTATTTAAGTCTACCCTACGGCCGTGCGACCGAACAAGCGATACTCATAAACTTTACAATCTGTACAGATCAATAAACACTATGCTTTTACGAATAAATTATTCATTAAATAATCACTCGTTTTCTGTAATAAATACGTTAAACAATAACAAAGAAAATATACATCGAGCGGGTAGAATCGTACTCGGACCGAATTCAGAAGGTTCCGAAACTACTCGTTCTTTTTGTAAAAGATACTCTTGACGTTTTTGACGTCATATTCAGATTAAATACATCCAGCGTTTTACCAACATACGGCCGGCCATGCGATGCGACGCGCGAATTGCTAATACAACATGGCGTGTGATGCTGCGAATTGTGAATTAATTAACCGCTGTCCTGTGAACGAGTCGAGCGCGCAACGAAGAAAGAATTCACGTGTTGCTTTGCTTTTTGCTGCTTCGCCGTGGCCGGGCGTAGTCGAATACTTATCATTTCGGTGCCTTCCATTCGGTGCGACCCGCCCAAACTCGGCGAGACCGCAGCGCAAGTTTGGTTACTATTATCTATCACAGAATTATAATAACACAGTAGGTAGCGCACGTATTTAAACTATTGGGAGGTTAAAATAAATATTTTGGGGTAATTTGACATGTTAATTTGCGCACTCAAAGGATTACGCATGCCGCAAGGGTACGTTCAGTACCCGTAGCACGAACAGCTATAGAGAAAAACGTTCGCAAAAAATTCGATAGCACAGCGCCATCTATCGACAAAAACCAAATTAAATTAATCATAGTCAATTACTCTATAGAGTACTTTTACGCGCGTTTATTTCTCGATAGATATTCTTGTTAGGGGTGCAGATCGAGACGCACTCGGATAACTTGCGATTGCGACCGTCCCCGCCCCTTTTGAGAACCAAACCCTAGATTTAGTTGCCAACTACTGTATGTATTGTAATACCGTGCTATTATGCGATAAACAGAAGCTACCTATGAGCTCCTAGCGGGGAGGTGTGGAACTAAACTGGCGCCGCGCGCCTGGAATGTAAGCGGCCCCCGCAATACCAACCCTAACGCCTCGGGAGAAGGTCCAATTCAATTCGCTGTTAAACAGTGTCGATGTCTGAGTAACTTCGATCAAGAATACCCTACAGATGTCTGGTCAGTCCCAAAAATGGCACCCCGAAATAACATCACACCTTCGAACTGAACATTGACACAAACTGCGCTTTAGAATAAGCAGATAAGGCGTAGATTAGTTTAAACGCTGTCGTTTTTTCATTTACTAAATACTTTTGTCAGTTGGTGCCATATTCGCGTGCTGTTTTAGTTCCTGAAGCGTTATCTGGTATTCTTTATCGAAGCTGAGTAACCCATATTTAACTATAGATATCAAGCGTAGTCATCGAACATGATATCTTATCTACTTGAAACAACACTGAGAAAAAACTTTGTTAAAAAAAATTACTGAATGAATGTGTCATGTTATGAATCGCGTGATGAACTTGTTCATTTAACTTTTTAATACTTATGCTAATAGATTACTATCTATTGTCGCAACAATGTCTATCTATAGTATTGATGGATCGCTCTATTCAATTGTGGTTTTAATTAGATGTGATGCATAATCGCTTTTTAACTGTAGCATAACAACCAAGTGACACATTATCACCTCCTAATTGCATAATTGCTCGATTACATGTTCGTTATCACACTGTTAATTCAGCAATAATGGATGTTTACCATTACTTATCAACTACGTGGCGATACAGAGATCGACCTCGACATTCGAACTTCACCCGAGACGACTTTTGGAATAAAACAATTCAACCCCCGACCGGACCTAACTAAACTAAATCGTTTACCTACTAGCCTAGCATCAAGATAGAAAAACAACTGAAAACACGCCCGATGGGGGTCGACTATCCAGCGAACGTCCGTAACCAGTAACTACGCTAATTATCACAACTCGACTAGTGCGCGACGACGCCGTTCCTGTGCCGCGGGAAACTATCGTACTGGACTTTGGAGCGGAGCTCGGGGATCGGCTCCGGTTCGACCTTGGCCTTTTTGCCCGGTTTGGGGGATAAGTAGGCCTTGTAGAAGAACTGCGCGAAGAGGACGAAGTAAGAGAAGTACATGGCCATGGAGAGCTTGAGGTTGATGTTGCTGATGTGGCAGGAGTGCGGCGGCGCGGTGGCCAGGTAGTTGGCGGCCCAGATGTTGATGGCGCAGCCCACGATCATCTGCGTGAGCTGCAGCGCCGTGATCACCATGGCCAGCGCGCGCGGCGGGTACTTACCCATGCTCACCAGCGCGTAGTACGAGTACATCACACTGGAAACGAACAACAACTAATTATGTATATTACTGGTGTGTGTAGGTAGGTAGTAGGTTCAAATGATTATATTTTTTGTGAACTATAAAAACACTAATCGTCGCTATGTAACAAACATTTTTTTTTATTTATTCGGAATAACAGACACTTAGGCAGGCCTATACAGGCCTTATTAACTACAGAAATTTTAACATAATATTACTTCGGTCGGCCAAAATAGTTATTCACAGATTAAGCCAAATTTGATAACACCAAAATTTGACAATACAATGTAGGTAATTGTATAGTTGAGAAACACCGATAAACCCAAAAACTCAATACAAACAACAAAATATTTGACAAAACATTGGTGATATGATACTGCGTTATTTAGCTCCGAAAGATTGGTAATTATTTAAAGATGAACAAGGAGGCATGTCTACTTAAATCTGCTGGCTTAAGTAAAAATAAACCGTAATTTACTGCCGATTAGATATGAACAATGACCAAGATGAATCTAACCTTGAACCTAGGACACCGTGCGATGACTATTTTTATTATTCCTACTGATTGCGTCAACTTAGAACTTTAATCTTAAATCTCACCTAATCTGGCACTCAAAGTCAAACTCAAAATCTATTTACTTACATAAGTAATACATATTCGATTTTTCATTTAATCCACATCTTACTTATTTAACACCAAATGTCTCTAGGTATATGTTTTTAAGTATTTAAGTAATTATTATCTTTCTACATAATTTACAGACAATAGAAATATTGAAAAAACAAGAAATGCCTAGGTAGGTACTAAGCTAGTAAATTAATAAATGCTAATCACTAATTAGGCATGTGGTGTTTGACTGATTGTTGAATAGTGAATAACAATAATATTATGTAAAAGATTGTTGTTGTTAAGTTATTGCTTAACAAAATAATTTTCAACTAATAATAAATTATGAGCTAAGGCCTAATAAGGTTGCCAAAAACAAACAGTTTTTTTGTTGTTGCACCGTAATGTTTTTGTTACAGATACCGTAATGATATTGCCTGTTACTAATGACAAGTAAGTTATGATTACCTATAAATGTTTATAGACTTGAATCGATTGTGTAATTTTTCAGCCTAGTTACTAGTCTAAAACCAATCAAAATAAGATTTATTTTAATTTAACTAACGATAAACATTAAACTTTCAAGTCGAAGTAGCTACTTAAAATTGGTACTTACTTACCTAACCTATCTATTTTTAAAACATAAAACAATTTGCTGATGCAATCGCAAGCAGAGCAGAATCTTAGCAATTTTATGTCATAAATAAAAGCAAATAAAATAAAAGTTCAATTGTTTTTTTACAAAGAATTACGAAACGAATCCGCCGCCAATCTCTTTTGAAAGTGGCTAGCTCCAACCTAGCTCTGTCTTAGCCGTTGTGTCGACTAATTTATTCTTTACACATTTCAGTTTGTCAGCAGGCTTCAAGAATGACCGTCACTTTTTGCGAACGATAGAGTTAAAAAAATGTCTTGATTGATATCACGCGCCGAGCGAACCTAATAGAAAAGATATAAACGAGAATACGTTGCCCAGTAATATCTAATTTGTGGCTCAGTTGCCGTTGCCGGCCACAGACGCATTCTTCGATCTGCCCCCGTATTGCAACCTCTTAGGCTGATCACAGACCTACCGGTTTCTTTTCTTTGCTTTGCTGTTCGGCAATGGACCGCCGGCCAAGAGGCTCATTTTCAATCTATCGCATATTTTCAATCTAAGTACATTTCACGTATATGTATGTTCTTGTGAGATTTGTTCCTTAAACGATCGTTATGAAAACACAAAAAAATTGTTTAAGTAGGTAATGATGCCACTCACGACTCTGTTTACAATTTACCTATATAAATATGCGATCGATTTATTTTTAGCGATCGGAGACCATGTTCAGGGTGGCATATCTCCCAGAAGCTTCCTACTTCGCAACCCAGACGATGATATTTGATAACACCAAACTAATGGCTATCTTGCCAATTTGGTCTGGTCCCAATATACGATAGATTGAAAATGACCCTGGTTGGCCGGCGGTCTAAACAGCAAAGCAAAGAAAAGAAACCAGTAGGTCTGGGGTCAGCCTAAAAACTCGCCAGTTTTCTGAATAGCTATCAATGCATCTTATATTTGCTATATAGTGAGAAAGAGATATGTAACTATGGCAATTCATAAACCTGGCAAGTTTTAAGAGGTTGTAATACCCCCCCCCCCCCCCAGGGCTTTTTTTTCGACAAACCGCTTCCTAATTGGCATTGGCAGTTGGCAGCCATATGTAAATACGGGCGAGTATCGTCAAATGAGAAGCTTATCGATCGATAGCTCGGATGAGCATAGAAATGCAAACGTAATCCCACTGCTCGCGATGTTATTGCGATGCGAGCTTGTTGTTTTTATGATTTAGAAGTGACGTAAGTAACACTATTACACAAAGTAGCCGTGTTTTTATTGAAGTTTGCTCATTAAGGTTAGGTACTTACTTAACTTTTTAACTGGAAAATTTTCGTACGAGAGCTTATACCTACATAAGGTAGATCGAGTTATATGAGTTACCTATCTATCTTTATCTTTTATTGATGGATTTTTTAATTTTTGATCTTGACTAACCGTACTCTACTAGTAGCACAGAATATACTATATAAGTACTAAACGTCTAGTAGTCAGTGAAATTCTAAACTGCCCTCCTAGACAAAGTTACATTTTGCTAATAATCTTCACGATCGATTCGCTTTTGAAAGAATGATGTATGGATCTGTTTGACGTTTTAAAAATCGATAGATAGCGAAAACTAATGCCTATCTCATGCATCAAACGAAAGCGAGATGCAAATGTGATTTGGCTTCCACTGAAGTTCACTGAAGAGAAAAAGTCCGCTACCGCTAAAAATATCGATTAACCGATGATAAATCGAAGTAAGGAATTTCGTACTATTTGCCGAAGTTATTTGAAAGATGTTTGTGTGACATCATGAATTGAGGTTCGCCATTTTGTCCTGATTGGGGCTCGATTTATATGTTTTAATTTGAAGCCCGCAGCCCGGCAGACTTGCTGAGGTTCGGAGCGTTAGCCGTTACGGCCCCTGTGTCTAAATACTAAACTAAAAAGTCATTTTACCTGTGCACGCAGTAGTTCATGACGACGAACCAGCGCGCGGACGAGGTGTACTCTGTGAAGGAGTACCAGCAGTAGAGCAGCACCGTTATGTGGTGGTACCAGTGGAGGAAGATGAGCGGCTTCTTGCGCAGCACTATGAACACCGTGTCGCCCAGCTCCGGGAGCTTCGACAGCACGAACATGTACGTCCAGAAGCCGGACACGCGATCCACTTCTATGAAACTGGAATGGAAGCAAAGGATTCATGTAGCATACTTTAGAGCAGATCAACAAATCAAAATACTTAATAAATAACCTCCTCTTTTTTTTAAGTTCGTTAAAAAGAAATAATGTTTAGAAAATGTCAATCACATACAAATTCATAGCCAGCCCGTACACAACCAACGTTGTAGATATGGAGTCAGAGTCTCGTCTACTTGTCTTGTGAATTGTTTGAATGCTGGAATCAATATTATACCTTCTTCCTATACGATTGACTACTAGGTGCTGCAAAAAGACGGTCGTGTGTGGGCAAGCTAAGAGGATATACCATATTTTCTCGTCGAAAATAAGTCTGTTACAAATAACGTTTCATGCAAAAGGAAAGTTAATTGTGCAACGTATTTTAATATTAGACTATTACTATTATATATTCTGTGCTATTGTCACGCGCTTGATGCGAGAGAGAAAAATGAGCTGAAGAATAACAATGATACATGTTTAATCAGATAATGGATTTAATTCTAACACATCCTACTCCTGAAATCTTATTTAAAGTACTTTTCTTTTTCCTCTGGATCAAGATAAAAAAGGACAAGAAGCCAACGAGTTCTACATAGGTCTCAAGTAGATTCTAGTTTTGTTTGGAGATTAGCAATTATTTTTTAAATTGTATTCTTCTACTTAAGCATTGTGGTAATAACTGCGATGTTATGTAAAAACACAGTTCTACTTATGCCAATTTTATGCTTCAAGTGGACAAATAGTTAAGTGCCATGAAATTGTCATAAAGATAATGTAGGTAAGTGAGCAATCTTGGATGGTTCTATTCATTCTTCGTATTACTGCAAACGTGACGATGTTAGCTGACATCCACATGCAACAATGATAAAAACATCAATATAGATCTTCCCAGAAGATTTTTTGTGTTGACTTTTGATAATGTATTGTAACATTCGCAATACTTGGTATTGACGTCACTTTCTCCGATAGCAAAAGTTTACAATGTGCAATACTATTTCCGTATTTGCGTGGGTGATGCGTTGCATTTGCATTGTATGCAATCTTTATTTAGGAAGAGCAATATTATTCTTCACTCAAATTGAGTCATCACTAATTCTCAAACTCCAATGTCAAACATCAAGTAATAAATACAAGTTTAAAGGGCCTAAGGTGCCTAAGTCAACGATTATACGATATTTTTGAATAACTCTTCCACAGTTTTCATTCTCCCTGTAAGTTTGAATATCCATTTAAGCTCAAAGTGGCGATTTTTTTTTTTTTTTTTAATATTTAATGGGTTTGCTCTTGACCCCAGTCTTGCCCAAAAGCAAAGACAGGGTCTACGATGGAGCGAGCTTGCCCAGAAGGTGCTTATTCACTCTGGCCTTGAATAGAGTCAGGTTGTATGCGCTCGGAAACACAGACGCCGGCAGGGAATTCCATTCCATAGCTGTGCGCATTATGAACGATGATGAGTAGCGTTTGGTACACAGAAAAGGTACCTATATCAACTAAGAACGGGTGGTAACCTGCAGTGCGTCTGGATGTCCGATGGTAGAAAGGAGAAGGTGGAATGAGTTCATGCAGTTCTTGAGCACACTCACCAAAGTACAATCTGTAAAAGACCGATAGGCAAGCAACTTTTCGGCGGTGAGCTAAACTTTTGGCAATAATGGATTTTAAAACTTACAGAATGAATGATAACTGTTGATGAGTTATTCAAAAAAGATTAGACAATGTAACAGATTATTACATGAGCTTTTTTTAAATATTGACTTGGTTTACGAGTAATAAAAATAAATGTAGTGGCGGCGCTAGTTTCACTACCACTGTTTTCTTGTCAGCTTGTCAGCGACATAGGTACCTACAGTCAATTTGAGTCAAAATAACATGACTCTGCTAAACTTGTAAACAAAATTCTAATATTTAACGTTATATCAAATAGCCGTGACGCCCGTGAATATTAATTCTACGGTTTATTTTCATAATATTCCATGAGATATTCCACTCACATAATATTGTTTGATAAAAATTGGGGTAAACGGCACTTTACTGAGAAGTTATGTGAGTTATGCTGCATCTGAGCTCAAACACGCTCAACCTACTTTTTGCCACAGTAAAGTGGAAATATTATGCAGAAACTCTAAATGGCAGGATAATTTGGCTGATTCACAAATCGTCCATCGGTGCACTACCGCTACCGCCAACTTGGCGCTAGTGTAGATGTAGACCTGTCATTTTATTGTTTGCTATTAATTTTTGGATGTAGGAAGCGAATTTTCGAAAATAAGTATATTTTTTTCTTCCAACACATTCTGGTTTTCTTCAATATTTAATTAGTTTACTGTCTAACATCCATTATAATTTATTATTAGTAATAATGAATAATAATATAAGCCTTTTTATTTCCTTAATAAAATAACATTTACATCACCAAAATTATAATTATAGATCATGCAATTTATTAACAAATTAAAGTAGAATTGATTTAAATATTTCATATAACTTTTTTTTATGTCTAAATACATTTAATATGTACATGCTTGATTTATTATATTATTTGTTTTATTTGTTTATTAAGGAGAGTAGACTTCTCTGTATAGAGTGAAGGCCTCCTCCATTTTTTCCACGTAGCTCTATTATTTGCTATTATCTGTCCAATCTTTTCCCGCTCTTTTAAAATTTCATCGAGCCATCTCTCCGGCGGTCTGCCTCTGTTTCTCTTGCCGACAGCACTATTATATATTCTGTGCCGACAGGTCCCTTCCATGACACTATCTTTTGGCCCACCTGTCCTCTTTCATCCGTGCAATATTATTAGTATCAACCATTTTAGATAAAATTTAAAATAAATGGGGAAATTGGGGGCAAATGTCCCGTACAACGGTCTCCAGCAGTAGCGATATTTTTTGTGACATCCCGCCATAATCATGAAACGATTCCCGTTTCAGAGATTTGAACTCTAATTCCTATCCTACTCATTTCAAATCAATTATATTTGGTTATTCCAATACTTTCAAATTAGCATTAATGTCTCACAGCTCTCGGATAGCTGTAACACTTTTTTCCTGCTTTCTCATTTACTGCTTTAATCGCTCTACTGTGTCTTTGGAGAGTACGCGTCAAGTCTATCCATAATAAGAAATAGAAAGTGGCGGGTTACATCATTTGTACAAAATATGCGACCTCACGTCATGCAGTGACGTGACGACACACCCGTAATGTGTTTAATTAACCCACTGGTACACATTTAGTGTTCATAATATTCTAGAATGCCTGTATTTGTGTGCAAACTCTCTATATCAGTCAGTATGATTGAAATTGTAGAATTGTTTTATGTCTTTAACAAAATAATGAGTTTTATAGGTGGGTTCTTTTTTTTAGTGCTATCTGCCAACCAAGGCACCTGTGCAAATTAGCAAAGAGACTTTGCAGAAGAGACTCTGAAAATAAATCGTCGCCACAGGTAAAGGACAGAAATGTCAAATTTCAATAAAATTATTAATTAATGCTTTATCTTGTCTTGATTGAACTATTATTATTGGAAACGCGTGTTATTCAATGAAAAAATAGGGCTTTGTTTTAGACAATTAAAAAAAAAATAGACAAAGTTTTACGTACCTAACCACCTAACTATTGTTTTAATTAAACGGTTGTTAGTGGTTTGAGAACTGTCATGTGCCGGTGCACACAATTATTATTTTTATGTTCCCTACATTAATTATATAATTATAAGTTTGTTTTAGTCCGCTTTTGTGGTCAATTTAGTTTTCAATTCCTACATGAAGTTCTCTCTCATTCAAGTCAATAGAAACATTTTCTTGGAATATAAATAATTAAAGTTACGGTAATATTAATATGATTATGAGGCTAAACTTTATTCTCAACAAAGGTGGTTAAAAAGATAAAGTCAACTTGTTCGTAACGATACAAGTGTAATTTTCTTGGTAATTTCCTAGCTACCCTAGTCCGTACGTATCGTATGTATGTAGTTATTATGTATTCTGTGCTAAAGGGGCCGTATAACGCCAAATACCTACACATACACACAGTGAGTGGCGTAGCGAGGGGGGGGGCGGAGGGGCGGACCGCCCCGGGCGCCACCATAAGGAGGGCGGCAAAACTGGGGGAAAAAAATTTGTTCAGACACTGGCGGTCAGTCAGACAATTAATTTTTAAGAAGTTCGCTCTTATCCACTTCACTTGTACAATAGCATAACTCGTATTAATTACCTATAGACTGTCACTATACCTACTTATAGACTGTCTATAGGTATTAAAATGGTAGCTACATTGCAGTGGCGTAGCAGCGTATTGGGGGTGACAGGGCCCTGCCGGCCCCCACTTTTTAGGGGGCGGCAAAATCAGCAAAAACTTGTTTAAAATTTTTGAAAACTTGTATTAATCTTGTTATTATGCAATTTTTCTTTCAGATTTTTTATTTGGTTATCCGTTATCCACGAGCGAGAATAACAACTTGTGTTCTTGATTTGATTGATTGTAATGATTTTGACCAAACCATCATCGCCGTATGGCCGGGAGCGCGCGGCGCGCTACGCACGCCGCGACTAGGCTACCCTCTCGTTGATTGATTGATTGTAATGATTTTGACCAAACCATCATCGCCGTATGGCCGGGAGCGCGCGACGCGCTACGCACGCCGCGACTAGGCTACCCTCTCGTTGATTGATTGATTGTAATGATTTTGACTAAACCATCATCGCCGTATAGCCTGAAGCGCGCGGCTACATTAAAGATTATGCACTGAAAATCCCGAAGAGTTAATTTTTAGTAAATGAAATAAGGTAGGTAATAATTATTTTACTAAAGGAATAACTTATTTTCTTGACTTTTAATGAAAATAGGGGGGCGGCAAAATTCGGGTCCGCCCCGGGCGGCACAAACACACGCTACGCCACTGCATACACATCTTTGAGCAAAGATTTCACACAGTAGGTATTACTTGATTTATCAGTCCCAAATAAATAATGTAGAAAGTAGATTATAGTCCTCAGTTATGTGATTGACAGAAACGTGATAGCTCAAACTTTTCTCGATAGAAAAAAATCGTAAAGTGACCTCCAATTTTGTAGTTTTCCTCCAATAAACCTATAATATTGAAACTATAATAAAAAATAAACCTTAACTAGCTCTCTAGTTTTGTGATTGTCAGTTTTCCAAAATAAGAAATAGTATATTAGTTATTAATTAAAAACGATAATGTTAGATAATTTTTACTATGAAAATTGCTTCCAGCGTTGTACGGCCCCTTAAGTAGCTCTTAATTATTGGCTATTCTGCAATAATACGGGTGATTAAGCTTGTCAACTTATTGTACCCAAGGGCTACGCAAGAGACTGTATGTGACCTTGTGAGCGTGTATTACCGTGGTGTATGCCACATTCAGACACGCAAGCAATGCGCGCCGCATGAGATGACGCGTGTGTTCCGATAGCACGTGAGATATCTAATCATAATCTCCGATAACCTCACTTCACTACCGGCTACACGAGATCGATAAAGTACAAACTAGCTATTTGAAATGTTGCATTAATTAAAAAAATCTAGTTAGCTGCTGGACTCGCCTTAATGGGATTATGATGGGAGGGATGGTTTGTGAGATGAGAGCATCGAATTTCATGTCGTTTTTTCTGTTACTGGGAAAATTATTCAGTTTCATTGGAACACTAATGAAAAGTAAGTATGATGATTTCACCTTGTCTACAGAGGTAATAAAAATTTAAAAAGAATATTCTTGAATGAGTCATTTGATTCGAGGGGGAAATACGCGTCGATTCCGTTTGCTTAGTTAAAGGAATCTTATACTACATCTTCCATCATCCTCTCGGTCGGTACAATTTACAAAAGCACCGAATAAGTACCTAATCTGTGTGGTACACACGACGATGACGACGATTTTTTACTGAAAAAAATTATAAGAAACACGTTTTTAAAACGAATAAAAAAATATATAAGTAAATTGGGCTAAAAACATAAAACATGGACTAGAAAAAACGGACTTCCATCGGAATTCCATCCCCATTTTGGAATATCCGTCCTCAACCAACTGACGTCATGGAACGATCTCGATCGACAAAAGACCATGTTCGTACCCTAACGACGTTTTAATTTTGAAAACACTAAATGCAGTGACCACAAAACATACACTAAAATGTTAATTTTAAATTACAGTTTGTGCTCTAACGCCCGAGTTAACAACTTAGTTCAAGATCAAGAACAACAAGTTACAGCACAGAGGGTTACATGAATATTGAAGAATAAATCAGATGTGCTTCAATACCCTGAATTATCGTGTAGTGATCAAGATCATACATTATTATAAAATACATCCTACATGTTGTAATAAATTCGAGCAATTATGTAGGTTGTTTTTCTAAGTGGCTACATAAAATTATGATAAGTACCAAGTATTTTTTTCCTAAGTACGGTAGACGGCACGCTGGGCTTACACGACCTGTCAAATTTCTTCAATCATTTTAAGTCGATTCACTGTAGATTTTTACAGTTTTGTGTAGCTTGATATGCTGCTGACTGTACATTAGGATTTCTATACGAAAAAAAATAATACATGGTGTTTGTTTGGCCTAATAGATCTGAATATGACAGATAAATTGCATACTACCCCGGAAAATTATTAAACTTCTTTAAACCCTGAAAATCACGACTTTTTAAAAAAGTTTTCTGTTTATGATAAACTGCATGCATAAGTGGCACTGGCAATGGCAACCCTAAGCCCTAGAATAAAATTGATTATTGAATACAATAGTCTAATTTCGTTTAGAGTTGTCATTTTGAATTTTTCCATACAAATAAAAAAAAACTCAGCCATGCGGCGGTTTTCAAGGTTTATAATAATTTTCCGGGGTTGTATGCGTGGTACTCTATCTATCTACCATAATCGGCTTTATGAGGCTATTACCAAACACCCTATATATTAGCTGACGCAATCAATGTGAGCTGTGACAAAATAACTAATTTGCATGTAAGACCTAAGGACAGGACACTTTTTCAAGGCTAACTGCAGTTGCTACTCTACTTAAACCATAAAAAATAAGATTACCTGCATGAACATTTAAAACGGCAATTAAAAATGTCTAGAGATGTCATGTACATCATTGTTTATTTTATTTTCTACCTATGGCTGTCTGTCATAAGTTATTTTTTAAATAGATAGTAGAAATTGAACTAGCTAGTGAGAAAATAAATTGGATAGAATCAATTCATCAAGGGTGATGTACTTTGTTAACCTAATAACTAATTGGTTAAGTTCAAGCGCTTTAATGCGGGCACATGACAAACTTGAAGTACACATCATTAGGTATTATATAACACAGAGATATTAAATTAGACATTTTTTGTTCCTATGGAGAATATTTTTTACAAAATATTATTATTGTTCTTTGAACTTGGCGAATCTATTTTGTAAGCAGTAAATAAAAGGTTATCTTCCATCGAAGGTTAAACTAAATATTTGTTTGGGCACGGATACTCTGTGGCACGGATATAATGCAAATAAGAACGTGTCGTTTCATTACCTACGTCTTTAAATGATAAGTATTATTATAATGATCATCTCCGATTAAACTAATTTTGGAAAGTCTTAAAAACTAGATTTGTATCGCAGACCATATTTGGTTACGAGAAACTGTGTCTTCAGCTAAAATTAATAAAAACTGGCCGGCATTGGCCGTGAGCCGTGACCGTCGCCCGACGTCTACAAAATGCTGAATCAATACTAGGCCCGGATAAAGAAACTTCCCACAATTTTGGAATCAGTACTACCCTTTATAAGAAGAATATATTTTTCGTTTTTTTCTTTTTGTATGCATACCAGTATCATTAATTACATAAGGTAGTTTCTGCATACTTTCAAAAGGTTTGTTTCTAACTAAATGTTTCAAAAACCCTCAACATTCTTCTAGCACACAAATAGAATGTGGAATAAGCATCGTCTGCGGCTGCGTCCGGACAATAAACTTGAGGTTATATAGATTTATTCGGCCCAAAACAGAATGAGGCCTCAGGAATTGTTTTCCTTAAAGAAAAAAAACTTGTTTTCGCTTCAATGCTTTATCTTTTCTGTTCGATAGTACCTAATTTATAAATTGCAAAGGTGTGTAACATTCTGTCGGTGATATAACCAATAGACTTTGTTGGCTATTGAAATGAGATATTGGCAATTGTTTTCTTGTATCCGCAGCACTCGTCTCTACAAATATTGACAAGACTCTACTAGCAAAAACTACATTCCGATTTTCTAAGAAATCACGTCATTCCGTTTCACGTTGTAGAGTCAAGTTCCTACGCAAGTGGATATATTGTGATGTCAATTTAAACCTATTATTAGATATGATATCATTTAAATAATAATTCCTATCCCCAAATTATCAGTTAGATTTTATGACCTAACAAATCCTGCAATGGTTCTGCCAATCTCAGAAGTGTTATAAATTATTAAGACTGTTATGTTACTCAGTTTAGCGAAGCTATGTTTTAACGGTAATAAATATGAAATAAAGAACAGCACATGTACCTACTTAGTAAATTATATGTACTTACATGTACCTAAGTGATACATATTATCAGAAAGATAAAACTGATAAGGAAAAGTCTGCTATTGATCCTTTATATTACCTCCTCCTGATCCTGTATTGTATATCAATCATGATACAGGTTTATATTGCCTCTGTTCTATCATGATTGATATAGGTACTTATACTTATGAGAGTTATTAAACACTGCCCATGCATTACCAAGAATGTAACTTACTTTGTGTTGTGACATTTATGATCAGAGTCAGAAATCAAATGATGAATAATGAATCTAAATTAAAATGGCTTCAATCCCGACGACGCCGAAATTTCTACCGGACATTTAGCTCATGAATTTAAAAGTTCGCTAAATATCACTACGCGGTATGAATTGTGAAACGAAATGCACGCAGATGACCTTCTATTGAATCTAGTTATTTTTTAAACACTATGAAATACAGTGGATGTAATCAAATATAAAATAAAAAACTATACATATTATTTCTTTCCTTCGATCAATATCAAAGAGAGTATAAAATAATGGGAAAATATAGTAACCTCATAGTAAAAACCAAGTCGACATGCGTTTACAAGTCTATTGAAACAAGACAAGCTTAATGTTTATAAACAAGTCTTTTAAGACCATAAAACCCGGTCGTGGAACGAAAGTGTTTCGGGGAATGGGTAGTACTTTGGGCAGCCATGAATGACTTCGCTCAATGGAAGACGATTCGCTAGTAGCAACATAAATACAAGCAAGAAACGTTGGAAATTCGCCAGAAAACTTTAGTCGCTACTAACTGGTGAAACAGTTGGCTTGAACTCTCAACTGATAGCTTTTAGATTGGTATAGGTATCTCGCTACTCGATTATCGGTATCGATCAAATATCTATTACTAATCGCAATTTGCAATATTTGCTTAGGTTAATCAGTAACTTTTCCGGCCTCGTTTTCGTTTATTTTGTTTTCTCTTCGCATCAACCATTTATTAATTTCTAATTTCTATTGATTTAACATTGTATTAGAATTAGCATTCATCTAACGCAAGTTAACACATTCAATGTAACTAATTACATCATTGTAATGTGTAATGTGTGTATTAAGATCAAATTATTTGCAACTAAACCTTACAACTACCTAATAAGTGGCATACGGTTCGTTAAGTAAAATATAAATATTCACTTTTTAACCTTTTCTATGACTGGCTATGGCTAGTGATCAAGATTGCTAATAGGAAAAGAAGATAATTTTAAGCTAGCAGCTAACTATATAGACAATTTAGTAAACAACTAAGGTAAACCTATAATAATAGCTGTGCGGGTTTGTCAGCACCTTACGGATGTGCAATTGTGCAACGTAACGTAATGCTGCACGAAAATAGACCGGCTTTGAACTGGATAAGTTCGTTCAAATTTCATTCGTGCTTTACAGCTGTTGGACTCCCCAACTTGGGGGACATGCTTGCTCAGCACGATGATGTAGACATATTTGCCGATCGTTTAGGATACCTTCATGACAAAGTCTATGCATTTGTAAACAACATGCTATGTAATTTGTAAGGAGATTGTATTATTTTGTTATATTACTGACATTTATTTTTATTTTTGACATTGGAAACAAATATTGTTACCCCCTTACTAATAAAGATTGTAAAGCAGATGTATAGTTACACAGTGGTTATTCTCTGTCAAACTATTTGAGTTTGACATTGAAAAGAAAGTGACAAAACACTGTGTAGTGTATACATCTGCTATACAATCTTTATTAGTAAGGAGGTTAATGTTAGTAGACTCGAGGCAGAAACGACTAGATTTAACTGTTCCGAAATCTGATGCTGCTAGCACAAGTAAAAAAAGTATCGTTTTACTATTTAATCAATTAATGAAAATGCAAATGGGGCCGCCAAGATCATAGGTGAGTCAATCGAGAACTAGACATAGATCATAGACCGACCTTGCTTGCGCATGCGTCTTGCTCTTGGGTACCAATGCTGATACAGATCACTGATCAATTTGGCCATGCTAGTGTCACCGCACCGACTCTATAATCGAGAATGTCAAAGGCCACCAGTGTAAGAAAGATAGTAGAGATAAAATTGAACACACAGCAATATTTACACAGCTTAATGATAATAATTATTATCTTAGACGATTATGCCAAGTTTGTAAACAAAGAAGGGGTTATCGATAACAACAATTCGATTATAAAGGACTGAAAGAAACATTTAATTGAATAATTACCAATACAATTGCAATTAAAAGATAAAAAGGATAGAGTAAAAGAATAAACCATATTAATAATACTAATATTCGCCGATCAATTAACGTGATTCTGCTAGATCCTGCATTTATTTCGGCAGTGACTACATGCACCGCAATACGTCACTTTTCCGTTTATCATTACCATAATAATTTTATCACCAAACATTCCTATTTTATGGTTGGTTTAAAGTATTTTAAACATTAAGGATATAAAGTCATTTAAGCTGAATAAAGTTGAAGTGACTTATTGGAGAAATTGACGTAATAATCATCACACAATTCACACATCAGCTTACAGCTATTAAGTATCTATCAATAGTTTCTCGGATTTCAAAAGCCAACAAAATGCCCATTACCTATTTTTTCACAACCCCCTCAATACGGGTATCAAATGTACTGTAGGATAGAATGACAATGTATGGGATCGACATGAGCTAAGTGTTAGCTTATGTCAATCCCGTACATTATTTTCTACTAGGTAATAAAACTAACGTTAATTAAGATTACAAAATGTCATTTGAAATAGTAAAAAACTGGATAAAAAAAAGATACCTAAACGATGCAGACAAGTTTAAGGCAACAGGTTCAAGTTTATATTCTAGCCAAAGGCGTAGTATTAATTAAGGCGTTTGACGTAAACGGACCAAGTAATATGTTAATATCGTTAATGTGCTTATTTATCTCAATCTCCGGCTATAGTTTCTTTAATTTACTGGAATGTTGGAGTACTGAATTATGTAGATTTGACGACCACCAAATGTTCGTCATTTACAACTTTTACAAGATTGTAAGATTTTATTAAATTTTTATACAGGTTAATTATTTCAACCCCGAATCTTCAAAACAATCAGTCATAGTACTTGGGCGTATTTGTAATCAAACGTGTTTATTTGTATTACCTACTATTGACGTCTGCCTAATCTACTATTTCTCATTTTCGTATTAACGAAGATGTTAAATGTTTGGATAGCAATACAACATTTGTACCAGTTAAAGCTAATAAGTTTCTTGCGCCCGTTCTTCTGGAACGGGTGGTAGGAAAAATAGACGATTCAAAAGTGCTTAATTATTAAGTTTATTTGAATAAAGCAATCTTTGACTTGACTTTAAAGTGGGAGCCGTAGGAAGTAGCAGCCTACGTCACTTTAATCGTAGTCATCAAATTGGACAACAACGTAGTCAACGTAATGTTTGCTTTCGCCCGGTGACGCGAACCGAATACCGCGGCGGAGGCACGCGCGGGACGCACACCGCCTGCGTGGGACACGTATACAGACAGACCCGCGGCATACGTGACAAGAGAACTAACGAAAATACCATTCAAGAAATATATCATTTATGTTAAGAATAAAACATGTCCATCGACTAAAGAAAGCGAATTCTTTGATAAGAACTGATACGAATTAAGTTTTCAGGAGATCACGGTATAAAATGCAGATTTATTTGAAATAAGATTTTTGTTTGAGAAAACTTTAGTCAAGAATAACAAGAATAAATTGACAGCGTTTTTCCTGAAATTAAACGCTTATTAAATACTTACGTTATTTGAAACTTATCATCGTAGTTTTTACAAATTACCAGAAAAACAGGTATAATCAACTTATTCATCATATACCAGTGATAATACCAGCCCCCCTAGCCAAAGAGGAGCTCGGTGGCGCAGTGGTTTAGCGCTTGGCCCAGCGATTGCGGAAGTTACGTTAAGGAAGAAAGGCACGTTAAGCCGTTGGTCCCGGTTGCATTTGCAGTCGTTAACAGCCACCAATCCGCATTGGGCCCGCGTGGCTCAAAAATGGCTGATGGACTAGCCAAAGTAACATTGGCAAATCTTCGTTATCGCTTCGCTTCGAAACATGTATGGATTTGACGTTTGAAAATTCGATTGTTAACGAAACCTTATGTCAATCCCAAACATGTTTCGAAAGCGAAGCGATAACGAAGATTTGCCAATGTTACTTTGGCTAGGCCCTCAGATTATCTGAGAACACGTGAGGAACTGTCAGTGTGCTTATCAAGCCAGTATGTATAAATTTGCTACGTCAAAAATAACAGCTATAGAGGAGTATAGCAGGAGTGGCTAGTTGCTACTATTAATTACGGATCTTAGCATTAGCACGCGAGAACTTTCCACGGGCATGCAATCAATACAGACATAGACCGCAATTAATGATATATACAATTTTATTGAAACGTAAAAATTTTAAGGATTCAATTTTATCCCAAAATTATTTTATCTTGCGACAGAGATTTTATAATTATCGCCACAACAAATTATGCCAAAAGGAAAGTTTGTACAGCTCTCGACCACCACTCACTTCAGTTTTAGCAATTTTGCGCAATGGGATTCCGGTTTCGAATAAAAAGGCAAACCTTTTATCTTGTTTTTTGACATAAAGCGTGCTAATGCTAAGTACTTACATACCTATAAGCTTAAAGCAAAGACAGACCATAAGGACTTCTTTATTCATCATCATTTTGTAGAAGGGATGCAATGGAAAATTTCAATGTAGAAACAATTAACTTACACGGTCAACTACAGGGACAAAATGTCAAGTAAATTGAGTGCACTTCAACTTTTTTTAATTAAGGTCCTTGCATATAATGTATAGTTTGTTTTTTGGATGATCCATAGGGTATAGCCTAGCAATATCTCTAAACTTAAGTCTTCTTTCGCCTTTTAACCTAAAGTCCCACCGACATGGCTTTGTGCCAACCGTGCTTGGAGTTGCCTCTATTGTTGGGCATGTGCCTACAACGGGCAGCGCAGCAGCTTCAAGCTGATATTATTGATTGAAAGCTATTTCTGGTTGCTCTAATTTTGCAGATCTTATGAAACAGTAGGTTTTTCAGATTATGGTATTATTAAAGACTATGGTAAGTTTCAATGTAAATGCTTAGAATAATAACACCTGTATATGATAAAGTTGATAGAAAAGTAAATTAAGATAGATTGATTAGGACTTTTCTAAAATCCAGAAAAAAATATCTTAAGTTAAGAAGTGTAGAAAAATAAGGCGGAGGTAGCACAAAAGATCCCAATGATGAATGATGATATTGTAGATTTAATAATGGAAGTCAAAACAATCTTATTCAAGAAAAGTCAAGATTATCATTAAGGTAGGTAGGAGAAAGCCAAAGTGAAGGTATTTTTAGACAGTATGGTTAGGTGAATTTCATTATGATCATTAGTCTTCTCTACAACAACAGTTCGTTCATGCATAGGATCTAACTAAACTAGAATGGGAGTGTCGGTTAATTATTCGATACTGAAATGTCCCACAATTGCACGTTCTTTCCACTTGAAATACACCATTATATTACCTACAATCTACAATGCAAATATTAAGTCATTTTCATATCAGAGATTTATGATGACATAATTCAACTTCAAACCAAACCTGGCAAATGGGTAGATAAGATATCAGATCCGATGCGCTTTTTTTTGTCTTTAGTGGTAGGTAACTGTTGGTTGTATGCAGCTCCTCTGTTTTAACATCGACGTTTATTAATCAATTGCAAAATAACAGGTTTCGATTTCAAACAGTCGGTGCACCCAAAGCAGTAAATCGTGTTAAATAAACAATGTAGCTCAGCTATGAATACCTGTTGTTCTTACCTTGGCACACAGATGGAGTAGTATAGGCCGTGGTTTTTGAGGACGTGGTAGAACTCTGGTAGCGTCCGGCAAGCGCCCATGATGCTGAAGGCGGCCAGGCCGCAGTTCCACACCATCAGGGTGCGCCGGAGCTCGAACCTGGAGACCAGACAATATCACGTCACATTTATGTCGATTTGTCTCGCACACTGATCACAGAAATAAACACACTTTGTTTCTGTGTTCAGCCTGCCTAGCATGACCGATTTATATCGCGTGATATAGCATTTTATCGACACTCAACTGTCAAATTCCTTTGTCTTTTTGACAGTTAAACGTGATAAAACGCTATATCACGCGATATAAATCGGTCATGCTAGGCAGGCTGAGGTCTCGCACTACCAACTTGCTCGCATATATGGAAGATTTTCTACAAGAAATATGCAATTTTGATGGATGGAAATGCATATGGAACTCAATGATATCGGTTTTTCCACTGCATATATACATTTACAAACGTCAGTCAATTACGTCTTTTTTATTACATGCATTGGAAAAATAAGTAAATATTAATAAGTAAGTACTAGCATAGCAAGTGGCAGACATTTTACCTGAAAACATTTTAATGTAAAAAGGTAAAAACATTTGAAGGTATAAAAACCACATCTAAGTACGTAAATACTTCAAGAGATCGTTCTTGTAAACTTTTTATGTCCTGTTTAGAACATTCACCTTGGAATCTAATAAAAGCATAAACATACAACGTAGATATTAATTAATATTAAATTTTATACTGTTTGCCTACCACAGAATACATACTTAATAGTACCTACGTACCATACTTGTACGATCGATACCAAGAAATGGGTAATACTGAACCGATTTATAGTGATAATCGGTACTTACAGGGAAGCGATAAGGCATACTTAATAAATTTTTTTTAAATAAATAAATGCAATTTTGTACTCAAAAGGAAACTATAAGTTTTTGCTTTTACGTTAGCTGGATCTGGATGAATTATTTTCATTATACTTACTCGTAAATCTTTAATATTCTAGCAATGACTAAGTACTAGAATGCATAATTTATTATGTTCCATACAATACAGCATTATAAGAGACTTCAAAATATGTAAATAAAAAAAAGATGGGAGCCAGGGTCATAAATAAACGTGTCAATTTTGTCACCATTACCATGACAATAGGGATGTTGACTATTTTTTTTATTTTATGTTACATAAGTTACCTCTCAAAAAAAGAAACATCGGTAAAAGAATTAATTCGCTAGCATGAAAACTGCCCGAGATATCACAGTGTGAAATGCACACAAATGGACTCGATCAAAAACGCTCCATACTAATGGCTTGCACGTTATGACGTCACGCCGTGCTAGTTTGTATGCAACGCATAGGAAATTTGTTCAGCAGCTATATTAAATATTGTGTTTATCAAATTGGTTTTTTCGACAATTTTGCTATACATTTTACGGACTAATTAAAGGTATCATTTATTTTAATAAATTTTATACTTTTTAAATGGACTTGTCCACCCAACTTTGAAGGGTCATAAAACAAATAATATGCAATATATAAAACCAAGAGGTATACAAGCTACTCTAAAAGTTTAATATGTTTACGATTTTTATTAGTATTTCGTTATTTTATTCCTTAGTCAACATCCCTATTGTGTATTCATTGCGTCGACTACACTGATTATACTGATCAAACTTTTCATAAAGACACCGACAGTAAACCAAATTTACAATAATTGTCATGTTTATTAATATAAATAGGGGCCCTATTTATCTTCCAAGAATCTAGTTTCATTATTATTTACTTGTTTTTCATCTTCAGTGCAAAGTTTAACCCGTGTTTGGCATTGTAAGTAAACATCTAAATGTAACCAACATCATTGCAGGAAATAAAAAACCGGCCAAGTGCGTGTCAGGCCACGCGCCGTAGGGTTCCGTAGTTACCTTATATACCATACCATAATGCCACTATCATTTTTCGTCTGTAAAAATAACTTTGTTTTTCATGATGTTTGATGATTTCAAGTGTTGGTATGAATGACAAAGTTATCAAAATTGTCTTAGGAACCTTAGTGTCATTTTTGAAGACCTATCTATAGACACCCCGCACGTATTGGTATGAAGATTTTTTTTTTTCAGTTTCATGTTACTAACACTTTATGGACCGAAAAAGTCTGAAATAAAAGTATTGATTTGATTCAGGTCTATGTGTGGGGATGGGGAAGCCCACCCTTAATCTTTATATTTTTTTTATTTTTATGTTAAAATCGTTAAGCGGTTAACAGAATACGTCTACCTACTAAGTTTCAACTGTGTAATCCTAATACTTTCGGAATAAAATGGCTGTGACATACGGACGGACGGACAGACAGACAGACATGACGAATCTTTAAGGGTTCCGTTTTTTGCCATTTTGGCTACGGAACCCTTAAAAAGATTAAAGTATACATACATATATTCGACTGTTTAGCGAAATCTTGTTAAATATAGGTGTAAATATGTTCTGTTCTGTGGTATGGCTTCCGTATTGGTTTGATAGTTTTAAGTCGTTGCTAGTCAAGTGTTGACTCGTATTTACGATAATGTAACCAAAGATTCGATTGGTTTGAAACTCCTTCGATCATCTATACCGGCTGTATATTATACACATTTCAAAGAAATTAGCGTTTTTCTAAAGAAGTTATCTATTGATTTAAACTTTAGTTTTAGGAAGTAAGCTACATATATTTCTTTTTTCAAAATAGAAGCTAAATTCTTAAATTAGTGCCGTATAGAGAGAAAAACATAATAAAATATCAGGTATAATATAAACGAAGACGATCTGTTCAAGTGGAATTTCAAATTTGCTTGTCAGAGGCATTTTTCACAAAAGTTTCAGCTGTAACGAATAAGAATATTATTTTTTGACTTATTTTTTATATTGCCAAGGAGTGCACTAGAGAGAGAAAATAAGAACAAATGTTTTTATACACAGAGAAAATAAAGTATTAATGAAATGCTCAAATCTGTACACTTTGACGGGTTTTTTTACTAGTATTTAAAGATTCTAAAATCATTTTTATTTTTTTAGGAGTAACGAGTTTTTGTCTAATGTATTTATCCTTATATCTATTTATAATTTGATAGGAATTTTCAAAGTTCGCCCTCATTACGGCTCGCACAGAGTTGTTTTGTTCTCGGGCGGTAACTTTAAAAAGCTTTCATTCCTTATCACAGTAAGTATACCAATAGCAGGTACACTTATGATTATTTAAAAGGCTTATCATATATGTTCTACTCTGTACCCCTGACTACATGTATGTAAAATTTCATGATGATCGGTTCAGTAGTTAAGACTCGAAGGCACAACAAACAAAACAAAGGACTTTCGCATTTATAATATTAGTAAGGATTTCCGCGATACGTCCTAATCTATGGAATTTTTATTAATGGGCCTGGGTTTATAAAACACTGGGCAGGTTTACCAACATCCATGAGTTCAGCGCGTGTAGCCATGCGTCACCATTGTCGGACCAGTTTAAAACTGATCCATGGTTCTACCAGTCAGCTGGATTCCTGACCTGACGTCACTTATTGTATCGGACATATCGTTATCGCTATTAAACGTTTTGTTAATTAATAACAAATAGTTAAAAAGAAGACTCCCACTTGTCTAAATAATGGTCAATTAAAAGTAATTACTAAGAGTAATTAAATGATACGGGAATCTAATCATTGAATATAATACAATAGATAAGCAAAAACAAATAAGTATTAAATAATCAAACATGTTAATGACACGAGGTTACGTTTACGTCGACCCTCTATGACTAATTAAACACATGTCATTTGAATTTAGTGAAATTCTCAATAGGAACCTTTTTTTTCTAAAATTCAAGTACCTATTTAATTTATTTATTTTCTCGAGAAACAGAGTCTTATTATGGTTAGTAACAATGTGATTTAAAGCTAGGTTAGTACAAAATTATTAAATTCAATTCAATTCATAAAATTAATTATTATCAATTCATACAATTAATTATTATTTTCAATTCATTTTCTGTAGTCACTACATGAACCATAGCAGCATGATTCATATAGTGACAGTCAAAACGATTCGAAAATGCCTTGAGGATGCCGTTAGTGCTGGCGCGAACCCTGCGCACCAGAGATGTATATCGCTTCCGCATGGTGGCATAAAAACAATCCACGCCATGTTAGTACTTTAGTAATAAATAATAATATTTAACCAATAATTTATTCCCCAATTATACAAAATAATATTTTACGTCAAAATAATTTAAACGTGAATATTTTATTAAGCAAGCATTTTTAAGGTCAAACACACACGATGGTATCTATATTCTGTGATTTCTGTGACTTTAGTTATTTTGTTTTGTTTCCAACAATTTGGCAAAATCAAAAATCAAAATACAAATAATGTCTTAGAGCTTGCTCAAAAATATCGTAGTGTATGGTATCGTACGAGTGTGTAACTATTGGTGGAACTAACCAAGTAAGTACTATTTATTGTTTGATCAAATCATACACTCTATACTCTTGATTATAGTAACATTATAGATGTTAACTGTAAACCACAGAATCTAAGCAAAGCTGGTATCTTGAACTTGACTTCACCAAAGGCCGCGCGCGGTGCGTATCGGGGCGCGGCGTGCTAGCAACTTACAACATAATAATTTATGTGTTACCACTATTATGTATTCTGTGGTGTTACTTCAGATTAATATTATCAATATTGTAGACCGTATTAAGATCTAAACTACATAATATATTGGGTAATTTTAAACTTACCATCCAAATTTTAAGGATGTGTCCAGTCCATGAAACTAAACAATTTTCTCTAAGAAACATGTGTCAAAACGCCCAAAAATTTTGGTCATCCCATACTAAATAGATCAGTGTGTCTTTGATTTCTATGGAAAGTCGATTTTTATTTTACATATTTGACCATGAATCAGAGAAAGTTGTTCAGTTTCATGGACTGAACACATCCTCAAAATTTGGATGGTGAATACAAAATGACCTTGTATAAAAAAATATACTTATATCACAGATAATATAATACTATACTAGTACTTACTTATATGTAATTCTAAAAAAATATCTTTTAAGTTAATCAATTATTTGATAGGGCAGTTACATTTAAGGTGGTACCCTGAGCGAAAGTGGCGCCGCGGTGAATTATTAATATTATAATTCTAATACACAATTTTAAAAATGTTTATCGTGGAGATTTTAGGGCCCACAGTCTAGTATTTTTGGACGGTATCGTTACATTCGCTCGTAGTCACTGCTAGAAGTAGATAGTAAAACTGCTAAAAGTGGCCGTTTTTGACACATTTGCTATCTACTTCTACGAATGACTACGAGGGCATGTAGCGATACCTAAAATCTCCACGATAAACATTATTAAAATCTTTTTTTATTAATAATTTATTAAATAAAAACCTCTGAGGGCGCCACTTTCGGTCATACAACCGCCTTAATCTAAAGCATTAAAATAAATATAGATTTATGATATATTGAAATGATAGAAATATAAATTACTTAATTTATTTTTGTCATTATACAACGGTAACGGTACACAAATTATTTCATTTAAGTGCCCATAAAAAACATAAAACTTCTCTCAGTCATAGTACTCATCTAATCATTAATAGTGCACCGTCGCGGCGTCGTCGTCGCATGATAAATAAATACAAACACCTACAAAGCCCAGCACAAGCACAGTTTTGACATCATGCTTATAAGCAGGGCTTGCTGCACTGGTATTCTGCCCTTATATCACAAGCTTGTAAGTGATATTAGATGATTAGATGATAGACAATGATTTTGATGGTTTTGTAAGTAAGTCACAGAATAGATAAAGCGAAACATGTTGGTGTTACATATTTAGTTCAACCCATTATCTCGATATATGGTTCAACCACAGTATTATAAAGCACCTACCTAGTAGTATTAAAACTGTGGTTCAACTCCTGTGGTAACCAAACCATGTCCCTAGCAAAATAAAAGTTATTGTATTTTAAAGTAGCTACTTACTTAAAAAAGTAAACTTTAAAATTTAAATATGTGGAAAATTAATATTTATCCGCAATTAATATTCGACAATTCTTATTTTTATAATTATGTGTAATTTTTGCTGATATTAAGTAAGTAGGTACCTACTTGTATCTAATATTTTTAAATTTTACAGCAGAATTTTGCATAAATAAGTCTTAGATGTCAACAACACAGTCAACAACACAGGTCAAATACTTATTTTTTGAAATAAATTACTAACGAGTTAACATGTAACTTGACGGCAAAATAAATAAAATATTGTTGATTATTAAAATATGGTTAGTTCATTATCATATCCAGTTAATCCAGTCTGTCTAGTTGGGTTGGTAGTAGGTAGGTAGATACATACATACCTGTTACCCTGTGTCATTGATGATTTACACCCATCGTCATGAATATAATATTAACTGACCCTTGATTACGTAAATCTGTTGCTAACAATTCTCGATTGAAATCGATTGATAGCGCAGTTGCATTGCTGCTTTAGTTAAGATAGTTGTCACATTGGTTCTTACTAAAGCATCGATGTAACTGCGATTTCTGTCAGATTTGATTGCAACAAAGTTACTATCAGGTAGGTCATAGTAGGTACTATCATAGTTTTATGTTTTCTGTGCTTACGGCTAAATATCTAGTTATTACAAATCGGGATATTTTTAAGGCCAGTATATTCCAAATTATCGAATTTGGCCTACGTTTGATTCAACGATAAACAATCAAATATTCTTTATTTTGAGCAGATAAAAATATATGTTGAAGTTTTATTAATGATCTTGATTATTTTACGGTTAAAAATACGATATTCGTATCTTCACTCGACTAAAAAAATATGCAATAACAAAGAAAATTTTCATAAATTTTATATTTTTTGGATAATACTTAAAGTTTATCAATCCCTTATTCACGAAAAATATATAGAAAAATAGCTAATCACATACAGAAGAATATTCAACGGTTACTTTTTCAAAAAGTGTCTTTATGCTCAAAATAACAACAAAAACATTGAAAATATGAACAAGTGAGGTTATTTTCATTACTATTCACACGTAAAGAAATCTTTTTCTTTACGTGTGAAGAGTAATGAATTTTTTTTGGCAATTTGTGGATAACAAAAAATACGTAAAACGAGCAACTAGGTATATGTGGTGAAAATTCTAAATGAGTGACATAAATACTGAGTGGGCAACTATTATATCAAATAGGTAATAACTGATCATGGTATTTTTGTCAACCCAATTAGCCCTTTTTAAAATAAAATATAATGCCCAATTTTAAATGTTTGACGAATTAAATGGACAATTCAATAAACATTTCATGTGACTGAAAAAAAAACTTTATTTTTTTTTTACAACAAAAAGGCCGTGAACTTTTCCGACAGCATAATATTTAATAATAAATAAAGTATCAACATAATATTATTATTTAGAAATCCAAAATCTACTTTGGAACAAACTCTAGTTTGAAAGAAAACTTTAACCGTATTTAGAATTTCACGATCTTCTTCTAAATCATAAATTTTAGGTAAAATAATAAGAAAGTCTTTCAAAATTACATTAACATTTTGTTCGTAGATACTGAGTTACTGACTGAACTGCGCCCAAGCGAACTGCGCCCAGGCGGCCCGCGCCGCCCCATTCCAAATCTTTTACAAGGTTTATAAAATCTTTAGTCAATAAACGCTTACCTTCTTTAACAATTGGTACTTATTAGGGTTCCGTACCAAAATGGTAAAAAGGAACCCTTATGGTGTGACTCAGTCTGTCTGTCTGTCACAGCTGGATATCTCGAGAACTACTAATGGTATCAACTTGAAATTTGGAATAGTTAAAGATGACCTTTGTCCAACTATTTTACAAATAAGAAAGAAATAAAAAAATAAATAGTTTTTTTACAACAGGGACTGAAAAGGGGTCTTAAAAATTTTAAGTGGGGCGACTAGGGCATGTCGGGTATCATAATTATGAAAGAGCGCTGTTTGCACATTTGAAATATTTTTTTTCTTTCTTTTAGGCCGCATAGTTTTCGACTTATGATGAAAAAATAAAAAATAAACACCGTTCCCCCCCCCCCCTTATCTCCGAAGTTTGCAAAGAGAAAAATCTGAAATAATTCTATGTGATAGTAGTTTATGTAAAGATTACAGGAAAAATAAAACGATGTCTCAACATAACACACTTTTTTAGAAATTAAAAAAACAAACAAAAAATTAATTCGTTCCTCTACCAGTCAACAGATGGCCCTGACCCAAGAAAAATTAATTTAGTTCCACTAACGGTCAAGAGATGGCGCTGGACTAAGAAAAAAGTAGTTCCACTATCGGCCAAGAGATGGTGCTGACCTAATACTGCAATAATAATTTTATTATTCTACGGCAGGCTCTGCAGTGTATTTATAGACGACCTCCGTGGTCGAGTGGTTTGCACGCCGGTTTTCAAGGCGTCACCATCTCTTGAGGTCCCGGGTTCGATCCCCGGCTGGGTCAATGTAGAAAATTAACTTTTCAATATTGTCTCAGGTCTGGGTGTTTGTGATACCACCGTTGTCTCTGATTTCCATAACACAAGTGCTTAAGCTACTTACTTTGGAATCGGAGCAATGTATGTGATGTTGTCAAATATTTATTTATTTATTTATTTATTATGATGGTACGGAAACCCTCGGTGCGCGAGTCTGACTCGCTCTTGACCGGTTTTTTATTTTATAATGACATAATAGCGAGGTTCGCGGTAGAAAAATGACCCGTAATAATCGACTGCTACAGGTGGTCACCAATCACCATATTTCCTGTTCTCCTTGTACTGTACAAAGCTTATATTATTATTGTTATAAGTACCTACTTTATGTTATATCCAAGGAAAAAGGCCAGTCATTCAAAGATATACACAAGCGTTCATGTGTATAAAATCACATCATAACTACGAGACTGCGCCGATTTTTTTGTAATTTTCTTTGCGAAACGCAAATGATTATCATACCTACCTACCTACGCGGACTATTTTTCGGAAGGCCCCTCATCTGCGTAAGCTCATGGGATGTCCTTGGCTCGATTGTCGTATCGTAAAGGTATCATCTAATATTTAATTGGGCTCATTTGATTCGTCTTGACAATTACTCCGAAACGAGATGGTGTACTTATAGTTTAATAATAATTTACTGGAAAAAAACAAACTTATTTTATAAAAAGAACACGTCTTTAAAACAGGTAAAAAATTAATAAAATAATTTCTCGCGTAAACATTTATAACCCTATCCTAGTTCTGCATGCGCCCCACGTTTTTAGGTTTAAAAATAGGGCCTATCTTTACACAAATTTTAACCCTAAAAACGTGGGGCGCATGCAGATAAATCTTACAAAATGCGCAAATAAAGTAGTATTGAAAACACCTTCTGAAGCTATATTTATTTCTGATTTAATTAATTCTTCATCTTCGCTAAAATGGTAACGGTAATGGTAACCAGATCAAAACGAGTCGTAAAGTGAGCCCTAATACATACCGAGCTATAACAAACACCGTGCAATAAAATATAGTTTGTTATATAGTTATCCCTACAGTACAAAGTTAAATTAGTAGGTAGGTACCTACCTTAGTGCAAGTTCTATGCGAGTAAACAGACTCCCAATTTAACCGGGTAACACAGTTATTTTTTTTTGTAACAACAAAGAGATTTTATGCCGCTGAAAATTCATATACATATTTGGAATAAAAAAAATGGATTATCACATTATTCATAATTCACAATATTTTGTTATAAAATATTAAAATATTTGCATTTTATCACATTATAATTTTGAAGTAGGCTGTATGCTCAGATTGCTCAAAATTGTTCCCCTTTGTTCGCAAAATATGCTTGCATTTGGGCGTGTGAAAAAAAACCTGCGCGCCTTTTCCCAAATATTCATATTTAGTTTTTTGTCTTATTTGTTGCTGTGTGTGTGGTAAATTATTTTGTTTTTTCCTCGCAAATGTGTTGAAAACGTCGTATGAAACTCGTGAGCTCTTGCTTATTGCACATTTGGCTGAGTTATGCCCTCGCCTACTACGGCTCGGGCTGCACTGCAACCCACAGCCTCGTGTGCAATAAGCAACCTAAGCTAACTTGTCTCATAATGTACTATTATATTCCGTTTCACATGGTACTTGCTATGTAGAAACACGTAAGTTAATTATTTATTAACGAACGTTTAAACGTTCAGTTAACTGAATTAAATTTTAACGCTCCGCTCCACTAAACCTACAACGCAACCAAGTGTATTTTAAATCGTTTTTGTTTTATTTGAAGTAAGTGCCACTATTTATTTTATTATTGTTATATCATGGTTAGTGAATGTAGCATTTAGCTATTTAATAGAACTGATATAGTCTGATACTTCGATCTGATAACAGAAATGATTAGGAGTTTCGCATTTTGCAGCTCAGATAGGCTGTCTCACTCACACTTGTGAACGTTTTTAATAAATAACTTGATTTATTTTTGGGGTTTTTTTTAATACATCGTCAATAGAATACCGTCGCGAATATTTCACGTATTTTAAATTTACTTGATGAAATAACCTAAAAAAATGTAAGTAAGTAGTTAGTTTTTCTTTATGTAAACATTCACCAAAAATAAATCAAGTCATTTTTTTGTCTTTAAAAAAGTTAAGTGTGAGTGAGACAGCCTTCTTATCTGGGCTTCAAAATTCGAAAAGCTTTAATTAATATCTATGCACAACAAAACCTATATCACAGAATAGATATAACCTATATGACTGAACAGTATCGTTGCTTGGTATCGTACCTATACACAGACATTGTAACTCAATGTTATTTTTTGATAAACATGAGAGCTCAGGCGATTTTTCTTATCAAACTGAAACGGTTATCAAATCCAAGCTAATGATAATAAAATGACATTTACCTTAAACGTTGAAACACAGCTAAAGGTAATTTTAACGTTCTTTTTATATTAACAACGACGTTCTTTCTGTCTACCTACATGTTCTACATTTTAATTCGTAGTTTTGAATAAAATACTTAATTAATATAATGTTTATTTGAATTTAACATGCACCAAAAAGTCGCTAGCTAATCAAACAAAATCCATAAACAATGTTTTCTGACTTACATCTCCTTACATTATAACCTTTAAACACACCATTACTAAAAAAATGTTAATTTATTTCCACTTCGTCTATTTTCATCCAATTACCTAATTCATTTAATGACACATTATGTGCGCCCCGGTCAGCTATTAGCAAACCAATTGACATTATATCAGAATCATTCAGACCCCATAGCCTAATGATTGGAACGAGTCTGGTCAACTGCAACGACTACATTCCGTAACCCGAATTTCACAAGCGGAGGGAAGGTTTAATTTCAAAAGACTTTCGTGTGGAAAGCGTTCACGTATTTTCCAAATCATTCTTCTAGACTGAGCGTAGCCATGCGTTTAATATATTTCAGCATGGCAGTGCAGTACGTATTTTGTGACATAAAAATTTGGAAACAGGTTTCGATGGCTGCGTCACATCTATTACAACACATTTCAGCAGAGCGAATCGTTCACTGAGTTTCTGAGAGAAGTTAAATATCCGTTATTGAGTCAGAGCTGGGCACACTGAGCGGAGGTAAAATTTACGTAATATAGTTCAACGGCTGGACATAAGTTCATAATAATATACAGATTGAAAAAAGTAAAACCAGTGCCTATATTTTTGGCCACTCGTACAGCACTCAGCGATGAATTCGTCGCGAACGAGTACATATAGCCCGGTTTATGCTGCGCAGCGAAAGTATTTAATTTGCATCACAATTCGTTTATGACGTGAATTAACTGTTACTCAAAACCAGACAGTGAGAGTCGAAAGTGTCGCGTCTGGAGGTTTAAACAAACTTTTATTAACATTATCATTTATCCATTCAAATCCATTGCAACAAGCAAAAAAGAACATATATCTAAATATAATATAATATAATATTGATCTGGTGCGAGTCGTATTTTTTCTAGTATATTATTTAGTATTGTATAATATAATATGTAACCTATGTGGCACCGCCCCGACTGAACACAATCACCTGCTGCGCCCGGCTATTCCGACGACGCTGGTGTACGTGTCCCTCCTGCATTACTCCACTAAACCAGAAGATCTCGTGGAGTACATCCGAATCAAGTCCAAATATATTGTTTCATATTATGTATGTATGTTAGTCTTCCAGGTATTTATTGTATGGGCCATTGATGCCTGAAATAAATGGTTAAAATAAAAAAATAAAAAGGCAAAAGTGACCGACTGATCCAGCTGTGGCACACTAATAATAATATTAGGACGTAGACGTTCGCTAAGAAACGATTTTGGAAAATTCAACCCCTAAGGGGGTGAAATAGCGGTTTTGAAGTTTAAATAAAAACCTGTCAGTTTTGAAATTATAATCATGAATTATAAAGAGACGTCCCTGACGTAGACGTTCCGCAAATAAATTCCCATTCCCAGCTACAGCTTTAAGTTTTCACCGTTTCTCGAAAATACTTTTGTACCGTACTGTACCTCATTCATTACTTAACTAAATCCGGCTACTTGTTTGTCATGAACTTACGAAGGCTGACCGCCGCAGCCGCCATCAATATCCAGTGGCCAAGTTATTTCTGGGCCTCAGTATTACCGTAATAATTGTGTCTCACTATTAGTTATTCTGTGGTCTTACTCTCAGTGGTGTTTCAATAGTATTGCTTTTTGTGTCTTATTTAGTAGGTAACAAGAACTGTGTCAGAAAGCAATATGAACACCATTGTGATACGATTGACAGAATTGAGGCTTACTTAGGCCCATATTTATAAAAGCAATCTTGAGATCATACCTGAGATCAATGATATTAAATGTAAAGATAGGTTACCCGCGCTTCACAATGGCAAGACGAAAGTCAGGTAATTGCCCGACTTTCAATTAGTCAGGCACAGTCTCGCGACACGGTAACACACGCGGCTCTCGTCAATCAGACGCAATAAAATTGTGAAATACCATAAAAAATGTCTACTTGCGTCTTTAGACGATGTACAAATTATACAGCAACGGTCAGAGATCGGAAAAATGCTTTATTTCACATGTAAGTACTGTATTTAATAAAATATGTATTTTCTATTACTTTATTCGGCCATATTGTACAAAGAGCGAGCTGTCTGCTTTGCGTGTGGGAGTGAAGGAGACAGCTGACGCGCTGTCAATTGGCAGCCAATGCGCATGCAGCGGCCAATGTGTGTATCTATAGTACCTTTACGCTGTTTTAAATAGCAATGATGTTGGCGCATAACCTATCTTTACATTTAATATCATTGCCTGAGATACTGTTCCTATAAGAAGAGCATCTCAAATATGATCTCAAGATTGCTCTCAACGTTGAGAGCGGTTTATAAATACGGGCCTTAGTGACCATGTTGTTTCTGTTCGACAACTAGTGTGCGGGCGCAAAGCTTATTAACTTCTAGAATTTGCTTTTAATTAAAAACAAAAACCGGAATTTCAAGTTAAAACATTATTTAATTCCAGGTAATGATTATATTATCAATATAAATATTATAAAAGTTCAAAGACATTACTTTGTAAGTATGTTGTCATGATATGAGATAGATAACATTAGTAATCGAAACATAATTAATGATAGATTAAGTAATTTTACTATCTAGTGTCGGTGGTTTTCTGGCTTACATCAGTTGCTTGGTTGTGATGTGATAAATGTGATAATAATGATAATTTAATGTAAGTCTATGTCCTGCTAATATTATTACGAAACTTTAGCAACTTTCCATGAAAATAAATTAGATGGATAAAACTAGCCCACTAAAATAAAAAAACACCGACAAGTCGTCGCGGGAATAATGTAGTGTTATAATTTCTTCTACTGAAACCTGAAACTGACGAACCCAACAAAAAGAAATTGCCTTCATCTGAATGTATTTTATAAACAGACTAGTAGCCGCCCGCGGTTTCACCCGCGTGGTTCCCGTTCCCGTGTGAATATCGGGATAAAAAGTATCCTATATGTTCTATCTACTCTAAGTGCCAAATTTCAACCAAATCCGTTCAGTAGTTATTGCGCGATTGAGGAACAAACATCTAAACATCCAAACCAAACCCACAAACTTTCACATTTATAATATTAGTAGGATAAACAAAAGGTTTGTCTACGTTGGGACACAAAGTAAAAAAAAATCGCGATGCCATGCCTGTAAAGGTTATTGTTAAATAAATCGAATCGGAGTCATTAAAGAAATGAATACTTAACTAGTAAAAAAATAATTAAGTACATAATGAATATGAATACAGTTTAACAGTGTGAATAAACATATTATCTCGTAGGTAAGTTATAATTGTAAGTTAACGTAGTCATTATTCCTAAGAGGTTTCTCCATGGAACTTTAATTATTTCTAAGATAATAGGTATTTCTCAGAAAAGTAGTACCATGTAAATGTTACAATTACTTATATTACTTATGCATTATTAAATTTGGAAATACCTAGCCTAGTTAATATAGGTACAACGACACAACGTGTTACAAAAAAAACTCTAAAGCCGAATAAATACGAGGGTGGATTTTTAATGAAGAAAGACTTTCTTTCGGAATATTTTGTTTAATATCTCTACATAATCTTATTGTACCATACCTCTGTAACCCATATTTTTTTTTTGCATCGCCTGAAAACTGGTAACTGAAATGAGGGCCCATTTCAAACACCACATTTTGGCTTTATGAAAATTTTTGCCCGCCAAGACATTTATTCATGTTTGGTAGGAGAAAAAATCTCACTGGGGTTGAATTTAGAGAATAGGAAGGATTCATCTTCATTCGATGAGTTTTGATGTCATAATTGCCGCCGAGAGGGTAGACAAGGTCATTAAGAAAAGTTAAAGTATTTCTTTTTTTCAAAATCATGGACTTATCAAACCACCCTCGTATGGTAGGTCGACTACAACCCTGGAAAATTATTATAAACCCTGAAAACCGCAACTTGTTTTGAAAAATATAATCTTTATTTTCATGTGAAACTGCATAGTGGCAATGGCAACCCAAGACCTAAATTGTGTTTTGCTTTTGGCCATTAATGGGATTGACTATTTCTCAGGCGAGACAAGCTATTTATCAAAAATCTTTGAATGCAGTTTTACTTTATTTTAAAAAATAAAGGAATGTTTCCCTTCAGCAAAATTTAATTTGCCATCATCAATATTTAGGACTACTTTTCTTTTAACTAGGTACCTTATTTTCTTTACCTCCTGAACCTATGTATATTAGTGCATTAAACTTTTTCTCTCTCGTGTCTCCCTTTTATTCGACTTTTGTACAAAACAGAACCATGTTTACTTTCTTTTCTTCCTGAGAAATTACAAGTTTACTGGCTTAGAGCTTCGGCTTCCGGAAGCCGCGCTGCTCTAAGCACAAAATAACTATAAGTTTACAGGTGATGATTTTTTAGTTGCTTTATTTCGGTATGAAGTCATAGACCTGGAAGAATATTTCGATAGCAAGAATTCTGAACTAAACTTTTTATTTTATAGTTCGGTGGGTTTTATGGCGAATTTTGCCGGACACCGCGGCCAGGCGCGCCAAATTACATCACAGTTCCCCAGCATTTGTTTTTAAGAGCGAGCGTGCCAAACATGCTTACGTAACGCTGCAGATCAGATGCGGAGGCTCATTCAAGACTGCCCCCCACCCGATCCACTGCATCTCGCTCGCCCGCCAACCACCCTGTCTCCTCTCCTTCCATTATTACTTGACCTAACTTTTATAGGTAAATATTTATTAAACCACTCTCAACTCTTTGTTTCACGCCTGAGTAAGACGAAATTACAACTAACTTGTTGCGTCTTTTTATCAGGACATCTTTGCATTGATTCTTTATAAGTCACGTTTACCTATTTATGTTCATAGATTTATTGACCGAGCGAGCGTAAAGCGTTTCCATTTCAGCTTCTTCGTAAAAAGCATATTTCAAAAATTTCACAAACGTTTTTAAGAATTTTAACCACCTCCCCCCGTGGGGATTTGGGGAAATGGGTGAAATGGTTCCATTCTAGGTGACTGATCACCCGCCCGGCTTCGCTGGCGTCCCCCCTTCTAAATAATAAAAAAACACCTCTGTGGTCTAGTAGTTCGCCCACCCGTGTAAGACGCACGGGTCCCGGGTTCGATTCCCAGGGGGGTACAATTTGTACTTGGTTTGGTTGGAGGTAGGGCTTATTTCAAGTCCGCCTGGCTAGCTACTACTACCATCTTACCTAAGTCTGACGCCATAACAACATTTAAAAAAATTTTAAAAAATGTTGTGTTCCGGCATTTAGAGGTAAGATAGCCAATTCCTCGGTGATGAGGATTCCGGGTGTAGTGCGCCTTCGACCATGATATCATCACTTACATCAGGTGAGGTGAAGGTCAAGCACTACTCCGTTGTGCATCAAAAGAACATTCTTTTGGTACCTATTGTCATCAATGGTAGGGAAATTACCAGAATTGCTCTGAAGTCATCTCGAGAAGCGGTGTGTCTTTGAGTTAGGAATTAAAATCGCTAGAGTTCTACTCGTATCCTAGATTCCTAGCCCTAGCCGTATTATGGCATCTGGAGAGTTTAACTATCATTGATTGTTCAATAGCAAATCATCATAATATTACAGATCTTACACCTCTACTTATAAAATTATAAAACTCATGTGTTAAGATGACGTGAAGCAGTGTTCTTGACAGAGTGTATTCATAAACACCCACACACAACAATTTCAATGAGTTAGTTAGGGCATGACCTGATTGTAAGAACATGTAACATTCTAGTGTACTACTAACTGAGCATCTTAATATTGTGTCACCTGGATTTACATTTTTAACATAAAAAACCAGCCAAAAGCAAGGTTTAAAATGATAATTTAATGATAATTTTCGTAATTTGTTCTTTACTTCTGCTGTTAGACCTTGCTTAACTAATAAATTTAACGTTCTACGCAATGGGATATAATATATATTATGTACCCCAAACCCATAGGTTTCGATTTATTTTGAAATGTATACAAAATGGCCATATCTTGAGATCTGTCATAAGACAACCATGATGGGTTTTTTGAGATAAAGGATCAAGACTGGAGATCGGATATTCGGATACATGTTTACTTAAAGTTCAGATGTTGGGTTGGGTATTATGGAATGCAAGTTTTTATCGGAAAAATCTACAGATTTTGAAAAAATCCAAGGATTCCGGCATAAACCTTAAGTGTATACTCATTAAGATGTACTAAATTAACACGATATGACACAAATTCCAGTTGGCCTGTTACAACATATGTAATTGGTTGCTTTTCCCTACTTTTATTGTAAGAGATTATTGAAGAAGCAAACACAATCTTATTACGTTGTAACAAGGCCTATTTAACTTCATGGGAATGGGAATATACACATTTTAAAAATTTTAAATAGCTGAGTTTATTTATTTTATTTTGGACAACAATATGTTAGCAAACAATTGACTTTAGGTAAATGCATCCGATTATCAGATCTCTAGTATGACTAGAGGATTCGATCCCGGGATCCCGATAGTCGGAATCATCGGGTATGGTCGGACCATACTATTTTCATGTGTTGATTAAAGAGCTGCTTTTGGTAAGATTACAAAAAAAGATTACAAAAATTGCGAACATATTCAAAAGGTACCTAATAACGTTTGATGACAGTAACTACTGACAATCAAAAAATTCTCAAGATATTCTGCTTTTATAATATTTCAAAACAAAGTATTAAATAATAATTAATTAAATAAAAAATTAATCTGTACAGAAACTGTCAGGAACATTGTGTTAGTATTTTACATGATTCAAGAAAACAAGGTCTGGAATTCCAGATGACAAATACTGCCACAGGCCTATGTCATAGGATGTTCCACTATTTAGTTGCCATTTTATGGTAACAAACAAAGAATCAAGAATTTCACTTATTACAAAATTATTATAATGTATTTCAATTGTGACTTTCTCTTAGCAAACGAAACAGTTCAAGTTAAAAAGACAAATAAACATAATTTTCACTATAATACTCATAGTTTTATAGTGTTACATTACAGGTATTATAATTATGGGAGTTATGAGTTTGATTTCATATGACTGGTAACATAGAAAAGGCATGAGTACACCACATAGGTAACCCTTGTCTCTCGAAATACTATACCTAGTGCAGTATAATATTATTGTACGTACATATCATAGTATTTTATAACCATAACTAGAAAGAGATGATTAATATTATTGGTCTTTTTTTGGGAGTTTTGAGGATATTCTTTGCATATTGTAATAACTTTGTTAGGTATAGTATAGTAAAATGGACAATTATTAGGACCAGTTTCACTGGTTCCACTTGGGTTTACATCAGTTCAATTAGGTATAAGATAGAGCTATCTGGGACCTCTAAAAGAGGCCCTCAGAGTGAACAGGGAATTCATGTTCTAAAAAATCATAGGGAAAATTAGGGGACTTACCTGGGCCGGTTCTGCATGATGTACTGACCCCCAAAAATGAAAGCCATGTAAATTCCAACGTAATAGAACGCCACAGTCCAATTTTCGGTCATCCACTGTCTATACTTATTAGCTTGAAACTCATTTTCAAATTCAAAAACGTACGAATAGTTCGGCATAACGTCCAAATTTGAAGTTATTTTAGACTCCATGACTATGTGTAAATTAGTCCAAGTCTTTCACTGAAACGAGCAGGCACTGTGCGAAGTTACTTTTTCTTAGAAAGTTTCGCTGATCACAGGTAGATTTAACCTAAAATTACCGCGATACCAAGTATCGTTATATCACAGATGACACAACGTCAATATTTCGAAGTGAGATGAGGCGTGTATACCCAGGATAGTAATGTGTTTAGTGGCCGCAAGACGCGTTATGATTGACTATAAATATTCGCGGCTACGAGACGTCGTCGTCGGCCGAAGCCCGAACCTTATCAGTTTGTCACTGCAGTAAGACAGAAAACGAGTGAACTTTTATGAGCACGCAGAGCACGCCACGCCGCCGCCCGCCGCCGTATTTCTTTAATTTAACAACTTGACTGAACTTCACTCACTCACCCACCCACACCACCACAGAGGAAATAATCACTCACACCACCACCACACAACACACTTCGGCCGCGTTCCGAATCACGCCACACACAGACGGAATACGTGATTCCGAACGCAGCTAATCCATACAAAACTATTGACTACCACACACATACGGGATTTTTCCGTACGGAATCTTCATAGATTATCGAAATTCCGTTCGGAATTCCGTAACGGGATTCTGTCTGTGTGTGGCCGGCCTTAGCGTATAATCCATATGAAGTAGGTACACAAATACCCTATTTGTGTAATATTTTGTGACTATTTAATTTGGTCAGATTCGCGCTAACAGCGTGATTCGGAACGCGGCCTTCATTTTATGAGAGTAAGGAAGCAAATTGTCGAAAAATATCGATATATCGATTTTTTCTTTAAAACGATACAATTTCGTGCGACATATTGAAAACGTATCAGAAACGATATTAAGGTTAAACATTAGCACGTGACCTTCGATCTAGGATATGAAAGATATCGCTTCCCTCACGTACAAAACAGCACGCGAATATGGCACCGACTGACGAAACTAGCAAATGATCTTCTGTTATTTTACGTCAAAAAGAATCTTTTGTTATTTAACGTCTCTGCCAGTGGAAACTAACCAACTGCCAACGATTCAATGCCACAACTGCTGCAGGTATTATGGCCATATAAAAGCTCGATGCCGGTCTAAGCCGAGATGTTACCGCTGTGCATCCGGGCGACAGTTGTAACATCTCTGAGAGCAAAATATCTACATGCCTACACTGTTCGAGCGAACACTTTGCTACTGGCAGGGGCTGTCCCGAAACAGTGAGACGGAGTCTCAGGGTATTTTAGCTAAAAGTCAATTCGGTTTCCGCAAGGGCAGGTGTACCCTTGATAGCCTCTCCATACTTACAACAGACATCTGACTCGCCTTCACGAATGGTGAATATTTAGAGCTAAAATACTAAAAATTTTAAACGTTAATTTTTTCTCTAAAACATTACCGATATTTTTTTCCCGATATAAGGAAATTGGTTCCGATGTTTTAGAAAATATCGGTGTACCTAACCGATATATCGATATTTTTTTCACTTTCGACATCCCTATATCGATGGCTTAGAGCACACATGTACTAATTACAAAAAATGCGATTTTTACTTTTTGAGTGACAACTGTATTAATTGACGTCCTCTACCGTTTGCACTTACCCACGTGTCGATATTCCATCTCTTTCTATCAAAAACCCAGTGTCACTGTTGTATTAAGTAAGCTTCGGTTATGTCCAAAAGTATTAAAATCCTTTATTTTTACTAATCTGCTACGAAAACTCCATAAGTGATTTTAAGATTCCCTCCTGCGGTACTACTTAACGCACAAAAATATTAAGTACTTTTACGACATGTTATCTTACATTAATTATACAATCCAAATGTTGTAAGTGCAGTTAATACGAAAAAAAAACAGCTGTTCCATACATTTAGGTCGAGTAGGTATTGCGCTTTTGTATGGAACAGCTGATTTTTTTCTCGCACCCACAGAGTTGGCCCCATAGTAAAAGTTGCTTGTAATCATGAGTGGAACCACCCCACTGCGGGAACCAAATGATAAAAATCTGTTAGTGTTTCTGTTAGTGTTTAAGAAAGACTGATTTAATGAGTACCTACTATTTTTAATAATTATTAAAATGTTGTAGAATGTTTTATTTATTTCTAATATTATTATTATTATTTAATATTATTATTATTTTATGTTCTAACCTGCACAAACTATCTTGAGTCGGTATTTAATAATAAAAAATAATATATAATTATCTATATTTTGTTAATTTAAATTAATAATTTAATACTTAAATATATCTAACATTTTTGTATTAATATGTACCTGTTACTCTATTAGAATACTAACCCAGCCCCACTTAGTACATTCGTGCATTCAAATTACTAAATATGAGGGTTCAAATGTACTAAGTGAGGGGGGTTAGCTAGGTTTTCAGCTGATTTTGTTATCAATTTGACGTAACTTCGTTATGAAATTTACTTATTTGTGGAACTAAAGAATAAGTCTTAGGAATAAACGTAATTTGAATTCCATATCATATACAGTTTTTGTATTTTATGATGCTTCAACTTTAAAATGCTCTCCTGAAAAATCAACTTTTTGTAATTAACACATGTGTGCTCTAAGCCATCGATATGACAGACAGTGCTATTATGTATTCTGTGACAGTGCATTGAATTGACATTGACAATTTGTTTCACCCCCACCCGTGCCACCCGTCGGAATTTGGTAATTGGTTGAAATTCGTCCGTGGTCCGTCTACTTCGCATTCATTGGTCAAGCTCACGTCAAGCAATGACGTAAAGGCACAGAATACATAATAGAACAAAAAAGGAAACTTTTTAAATAGCTATAGCCAACGCTTAACTTTTATACGACTTAAGCCGCGATTACATATGCCGATCTTCCTGGGGATCCAATCTAGGAACCCAAATTATATTAGTTATAATAGAATCAGAACCTTGCGGAAGTCCGCAAATAAATGCACCGCAAATAAATGCACATGCAAATACCTGCAGACAGGCGTCGTAGCTAGGGGCTGGCAAAGGGGCGGCTGCCAGGGGCGCAACCCTCAGGGGGACGCACTTTGCTGACCAACAGCTAGAAAATAAGTTCTCTTCCTGAAAGATAAGTCTTGGGGGCGCAAAATTCATATCTTGCCAGGGGCGCTCATGGCCCTAGCTCCGACGTTGCCTGCAGATCATTTATTTATCTGTGCTGCAGACACACTGACAGCCTTACGTTTATACCAACTACTTTACACGTGTTTCGCCCCTAGACGGAGCATCAGACCGTGCAATGAAGTTCTTGCTAAATATTGTTTTTGCATCCACTGTAACATTATTATCAATAAACTCTGTGTAATGGCATTAAGGTGATTTATTTTCTTACGTTTTGTCTAATCCATAAATAAATGTTTCGATTCGATAGCGAAGTTCATTATCGCTTTCATAAACTTTAATGGACCCCCTAAACGATCAAAATAGCTCGTCAATCATTTACATTGCATTGCTTGTCAATCACATTTTGATCGTCTAGGAGCGATGCTTGACAAGCACCACAGAATAGATAGATTACCGTGGCCAATCAAAAGTAGGCCACGCCCCCAAATGGTAAATGCAATGTAAATGATTGACAAGAAATGCTTGATCGTCTAGGGGCTCCATAAGGGTGCATCGCGCGTCCACGAGAAAGAAGAAAAAACTATGTTTAATGAAATTCTGAAAAATATAAAAACTAGTAGGTAGGTATTAGTTATGAACTAATTTTTTTTATTGCTGGTTTAAATGTGTTTGTGCAGTTAAAACCTGGATAAACGCCTAAAGTGGCCACTTTGGGCGTTAATCCGGATTTGAACTACGCGTTTAACGCATACAAAAATAGTTGATAGCTAATACTAGTTTTTATATTTTTCAGAATTTCAACATAGTTATTTCGTTGTAATGATTTTTTCTTGATTGGCGGCGCTAGTGGAAGCGCGATGCACCCTTATGGCGCCGTAGTACCTACTACTAGCGCCACCAATGCATTTATTTTAATTACTCGTAAACCAAGTAATTATAAAAAATTAAAAAACGCTAAGAACATCCTAAACTGTCTCTAATATTTTTTGAATAACTCTTCTTTCTGTTCTAAAATCCATTCTAGCCAAAAGTAGCCACTTTGAGCTAATTAAAATAAATGTATTGGCGGCGCTAGTAGTGGGTAGTAGGGCGCCTTAAAGGCGGGGTTGTATGACCGAAAGACTTGTACTATTATGTATCACTACATGCCCTCGTAGTCATTCGTAGAAGTAGATAGCAAATGTGTCAAAAACGGCCACGTTTAGCAGTTTTTCTATCTACTTCTAGCAGTGACTACGAGGGAATGCAACGATACCGTCTAAAAATACTAGACTGTGGGCCCTAAAATCTCCACGGATAACATTTTTAAAATTGTGTATTAGAATTAAAATATTAAATATAATTCACCGCGGCACCACTTTCGCTCCTTAAAGCTTTAGCTTAAAAACTTTAGCTACCTACGAGTAATTCCAGCTTATCTGGAAATGCACGAAAATAATTTATGTTGGGTAGAAAAGAAAAAGCAAAGGAAATATTAACAGAAATTTATTTTATATTTCTGTGCTAGGTACCTACCTATCTAGACCGCCATAATTAACCATAATTTTTATCAGTCATTTGTTTTATTATTTCTGTCGTAAGATTGTTCTAGAAAACTCAACTTGCATAACGGCATTCAGTGTTTGAAATTGGAAACTGATCAATTTGGAGCATTTGAGTTGGCATCCAACAGGCGCTTTAATCAAAATTAATTGAGTTCATTTTAGGTTAAAGAAGATGGCAATCAATTTAGTATAAGTCAATTCGGCCCCCAAAGTAGGGGGTGCTTGCTTGCTATACGCACTGCTATACCAACTACGCTGCGTATAGCCACAGTATTATAAAGCACCTGTGGTATAGCTGTGTCTAACATCAACATCCACGTGTTAACATTGCAAAAAAATCTGCTGATAATAGGCACTTTGCAACCTATTTTTTTATTTATTTATACTTTGCTTTTACTTACAGCAGGTACTGGATACTAGGAAAATATAGACGATTCAAAAGTACTTAATAATTAAGTTTAGTTAAATAAAGCTTATTTGACTTATGACTTTTTTTTACTTTTACTACTCGTAACAGGGAAAAGATGAAAACATACCATTTACATAACATACCAAACAACAACAATAGATAGACACATTAGTGACAGGTAGAAGACATCTGAAATAAAAATTGGAATATGCTGTTGACTACCAAATTACCAAACTTGATCATGTTGCTGAATCTCCTAGCCAACTCACTCCCTATAGGCAACTTCGGCTTCGGCAAGTCATTTTGGATTCCAGCAACGGCTTCGGTGGAGTTGAAGAATGTGTACGTGTAATAAGCGTAAGACTCGCCGATGTTCAGAACTCTATGGAATGTTCCAGACCTCACGTTGAGACTATCTCCAGTTTCCAATCCAGTGGATTGACCGTTGAAGACTGCAGACAACTCTGGTTCATAGGCCACGATGCCTTGCAACACAGAGAGGGTAACATTTTGGAGATCGTTTGGTATAAATTTCTCTTGGGCGTAACCTGGAAAGAACAATTCTGAGTTAATTTTACTCTTAGTATTTTGGATATCCTAGTAATCTAGTAATCTTGTAGTTTAAAGACAAAACAACAAAATTAGAAGATTATGTAGGTAAAGTATTAATATTTTCTGTACATTTATAATTTAGTGATATACGAGCTTACCAGGATAATCCGCGAAGAACGTAACGTCACTATAATTATTCCATGCATGAACTTCTTCTTTAATCTTATCTAAGATTCCCCTCCAACTTTCAGCTTCATCCAGAATAGGCATAAGATATGAAACAGCCTCGAACGGAGACCACTGTGCCTTCAAAATATCAACTGTAGGATCAAACATGCGCTGCGCAAATCTGCCGTTCATTGAACACCAAACGTCCACGTAAATAGAGATGTTGCCAGAGATTCTGTGATCGTTGCTTCTTTTTCTGGTCTCCATTATATTGTTTTTGAGACAACGCGCGTATTGATGGACCATATCTCCGTGCCTGCTCCACCGGTCGTTAGGGGCGAACAAGTGGGGATCGATGTAAAATTCGGTATGTCTTTCGTTGTCAACGACTTTGATGATGACAGAATGAGGCTCCCAAGTATGAACCATCATGTCCCAGGAATAGCCATAAAGGCCATTGGTCCAATTGTTATAGCCCTAAAAAGAAGATAAATTAATTTAATCTTACCGTAATCCAAGAAAATTTAAAAAATATTTACCATCGATTTTATAAAAGGGAGGAAGGGATAGTAAAGCAAAGAATTCACCGCATTTTACAGTAGGCAGAAAGAAAGTTAAAAAGCATGTTATCACTGTTGGCATTACCTTGGTGATGAAGTGAGAAAATGGTAAGAAAGCTTGGGCGACTATATGAAAGACGATCATATAAACTGTGAATTTGTTAACGAAGTCAGATTTTGTTGGATTTCGATCGTTTGTTTTAACGTTTTGATCCCCATCTTTACACTTTTTCGCGTTACCATCTAAAAAGGCTTCAACAAGTTCTTTATTATTTTCTGGTACTTTGTTAGTTTTATCATCTTCTGCGACTTTATTTTCTTTATTGAATATTTCCGCAGATTCTTCGACACTTCGCTTTTGTTTTGATAATATTTCATCAGAGCAAAAACAATTCCCATAAGCATCTGATTCATCAGTGTTACAGTCTAGTTTGCATTTAAATTCCGCTGTATATTGTGGAATATTACAACACATTTTTTTACTTAATTTCGCCAAATGGTGACTAACAACCTTAATCGTTAATTTTGGCCAATCGAATGGGTAGAATAATGGCATCGTTGCTAGACATACCCAAGGGAACATTCCTGTAAATATTATTAAAAAGTTAGAACCAAAACTTTTTTTGCGATTATTTTTGAAATTTTAGATTTTATGCATTCACAATGCTATTTTTTTATATTAAGATTAATAATATAATTGAAAAATATTAGAAAAAATCGACTCACCCGTAGCAGCTCATACGGGACAGACGGGTGAGTCGATTTTTTCTAATATTTTTCAATTATATTATTAATCTAAAAAATAGCATTGTGAATGCATAAAATCTAAAATTTTCAAAATTATATGGCTATTTCATCTTAATCGATTTGTCTAGCACCTGTAAAGGTGTTGCTTTCGAATGTCGAAGTAATTCTCTTCACATTGATGAGATGGCGCTGGCCTACAGCGTAAAAAACGTGAAAAGTATTAGAAAATTTCGCCAAGCTCGCTAGCGACTCGGTAGCATAATTGGTTAGTGCATTGGGCCGGAATCCTAAGCGTGCGGGTTCGTGTCCCGTCTGAGCTGCTACGGGTGAGTCGATTTTTTCTAATATTTTTCAATTATATTATTAATCTTGATTATTTTTGAGTTTATTACTAAGCAATAAAAATGTTACTGTATATTCTCTAACATTCTTAGATACGTACAACAAGTCTGGTAAGAGAAACACATTTACCTGTCTTAAATGATAAATAATGAATAGCAAAGAACATAACGAATGAACAAAAGAACAATCCAGATATTAAATAATGAAATCGTACCGATCCTAAAGAGTCGGCTGTTCATGAGATGGAAAAGAGCACAGAAGAGCATCGCCGCGTGCCTGGTGCGGGCCCACATCATCCAGCCCGCCACGGTGAGGTCGAAGGCGAAGATGAACCAGTGGACCACCAGGTAGTCGGTCTGCTCCACCGTCAGGAACAACCTATTGGGGAATAGGGATGTTGACTATTTTTTTATTTTATGTTACATAAATTACCTCTCAAAAAAAGAAACATTGGTAAAATAATTAATTCGCTAGCATGAAAACTGCCCGAGATATCACAGTGTGAAATGCACACAAATGGACTCGATCAAAAACGCTCCATACTAATGGCTTGCACGTTATGACGTCACGCCGTGCTAGTTTGTATGCAACGCATAGGAAATTTGTTCAGCAGCTATATTAAATATTGTGTTTATCAAAATGGTTTCTTAGACAAATTTGCTATACATTTTACGGACTAATTAAAGGTATCATTTATTTTAATAAATTTTATACTTTTTAAATGGACTTGTCCACCCAAGTTTGAAGGGTCATAAAACAAATAATATGCAATATATAAAACCAAGAGGTATACAAGCTACTCTAAAAGTTTAATATGTTTACGATTTTTATTAGTATTTCGTTATTTTATTCATTAGTCAACATCCCAATTCTGTCGATTGCAAAACCCACCCAACCCCTCTCAACAGTATTGCGATAAATCGCTATTCGTATCACAATAGCGGCCGCGTTTCCGCTTCCTGTGGGAATTTTCAAAAATTCTTTCTGATTGCTCGCCAACATTATATGTAAAATAAAAGGAGCCTTGGTGCATTTTAGTCCCAAAAGTTTAGGGTGTGCGCTGATAAACAATCTGGTGTCCACCCCTGAAAAAACCTGCTATAGTTTTCTAGTGCCCTTCTAAACTTCAACGCAGCTCTAGCTTAAGCGTTATTCAGTCCAAAACTATATTTGATTTTCCAATAAAAATATCAAAACCTTTGTTTAGCGAGTTTCAAATTGGTACACGTAATTTTACGATTATTTAGAACCATACCACAGAATACATAATAGTACCTACACCATACGAAGATTCTTCAACCGTTTCTGCATTTTTGACTCGTGGTCCATCAAAAAATCTCCAATAAATTTTGAACTTTAACCTATTCGACGTTTTTCTGATTTTTTGCAACCGGTATCCGCCGTAATCAAGTATATCCTGTATTCTCGGCGAATGTTTTACGTCATTACTTTTTTTGCTGATGTTGATACAGTATTTGATTATTATGATCATTATGATATTGAAAATAAAGAACGCATTAGTGGCGACGGAAGTTTTTGAACCTTTTATTGACGTCATCCTCCTACGTTGACCAGTTTCGAACAAACAAGTTTTATAATGTTTACATGTTTACGGTTAAGGGGCCATAATAGGAAAACATGGTTATTTTCAATACTCTTTACACATAAAGAAAAAGACAGAGACAAGTGATTTCGCGTAACGGAGCCTTAAAATACAAAATGCTTTATTTCGTTAACAAACCAAGTAATTACAAAATTGAGATGACATTCCTAGTAAGTATAAAAATACCTGTATCAGGAAGCCATCGCTCTTCCATTTTCATTATTTGTCAGGTAAGTTTAATTAAAACAAAGCAATGGAGAAAAGTAAATAAAAATAAAAAGGTAAGTACCTACATAGCAATATAAAAGAAAAAATATTTATATAATTTTTGCATGCGTGTGTGTGTGTGTGTGCGTGTGTGGGTGTGTATGTGTGTTTGTTAAAGGCACTAACAGTAAGTGCTTTTGCCATTTATCAGGAAAATCAATTAATAAAGTCCTAATTTACTAATTATGGCCAAAAGACTATTTAACTTGTTCCTAGAATATTAGTTTATTGTACGCAGGTTAGTGCTAACACCATAAACTTTTCAAATTAAAAAATACAATTTATGAGATTGAGATGTTTCCTCCTCCCACTATTCTCTCGCCCCTAACCGCCCCACGGCCCCAACGCTCTTCCAAAAAATAGCTCTGAGGCCCTATTCCAACGCAGTCGGGTAAAAATAGAGCTCCTGTGTGATTTGTAGTAGGTAGGTAGGTAGGTACTGTATATACTTTGTTATCTATCACCAATCAGACAACTTTACGCAGCCCATTGAACTTACAACTTTGGTTTCAGCATAAACTCTGCGGTGGCAGAACGTGCGATTCTTACCTCTTATTTGATAAATATTAGAAATGTACCGACTAGTCGGGGTAGTCTGCCTTTTTGCACCCGACTAGTCAGCCAGTCGGCTAGTCGGCCCATTTCATAAAGATCTACATAAGTACCTGAAAGGAGCGAACACCCAATGCTCACTGAGGTTTTGTACAGAGTAACCGGTCAGCCACTCCGCCGTACTCTTCTTGAGACCAGCCATGAAGTAGAGAATGAAAAACTGGTACTTCAGTATGAAATAGTTCCAGTAAGGTACTGTTTCCTTCTTCTTAGTTGGGTCCAGGTACACGTCAAGAGACCTGAAAGCAGAATCTGCATTCGATGTTTTTTGGAAACTTAAGGAACTATTTTTAAACTGACATGCTTGAGACTCATGTTTTAAGTTATTGTATTTTATGTAAGTTATGTAAAAAAATAAGTTCCATGTTTTCTAATGCTGTGCGATTGCTCGCGTCGGGAAGCTGCTTGTCAAATGTTCGCATTGAGCTATAGTCACCACCAAGACAAACGCACCTTCAACGCGAAGATACCTCGCTAGCTAGCCTCACAATGCAGATACACGGCATATTATATGGTGAAGAATTTCGCAGACTACATAATCTTTATGTCCCCCCCACTAGCGGCCGCCCGCCCGCGGTTTCACCCGCGTGGTTCCCGTTCCCGTGGGAATATCGGGATAAAACGTATCCTTTGTTTTTGCGTTCAGTAGTTTTTGCGTGATTGAGAAACAAACATACAAACTTACACATTTATAATATTATTAACAAATAGCATCAGTAGAACAACCCACAGAAAGTAAACATTTTGGAACTACCAATAGCAACCAGCGTCGGTGCAGGCCAGGAGCAACGCAACCAGCCCGAAGAGGTAGCTGTGATTGTTCCAGTAGCTCTTCTCAATCAGCAGCAGGTACCAGTAGCAGAAGGCGAAGATCGCCGACGTAGTGGTGTACTTGTAACCAAGCATTATGCCTGCAGCTCCTTTAATGGCAACAAGTTATTTTTAACCAACATTCAACCGGGCTTGCAATATTACACGAACAAATATTGCTTGTAAGAAGACACTGACGACGTAATATTTTTTTTTGTATAATGTTGAGGAAGTACCCGTTGCACTAACATCAATTGAAAAAAAGGCGCATAAAAAATTTATAGAGTAATTTTGTATGGGAAATTTATACAGCGCCATCTACCAATGAAAAGCGAAATTATATTTCCCATGGAAAATAACTCTATCGAGTTTTTTTACGTACGCTTTTCTCTCTCTAGTATTATGTTCGTGCTAAACTAAGGTCGTGCGAACATTGGATGCATTTTCATACGAATTTGACTCGCATCAACATCCCAACCTTCCAAGTACTATGGGAGTGCACTCACTGGGTGCGAGCGCGCTCCCATAGTAAAAAAGTCTATCCAAAGTGCTCACGGCCTAAGGGTACTACCAGGGTTCTGTCTGTCACTCCGCGCGCGAGTCTGAATCGCTCGGCGTCCTCTGAGAGGACAAATTTCATACATGAGAAAAGATAAGACCTACGCGATAGAAAGAGAGGCAACTAAGTACAGCTAAGTGAATGTTTTGGAGCGAATGGAGCGCTGTGCTACCTGAATTGCACCTTATTGTGTCGGAGCAAGAGTCGCAATTTATTTAAACGATTTTGCGGAGTGCAACTTCTGTACGTTAGTACTATTATCTATTCTGTGGCACTACTACCGAGCCACAAGGCCGCGTAGACTACCGCCATGTACGGCATCGGGACTGGCAGCACGAAGGGCAGCAGAGGGAAGTGGCACATGGTGGGGTCACCCCACCGGCGGTCCATGGCGGCGCCACCGCGCTCGTCGGGGACATCGAACAGCATCGCCAGGCCTGTACAAAGATTTCCTTGTAATGCAAGCATTGGACGTCGATAGTTTGTCGTGGTTTTGTAAGTCCTACGTTGAGCGGGACTTCTGTCCCTCCCTTCCAAATAAGCTGCAAGAAAATTACAAATATAGATTTCCGAGTCGTCATGACCAGCTGGTGCGATTGTTTCGGCAAGATTTATGAATAATGTCAGAAGAACACCGCTATTGTCACGGGCCGCCATGTATTCCGATTTAATTAACAAGTATTTAATTTAGTAGAGAGAATATTTTAAAATCCTTCACAATTCACAATAATATTTCGTAATTACTTACCAAATAATATTCTGGTGATGGCGAGACTCGAAGCATCCTTAGGCTCGTGTAAATATGCTACGATTTTAGCAAACGTAACATCTCGTGCTTGGAATCCAAATTGTTGTCGAAATTTTACTTCGGCCGCCTTCCGAAGTATTAGTAGTTTCTCTTTCATTATCTTTTTATTTTCGTTAACTCGTAGATTTCCTAAACATCAAGAAAGTTAGGAAATTGTGTGATTTTAGTCGTCGAAAAATACTAAGGGTAGAAGGAAAGCTTCTCTTATCTCAAATATACTTTCAATGTAATTATAGTTATTATATGGATAACACAAACACACAAAGGGAGCAAGTACAACAGTCTCTGGTGTAGTGCCCCAGTGGCGCAATGGTTAGTTAGAGCATTCCGTTAGGAATAATTCATTTTCTCAAACATGCTTGGAAATTCGAACATTATTTTGACAACCTTCTTCGTGCTAAATCGGAGTTTACGGACTGACCTAAACCGCGCCGGCAATCTTAGTATGAGAATACATAACTAACGTGTAATAATGGATTTTAATACAAAAATTGCCGGCGTCTGACCGGCAATGTTTCTATTAAAACTCATTACGCACGTGTAGTTCAGAAATGGAGCGAACTTTATAATGAATCACGAATAATGGGTATCAAATGAAAGGCCTTGATGAGCACATTCCAAAAATATGAAAAAAAAACGTAAAAAAAAAAGAAAAAACTTTTTTTAAATATAAGGTATAAGTATCGGTAATATGGGTATCAAATGAAAGGCCTCGATGAGCACATTCCAAAATTATAAAAAAAAGGAAAAAAAAAGAAAAATACCTAGGTGTATCAAATGAAAGGTCTTGATGAGCACATTCCAAAAATATGAAAAAAAGAAAAAAAAAAAAAAAATGTGTTTTTTTTTTTCAACATGGGTATCAAATGAAAGGCCTTGATGTGCACATTCCAAAAAAATAAAGAAAATGGCTCCTTTCTTCTTATTTCAATTTTTTGCTTTAATTTGAAATAAAAATTAAAAGTTCTATTGCTGGTTACAGGCCTCCCCTAAGATCTTCACAACGATAGGTCCTGTGCTGCCCGCATTCAGCGACTTACCGCGACCTTTACAGTAATCACAAGATCAGCATTTAGGCTTATATCTATTCTGTGATTTAGGTAATGATTACGTAGACTTAATTGAAGTGAACTAGATAGAAAAAGCATTTAACAGTAGCTATCCCAACTTACCTGAAACGATGTCGGGTTCCCCAGAAACGTCTGGCGTTGAACTGCGGTGAAATTACAAAATTTTGAAAACAGGTAAAATTGAAATTATGAAGATGCGTGCAGCAATGCGTGAACGAACACGTTGTCATATTAATTATGGAAGAGTTCGTATCATTTGAACGTATTCAATAGGTAGGTAAGTTGTTCCACTTGAATGAATTTTGTTTATCTTGCTGATGTCACTTTAACTGTATTATTAATTCAGAACTAGTCTAGGACTGAATTATTAATTTCAGGACTATCAGTGTGATGCGGATTACGCGAGCGGACCGACCGATTCGACTCAGAAAATAATGTCAAATTAATTATTTACTAACATTACTATTAAGTCATTAAAAACCCCATTGTTTTATATTTCTTCAACACACTTGCTCGTAAAGTGAGCCCTAATACATCGCTTTTAGGGCCATAAACCGAGCTATAACAAACGCGTGCAATAATATATAAAACACTAGTTCGTAATAGAATTAACCCTACAAAGTTAAATTAGTACCTTATTGCAAGTTCTATGCGAGTAAACAGAGCATTCCCAATTTAGCCGGGTAATACAGTTATTTTTTTTTGACAACAAAGAGATTTTATGCTGCTGAAAATGCATATACATTTTTGGAATAAATAAATGTGTAAGTCCTTAATTAAGTCAAATAAATATATAAATATTATCAAATTATTCATAATTCAAAATATTTTGTTATAAAATATTAAAATATTTGCATTTTGTCACTTAAAATTATAATTTTGAAGTATTAGTAGTACCTAGGCTGTATGCTCCTCACCCCTTTGTTCGCAAAATATTCTTGCGTTGGGCGTGTGAAAAAAAAAACAAAAAAAAACATTCGCGCCTTTTCCCATAATTATCATATTTTGTTTTTGCCATATTTGTTGCCGTGTGATAAATTACTTTGTTTTTTCCTCGCAAATGTGTTGAAAAACGTCGTATGAAACTCGTGAGCTTTTGCTTATTGCATACTCGGCTGAGTTACGCCCTCGCCTGCGGCTCTGGCTGCAACCCACAGCCTTGTATGCAATGAGCAACCTAAGCTAACTTGTCTCATAATGTACTATTATATATGTTTAGTTTTTATCTATGGGCCATTGTTGCCTGATTATAAATAAAAATAAACATAAATTGATATATGATTATTATATGATATAATATAATAAATATAATAATAATTAAAAATAAATTGACCGGACAGATGAGTCACCGGACTCACCGTTTTTTTTCCTTCGAGCTTGTATCGATCGATAAATCTTCCGATGTTATCTTAATCTTCAGCATGATCTCCTGAACAAGAATACAACCGATTGTCGCATTATGAAGTGGTGGAGGGGGGAGGGGGGGAGGGACAAGCTGCGGAAGTCGAGTATCGGAAATTGGTTAATTTTCTCAACAACCACTTGTCCGATTTAAACAAATAAGGTGTCTTAGGGTAGGTAATATCCTTGACAACACATTTTATCTTACAATGGTTTTTGTAAATACTATAGTTTTTTAAATAATTAGAAAAAGACGAATTTCAAACAAAAGCAAAAAAAAAATTTGAAGCAGTAAATTAAAATAAAGTAGGTACATAAATACATATAGTATAAAGTACTACGTAAAATTGCCACAGTCATTGGCTTGCTGTCTGTTTTTTTAATTTTACCTAGTTAAGAACCGATCCGGCGACGGCTATAACTACCGATGTATAGATTTATGTTTATTATAATTATTATCTATCCTGTTTAATTGGAATCTGACATATACTTAGGCTAAATAAAGCAAAGCTAAAGATTTAGACTTGCGCTTTTGGTCTTTTTTTAAATGCCTACCTGTAATGAAATTTTATATCAATATTATTTTTATATTAATATTCACATGTAATTAAATAATCTCTTATATAAAAGTGATGTATAAATAAAACAAATGCTAAATAATGTGCTGAAATATTTATTTCTCCAATTTGTTAATATTCGATACAGGTTTTAGCTACGAATAAACATTTAATTATTGTCAATGATATAATAATATAGAACGGTCAATTTATAACATCTAGTCTAAATTCTCAACATTTTATCTAAACAGCAATTAATGATACATAATCGTCTAAAGTGATGAGTTTGTAAAAGCTTTAACAATAATTGACACTGCTTTTCTATAGGTTTTTATTTGGCCGTACGTTATAAGAGCGTGCTAATTTTGAAAATCATTAAAATTACGTACCTAATACATATTGATAAAAATAAATAAATAAATGTTTATTCGAAAAATGTAAATAAATAAAAAATCAACAACTCGATAACAATCATCCGTATCGTAATTATCACATGAGCGTCTTAACTAACTTTGGCGGTAGAATTTGGCGCTTCAAGTTTTTGAAAATTTTATAGCTTTCGTTTCGAAGTTATACGTATGTTAACGGATGCCAAACGTATTGCAGGACTGCAATTATTTTAAAACTTAAAAATATACAAGATCAATACTTAATCCAAATCTAAAACAATAATACAAAATATTGAGTCTCTTCAGAGCTCATTCTCTGCAAATCCGAAAATATCTAGTTTTATTTTAAAAGCAAATGTTCGAATTCAAAGCTTTAGGAATATACGTATTTCATAACGTTTCTTTTTTAGTAGTAGTATATATAGTATTAAATTATCTGTATAGTAGTATTATATAGTATTATAGTAGTAGTAGTAGTATATAGTATTATATTATCTGTGGTAGCTTACCTCTTTTTTTAATCATTTACATAACTAGTGAATAGTGAAATCAATATTAAATGGTTGCAGATTATTATCTGAAGAGACGCCATAAATAATAATAAAAGTCTATGTTACATAGTATATACGTAGGAACTTCTATGAATGATAACTACACAATAGTTTTCACATAAATTCCCAAAAATAATCTCATTACTGCAATCTTAAATCACAGGTCGACTTTGGAACAAATTAGATCATTAAGGATTATTTGTGAATTAATAAGTGGCATCTTAAAATATAAATAGGCAATAAAAATATTTGCGATAACAAATTGAGTTATGGAAAACCATATCACGTTTTAATAAAAAAACATATTTTGACACTACCTACTACATAGTTCCCTACTCTTCAAGTTAAATTTCGCAGAATTGTGTTTTAAAACTATTTTGGATGATTCACAATGTTCTATTTGTGTATTTACAAAAAAGACACGTAGTAAAAAGTATTTTACTATCTACAATAAAGTACTCTAGTTAGAGAAATATAATAATGCAACAAATCAAGTAATAGTTTCATTAAACTATTTACAATATTGGGATACATTTTGGATACTCTTATATTGATATAAATAATTACGTGGTGACTTAATGACGCAGGGATAGATATTTTACCTAAACAATTGTTTGTTGCCTGAAAGATAAATGCAAGTCCGGAACTAAACTAATTTTCCTTTTTTCGTTTTAATAAACAGTCGTTTACGAAATTGTTTATTTCGTCATATTGTTCAGATAATCATATCCACGCAAATAAATCTGAATTTTGTTTCAGTAAACTCTTAACATTATCGAAAATATCAAAGTTATATAATGTCTACGTGAAACACTATTCACTCAATACTGTTAGTATCTGTAAAATTACCAGTTATAATAAAAAGTAAATTAATAAAATTAAAAACATTAATGTAAACAACAAAATTATCGACAATTCAACGTATGACACTGGATGATCACTAGACATACAACCAGCCGTTGCTGGCATCGATATGTTTTCGTTAAATATTTACTCTAAAATATACGCGACCGTTGTCTACAATCGGAATGTGATTACAGAATATAACATGATTATCAAATAAACACATCTTAAAAATAAGACTTCAAAATTATTGAAAATGTTTGGAGTTTGGACATGAGGAGTACGTAATACATTTTGTGGTACACCAATTTATGATTGATCATTAGTAAATAAATTAGTGGCACAACTTAAACAATCAGGTCATTCCACTAAATGTTGCTCTACTTTACGTAAGCAAACTACCTACCTACGTTATTTCAAAAGATTTTAATTTGTAGATGAGGTCACTAAGGACTAGTGTATAGTTTGTAACTTTTAACTGTATTATATCATAGTTAATTAAAAGCCCAACCATTTATTGTGCTTACATTTCATTATGTTTGAATTAGAATTCTAATCAAGGTATGAAGCGAATTTACTGTCGGCTGTATTAAAATCAAGACAGTTGAAATGCTACTCTGTAAAATTTTATATGTTAGACAAGACGTTCTTAGCTACCTAGTTAGCTATGAAGTTGTTAATATTTTCACGCGGTTCATAGTCCAGAAGACCGTCTCACAGCTCAATGGTCCAGTATGACTATTAATATTCACTCAAAGACTACTACGATCGACGGCTAAGATTACGAAGAATAGCGTCATAAACTCAGGAGTTATCGTACAATATATTAACCGTGTAGTATTATAGTTGTCTCAAAGCTCAGTGGTCGAGTATGACTTAATATTCACTCGACGATGACTACTCACTACGGTGCTACTGTTGTTACGAGTAATTTGATAAGCTCCGAGCTCAGTGGTCGAGTATGAGTCCGCCGGGGCCGGGCAGCGAGGAGCGGCCCGACAGGAACACGTCGACGGCGCGCGCCGCCTGCCGCCCCTCAGAGATCGCCCACACCACCAGCGACTGCCCGCGCCGGCAATCTGCCACCGACAAACCCGTTGTTACTACTAATGACACTAGAAGATCTCCAACGAACAACTTTAGGAGGGCTGCCACGAAACACCGATCGAGCAACAGATTAACCGCATCTGTGGTCTAGTTGTTCGCCCACCCGTCGACCCAGGGGTCCCGGATTCGATTCACAGAGGGAGTACAATTTGTACTCGGTTTGGTCGGTGGTAGGAGTTATTTCAAGTCCACCTGGCTAGATACCACCATCTTACCTAAGTCTGACGCCATAACAATAATTAAAAAATTGTTGTGTTCCGGCAGTTAGAGGTAAAGCGCTTATTACACCTTCCTGAATATCGGATCCGGAATTTAGTGTCCGATTTAGGACGAGAAATTCAGTCGCCAATTAGACCGTCCTGAATGTCGGATCCGATATCATAGCTTTACGATCATACAGTTGTTAAACGAATGTTCTTGTAGCCGTAAAAATACATAGCTAGGTAAATAGGAGGTATATGTAGGTAGTAGGTACGTGTCATTTTCAACGCTAATCTGAACTAGTTTTTAACCGACTTCATCAAAAGGAGGAGGTTCTCAATTCGAAAAAAAATTGTTTAAAAAACAAAAAAACCGACTTCAAAAAACCTGCCTCTAAAAAGCAAGAAATAATATATAAATCATTAGATACGCATTATCATATCATTAATAAAATAAAACACGTCTATTGAAGCCGGGTGGGGCTTTTAGAATAAAAAAAGGAAGTTGTAGGTACTCCAGCCCCACCCGACTTTAATAGACGTGTTTTATTATAACAATGATAATGCGTAGGTAGTTAATGATTTATATATTATTTCTTGCTTTTTAGAGGCAGGTTTTTTGAAGTAGGTTTTTTTGTTTTTTTATATTTTGACGTAGGTAAAAAAAAATCAAATCACAGAGTGACAACCCTTATATACTTTAAGTCGTTGCGCCAACTGTCTATCTAGACGAACGGCGCTGCGGATTTTTTTTCGCCAACATAAAAGGCGTTGACTGACTGTACTCTTTATGCTGTGGTACTACTGTGTGTGTCGGAGCCGAGCGTCCTGAATGCGATTACACTGTCCTAAGTGCTTCCGATTTAGCATCCGTTATGTCGGAGACAATTTCTATCCTAATTAGGATCCTAAATCGGATCCTAGCTTCCTGAATGCAATTACACTGCTCTGAATTTAGGAGCGACTTCATATCGGGTCCGATATTTAGGATGATCTAATTAGCTCTTAAGATATCCAGTTCCTCAGAAGGATCTCAAGTGTAGTGCGCTTCCACCGGCCTTATCGCCACTTAACATCAGGTGAAATAAAGGCCAAGCACTATCCCGTTGTGCATAAAAAAAAGATCAAGCACCGCAAGTGGAACTGGATTGGTCACACTCTACGCAGGAACTCCGATCATGTTCTTAAACAGGCCCTCAATTGGAATCCCCAAGGAAAGTTCACTGTGGACGTACTCTACCCCATCTAGAGGTCACGGGATATTAAGAAAATTTCATCTTATTTTTCGAACATGCTTACGAAATTTCACGAGAATCGGTTAAGAAATAAGTTCACTCAAGTAAAAAATAAGTGAAAACTTCCAAACAAGGAACTGTTTGTTCTAAACAGATAGAATAAGCGAAAATTGATATACTAATAAAGAAAAAACTTACCTCCCGCGGCGAAAACGTTAGTGACTGGCGTTTGGTAAATGTTGGTCTTGTCAGTTTCTACGTTACTACGTGCGTCCAGCAGCAAGTCTGTAACAAACAGATTCATAAATATCAACTTTAACAATAGCTATGTAATGTAACACATCATTTTAATAAGAGCACGATTTGGCTTTTTTGGTTTATTAAGGTAACCACATTTCAGTGCGCTCGTCGACAATTTTTGTCACTTCGCACATTTAATTATATAAAATCAAAAATTTGTACGGTAACGATCAGAGTGCACAAGCTCCGATCAGTAGTATGCGATACGACGTTTGTGTAAGAAGAAATAGAGTAACGAAAAAACACTAATTTATAATTAAGGGCGCACCGAGCCTCCACTAGCGCCACCAATCAAGAAAAAAACATTTTAACTTAATGAAATTCTGAAAAATATAAAAACTAGTATTTAGAATATATAATAGTTATAAATTATTTTTGTATGTGTTTAGACGGTTCTCACACTGGCTCCGCGGGGTAAAACGGTACAACGCCGACCGACCGACACGCGGAGAAAACTTGCGGAAGCAGTGTGAGAATTGCCTTAGTGTAGGTTGACATGACAAGCGCTTAACGCGCGTTTTAATAACGCGCGTTCACAACTACATAAAAACTACATACATTTTATTCATGCGCGTTGAGCGCTTGTCATCTGAACGTACCCTTAATTCCTGGTTTAAATGTGTTTGTGTAGTTACAATCTGGATTAACACCTACATTGCTAGTTATTATATTTTTCAGAATTTTATTAAACACAGTTTAATATTTTTTCTCGTTGCCGTCGTTAACACACGCCAATCCGCGTTGGGCCCGCGTAGTGGGCTATGTATGGCCCATCCTCCTTATCCATCCATAAGGAAGGCCTGTGCCCCAGTAGTGGGGACAATAAAAACGGCTTAATGGTCAATGATTTTTCTTGATCGGTGGCGCTAGTGGACGCATGATGCACCCAGTCTAAAATGTAGACAACCGTGGAGTGTCTCACCTAGTTGGTTGGCGACGTACCGCTCGGGCCCCAGGAAGCCCATGGCCAGCAGTACTAGGTCCGCGCGGTACACACGCGCGGTGCCCTCCCTCTCGGCCATCTCCCAGCGGCCGCCCGGACCTCGCGTCCATTCCACTTCCACCGCTGACACGCCGCACACGTTACCCTCACCTATTGGAATCAATCAATCGATCAATATTAATTATTACCAAAAATATGGTTACACATATTGACATTGTAAGAAACTGAAATGGAAGTTATGGAAATGAACTGGTCATGATGCAAGAATGGCGAGTAAAAAATGGACAAAGGCTACTACAGTTTGGAACGGACCAACAAGTGAAAGAAGCAGAGGTGTATGAGAGACCATGGGAAAAATGGGAAGATAAAAAGAATAGCTGGAAAAGATCCGATTGGCGAAATAAGGATATAAACAGAGAGAATGAGGATCAGTAACAGGTTTGAATCATATTGTTTTATTGGTATAAAAACATATTCATAACTATGAAACTTAGTAAAAGATTTTTTAAAATCCGTTTAGAAATGGTTGAGTTATAAGGGTTTTGAAGGAAATGCCAAGCTCAATGCAATATGTGCTTTGTTACGTACGACATAAGGTTCGCGTACGTCTCGATTACGTTATAATGACCCCCCAAAATGACAGTGTTTTAGCTCGTATAGCTTCTCAGGTTTAAGAGATATCGTAAAAATTTCTTCACAGTTAATCATGTGGTGGTGGTGGCATAAGCTTTCTGATAAGCCACTAATCAAAAATCGTTACTGATCCTCATTGGAACACCATGGGGAAGCCTTTACTCAGTAATGAGAACCGTGAATTAAAATACTACACATTGTAATTTTAATTAGAATTTAAGTTAATTGATATGTTTTAATTTAAGTTTATTTAAAAAAAATTAATTAATAATTCGTTGGTTAAAATAAAAGGCTTTAAAAAAAAGGTTGATTCGTGATCAAGACACGCAGCATATTTTGTTGATAATGTCAACGTGCAAATGTTTCAATGGCACAGAATAGAGTACTACGTACAGACAAGACACTCCCCGCCCCGCCCTTGAAACGATTACCTCACCCCACCCCGCGAGTTCATGTGCCGAATCACATGCTCGTTTAGTCGCGTGTGTCAACAGCTGTCAACTTTCGTGCACGGCGGCATGCATTTAAATTGCAAAAAGCAAAGCATAACATTTAATATCACATATAGAAACATTTCTTATCACCGGTAAATGCATATTTATTGTTAAATAGTAGATTATACAACAAGTGAAAAAAGAGGGAGTTTAGTTCGAGGGACTAGTTGGATCCCGAGAGCAGCGAAGGATTCTAGAGTTGAATCCCGAGCGTAGCGAGGGATTCAAAAGTAGAAACCTGAGCGAAGCGAGGGATACAAAGGACCGAGATGAATTTTTTTTTTCACGAGTTGTGTACTCTACTTTCTACCATTGACTGCGAGAAAACAAATAGCAAATAGTAGGTACTTATACCTATGTAATTAAATAGTTATCACATTTTTATTATTTAGGTAGGTAATCAGTAATAAGTATTTAAACATTAGAAAATAGTGAAACTAGAAGTTTTCCAATGACATAAAACAACCACGCTAAGAGGGAAATTACACGATCGGTTTGGCAGTCCATTTCATCAGTTTGTATAGACTTTGAATTTTTACAGACTGAAGATCGTACCAGACTGATGCAAGACTGAACATCTAATCTCCCTCTAATATATAGAAAAGAATCCAAAGATGAGACACTAAAAAGAACCTAATTAATTTGGCGGGATATTTTTTAGAAAAGAACCCAAAGATAAGACACTAAAAAGAACCTACTTAAATAAAATTGGCGGGATATTTTTTTTATTTATTTGTATAACTATGGCTTTATCTATGGAATAACTCCATACTTTCAGCGCGTTTTATTTTTTTTCTACCTAATTCATACGAAGTGCGCTTGTTCCAAATTCAAAATATTTTTTCACTCCTCTTGCTCAAAAAGTGCGTCATTGTAACGTACAAGAGTCGAGATAAAACAGCATAATAAGCCCTAGGGGATAAAGTTTTTTCTTTTTTAATGTTTGTCTATTACCAATGAGCGTACTAAAACGAAAAAGTTTTTATTCATAATCACGAATAAAAACTCGCTCGACTTAATACTGGGGGTCTATTACGAAAAATTTAATGCGATACACGCGGCTGCGTCCGTGCTTCGTTCTGATTGATTCCTATTACAAAGCACTTGCGTATGCAATTTTGCAAAGTGATTGCGTAAATTTGACAGTTTCTCTCTAGTGGATCCGTCATTATTCGTTCAACAGACTATGGACTACGATAGCTACATTGAAAATATTTGTAATAACTATAACCGACGAACTGCGGACGACTATCGTGACCAAGTTTCGTAATAGGCCCCCAGTTTCTCATTCTTATTTTTGAAAATGGAACTAAAAGCATCTCTTCGGTAAAATCATAGACTTATTTATACTCTGTGTACAGAGTGAATCGTAGAATGCGTGTTTGTGTTGCTTAGCTGCTACAGCAGAAATTAAAAAAGGTACCATGGCGCGAAATCTTTAGATTTTTTTTATAATTACAAACTGATTGAATTGTGTGACTGTAATTGGAAAGAAATAATTTTAATCTTCTGCCGTCAAGCACAAATCATTTATTTAAATATTGTACAAAAAGTTTATGAAGTGGAGGAAAAAAAAAACGAGTGGATTCGTTTACGGAAGTAAGTAGGTATAAACTATTTAATATTGTATTTTATTTTCTCGCAATCGTAGTGAAAAGTATAGTGTAACACACGACGCTAAAACCCATTGTAACTCGGTTTCTATTTATTCCCTCGCTAAAGCTCGGCAATAAAAATACCTCGTATGCAATGGGTACTTTTAGCGTCTTGTATAACAATCTACTATTATTCACTCGGTGAATAAAACAGCGTTTTATTCACTCTTATCGTTGAATTAAACGCACTTTTTCGAGTGGCGATGGTAAAAATGTTTATTTGTATGTGTGAGGCGACATGATTACCGTAGCAGCCCTAGCTTTATACACACAGTTGCGCATGTACAAAACGTCATCTGTGTAATGTCTGTGTAATAAGTAGTTATAGAGTAGTTATAATTAGTGTCTTCCACTAAGTTATGTGCGTTTAATTCAACGATAAGAGTGAATAAAACGCTGTTTTATTCACCGAGTGAATAAAAATATTTTGAATTTGGAACAAGCGCGCATCGTATGAATTATGTAGAAAAAAAAACAAAACGTGCTGAAAGTATGGAGCTATTCCATAGATTAAGCCATAGTCATACAAATAAATAAAAAAAAAATATCCCGCCAATTTTATTTAGGTTCGTTTTAGTGTCTTATCTTTGGGTTCTTTTCTAAAAAAATATCCAGCCAAATTAATTAGGACCTTTTTAGTGTCTCATCTTTGGATTCTTTTCTATATATTAGAGGGAGATTAGATGTTCAGTCTTGTATCAGTCCATTCCATCAGTCTGGTACGATCTTCAGTCTGTAAAAATTCAAAGTCAATACAAACTGATGAAATGGACTGATGCCAAACTGATCATGTAATTTCCCTCTTAGCGTGGTTGTTTTATGTCATTGGAAAACTTCTAGTTTCACTATTTTCTAATGTTTAAATATTACTGATTACCTACCTAAATAATCAAAATGTGATAACTATTATATATTATTAAGTACCTACTGCTATTTGTTTTCTCTCAGTCAATGGTAAAAAGTAGAGTACACAACTCGTAAAAAAAAATTCATCTCGGTCCTTTGTATCCCTCGCTTCGCTCAGGATTCTACTTTTGAATCCTTCGCTGCTCTCGGGATCCAACTAGTCCCTCGAACTAAATTCCGTCTTTTTTCACTTGTTGTATAATCTACTATTATTATTATTATAACGGAGCGATTGTATGGAGTGTCCAGGGTGTGTCAATGGCTTACACTGGCAAAAAAGATATGGTGGAAAATCTGACGGCTTATAACCAAAGGAATTACTCACCATCATCCAAGAACTCCTTGGTAAGTGTGGAGAACCTCCTAGGGTCGCTGCCGAACTTCACCTTGACCTCCTCGTGACCATAATCAACCCTGTATAGAAAATTATAGTTTTATACACAAACAAACAAACTTTATCAGCATTTTTTTCCTTTAAAAATGATCAGTAAACGTTCTTGAGGATACTTTTTAGAACAATAAATTAATGCGTTTTTCTTTTGTCCTATATATTATTATCTCTTATCTCCCAAGGTTACCTGAAAGAGATTGCTATTTAGCAATAAGGCCGTCTGTCGTGTACTTTCTAATTCTGGTTCTTTGTTTGTAATTTGTTTTTCTATTGTCCTACAATTCTTCCTCCCAAGGTTGCCAAGAAGAGATGGCTGTTTAGCAATAAGGCATGTTCTTTCTTCTTTGTTCTGTTTCTTTGTAATGTGTTTTCGTGCGAAATGCGATTTATTGCGAATAAATAATATTATTATTATTATTATTATATCATACCTGAATACTCTGGGCCACTGCGGCCAGGGGTTGTCAGGCCCCCTAGTAGTCTTGGGCTCCGGCAGAATCTCGAATGTCGTGATGGATTTAGCGCCCTGTCTTAGCGATGTCGCTATGCAGTCGCAACTATATTAAACAAAATACGGTACTGTATTTTTATTAAGGATAAATAACTAAAAAAGTAGTAGTTCAATAACTAGTAAGTACATTAATTATAGTGAAACCATGATAAAATATATAGAACACAAACATAAATCTTGATTATTTATCTTTAATCTAAGCCCACTTATCATGCAATTATTGCGAATACCTACAAATTATCTAAGCTTGTCGAAAGAGCCTATTTATTACAAGTAAAAAAAAAAACATTTGGAGAAGCGAAAACAATCTAGACAAAGCTAAATTGACTCCAAACAAAGATTGACTCCAGTTTTCGTTAAACATCTAATAGCGTTTAAAAATTCATATAAACAGTTTATCACTTACCCAGTGTCCCCTCCTCCGATGATAAGCACATCCTTGTCTTTAGCGCTAAGCTCTGGATTGTCTTTGATCGGTGCTTTATGTACAGGGGCCGGGCCAGCTTGCTTCTTCTGCCATCCCTCTAGGAATTCCATGGCGTAGTGGATGCCGTTTAGTTGACGACCCTTCAGGGGCAAGTCGCGAGGCCAGGTCGCGCCCATGCATAGCACTAGGGCGTCGTATCTGGAAGATTATTGCTTTTATAGAAATTGTAACGTCAAAGCTATGCTATCGAAAATTTCGACTAAGGGCAAGCTACATTGACCACGCAGTACTGCCTTTTTCCACAGCAGAGCTGTACATCACTTTTTTCGTCATAAAGAAACATTAAAAAGAGCGGGAAAACCACTCGTCTGCTGCGGCGCTCTTTAGCATAGGAGAGTTAGTTGTCACCGAGCGGTATTTTCGTTCTAGCGAACGATATTTCTGCTGAAGTGCTGACATCGACGCAGCACTTAAAGGCTATGCCCTCAGCAGCCAATACTTTAGAGGGCTATTCCATATATCCCAACATTCCCAACTGGCTGTCCCAATCAGTTGGGGTACATGGATTATTTCCACTCTTCCCAACTTGTGAGTGGAAAAAATGGAATAAGTGGAAAAAAACTATGTATACCAACTGATTGGGATAGCCAGTTGGGATATTATGGAATAGCCCTACTTTGACGCGGCGAGCCAGTTTCCTTGCTGAGATTCATTGAAGGGATCACTATCTTAAAAGATAGTGCTTTAACTAGGACAAATTGTTTATAACTTACTCATTGGCCAGTTCTAGCGCGGAGATATCCTTCCCGACATCGACGCAGTACTTGAAGGCGATGCCCTCAGCTGTCAACAGTTTGACGCGGCGAGCTACAGTTTCCTTGCTGAGTTATATTGAAGGGATCACTGTTGTAGAAGATGGAGCTTTGCTAATTGTTTACAACTTACTCGTTGGCCAGTTCTAGTGCGGAGATATCCTTGCCGACATCGACGCAGCACTTGAAGCGATGCCCTCAGCTGTCAACAGTTTGACGCGGCGAGCTACAGTTTCCTTGCTGAGTTATATTGAAGGGATCTATTGTAGAAAAGAGAGCTTTACTAATTGTTTATAACTTACTCGTTAGCCAGTTCTAGCGCGGAGATATCCTTCCCGACATCGACGCAGCATTTAAAGGCGATACCCTCAGCGGTCTGACGCGCCGAGCTACAGTTTCTTTGCTGAGCTTCATTGAAGGGATCACTATAGTGGAAGATAGAGGTTTACTAATTGTTTACAACTTACTCGTTGGCCAGTTCTAGCGCGGAGATATCCTTCCCGACATCGACGCAGCACTTGAAGGCGATGCCCTCAGCGGTCAACAGTTTGACGCGGCGAGCTACAGTTTCCTTGCTGAGCTTCATTGAAGGGATGCCGTATTGTAACAAGCCCCCCGGTCGGTCGTTGCGTTCGAATACTGTTACTGAGTAGCCAGCCTAACAGATTGGAAAAGTAATGTTGTTATTACAAAATTTTGGGTAAACTACAAAAACTAAAAACAAAATTAGTCATTTTAGATGACTAAAACCTTTTTTTAATACAGTTGCTCGAAAATGTAAGTTAACGACGACAGTCGAGCGTGCGGTAAGTTGATTTTGCCGAGCGTTTGTTTACGAACGTTTTTTTAATTTCTACTAGCTTCCGCCCGCGACTACATCCGCGTGGACAGTAGAAAAATATTGCAACCAGTTTAACCCGGCGAGCATGAGGTGAAAAAAGTTACACCTAGCATGTGGTGGGGTTTGCCATACCCCAACATATAATTACCTATAAATGCCAATTTATTAAACCAAGACTTAAGAATTTATTCGTATTTTGAAATATGGTTTATATTTAGTGTATAAAATAAAAAACAGTGTATATTTATATACTTTTATTGTATTATTTATCAGAAATACTAAAATATAACATTTACAAAAAAACAAAAAAAGGAACTTCTGAAAAAGGAACTAAAATCAACTAATTCTTTAATAAAAATATAAAATCAACTTTAAAAACTTAAAGAATATAAGATTCTCAATAACATATTTTTTTTAAAGAATTAGTTGATTTTAGTTTTAGTATTTTTGATAAATAATACAATAAAAGTATATAAATATACACTGTTTTTTATTTTATACACTAAATATAAACCATATTTCAAAATACAAATAAATTCTTAAGTATTGGTTTAATAAATTGGCATTTATAGGTAGATATATGTTAAAACTAACACGGAGCATGTGGCGGGGTATGACGCACCCCACGAACGTTTACACGCGTGTAGCTCCTGCGCCGGTTGACGCGACACTGCGGTCACGCCACTCTCCCCCCGCGGAGTACATTGGCTCCAGCTACTCGAAGCAACAAACCAATTGAGGGGCAAATTTGAAAAATACACGACTTCGCGCAAAGCATGGGCATGTCACACCCTACCTCAAGCTCGCCGGGTTAAAATGACCCCTTTAGTGTATGAAAGCTAGTACTACTATAATAATAGGAATAAAACTTTAAAAACTTTGTAAGCCATAAAACTCTAATCACTGTAATCAATCACTCACGGGGAATCGAACCCACGTCCTTCGCGATTCGGGCGATTCCCGCCTGAGTGGCTAGTACCGATTTATTGTTGTCTATTATTATGTTTTACTGTTTAAAATAAAAAGTAAATTAAACGAAATTATTACCTTATTTAACTGATGTGCGCAAGCGAGTCCCGTAGGTCCAGATCCGACCACTGCTACTGTCTTGCCGTTACGCATAGGAGGGATCTGTCAAATGAAAGGTACCTTTAGCAACATGAAAATACAGACGATTTTTATTTCTTAATTGAATTCATAAGAGCGCTATCTTTATACATGAATCCATTGATAGAGAGAGAAAGTAACAAATAATCGGCAAGTTAAAATAAATAAACTTAACTTACTAAACTAAATAAAGATTGTACTATGGCGACTAAATCACGAAATTTTATTTTGGCACTCTTGTCATTTCCTTCTTTAAACTGTTTCCGATCGGTCGACAAAATCTCCCTACTAGCCTCTGATTCACAAGTGTGTATTAATCATCCTTTCTATAAACCTATGTCCAAAACCTAAACGTTTTTGAATGAAAAAGTTATTATTGCTACGATATTAGTATTATTACGATATCAGATCACTGTTAGTATTGTCTATAATCAGAACATTACGCGTCCTAACGTAGTCTATATTCACTGTATAATTGTATTAACTTAGGACACTGTTCTTTATCCTCGGCGCATGAGCGATCAAGCTAGGCGAAGCAAAACAACCGTCTTGAGTGCGCGAGGCAAATCTGCTGAGGCGCCTTTGAGCATCGTCAAAAACCGCCACCGCTCGGCTCGGGCGAGGCAGCGCGTGCGTACGCCTCGGGCGAGGCACGTCCTGACTGACCGAGGATTTGCCTGCGAGTCGCGGCTGCCTCGCGAGGCTGCTCGCCCAGTCAGTACGCGGCTATACACTAACCTCGGGCTGTATCCATCCGGACTCAAAAGCGTGGTCTATAATAGCGCACTCGATATTCTTGATGGTGACGGCGGGCTCGCTGATGGCCAGCACGCAAGCGCCCTCACAAGGCGCCGGACACACGCGGCCAGTGAACTCTACCAACATGTACGATGTGATTAGATTGACAGACAGTGCAACTTTACTCGAGAATGTATGGAAAAGAGAAAATTTTACAGATTATAATACGTCGTCACAGAATAACTAATAGTACAAGTACAGAAGCAGCACTCTGCAAAGTCATTTATATAAATAGCGACTTTTGCTCCGACATAATAAAGTGCAATTTAGGTGGCGTAGTTCACCTAGTAGTCGCCTCTCTTTCTATCGCGTGCTTTTACCTTTTCTGACGACGCAAAGTTAGGGTTGTATTCTTTTAAATGAACTGAGCATAACTTAAGAGCAACGCACGGTTTCATAGAAAGACGGCGTTGCTCTAAGTATTATAATGTGAAAAACGACAATTGTTTATTGGTTTTCGATTTCGACATCCGTACACGGCACAGTAATGTCGATTCGACATTGTTACTACTTATAAAGAGGCAATATCTACGCAGGCAGTAAGATGCCGCGCGACTACACAGGCGGGCGTGTAGCTGCCCTCTGCTCGCTTGTGCCTCCGTAGGCACGGCTAGCGGTAGGTGCTTATCGCACGACCTTGAGCGAGTGAAGGAGGCCTGACGACGTTTTCTATCGCAATCGCTCTGAAGTTGGTCACTTCTGGTTTATTGTACGTAGTTAAAGTAATCGCATTGTACGATACGATTAATTTGACAATGAACGGTGACCCGCAGCAACTCCACTCGAGATGTGTGGTGCGCACAGATTGCCACAGATTAAACCACAAGCGCTCTAAAGTTGGTCACATCAGTTGGACATTATATACACCGAACATTAATTATCCAAGTTATATTGAGCAGCTGTTTTTACTTGAAGTATCCATTGGTAAGGTAAGTTTAATTTCCATTGATTCATTCGCATTTTACAGTGATATTTCTGTACGCAGAAGGTACAGCATAGTACAGACTCGTACCTGGGAAGTTGTTGGTCTGCAGCAGGTGGTAGAGGGCCTCGCGCCAGTCGTTGCGGTAGATGAGGTCGTTCCACTTGGGGATGATGTTGCCCAGCGGGCAGCCGTGCTGGCTCTGGCAGAACGGCACTCCGCACTCCATACAGCGCGCCGCTTGCACTCGCAGCCCGCGCCGCACGTGCGAGGGGTTGTAGATCTCGTCCCAGTCGCGGAGACGCTTCTCGGCGGGACGGTAGACGGATGTCTCGCGCGGGTATTTCATGAAGCCCCTGTTTGTTGTGAAAGAATAGAAATAGGGATGTATTTGATAGCACTTTAAATTTGATGAAAACAACTACAAAATTGTATATCAGCACTTTAAAATTATGATGGATCTATAATTTAATATTATCATTACAAAAGTAATGGTTTGCACTATAACAATTTTGTCAACACTTTAAAATAATAATAGATCTATAATTTAATATTATCACTACAAAAATAATGGTTTGCACTACGAGTATAACTGTGTCCCAACTCCGAAACCATTTAGTTTCTGTACAACCATGTCAGACTGACCACTGTTAAAATGAGATGGCAAGATGTTATTAAGAACTTGTGGCATAATCCATATGTCGGCGTCGTCGGTTCTGGCGTTGTTGGTAGAACCTAACCTTCTCCTCGGCTCCTCTCTCGCTGCGCCCGCTCGTCGTCGCCCATAGTCGTCGTTTACCAGTACTCAAGTTATAAAATTAATTTGTATGGTGCAGGTGCAAAGTATTAATTTTAAAGCTAAGCAATTAAATTGTATAGTGCAAAGTAATTATTTTAAAGCTTAGCATATTTATAGTGGAAACCATTATTTTTATAGTTCATCCAATAAATTTTGAAGGTAAAAATTTTAAAGTGTGTTACATTAAGAAAATTAAGGGCAAGACTGAAGGCAAACGACGCGCTGGAAGAAGGGAAAAGGCATTGCGTAACATAAGCTGACGGCCAACCTCTAGTAATGGTGAGGCACTTGAAGAAGATAAAACTTATAAAACATTAAGGGGGCCATAAATTCATCAAATGACGATAAATCTGAAAATGTTCACTGTACAGATGTATGTACATATACGAATGCGGTTTGTTTAGTCCATGACTAGTTTAGAACACTTTTTTATAATTTATTTATGTTTCATAAAAAGAAACTCCTTACGATTACAATTTTATTAAATTTGGCAATAGATTATTACTTTTGGAAACAAAAAGTTCAAACGACTCCTAACTTTTCAATTACCCTGTCGACCCATCGAATTGATACGAATTTATTGCCTTACCTATCCTATTTTCTAGATTTAGCCCGCTGAGATCTTTTCTCCTACCAAACATGAATAACTGTCTTGACGGGCAAAGATTTTCATCAAGCCAAAAGGTGGTGCCTGAAATGGGCCCCCTTTTCAGTTAAGTACCTACATTATTTAGGCAATGAAAGAAAAAAATATTTCATGCCGTAACCAACAATTATAAACAGCAAAATATAGCATCAATGCATACTATACTATGGTTTCAAAACAGTTTGACACGACAATAGATCAATGAATAAATAAATTAATACAATAACGTTTTAAGCTATCCAAAGATAGTCCCCGCAGACTACAGACCAAACTGTCGGCCGATAGTTGGTTTTGTATGAAGAATCGGCCGATACCAAATCGTTGTAGTGTGCGCACTTGCATACTTCTTCATACTGATTCCAACTATCGGCCGACAGTTTGGTCTGTAGTCTGCGGGCACGCTATATCCTAGTAGGGATGAGTCAAATAGCACCTATTGAATGTGTAACATACCTCGTCTTATCCAGTATCTTCTCCAAATTCTTCTTATCAAGTTCCATATCCCTGACGGCCTCTTCGATATCTGCCACGTCATGTCCGTTGGTCTCCACTTTCGGCGGCGACTGTTTCAGCGCCATCTTCTTCAGAGCCCGCTGGTACTCGTAAGGGAACACTTTTACGAACTTCTTGGCGGGTTCTGGCCATGTGTTGAGAAACTCTTGGGCGATCACCGATCTAGTAGATCAATATTATACTTTAACTAATTACTTATAATTTAAATAGATTTTTTAATTCTTTTTATGCATATGGCATAAGATACATAACAAGATGTTTTTTGAATTTCAGTGTAACAAGAGTTGAAAAAATATCAGATCATTAAATAATCTCATCTGCAACCTGCAACACACACCGGTACCACTAGATCGTGGGTTCTCAACCAGTGGGGTGCGCCGAATTATCGAGAGGGGGCGTGGCGAGCGGCTCCAGATAAATAGGCATGATGATTATTTTTTTTATTTTATGTTACATAAATTACCTCTCAAAAAAAGAAACATTGGTAAAAGAATTAAGTCGCTAGCATGAAAACTGCCCGAGATATCACAGTGTGAAATGCACACAAATGGACAAATCTCAAAAACGCTCCATACTAACGGCTACTAAGTGATGACGTCACGCCGTGATAGTTTGTATGCAACGCGTAGGAAATTTGTTCGGCAGCTATATTAAATATTGTGTTTATCAAAATAGTTTCTTAGACAAATTTGCTATACATTTTACGGACTTATTAAAGGTATCATTTATTTTAATAAATTTTACACTTTTTAAATGGACTTGTCCACCCAACTTTGAAGGGTCATAAAATAAATAATATGCAATATATAAAACCAAGAGGTATACAAGCTACTCTAAAAGTTTAATATGTTTACGATTTTTATTAGTATTTCGTTATTTTATTCATTAGTCATCAATCATCATCCCTATTATTAAATTATTATTTTTTCATTTTAAGTATTTTAGCATAGTTGGATGAGACGCACAAAGTCAAACTATCTTTATTCAAAAAAACTTAGTAATTAAGCGCTTTTGAATCGTCTATATTTTCCTACCACCCGTTCCAGACTTTTTTAACTGACAAGAAGATCAAAAATCAAAAATCAAACCAAATACCAACTAATTACCAAAGTACTTTCAATAAAACCGCGCTAGTATCCGTTAAAAGTGTTTTATTTCAATCGATGCAAGTAAAAGAGCTAGAAAAATAAGAAAATGATATTGAAAGTAACTGACCCGGTGAACTGCACGAACTCCTGCAGCAGCACTTTGACGTCGTCCAGGTCTTCTTGTAGCTCCAGCGGCAAAAGCTCCACCATCTCCTGGTTGCATTTGTCCTTGAACGAGCCGTCGATGTCGTACACGTACGCTATGCCGCCTGGTGGATACAAACTTATGATAATTCGTTAAAAGCATGAGCGTAGCCAGCCAATGGGCTCAGGGTGGGGCAGCAGTCTAAAATAATAATGTAACTAGCAAACTATACCCCCGGTCTTACCCTGGTAAATTTTTTTCTATGCATTTTCCATGCATATTTTGTATTGCTTCGGGACTATCTCATTAATGCCGCGTCATTTTTATATTTTCTTACTAAGGTTTGATTAGGTAGGTACCTCACAGGTCAGAGCCAGTGTGGGGCAAGCGCCCCACCCTGCCCCACCGTAGCTACGCCCATGGTTAAAAGATAAATTACTTCAATTCAGAAGATGGTATGGGACTAAAGTTAAGAAGTTATTGGTCAGAAGAAATTATACTTGCTTAGTTAAACTAACAGGAATTAAACGCTTACTTAACTAATTTTCACACCTACCTATTTGCCCGAAGTCACGGGCTGATTATATTATAAGTTTTAATAATAATTATTATTATTATTGTTTTATTATTACTATCATTAGTTACGTACGTGTTTAATTCCTGTTAGTTTAACTATAAGTTCAATGCAACGCGAAATTTAAAAGTGTATACACTTGCTGTTCGGAAGTAAGTGAAGAATGTATTCTCTACTCTTAATTAATTCTTTCCCAGTCTATTTGCTCGCAGTCATGTACTCGCAGCCGTGGTCGCCTTCACTACGGCCGTGCAGCCGCAGCTGCTATACCCCTGTGACGTCACTGACATACTGACCGCTCATCCCCGCGGCGAAGTTCCTCCCAGTGAGCCCGAGCACCAGCACCTGTCCGGCCGTCATGTACTCGCAGCCGTGGTCGCCCACGCCCTCCACTACGGCCGTGCAGCCGGAGTTGCGCACGCAGAACCGCTCGGATGCTATACCCCTGTGTTGACACACATGTATTAAGACACATAGAGAATGTCACCTAGCATTTTTGTGAATTTAATTGCGTCTGAACAAGAGGCGATCTATTATTTGCTTCGCTTTGTGAGGAAAAATACAGTCTGCGTATGCGTGAATCAACTTCAGAGAGAGTTAGAAGTTTGGCACGAGTTGTGATGTTGTAGGAGTTGAATATGAATTTTAAAGTATTCCCTTTCAGCAGCCAATTAATAATCGGTGTAAATTCCAAACCGAATACCACACACTACGTAATGTACTAAACACATGTATAAGCGCATGTAATGCAATAATTATGAAATAAGTCGAAATACTTATTCTATACGTCGCCGTCGATTTCGGTGCGAACATCACGATATACTTTAGTGATTTTAAATTATTGAATGACACTTTTATTCTGATTTTTTTATCTAGTTTATAAATTATTGAGTGACACTTGAATTCCGATTTTATCTGTACAAAGTGCAAATACACTGACTATCAATAAGAGTCGTTATAAAGGAAGCGATGGTTATTTTTAACCGACTTCATCAAAAGGAGGAGGTTCTCAATTCGATTGTATGTTTTTTTTTAACCAATAATTACCTGAAGTAAGCTCGTCCGGACGTGGCCCCATACAGACACACGTTGCCGACAATCACGTTCAAGTGTGACTCGAATGGAGAGTTCTTCGGCGGGTAGATGATCACCCGGCCGCCCGACAGACCCTTGCCTGCGACCAAACAACGGCAAAGATGACTTTAAAACAATACGACGGATAATAAAACTAGACATGTTGAGGATCGAACACTACGAAGGAAAATACCACGTCCTGGCCCCCGTATTACAACCTCTTAAAACTTGCCAGTTTTCTAAATGGATATCAATGAGTCTTTTTTATTTGCTATACAGCAAGAAAGATATGTAACTATAGCAATTCATAAACCTGGCAAGTTTTAAGAGGTTATAATACCCCCCCTGTCCTGATGATCTTTTATTGGCAAATTTATCCCGTTTGGTAATTAAAGAATGAATTAAACCAAAATGTGTTAGAAGAAAAATTTTTATTTACGAAAAATCGTTTCTAACATCCAAAAATGTATAGCAAACACATAGAAAATAACAAAATGACGGGTCTACATCTACACTAGCGCCAAGTTAGTGGTAGTGCGCCAACTGGTGGACGATTGGTGAATTAGAAAAAATATCCTGCTATTGCATGTTTATAAAAATGTCACTGGAATTTAGAAGAAAATAAACCAAAGAGCAAACTAAAGAGGCTGTAACTTTGCTGGTCGGTAACAAGACATGCTATCTTCAAATATAATAAAACAACAACTATAATTTACAACGTCTTTTAGGCATGTATTGGTTAAAGCGTTTTATTATTATAAGATAATGGATAAAGTTCACGTCGTTCTTTGCGCGATCGTAAACGCTGTGGTGTCCTATTGCTTAGCGCAGGGGTCTCCAAACTACGGCCCGCGAGCACCAATAATCCGGCCCGCGAATTGATTTACAGTATGTTACGGAGCTGGCCCGCGGGCCAGCTCCGGCCCGCGAGCACCAATTATCCGGCCCGCGAATTGATTTACAGTATGTTGGTACGATGAGCTAGCTAGATCCTGGCCCCTTGGGACTTCATGGAGGAGTTAGTCTGGCCCCTATGCTAAAAAGTTTGGAGACCCATGGCTTAGCGGAACGTCAGATGTCATTGCATTCAATATGAGTTATGTGTGACACGAGGTCTTTATTGAATTGGGGTTCAAAAATAGTTCTGTTGCATTCGTCAGTGCCAATGAAGATAGTGTATCGCCAATCTACTACTGTAATAAAATCGTAATTGATACTGACCGACATAATCGTTGGAGTCTCCCTCTAGCGTAACCGTAATACCCTTGGACAGGAACGCGCAGAAGCTCTGTCCGGCGGAGCCCTTCAGGTGTATGTCGATGGTAGTGCCGTCTGGCAAGCCTTTGTCACCGTACTTCCTGTAGAAAACAAACAAATTGGAGACAATTTCAGAGACATACCTAAAATAGTCACTTAAATCTAAATACCAGTTACATACTTTAAAACCAAAACCATGTGAACTCAAATTTTACTAATGTACGACAAGTGAAACAACTGCAACGGTTTAAAAATGAAAAAGCAATCTGTGTCTGTGAAATGTCTGAACAAAAAAAATATTGGCAGTTTTTTAAATTTTTTAACAAAAATTGGAGATAACGTTGCGTGATTTTTATATACCTACTAATACAAGTTTTTTTAGACATTTCCCAAAGTACTTTCAATAAAACCGCGCTAGTATCCGTTAAAAGTGTTTTATTTCATGTCTAGTGAGCGCGTAAGCTTGAGAAGTGAATATTTCCCATTGTCTTTTCCTTAGCGACTGGCTTGCGAGGTTATGGCGCTATACTAAGCTGTCCGCTTCAAGTCAGGTATTATTTACCACCTAGTCGTCGAACGTGTGTTATACTCACAGTGCAATATGGTAGGACAGAGTGGAAGTGAAGGCTCTGTCTTCATTGGTGATGCGCATGCGCGCCTCCGCGTGCGTGTCTTTACCAGCTATCACGCCCGCGAACTGCTCGATCAACTGGTTGTCCAACCGCTTCTCCAGTTGGAAATCCTACCAAACGAGTATTTAATCAATAAGTATTCTCAATGACTTTACTGTAACTGTTTAGCAGGATGCATTGACAATATACAATTACTTTACTGTAACTGTTTATACATTGAAAATATATTCTGTGCCCCTACAATGAGTTGATGCAATCTGTTTTAACTACCGTAAACTACCGTTTTCTCTCTTTCACTCGCACTGACTGTGAGCAGTATATCGATAGTTTACAGTTTTCATCAACTCATGGTAGAGCTCGGTGGCGCAGTGGTTTAGCGCCTGGCCCAGCGATTGCGGAAGTTAAGCTACGTTCGCAAGGGTCGGTCATGGGATGGGTGACCTAAAATTTATTATCTCGAGCTCCTCCGTGCTTAGGAAGGCACGTTAAGCCGTTGGTCCCGGCTGCATTTGCAGTCGTTAACACCCACCAATCTGCATTGGGCCCGCGTGGTGGGTTATGGCCCATCCTCCTTACCACCCATAAGGAAGGCCTGTGCCCCAGCAGTGGGGACATCAAAAATAGCTGAAGGACATGGTAGAGCTACTTTTATTCAGATAGTGTGATAAATAGGGAACAACCGAGTGCGCTTTGGCATTTTTTCCATAGCTTTGTTCTATTATATCGCATATAAATGACGATATCTAGAACGAGTTGCAAAATGCGAATGAAGCCGACGAAACTGTCCTTACTCTTTGTTTTTGTGCAACAGAAAACCGAAAGGCCTTGTGCTTAGAACCGCCGTGTCTGTTGATGCGGGCCACATGTGTTGTGTCCCTCATTGTGTGAAAGTCGAGGCTACAGGATTGTCGCCCTTGAGCCCTTAGAACCGCCGCCGTGTATATTGACGCGGGGCACATGTGTAGTGCCCTTCAGTGTGTGAAAGTCGAGGCTACAGGATTGTCGCCCTTGTGCCTTAATACATAGGTACCTGTGACTTAGAGCCGCCGTGTATGTTGACGCCGGGCCGCATGTGTAGCGCGTTCTGATTCAGCAGGCGCGCCTTAGGGTTGTCGTTATTCTCTCGCACTTTCAGCAAGTAAGATTGTCGCCCTTGTGCCCTAGTACATAGGTACCTGTGACTTAGAGCCGCCGTGTATGTTGACGCCGGGCCGCATGTGTAGCGCGTTCTTCAGTATGAGCGACAGATTCAGCAGGCGCGCCTTAGGGTTGTCGTTATTCTCTCGCACTTTCAGCAAGTCCGTGCGACCGATCAGCTCTTGGAACTTGCGGACGCCAACTTCGGCCATGTGTGTTCGAACCTGGTGACAGAAAAACATTTATACAGATTATTTATGTGAGTTTAGTAAATTAAGCTTTTTATTGTGTTGAAATGAATACAAAATTAAAAAAAGTATACCATAAAATGAAAGCATAACAATATGGTATCTATAAAACAAATCGAAATAGTTATAAAAACACACTTAGGGTGGATTCGTCCAAACTTCAATATAAACGGGAATAACTATACCAAGAATACATCTATTCCACGATTTTTTTCTCGAGTAAAGAAATGGTCATTTTTCCATGCAATCTAAAGATAAGTTACTCTTGGGATTCTTATTCCTTCATTAGTGAGTGAATATGTGAATGAACGTATTATTCGGCCAATTGTCATTGTTCTATAAACGAACTATTTAAAAGACAAAGTCTTGTCAACTTTATTTTGTCGCCTTGTACGTATCTGTAGCGGTCAAAGTCAAATGTCACTGACTTAAGGCACGCGGATGCCATTGAAATACTCGCGGATTAACTCTGTTATTCCCCGCGAAATGGTGGTATAGTGACTATTCCTGAATAGGCAAAATACTATAGTATGTGGTAAAACGTAATTTCGGTTTACTCTCGAATAACTGGTCATTTTATCTAAGAATAACAGTTATTCTCACTTGGTTGAATCCGCCCTTAATCAGTTACTTTACAGTCTTACTACGTTACAATCTACCTAACTAGGCGGATTTCTATAACCCAGGGATTAATAAAGTGGTCAATATCGACCCCTTGGGGTCGAAATTGTTTCTCAAGGGTCGAAATTGTTTCTCAAGGGTCGACAATGGAATAATTGTAATAATAATTATTAATTACACTTGGTATTTGATAGGATTTTTAAAGTAATTGGGCTATTCGGGTCTGAGGTATCAGTTCATTTTGGAAAAGAGGTCTCTTGCCCAAAATAGTTTGGGAATCCCTGCTTTAACTTATCATAAAACTATGGATCAGTTACTAGGCATCTGCTACTATATCTCAGAATATTTAGGCTAGGAATCCCCGTCATTAAACAGAATCCGTGTTATTACAAAAGATTTTTAAACATGTGTTTAACTAAACAGTGTTTAAAAATCTTTTGTAATAACACGGTTTATCTTTAATAGACCTATACGAGTATTGTAATGAAGCATAATGACCCACCTCTTCAGCGAGCATGAACAGATAGTTGATCACGTGTTCCGGTTTGCCGGCAAACTTCTTGCGTAGTACCGGATCCTGTGTGGCGATACCCACTGGGCAAGTGTTTAAGTGACACTTGCGCATCATTGTACAACCTATAAACAATACACATGAATGAATTTGATTGATTTGTATGAATTTACTACATTACGTTACCTGTCTTTATTTAATTTGAATTAAAATTGACGTTAGTGAGTTTAAAGGCAGACAACATTCCACAACGGAAGATGAATGTGAAGCTCTTGGCATAGGCTTGTAGGACCTGAGCAAGGGAGAGTCCTGAACTCGCCGGACTGATTCCCGCCAGTCCGGAAGTCAATAAAAGAGTACCCTTGCGATAACAAAAAAAGGCAAATACGAGTATACTACATAAAATAACGGACGCATATAGCACAAAGACGAGTAGGCAGTAGGCAGGTATACATAAACAACAAATTAAGGAACAAACTCCCTATTTTAGGACAAATATACCATCGAGGAGCTCGATGGCGCCGTGGTTTAGCGCCTGGCGATGCGATTGCAGAGGTTGAGCAGCTTTCGCATGGTTCGGTCATGGGATGGGTGACCAGAAATGTATTATCTCGAGCTCTTCCGTGCTTCGGAAGGCACGTTAAGCCGTTGTTATCGGCTGTATTAGCAGTCGTTAACACCCACCAATCCGCATTGGGCCTGCGTGGTGGCTTATGTATGGCCCATCCTCCTTATCTAACCAAAAGGAAGGCCTCTGTCCCAGCAGAAGGGACATTTAAATGGCTGATGTCGATACAAAATAGGAAATATTGATAATGATGGTATGGCGACTGCATCGTTATAACTGATTTTATATGCAGAAGGAAGAAAAAAGAATAAAAAATTGGGGAGACCCAATAAAAGATTTCCAATATAAAAGCACAGAATAGATATTAGTTCTACATAATTAAGGGATCGATTTCAAATATGGTAAAATCGAATACTTTGGTTACGGGAAAACGTCACTTACCAAGAGTTATAAGCGGCGCAGTACTGAACCCGAACTCATCGGCGCCAAGCAACGCCGCCACCATCACATCAAATCCTGTTTTAATCTGTCCATCCGCCTGCACCACCACTCTCGACCGCAAGTCGTTCAGCACAAGAACTTGATGCGTTTCAGCGACGCACAGCTCAAATGACTGACACTCATAAGACACTTACCGAGAGCAAACGTAGTGTGGGACGCCCTCAGACAAGGCGGAGCAACGATCTTCGCAAAGTGGCTGGCAAAAGACGGATGAGAGTAACCGCGGATCGTGCTCGGTGGCGTGCAATTGGAGAGGCTTATGTAAAGCAGTGAACGATGATAGGCTGATGATGATGATGATGACTTACCGAGTGCTATAAGCGGCGCAGTACTGAACCCGAACTCATCGGCGCCCAGCAACGCGGCCACCATCACATCAAACCCGGTCCTAATCTGTCCATCTGCCTGCACCACCACTCTCGACCGTAAGTCGTTGAGCACTAGAACTTGGTGCGTTTCAGCGACGCCCAGCTCCCACGGGAGGCCGGCCGATTTGATTCCCGTCCAGGAACTAGCGCCGGTGCCTCCGTCGTGGCCTGAGATTACTATGTGCTCGGCTTTGCCCTAAGACAAATTGAACGCATTTTTATATCTATCTTAGGACTAGTTGGGACTAATTGGGGAGAAATTTTCCATGTAGTCTGAATTGCGGTTTTCAAAGTGGTCCATGCCAAGATATAGGACACCTAAAGCAGCCCGCGAATATGGCACCGACTGCTGGCATTGTGGCACGTGCGTTTGATGGCGGAATCACAAGCGAACTAATTCGAAATATCAACCCAGTCTGATAGTGCGCCGTTATTTGTGGTGCCGCTATTAGACTCTGACCGGACATCTAGGGTATCCTTGATCGAAGGGGGCTACGTTCAACAAATTGACACTTTGTGATGCCTGCCAATGCCTTAGGTCACTGAAAGATCCTACAGATCTGAAATTAAGATATATATTTCTTTAAATCTTTCTTCAAGACACGCTAGCTATTCAGTGCTAAATTGCTTTAAATAATGTGTATCATCAATATTCACAATGGTGTAGAAGCATTTCTCTTTAATCGCTATTGTTATTTAGTTACTTCGAATTGATTTCGCGATTTTTTCGCCTAATCTGCCAAATCGGTCTCGCTCTGGCGCGCGACGTTTTCTCATATTGCTATCTCGCTTTACGCTTCATTTTTTACATATGTTTAGGTTAAACTACGAAAACCGTAGCACAAAGATTATCCGTAGCAACTCACCTTAGCGACTCCAGAAGCTACGACGCCTACGCCGACTTCGGACACCAACTTCACGGATACGACGGCGCTAGGGTTGGCGCACTTCAGATCGTAGATCAGCTCGGCCAAGTCTTCGATGGAGTAGATGTCGTGGTGGGGAGGCGGGGAGATCAGCCCTACTCCGGGCACTGAGCAACGGGTGGCTGCGATGTCTTCTGTTACTTTGTAACCTGATAGAGAATAAAAGTTATAAATAAATGTAATACTGTACCACTAAACAATTGATTACCCTATTCGGTGTAAAAGTATGTTAAGTTAAGTACTTCAAGATACAAAAAGGACATAGGCTAACTTCGTGTTTTTGCTATTCTTAGAAAATATGACGTTGACATTTATTTCATTACAATAAAGTTGAAATTGTAAATGGCTTTTAGGGCCAAACTACTTTTTGTTAATTGTTTTTGTTACATTCGACTTGTAGTTTCCGATGTTTTCCGATGCCCATTCTTTATCTTGAAGTAAGACTGTTTTTCACAGTATTTCTTCGCCTGAATTAGGAAATTATCACTGCGTTTCAAAAGACCGCTGACGGCTTCATGGTGAAAGATAGGCCAACAAAGATTTATGTTAAATGACGAGAAGTAAGAACAGTTATAACAACGGCAACAACTGTGACTGTTTTAGGGGTTCCTGTCCATTGATGCGGAGCGATTCAGCGGAGCGGAGAAACGAAGAAATATTAACCAATAGGATTGCGGAGCGGAGATTTTATGCAATCCTATTGGTTATATTTCCTCGTTTAAATAATTAGAGACGTATTGCCAATACCAAATTTAGTATAGACATCATAAGGGCTGTATACATGTGTGAAGAGAGAAGGTAAAATAATGACCTGGAAGTTCGCCCCCCTCGCCAGGCTTAGCGCCCTGCGCCATCTTGATCTGTAAGTGGTCGGCGTGGGCCAAGTACGAAGCCGTCACGCCGAATCGGCCTGATGCCACTTGCTTGATCGCCGACCGCTTGTTGAACTCTGGGTCCTAGGTAATAGAGCATATAATCAAGAAGTGTTGAGATTGCGAAGTAGCATTAGCTTTATTTTTAAGCCTGATTCACTCACACATATCCGTTCCGTCACAGTACCCTGTACCGCCACCGTGATAATATTCTTTCATACATTCTCTATGAACGCGTCCACACCTATCAGTGTCAGTGACGAGACAGTGCTCTCACAGCGCTCTCAGTGCAAAGAATAATTATCACAGTGGCGATACTATGCCGGAAATGTGACGGAACTGTGACTTCACTGATATGGGTGAATCGGGCTTGAAAATGACAACTATTATTTTAATTTGTGTAGGGAAAAGTTTGGAGTAAAAATGTTAATCGATTGTACTGCTGTTATAGAAAGACCTGTTAAAATTTGAAAAGGCTTCCAAAAATTACCCTGTATCTGGAAAATATAATATAACTTCGCAAACCTGGTTCAAGTATCTGTCGGCGTTCTCTCCGCCCTCGCCGGTGTTGGACTTGCCGCCGATGCGGTTCATGGCGATGGCGAGCGACGTGTGCGCTTCCAGGGATATCGACCCAAACGACATAGCGCCTGTTAACAATATTACTATCAAATATATTTTTATGAAATTAATATGGGACAAACTTGAAAGTGGTGCTTGCATTTTGTCAATGTGAGTTGGTCATAAAGTTATAGTTAAGTTTCTTTTAATTTGAGGTTAGTATTTGAAATCTCATGGAAACCGTTGAATACGGGTAGCGCAGGACTGTTTATTATCGTGCATATTTGGGAAGCTGTCACCCAGCTGTTGAATCTGATATATATATAGAGAAAGGGCAACCGCAAAAAATACAGGTACCTAATAGCAGTAGCATGGTCTAACAATAACCAATAAAAAAAATAACGAACGAAACGTCGCACATCATTTTATACATAAAATTTGCTCAAGAAATTATACAAAAATACCTTAACCTCCGTTTATGGAGATGAAGAGATAGAAGATATGATAAATCGAATGAATAAGCACAGAATACATAATAGTACAAGTACAAAAGATGCACCCCCAAAATCATTTAAGTAAATAACGACTCTTGCGACACAATTATTGAATTCAGGTCCCACAGCGCTTCCCCCTACAAATTATATTCACTGATGGTTGCCTTTCTTTCTATCGCATAGTTCTTATCTTTTCTGACGTATGGAATTGGTCCGTCCGGACCGTACAGACCCGCCGGCTATTTGTAGCTTCATACCTAATGCGCGAAGTGCGCATAGCCTGGAATAACTAAAACTCACATACCCGTGGCGAATCTCTTGACTATCTCTGAGGCGGGCTCCACTTCACTGATGGGTATGGGCTCGTCCAACTTGACCAGCTCCAGTTGCCCTCGCAGCGTGCATCCGCGAATCGACTCCAGTGAACTCTCACTGGTCAACAATACATTATGTTGATATAATCGTATTTTTAAAAGAAACTAAAAGTAAAAAAAAATCTGTAAAACAAGTTATCTATAAACAAACTACACACTCGCATATTGACATAATGTTTTTCCAGGTGATACATAAAACCAGTTTCTTTCCGATTAAGTGCTGTGATTGGCTAATTTAGAAATTTTGGTTAACATAATTCAGATACGCGTCAACAACAGCTACCGATGAGGTATAAAACGTCATAATGGTAATTTTTCGACTTACGCGGTATTGTTATGTAAACGAGGATATTGGGCTTGTGTAGTGTTAGAGATTAAGCGCAGGGCGTGACGTTCTCTTTCGCGATATTACAAGAGTAACAGAAATGTATTAAGAAATAATAGCATGATGTCTTGTTTGGTACGTCTGTGCTGTATCCTGTTAAGAGCCAGTAGCGATTATGCCGCTGACTGCAGCTCTCTCGCTCGCAAATTTAATGTTTTCTCAAGATTTCTTAAAACTGAGTGCGTAATTGAAAAACGTGTCTCGGCCACTTTTCGCAATATAAGATTACAGACATTTTAACATATATTTCAGTTTTTTGTTGCTAAAGTACAAAAAGTTGTCGTTTCTAACAGTTATTTGAACTGGCAAATAGGAAAACCAACTCGAAACTGAAATATATGTTGAAATGTCCGTAATCCTATATTGCAAAAAGTGGCCGAGACACATTTTTCAATTACGCACTCAGATTTAAAAAATCTTGAGAAAACATGAAATGTGCGATCGAGAGAGCGGTGTCAGCGGCAAAATCGCTACGAGCTCTTAAGGGCAAAACGCACTTCGGCGGCGCGCACCGACGACGTGGCCAAATATTTTGTCTGTATACAAACAGCAATAATAGCAGGGCCACGTCGCGCCGCTTTAGTCAAATTCAATTGACTCACATTTTTGTAACTGGTTTATTTGTTGAGGATTTTTTTTACATATTGTATTGTAAAATTGCATTGTTGTGAGTATTTGCCTTGTAAAATAGAGTTACCATTTTTTGCTATTTTTTTAGTCGTGACTCACCGGAATTTGTCATACGCGCTGGTGCTATTGCTGAGCACCGCCTCCTGCAGGTTGGCGATGGACAGCGGGTCGTTGATGTGCTTCTCGCCACCCGCGCGCCAGTGGTAGTTGCCGGGGTTGCTGTGGAACATTATACTGTTAACTATCGGACGTGACGTAAACCGCGACTGATAAGTTTGCACGCTGGCTTCGCGGTCTAAAGCTAGGGTATCCTAGGATGACGGTGCCGTCATATTACGGCCGTAATTTAGCGGCGTAGAACGTTGTCTATTCTAGGTAAACAATACAGCACGCCGTATTTTTTACATAGACAACGTTCTACGCCGTTAAATTACGACCGTAATATAGCGGCACCGTCATCCCAGGAAACCCTAGCTTAACCTCGGTGAAAGTTTACTCTGAACGTTGTCAGAGCACTTGTTCACTTGCACTCTAGTTTCGAATGAGTAGTTTGAGTTTAGTGTAGCTTGTTTTATTATGTTTTATCCGTTCTTCTGTGCCTCAGAGCGCAGCAACAAAACAACCATCAAAATCGACAGTTGAAAAACGCTCTGACGTTTATCCTTACAAAATAACGTCACAATGACATTATACATTATTTTGATGTTTTTGTTTCCAAGTTTCAAAAAGTTCATGGTTGCTCCTCAAAAATCAGATTTTATTTGATTTAGTTTAAAGAAAAGTTTAAATTATCCCCAAACTTTGTATTTAATGACATCTTTGAGGTTATAAAACAACTTGATCGTTCCGTGGTTCGATTGCAACTCAAACGGCTTAACAACTACACCCAAAACGACGGAACGCACACCAGTCATCAAACATCCAGCGGACCAGATTTACAACAAACATCCGAACGCTCAAGGCCTCAAGCATAGTGTTAAGAAATCTAATTGACGACTCTATTAAATATACAGGGAGAAAAAAGCAGCCCTTGACGAGTTTCTTGCCGGTTCTTCTCGTTACAAGGCCTCCCGCTTAGGGTTTTCGAACCGATGGCGTAGCTTCTATGACATTCACAAGTGCTTGTAACAGCCTAGACTGAATAAATTATTTTGAATTTTGAATTTAATACGCGCTGTCTCGATCCCATTGAATGCTGATCAGAGTGATCAGATTAGTTGGGTGTGTATGGGAATCTCAATCTTCTCCATTCACTCCGTGGATGGCCATCATCAGACCATAGCTAAGTCACACAAGGCTTCAAAGTCACTTACCTCGTTTGTATAAAAATCAATTGGTGCCCTTAATTATTTGGCCACCACTGTATACAATGGTTCAGGTAAGTGAAGTTACTAAGTAACTTACCGTAAAACGAGACAGTCAGTAATGTTGGTGTAAGTAAGCGCGTGTCTGTCGAATATTTCATTGGACAGGAGCTCGAAGTTTACGCCACCTGCGAAAAAATAAGTAAATAAGGTTCAAAACAGCAACATTTAATTGAAACATCGTTGATTCGTTAGCGCAGAGGGGTCATACTATCGCCTATTAAAATCAATTTTAAGTATCAATTAAATAAAGATGTTGTAACTAAAAGCGTAAGTTCAAAATGGATGGAAATCATTTTATCTCATTATCAATACGGCACAGAACTTGGCAAGACAAAGATGAGACAAAAGATGCGCCGAGATTAGTGTTTGCAGCTGCTGCGCATCTTTTGTCTCATTTTTCTCTTGCCAAGTTATATGCCGGTATCTGTGCTTATATCGTCCACGTCTCAATACAGGGTTCACGTTCGACCAATGACTGTCGCGAACTTTACCCATACAAGGCAATCAAACGCATAACCTAGCACTTATCAAACATAACCACGAGACGAGGTCAATATCCGCGGGCAAGTTTGAGGTACCTAGGGTGAATAATTATTATGGTGATAGAACTATTAAAAAACGTCTACCCTATTTACTGAATGGCCTGCCAGCGGATATTAGACATGAGCCAGTTAAAAATAAATTTAAAACAATGTTAAAAAAACACATGCTTCAAAACTTAATTTTTTAATTTTATTTTTAAATTTAAGTCTAGTCTGTAAAAGAAACTGAAGATCCCACAGTCAAACCGACTAGTTGGTTTTGTGGGACTATTTTGTAACCTCATATTGTATCCTCTTTGTTCATAATAAATATATAAATAAATAATAAGCAATTTACTATACCCATAACTGGCTGAAATACATGGTTACCTACGTAGTTACATCCTTTCAACTTATTTTTTTGTTGTTCTACTAGTTTTCCATGTTGTTTTAATTCAAATACATTAACATTAAAGATTTATCCAATTGTTTCTTTAACCTCAATTTATACAAGTTTTAATTGAATGTATCGAAACGCACTCTTGTATGCTGCAGCTATAGTACGGTCAACGGCACGCTGGCGCTGGGCTTCCACTACAGCTTAATGATATTCAATCAATTTTATACTTAAATGCAAAGCTACTAAGGTTCAAAATAAATTACAGATTTTAGACAGTTTTTTTATAACCTCAAGTGCTGCTGACTGTACAATACTAGTTATATTACAAAACCTCACCGATCCTGGACTGCGTGCCGCGGAAGCACTTATCAACGACTTCCTCACTAAGGCCCACGGCCTCGAAGATCTGCGCGCTCTTATACGACTGCAGCGTGCTGATGCCCATCTTGGCCATCACCTGTCAAACAACAAACCGCAACATAATTCATTTGTAAATATTGTTTTTAGGGTTCCGTACCCAAAGGGTAAAAACGGGGACTCTATTACTAAGACTCCACTGTCCGTCTGTCTGTCTGTTTGTCACCAGGCTGTTTATCTCATGAATCGTGATAGCTAGACAGTTGAAATTTTCACAGATGATGTATTTCTGTTGCCGCTATAACAACAAATACTAAAAAAAGAAAAAAAAATATTTGAGGGGCTCTCATACAACAAACGTGTTTTTTTTGCCGTTTTTTGTAGTTGTTCTATCTCACGAAGTCCGAAGCTTATCACTTTTCATTAAATTTAATACTCGTTTAATTAACTATACTATCATTATCAAATCTCAGAAAAAGGGTTTTTGGAAAATGTATTCATATAATGGGGTTGGTAAACTTTTCCAAAACTGTTGTGAATTATATATTTTCTGGTAGCTTTTGGCTTTGGAGTCAGGAATAACAAATTGCGGAATTATATAATGCTTCATTTTAATTTAAATAAAAATTTAAATTTTTAATTTACAGCATAGTACAATAAATCACTATTACGGCTGTATGCGTAGGTTATGCCTTTGCTCCAAAGACTTTCTATGTTGTTGCTCAAAACAAAAAAATCAAAAGTATGATTACTCTTTGTCACTGTCTGTCAAATCTGTCAATCAGATTTTTAAATCAGTAAATGCAAAGGAACTTCGTGTTCAGCCGTATGTTTGATATTTTATCGCGATAATAATATAAAAAAATATATTTAGTTAACAACGTAAAATAAAAAAATCATAATATTATTTTCTTTATTCTTCAAACTTGTGCTATCAAAAAAAAATATAAAACAATTCTCTTCGAAAAAGTTTACCAACCCCATTGTTAATTACTAGTTTAATAGCTATAATATTTTGTAGCCATCAATATGTATCAAATAAATGTAAGTAGGTAAGTAAATTTTTTCAATCATTTATCTTTTGGGATATCGATTTTGATGTCTCAGAAACAAGAGCACCATTGTTTGTGCTCGATCGATTGATCAAAAAAGCGATTATTGTAAATAAAGTTGTACTCCTACGAAATGACTATAAGAAACTATGTGTTGTTGTGTTGTATGTATACCTTAGCAAGTCCAGTTTCGATGGATTTCTGGTACGCTCTGTAGATGTCATCGTCGGAGAGCGTGGGGTCTAAAATGTTGTCATTTCGTAAAGCGAACGCCAATTCGAACGCTAGGTACGGGCAAATGGCGTCTGCTCCGTAGCCTGAAATATAAGAAAAAAATTAAAGTATAAGCTGGAACAACACTGGTGAAACAAGAAGAAATAATTATGAACAGAAAGAAAGATGTATCAAAACCAAGTGAAAAAATTAAATTGTCCATACAAAACAATATCACAGTAAATCACAGTCACAGTTGATACTTTCGAAATAACTTAATCGCTGAAAAAAACACTTTTTTCGCACAAGGCAAACTAAAAAAGGTGTTTCTTTGACCTGCAAGGGTGGGTACCCATCTAGGTACACGAACCTCCGTGCTCTGTGAACCTGCAGCAGTGCTCCATAGTGTACGTGTGCAAACCTCGGTGCGTAATCCGCATTATGCGATCCGATGCGAACGAACACAAAGAGGGAGCAAGTAGAAGTTCGCAATAGCGTCCACATTGAGCTCCGCAAACTTGCTATTCGCGGCGCACGAGGTTCGCGAACCTAAGTGGGTAGTTGAAAATAAACATTATGCATTTTTTGATCACTTACCCATCAATACACATAGGTGGTGCACTTCCCTGGCTTCGGCGGTCTCTACGATGAGCCCCACCTTCATGCGCTGCCGAGTCTCGATCAGGTGGTGGTGTACAGCACCTGTGAATACACATTATGCCATATTTATTACTATTCTAATAACTTTTGAGAGACAATGCACTATTTTAATAAGTCTTTTTTTTCTCTGAGGCCCTTTATGATAGCTAGAACTGGCTGGTAGGCTGAGATAGCTAAAACCTACTTTATAGTCGTACGAGCAGCTTAAGACTTCCGTCAGATGCTTATAGAATTTATAGTAAGTACTCACTCTGATGACTTCGCTTAGTAACTTCGCGAGTAGTGTGATGTGGTTTCAAAACTTTAGTGTGAAAAAAATTGCCCTATGTTTTGACTCAGCAATCGCTGGGGACTATATGTAGTCTAGACCAGGGGCTCTATTTTTGAATCGCTCGTATGACAAAGTTTTGTCGCATGACGCCGACTCGTCTTCCAAGTCGCATGACGCCGATTTTCCGTATTTTTGAATCGTTCGTTTTTGGAATACGAAATGTTAGATTTTATCCGTTCCACGCAGAATTTAGAGAAAACCGATAACTACCGCAACGAAAACGGAACGTAATATCCATGTTTCTATTGGATGTTAATAAAAATCTTTGCTTTTTAGTAGAAAAGAATATCGCTCGCCGTACCGTATCGCTCGACTGCAAACGAGTGGGTGAGGGCACTCGTTGCGGTCGAGTGATTCAAAAATATGGAAAGTAAAATTTCGAACGAAAATCAGTAGAAACCAAGCGCTCGACGCCAGTCGAAGGATTTAAAAATAGGGCCCCTGGCATCTGTAAAACTACCCTATAACGGGTGTAACAAGGCACTCAACGAAGCCGAAGTGCACGCATTCCCCCCATCATCAGGATCATTTTTGTCTTTTAGATTATACCTGGGAAACCAGCTACGAAGTTATTGAAGGTCAAAGTCGAGAAATCTTATTTTATTCGTTATTTCCTAATTTTTGTCTACAGAAACATTATCAAAATTTAATGTATTTCGTAACAAACAATGGCTTTAAAACGTCATCACTCAATGCATTTCATGTGCACGCATATAAACGTTGCCTCTCAATGTACTATACTTGCAGCATTCACTCGCAGGCGCGGTCTTTCGTACGCGTTACATTGCGTGGTAATGTATGCAAAGCTTTTTTAACAACAAAAATTAAAATAGTTTCCCAGCAATAATTTTGAACAGAAATGGTCCTGATGATGGGCAGAATACGTAGACCTCGACCTTGTTGAGGGTCCGGGTCCGGGTGTAACAACCCGGTATTTAGACTATTTAGACTCACCCAGTGCCAGCAACGAGCTGACAGGCACCCTCGCGGGTCCGGCGCAGCGGTCGGACAGTATTATGAGCTGATAGCCTTCCCCCGCGGCTGTGTGAGCTTCTGAGGCGATGCGGGTTAGCGCAGGTTCGAGACCGCGAGGGCCTTCTTTGAAATCGTATGTGCAGTCTAGCACCTTAGTCTGGAATGATAATTACATTTTTGTAATGTTACCTATTACTTAGATTTAGTGATTTAGATTTTTCTAGGAGTTAAAAAAACTACGAATCGAATGATTCACGACAAACGAGTTAGGGTTTGGTGATGCTGTTTTTTCATGTAACATTATAATATTTGAGGAGCCGAAGGCAGTTTTCACACTAGCGACGCGCCACGCCACAGATAACGCGCGGCACGCTCTACCATGAGTTGATGATGAACTGTTTTCGCTATCTTAAACTATTGTTTTCTCTCTTTTATTTGACAGGCGAGACGATGCAGTGTGTTAATCGACTAATTCTACAATCGGGTTTTCTAATTTGTCTTATTCGGCAAACTTACAATCTTCAACCAACTTTTGATTAAACAAAAAAATATAATAATATAAAATACCGTTTACTACACGTAGATGAACCTCTATCTTTCTTATCACTCAGGAACACAATTTGCTAGAGTAACAAAAAGTTCAGTGAATGCCGTGAGCGATAGCACTTACACTTTCTTACTTACAGATGTGGATCAACCTTAAAAAACTGAAAACAGGCAATATAAAGGTACCTTCCAGCCGCGGTGGTTGGACCTTCGCAGCGCCTCCACGTCCCGTAGCGATAGCACGGGCTGCGGCAGGAACAAGCGGTGCACGAATGAAGCACTAGGTTCTAGAATGTTCGGCGCCGGACCGATCGGGCACAGCAGGGACATCACTATCTTCTCCCTGCGCGTCGAAGAAGGAAAGTGAGTAACAAAACAAGTAGGTATGTACATTAACTACCTAAATGGTTTCAAGCTGTACGAAATTATTATTCGGTTAGCAAAAATTAAGTTAAAATAGAAACTAGCTAGGTACTTTTATAATCACTAGAATACAAACAAGTAAAAGACGCACTGAATTTAAACTTTAGGAAAATTATACAAGCGCACAGTATGCGCAATAGTAGTTTATGATACAAGGTTGGTAAGGAGGTTTTAAAAAACCTTAACAACCGTGTGCCATACTACGTTTTTCAATACATTTGCGAGAAAACATTATAGGTACTACTGAAATTGTAATCTATACATTAATTATAATAAAACTGTAAATTCTAAATATTCGTACTAAACTCTCCGTAGTACTAGCTTTCATACACTAAAGGGGTCATTTTAAACTGGTTGCAATATTCTTTTCTATTGTCCACGCGGATGAAGTCGCGGGCGGAAGCTAGTAGAAATTAAAAAAAACGTTCGTAAACAAAAACGCACGGCGCCGGCGTGCGGTAAAATCAACTTTCCGCACGCTGTACTAATCCGTAAACAAAAACGCACGGCGTGCGGTAAAATCAACTTACCGCACGCTCGACTGTCATCGTAAACTTACATTTTCGAGCAACTGTATTGAAAAATAACTTGGCTGCTCTAAACTTCGCACAGAACGCAGTAGTAGAATACAGGCGTGCGCGGGGACAAGCAGAAACACTCGGAACTATGGAACTTGACATGTACCCTGCGCGAAATAACACTTGCAGCTAGCTTCCGAGCCGCCATGTTCTTTTGAGCATGCTGTAACTATCCACACTATCATGTATTTGAGTTCAAAATACGACGAGTCAAGAACACAACTCCGGAACAAATCCATGACTACATCTTGGCACCGCGCTGTATCGGTCTGAAGCTTAATAGCTAGCGATTGTATCGCTGGATTAAGTAGAGTTTTAAAGATAGATAATTAGAATTCACTGTAGGAGTGCTAGATAAAGAAGCAGTGTGTAAATTATGCAGAATGTTTGCTTTTCATTAACTAATTGCATCAATATAAGACTTAAATAGCAGTTGTCATTACCTGAAGGGGTCGATAGGCGGGTTGGTGACTTGCGCGAACAGCTGCTTGAAGTACTCGTATGTCAGCGGCTGGAACTGCGAGAGGCACGCTAGCGGCGCGTCGTTGCCCATACTGCCTAACGCTTCTTTCCTGTACCACAAAAAAGTATATTACAGTAAACGCATTCCAAACAAATGGCTGGCTGACAGACATATTCACGTGTCTGGGTAGCGCTGTCTAGACGCACGTGGTCACAAGTGTACTGGAAAATACTCGCGTTTTATAATCATCTTGTTGAAATGCGCCGCTAGGTAAACGCGCGCTGATGAGCTTTTCTACTGAAAGTTAGCGTTTTAAAGCCCCTTCCCAAGACCCTTCTTCAACCTTTTTGAAGTCAAGGGCCTAATATACTCTGATATTGGTTCGGTGGACCTCAACACAAGAAAAACATAAAAAAATAAAAAATAAATTATAATAATAATATTGTTTTATATTATATTCTAATTAAATAGGTATAGTTTGTAGACATGTGAATTTAATTTTGTCAATACAATGACGGGCCGCCAAGAACGTAACCGCGGGCCGCGGGTTGAAGACCCTTGTTTTAGAGTAACGCGCCGTTGGGACGTAGCGCTGCGTTGCATACAGATAGAGTATGTGCGGACTTGATAGATATCAAGATTCGCACATTAATGACGTGCGTCGTGACGTGATTGAGTGCCGTCAACATAACAAAACGATAATCATTCAAGCACAAATCCCATGACAGTTCTCTTTCCGTACAGACCCCAAAGTTGATGACAACGACTGACCCTATAGCCAAGTGGCTTTCTACAATTTGAATACAAAAGAAATTAGAATGTAATTGACGTAAGATGTCCCTGACAATGACGCCGGTATGAAATGACAATTTTATACACATAATATCACTTCTATTCGTATAATCGAAAAGCCAAGCGTTTGCCACTTATTTAGGCCCTCTGTATTCCGCAAAGAAAAGCAGAACACTAAATTCTTTTACATAGGTCCCACGTCATCCGCTGTTCAAATGCTTGCTGTTGAGTCGCTGGCTGTTCGACAGCCAGCGCGTCTATGAAATCAGCTACCAAACAGAGTAACTACAGTCAAGTTCATTATGTAAACACCTTTGACAGATGTTTAATTTTATTACAAAGGCATAAGGGATCGCCCTAATAGAACGCGATTACGCGATCATTGCAAGTTTGCACGAATTTTAGTCATACGAATCCACGATCAAACATACTGATGTTGAATACGTGTCCGTCCTAATTGGATTTCACGCGATGCGGTCGCAAGGCAAACAATTTGAAATCTATTCGCGCGAACTAAATTCGTACGAATCCGCGATCAAACATACTGATGTCGAATAGGTGTCCTAATTGGCATTCGCGGGATAATCGCGTCGCGTCATCGGTACGCAATGGTCGCGTCGTTAATTCACGTGACCGTTCGCGTTGTATTAGGACACACATTTCTTGTCATCGCGCGAACACGCGATGGTCACGTCGCTTACTCGCGCGATGATCGCGTTCTGTTAGGACAATCCAAGGTTGATGAACTGTCAAAGGTGCATATTGAACTCGTGTACAAATAATGTCAACAACTCACTTGTCCTGTATCATGGGCAGCAGCAGCATGTTGATGGACTCTATGGTGTAGCCATACAAGCTGAGCCGCTTGTCGCCCAGCCCCGTGATGCTGCCGTGGTCGCCTTTAGCCACCACGGTGCCGTTTGTCATCGGCGGCACCGACGCGTGAATTTCTTCCATTGTCATCTAGAATGTATCAGCTGGTTGAATATGAGTTGTACGAAATGTTTGGTGAAGACAGAAAACGCGGGTATCTTAAAATTTTGGAGTAACTGTATTGACATTGACTTTCGATGTTTTCTTCAAACAGCAACCTTTTTTGTTGAGAAACCAGCGGGGTAATTATGTAACTTTGTTGCAATCAACTCTGACAGAAATCGCAGTTGCATTGCTGCTTTAGTAAGTACCAATATGAGAACTATCTTACTTACAGCAGCAATGCAACCGCGATTGCAATTGTTAGCAATTGCAATAAAGTTGAAACTCGTTTAATTCATCAGACTTCATGAGACAGAACTATTACTACTTAATTGAAAGAATATCATATCGATATTTTAGAACTTAAATGCAATCAAGTTTAACCTCGATCCCCATACATTTTACAAAGAAGCTAGTCGTTTATTAGAGCTGTCTTCCTGACCGATTGATCCATTGTCTTTTTTCTCGTTGACTAATGTGATTCGCTTTCACCCACCGATCCGCGTCAGGTTGTTATCATATTGACAAAAGTTAAGTCATTAAGGCGAGGCCAGTTCACGATCTGATGAAAAGACTGATTTTTGATGTTCCAATGTCTTTCTACTTCACAAAAATTACTGTAGACTGAAAAAGAAACAAAGAAACAGAATATTGAAAAATAGCATGGTAAATCTGTAAAAAAATCCTGACTAACACTATAAAAACTTAGATTCGTCAGTTAGTAAGATTTCGTAATTTTCAACGATAATGATATGATTTTTTATGCCAAAAGGACATATTTTTATCGATCTAACACAATAACCGAGTACATTTTTAATAAATGATCCAGTATTTCAGAAATCAATAAAAATGTCCTAAATTTCGTAAAATTTTTGGCGAAGCGTCAATTAAAAGCTATGCAATATTCAACCTTATTCTAAAGACATAGTGAAACAGTAAATTTCGTGAACTGCCTCGCCTTAATGGAGCCCCATTTACTAATGGGGCATTTAGACTGCAGACTATCGCAGAAGTTGCGTAATTTAGCAATAGTTCTTTCCAGATCCGAATGACATAATAAGAATATTGATAATAGCATCTTAACACAAGGAAGATTTCGCTATCATAGCAAAATTATCCCTAGGCAATTATGATTTTCAAAGCAGATGCCAGCAACCCTTATTGACTAATTTCTTAAAAATGCCTTTGAGTGTTATGCCACACGTAAGTAACACGTATTAAATAAAACAGCTTCTATTGTTTCTAAAAGCTTCTATCGATTCCTTAATGCTTGGGCAGAGTGGGTGACCCAAGCATAAAAGGAGTAAATGTCTTGCGGTAGTCAAAATTACACATTATTGTCTGAAAAAAGAAAGCCTAAATTGTTTGGCAATAAAACGTTGCCAAATTGTCTATACAAAATCAAACCTCAGTAAGCGCAAAGTATTTTGTACCGTAAGCCATACGAACACAACACGTTTTCATGCGACAACAATTGCACTCACCATCTGATAAAACATTCATGTTATCCCATCGCACCAAACGCAGCACAGAGAAACAGAGACACCATTATAAATACAGATACAGATACCAACCCAGACTAATATAGATTACATATGAGTAGCGAGCGATAATGATAAATAAATAAACACTAAGCATTCAATCATTATTTATTTCAACCATAAGCCAAAATTTAAGTAATTATCTGAATAAATGAAACAAAGTCTGGTTATACACCATTATAACTCAAGAACGTCAGGATGAATTTGGATGAAAATTGAAAGGCACAGATAGTTTATAACCTGGATTGAAACATAGGATACTTTTTATCCTTTAGTCGCGGGCGGTCGCTAGTACCTAACAAAATGTTTCCAAACTCGATTTCCCAAAAGAGAAGAGAAAAAGAGAGAGAAAGTTTAGTAAAGACTTCGGTATTCAAATAAAATAGACAATGAAATAAAAATATTGTGCCCATGACTAATGTTAATGTTTATAAAAGTAATGGTATGTGGGAAATAGACAAGGTGGTGTTAGGATCATTTGAGTAAAAACAGTCTAATGTTTAACTTAGCACATACAATACTCGTAAGCCTTTTTAATAGAATTATCAAAGGTAATGAATAATGGAACATCACATGATTATACAATTGCAGTATCATCTGGATTTAAAAAAAAACAATTGCAGTATAAAAATAACATATCCAGTTTTGAAGTGCAAATGGTTACAATCATTTGCAATATGCTGCATCACAAGAAGACTTAAATATAAGCAGTGCAATTCCCTAACAATCTATCAAACAAAAATACCAGTGGGGATCGTACACATTAAGTCGACCAGTGGCAGTGATTTACTATGTTAGTAATGTCCACTGAGTTTCCAATTAATTCATTTTATTTAGAGTTTTGAATTATAGTAATCTAGCGTTTTCGAAACAGTATTATGACAGAATTCAAATTCGCAATGGCAACTAGCAACTATAAGCAGAGTAGGATTTCCTACTGCTCCGCCTACGAAACAAAGTTCAATTTGCTTTGACGCAGTGCAGTGGTTAAGCACCTGGCCCTGCGATTGCGGAGGTTAAGTAGCTTTCGCAAGGGTCGGTCATGGGATGGGTGACCAAAAAAGTATTATCTCGAGTTCTCCTGTGCTTCGGAAGACACGTTAAGCCGTTGGTCCCGGCTGCATTTACAGTCGTTAACACCCACCAATCCGTATTGGGCCTGCGTGGTGGGTTATGGCCCATCCTCCTTATCCACCCATAAGGTAAGGCCTGTAGCCCAGCAGTGGGGATGTTAAAAATGGCCGATTTCGTAGTGGAAACGCGGGTTCAAGAGCTATGCCAAAAAGCAATATCATTGACGCCTGTAGCACACTTCCGCCGCGAAACACCGCAGTAGGTTCCGCCCATAAAGTTAATATACCTAGCGGAATAGAGGACCAAACATGAGCTGTCAAACGAAACTGAAATTGAATTATATTAGTGTGTGTAAAAATGATTATTTATACGTGTTAGTGCCTATATCTTGTCACTTGTCACACGTATATAGTGCAGACGAATTGTCAAACAGTTGCGAAAAAGAGTTCTGTTACGTCAAATCACGCATTTCTTTTTATCACACGTTGTTGCTGATTAGTGACATCTCGCTTACTCAGCACTTTGTTCCTCTATTTCGCTAGGTATATTAACTTTATGGTTCCGCCATGAGTTCGATAAGCGAAACTAATGCTCGCGGCTCACTCAGTCGAGCCAGGGCACGAGGGACGTCGTGTGTCGATTGAGACAGAGCTACGCGACTAACGAAAGAGAAGGAAGCATACAAATAGGCACGCAGCGCTGTGCAATTTGAAATTGTACTTTATTGTCGTGCAGTGAGAGTAGCTTATATTATTTGATTGTCCACGCGCGGATGGGCTTCTGTATGTTAGTACTATTATATATTCTGTGGTATTATTTCATAATTCATAATCGTTTATTGCAGTACATTAAATATTTTTTCCATGATAGTAGCACGCGCATTGTCTTTTAACAATTTGAATTGAATATTTGGGATTTGTCGCATGTTAACGCCTATTGATTGAAATGTATTGTAACAAGTTTTAAATTTGAGATTTTTGCATTCACAATGCTATTTTTATACAATACTAAATAATATACTAGAAAAAATACGACTCGCACCAGATCAATACTCAGACGGGAATCGAACCGGAATCGAACAGTATTGATCTGGTGCGAGTCGTATTTTTTCTAGTATATTATTTAGTATTGAATTGTAACAAGTTTAATAATGCATTGGTGCGTTAGTTACCTGCTCCTTGAGCCACTGCGAGTGCGGGCGGCTGCGCGCGATGTGCAGCTTCAGCTCCACGTCCTGGATCATCTTCTTCTCCTGAGTGTCCACCAGCAACATCCTGCCCGGTTTCAGACGGCTCTGACAACGAACAGACGAAGTTATTGTATTGTTGGCAAAATTAACTGTATTAAAAATGATTAGGGTAAAGTTCAATTTCGGCATACTTTTTGTGGGCTGTCAAAAAGTGATGCTTCCATAGATTTAGAAATAGCAACATTTGCTGTGCAGTCACTTGTTTGCCAATTGAATAAGCAGAAAAAAAATCATATAAAAGTTAATCTGATTTACAGGGTTCTTGTCTAGATAAATGTGATGTTTCTTGGAATTATTAGTTAGTTCTGCTACACAACTCATGTCCTTTGGTAAACACATACCTACATACAAGTATATTTTTTTCCCTAACTATAGTCGAACTTCCTTATTAGTTTTATTATTATAGAATTCCTATTTCTATTATAAAATATATACCGTGTTCTTACAAAAGATTTTTAAACACCGTTTAACTAAACATGTGTTTAAATGTGATGCTGTCACTTTTTTGACAATATTGTTTGACAGAGACAGCATCACATTTAAACAGGTGTTTAGTTAACTAAATCTTTTGTAATAACACGGATATTGTTTAAATAAATTAGGAACAGTCAGCAGTAAGTCAGGTTATACAAAACTGTCAAAAAACTGCAACTTATTTTGAACCTTAATATCTTCGCGTTTAAGTAGAAAATTGATTGAATTTGATTACTGTGTCGTAGTAGCACACCGTGCCGTTGACATGTACATCTAAAATTATTATTGGTAACCAGGGAAATGAATTTCGTACCTTGAGTATGACCTTCTCTGGGTCAACATCGTATACGCCTACTTCGGAAGCCATCACCAGAATATTCTCGCTCGTCACGTAGAAGCGAGAGGGGCGCAGCCCGTTTCTGTCCAGTATGGCTCCTAAAACAATACAAATTCACAATTATTACATATTTACAAATACCTAACTGCCGTATTCAGAGACGTCAATTAAGTTTAATGCTTGTTTAAATATCATGTCGTCTTATACTATCACTATGGCAAAGAAAGAGATAGCACCAATTTTAATGAAGCATTAAACTTAATTGACGTCTCTGAGTACGGCCGTTAGACATTGATCAGTCATCATTAGAATGGGAACTCAAATTATGTGGTTGATTTTACAAAGCAAAATACCCGATTGGTGAAGAAAACAACGGTGATGAGGCTCATTTATTTTATTCCTCTTCTCTTTGGCACGATAACGTCATTCTGCCACATTTCCGGCAGTAAAATAAAGGTAGGCAGAAGTCGAGCTTAATACGAGTACTACGTGCGCCCGAGTAACGCACATACATCCTTTCACCGACACGGAATAACCTGAATCTCAGACCAATCTCAAAACGAGTTCGAGTGCGTGACGCAGTGTCGTCGGTCGGTGAGAGCTGTCTATGTGTGTGTGCGTTGCGCGCGTTGTAGGTACGTACGTACTAAGCTTGACTTCTGTCCTCTCTCTAATTTGTGTTTTCTAGTTTGTGCATCACAGTTTAGACTAGGAACTCCAATCAAACATTTGCATAATATACTGACCTATCGTCCATTAGTGAAGAAGACTAGCGTAGGGCCATCCCAAGGCTCCATAGCGGACGATGCCCACTGGTAATAGTCCTTCTTCTCCTTCGGCATAGTGACGTCATTCTGCTACGCTTCAGGCAATATTATCACGCTCTGACTATGAACTTTAGACAAACAATTGTATGACTGAGCTACATACCTATATATCGTCCATCAGTGAAGGAAATCAGCGCAGGGCCATCCCAAGGCTCCATAGCGGACGATGCCCACTGGTAATAGTCCTTCTTCTCCTTCGGCATAGTGACGTCATTCTGCTACGCTTCAGGCAATATTATCACGCTCTGACTATGAACTTTAGACAAACAATTGTATGACTGAGCTACATACCTATATATCGTCCATCAGTGAAGGAAATCAGCGCAGGGCCATCCCAAGGCTCCATAGCGGACGATGCCCACTGGTAATAGTCCTTCTTCTCCTTCAGCATGGTGACGTCATTCTGCTACGCTTCAGGCACCATTATCCCGCTCTGACTATGAACTTTAGACAAACAATTGTATGACTGAGCTACATACCTATATATCGTCCATCAGTGAAGGAAATCAGCGCAGGGCCATCCCAAGGCTCCATAGCGGACGATGCCCACTGGTAATAGTCCTTCTTCTCCTTCGGCATGGTGACGTCATTCTGCTACGCTTCAGGCACCATTATCACGCTATCACTAAGAACTCTAGACATACAATTGTATGACTGAGCTACATACCTATATATCGTCCATCAGTGAAGGAAATCAGCGCAGGGCCATCCTAAGGCTCCATATCGGACGATGCCCACTGGTAATAGTCCTTCTTCTCCTTCGGCATGGTGACGTCATTCTGCTACGCTTCAGGCACCATTATCCCGCTCTGACTATGAACTTTAGACAAACAATTGTATGACTGAGCTACATACCTATATATCGTCCATCAGTGAAGGAAATCAGCGCAGGGCCATCCCAAGGCTCCATAGCGGACGATGCCCACTGGTAATAGTCCTTCTTCTCCTTCGGCATGGTGACGTCATTCTGCTACGCTTCAGGCACCATTATCACGCTATCACTAAGAACTCTAGACATACAATTGTATGACTGAGCTACATACCTATATATCGTCCATCAGTGAAGGAAATCAGCGCAGGGCCATCCTAAGGCTCCATATCGGACGATGCCCACTGGTAATAGTCCTTCTTCTCCTTCGGCATGGTGACGTCATTCTGCCACGCTTCAGGCACCATTATCACGCTATCACTAAGAACTCTAGACATACAATTGTATGACTGAGCTACATACCTATATATCGTCCATCAGTGAAGGAAATCAGCGCAGGGCCATCCCAAGGCTCCATATCGGACGATGCCCACTGGTAATAGTCCTTCTTCTCCTTCGGCATGGTGACGTCATTCTGCCACGCTTCAGGCACCATTATCACGCTATCACTAAGAACTCTAGACATACAATTGTATGACTGAGCTACATACCTATATATCGTCCATCAGTGAAGGAAATCAGCGCAGGGCCATCCCAAGGCTCCATAGCGGACGATGCCCACTGGTAATAGTCCTTCTTCTCCTTCGGCATGGTGACGTCATTCTGCCACGCTTCCGGCACCATCGTCATGACGGCTTCGGGCAACGATCTCTGTCCACACTGGACCAGGAACTCTAGCACGCAGTCAGCTGACCCGGAGTCTGATAGATTGGGCTCTACTACTGGGTACAGCTTCTTCAAATCTATAGGAAGTAACGTTTTTAGGTATTAACCTTCGATCAAAAGAATTCCCTAGATGTCCGGTCACAGTCTCAAAAATGGCACCTCAAATAGCGTTCCACTTACAAACTGGGCGCTTATTTTGCACAAAGTAAGTGATATCACATGTGAGTTTGTACAAAATAAGCGCCAAGTTTCTAAGTGGGACGCTATTTCAAGGTGCTATTTTTGCGTACTGTTTTAGTTCGTAAAGCGTTATCTAGGATTATTAAACTTAATGTAACCTTTAAAATAGTATACTTAAATACTAAGTGGCGCAAAAGTAATCCACCTGATTTCTTAAGCCTATGACATTTTTTGTTAATAAAAAAAATCGTTCTGGCTGTGGATAATGTTTATTTGTAGTTTTATAAAGTAAAGTAAGCACCTATAATAAAAAATCTCATCTTGCGAACATTTCCCATCCATCTAGATAAGAATTGACAGAATTTAAGTCAAATAATTAATCTTCATTTATTACAGGAGACCGATTTCTGATAAAATTTAACAAGCAAAAATAGTCTTAATTACCTTCGCCAAAGAGCTCGCTCTTCATTACACCTTCCCGAGCTTTCATCAGGTTCACATTACCTCGTAATGTATTTATTTCGCCATTGTGGGCAAGCACTCTGAAACAATGTGACAGGAAATAAATAAAGACTCCAGCAAAAACTTCGCAACGACACCACATTTGAGTACATTGCCAGAAACAAGTTGCAATTTTCTTGTTTATGCATATTAAGTAGAGGTAAATAATACCTACTAAACGGTTGGACGGATTTAGATCAAATTTAGCACACAGATAATTTAATAAGCCGGATTAAAACATAATATACTTTTTATCCTGATCAAAGGTTCCCTAGAATCCACGTGGACGAAGTTCTTTTTATTAATTATGTCCAACGGGATAGTGTTTGGCCTTCACTTCACCTGATGTTAAGTGACGAATAAGGCTGAAGGTGCGCACTACTCCCGGAATCCCTAACACTGAGGAGTTCACTGTCAGAACACAATAATGTTTACACAAAAATTGTTGTTATGGCGTCAGACTTAGGTAAGATGGTGATTAGTGGTGCCTGCTCTCGATCGTCCCATCTGGTCAGCCCACTTGAGTGGGTAACGTTATGGGGGGATCGGGAGGAGGCTCTCTGCCTCTCCCCCCTCTGGGGAGAGGTTAGAACCCCCCGGATCCCCCGCCGAGCCTACTATTCAGAGGGCCTAGCCAAAGTAACATTTGCAAATCTTCGTTATCGCTTCGCTTTCGAAACATGTATGGGATTGACATGTTTCGTTAACTATCGACATTTAAAACGTCAAATCCATACATGTTTCGAAGCGAAACGATAACGAAAATTTGCAAATGTTACTTTGGCTAGGGGGGCAGGCTCGACGGGAGACCCGGGGGCGGTGAGAGACAGAACAGGAGTGGCTTCCTGTGCCTGACCGAGCCCAGTATACATGCATAAAAGCATGTATACGTAAAAAGCGTATTTACCTCACTCTAATAAAAAAAAAAGGTAAGATGGTGATAGGTCAGGCGGACTTGAAATAAGCCCTCCTACCACCAACCAAACCGAGTACAAATTGTCGAACCCAGGACCCCTGCGTCTTACACAGGTAGGCGAACCACTAGACCACAGAGGCGGTTAAGAAGTCTAAGCTAGTTGATATAAAAATAAACAAGAAAGCAAACAATAAAAAACGTGGTAAACAGACGACTGACCTCAAAGGGTGTGCTCTTTCCCAGCTGGGGAAAGTGTTGGTGGAGAAGCGCGTGTGCACCAGCGCCAGGTACGTCGTGAACGCGGGGTTGGTCAGGTCCTTGAAGTACTCCTGTGGCCAACACAATCATACATAATATACAAGTAGTGTAGGAAAGGAAGGTATTGGACCCCACAGTAAATCCTCAGTAGACGAAACTTTACAGTATGATAAAGTATCATAAATGAAACATATTTTTTAAATTATCCAAATCGTTTTTTTGTTTTGGATATTTGTACATAGGTTTACGCCAAAATTGTTGCTGGCGGGCAAATTCAAATGCTTATTTGAATTTGCCCGCCAGCGGCCGACCAGCTGACCAGCGCAAGGTGGCATTGCGCGCCGGCTAGCCCAGCTCAAAGTTGTGGCCAGGCGCCGTCACAGTCTAAAAAATGTAGCCCAACTGGAAAATCTATTGGGCCGCCATTGTACTAGGACTAATGAGCAAGTAGAAGACAGTATATTTGACTTTCTCAGACGCATCAGATGCGTGGGCGGGTTTCAAGTTTTAATGCTATCTACATTATAGTAGCAAGCAATTAGTTATTTGAAAAAGAACAGAATCCGTTCACGGATGAAATCTAACTCCTCTAAAGAACTTCTCATGAATTGTTCAACTAAAATATATAAAACCAAAGACATGATTATTTTAACTTTATATCGATTGCCCAATAAATAAATAATCATATTCACCCATAGTTGATTAGAGGTGAGCAGTCCTTTGTAGACGACAGTCTTGAGCGAGAGGCTGCAGATGTAGAACCTGGCGCCCGGCACCACCAGCTCGTGCGACGCGCGCTTGCGCAGCACGAACACCTGCACACAGAGCAATCTCCACAAACTGCCATATCACACAACGCGTCAAAAAAACACTATTTATGCCATTACGTTTCCTCCGGCGGGCGTCCGGTCCGCTCCGCGGCGACGACCATCTGAAAAAAACACTTCAAACATTTTTCCTACTCCCAACGAAGAGTTTGAATTCGCAACTGGCGGTTGCGAGTTCATACTCCGTCCCCTCGCGACTGGCGCCGTCATCTTACCTGACGGGAGAGCTGATTCTCGTCTTCTATATCTCCGGTTACAAACACTTGTCGCATAAATGGCTCCGAGTTACGAGCCACCTGACCTGAAAGCCAGTCAAAACAGCCCGTTACTAACTTCACCGGGGAGAATGCGTTTTGAGGTAAACAAATGCTACACAAACTAAATACTGCAAACACTTTGATGGTAGATGTGATTTGATCGTTATTTTACTACAGACATAAATGTGTGTATGAACACGAGTTGTATGAAACGATGAGATTTGAAAAATTGACAAGCTGCAGGTATTTATGAAATTATTGGATCTATGTTTTGATAATAATAATGGTGTACCATCTAAGCGTTTTGCTAATGATATTCCTGACAATTTATTCTACATTACTTAAAATCCATTCGCTTTCATCAATTAATTAAAAAAGGATAATTAAGAAAGTCATGAAGATTAATGGATTTTAAGTTTAGAGAGAAAATCTTACAGATTTCGGTATGATTTACTTTTAAAACTTTACATAAAAAATAAAGCATTTATGTATAGGTTACCAAAACATCATTCTAATGGCTATAACAATATATTCCAAAATAAAATTTATATAGTTTACTCATTTAATCTCATCATTACGTTAAATCATACCGTTTATATTTTATGAAAGAATAATCCACAGTGTCCGCATTCAATTACACTTTTTATACTAACTTCAACAATCGAACAATAAACTGATGCGAACACGAAAGATATCCATTAGAATCGGCACTAAGAACGCCAAACTCACTCGACTCGACCTTTCAAAAAGTCATAAGTCGACAATCGAGTGAGTTTCCCGTAAACAGTACCATAGTTGTGAAATAGAACAAACCAGATGGTCAAGCATCGCATGACCCCGGCGGCCGCTTTAGCGACCCATTCGGTTTGGTTCGGCCTACCAGAGCGACCTGCAACGAGAGTCGCACGACAAAGTCGCAGCACTGACCGGTGGACAAGCAAGCCACTAGGCATTACGCAACCTATGGAGATGTCGGATATAGGCAACACAAGTAATGACCGGGAATCTTTTGAAAACACCGTTTCTAACAGATGCACAATTAATCATCAACAGTTAACATTAATTAAGAGAGTTAAGGCATTCCAAAGTTGTTCACATCTGATTAGGTAAGTTAGAAACGATGATTACTATAGCAAAATTATCGAACTTGAATTTGAATATCTTTGAAGCAAAACAAGACACAAAAATGAACTGAATTTGATTGAATATCTAAGTAATGGCATCCGTTGACATAGTAAGTAGGTAAGTATGTTTTTTAAATAATATCCTACAAAAAAAATATTTAAAAAAGAAATATATCAACGGAAAACAGACGCTTAACCGCAACACATAGGGTACATGTAATTTAAATAACAAGTCTGATGCAATTTCCTCTTGGTTATTAAAACCGCAATATCAATTGAATAAATCAGTAACATAAAATACCGTTCATGCAAATGGTAATGAGACGCGAAACAAATAGGCATAGAAAGTAGAGATACATACCGATAGTGGAATTGTTGGTGGGAACAGTCCTCCAGCAGAGAACTTTGAGCCCCAGGCTCTCGGCGAGCTCTTGGAACTTATCCTCAATGCCCTGGTGGTGGAGCTTGTCCAGGAAGAAGATGCCGGTGGCGTAGCGGCCGAACGCCGGTAAGTCTATCTGGTGCGAGTCTCTGGAACAATAGAACATATTGTTGGTGATGACATTGACAATCAATGCTAGGAAAGGATACCGGATTTGGATCGCGGTTTAGGACTCAAAAGGCATAAAAGTAAAGAATTGATCAAAGATGATACACATAACATAGTTTTATATAATGAAGTTGCATACTGTGGTTTGTGGAACGGATGAAATTATGAATTATTTATTATCAGATATTTTTGAACACAATGTGTGCATGAAGTTGAAATAGCTTTAACCATTAGCAATGTGGCATTCTACAGTCGTTTTGGAATGCACTCAAGATTATTTTAACTGGAGTGGAATGATCTAAGTACCTACCTACCATACCTACTTTCCTACTATTGGTATTGAATATCGTTATATTCCTAAGAAAGTGTAACAAAAAACACCTGTAAAAGGTAGGAAATAAATAATGGTAGAAAATAACATTCCGGAATTATTTTCAAACAATCACTCATTTCATTACCATAGCAGCTGTTGGAGCATATTCTTATCATAACGCAAAGGTCATACGGCCATGAGCATGCGCGCGCATCCGTGACGTCACTCTGAAACCGTCCTCTATTGACGAACAAGCCTGACCTGTCTCCCGAGCCCGCACAGGATCTGTGCGAAAATGAACGCTACTGCCTCCTCATTAGAAAGCCGGCATGAACGTCTAGACATGATATTTATGAAGCTAAGGAAGTTATGCGGAAAATTTCGGTTATCATCACTGACATAACAAAGGCAGTCTGGCTGCATAGATGTTAAAATTTTGCTGTACAATATTGTAAAAAGCTATTGCTGTATTATGGGTCGTGAATCTCATTTTATTGCATTCCATTGGGACGTTCAGAGATTTTTGGTCCATTCAATATGAGTTGGTTTTTCGATTTTTGGTAGATTTTGCCAATAGCTTATTATGTACTGCTTAAACGCCATTTATATTATTAGATCTGTGTTCTTTATCTGTAAACAAGTCCAGAACATCTGTTCTATACCCTTCCGTTCCGTCAGCTAAAAAAGTATGGCCAAATGATTCAACGGTGCTATTTCTAGAATGGAAATGCTGGGGTTGCTACGTCACGCGTGACGTCGATCATATTATGTTTATCATTACGTCACGTTCGTAAGATTTTGGAGTTATTTTGAGCAGACTGAACCATGATAAAAGTAATTATAGTGTCTTTTAGTAGATGAAATTGATGGGGGAGCTACTAAAGCTGCTGTTACCTTTAAGCTCATCATGCTTTAAAACAGAAAAACTTAATATAATTTATCTGACATACATATAATTGATAGAGTTGGCAGTTGTATGTGTGAGGGCGGTAATCCCATGGTTTTTATCATTGAGTCTTTCTGAATTTGTCACGTATCACAACTTTTTGACAGGATACGAACGATCCATAGGTGATGAAAGTTCAAGTTCTAAAAACCAGATGATCGAAGTTCTAACACATGATTCCTACCATGGGAAATAGTAAACAGTAGACGCTTGCGTCATACTTGCGGGTTACGGTAGAAAAAAAAACATTCGTCGATAACGATGGATGGGAATGCCAGCAGTCGCACAGATAAAACTTCGTTGTATGCCTCGAGTTGCATCCCGATAAAAATATGTGCATATTTATTGTTACAAGGAACGAGACTTGTAGATAGGTGGGTAACGTATCTTGAAAAAATTAAATCTTTTCAGTTCATCAATACAGCAGTGGGTGTTGTGCGGCTGATATGATGATGATGATTGCATTAGACAGAACACTGAGAATAAAGATGCTCAGTTCTTGGGACTTAAAACTTTTGCTTTTTTGGAAATTTGTGTTCGATTATTGATTAATTTTGATCTATTATAATTTATAAGCAAACAGGTCAATAAACTGTAACAGCCGAGTGACTCAACTAATTGGCGGAATGCTTTGATATCACGTGATGCCAATCCCGAGATAAGTCGCAGACGCCACACGGAGACATGCTGATCCTCAGTCGGAATTTTAGGAATTTGGTTAAAAAACTGCCATTGCCAGTAAACCTACTTGTGAATTTATCACTATTATATGTAGGTTTTACATACAAGATACAGCATATACCATGGGGACCTCTGCACAACTAAATGTTTACAATTTCAAGCTAACTGCACAATTTAATAATCTCGTTATAAATAGATCATAAATATTTACGGTAAAGAAATATAATCTTAAACTTTTTTGGCATAAAATTGACAACAAAATTCTACTATGACAAAAGTGAAAATAGCTAGACTTTGTCACGAGCTTATTGGTCAGTGACACACAAAATTAAATGTCCTTCAACACACTCAGTAGTTAAGCAGTCTTAATTTGTTTGGATTGGATTTTTAAACGCAATCTTCTGTTATCAAAGTTATCTATCATTAATGGCCTATTTGTTTGTTTGTGCCCTAGCACTTGAGCTACAAATAATAACGATGTACATAGGTACATCGTGCAATGTTATTTTCCTCGTAGGTGTAGTATAAAGCACTATGTATCACTCGAGAGAAAGTGCGATTCCCGATCTCTTTCTCCTCTCGGTGAACAATGTACTATTCCTAATCTTTGTTTTCATTTTCAAAGTTTTTTCGTTCTTTTTCATTTTATATGACTTTTCAAAACAGTGTGTTTTTGTCGACAACACTTTCGCATTAACACTCTAGGGTTACGCTCACAGACCTCTGTGGTTACGCTTCCACTCGTGCAGGGTCAAGATATGCGCGCACGTGCACGAATTTTTCTGCAAAGTGGTATTTATAAGCCTTCGATCATCTGTTTTAAGCACGTGAGTTGCTGTTCTTACATTTTTGCATACCTTTTTGTTCGTTATTGGTATAGATACAAATATTACAAATAAATAAATAAGTAATAATAGATGACCGTATTTGTTTAGGGTTTATAGAAAAACTACTTAATGAAAATTACAATCGCCAAAAAACAAGTAACAATCCCATAAGTTTTTAAAAAGCGCATTTCCAGCAACATAATAAGTGGTAAGTGGTAAGTGAAGGACTAGAAGTTCATCAGCTTTTTAAGAAACTCTCACACGGGGTTTCCTTAAGCCGCGTCGACATGATCAAAGTATACTTGGACCAAATAACTTTGACCAAGTAACTTGGACACTTTGATTAGACGGCGACGTCAAAGTTCACTTTGATTATAGAATAGAATAGAATAGAATAATTTTATTTTGCTAGAAACATGGTTACAAAGTTGTTGTTATAATAATATGGCCAACATGTTGCGCTAAATATACAGCATGCAAAATTATACAAAATGAAGAATAATTTAATTAATAATAGGAAAATAATAGGTAAGTATCAAAAATAGCTAATTAATATTCGATATGGTATTAGATATAAAAAATGTCAATATCACTATAAATTACAAAAGATTCAAATCGTATGTCATTAAGTAAAATAATATAGAATATGTCATGAAAACTAAAATTACAAAAAATTCTAATCATATTATTATCACACAATCACAATATGTTTAAGATAAATCAGCAGTCAAAAAGGTAAAGCAACAGTCAATAGTTTTGATTCATAAATTCTTTAAGTGTATAGAAGCACTTATCACACAGCCATTTAGTGAGCTTGGTTTTAAAAAAAATTGAAAGGCAGTTCTCTTATGCTTTTTGGTATTCTATTGAATATTTTAATCATCATAAAGGGACAATTCCTGCGATAAATATCACTCAGGCTTTGGGGCACAGCTAATTTAATTGCTCGTTCGTACTCATGAAAACTAGAGAGAGTAGATAGAGCATGGTCCAAGTTTACTTTAATTAAAATTTTGATCAAAGTGCGCTTTGAATTCTCGTTTACATGGTCCAAGTAGCGTCCAAGTCGTCATCAAAACTATTGATCCAAGTATACTTTGATCATGTCAACGCGGCTCTAGAGACGTCTAGCGTCTGTCACACACAGCACAGTGTGTATGGTCGGTATGCACCGCGTTGGCTGGCCATCTGCCAACTCGCCGGCCAAATCGGGATATTTACAATAGCACTTACTGTCTCTCAGGACGCTGAACTTAGATGACTGACACTTCCTGTAAGCGATGTTGCAATTTTATTGCAATGACACAGAATAAATAGTAGGTACCTATATACTAAACGTGTTATGTCACAGAAAATATGTTAATATTTTTAAGTCAAACTTACATTACTTTAAATTAACATTGCATGATTTCTAAGATTTTAAACTTAACTTATTAAGTCAGTTATGAAACTGAAATTCAACAAAATGAAAGATATTAAAAAACGCGAAATAACGTACTTAAGAAGAAAAGACATTCTAACTGTAAACATTTGCAAAATATGAAATTGATTGATAAAAAACAGCCAGATGGTACCGACACAAAAATGACAACTCAAAATATTATTTACACAAGTGTTGATCATGCTCACATCACGTGAACAAAATCAACATAATTTACATCACATTCATAAAAAAATACTACTTACAACAATAACACTTAATTTAGACTTTCAAAGAGCTACCGTCTATTCAAATTATCATTATGTAAAGTTTAATTCTCAAAACAAAGCACTCAATCTCTAACATTATACTATAGATAAAGTTTCACTATCAGTATTAGCAGCAACTCGCAGTGACGTAAATACACCAGGGTTCATAAAATCGATACAAATGAGAGCAATTACAGGTTATCGTGAACTGTCCGAGTTCCTGATGACCCACTTAGAGCGCTTTACATTTTAATGAACATCACTTCATTTATCGATTTCAGCCAAGAGCTGAAACATAGGAATTGTGATGGGTATTAATTATCGTAACGTAAGCGTAAATAAGAACTTATGAAATTAAAAAGGGAGACGAAGGACGATGAAATGCACAACAGTAAATCACTTTCTAAGATTTAAAACTTTGTCAAAAGTAGGCGAGGCGCCTACTAATGAGAGATGAGTAATTGGTAATAGATAGCACGACAGAAAACAATAAGAGCTGCCAACCATCCCCTGGCGCCTGCGCCGGCCAGGCCGGCAGCTGTTCATTCAACAATAGATCAATCACTATTATTTACAGTACTCATAGAGCACGACCAGCCACACACACAACAACACGACGCTGTTTGTCATAATGTGTGACACGTTGAGGTCGGTGACGTCAAATCGGTATTTTGCAATTAGCTTACTGCACGACTCAACTGCAAGACACTTAAAAAAAGAAGCGGCAATGCAACTGAAAGAGATCTCAGTATAAGAATCAACTAAACATAGAGTTGTGCTGTACATCTTTTGGTAGAGCAAACTAAAGAATATGTCGTCAAAATATAACGTGTCTCAAAGCGTTTAAGCTACCATTGCATAAAATGAACAGAACAGATGAACTATACATGTACTCAATTAGTACTGGGTTGTGGAAAAACTAAATCATTAGGGAAGGTGAGTGACCCATTATAATCTGTAATCCTATACCAGTACAATCTAAATCCTGTACCTGTGGCAACAAGTAGATACGAGTAGTACGTACCAAAGCGCTCAGAAACGAATGTTTATCGTAATCTGCACACTATTATAAAGTGGTGGAGTAAACTTAAATGCAATCAAGGCGTATCTTGTTATATTTGTCATAGATAAGCCTCAAGCAGTTCCTGTATTATTGGATTGTCCAGATAAACATAAGCACGTGTTATTCTGCACTTGATCACTTGCTGCGAGCGAAAAAACATCAAATAATTTCCACCGATACGATCTATGAAATCTGATTGATAATGTTTATAACGATACTGTTTGATTGTTAAATGACATCAATGATCTAAATAAAAAGTTAAGTACAAGTGTAATCACTGATCGCAGATAACAAAATACCTACAAAGTTAATTTATATAATAATATATCTCAAATAACCTATTAAAACTGCAGTAAGATCTTGAAGTCTGATTGGCGTTGACATCAATAATGCCAAATAATAGGAGCTAAGACTTAGCTCCTATTGACACATATTTTGACTAAGGTGTATTTTGTGCAGTTAGTGCTTGTAGAGTTAGGGCGTTAGAGTTAGAAGCTTGGTTCTACATGAGGTCCGACATGATTTGGCAACGTTTTACAAAGATTTTCTAATTCAATTAAACCACGTTGTACAATCGTGAACAGATTACGAATAATCCTAAAACTGATAAACGTAGGACACCCCGTACCAGTCGAGACTATAAAGACGACCCCCTATCAGGGCTTAGCCTTATCTTATCTTTACAACCTGGTAATTGACCACAGACAACACGCTTCGGGAGCGTGCTTATGCTCACTAAGCAAGTTCAATCGATCGAAGACTTTTCTTACATAATATGCGGCGCTTTTCTCAGAAACGGCAACGGGACTAGTTTATTTAATAGATGCAGGCTTCGAAACGTCTACTCTTTCACTATCTCTTTACAGAGTTACGAAGTAATTTTTCCATATAGTTCGGTTAATGTGTTTCTTTATTTATTTTTCAGTCTACAGTAAAGTAATTTCATTTCTTCACGATGAAAGTACAAAAATCGCAATATCTTTCCGTCAGATCGTGAACTGGCCTCGCCTTAAAGAATATTAACAACCTATGACGTATCGAGTAATATCAGAGGACGTACAAAACCACGATCAATCAGACAAGCCTCAACAATCAAATTCGAATCATTTACAAATAGCAATGCCAATTAGAACACATTTATGATTTTGTGAATTCGACGAATTTCGTTACAAATATCTAGTGGCCACGGGCACGTTAAAAGCATTTTGGCAGCGATAAAACGATTCTGAAGTGCCGATAACTGACACACTAACACTCCACGGGACGGGATAAACGGCAAAATCAAATACCATTAGATCCACAAACGTTCCTGATATAATGTTGATTTAAAAATATATTTTGAAGGAAGCAAACAGATATTTTATATATTATAACTTCTCCGAAGATAATGACGTTAAGTGCAAATCAAAGGACACGAACTAGACACGTAAATGACACTAATAGGTATCAACAATACCAAGGCTCCTCCGTAATCTAATCTGTTCATCTTATGTACGTACCTAGATTGTCTTCTAGTTATAGTTTTTGCTTATTATGTAGCTCTTGTGACTGAAATTAAAGATGCATTCTTTCCTGTAGATCATCGCCAGATTTAAAACTAGAAAGAATCCCATTATGCATCAACATTGTCCCAGTGATAAAATTATCAGCAAATGAAAGAGTTTTGGTGAAATGCATTTTCTAGCTTATTTTTATGTACGTACTTATATGAATGCACATTGCTCACATCTATTATTATAGATGCCAAGTTTTTTAATATTTCGGACAAGTTCTCATTGAACTGTAGGAGGAATATTATTCTTTGGTAAATTCAAAAGATATTTAATTTGTAGCAGTTGTGGTTGAGTGAGAGTAATGAATGAAGGATCTCGCTCAAAAAATGATTCAGTTCATATATCTACCTAGTAGGCTTTGAGGAAGTTTAATATGACATTATTGCACCAATGTTATTTCTATTTATCATCATCTGTGTTAGAGTCATACAGAAGCAAAGGCAGCTACATCCAGTTTTTCCAAAATGGCGGAAAACAATGTTTTGGTTTCGAAGCAGTGCAGAATTTTATATGAGCTGTTGCTGTTTTTGTTGCAAAATGTACCCGATTCCACATTAGCAGACATTCAAAGTTGCTTTTATTGATAAATAGGATGTTGCTGTCTTTGCTTTTATATGACTCTGTCCCGTTTTCAATTTGTCTAGTGATAATGATAACAAATGCAAATTATATTCTTGTAGATTTCTGATAATGGTCCGACCCAACTTATGGAAAGTTGGGTCTGAAATCATCGCACATTATAATTCTAATGGGTCAATTGGATAAAGAATAAGCTAGGTACAAGGTTTTTCATAATAACCCGTAAAATTTCTCGACACGTTTTCACGACACATTAACGGAAATGTTGTGAATACTTACCGCTGAGATTAATAAGTTTTTACTGTCTGCCATAAAGTTGAATGCGCGTGATAATTTCTAGACACAATTTGCAGTGCAAATACTGATCCCATTGCCCGACTACTGCGACATGTCGACATACGCTAATCTAGTATAGAGATAACTTTAGTGCCCGTCATTTTAAATGCAAATAAGAGATCTAATTAAATGGGGCATCCAAATAAAACTTTTATGAAATAAGATTAGTCACGATACGCACAAAAGAGCGCTGAATTTGTTACAGAGGCACAGAATAGATATTAGTACTAGCACTAGCATAGAATTACAAGCTTCTAGCTTTTAATTTGTTGCAGAGGCACATAATGGATATTAGTAATGACAGAGGTAATTATTTCTAGAAGATGAATTTGTTACATAAAAATATAAGGCTTTCTTTTCCTGATATTTAAATAAAGAACTACATATTGTGACCAAATCTTATTATAACAAAGTGTGCTTAGTTTATAAGTTTCTAAAAAGAAGTATTAGTCGTATAACGAATCAGTCGTATTAATTACTATTATAGCATGATTGGTAACAATACAGTTATTGTGGAATGAATGAATGATGAAATGAATGATGAATACCACAAAAACTGGCTGAACAATGACCGGGAGCAAACATGAGTTGTTTGTTTCATATCCATTTACAACTCTCGGAATTACCAGTACATATACCTATTTACGTTGTCGTTTTATGCCCTGACCATACACGATCGGATCGAGTCTACCTTACCTACCGTCAAGTTTGTAGCTGACTTGAAGTGGCATCCAGGAAACTTCACCACTATGATCGATGAACGAAGCAAAGAGGCAAGGTAGACAAAAACAAGGTACTTTTTGGTGTTTATGAAAATTCGTTACGGGTAGTTTGAATTTTGTTACAACTTATTTTCAGTTGATGGAAGAAAATTGTGTTTTCCCGCGAGCGAACTAGTTCAATGGTATAAGTTAATTTGCATACTTAAATTTGTTCAGTTAACCGCACAAAAGAAAAAAATATTCCTCCAAGGCCTACTTTTGTTTCATGCGTAGTTACAAGTAGCTAACAAACAAACTGTAACGAACCAATCATTTGTGCGTGCGACTTGTTGTATGGTCTGTGGCGTGCGGTAACCGGTAACTGATTTGTTGTCGTACACAGTATTGTTATTGGACATTGTTTTCTGATACTATTGCCATAGACCAAGGACCAATCTCCTTGGTCTATGCTATTGCACAATTTTCTTGATTTATTTTGTAATCAAGACGAAAATAAACTATAGATAAAAAGATTTATTGGGCATATTTTACTAATAATAATTATTTGTTATCATTAACAACTAACGAAGTTATATTAAGTTACTTAATATAACTGAAAAATATTAGAAAAAATCGACTCACACGTAGCAGCTCAGACGGGACTCGAACCCGCACCCTTAGGATTCCGGCCCTATGCACTAACCATATGCTACCGAGTCGCTAGTGGGAGTGGCGAAATTTTCTAATACTTTTTACGTTTTCGCTGTAAGCCAGCGTTATTTCATCAATGTGAAGAATTACCTTCAACATTCGAATGCAACATCTTTACAGATGCCAGACAATCCATTAAGATGAAACAGCTATATATTGAATTTTTAGATTTTAGCATTCACAATGCAATTTATATATATTAAGTTACATAATATAACTGAAAAAATATTAGAAAAAATCGACTCAACCGTAGCAGCTCAGACGGGACTCGAACCCGCACCCTTAGGATTCTAATATTTTTTCAGTTATATTAAGTAACTTAATATATATAAAAATAGCATTGTGAATGCTAAAATCTAAAAATTCAATTGACGAAGTTATGTTAAAACATACATAAAATACAAATAAAAAAAATTATCGTCGACTTGAGAACCTCCTCTTTTTAGAAATATAAAAATCTTAAAAATAAAGAATGTTTCCTTTTAGTGTAATTTGCCATTATCAATATTTGGGGTACTTTCCCTCTTTTTTCAACCCTGTTTACATTATCATCCTACTCTAAACACAACACATTCACTTATCAAGTCAAAGATTTGATTGATTTAAATTTTAAATCAATGATAATCATATCTCTATATTAAGCTGAATGTAATGTAAAATTTGATCTCAAACAAGATAAATAACGTGTTATTGTTGAAAAGCGCATTTATGAATGATTTAACTGTAAAAACAATGTAAGCTATTAATTCAAATAATGTTCCGATACGATAAATTGGATATCGGTAAAATGATTTATTCCTCGTTCGCCTCACAAGATTAGCAGTAAATTATGACCGATTACCACAAAATAGTATGTAGTAAGTAAAGAAGACCTTTAATTCCCTCAATAATGCGAGAAACAAACAATGAACGAACAATACTTCCCTTAATAACACCTAACTAAAGTTAAAAAAGTTACGAGCCCTTTTGAGCAGATGCCAATGAAGGCATTATACCTTGTGTACCCTTTTTTTCCTTTAGCTCCTACCAGTATGGTTGGTGTGACAAAGTGCTAAACTATTCATCTACTTCTCAGCCCGAGCGCACCCCTCCTACTGCGTCGAACGAGTGACGTTAGCGGGCCATTGATCCAGTTGCGAATCCTTGAATCACAGCCCATTCAAGCTGTAATGATCACAATTTATGACAAGACTGACCGAGTGCGCTCCAAATACACTGCACTTAGCTTTTATTAGGTATTCGACTTTATAAGGCGATGTTATGTGAAGTGAATGTAAGAAAAAATATATGCAAGTGTTATATAGAATTTAATTATAAGTACATAATAATAATAACGTAGAAATGTGAAATTTAAATAAAGTTCAGGCAAAGGTGTTTTTTTCCTTGACTCGCGCTCGCCGGATAATTTCTACTTTTTCACCACATTACATATTTTGGGATAGGTGAACACGCACCGGAAGACGGACGTGTGGCCAGCACCGCGAGTTAACCTCCTTCCGTACTTTGAACGCCGCCTGAAAAACATGCGTTAAGAGGTGACGGCTGTCACGGGTGAAAAATCAATATTCGTGTCATTACGTTTTCTGTGGAAATTGTTTTCTTTGCAAACAACCACTAAGCAAAACACTCGACACTGGCGAAATCCACAAGGGAACCGCCAAAGCATAAAAAGAAGAAGAATACAAAGTTTTCTGAATACTAGTGTTTTCCTCAGTGACCTGTGTAGCTCGATCCCTAGCTAGCCTGCGACCACATTGGTGACACCCGCGTTAGTTTTTTTCCACTGAATACTAGTGTTTTCCTCAGTGACCTGTGTAGCTCGATCCCTAGCTAGCCTGCGACCACAGACGTACTACATGTTGGATTGGATTGGACTAACGATGGTGAAGGTTGAGGGCAGTCGCTGCTCGAGGCCAGCGCAATATCAATTTGTCCTATCTAGTCGAAAGAGAAAATGATCGATTACCGATAAGACCATTGGATTCGTAGAAATGCGAAAAGAGTTCAGGCAAAGGCGGTTTTTTCCTTGACTCGCGCTCGTCGGGTTATTTCTACTTTTTCACCACATTACATATTTTGGGATCATGGTGAACACGCACCGGAAGACGGACGTACTACATGTTGGATTGGATTGGATTAACGATGGTGAAGGTTGAGGGCAGTCGCTGCTCGAGGCCAGCGCAATATCAATTTGTCGTATCTAGTCAAGAAAGAAAATGATCGATTACCGATAAGACCAGTGGATTTTCTAAATCCAATCCCACTTGCGAATCGATTCCGACCAAGACTGTATCAAATCAACTTCAAATTAACATCTATTTTTTTCGACAAGCACAGTCTCACTGCGTTAACCCTCGAAAACAACATCAACACAACTGCGTAGTAAAGCGTGACACAAGACCACAGAATAAATAATAGTGTAGCAGCGAGACGCAGTGCGCAATATAAGCAACATAACAAACCACAATCTATTTACTCTACGATTGACAAGTACCTAGTGATTGCTGCTAAGTGAAACTGAAATTGCTAGTTTGCTAAGGGTTCTCTTAACTTAATGAGACAACGCATCAGCTCTGATAATAGATAGACATGATAACGTATCTATGTATCACTATACCACAAGCCATATTGTCAAACTCGTTCTAATTGGAGGTTCAGGAAAACTGACGTGATAAAATGATAAGCACGCATATTAAATGTACATAATATTATGCTACTGTAGTTGTTTCATAATTCATATTAGTACATTATGAGACAAGTTAGCTTAGGTTGCTCATTGCACACAAGGCTGTGGGTTGCAGTCCGAGCCGCAGGCGAGGGCGTAACTCAGCCGAGTGTGCAATAAGCAAGAGCTCACGAGTTTCATACGACGTTTTTCAACACATTTGCGAGGAAAAAACATAGTAATTTATCACACAGCAACAAATATGGCAAAAACAAAATATGATAATTATGGGAAAAGGCGCGCATGTTTTTTTTGCTTTTTTTTCACACGCCCAACGCAAGAATATTTTGCGAACAAAGGAGTGAGGAGCATACAGCCTACTACTAATACTTCAAAATTATAATTTTAAGTGACAAAATGCAAATATTTTAATATTTTATAACAAAATATTGTGAATTATGAATAATTTGATAATAATTATATATTTATTTGACTTAATTAAGGACTTACACATTTATTTATTCCAAAAATGTATATGAATTTTCAGCAGCATAAAACCTCTTTGTTGCCTAAAAAAATTACTGTATTACCCGGCTAAATTAGGAATGCTCTGTTTACTCGCTTAGAACTTGCAGTAATGTACTAATTTAACTTTGTAGTGTTAATTCTATTACGAACTAGTGTTTTATATATTATTGCACGCGTTTGTTATAGCTCGGTTTATGGCCCTAAAAGCGATGTATTAGGGCTCGCTTTACGAGCAAGTGTGTTGAAAACGATATTATAGAATAATTCAATTGGATACTTCATTATTTTTAACCTTAAGATGAACCTCAAGAGATTTTACATAATTATGATAACCTTTGTCATTATTTTTTACCCGACTACGGCGAAACAAAAAACGGAGGGTACCTATGTGATTTTGATTGTATGTAGTAGTTTATCTCTAAGTAAGCGTGAAGCTATATCATATTATTATACCAATTTGTAAACAAAAGGATACAACAGCAATTATTATGCAATTTATTGCTTAAATGCAACAAAAAACTACATCAAACAAGTAATCTGTAATATTCCACGTAAGCACACGTAAATCTTTGAGCAATTTTAATCTAATTTTAATGTCCCTAAATAATTTCATATTCACACGCAAACCCTCGTGTGATATTCAATGGAATAACTTGTATTAGCTTATGAAGGATTATGAGTGTGCTTTTTTTCAAAAGGTCTTACTTAACCAACTGATAACTAAAAATAATCTGATTATTTACACTAGTTCTATGAGGAAGGAAAAATTTTACACAAGGAAAATAAATTCAAAAAGCCTAGTATGAATATTTTTTCTAGTATATTTTCAAATATATATTAATTATCTTAAAAACAACCTGTCACACAACGTGACTGCCTCTTTTGAATCCTAGATTACTTATTTAAAAAAAAAACACTGGCAATGGAAACTAATTTTAATTAAATGCACAGTTCATGATAATTAATTTATTTTCTGGTCCGCGGTATCTGCTTTGTGGGTAGTTGAAAAAATAATATGGCTGGATGGTGTTAGATAATTTTTCGATCTAGATCTAGACCGGCTTTAGAGACCTTCAGGTTTCAGTTTGTTCATCGATTTTCACGGCAGTGGTGAAACTGGCGTTCTGCCAAGTGTAAGGTTGCCGCACGATTCCCTAAGTTGGCACACTGCCAACTAGTGCTGACATTATTATTTGTGTTAAAAGTTGTACTTACTGCAGACATCTTTTTAATTATTATCAGTCAAAAAACTTTATATACGTATCGAAAGTTCCTCAGTGATGAGGGTTCTGGGTGTAGTGCGCTTCCACCTTCGTCACTTAACATCAGGTGAGGTGAAGGCCAAGCACTATCCCGTTGCGCATAAAAAAAAGATCACGCTACGCCTCGTGTGCGAAGATACTAAGATGCAGAATTGCAGACAATACACAAAGGGGAAAATATCATCTATCATGTTTGTTTTTATGGTCTAGGTTAGGTCGCAAAAAATACCCTCTGCTATCTATATATTATATATATCAAGTCAAACATGTTTGACTCAATTTCGTTAAAAATTTTCCTTATCGAAATGCGATTGAGCATATACAAAATCAATTTAAGAATTCTATAGCTGGTGAAAACATCCAATTTATCTTAAGGACACTTTCCAAGAATCGTGTGAAGCTCGGTAACTTCTCTCAAGTAAGAAGTAAACGAATCGAAATTTGGCAGACCTATTAAAACTGTCGGAGATGGCGCGTCCTCGCTTTTTCGGTAAGGAGTTTGAGTAATAGGGGGGGTTTTATAGGCTGATGAACGACGGAGTATTTTTCCTACACAGAAATTAGAGCTAAAACTTAAATTTGTTTCAGACAGCACACCGAATAATGCTTGAAGTATTCTTCAGCTCGAAAGTTCTTGCGCCAGATCTTTAGGCAATGTTTTATAGGTCGTAAGCAAGCAATAATATTAATTTGTCTTTTGAAAATTCGAAACATTGAATTATTTGAAGATAAACATTATGGTGAGGCAGTTCACGAAATTTACTCTTTCACTATGTCTTTAGAATAAGGTTGAATATTGCATAGTTTTAATTGACGCTTTGCCACAAATTTGTCGAAATTTAGTACATTTTTATTGATTTCTAAAATACTGGATCATTTAATAAAAATGTACTCGTTTATTGTGTTAGATCGATAAAAAAGCTATCCTTATTGCATAAAAAATCATCACTGTCGTTGAAAATTACGAAATCTGACGATTGGAAATTTATTTTTATAAGTTTTTATAGTGTTATTCAGGAATTTTTTTACAGAGTTATAATGCCATTTTTCAATATTCTGTTCGGTGAACGTGTTTCTTTGTTTCTTTTTCAATCTACAGTAATTTTTGTGAAGAAGAATTCTACATCTGCTAGATGATTGCGTAAAGTCAATCGTATTCATTTGACAGTTCATATTGTATAATGATATATGTCATCCCATACAAATTGCAGCCGATGGAATACGATATGAACTGTCAAATGAATACGATTACCTTATGCAATTCCACCCCAGTTCTTCACATTGGAAGTTAGAAAATCAATCTTTTCATCAGATCGTGAACTGGCCTCGCGCTATTAGTAAAACATGGATCTGAAGACTTTGTAAGCATACTTCAGGAGTAAAATGCAACCTGCTATTACGTAAGCGCTGGAGACTTGTAAATGCCACCAACATGCTAATTTGAAGGCAATGAGTGCGCGACCACGCGAGCTATTGTAGTATCGGTGGCGTGTTCAACAATACTATTTCCAAACGGTACACGTTCCAGTTTCTGAGGAAACGATAACCTAACCAGATTACGCCGCCGCTAATCTGATAATTATTTTAAGGAATTTGTTCGATGTTATTTATACAGGCTCATAGTTAATTAAATAAGGTTTGGAACATTTACTAGATGCGTTCTGCAGTTTGCGGTCAGGTCAACTCCAACATTACGTTCACTCTATGTATGGGTTGACGGGACCGCAGACCGCAGAAGCAGAACGCATCCAGTGTGCCAAATCCCCAAAAGATTTATACATCTTCTTCCTCTTGACGATAGAAAAATATGCCCTGCTTAGATTTGCTTGTAAACTATTACAGGTAATAAGGATTTACTTCATGACGCATATAAGTTGATCTGGACAAGGTCTAATACCTACAAATTTAAGCAATATCATGTCAAGCTTCTACCTTCTACCGCAGCATAGTAAAGTAAGTAAAGATGCTGCTGAGACTTGCGAGACTTGAAATTGAGTTGTGACGACATGTAGGCCTAGAAGCACTACGACAAAATTTTCTCGCGTAAGCGCAGCGTCTGTCCCTCACATATATACACAGTGCATGCATGTGCTAATCGCGAGATATACTGCCCGGCACGTAAGTTGGCAAGATAAAAACGAGACAAAAGATGCGCAGTAGCCACAAACTTTAGTGTTTGTGGCTACTGCGCATCTTTTGTCTTATCTTTCTCTTGCCAATTTATATCCTGTCGATCCTGTCCTGGCATCCTGTCGACAAATAATCGCGATGCGCATGCTAGGCCCACTGGCCACGAAACGGAGCGAACAGCGCGAGGCGCGGCGAGGAATTCCTAAAACACTGCGGGATATGCTAAATATGCCAAATTAAAATGGTATTATTAGAATGGAAGAGCCATATTACCTGAGCTGAGCGCAGTAGAACTGGTGCGGTATGGCGGTCAACACGCCCGCACCGTCTCCAGTGTCGTTGTCGCACGCGCACGCGCCGCGGTGCTCCATGCGCTTAGCGAGGGTCTCCGCATCGCGGACGATCTGGCACACGACAAAAAAATCGTCAGACTATGAACTGATAATACATAACGCAAATGCAGTATAGGTTTTGGCATATAACTTGGCAAGACAAAGATGATAAAAAAAATGCGTAGAGTTTAGTTCTTGTAGCTGCTGCGCATCTTTGTCTCATCTTTGTCTTGCCAAGTTATGTACCGGTATCTGTACTAATAGGCTTTCACAAAATCATCACTTTATGTCAACGATAGGTAACGACAGCAAGGTAAAGTGGGCGCATAAAATCATCTTCATATTCAGAAGAAAATAATGATGAGGTATCTACTATGTACCATAAATATTGTCTTGGGGGAGCAGCAAGCACGTATGATAAGATTGATAAGGTGATTTTCTCAAGGGGGACTGCCCATTCGTTAATAAATATTGGAGAGTTCCTGTCACAATCTCGACCCGGAGGTGTCTAGTGTTAGGTTCCCCAGTCTAGTTTAGGTTCAATAGATCCAAGTTTGGTTCCTAGTAGCTTTTTAATTTATGAAACACATATTTGTATGCAAAAGCATGTAAAAAAGGACTGGAGACTGGTACAAGCAGCGTTGCGGCGGCGGCGCCCCAGAATTATGAACCTATAAAGTTGGCTAAAGGATGAAACTGAGCAATGCAGCCTTTTGCCAAATTGAAGTAACCTTTGCCGAGCAGGCAATGCATATTTGGACATTGTGCACTAAATACTTTTTGATTCATTATTAACAGATGTTCAAGTAATTCTGTTCTGTTCATACAATTTCAAATCTAATTATTACAATTCAGTGGAAAAATTTAGTCTTAAACTTTTTTTTTGTTTTTCTGGTCCTTTGAGTCAGCTAAAGATTCTTATCTAATGAATCGCATCTAAAAGATTGATATTATTTATACTTACTTTATGAGTACGCTTTCCGTCGATAGCAACTACAAAACCAACACCGCAGGCTTCGTGCTCGTTCTGAGGGTCGTACAAGCCTTGCTTGGGCGGCCCTTCCCACTCCATACCTGCTTACATTTCAGTTGGTATTAGATGGTAAAAAACGTAAGAACAAACATGTTCACAATTTCAGAAAATATTAGACAGTAGAGAGCACCGACATGCCCACAACTTGTGGAAAATTGACAATGTGTGCTGTAGTTTTTCTTTTTACTGAACCTTAAAAAATGTCATGAGCCATTTTTAATCAACTAATGGTATGAGCATTCTAATGCACAGCCAAAGTATATTAATATATAGATTTTTCATTATCTTGGGTGTAGTTTAAATAGCGTGAATAAATCACTTGAGAGCACCCAGATTCAACAACAAGCCCAAGGCAAGGCCACACCAAATTCTTGCATAGATAACGTTATTTGCCTACGTAGTACTTTTCAAACACATATTTACATTCAAGATTATCCAGCGCTCACTGTTCATTGGCGTGTTGACTTTGACCTTTTTTATCTATGCAATGGGTGAATGTCCTTATCCTATTTACGGACTTTCATGATAAACTTTTTTTTGTTGTAAATAACAGAAATACAATTTTTGGTTGTCATGAAATACCTATGTATGATATATTTTTTTTAAATTTATTTAGGACAACAAACAACTGAACAAGGGGATTAGTAAGTAAGTAAGTAAATCGTTTATTGGCCACAAAGTAGGAAACTAAACAGAAGAACGAAAACAAAGTGTGCGGCCAACTAGGCCCCAGCCTCAGCTAATGCTACTATGACACAAGGCCGTCGCAGCGCTGGTATTCTGGTGGGGCCTAATCAGTGGCGACATTGGACGTACAAAATATTTAAATAATTACAAAAAACACAAATTAATATCTACACATACATAACAGCGAAACATTGGGTTGACTGTACAGCCTTCAATTCCCTTGCTTACATACACATAGCACATTAATTGGATCTATACATCATCACCACCTCCCAAAGTTGAAAAGTTGTGATATGATTAAATATTAGTTAAATAATCACCTTGACTGTGAATTGAATTATGTTATCTACATTGATTAATTATATGAGAATTATTATACAAATGAAAATTTTTATTCTAAGGATTAAAAATTAGTCATGGAAATTTCCAAGATAAACATGACGTCTTTACTAAAATTTTGGCACTAATTTATTTCTTCCACTAAATTTTTGAACGATAATAAACCTTTTATAAATAAATGAATAATCTGGCAATAACAATAACTATCTATTTTCAGGATCGTCTACAATGTGTCTACAATACACTGATATTAGTTTCACATTTAACCTATTGCAATAGGTACACAAATAAAGAGACAATATCGTCATTTGACTTTTGACAACATTAATTGTGCGTAGAGACGTCACAAGTTCATATCTTATGATGAAAACTTTTCATCCTAATCAGTAGTTAAAAAGCTAACAAATATTTCATCAGTTCTTCTGATTAATTTCTTGTAGACTAGTGTTGATACAAATCAGCAAATCAGTTGAACTGCGAAGACAACTTTTATTACGTTTGACATAAAATTGGTCTCAAGGTCAACATGTCATAGTGTGGTCTGATGTACCTTCATCTGTACATTGCACATTTGTGTCTTCAAGTAGGTATGATAAATTGTGGATGCAATGTGGAGTACCTATAACGCAGTATCGATTTGTACCCAAGCAGCCATAGCAGTTGAACCCAACAAAATGTTTGTCCACATTTTAATGTCTGTTTGGCATTACTGTGTTGACATAATCACTCATAAGCTCGTCATGCTACAGGGGCAAATAGTAAAAGAACAAAGGAAGACTGTTGAAGATGATGAAGAGAGTGTGGAGATAAAAATAATAAAAGACTTTCTACTTATTTCTTTCCTTTGTACTTATGATTGGATTGGGATAGCCTTATTTAATCACTCTAGCAGCAAATTATCACTGCTTTGGTTTGAGGCATAAAGTAATTGAAAAATCTGTCAGAATACATTACAATAGAACATATTCAGGTCCATGATATCATGATCAGGTCAGTCATGTTAGTCGTTAAAAAGATTTAAGCTATTTTGATAATACTAGTAATTCGACTTAAAAACCAGTTCTGAAAGATTTTTAGGTCAGAGTTAGGTCAATGACTGCTAAGTGCTGCTTTTAATCATAAGACTGCTATTTATCAGTAATAAATAATGTACGAACTGTATTGGATTACTATTTCTTTTCTTTATAGGGCATAATATTATTGAGCAATTGACAACAAACACAATTTAAAAATAATTTTCTTTGTAGGTACCTACCAAAACAATATTTGTCTATTCGAAGGTGAGTCAAGATTGATTTGAATTTTAGGAAGGTAGGTACCTAGTTGTTTTTTACTGATGTTTTTCGATGAAACTGTAAAATGTTTGTAGTATTGATTGACTTACAGATAACTAGGAAGTATTTCATTAGGGAAAGAGTTGCGTTGGCAATGATTGTTACAAAAAATAAGTTGTTTTGTACCTATTATTATTTCGAAGATGTCGTGAAAAGGTGCGCTCGTCCGACTGCAACACAACCTAGTTCTGAAACAGTGAGTTCATGCAATGCAAGTACACGTCCACTTCCACAATGCAATGCTGATTTTATTCCACGTGCTCCGGCTGCTCTGGTATACGTGGACGGTACTTATTTAAAAGTAAATAATAGGTAATCTTTTTTTAATATTTACTGAACAAAAAGGCATACCATACCTCAAATAGGTTCGATGAATTCACAAAACTCTTCAACTTAAAAGACTACTTGCAAAGTGTGCACTTTCACAGGCAGGTTTTCAAACCGAAGATACAGATTTTAATCAAAACTGGGGCACAGAAACCGGCAAATTGTAGTGACTGCTCTACAGACGACTACGTTAACCGGCGAAGCGCGAACGACTGATTAAAATTGAATGAATGATGTTGCGTTGTGTAATTGATTGAACGAATGAAATCTGAACTGAAGTGAAGTGAGTAGTAAACAGGATGACAATGGGTGCATTCCAGCAGAGTAATCACTGAGTCATCGATCGCCATAGAGTATTTTTTACCATAGAAAGATATAAAATTGAACATTAAAAACAAATTACAGTAGCCAGCAAACATCTTGAAATCAGAGGGGGGTTGCGCAGAACGCGTATTTTGGGTACATGCGTAGCGGTGAGGTACGCGGGCGGTGGTGTGGTCTCCCACACGCTCCCGCTCGCTATTTGTCGCTCACAATGCACATGCACGAACTTATCCCCACTTCGTCGAATAAAGGTCGCTGTATACCTAACGGAAAAAACCCCGGACGGGACGGCAACCAGATGGGGACAGGGGGGCGACGGAACGTGGTCCTGACGGGGAGTTTAATGCATACGCAACGTGCTACTCGCGTTAGTTAACGTGGTAGTAACGTGCTAGTGTTGTATTGTAGATGGATATTTTTTTAGAAGAATAAATTGGCTTTAATTGCCATTGCCTTAGATGATGAAGAGGCTACGGCTACGACCGTTTGTTTTGTTGTTGTTTTCAAACAAAAATAACTCTCGAAATATGCAACACAGAGAAATAAATTTTGGAGTCATTTTGTACATAATATTCCTGAGTATGTGAATAATGCAAAAAAATGAACATTGAACTAATGTCCTAGTTTTTGAAAAATTTAATGAAAACTCAAAAAAAGCACTTAAACTTCGTATAAAATTTTACTTTAGTATTTTTTTATGACGTATTTAAGTTGAAATATACACATATTTTTTAAATTGATAGGTGATATTATGAGCTTTCCAATAGTATTTTTATTATAACTGTGGGACTTCTAAGTCTGGAGAAATAATTTTTTTTCGCAGAGTCATCTAAAATAAAAAGTTAAATTTAAAATGGCGGCTATTCCAACAGGAGTGGGGATAGACCCCAACATGTGGGTGTTTTTGTCGATAAAATTTGTGTATTTCACGCCTTTAAATTATCGCTAGTTCAAGACCAAAGGCACTGTATATCGATAGTAGGTCAATAATTGGAATTCAGTCTTATTGCCATACCAATTATTGGCTCGGCAATAAATTATGATGAATTGTATATTGTATATTTTGCCATTTGTTTTCAGCGACCTTAAGTGTGGAAATGTTTGCCTCGTACTGTACTCTCCATGGATAACGGGTGCATTCCAGTAGACCAATTGCTAAGTCATTGATCACCACAGTAGAGATTTTACTAGAGTACGTTTATACATTTAACAATTTTACGTGTGTACATTTAACCATAGAAAGTAATTTGTTTTAATGTTTTATTACTTTCCATGGGTAAACCTACTATATGACGATCGATGACACAGCGATAAGTTTGTCGGAATGCACCTAGTTTACTATGGTAATCGGTGACTTAGTGATTGATCTGCTGGAATGCACCCATCACCCAATGAATGATAGTTCCATAGATTACTAGACAGTTCTGTGTAAGAGCGCGAAAGTTAAAGACGTCTTACATTAGTTCTCAGTTTCTCACTTTTCACAAAGTTTTTGCGTCTGCATTTTGAAAAAATATTACGAGCTATTGATAAAATTAGGTTTTGTGAAATATTAAAAACTTAAAAAATACTGCAGCGGATTATTAAATAGTAGTTACATATAACGTAAAACGGGTAAAAAAATAAATTGCTGAAATATTACAAACAAACCCCCAAAATTGTTGCCGCCTACATTAAATTGTGTTATAGTGCAGTTTAACATCTTTTAATTAGATATATTGTGTTGTGATAAAGTGTATTATCCTAGTAAAAATGAGTTTAAGCCGCTTGAGAAGTGTTGTGAAGTGTGATGTTGTGAAAGCATCAACATCGAGTGCATGGGTTTCGAAACTTTGGGGACCTTGTGCTCAGGAAGTGAGCACAAGCAGCTCTCAACGCAGAAGCGTTACACAACAAAATACGAAGCCAGACTGGAACAGGGCAGTTAGCGAAGCTGAGAAGATTGTGGGATATCCAACCTCGTTTCTGAGCCTCCGATGGGTTTTGAGCGATGAAATCGCCAACGTCGCACTACATCTACGGAAATTAGTCGGAAGCAACCATCCCCTGCTAAAAACAGCCAAGTATGAATCTATTATTTTACTTGCAACTACATTTGCACAGCACGGTATTACTTAGTAATTTCACATATAGGTAGGTAGGTACATTACCTACATTATGATGTAATAAGCGTCAACTTCATTAGTTAATTTAATGCAGTTATTAGGACAAGTTCCTCTATTCATAGAGAAGGATATATAGTTAGATGGCCTATTAAAAAAAGTCTTGGCTTTTAATAATAATATGGATTTAATTTAATTACTACAGCGGCTCGTTTCCAAGCATGCTTTACACTATCCACATTAAATAAATCGTTGATTCTATCACAGATAATATTATAATAATATATATACTGGTTTAGTTCTATTGATCGAACTGGGAATCAAACCTATGCGTGATAGCCAATACGTCTACAAAGAGCTTGACATATTACGTACATCTAACCTAATCTTCTTCATGATAAGGAAGTATTTAACTAGAAAAGCCCCCAAAAGTCACTAACTATAAGTTGTAAAATCTTTGAAAGCAACTCGCAATGACCCAAATAGGATTGGTCCTTCGATCATCGGTATAGATATCGAAGGATTGGGGGGTGAATTCGCTAGCGTTTTGAACGCCGTCATTCCCATCGACATAATTATTGACATGATAAGTTGCGAAAATAATAAAACGTATGCTGCTAAACGCTACTCGTACGGGACCAATTCTCGTTACAGCACATGGGGACAGAATTTTCTTACTTTAATCGAAACGCCAGGATAACGATTATAACAATTTCACCCTGGGCTCCTAAAATATATTCAATCAAATGAGAGTAAATTTAATAGGCCAACCAAATGTCACATTGTCTACAAAGCCAGCCCCCCTAGCATGACCACGGAAACGCGATTGAATAGCGATTTATCACGTTTAACTGTCAAAAGACAATGGATTTTGACAGTTGAGTGTCGATAAAACGCTATATCACGCGTATATCGTATTTTGTCGGCCATGCTAGGCCTACAGCAATTCGAACATGTTGTATCCAGGAACTTGATCTACAATGGCAAGAACAACATGCAGGCGTGGGGCCTCATCGTGCTGCTGGTGTCCAAGGCGGCAGGGCACAGCCCCGAGATACCCGACATGGAGCAGGATAAAGCAGCCGGGGTGTTGCACAGGTAAGGTACCCTATTGCACGCACCTAGGCAGGGAACATTATCGTGATCCTACCCTTAACACCCTTAATAGAAGAGGTCGGATTCCCAGGGAGCTATCCCTGGGAATCCGACCTCTTCTATTACCTACTTAAATGAATATTTATATTGCATTAATTAATTTATGTTATGCTAAACTACCTACCTATGTGTAATTTTATGTATCCCTCATATATACGTAAATATAACTCTCTTATTGAATTAATAACTATTATTATTTTTCATAAGCATATATGCTTTAGGTATTGTCTGTACATTTTTCACTGTCACACCCGCTCTGGTTGACTGGGAGAGAATGCCTTTTTAGCATTAAGTCCGCCATTTGTTGTATTTTCTATAAATATAATATTATATAATAACCCAAGCCAGGTGTTGCACAGGCAATATAAACATCATCATTCTCTTCTTTTCCAAAGATAGCAAAGCTAGCCCAAGATTATTTTTAGAATTTGTCATCACTGAGGTAGAATATGTATTGTAGTACATTTACCCCAGTGTTTGTCATCATGGTGACCAGATAATTAAGGACACCAGTCGATTTTCATACAAACGGGTAACTTAGGATTTACCTAGTTGTAATCTGATGATAGCCATCCAGAGAGTGAATGGAGAAGGAGATTCAGATTGCTATAACTATAAATAGAAGAGGTCGGATTCCCAGGGAGCTATCCCTGGGAATCCGACCTCTTCTATTACCTACTTAAATGAATATTTATATTGCATTAATTAATTTATGTTATGCTAAACTACCTACCTATGTGTAATTTTATGTATCCCTCATATATACGTAAATATAACTCTCTTATTGAATTAATAACTATTATTATTTTTCATAAGCATATATGCTTTAGGTATTGTCTGTACATTTTTCACTGTCACACCCGCTCTGGTTGACTGGGAGAGAATGCCTTTTTAGCATTAAGTCCGCCATTTGTTGTATTTTCTATAAAGATAATATTATATAATAACCCAAGCCAGGTGTTGCACAGGCAATATAAACATCATCATTCTCTTCTTTTCCAAAGATAGCAAAGCTAGCCCAAGATTATTTTTAGAATTTGTCATCACTGAGGTAGAATATGTATTGTAGTACATTTACATCAGTGTTTGTCATCAACCTATCTATAACCGCGTGATTTATAGTGGTGACCAGATAATTAAGGACACCAGTCGATTTTCATACAAACGGGTAACTTAGGATTTACCTAGTTGTAATCTGATGATAGCCATCCAGAGAGTGAATGGAGGCGGAGATTCAGATTGCTATAACTATAAACACACCCAGCTGATCTGATCAACATTCTGAGAGATATAAAGGATAATAATAATATGTTTAAAAACCGCGAAATTAGCATAAAATGTATGGGAAATCCTAAAACTAAAAATTCTGATCCTATATCTTTTAGAATGCTGATGAGATCAGTTGGATGTATAAATCGATCTGAATCTCCTTCATTCACTCCCTGACTGGCCATCATCAGATCACAGCTAGGTCAATTCTTGGCGGAGATACAAGGCTTCAAAGTTACCTCGTTTGTATAAATATCGACTTGCCTCCACTGATATGGTATGGTTCTCGAATGTGACCAAGAGTAAGCCCATTTAATGTAAAAAAAAATGTTGTGTAGTCAACGAGCGCTGGCTGAAGTGACGGAGATGATACGCACCTCTCACTTGGTGCACAAGGGGCTGGTGAACATGAACTCCCGCCAGCTGACGGCCAACGAGCCCGACGACATGATGTTCGGCAACAAGATCGCGCTGCTCAGCGGAGACTATCTGCTCGCCAACTCCTGCTCCGAGCTGGCTAACTTGAGGTAAGGAGACTACTTGTCTCGTTTATTTTAACTTAAAATATTTTAACCGCCTCTGTGGTCTAGTGGTTCGCCCACCCGTGTAAGACGCAGGGGTCAGGGTTCGATTTACAGGGGGGGGACAATTTGTACTCGGTTTGGTTGGTGGTAGGGCTTATTTCAAGTCCACCTGGCTAGCTACCACCTTCTTACCTATAAGTATAACGCCATAACTACAATTTAAAAATTGTTGTGTTCCAGCAGTTAGAGGTAAGATAGCCAGTTCCTCGGTAATGAGGATTCCGGGTGTAGTGTGCGTCCACCTTCAGTCTTATCGTCACTTAACATCAAGTGAGGTGTAGGTCAAGCACTATCCCGTTGTGAATAAAAAAGGACTCAAATTTTTCAAACATTTCCCGTTTGTAGTTACTGACTTTATGAATGTAGAATGTAACTGCAGTTCAAAGCAATTTGCGCAATATCGTCCGAACAGCATAGGTACAGTTACGTAAGCGAAATAAATGTCGTGCGTAAAATTGTGAGCCATAATTGCAGTTTGCGGCCTTGGCACGATGCGATGCTTAATATGTATTTAATATTTACTGGGAAACTTCTAGTTTTACTTTTTTATAAGTAGAAAATAAGGGAATAAACTTCATTATCTAATTCTAAATAATATTTTTTATACTCGCGATCATATGTCAAGTGGCTCACTTTCTTTTGATTACCATGCGGTATGAAAATCAGAGAAGGTAGGGCATTTTTAAAATAAAGAAGATCCGTCTAGGAATTGAATCTGCCACGGTATCTTATTCAATCGACTGCTTACTTACATAAAAGCTCTTTTAGTGCTCAACTTTGGTGCTACATTTGACAATAGTACTACACTTGAAGTTGTTGTCCATTACGTATACCTAGGACAGGCAGTCTAGTTAGGTAAGTTCAACTTCGAGAAAGAGATCTCTCGTCGAATCCAACTCGCATGGGCAGCATTCGGGAAGGAGGATTCTCATAAGGAGGCTCAATGCTCGGCGTATCACTGCTTGATCGAATCAGAAATAAGGAGATCCGCAGGAGATCTAAAGTAACCGACATCGCCCGAAGGATTGCTCAGCTGAAGTGGCAGTGGGCTGGACACATAGCGAGAAGAGCCGATGACCGTTGAGGCGGAAAGGTTCTTGGCGACCGCGCACCGGACGACGCTCCGTGGGTAGGCCCCCAACAAGGTGAACCAACGATCTGGTGAAGGTCGCGGGAAGCCGCTGGATGCGGGCCAAGTGGGACCGATCGTCGTGGAGATCCTTGGGGGAGGCCTATACTCAGCAGTGGGTGTCGTGCGGCTGATACTATGTGTGCTTAGAACTAATTTAGATTTTGCGGTCAAAAAGATATAAGACCTAATGAACTTGATCCAATGAATTAAGCAATTTAATATTCAACCTCCACCAAGTATAGTTTGATTATTCCTAGAACGCAATCACCTATTGATTCGTCCAAATTGGGTAATATTATTACCGTTGCATAAGATGCACAGTCGCGTAACCCGTTGAAAGTGAAAGCCATTCCGCATCATCATCCACGTGCGGACGTGTGATATGAAAATGTACTGCTTTATGAACGGTCATCGACAAAAGTCGTTTAACACTTTAGTACTTTGTCAAATCAAATTTATGTTACATTTGTCAAGTAAGTTACTATTACAAAGGACTTAAGTGTAAAGAGACTTTTCTTGCTCAATGTGGTGGCCCCTCGATCAGCAAACGCCGTATTTTTGACTCAGCACACGCTACTAGCTAGAGAAATGTGCTAGCATCCTTTCTCTCGACTACAGTCAAAACACTTCACACAGGTACGCTTAACGAACGAGGACTGTTGACAAAATAGTTCGTAGTATGTGACCTGAAATGTAGGATTTAGAAAGCGCAATTTCCTATACAAGTGCTTTATAAGAAGTACTTGCTCGATTGAAGTCTTTGAATTGCAATGAATAATAAACAGTTCGTTCTTTAACTTCACTTTAATGAAGGAGAATGATTTTCACATTTTAGGTCTTCAATATTTCCTGTCTAATGTTCGTCAGTAGAAATCTTAAGGCCAGACATACACGTACGGTACATACATGCACCTTGATTCGCCAAGTTTTAAATAAATGCTCCGCGACTAAGAAATCCGACACTCCGATTCTTACCGTAGCATTAAACCATTCCGATTTGTAATTAATTTATTATAACAATAGTGTTTTTTTTTAAATAAATATTTTGTATTTTTTGTAGTGTACTTCATTAGGACGCACGCAGTCAATAATGAAAAGTGAAGTGAAAATATCCGTCGTAAAGAAACTTGTTTTGACTTCGATCTTTTTGTACACAGGAACCAAGAGCTGGTAGAACTGATGTCTTCAGCAGTCAGAGACCTAGCGGAGGCAGAGTTCCTCGGAGAGAGGGATGAGCAAAACAACCCTCTCCCATCTCGGCCCTTGCCCGAGGCCAGTTGGGAACCTGCTTCAGGTAAGAAACTACATTGACGTAAATGTTTTTGGGTTGAATGGAGACGTTGGTGTAATAACCCAGTCTGGGTTATCTAACGCATACTAACATGTGATCTATCCCTAATATTGGGGTCACACAAATACAGAAGTATTGCCAGTTGCAAATTAGTAGTAGGTAGTGTCAGCTCGAAGGACCAGAATATCTATTGTCTAATTTCTAAATCTATCGTAATCGCTTTCAGGAAGGATGTAAGTAACACATTGATGCTTCTTTTTGGCACAAATAAAAACTTACCAAAGAAATGCAGCAATGTGTCACATCTGTCAAATGGAAGCGATTGCGATAGATTTTAAAATTAGACAATTTAGCCCCTCTGAGAATCGGTTTTTTATAGGTTTTCTGATAGTATATCACATCATAGACAGACTCAATGTTTGGAGTAGGAAACTGATGTGATGGATTGAGCTTGTGGTTCCTGTTCCCAACATAAATTTTAAATGGTCAATGGTCATTGATTAGAATCAATAAACAGCGTTAACGACCACTTTCTTTTTATCAGAACAGCCGTAGTTGTTTGACATATAAATTCTATTGCCAAAAACCAATTACTAACACGCACGACGCCGCCGTATATAAGAGAGAAACTTCAGTGAACAGAATGAGCGTGAACAAACAGAATAGGCCATATTCATATTTGGAGACCAAACACATGGGTTTGCATAGAGGCTTACGAACAGTTACGAGTATCCCACATCCGCTATTGAACAAACAATAAGAATCAGCCATATTTGTCATCATAATAGTATGATTTTGTTTGAGAAGCAAGAACTATAAAATTCATTTGAATTGTTACTCACGAGTACTTAACCTGTAGTACTATATAATTATAAGTCACGTTTGATCAGAATTCAGAGTTCAGGGTCCATAGGTTCTTGTGAGGTATATTATTTAATTATTTGATACCCTTGAAGTGCAAGATTTCAATGGTACAAAAATAAAGTGTTCAATTTGGATTGAAGTGCTGTCACTATTAACGTTTGAGAATAATAATTGTAAATTGCGATGTAGGTTGCCAATAGGGATGTTGACTATTTTTTTTACTTTATGTTACATAAATTACCTCTCAAAAAAAGAAACATTGGTAAAAGAATTAATTCGCTAGCATGAAAAGTGCCCGAGATATCACAGTGTGAAATGCACACAAATGGACTCGATCAAAAACGCTCCATACTAATGGCTTGCACGTTATGACGTCACGCCGTGCTAGTTTGTATGCAACGCATAGGAAATTTGTTCAGCAGCTATATTAAATATTGTGTTTATCAAAATGGTTTCTTCGACAAATTTGCTGTACATTTTACGGACTAATTAAAGGTATCATTTATTTTAATAAATTTTATACTTTTTAAATGGACTTGTCCACCCAACTTTGAAGGGTCATAAAACAAATAATATGCAATATATAAAACCAAGAGGTATACAAGCTACTCTAAAAGTTTAATATGTTTACGATTTTTATTAGTATTTTGTTATTTTATTCATTAGTCAACATCCCTATTGCCATAAAGTTCAGGGGCCCACTTGTAGCGGTAAGTAGGTACCTACCTACAAATAAATTTTAACTACGTTTTTTGGATAGCTATATGATTGAAGATTACAAATAGCCAAAAGTATTTAATTGTTTATTGACCTTTTAACTGTTCATTGTCTCAACAAACAAGAAAGTAGATTTTTTTTCATAGGTATCCCTAAGAATTAATGAATGCTGGTGAAGATGAAGGTACCCTACAAAATATTGAACTAAAATTGATTTAAATATTAAATGATTGAGCTTACTGAAGCTTCGATCATCTTACTGAAGTCACAAAAAATAGCAAGGTGTTTTTAAACGGTCTAGAATAAAACCCACATTCCACAGAACGGTCAGTCGCCTACAATCGGCATTAGCATGCATCGTCGGTCGCCGCGGTCGTAAGGAACCGCCCTCAATGCTGTCGATACGTGTTGCGCATACGCAATTCCGCACACAACACGACAATACCACCTATTTCAAACAACCTTATGACGACGCAATAACGTCTTATTCGCATTATTTTTTTAAAGTACTCAACTATCTTTCTGCAATATTTTAATGGCCACTAGCTACAGTGGAATTGTTCCGTTGATATTTAACTTTCACTTATGTCATGTGCGAGCAAATGTCACGATATTTTTGTAATAATTAGTTGAAGAGCTGAAAAAGGTGCGGATTATTCATTCGCTGAAAAGTTGTTTCGTAATTTGGTTTACTTTAAAATTATTATTACTTACCTACTGTGCCTTCTGGGTACTTTGTGTTTAGTTGGTAGAAAAAAACGGGTAGGTATTAATTTAACAAAATACATAGGTACCTAGCTAGTTACAGAAAGTTCTTAGTTGAAGAACGAAAGACATATTGAAATATCAACGCCGAACTTTTTCGGGTTTTACCTTAGGTTTTACATAACTCTATAATAGGCTTGTTTCCATTAAGAATAAATATAATTGATAGGGGTTTATAATGATTAATTATATTATGGAGAAAATAACAAACAATTTTAATTATTAAATAATATTTTTAAAAAATAAATTTCGTAAAATGCAACCTTTAGTCACGTGACAGTGAACACCAATCAGAAAGCGTTACGTCACGCCGTGCGAAACTGCAATCTTGTCTTTGACGTTTCGAGTATCACTACCGGAGGCGCGTTCCAAACCTACACTCCGAGTGCAACCTAACCACAACCGAACGCAAGTTTTAGCCACTTTTTCCGTATTTCTCCATTGTTTGGAACATATATAAATAACGGGGTTGGCGTTTTTATAGTCGTGCTATCACACTGGGGCACTATACAGTACTTATAATATGAGAAATTCATTTTTAAACGATAAAAACTAGCTATAACGTACGAAGACACGATCGCTCTTTTGTTTGTTTTGCACGGCGTGACGTCATTCAAGACGCCATGACAGTCTTGTGCGTTTTGGAACCAAATTAAAATTGGTTTTTTAAAACGCGAAATTTATAATGTAAACGCTCGATTAAAAATAAATAAACCTTTTTTTTCGATAAAATGCCTAATAAGCTAAAATATTTAGCAGTTATTGAAATTTTGTCAACTAGCCTATTTGACCGTTTATAAGTTTAGAGACTTTGAGAGAAGATCGTTGTTTTTTACATGCTGCCCCTGTAGCATGGTATGACGTGATTGAGAAAGGTTTTGTATTAGATGCCCAAACCACACCCAAACTATAGCTACCTACTTCCAGAGCACAAGGACTGCTTTCTGCTTTTTCTTTTCGTGACCGCAAACTATACGAGGGTGGTTTGATAAGTCCACGACTTTGTAAAGAAGGAACACTTTTTTTCGGCATATTACTTTTATTACTCTATACAATTTAGCTCTGCATATTCAGTCCAACGAAGATCCTACCTCTTTAATCCATTATTTTTTCTTTAATCGCTTAAAAAATGTGGTAGCTGAAATGTGGGCCCATTTCAGACAGCACCTTTTGGCTTGATGAAAATCTTTGCCCGCCAAGACATTTATTCATGTTTGGTAGGAGAAAAAATCTCAGCGGGCTAAATCTAGAGAATAGGAAGGATTCGTATCTTCATTAGACGAGATTTGATGTCATCATGACTGCCAACGAGGGGTCGACAAGGTCATTAAGAAAAGTTAGACGTCGCTTGAGCTTTTAGTTACCAAAAGTAGTCTTTTGCCTTGAAAAGAATGTAGCGTAAAAATTCCTAAGGAGTTACTTTTTAAGATATACTTAACAATAAAAAAAAAAAACAAATGAAAAAAAGTATTTCTTCTTTTGAAAGTCATGGACTTATGAAACCGCCCTCGTAGGTAATGCAGGTTGCAGGTCGTATGCGTATTCATCACCACTCTATACGAAGAACATTTTTCAGAGTGGGAGTGCATCCTGGACCCTTTGCCAATGGGCGGCATTCAGGGCAGCCTGCGGCGCGAGTGGGTGGCGCGGCACGTGCTCGCGGCCGGCGCGCTGCTCGGCAAGAGCTGCTCCGCCGCGCTCAAGCTAGCTGGTCACAACGCGGACTTGCAAACGCAGGTGACTATACTCTAGCTACAGTGCGAGAGATCCTGGAGTTACTGTAGATGGTTAGCATTCAAGGCAGCTTGCGGTCTAACTAGACTGCTATTCTCTAGCAGTCTAGCTTGAGTGAGAGATCCTGCAACCATTGTCGTTGGTTGAGTTCATGCCGGCCTGCGGCGCATTGCGTCTTCGCGGCCACAGCACGCGGCAACTACAGGGTGAAATCGAAGTCATTGGCATCTAACCGCGATATTGATAACTTTAGGACAAAAGAAAGAAAGAAAGAAAAAACATTTATTTAAGCCAAACCAGTAAAAAAAAACACAATTAAAAATGATAACAGGTACATAATTAGTTTTGCCCCAAATCTTCTCAAAAATTTCTTGTCCATCAGCCATTTTGATGTCCTCACTGCTGGGGCACAGGCCTTCCTTATGGGTGGTAAGGAGGGTGGGCCATAACCCACCACGCGGGCCCAATGCGGATTGGTGGGTGTTAACGACTGCAAATGCAGCCGGGACCAACGGCTTAACGTGCCTTCCGACGTACGGAGGAGATCGAGATAATACATTTTTGGTCACCCACCCCATGACCGATCCATGCGAACGTTGCTTAACTTCCGCAATCGCTGGGCCAGGCGCTAAACCACTGCGGCACAGAGCACTCAAAAACAAACCAAAAATTTCTTTTCAATACAGTTGCTCGAAAATGTAAGTTTACGATGACAGTCGAGCGTGCGGAAAGTTGATTTTACCGCACGCCGTGCGTTTTTGTTTACGGAGTAGTACAGCGTGCGGAAAGTTGATTTTACCGCACGCCGGCGCCGTGCGTTTTTGTTTTCGAACGTTTTTTTTATTTCTACTAGCTTCCGCCCGCGACTTCATCCGCGTGGACAGTAGAAAAATATTGCAACCAGTTTAAAATGACCCCTTTAGTGTATGAAAGCTAGTACTACGGAGAGTTCAAGCTGTTTCCCTAGTTCCACCCACCTACCTGAATTTGATGAAAGATAGCTTAGATTTTAAGTTGGACCTCAATCTACTATATTGTGAAAATCCATCAAAATTCGTTTAGCGTTTTTTGCGTAATTCGCGCACAAATATGTAGAATTTACAGTTTTATTATATGAATAAATTACAATTTCAGCAGTACCTATAATGTTTTCTCGCAGATGTTGTCGCATTTATTTTAAGTGAATGAAATTAAAATGCGGCAAATTATAAGAATGTATAAGTTTAATAATTATTCATGTAGAAATAAATTATAAGCGTGGGTAATATTTAGGGTCGCCTAGGTCATAACAAGTCGCGTACTGTCTTGGCATAGGGGTACCGCACTCTCCTCGGTCTCCTAGGGTATCCAGGCAGCGATGTAGGCCCGAGCTTCACTTCTGGGGAGCAGGTAGCAGATATAGACTCAGGATCCAGGTACAACGACCAATAATTCAGCTTGAGGTTCTGAGTTATAAAATTACTCCCAAGGGTGTTCCTGGAATCGCAACGTTCAACATCGTTATGATCTTTTATTGGAAAGATACTACCTAGACCTAGACCTACGGATTATGAGGCACTCCAGATCTACAAGATTTAGCTAGCACAAGGGAAGAAATCTAGGTGGCAGTTTAATATGAAAATATCAGCAACGGTTAGGCGGGTGGCTTAATAAAACTAAAAGTGTACAATAATCGTTCAGTCAGAACAAAAGAAAATAATAATCTAACTATACTACAGCTAAATACACAAATTCCATCGTTATACACTAAAAAACATTTGTAACGGTTATTTCAAATTACACTTTGGTTTTAAGCCGTTACAAAATACAGACACAGAAACACAATAAAGCATAGAAAATCATTTGCACAACTCACCCAGTATGGGAACACTAATAAACACGTATGAATTTTAATAAAAGTAAGTAGAATATTTAAAATCAGAGATCGCGGTGCAAGCTATTGTACGCGCGCGACTAAAACCAGCGTAGCTTCGCCTCCGAATCAAAAATCAGTCTGTCGATTGAACTCGAGCGGGCCGCGTCTCACCCAGCCGGCTTTGTCAGCGCGCAAAAGGAGTAGTGGGGAAGGGGGGCAACGTGAGAACAATAGAATGCAGTTATGCGGCGGCCAACAGCGTATTACTATAAAATATAATCTGTTTGTCTGCGCGCACGATTATTTTAGATGATAAATAAATTGTAAATAGTATTTTAAATTAGGTACTAATTAATGTAAATAGATTATTATGATAATTAAAGGTAATTGATATTACTAGTAGATTTAAGTTATTTATGTGTTTGTAACGCTACGTTACAATGTATTGAAAAACGTAGTATGGCACACGGTTGTTAAGGTTTTTTAAAACTCGTGACGATTATAAACCCTCGCCTGCGGCTCGGGCTTATAAAACGTCAACTCGTTTTAAAAACCTCCTTACCAACCTTGTATCATAAACTACTATAAATCAATGTAGGTAATCAAAATTCAAGGTGAAATAAACATGAGAACTTTACTTTTCATTATTAAGTTACGTTAGTTTCATTACTAATTAGTAAAATTCATTTTTTATCGTTACTTTAATCGTTCTTGTGATCAGAATTCAAGGCGTTTAAAATATATTTTTCACTCCTCTTGCTCAAAAAGTGCGTCATTGTAACGTACAAGAGTCGAGATAAAATAGCATAATAAGCCCTAGGGGATAAAGTTTTTTCTTTTTTAATGTTTGTCTATTACCAATGAGCGTACTAAAACGAAAAAGTCTTTATTCATAATCACGAATAAAAACTAGCTCGACTTAATACTGGGGGTCTATTACGAAAAGTTTAATGCGATACACGCGGCTGCGTCCGTGCTTCGTTCTGATTGATTCCTATTACAAAGCACTTGCGTATGCGATATTGCAAAGTGATTGCGTAAATTTGACAGTTTCTCTCTAGTGGATCCGTTATTATTCGTTCAATAGACTATGGACTACGATAGCTACATTGAAAATATTTGTAATAACTATAACCGACGAACTGCGGACGACTATCGTGACCAAGTTTCGTAATAGGCCCCCAGTTTCTCATTCTTATTTTTGAAAATGGAACTAAAAGCATCTCTTCGGTGAAATCATAAACTTATTTATACTCTGTGTACAGAGTGAATCGTAGAATGCGTGTTTGTGTTGTTTAGCTGCTACAGCAGAAATTAAAAAATGGTACCATGGCGCGAAATCTTTAGATTTTTTTTATAATTACAAAGTGATTGAATTGTGTGACTGTAATAGGAAAGAAATAATTTTAATCTTCTGCCGTCAAGCACAAATCATTTATTTAAATATTGTACAAAAAGTTTATGAAGTGGAGGATAGAAAAACGAGTGGATTCGTTTACGGAAGTAAGTAGGTATAAACTATTTAATATTGTATTTTATTTTCTCGCAATCGTAGTGAAAAGTATAGTGTAACACACGACGCTAAAACCCATTCTCGGTTTCTTTCCTCGCTAAAGCTCGGGAATAAAAATACCTCGTATGCAATGGGTAATTTTAGCGTCTTGTATAACAATCTACTATTTTATCACTTTGATTTAAGAAATTTTTGTCCTAAAGTTATCAATATCGCGGTAAGATTCTTGGTTTAAAAGATTGCCAATGACTTCGATTCCATCTTGTATAATAACTCTCTCGAGACGAGAGAGTAAATGCATCCTGAAGCCATGCCTGGTTGAGTTCAAGGTGGCCTGCAGCACAGACAAAAAACGAAGATTGCCGGAAGATATTCATAAAATACAAGCCCTAACATGTTGAAAAGGTTTGGGTTTATTATAAACATTGTGGAGCTTAATACAAAGTGCTCCTTTCGCCGTTTTTTGCGAAAGCTGCAAAGGAATACGGATATTTCGACGAAGGTCACGATATTGCACTTAAGCATATGAACCTACCTACATAATATGATACATTGTATCACGTCATATATCAGATACAACAACAGATGTATCAGATACAACAAAAATAATATGTAGACTTATTATATAAACATCCATACATAAGCGTTATTTCATAACTTAATTTGATGTCGATAAATGCCATAATGAATATTCTAGTTCGCATAAATATTCATGTTTGCATAATCAACCTGTCGTCATCTTTAGTATGGAAGGATTTGGATAGTAGTAGGTAGGTACGAACCTTTTTTTTTTTTATTAGAGTGAGGTAAATACGCTTTTTACGTATATAGTTCTTTATCTTTCTTACCTTTTGAATTTGACATGAAAAAAACACTTAACGGTTACTAGCGCAGTTTTATTGTAAGTACTTTGGTAATTAGTTGGTATTTGATTTGATTTTGGATTTTCCCGACGTTTCGGCACCTTTGCAGCTGCCGTGTTCACGGAGGACTGAAGCTACTCGTGAGCCTACCCTCAAGCGATATTTTTTTTAAAGACGTTTAGAATTTAACAATTTTTGTTAACGGTTTAAGTTTTTTGGTTTGGTTTTAATGGTTGTTTAATTTTTTTGAATTTGAGTTAATTTGAATAAGTGATGATCATTGGCAGAAATCAGCTTAAATTATATAAGAAATACCTAAATATTGTAATACAAACTTACGTTCTATCGCGCAGGATTAAGGAGAATGTATAGTCACAGAATATATTGGTATAGTTGCAAAATTTTTGAAAACATACCTAGGTACTTGAAAACATACCTACTTGAAATTATATAGTTCCTTATCTGAACCAAAGACGATCAATTTTTGTCTTACCGACAAAGAAAAGAGAAAGTAAAAAAGTGCCTTCGCATAAAATCCGCATAGGAAGGTCAGAGGGTCTCTTCCTGTTGGGTAGGTTTCGTATGACGTGTTAATTTTTTCAGTGACGTAGGAACCTCTTATCTCTTGCCATCAAGGAATTAAAAGTTTGTAAAGAAAATACTTAAAATCAAAGTTTTGGAAGGTTTTATCAAACTGTTTTTTTGTTTAACTTGAAGAGTTTTTTCAAATCGTGTCTTAAATGTTAGTTTATTGCAAATAATCGTTTTTTGCAAAAAACGATGTAACTTCAGTAGGTACTTCTTTGAAAAGTAAATTTTACATGGGTCTCGTCGTGTTTCGTGAGGCTGATGCGTATTGTTTTTAAATCAGTAACAACACAATGCCACTAGGTATATTATCATTCCAGTTGCCAGGGAAGAGTAGGTATAAATTTGTTTTTTTTTAAATTTAATTTAATTATTATGATAATTTTGTATTTTAATGTGTCTGAAAACTGGAATAAAATTAGAATTCAACTTGCTAGTTTGTTTTATTTGTCATGTTGCTATGTTTCCTCATTACATCACCGAATTTACCGAGTGTTACAGAAAATAAAAGATCGAGTGTTTGCTTCATTTCCCCTACCAGCTTCGCTCAATATTTTCAACATTTTCGTTTTTACCTGACTGCAAGGAAAATGTTTTGTTTTTCGCGCGTATCTTGTATGTAATGTTTGTATGTAATATTCTTTATTACCTCTTATCTTTCACATCTGCATCAAAAGACAAGTCAACTGAAAAAATGGAAACAAGTTTAAATATTAAAGGCAACATAATAAAATGCAGTCGGAGGCAATAGAATTCGATTTAGGTATTCATACTGTCACTTTCTTAATGCATTTTATCTTGTTTCCAATTTCTATCAATATTTTATATAGGTATTACTTTTCTATATCTATCTAATCTATTCTATAAATTTTCTCAATATTTTATCTTCTTTTCATCTTTTCAGTTGACTTGTCTTTTTGATGCAGGCGGGTTTTTTAATTTTTTTACTGTGTCATATGATTATTTTTTTTCAGTTTTTTTTAAAGTTTTTGTTAATTTTATAAGAAAAAAGTCCTTTACTTTCTGGATAAAATATTCTCGGACTGTGACAACACAAGATGACGATGATGATGAGCTTTTAACGATACAATACTTACCAAAACAAAGAGTAAGTAGGTACTTACTACCTAGGTAAAAAGAGTTTTTCTCTTTGCCAGGGTTACCTCTTCGGCTGCCACCTAGCTTTAGCATGGCAGGCCTTCCTGGACCTAGAAGCGTTCACGGGCCCCGAGCCGTCCAGCTTCTCCCTAGTGGGGGCTCCCATGGCGTTCACGCTGCAAGCCAAGCCGGAGCTCTACGAGTACATCGAGGCGGGCCGCCGCAGCGTGAGGGATGTAGACTACCATGCGGTGAGTCATTCAGTTATTTAGCATGGCAGGCCTTCCTGGACCTAGAAGCGTTCACGGGCCCCGAGCCGTCCTGCTTCTCCCTAGTCGGGGCTCCCATGGCGTTCACGCTGCAAGCCAAGCCGGAGCTCTACGAGTACATCGAGGCGGGCCGCCGCAGCGTGAGGGATGTAGACTACCATGAGGTGAGTCATTCAATCATTTAGCATGGCGGGCCTTCTTAGACCTAGAAGCGTTCACGGGCCCCGAGCCGTCCAGCTTCTCCATGGTGGGGGTTCTCATGGCGTTCACGCTGCAAGCCAAGCCGGAGCTCTACGAGTACATCGAGGCGGGCCGCCGCAGCGTGAGGGATGTAGACCTACCATGCGGTGAGACATTCAGTTATTTAGCATGGCAGGCCTTCCTGGACCTAGAAGCGTTCACGGGCCCCGAGCCGTCCAGCTTCTCCCTAGTCGGGGCTCCCATGGCGTTCACGCTGCAAGGCAAGCCGGAGCTCTACGAGTACATCGAGGCGGGCCGCCGCAGCGTGAGGGATGTAGACTACCATGCGGTGAGTCATTCAGTTATTTAGCATGGCAGGCCTTCCTGGACCTAGAAGCGTTCACGGGCCCCGAGCCGTCCAGCTTCTCCCTGGTGGGAGCTCCCATGGCGTTCACGCTGCAAGCCAAGCCGGAGCTCTACGAGTACATCGAGACGGGCCGCCGCAGCGTGAGGGATGTAGACCTACCATGCGGTGAGACATTCAGTTATTTAGCATGGCAGGCCTTCCTAGACCTAGAAGCGTTCACGGGCCCCGAGCCGTCCTACTTCTCCCTAGTCGGGGCTCCCATGGCATTCACGCTGCAAGCCAAGCCGGAGCTCTACGAGTACATCGAGGCGGGCCGCCGCAGCGTGAGGGATGTAGACTACCATGCGGTGAGTCATTCAGTTATTTAGCATGGCAGGCCTTCCTGGACCTAGAAGCGTTCACGGGCCCCGAGCCGTCCAGCTTCTCCCTAGTCGGGGCTCCCATGGCGTTCACGCTGCAAGCCAAGCCGGAGCTCTACGAGTACATCGAGGCGGGCCGCCGCGGCGTGAGGGATGTAGATTACCATGCGGTGAGTCATTCAGTTATTTAGCATGGCAGGCCTTCCTGGACCTAGAAGCGTTCACGGGCCCCGAGCCGTCCAGCTTTTCCCTGGTGGGAGCTCCCATGGCGTTCACGCTGCAAGCCAAGCCGGAGCTCTACGAGTACATCGAGGCGGGCCGCCGCAGCGTAAGGAATGTAGACCTACCATGCGGTGAGACATTCAGTTATTTAGCATGGCAGGCCTTCCTAGACCTAGAAGCGTTCACGGGCCCCGAGCCGTCCAGCTTCTCCCTAGTCGGGGCTCCCATGGCGTTCACGCTGCAAGCCAAGCCGGAGCTCTACGAGTACATCGAGGCGAGCCGCCGCAGCGTGAGGGACGTAGACCATGCTGTGAGTGGCTCAATGATGGGATTGCTTATAACTTCTGTTTCTTTATTGGATTCTTAAAAACAACTTACTTTCATCTTCACCAGCAAAATAACAACTTTATCTAGAGGCGCGAGGTGTTGTCTGAAGATTTAGATTTTTTTAAATTATGGTCTGCTTAAGAGCCCGTAGCGATTTTGACGCTGACTGCCGCTCTCGCTCGCAAATATTTCATGTAGGTATTCTCAAGATTAATTGAAAAATGTGTCTCGGCCACTTTTCGCAATATTTATTTTATATGATTATTTATTTAGAAAGATGCGGACATATAAGTATTTCAGTTTCGAGTTGCTGAAGTACAAAAAGTTATCGTATTTGCCAGTTCAAATAACTGTTAGAAACGAAACATTCTCACACAATGCCATTTTTTCAATTATATCAATTACCTTAATATAAAAATAGCATTGTGAATGCCTCAAAACTAAAAAAAAAAGTTCAACATTTATTTATGTTTGATAGGTGAAAAAATCTTAGTCGGCTTAATCTAGAGAATAGGAAGGATTCGCACCTTTATTTGATGAGATTTTAAAGTTAGAAGTTGCTTGAGCTTTTTGTTTCCAAAAGTAAATATAAGTAATAATCTTTTGCTGAATTTGAAAAAATGAAGTGTAAAGAAAGTTTATTTTTAACATACAAAAATAAATTATGAAAAAAAATTATCTCTTTTCAAAGTCATAGACTTATCAAACCGCCCTCGTACTTACATGCGGTAATTTTCCGTTCAAAATTTCCATACAATATCGATATTCCGCTTCGAAATTCCGAATCAGATTCTGTATGTGGTGAACCTAAGGGTGACAACACAGACACATCAACCAGGCTTCCGTTTTGTGTCCAGCTGTACCGCGAGGTGGTGGAGGGCTCGGGCATAGCGCAGACGCAGTCGCTGCAGCGCTGGCACGTGGGCGCGGCGCGGCGCGTGCTCGAGCGGTTCCCGGCCGGCGACGCGCGCGCAGCCCTCGCCAACATCATCGGCGCCATGCGACACGACCTCTAGCAGGGTACTACACACATCGCCATCATATACTACATACCGCTAGTAGCGGTTAGTAGCGGTCCGCTACTAATAGTGTCTTGTCGTATTACACAAAGTTTTCTGTCGATACAAATTTTCAAGTGGTACTCCGCCATGTTACATACCGCTTACTACTTTTTAAGTTCATTAACTAATTCCTTTTCTTTAACACTATCATGCATTACGTCTGTAAGCTCCGCCTTATTCAATATTTACCTTATCATTTTCGCTCTCCTCATCTGCTTCATCACCTTCAACTTTAATCTTTCACCCAGTTCAACTACCTCATCTAATTCAATCACTTATTTCATTTCATCTACCTCATCTTCGATACAAATTACAATTCATCCCCTTTTTCTTATCCACCTGGTATCCCTTCATCCCCTCTATCTTCGTCCACTTTATCAATTTTATCCGCTTTATCCAATCAAACCCAAAAGTGGTAAAAGTAATATTATTATTATTATTATTTATTATTTTATTTATCATAATTAAACGGGCTTATGCCCAATTACATAATTAAAATTTACAATATCACATTGAGATAGAAATAATTTCGCATCATCAACAAATACATCGTATTATGTGTATGTTAGTTATATGTTAGTCTATTTACTATATTTTAATAAAATCTTCAAATTGAATCGTATCGTCCATTTGAATCAATCCATTAATTATTCTTCATCGTATTGACTTATGCACCAACGGACGGACACAAATTATCACCTACTTACGTTTTCATAGATTTAATTTAAAGTATTTTTTCTTCAGGATACGTATCACCGCTGCCACCTACAACTATCGTGAAAAAAAGCGTAAGTTAAATTTACAAAATGTTACGTTAAAACGTTATTAATCTAGTATAATTTGTTAAATAAAGTCATTTTGGGACTTTTTTACAGGTTTTGAATAGGTTTACTTACTTAAAACTAGAATTTCAAACGCTGTTACGTTTGTGTACCTAACTATCGGAACTTGTGAAAAAGGCCCTTCATTTAACAAGATTAGTTATATAAAAATGACTATGACTATGAAATTAATAAACAGGGTTATTTGTAAAATACCAACAACTTAGCAGTAGTAGATTACTAACATCTTAAACAAAATTTTGTTTTACGATTTTTCCGAAAAAAAAATCGACTCTCCATACAGTTATTAGTTTTGTATGAAAAGCCGAATATTTTTTGTCTGTTTTTGGAAAAGTCAGAACCAATGTTGTTTTTGATGATTTTAGTACCTAATATACTTCTGCGAGGTTGTCAGTGTTTTACCCTGTACCATGTATATAATTTCATCATCTAAAATTCTAAACCATTAGAAATCTAAGAAATTATTGTACTTTATAAGAGTAATTTATATTTTCTCATAAGTGAGGCTAATGTTTTTATTAGAATTCTACTTGATATGCAAAATATAAATGTATTTGCAGTTACCATTTAAGCTAACAATAAAAGACAAATCTTACACTAAAATAAGTAGTGTAATTTAGTTTGTAAGACTGCGAACGAATTTGTAGCTCAAATGTATAAAATTATACTTACTGTAAGTAGAAATGTTGGGACATGGAGGAATGTAATCTCATATTTTTATAGTTAATTTCTTTACGAAGTTGTTAAGAATATTCTTTACTTCTAATAAAAGCTTACTGCTGCTGTAACAATATTGATAGCTTGATGGAATTCCATTATCGCTTAATCCCATTCCATTATAGCTTAATCCCATCCAAGAGACTTTTTTAATTTTATACTCACCATTTTTTTTATTTTTTTGTACCTAATTAAATTGAGTTAAAAAAATAAGTCTTTTAGTTTACACCTAAATTTCTTTGTTTATCGTAATAACAAAGTCATCCGTTTCTTTTAAAAGAAGGAAAAAATTAAGGAAAGGAGTGTACAATAAACTTCGAATAAAACAGGAGAAATCTTTTTAAATTATTGTATTAATAAATAATGGTAGTTCTATTTACATGACACATTCGATTACTCTTTTGTTTTGGCAGAAGACAATAAAAAAAATATTGTTACACAATAAGTCTGTCGCAACAGGAAGCAACTCAGTCGCAACATGACTGGAAACGTTCACATTGGTAATACCCATCTACGTGAAGACAATACAACATAAACCACAATATTTGGTTAGTCTGACAATACTGGTATTATTTGGTTTCATGGCTACGCTGCGCCTTCACAACACACTGAAGAAAGACATACATACAGTCATGCATACGTGACGTTAAAGGTTATATCACAGGTTTCTAGTGTGACCTAAATGATACATTCTCTTACAGGTAAACACCCATTTTTAATCTACGAAATTTTACAATTTGGTGTCAACGCGTTATAGATACGATTTGCCTGTGAATTTTACTGTTAATGGACTGGAACTTTAACATTAAGGATATTTTACTGAGTTTTTGATATGTCTTGTCACACAATGCATTTATGAAGAGACACATTGGCAACTAGTTAATGGCAAGAACATTAGGGCATTTTACCAATGTTTTACACAAAACAATATTCGAATACAATGTTTAGGCAAATTTCGTTTAAGAATCCAAACTTCAAACTTCCATAAGACCGACGAGAAATCGCACCATTCGTTAATAATATTTTTCACTCCTACATTATTACAACGTACATAGACCCCAAGTCTATTATTGCTTAGTTTTTATAAGTTTTGTTCTCAAAACTTTATCACTTATAAATAATTTTCACGTTCGTCCCAATAAATTTACCATTCAATAAATACGTACACGTAAAAAATATAAACTATATCAATAGTTTAATCTTTAAAACAAACTTTCTCTTACGCTAATTATATATTAATAACTATTCATCAGTATGTTTTCATTCATTTTCAATAATATGCCTACTTTATATCTTTTCAAGCGCCTGAAATTTTTTTTCTTTGCACATATCCTATTCTTATATAAATGTATGTATTATTCATCTTTTTATTGTATGTTTCTAATTTATAAAATTTATCGTCGCTACGTTAGAAGAATGATCGTGACACACTGATTAAAAACAATAAGGTCACATTTTTGGTTGAGATTAGTAAACAGATCACCCAACGATAATATCAACGGTTTCAGCCAAAATACAGGCACTCGAGTAAAGTAAAGAAGGCTTTGAACATGCACAAAACAACTGCAATAATTTAATGTCGAATCGTAAAGCAAATACATTAAATATTAACGTCTACCGTAACACTAAATTATTACAAAGAAAATGATTTCATAATGGTTCACGTAATACAATTAATATAAATAAGTTAAATATTCTAAAAAGTTAAAAATACACACGTCTTAACCTAATAGAAAAGCACTCATGTCTTTGTGATATAAAATACAAAACGGGTACGACGCCATTACTCGATTAACTTAATAAAATACGCCAAAACAATAAATGAAGACAAAGGCAGAGGAATGGTAATAATTATAAAATACAACTATATAAAATAAAACAATTAATACACAGACAAAGGTACAAAAATTTCAATAAACACGTTGTCGAATGTGTCCGCCTCCCCATCACTGTGATGTTTTGTACTTTTGTTCTGATCGGTTTACAATATAGGGTTAGTAGTTTATGAGATCATCGCATCGCATAGCTTCAGTATGCGCTTAATTAGAAAACACCGACAAAATATGCAGACAGAACGTGCTAACGTCATTTTATACAGTACAGGATGTAAAATTATTAAACTAACATCAGAATAGTCAAAATAACACCGGTAAAACTAAAATTACGACAAGAATATACAAAGAATTCTACACGATTACTGTCACTCGGACGATACACAATCGATACTAACGTAAGACTAGTCGAAATGCGATAAACACTATTGAACTTAAAACTTACATCTTTGATTGAAACTCACTCGATTATTAAAAATACTTCGGTAAACGGTAGTCAATTCCAACATATTCGAGGAATGTGACTCGGCTCATCGGGCCGGGCCGGTGGCACCTAGCGAATAAAAAAATCAGTAACTACAAAAGTCGGGAAGCGTGCGCCCGAAATTCTACGAATCGAAAGGCAACGTGTAGCTCAGACGGCTACGGAAGGGTCGAGGCGTCGTCTGACGGCGGGCGCGCCGGCGGGCGGCGGGCGGTGTCAGGTGGCCGACTCCTGGTAGGGGCCCGTCACAGTGCACGGGTGCATGGGGAACAGTGTCGTCCACGACGTCGTGGTGTGCGTGTCCGCGCGTAGCCGCACTTGCCCGCCGCGCCGCGCCGCCTCCGTCGCCTGCACCAGCGCGCCCAGAGACCGGAACCCTCCAGGAAACGAATCCTTCTCCGCCTTCGCCTGCCGATGCTCCGGCCCGGGCGTCGTCGCCGGTGAGACTGAATTCGAATTCGGCCCCGGCGTCCCCGGCGTCGGTGGATTCAACCCGAGCTTCTTCAACCTCATCTTCTCCTCCCACTCTTCCAACCCATGTTTCGGCCGATTTAAATTCCTGTGCTGGTAGAACACTAGCGATATCCTCGTGGGGTTCGCCCGATTTGGACTCTTCACGGCCGTCGTCGAGTGCATCTCGTGCTTCGCGCATTCGAATAGAACGCTCCCGTGACCTAAAGCGATGGCGACTCCCCCCATTTGACTATCTTTGAAACATTCCAAGTTGTCTGTGAAGTCGGTCACTTCTCCTATTGGTTCCGCTTTAGGTGGCTCGGGTGGATACGGAATAGAGAAAGGCGGCGGATATAAACACCAGTTTGGTGAAGATTGGCACCAGTTCGGACTCGGATTTTGGTAGAAATTTGGCGGGAAATTTGGATTATACTGGTACCCGTACGAATTGTAGCAATGAGTATTTCTCAAAAGTTCTTCCCTTTTATATTTTTCTGCGTTGTAATATGCTAAACTATTGTAATCGTTATATGAATTTTCATAAGGATTAAAGTGCCCGTAAGGGTTTGGTGGAAACGGATATGTATTAGGCATCTGCGAGTAATTACCGTAACTTTGTACGGTTGTTTGATTCCCGTATGTATTTTGTGCGACTGACTGAAAATTATTTCCCGTGAACTCAAGGGTAGGTTTATTCGCCGCTGGCATATTCTGTTCATCATGGCTAATTGTGAAGTTAGTTTGAGGAGGTGCAGTTTGCGGCGTTGTGTTGTTGGCTGTCCTATTGTCGTATGGACTCCTGTGTTCATATCCTTGACTCAAATGAGGTCTATCAGAAGGCGGGTAAGGTTTTAAAAATGTGGAATTCTCTACACCTTCTGCGGGATTGCTGTGTTGAGATCGCGAAGGCGGTCTGGCTTTTGGGACTCGAAATATATTATTTTCATTATCAGGCACCAATTGTTCCTTTGGTTTTGGTGAGTCCCAATTTTTGGACTCTGGAGATTTCCAAACACTTTTCCGTCCCTCCGATGAGTTCAAGGCATCATTGTTAGGTGATTTTAATTCTGGTATTTGTGATGGAGCTGGTGACTCAGGCTTCGTTTGTGAATTCTGAGATATTTCTGTTAGTCGCGGCGAGTTCGGCATGTCGAATTCGGGAAGTTTGTGACTTATATCACCAGGTATAATATTCGGTTTATCAACTTCGGTGGAATTCTTTTGTGCCATTTGGTCAGTATTTGGATCATTTCTGTTTGAGTCAGGACTGTAATTAGGAGGTACATTTAAATGCGCTGTCGTGGAATCAGGATCTTCTTTAACTACGTTATTGAATAATTCCGCGTTTGCGAAGTCAGGCCATTGGTTTTGAGGAGCTGCGGGTAACTGGCCTGCGCTCTGGTCGTTGAATTGCTGATCTCTCTTTTGTAATCCAGCAGCAAAACTCGGCAGTTGATTAGGATTCGGATTTTGACAAGGATTCCCCTCTACTATAGAAGGCACATTGTTAGGGTTGTAAAGCGTGTTTTGGTGATGTAGATTATAGCTCTGGTCATAAGAATTGTAGGGGGAATCTAAAACGGTGCTGGAAATCTGGTTGCTCTGCAGCTGGGCTTCGGTGAAGTTGTCTATCATGGAAGCCATGTCAAGGAGAGCCGGATTGCTGAGGTTAGTGTTGATGAGGGCAGGATTTTGGTTGTGCATGTTTGGGTTGACGAAGGCTGAGTTGTAATGGGAATTGTTTGTAAAGGCGGAAGGGTTTGACTGGTTAAGAGGGGTTTGTGATCTCGGCGATGCGCTGCTTTGGCTTCTGGGGCTGGAGTTGTTTCTGTTGTCGACTGGCTGGGGCGTCCGGGGCGTGGGCGTGGAGCACTGCTGCGGTTTCTTCTGGTTGCCACCCGGGCTCGGCTGGGAGTTGTTGGCAGAGTTTGATGAGTCGGTTGTGTCCTCCTCTTTCCGCTTTTTACCGTGACGTCTGCATGGCTGAAGAGGCACCGAACGCATTCGAACTTCCATTGGATATCTAAAAAGATAAATCATAGCATTTTAGTGAGTAGGTTGTGGGAGCATAGATTTATAATATATTTTTACTGTGGTAGTGTTATGGGCTATAAACTGCAAAAATGAAGTAAGATAAGAAATAACCGATTTTAAAGTGTGTGTGTAAAATGTTTTAATATTCTTGTTTCCTTAGTTTTTTTTTTGCTTAATTCTTTATTTATTATGCTTGGACAATTTTACACAACCTCTTCTAGCCCCAAACTAAGCAAAGCTTGTAATATGGGTGCTAGACAACTGATATACTATCTACTTATAGGTATATTTTTTAAATATATAGGTGCTTATCATAGATAAGTACATAGTATCACCCAGTCCAGTCACAGAGAGTAAAATTCATCATTTCAATTTCTGCCCGGCCGGGAATCGAACCCGGGACCTCTTGCGTGGTAGACCGGCATGTTGACCACTGCACCACACAGGTTGTCATTGTTAGTTTCATTATTATGATGGAAAAGTATAGAAATACAAAGTTATACGTCACCACTCACTTGTCCAGCACTTCTAACGCGCCGGTCTTGATCTTCTCGTCCTGAGCGTCCTTGGAGCCGTGCTCGTCGGTGGTGTCCAGCACGTAGAGCGGCAGCACGTGCAGCTGCTCGTCGGGCGCGCGCGCCAGCGCCCGGTGCCGCGCGAGGGACACCACCGCCGTGCAGCCGTTGTTCATGTTGTGCAGGTCGCGGTGGGCGTGCGCGCAGAAGTCTATGCATGCAGTCACTCCTGGAGACAAATAAATTAGGGGTTAAACATGTTTTAGGTGTAGGTAGATTTTTGCATTTTAATAAGTATATTTTATATGCTTTTAAATAAACAACTTCAAACTTAGTCTCAAACTTATAAACTACTCTAAGATGAAAGTTCTAGAGACGAGTTTATTTTTCTACTAGAAAAAGTAAACTCGTAGAGTTTTTTAAAAAGCTTTAGGAAAACTTTAATCTAATAGCAATCTGAGAAAAAGTAAAGTAGGTACAGCTTACAAATTAATTTTTAAAACGCTTTCAACAATTTTTCAATTCGTTCCAATATTGTTATGGATTTATATATCCTTTATTACCTATCCAGTATAATTTGTGTATAATACAATATAATTTTACTCTTAGTTTGTTCTTTAGTTGACAATTACTAACCAGAAAACGGTCTCCCAGGTTTAAATCCTAATCGACAATCCGACGCCTCCTTTTCAAACTGGCACTGGTTGTCAAAGGACTTAGGCGCAAGGTTCATATAAAGCGGGCTGAGCAAAGTGGCCAGCACGTGCATCCTCTCCTCTATCTCGCTCTCTTCCGTCTTCACGGAGAGGCGGAACTTCCGCACGGTCTTCGAGCGGGCGTACTTGCAGCCGTTGTAGTACATCGACCAGGAGCAACCGAAGCTGTACGATGCGCCGCACGTCTCTGGATCCAGGCCTGTGGATAGAATTATTGAAAAAAATTGGTCATTGCTCATAAAAAGGACTGATTTGATTATACAACGTGTTACAATAATGCCGAATATGGTAGATAGGGACCATCAAACTGACCAACTTTTACTATGGGACCAACTCTGAAATCACGAAAAAAAATCAAATACGAAAATATAAAGATGTATGAAACAGCTGATTTTTTTCGCAATTTCAGAGTTGATCCCATAGTAAAAGTTGTTCAGTTTGGTGGTCCCTATATATCTACTATATTCGGCATTAGGGGTTTTTTGTAACACGTCAGGTCCTCAGGAAAAAAAAGAAAATTTGAACTCATATTAACTAGATAAAATTATTAGGTCTATTTAACATTTTTGCACCACTTTTGATAATTATTCCTGATTGTAATTTGTACGCAATAATGTCATGTCATGCCCGGACTTTCGGTTAAATATTGGTTTTGCGAGTCACATAAGGGCGCATGAGAGGGCGGACCGTCGGACTAATACTGAAGATGAGACATACAACAGTTGCCGAGGCCGAAATCGGCTAGGAACTGATGATGAATGGTTTAATTTAAAAAGAAAGAATAGAAAAATCTTGAAGGCTGTACCTTGACAAGCGCAGGTGCGTGCCTCATTGGTGGCGCACCTCCTCGTAGTAGGCAGCCCGTACCGCTGCAGCTTGTGTGATAACAGCGAGTAGTCCCGGTCGGCCTCCGCGGCCGGCACGCCCTCCCACGCCACCAGGCACACCACCAGCCACGCCGACGAGCACCGGTGGCCGGCGCGGTACTTCACCACTACTAGCACCTTCTCCGTGTAGCTCGCACGACGGATCACCTGATGACAGAATTGTAAGTTCAACAGAAGAAAAAGGTTGCGTAATATTATAAACTTTCAAAGAACTGAAACAGATTTTGCCTCATATCTTTCCGATGATGATTCTCGATCTATATCTGTCTCATTGCACTCGTCAAAAGAAATTGTCGCTAGTTTACAAGGAAAAACTAGTAAACGCACTTTTGTCGATCGCTAACGGTCACTACCTACTTATAAAAATAAATCACATAATTTAAGCATTAAAGTTAGTAGTTATTAGCTTAAGTTGGGATCCATACACTCACCCACTTAGCTATCGGACAGCCTTGACCGGACTTCCCTTCTTTGCCGGTATAACAGATCTTCTCTATCCTCAACTCCTTGCCCGAGAGACCGGTGCGTGCTTCCAAGTCCTTTCTCAACTCCGCGAGAGTTGCTGCTGATCCTAAAACGATATAATCAATTATTAATGTTATGCTGTTGAAGTTTCTTTAATTAAATATTTAAATGTGTAACGTAGTGGTACAAACCTAAATGTGTATAATAACTGCCAGGTTCAGGGGGATTCTTATCAGCAGGAAAACAATTACAATCGGGCACTTCAGTTCTCGAATTGTTTCTCAGCTTTTCTAAATTCTCTAGATATTCTTTGGAATAGTTGAATTGGTTTTCTTTAGGAACTTTTACATCGGGACCGGGCGTGTTTGCTTTGATTTGGTTTTTGGGAGAATTTTTTTCAGTGGCGTCTGGATCATCTTCTAGAATCTCGTCTTTGGTTTGAAGGCCAGGACACGCACCGTCCCTTAAGTGTTCTGGTGGTGGTTTTTTTGTTGAACCTTGACGACAGCAGGAGTATCCAACTTCATTTTTAATTGACATAGGTCCTCCGTCTCCAGAGAATATATAAGGTTCATTCTTTGGAGGCGGGTAACTCATATTTTTGTAAATTTTATGTCCAGGTGGCGAATGTTCAGATTTAATCTGTTCTATGTAATAAGGCTGTTTGGGTTCAGAAGGCGTGTTCCTACCAGAATTAATTTTATTTTCTTGTCCATTCTGAGTTTTGACTTCATTCAAATTCTTTGAGTATTTCTGAAATCCAACATTTTCTGGCATTTGAGAATATACCTCGGCTTCTTGTCTTCTTTCAAAATAATAATTTTGAAAATTTTGGTAATTGGCAGCCTTTTGGCCAAAATTCTCTTGTTTTATAGACGATATCGGAGGTAATACAATGTTTTGTTGGGATCTTGATACAAATCCGTTTGGGTAATCTCTGTAGGCACTATTGTGTGGAAGATCATTTTGTTTTTGAAACTGGTTCATTGCTGTGCGAGAATTAATTTTCAATAACCTCTCATCTTTTTGTTGAAATTGATAATTATTATCTGGTGCTTCTAACTTAGGTATAAGTGGCGCTGAAGGATGTCTGAATTTCGCGTCGTACGCTTCCCTATCAAACACTCGCTTCTGTGCACTGGTATCGCGCACAGTGTTACAAATCTGTTGATTCATTTCCGATACTGGTCCGATGAGCATTTTCGATTGGAAATCTTTATTATCTTGTTGACTATAACTTAAACTATCGTTACCGTAAATTTCTGCATATTTTTGCGCTCCATACGGTTCATTCGAATATGTACCGAATTGTCCTCTCATTTCTGAATAAGATGGTAATTTTTGAGGAGTTTTGGATACGTTTTTCGACATAGCGTGCTTATCATAATATCTCGGGACTTCCGTCCCCCCCTCCCATACTTGGTGGCCACCACCTCCGAATTCACCCACGCCATAGGCTTGGGCGCTTTGTGCATAATTACCAGCGAGCGGGTACTGCTCACTTACGCGGTAATTATCTCGGAGATGGTGGCTATACGATAAAAAATGACCGGTGGTATTTCTGTCATCGCCGACGGAGACCCCGCCCTTTCTGTCCTCTATAACTCGAGGCGGCCCTTCTCCGGGATCACCTTTGTCTGGTGGCGTGTTGGTTCCGTCTCGAGTGTGATTTTGTTTATTTAATATCATCGTTTTCAGTCTCGAGTTTAAATTAACCCTGTCTGATTGCGAGAACATCTGCTGCTCAGCGTTCTCCTGGTTTTGTTGTTGTAATTGCTGATTCTGCATCTGCTGGTTTTGATGATTTTGCATTTGGCTTTGTAACTGCTGCTGATTCTGCATTTGCTGCTGTTGGCTTTGAAGTTGTTGTTGGTTTTGCATTTGCTGTTGTTGTTGATTTTGAAGCTGTTGTTGTTGTTGGTTTTGAAGTTGCTGCTGCTGTTGGTTTTGAAGTTGTTGTTGCTGTTGGTTTTGAAGTTGTTGTTGTTGCTGATTTTGAAGTTGTTGTTGTTGCTGATTTTGAAGTTGTTGTTGTTGCTGATTTTGAAGCTGCTGTTGTTGGTTTTGCATCTGTTGCTGGTTTTGCATCTGTTGTTGGTTTTGTAATCTTTGGTTATGTTGCCACTGACGTTGCTGCCAGTCGCTCTGGTTTTGCTGTTGGCCATTTTCGCGATACTGTCCGCTGTTATAGCCGCCCGAATACCCGCTACAATCTAGTGAAGCTCGCGGACCGTTGCTCCCCTGCAGGTACCCAGGCTCGGCGTTTCCCGAATGTTGACTGTTCGGCGTCGTTGGCTCTTGTCTCTCTACTTCGCTGTTTGAATCGTTGGTTCCATTTTCGCCATTACTGTAGTCATCTGTGTGGTCTGTACTGTATTCTGAGCGTTCATAATTTTGTTGACTGACGGTGTAGACTGGAGCGGCTGAAGTGGCTACAGAACTTTGGTAAGAGGCGGCGGACGCTGGCCTCGAGTCGTTGCCAGTGGTCGCGCCGGGAGTGGTTGCTTGTTGGGCGTATTGCTGTTGGTACTCGGTGGTGTAGTGCGGGGCCCTTGGCGACGGAACCGGAGTGTAGGCTCCGCGGTTGGACGGCGGCCTCTGTGCTGGGACCGTTTGGACACCGGCCTGGTAGTAAGTGTTGTTGGTAACATCGAAGGTCGTCGCAACGTTTTGGACGGTGTACGTGGTATTTGCTTGGTAGTGCGGTGACGTCGCGTAAGCAGTGTGGTTCCCTTGATAGTCTAGCGTCGTCTGACCCGTCTGCGTTGGAAGCTGCTGTATGAACTGGTTCTGCCAACCTATAACATACAGATTATTGCCTGAGTCGTTTTTTGTTTAATCCATCTAATCGAAAAAATATTGGTAGTTTCTTTTACATCTTGGGAATAAATATTCACCTTGCGATGTATCCTGCCACGCCGTCGGGAATCTGTTCGGATCTCCCGCGTAGAATGGCATCGGTGCCTGTAACAATAAACGATGATATAAAAATTTAACGTCCTTGTTTCTTTTAATTTATGTCAAAGTAATGTGCACCTGTCATAATATTCATAAGTGATCGAGGTCGAGGCTACGCATAGGCCTTGTATGTAACATTGTTTGCTTTGTTACACCATCGTGTGAAACGGCCTAATACAATCTTGTGTTGACCGAGGTCAGCTAAATATATTCTAATCTTGTAGCCTCCCTGCCCTACTTTTGTCTTTGCTTACATAAGCGTTTCTTAGAACTAGGTATTCCTACTCCAGATAGAGATGCAAATTCTCTAAAAGCTTCCTAAAGTAGAGAATTAAAGTACGCAGGGCGTTATTTCATAAACTAAAAAATAAGTAGGTACTCAAATCGCATATGAAACTTAATCCCTCTACATTTTATTATTATTTCCAGTAGCACAAAAAGCAAAACACGATAATTAAAGGGCAACTCGAGAGCTCGCTCATAATAACGCAGGTAAGAAATTATTTTTTAATATCCGCGCCGGGCTAAAGAATATTATTAAATTACTAAAGTCGAGCAAAATGAGGGCGAATATACATGTTGCTCGAACAAATTATATGTTAACATAGCATTACTGAACTTCGGAGGATTTTAATTTGAGCGCGAATTCCTTCAAGTTCCAAGTCGTTTATTAACGTGGTGTGTACGCGGCTCGTTATTAAAACTTTGTTTGTCGTTTAATGAGATTCTCTTGAGATTGAGCACAATGTTTTTCTTGAGAAAAGCTTTACTTAAAGGATGTGAAAAGTTTCATTGTAATAAATAAATAGGTAGTTTTATTTTCTTCATTACTTTTACATTGTTTAAAGCCACTTAACTAAATTAAACAACTTTTAAAGATTGTTGTTATTCAAAGATAACTATAACAAAAGAAGAAAAGTGGTTCCATAATATTTCGATACATTAGAAATAAATGAAATATTGATCTCAATGTCAAATTCACATACAAGATCGAAATGCAATAAAATAAAGTAGTGGTACCTACCTACATTCGAATCGTTTCTGCAACATTTACCGTTAGTCCTAAACTTGGGTAGTATATTACAAGGACCATTCAAACGCTTGGGGCACTAACTCTGCACTAGACATAAATTCAATAGTTATTATTTATAGACTGGTGACAACAATAGAACTTTGTTTTGGGACAATAATCCTATTGCGGTATCTTTATCCTTACTTAATATTATAAAGGCGAAAGTTTGTTTGTTTGTTACGCCTTTACGTCTCAACTACTCAACCGATCATCGTGAAATTTTGCATAAATATTGTCAGGGATGCAGAAAAGGACACAGGGTACCTTTCATCCTGAAAAATGGAACTGTTCCCAAGGGATAGACAAAATACTATCCACGCAGATGAAGTTGCGGGCGGTCGCTAGTATTTAATAAAATAAATAATATTAAATATTGGACTACATCACATATTTCAAAGTAAGTTGCTAAGGTACCTACTATGTTAAGGAAATCGGAAACAACGTCGACGGTACCTCAAACACCCAAACACAAAAAGTTTGTTTTCTAAATTCGCACTCGCCTGGGAATTGAACCTGAGATGGTGACAACCATGGAAACTGGTGTACAAGCCACTCGCCTATGGTATGGAGATTGTTCTCATCATATAATTTGACTTACACTAGATATTACAAAGACAGCTATTAATGTTATCCAACGTTTTAAAAGTAAAAATGGTTAGGATGTTTACAAAATCTGATCTTCGCACATGTTAAAAATATACCTACTGCTCAAAAGAAAATAGGTGCCACGATGGTTTTCCATAAAAACGAGCTAGGTTCTGAAAGGAAAGGTCCAATATAATTTTAAGCTTGCGAACAATATAAAATTTGAATAAAATCAGATTGAATTTATATTTAAAAAACCTTTCAGGAACTTAGCTCGTTTGCATGGAAAACAATATAGTGGCCCTTATTTTCTTTCGAGCAGTACCTTTATGTTGAAAGTAAGATAATATTTTGGGGTACCCAAGTAACCCAAGGTCACTTCATCACTATGCCAAATTAACAGCAAAATAAGAGCTATGAAATGTTAATTTTTGGTACTTTTGAAAATTGAGAGACAAACTTGAAACTTATAAGGATTGTACGAAATTCAGTTTACGAAAGCTAAGATAAAATAAAAGTTATTCAAATCCATTATGTTCTCTTATACGCCTGACAACGTATTCGTTTAGAAAATAAGATTAAAAAACAAGAGGAAAACTTTTCCAATTAATGAATGTTTGCGATTAAGCTCATTTACAAGCTTCCAAAATATGAATTTAGACAGGAATATGATTTTGGTCTAACAATTTTTAGGCTAACGAATTTACGGGAACGAGCTTATTATAAAAGTTATTTGATTAACTAATTTACTTTTCCATTTTCCCTGAAATCCCTTATATTACGAAGTTTATTATTACATCAATTTAATGAATTTCACACGAATACGAATTTTAGTAATGAAGTTTAGAAGTGTGTGCTCCGTTCGTTGCGAGCGAAGTCGTTAAAAATGTAATAAATCTTATGTAACGTTAATACTTAATGTGATTAGCTTAATTTCCGAAGTTCGTTCATGTGCCATACCGGCATCATGTCGTCGTGTGACGTCTTGTTACTCACTCAAAGTAATTAAATTGCTTTAATACGTTTTTAACTAGCGCATAATAACGAGGTAGTTAGTGCGCCATCAACATACTTTTATGTCTAAATGTGATAGTTTTTCGTGAATCCAATATCTGTTATTTCGCATCGTTAGAATGGTCATTAGAGCAGTAATGGCGTTTCTATTCAAGTGAATTATCTCAGTCATGAGTCGTTATTGTGTTGGACAAAGAGTTGAGTTTAAAACCTTCAAAGCTAATAACAGGAGTAACGGATAAATTAACAACCGTTAGATCTAGTTTAGTCAGTGGTATTTTTAATAAAATGTGAAATAAACAAAGTGGGACTTTTCCCTCTTCAAATGTGTACCTATATTTTTAAGCTGCAGAAAATGGTAGGTATAGCTACGCCGCGCACCGCGCCGGCTTTTGTCCCAGAACCAGAAACTTACCATCAATTAGCTGTCCTGTTATCACCGTTACACGTAATAGTTTACCATGCATGCGGGCCATCACAAGAGAGACTCACCATCTCGGTTGGCTAGGGTGGTCCTGCTTCATGACGGGGCTGCCTGGACAGGACGCAGAGAGACCGGGCTTATGCCAGGCAGACTGACCAGACTTAGGTGTAGACAAGCCATTGTTCTGTGAGTCGAGTCTTTTCTCGAGGTGGTCATTATGCTACGCGTGCTGGGAATCGTAAACAGGACCCCTACGCCTTACACAAATGGGCGAACCAGTGGACCACAGAGGCAGTTGATAGTTACATCAGGGACTCACCATTGGTTGGCCGGAGTGGTCCTGCTTCATGGCGGGCGAACGGGCGTGGTGGCGGGCAAGGGCCTGGGCGCGGCAGGCGCCGATATCAGGCCTCGGAGGAATTTACATTAGGGACTCACCATTGGTTGGCTGGGGTGATCCTGCTTCATGGCGGAAGTGGTGGCGGGCGAGGGGCTGGGCGCGGCTGGCGCAGGGCTAGACGAGGCGGCGGGCATCACAGGGTGCACGCCGGGCTGGCTGGCCGGGTGTGATGCCTATACCAGTCCTCAGGAGCAGTTACATCAGACACTTACCATTGGTTGGCTGGGGTGGTCCTGCTTCATGGCGGGCGTGGTGGCGGGCGAGGGGCTGGGCGCGGCAGGTGCGGGGCTAGACGAGGCGGCGGGCACGGCGGGGCTCACGCCGGGCAGGCCAGGGCTGACGCCGGGCACGCCAGCTGTTCCGCCGAGGGGCTTACGTCCACGGTAACTCTGGAAAGGGAATATTGCCGTTGGTGATCGTCTGCCTTAGCCTTAAGCGGGAGTCAATTATCTGAATACAGAAGCGTCACTTTTTAGGGTATGTTTCAGTATTTGAGTATGTAAGGTAAGATAGATCATAATAAATCTTGTCTGAAAAAAGAAAGTATCTATTACCTACTTAAATAGCTTATCTATCAGCATTGTATTTGTTCTAAAAGTTAAAACCAAGAAACATATTGATGACTATGATTGAAATGTTTTGCTGTTTATATTAATTTTGCGATAAAAAATAAAAGCTTCTTATTATTTTGCTACCTACCGGGATCATTCGTCGTCAGAGCCATTGTTACAAACAAAAAATACTGTAATATTCCGGATAAGAAGTAGGTCTTTGCCAAATCTTTTTAATTTCTTCAAGGTTTAAGGTTCTGTCCAATAGTCCATGAAATAAAAATAGTTTTTCATCACATTTTAAATTTTGCCTTACGAAGAAAGTACCTATAATTCCTCATTCTTCTTACGAAGATTGCTTTCCTTAGCCCATCACTATGATTACGTCAGTACTTAACTTGAAATTGGAAATAGATAATACAAAATTACAAGTTTGTTTCGAGTTAATGACAGGATGTAATACCTTATTTGCAGATATTCGCGTAATCAAGTATAATTATCAATGAGATTGCGATATAAACAAACAGAAATTGTTTTAATAAAGGAAAATAACGTGGCTTAAAGCTATGTTTAGATTGATATTAAGTTTGATTTAAGTTAAGTTTAACTGAAATATAACTTTTTTACGGATTACAATACGATTATATTGTTGGTTATTTTTATTATTAATTAACGTAACGACTAGCTTTTAGAATATACAACCAAATAGCCGCGTTTCATTAGAAAACCTTTTCAATGAATTGCATAGATATTGCAACGTATGAAACGTATCTACAATACAAAAGAGAGTAATATTTGAAATGTGTGTTATTATAATAAATATGATGCGCGCTTGCGGCCGGTGTGCCGTGAGATCGATGCGCTGTCACGGTTCGGTGCATTTTGTGCGCTTACGCATTTTACGGTATAGTGATTTGACGTTTTTCTAGTAACTTTTTAAACTATTAAGTTTTGGAGCTGTTAAGGAATCATACGAATTAAAAAAAATATAAGTACTATGATATTTATGCTGGGTCAAACATTTTATGACTGACTTTTTTATAATATAAGATTTGACGATTTCTCAGACGAGAATGTCTTTGAATTTAGTAAAAAATATAATGTTTGGATTTATTGGTTTATTGATTTCCCGACGTTTTGACACCTTTCGATCACGGGATGACTGATACGCTGTAATCCTTAAATGAAAAAACCGGACAAGTGCGAGTCGGACTCGCCCACCGAGGGTTCCGTACTTTAAAGGTTCATGTTATAATTAGTTAAGGAATCGAGTCCCGCAGTTTTTTTCCGAGATTTTACTGTATTATTTATATTGATTTAACTACAAATGTATAGTTTTCAGATTTTCCTCTGTACTTGTAGTATACGACGATATTACTTGCCAAATTTCATAGTTCTATGTTAACGAAAAGTAGCATATAAATTTTGATTCCTTTGAGAGTGTCAGAATATATACAGGGTGTCCCAAAACATTGCCACCTGGAGGGAAAGTACCTTAAATATTGAAGATAGGATTTTTTTCTGAAAGGACTTCGTTTTATTTAAAAAAATAATGCAACTGCATTCAAAGATTTTTTTTAAATATCGCATTCATTCCTATACAAATTCATACAATACGTAATAATTAAAATTTAAATGTTAAATTTCATGGTTTTCCTTTTGTTTAAGATGCTGTGTTACTTAACAAAAAAGAATCCTAATGAGTAAGCCTTGCGATCGGTATCTTAAAAATAAAAGATTGTTTTTTTTCTAATTTGGTGAGTTCGATTCCTGGTTAAGGCATGCAATTTTTCGAAATTCTTTGAATGCAGTTCCGATTATTTCAAAAATCAAAATGAAGTCTTCTTTCAGTAAAATTCCCTATCTTCAATATTTAAGGTACTTTCCCTTCGTGTGGCAACCTTTTGGGACATCCTGTATAAATTTTTTGCGAAATAAACGGCCGTAAGTATTTCTATTTTAGGTTTACTTAGACTCAGTGACTCGGTAGCTCAGTGGTCAGAGCATTGGACCGGATATCCAAAGGTCGCGGGTTCGATTCCCGTCTGAGTATTGATCTGGTGCGAGTCGTATTTTTTCTAGAATATTATTTAGTATTTTACTTAGAAGTTTTATTTTTTACAGCTTCAAGGGATCATAGGAGTACCTATGTATAGTTTTAATTTCAAGTCGATACCTCTACGCGTTAACGAGAGGGTTTTGACAGACGGACAGACAGACAGACAGAAAGACGGAAAACAAAGTGATCCTATAAGGGTTCCGTTTTTTGAAGTACGGAACCCTAAAAGTTTTTTATTTCTAATTAACTGTACGCACGGAAGCATTTTGTTTAATACTTTATGAATTACATAAAAATGGCTTTTAAATATACGCTTCGTTAAATCATAAGAGCCACCATAAGGTTCTCATTTCGCAGATGGGAAAGTAAGCTTTGCAAAAAAAACGTATTATTTTAAAAGTCAGCCAAGCGAAAGGAAAGGAAGGCATAGGAATAATATTATATTCTCATAAAAAGGCATTTCAATAGTATAAGGTTAGCAAATCCAATTACAAACTTAGAATAATAAACTATTCACGTTTAACGCTTTTGATTTTTTAGAAACACTCAGTTTGACGAAGTAAAAAAAACAACACAATAGTTTCTTTCTCTTGTAGCTAAGATGCGAAAATAGTAGGTACCTGCATTACAGAAAATTCCCGTACGCAATAGCTCTGCATATCGAATTTCTGTCCTAAATCCTACATATCGGTCCAAAAAATCAATTTCCACAACGCTCCATCTCAAATACAATTATATTCACCAACTTGAATTATCTAAACAAATAAATAGTAATATTTTGCTAAATAACAATTCCGAGTATTATAAACGGTCCACGTATGCTCCGTTTCAAAATCCGTAGCACAAAGAGCCATGCATCAGGCCCGAACAAAACGGCTTTGTCCGCAAGTTGGCCGGCCAACTCTTGCACGATTGTCTTGCCCATTCGTTACGACGCGCTCATTACTTAGGCAAACGTTGCTGTTGGGCTGGCTCTATGGTGGAAATGCCTTGGTCAAAGTTTAAAAACAAATGATCACCTTACAGATGTACTGTGGTGCATCTGTATGCACTGTGACGACACGTGTTACCATAGATTTAATACTTTCATCCTTGGCGGTGTGACAAATTACAGAGATGGCGGCCCGCGGGCCAAATCCAGTCCGCGAAAAGATTTAGTATCTCTCATAAGTAGTTGAGGTATTTTCACAGGAATAACACGCACAAGTAATTGCTATTGATTCACGGGCCGGGCTGCTCCTTGGCCCGCGTAAATGTTGTTATTATTTTAAACGGCCAATCTCAAAATGTATTTATCCGTCACTCAAAAATCGTAATTTACTGTCGTTTTTATTAACATTTAAAGTTGACAGTCATGATTATTATTAATTTAAACAAGAACATTAAAAAACCTCGATTTCAGGAATAGTTACTGTACCTATATTTTTTTGTGCCATAATTATCTTAAATATTAAAATACAAGCTCTTTGGCAACATATATTGGAATAGCTATTGTCCATCAGCCATTTTGATGTCCCCACTGCTGCGGCACAGGCCTTCCTTATGGGTGGTAAGGAGGATGGGCCATAACCCACGACGCCGGCCCAATGCTGATTGGTGGGTGTTAACGACTGCAAATGCAGCCGGGACCAACGGCTTAACGTGCCTTTCAAAGCACGGAGGACGAGATAATAAATTTTTGGTCACCCATCCCATGACCGACCCTTGCGAACGTTGCTTAACTTTAGCAATCGCTGGGCCAGGCGCTAAACCACTGCGCCACCGAGCTCCTCACTAATAGCTATTATCATATAGCTATTGCACTCAAGCGTAATTTTGAATTCGATTAAAAAAAAACATTTGGATATCCCTAAACTCTGTACGGGAAAAATCGTTTTGCGAGAGTTCATTATCTTAGGTTGCTTGTTCACATCCCAGTATTTATCATAAAATTTTACTGCATCTTTAAGTTTCAGAAAACGAGCCATCTTTCATCACGCGCTGTATATTATTGTGTTCGTGTGGTAACAAACACTGGCCAAGGTCTTCCGCAAAATCTTTGATCTTTTGGCATTCAATCAAAACGCATAAATCCACTATACCACGAATTTATTCCGTTTATTTGCGTTTAAATCTCACTGTTTGTTTCTGCATATGATTTGTGGACATTATATCATTATAATTACCTAAAAACAGTGATGACATGTTACTAAATTCACGATGGCAGTGAAGTAATCCGTTTTAACAGGTAAAATTGTATGACCTACTCGTATTACTTCCGCAAAGTAAGGAAGTGTAGGAAGTAAGCTACATATATTTCTTTTTTCAAAATTAATTACCATAGCTGATTGTAGACGTTATCTTAATAGGTCATACAATTTTACCTGTTAAAAACAATAGTAGGTAATTATAATGATATAATGTCCACAAATCATATGCAGAAACAAACAGTGAGATTTAAACGCAAATAAACGGAATAAATTCGTTTTAGACTTCGGTTCTCTTCGTTCTCTTTATTCGTTTTTGGTTTGGGACTTCCGCCAAGTGACGCCTGATTCAATCAAATATGGTAATTAAGTTTATTAGTTTTTAACAATAATGTTAACTTAGAACAAATGACAAAACATGTTTAAAGTATAATTCCAGATCATTTCAGAATTATACTTCATAGTCAATATTTTTTATTCCTAATTCATTAATAATAAAGTGACAGGAATGAATGGATAAGAAGGATGCACTCCCGATTGACCGACCTCAAATGAATTTGGGATAGGTAACGTCAGGCAAGTTGATGGTGATGATAGGACCCATAAACACCTTCTCTACAGACAATATAGGTACCAGTCTTCACAAAAAAACTATTTTTTTAATAAAAGCAGTTGTTTCATTACTTTACTGTAATTAACTTAGCTTTAAGTACCAGTAATCAATTTTAAAGCGAGTTTGTTAGCCGTGGCGACCCCGTTAGATAGCGTTATCGGGACAGACGACAGCTATGGTTTCGTCGTGGACGATTAATCATTCGCCGTCATTTCAGGAAGTGGGACAGGCAAATTATAGAAGAATGTTTTTTTGTAAATTCGGTACCTTCAGAAACATCAATTAAAAAGATTTTGGACCACAAGAGGATTGTCAACCACGTGGTCTCCATACAAACGGCGATAACGTTTCCCACCCTCTAAACCTTAACCTACAGTAATTTATTTTTGGTATTTTTTTGAAATATTTACATTTTAGTGATTTCATACAAAACACAGAAGTGCCAATATTTTCAAATCTACAATGAATATTTTAAAAATCAAAACGTACAGCCCTAGTTTTTAGGCATTTCAAAAACATACCAAAAATTCATTGCTGTAGGTTAAGGTTTAGAGGGTGGGAAACGTTATCGCCGTTTGTATGGAGACCACGTGGTTGACAATGGGGTTGGTAAACTTTTCCAAAACTGTTGTGAATTATATATTTTCTGGTAGCTTTTGGCTTTGGAGTCAGGAATAATAAATTGCGGAATTATATAATGCTTCTTTTAATTTCAATAAAAAAATATTTTTTTCATTTACAGCATAGTACAATAAATCACTATTACGGCTGTATGCGTAGGTTATGCCTTTGCTCCAAAGACTTTCTATGTTGTTGCTCAAAACAAAAAAAACAAAGGTATGATTACTCTTTGTCACTGTCTGTCAAATCTGTCAATCAGATTTTTAAATCAGTAAATGCAAAGGAACTTCGTGTTCAGCCGTATGTTTGATATTTTATCGCGATAATAATATAAAAAAATATATTTAGTTAACAAGGTAAAATAAAAAAATCATAATAATATTTTCTTTATTCTTCAAACTTGTGCTATCAAAAAAAAATATCAAACAATTCTTTTCGAAAAAGTTTACCAACCCCATTCTCTTTAAGTTAATTTAGTACAATTTCATGCCATGAATTGTATTAAAAATATAATGTCTCGTAGAAAAATGAAAGAACCATCGGCAGCAAATATTATTATCTTAGAGAAAAAATATTTCCATTGAGATATCGAATTTAGCCAAAGCTAAAACTCTTGCTGTTACCATTTTGAAGCTGCTAAGAGTGTTTCTTCCGAGTTAAAAATACCTATCTAGAAAAAATACTATCTGCAAAAACGAGCCTTAAGGAAGAGGTTTACACAATATAAAGCCACGCAACATACGACAAAAGATTCTTTATCGCCAAGGTTCCTGATAAGAGGAAATAGTAAAAATGTATGTTTACATTATGCAAATAAAGACTACAATATTTCAGGAAAATGGCCCTCGTTATATGGATATTATTTAGGTATTCATAAAGCTTTTTAAAAGGGAAACGCTGATTTATAACGAGAATTTATTACTTTTGGCGCGGCCAAATGTTTTAGCTATCTGATGGAAAGTTCATCATTTGAGTAGGAAAGTATGTGTTGTGTCATTACAAAAAACTTCCGTCTTTTTTAACCGACTTCAAAAAAGGAGGAGGTTCTTAAGTTGACGTTTTTTTTGTATGTTTACCACAACTTCGCCAGTTATTTACAGATTTTAATTATTCTTTTTTTTATCGGTCGCATAACACTTTTACAGAGTTTTTACAAAGTGCTCGATAGAGTAGTTATCTATGGAGTGGAGGGTACTATTATCACGAAAATCTATCGATATTAGATTGAGTAGTTCTCTATGGGAAATATTATTTCAATTTTCGGCGGTAGATGGCTCTGTACATTTTTTCATACAATATCACTCTATCGAATGTTGTTTGAATGCAACAGAATAAAAATCATAAAGTAAATAGGTTTGTTAAATTGATTTTTTTACTTTTATGCTTACTCAACTAGAGCTTACTTTTTAATATTATTTCATTTATTGTCATACATAAGGCTGAAAAAAGCGCCACTAGCGGGCAGTAGCGGAACTATAATACTGTAGCACCACAGTATAAAAGGTACCTATCTACTGTGATAGCATAGCACGCCATTCTACGTGAAAACAGCTAAATAAACACTACGCATCGTAGGCCCGTAAGTTTTCCTGCGCTCAGCGATGTGTCGTAGTGGACCAGCACATGTTACACATACACAACACAACACGTGTTGGACCACGTTGGCCGGCGGCTATTCTCATGTTGAACCGTCTGATTTACAAGAGGCAGCGGGTTATGAAAAATAAAGCCTTTTTCAAATGATGTAAGTAGTACCAATCAACCTAAGTGGAGTTTGTATTAATGTGACTACTTATAAAAATATAGAATACATTAAACAAAAATTCCGTAAAAGCTAAATTATTGATATTTTCAGGATTATGAAAAAAACTACTAGCCAGATCTCTGTAAAAAAATTATGGGACCACATACGAACGATGTTCATTGAGATTTCCGCAGTAGGTAAGATTTAGCTTTTGAGATATTACTTGAATTTGTCATAATTATGATATTGTTTGCCTCTATTACTTTACTACCCGACAAACGGTTAGTATTTTGTTTTCTTAACCAATAATGAGGCTGGTCGATATCGGATCATTGGGATTGTCGTCGGTCATCTCTGAGGAACTGATTTCTTCCTTGAATCGGGCAGTAATAACGGTTTCATTTTATATTATCTCTTATCTGGGTAGTTTTGATACAATTATTGTTATTAATTTCCTTATATTTTTTTAAACGCTTATTAATTTTGTTATATAATTTTCATTTACCCCAATAATTGTCCACTCGCTTTATCTTATAACTTAAACTTCATCTTGTGATGTTAGCAATGTCTTAATTGTAGCTATTTTCGGATTGTGGACGATAGCCCTTACCCTTGAATGGGCGAGGTTATTTATTTTCCTGTTCCGTATGTTTTTAAACATATTGTCCTTGTTTTAAGTTTGTTTTGTTTACGGATAATTTGGTTCGTTGATTAATATTTGTTCAAGTTTTATATAAACAACTTAAAGCAATAAGATTATGCTTAAGATCTAATTTTAGTTTTAATTTTAGGCACTAGGCGAATGATTTTCGACAAGTAAACGCCTTTTCCAAGCGATTTTGTGGAAAGTGAGTTTTTGGACCATTTATATATATTTGAGCTTGCAAATCCAAAATAATGGTAGCTTAACGGCTTTCACATTATGACTGCATGAAATTCGTCGTTCCATCAATTTTCCATACAAAAGGTTATGTATTTCTGTCGCGTCATGTTTGGCTCCAATCCTGCCATATACCTATGACTCATCAATACATAATGCCAGGAAGCCTTGTAATATTTTTATAGCATTAATGGAGTATGTGAATAAAACTATCAATTTTCTCGTAGAAATGGATTTATAACGGGTGTTACAAAACACTCAACGAAGCCGAAGTCCACACATTCCGCCCATCGTCAGGATCATTTTTGTCTTTTAGACTATACCTGGGAAAACAATAGCTACGAAGTTATTGAAGGTCAAAGTCAAATTTTTTTTTTCAATTTTTTTTATGAAATCTTATTTTATTCGTTATTTTCTAATTTTTGTGTACAGAAACGTTATCAAAATTTTATGTATTTCGTAACAAACAATGACTTCAAAACGTCATCACTCAATGTATTTCATGAGCACGCACATAAACGTTGTCTTTCAACTCGGCCGCACGCAGCTGTGTAGCATTCAGGCGCGGTCTTTTGTACGCGTTACATTGCGTGGTAATGTATGCAATGCTTTTTAAGACCAAAAATTAAAATCGTTTCCCAGCAATAATTTTGAACAGAAATGGTCCCGATGATGGGCAGAATACGTAGGACCTCGGCTTCGTTGAGTGTCTTGTTACACCCGGTATAGCTTATAGTTTAATAGTCCTAAGTACATAATATTTTTTCCATCTGATGGAATGACTGAAATGATACCAATTGAGTAAGTCGTAGAAACTATACTATATATTATGTTTTTTATTAAGACTGAAATTCATTGGCGTCTTATCTAAATTAGTACAGTACCTAGCCTACTCCATAAACCAAACTGTTTGCAATAAAAATTTCGTGAATCTAGATCAGTAAGACTATAAATCCGCAGTTGTAGAGCGGTAACAGCCCACCAAGCGACAGTTGTGGCGAAGGTTACGTTTCATTGTGGTGTTATAGTCGTCCAATTGGCAGGCTTCTTGCGGCGCTTATTGGTTCCTTCCTGCGGCGCACGCGCAGAACGTCCGAACAGGTTATTTAACGTGTCCTCGACCTTGGACGATTGCTGTCGAACCGATTTAAAATGTGTTTAAAATTTCAATTTGGATGATGTACTTGTTATACTTGGATATATTATAAAACTAACAGCCACGAGACGGCCGTGATTTCGTCTGTGTGGAAAGTTTATTGCTATCCCTCAGGAACAATACTTTTTTTCGGTATGATGTCTTTCTATGTACCCCTAACAACGTGTATATAAAATTTCATGATGTTCGGGTCCGTAGTTAAGACGTGAAGACGTAAAAAACAAACAAACAGACTTTCGCATTTATAATATAAGGAGGATATAGATCGCCTCTTCCTTCGCTTGTAACTAGAATTTTAGTTTCTAGTTTAGTAGCATTTTCCTACTTTTATTTGTGAAACTTTAATAAAATTCCACTTTTTAGTCTATTTTCTCAAAATGTCTACCAAAATAACCATACTTAGGATTATCTGGAATGTGCGCTTTTGTTGGTGTAAGTCTTGCTGAAAATTATGATTATTCACCTCTCAAGCTTACGCGCTCACTTGACATAAAATAAAAAACTTTTAACGGATAATAGCACGGTTTTATTGTAAGTACCTACTTTGGTAATTAGTTTGTATTTAGATTGGCATTTGATTTTCCAAAAAAAAATGTTTTTTTGTAAATCAAAAACCATCAGCTTCAAAGGTGCGAAAACGTCGGGAAAATTAAACCAAACTAACCAACTAGGTAATTACCAAAGTACTTTCAATATAACCGGGCTGTATTTTATTTCATAAAATATGAATTACTTATTGCTTGAAAAGTATGATTTTTGACAATAAGTACCTGGCAAACTTTGCACAACTTGAAGATGTAATAAAAATGTATAGGTATCTAAAAGTTATCATAATAATAAACAGTTTAAAAGGAATGCGCTTATTCAACCACCACCAGCCTACACAATGATGACAAATTACTAGGAATAGACAAAACTACTAAATCGGTAGTTTCCACCACGTTCTATTGTTACGGTGGCGTACGATAACAATACTGGTTAATGTTTATCAAATAACAATCGATTGCAGCAACAACTGCCAATATTTTGCAGTGTGTTTTCAAAATATGCGCTTCTCATATCAATAACATATAGGCGATATATCGATGGTGGTGATGACATAACATCGGTAGTACTTTCGATTCAAATTTTATTGAAAAAATTGTCACTAATGCTGTAGAAACACTTTTTCCTTAACAATTTTTATTCCATAATATTTTATGTTAATTTTTTTCATGAAAATTATCCCTTTATTTGATGAAATGACTAATATCAGTAAAGGCTTACAATTTCGAAAGCACTTAGCAAGAATTAAGGACCAAATATATTTTTTTAAACACATCGGGAATCGGGATAGTGCTTGGCCCTCATCTCACTTGATGTTAAGTGACGATGACGATAAGGCCGAAGGTGGAAGCGTATACTCTCGGAATCCTCATCACTGAGATCACTTTTTAACTAAAACAAAAAGAACAAGCAAAAAAGTTATGCAACCTATTATTTTTCTTTACTTTTAGCACAGTTTTAGCCAGTTAATAAGTTCCTGATACGTTCCAGTTAACTTACCTGAATGTTAATTAAATACAAAGTACTGTTTCAATTTTTAGTTAAAGTAGAGATGCTACCGGAACCTGTGCAGTACTCGTAGGTCCTGGACCATCAGCCATTTTAATGTCCACACTGCTGGGGCAACAGGCCTTCCTTATGGGTGGATAAGGAGGATAGGCCATAACCCACCACGCGGGCCCAATGCGGATTGGTGGGTGTTAACGACTGCAAATGAAGCCGGGACCAACGGCCTAACATGCATGCAACAAGGAGCTCGAAATAATAAATTTTTGGTCACCCATCCCATGACGGACCTTTGCGAGAGTTGCTTAAACTCCGCAATCGTTGGGCCAGGCGCTATACTACTGCGCCACCGAGCTCCTTACGAACATTAAATTGAATTAAATTTTACTTTTTCAATATAATTTTAACAGAGAATCTTTCCGCTACCATGGAGCGGACTATAGTGACGTCACAGACTCCGGCGCAATCGGGACGGCAACGTCGCTCCACATGTTTTGTAAATAGAATCTTGGACAGCGATTGTTGCACGAGGTAGACGGAGAACTTACAAGAAAGAGATGGAACACCTCAAAATCGAATTGAACTTTACTGCTTTCGAATTATGGAGTTTGGTTATTTCTGTTGGAGTTATGACTTTGACTTAGCGGTCCTGTGCAATGTGCGTTGCACTTGATGCAAAGTAATATTTTACGACCGAATGGCCTTTTTCGTTTTATGATGTTCTTCAGTCTGTTGTGTCATTGACATTATTTGAAAAAAAAAAAGTTGTGTAACTGGAAGATTTGTAAACAAAATTACTCCTCCATGCAAAAAAATATATTTTTGCTCGCTTTTCTAGTTTTCCTGAGAGAAAATTGAGAAATTTGGCACTTGTCATCCTGGAAGCTATACCTACTTATAATGGTATTTTAATTTGTAATGAAAAAAGAAGAGGAATTACTTTTATCACTACTCACTCACTCACATTATATTATAAGATAACTAAAAGCTATAGGTACACAGCTAAAATACATATTACAATTTTAATTTTCAAAAAGGCAATTTTCCACGAAATTATCTCACTCCATTGACATGGGCGTCCATTAAGAGCTGAGTAGATATTTTAATAAATAAATAAGTGGAAGGCGGTACGGGGTGGCATCGAAATCCGGCCGGGGTCAATGACCCATCGACCGCCGCCACCCCCCACTCCCTCCTAGATATCGAACCTTCGCGAATGCTATGTGTCTTATGTACACAAATTACTTCCTCAAAATTTTTAAAAGATTTTAAAGTTTATACATTTTCAAGTACCTACTTACTATAACAGTAGGTAGTACAGTACTTACTATAACAGTAGTACATTTTCTTTTTTTAATTAAAAAACAGAGAAGTTTTTAAGTTATGTTTTAGGTCCCACATGTAGGACAGTATTTTCTAAAAAACGAGGGACTCTAAATTAATTTTGCAAAATTTTCAATCGCCTATAAACTTTTGTTGCATTTCGACTACGTTGTACCAATTTGAAAAAATCTTACGAGTAATATTAATGTCTTTTCTATACCAAAAAATATATTTTTACGTGCTTTTACTTACTTCTACTATTTTCTAAGTGCATTTAAAACAATTGGTAAAAGTCACTGTAGCCAGAGAACTTTTATAACACTTATATTAAAAAAAGAGTTTAAAAAGACCAGACCAAGATAAAATATCAGAAGCGATTAGAGTCGTGCATATTACAAGAGTATGCAAAATAAAGTGTTAAGTGCAAAAGAAAGGAAACTAGAAAGATAAACGGGTTGTATTTACCTTGATGTCTTGTAAGACCTGGAAACAAGAAACGTGGATTAGTGCTTTGTTTTACATTTCCAATCTTAGAACTTAAGAAATAAGTCAGAATATCTACCAATAATGAACAACCGTCTATCAATATGAAATTATAAAAGTCAAAATCTCAATCAATATGAAATTCAAATCTTAAAACTTAAGAAATTAGTCAAAATATTTATCAATATGAAATTGCAAAGTCAAAATATCCAACAATATAAAAAATAGTCTACTATTTTCACAGAAAGAATGTGAATGTAAATATCTTTTTACAGTAGAGCTTCAGTATTTAAAAAAAATCTTTTTCGTAACTCTTTCATTAGTCATATTAGTCTTTCATCAAACATTTTGAAAAATAATCGTTTTACCATTGAAAATGGTTAAATCAGATGCAAATCGCCTGAGACGTATTTTTGGCCATATCTCCGAAGATTTTGGGAAGATCGAGATGGGAATAGTACCTACCAAAAGTCGATGAATTTATCGAGACACGTGTGAACGTTTGAATTTTGAAAACCTACTGGTACTTAACTTTTTTGGAATTTTGCAAAATTCGGGTTTTTTTCGGGGTTTTGGGGGGGTGTTTGTATACTAAATATAAATATTTCGGAAAGAAACCGACTTATGAAAAAACTTAAAAAAAGTCCTAGGGTATTAGTTTAGCCACAAAATGGGGGAAAAATTGAAAATCGGTTAATAATTTGTGTGTGAGATTTGGAATTGTAGATAAAACGGGTGTTTCCGTACGTAAAAAGTGATGTAGCTTCTATGAATATTGACCTATCGTCATAGTAATAGTGTTAAAAGATGCAGAAGCAGACGAGACGTGCATTCGTTGGAATTTTGAAAATCGGTTAATAATATTTCAAAATTCAAAAATAATTTATTCAGTCTAGGCTGTTACAAGCACTTGTGAATGTCAAAAAAGCTACGCCATCGGTTCGCAAACCCTGAGCGGGAGACCTTGTAACGAGAAGAACCGGCAAGAAACTCGTCAAGGGCTGCTTTTTTCTCCCTGTATATTTCATACAGAGTCGTCAACATTGAAAAATGAGCTCCACATTTAAAGTGAGGTCATTTTCCATCACAATAATTAACAAAAGTTTGCACATAATGGGTAGGTAGGTTGAAATTAAATACCTACTACATATTCTACATTTCGGCCGCGTCAAGGCAGTCAGCGCTTTCGCAATCGTAAAAATAAATAGGTACTACCTAGGTAATATCAAAAATATAATAGGATTTTGCATTTGATTTGATTTTGGTTGGTTTTTCGTAAATTTTTGTATTCATTTTCAATGCTCCGATTTTTACGGGGACTGCAAAATCTGTGTGGTTTTTAAATAAAAAAACACGATCATAGTACATTAATTGACCTCTTTTTATCAAACAAACGAAACAAATTCCAATTTTAACTTGACCGTTTTTGAAATGAAAAACAATGTGTAACTGAAGCGTCCGAAATGCACGAAAGGTTCTTTCTGTTGGTTTTGATTCGAGTGAGAAAAACAACTAGAATACAACTGTATTCGGAATATTTGGTAGAAACAACCTGCTGTGATCGCCTTAATTAAAAGACTTTATATTAAACTTATTTGTTTTTTTTATATAATAGACTACGACTAGTCTATTATATAAAAAAAACAAATACCACATTACCACATTTTTACCACAATACATACAATAATACATAATTACCACATTTTTGGTAAATGTGGTAATTATGTAAAATGTGGTAAAACAAAACATACAATGGTTTTACTTTCACACTAACTTTTGGAAAGAAAACTAAGAAAATCTAAACAAGTCAAGTAGAAAAACTTTACAAAATCTATTAAAAAAATATTTTTTTCTGCTTGAATGGAAAATATAAGCAAAATTTTCGATAGTGCTCTTATAACTTTTTAGATTTATCGAAAGATGTGTTTTATTAAAATCGGTAGGTATATTTTTCAGGAAATAATTATGACCTATGACGGAAACACTCTTTATATAGAAAAAGTTTTTTCGTTTGTCTTTAATTTTTTTGTATTAAGAAAATCTAGTAACAACAAACAATATAAAAAAACTAAGTCCTGATAGCCGGGGTAAACGGGCAAAGCACTCGACCGGACGTTTGACCCGGGTACTGTCGAGATAAAAACCGGATGGCCCGGTCAGTTTCCGTGTCGTAGGTCAGCCATTTGATTTACCGACTAGAAAAACTATCGGTTGAATTATAAATGAGCTGCCGCGCCGGCCGGCAACGGCGATCGAGTCTAACTAGTCTATTGTTTTGACTGTAACGTGTGAGTCACCACTGCAGTTGCAGACGTAATTGCATTATGCAGTTGCATATGATTACAGTCGGAATAGATAATTTAAAACTACTTTTTTCTTCGTGAATGAATTCGTATGTAAATACTGTTTTAATTGCATATATTTGTGTTTTTATGTAGAGTCAATGCAGCGCTTTTAGATTCGTTGTTTTTGTCGTTCGTTTTGTTTTTGTCGACGCACATAACCTAAGATTATGATGCAAAATTAGTGGCAGGGATTTTTTGTTGCTTTTATGACTATCTCTAAAAATAAACGAAGTCATATATTTCTTTGCCCATTTTTTGCACAATCCTTTCCATTAGTCATGGTATGAGTGAAGGTATCAAATAATGAAAGGGTTAATACCCGGGTGGGAGTAGAGCGGGTTATCGACCGGGTCCCGATCCCGGGTGCGGCCAAATCTCAGAGCCATCTAGGATCGCCGCGTCGGGTAGGTCAGGATTATTGCCGACGGCTCCTACCGCTTTAATTAACCAATCAAGTGTTTAAATGAGTTTGTTTTAGATTAACGTAGTAATATCCTAGAGAAAGTTTTTAACCGGGCGCCCATGGGTGACTCATATCAGACGGACAGCCGTACCGTACAGCGGGACAGCCGGACAATGAACATACGAAAGCATTTTTGCCCAAGCTGAAATGAAGACGTTTCACGTTCGCTCGGTCAATTAAGTATTTTGTTACAAAAGATTTTTGTAATGTTAAGATAGGGAGTTCGTTTACTAAAACTGCATAATATAGGAAATCTAGTACTCTATCAGGCAAGTCAAAGGAGACTGAATCTAATCCAAATATGAAATAAATTCCCTGAGCAAATAGCACTAATTCTAGATTTAAGATAGATGTAACTATTTTTGTTATTTAAGTGAGCATCCTGCAAAGTTCATTAAAAGTTTGCAATTCTCACCGAAGGGAAAATGGTTTATGTACTTATTTTGGCGGCCAAAAAGTTGGCAATCCCTCACAAGCCAGCGGGCTAGACAAATGGCATGGCATCGTTGTATGGCGCGTCCCGTTTCACGCACATTACCCGGGCCGGGTGAAGTCGCCGATAAAGTTCAAGGGCCGTCTGCACCGCGTCTACGCGTGGTACCCGGATTTCACCACAACTACCGGCTAATGTTACCATCTTTTGCTGTCCGTAGCGATTTTGCCGCTGACTGCCGCTCTCTCGCTCGCACAATTCCTGTTTTCTCAAGATTTCTTAAATCTGAGTGCGCAATTATTTTCGCAATATAATATTACGGACATTTCAACATATATTTCAGTTTCGAGTTGCTGAAGTACAAAAAGTTATCGTATTTGCCAGTTCAAATAACTGTTACAAAACACAACTTTTTGTACTTTAGCAACAAAAAAACTGAAATATATTTTAAAATGTCTGTAATTTTATATTGCGAAAGGGGCCGAGACACATTTTTCAATTACGCACTCAGTTTTAAGAAACCTTGAGAAAACATGAAATGTGCGAGCGAGAGAGTTGCAGTCAGCGGCAAAATCGCTACGGGGTCTTAAAGAGAACCGGTTAATTTTACTCTATCTTTTTGTAATAATATGTATATCAAATGCTCTAGTAAATAAACATTTAACAACCTTAGGGTGGGTACCCACTTAGATTCTCGAAACTCCGCGCTCCGCAAACCTGCACCAATTTTTTTTACTTATGCTGCAATAGTGCGCCATAGTGTGTGCGTGTGCGAAGCGAACACATATACGAACCTGCCCCGTGATTACGTTACTGTATGCTAACAATTCTCGGTTGCAAATCGATAAAAATGCTAACAGAGTACCTACTCTGTTAGCAACTAAAACTGACTTTATTAATTTCAAACGGTTTCAATCAAGTATTGTTAGCAACAGAGTTACGTAATCAGGGGGCTAGTTCAAACACGTAAACACTATGGCCAAAGTGAAAAAAAAAATGCTATGGCGCATTGTTCCAGTTTCGCGGAGCGCAGAGGTTCGCGAACCTAAGTGAGTACCCACCCTTATGTTTCTTAATATTAATAGCCGAAGTTCTGCTTCATCAAAACCACAAAAAACTGAACGAAAGGTACTGCAGCCAACCAGGTTTTCATGTTAATAAAATACCTCTTGTGGTTGCCCTAGCACTTCACCCGGGTACGTTTGCCCGGACTTGGCACCCGGTCGCACGTGTGACGGGGAAAGTTCACGCGATGCTCTAACGATGTTTTTATAGCAACGTCTCAAACCAGACAGACGGTGGGTCGTTTCGAAAAGTTTTACCTTGTTATGGATGGTTGGTATTCAAATGTATGCAGCGATCTTTCGTCTGAAGGCTGCCTTGTTAAACTTGTTCAAAGTTATTTCACTTATAAAATTGACACTCTATTTGATTTCACCGTGTGGAATATTGATAGCACAAAATATAAAATAGATCGAAAAGCCGCTAGAAACAAGTTACGGCTTTAGACAATACGTCAAGGCATTATCAGGTCAAAGCGGGGTATTAGTCAGGACAGTTACAGATCATAAATGTCCTAACAAATGACGGAAGTATTTTCGAATTTGGTTCGGCTCGGTTATTCATTTTCCCTGCACCTCTTTCTCCTTACATTGACTCATCTGTCAAAAAACTTGCGAAAAGCAAAATAAATCCCGAAAATTAATCTCACAATGTTCTTCTAAAGATGGAATAAGTGGAAGAGACGCTCATCATTTGAGAAATGCCAACAAAACAATTGAAAGTGCACAGCAACGAAGTCCCGAGAGAGGCATTCTATTTTCCAGCAGTGAGTGAGGTGAGCGTTCCGATTGCGGGCGTGACACGCAAGTTCAAGGGCGGGATCGCGGGATCCTCCGTGATCCGGGGCCCGAGAAATATGAGCCTGCCGTGAATAGATCCATTCGCCTTGTTTGTAAACAAACCGAGGCAGATTTCCTGCCACGTTTAACGGTGACAAGATGAAAATAACTGCGGTTAAGTTGCGTCGGTGTAACTATTGAAGGCGGTTTTGATGCGATAGAATCAAAGCTTGTCTTATTATCGCCTGTTAGTAACTGTCTGATTTAGAGCTGTATTGTTTCTGAACAGTAAAGCTTTGTACACCTACCTATTCAGAGTTCGATTAGTTACTGTTGGTATACCAAAACCAGCCCCTGCAGCATGACGAGTTCGAAAGGGATTTTGTCTATATCCAAATGACAAACATCTTTTGTTTGATTTTCAAAAATTGCATATTGATTGATGTAGATGAAATTTTTGTCAGGTTATAGGTATATCATTATGTTTTTTAGTAGTTGGTTATAGAGCTTATTCCTGAAAGTAGCGAATGAGCTTATTTATGTATGATGTAGGTCTGCTGAAGTGAACACAGTGAGTGGTAGATTATAAAGCTGAGTGGAGTAGGTAGTAATCGGTGGTGCGGGGCGTGACACGCACGACACGGTGCGTGCCACGCGGTCTGGCTGGCCACGCCACGGGTCGGCGTGTGATAACTGACAAATGACGCTCGCCTTTTTATTAGCCTGGGGTAAGCCAGGGGCATCTGACAGCCTTTTTATGGCGCCAGAATTTCGCTTGATTGTCAAGAATTAAAACCTTAGAGGTGTAATTTTTTTTAATTTGAGATTTGACTAGGGATTCCTTCCACGTTTTAAAATTTATAACATTTGCTTGGCAAACTTGCTAAGTTTGATTTAACGTAACATAATGTTATTCTTTTCCAATAATTTGTTCGATATAATGAGCTAGAATTTAAGAATACAATTTCATAGCTCGTAACACACGAACGTAAAGCACTCTATTAGTGCGTTCCACTAAGAGCTATCTAGATTGGCTCTGCTTTGTGTCCGTGAAATATTTCTTGTCCTCATTAAACCATGTCGGTATGTGATTATTAGGAATTCAGGTTGGTTTCATATTCTCTATTACGGCCAACCGCACAATATCCCACATTTCTATCTAGAAAGTTACTGGAGAAAGCAACAATGCCCTACAAATGCCCTACAATCTCTCGTAGACATGGATCTATTAAGAGATGTTTTTTGTTGGACTATTGTTCAAAGATCTGTAGGAAAGAGAAACGCTATACCTACATAGAGCAGATTAATAAATTTTCGTTAAGTAATAAACGACGTTAAAACTAAGTCATTTTTACCTTATATTGAAATTCCTCTTTCATCATTCTAAAAGGAAATTAGATCGACAGATCAATTTGAAAAATTTCGTAAAAAAATATACTTTACCAACTCATCGCACATTTTTGATAATGAAAAGCTTCAAAGTTTTAAATGACATAAAACGAACATTATGCATATAATTTCCCATTGCCGTACAAAATAAACACATTAAGGCGGCGGCAGACGCTAACTGCAGTTGATATGACTCGTAAAGTCAATTAAGCCCTCGGAACATGTGGGGATTAAAATTTACGTCGTCGGCGCAATACTGGACGCGGTAATTAATATGTTTTGCGATGTCTCTTTCTAATTAATGCTCTCTGTATTATTCATACGCAAGTCTAAACAAATAGTTTGTCATTTGAGGAAATAAAAATTGATATTTTCTTTTTCTACGCCCAAGCTGCTAAGGTGTTTATGATTAGTATAATAAGATATTCACACTTTTGACTCAGTGCTTCTTTCTGAAAGCATCTCAAATATTTTTATTAGTTTTCCTATCAACGATTTGATTATACCGGAAATATAATTCTTTTTTAATTATTTTTCGAGGCTAGCTTATTGCAAAAGTCGAATCAATTTATTAATGAATCGGATAACTGACCTTTTAATTTAAAGTGACCGTAATAAATGTGCGGGAAATTGCAATGAGACTCATTCATTTTTAATTATTTAATAAATATGATGCAACACGGGAAAGGTACAGTGCGAGCAAAAGTGACAATTTATAGTTTTCCAGCTGCAGCGAATTTTTCAATTACGCGTCCCTATTCCCCAACCGGTTGCCATCGGACTACATTGATTTTCACTTTTTGGTGGAAAACCGGCTTTACTGCGAGTGTCGTTTTCAAAATATTGTGTGGCTCTTTAAAACGGGTCTGATAGGTCCCAATAGTGGGCCCAATTTACGACGTTTTATTGAATTTTTAGTTACCTTATTGGATGGATAACATCGCATAGCTTGCTCTAATTTTGTGGCTAAAAGCATTTGGGTCAAGGAAATTGGAAACGACGGACCCGTTAATAATATTATAGAAAAAAAAAGAAAATCATAAGTTTGCATTATGGTCGGATTGTCAAAATAATGTTGTTTGCCTCCATAGATATAGTATATTTGCCTCTATTAGATTTTCAAAAGGATAGATAAAACATTATAGGGCAATTTGTTTATACAGAGTTTTGACGGTCGGTGACCAAGGCTTTTGGCGTTTTACACATTGTTAACCGACTTCAAAAAAAGGAGGAGGTTACAAGAAACAGAATTTTCATTCCTTTGTTACCAACATTATCAATTGTTTGATTAAAAGCTTACCATATTGTCGATTGAAATTTTACGATTCTAGTAACTAAGAGGCTAAGGTATTGCATCACCCTATTGTGTTTCTATTCGCTCGTGAGCTGTTTTGAATCAGATTTTCTTATGTAATTTTCCGTGGGCAGTGCAGGCGTGTTAGCCACGTGTTTTTATTTACAACACTATCAAACGCTGACCCGGCATAACGCACGATCGGCCTCTCAATGAATCGAGGCCAGCCGAGAGTGACCTAAATTTTTATTTGCCATGTATACGCGCACGCCACGTTGTGACGCGCCGTAAAATGGAACGTTTACCTCACGCAAAGATTATTTTTAAACTTAAAAGTCACGTTCCATTTTACGCGCCATTGGCAACGTGTTTGTTACAAATAATTGCTCACTTATTAAAATTGTGTGCGTGGATCATGTATTAGTTTATTGTTTTTACTAAAAATTTTGGATGCTACGGCACGAAATAATTTATGCCTTTGCTCAAATTATTGAGAATGTAAAGTAAAACTGATATAGAAAATATTTTCAAACATTCAATTGAGGTCATAGATAAGCTTTATCTGCGGACGTGAAAACTGTTTACTATGTAAACTAACATCGCGATAAACAGATAAATAGAAACTATGAATCAGAATGGAATCCTACTTTTTAGGTTTGCGATAAGGAAACGTACAAATTCTTGTTTACGATTAAATTTTATCTTATCGACGTATGTAGTTATACAATATTTAATGGCCATGCTTAACTGTGCATTGGTTTTTATTTAAGTACAAATTAATATTCTAGGAAAAATCTGATAACAGACATGAGATGAGAGACTGTAATTTTTTTTTTATACAAATGAAATTAAATTTATAAAAGTAAGAGATACATGATTAAATCTATACAAAATAAAGTTTATTGTATCTTTGACTGAGATGGTTCGAGATTTAAATAGTTGGAATCACTTGGAATATAGTCATAATAATAGAACAACCAGATAAATAGTTAAAGAACTTATTAATGCTAAGTTAAATGAATATTTTAGCTACAATTTTAAGTAATGCAAATTGTTTTCCAATTCCAAATCATAAAGGAATACTGATGGAATCTTTACTACTTTTGTATTAATATTGATTCAGTAAGAAAAACATTAGTAATTAAAAAGTACCTACTACCTCAAAACGTAAATGGTATGTATACTGGTAACTTTAGTGGAATGTTTAATTGAATAAAAGTTTTCGAAAGTTACAAAGGTGCAATCGAATCGATCACACTGACTTCGGCACAGCTTCGGCAGCACCGCTCTACATCCATTCTTCGCGGTCGCGTGCCGCCGGGAGTATTGACCTTTACCATAACGATATAGCGCAATACAACCGGTTTCTTTCTTCATAGTAAATTAATTTTTAATATTAATCTCGAACTCAATGCAAAAAAGGCTTACCGTTTCAAATTCCTTTGCTTGCCGCTCTAAAAATCCAAGGTCACGAAAAGAAAAATAAAATTAAAAACAAATCACAGCACACGCGGAGCGCTCGATATTCGAAATTAGAAATGCGCGGGAATCGCGGTAGTGATGGGCATCGGCCTTCGGCGGTCGATGGTTGCAACGAGAATCGATATGTTACGTAAAGAACGGTGGGAGCCGGCGTCGTCGCACGTGACTGCTGCCCGTGTGACGGAACGGAACGAACGTGGCGACCGCGCCGCCCCCGCGCCCCGCCCCGCGCACCTACACGTACACACGAACGCGGAGCAGACGTTTGATAAACAAAATTACCTTCGAATTTCACGTATACTTACATCCATCGACAGCGTGAGCTTTTTAATAGCTTGTAAGCAAGTGTTTTAAGACAATCTCAGTAATAAAAATATAAATCTCATTACTCAAATTACTTCCTATTTTATTTTTATAGATAGGATAAGATTATTGATATCTGAGGTAAGATATCAAGGTAGAGTAGACGAACATTATCTGTTTATTTGTTAGTTTTTTCAGTACAATGTTTTTCAGTATGCATAACATATAGTTACCTACTTAATAAAAATATAATCTCGATACTTTTATACCTACTACAGTATGAAATGCACGTAACGTTATTAATTTGGGTTGAATTTATAAGTTTATTTCAAAATTGTGCGAGGAAGCATAGGCTCGAAGGACCAGGATGTCGAGGACAGCAAAGGAAACGGCGGTTGAAAGGGGAAAAGGAAGATTTACTAACAGATAAAAAGGAAACACATTTACAATAGGCAAAGGAAGGCAATATGACAAGAATAGAGTAAAGAGACGAAACCATAGTATAGGTATTTACAAGGAACTAATTACAGAGTAAATATAGGTCTATACATGGGTGGGCCTGTCCTTGACACATACCGAAGGATAATTTTAAAACTCCATAAAAAATAATGGATACTTTTAGTTTATGATAAGTCAAAATAGCATTTCGTATTTTGCTGTATGCTCGTAGGTAGACCTACCAGCATACAGCAAAAAAAACTTTTTTGAATTTTCCGTTCAATAATAGTTTCTATAGTGACAAATAAGTTTTCATTAGAGTTTCCGTTAATGAGCAATTAGGTCGCTACGGTTCCGGCAACAGCGACGTAGCTCTACGCCTCGGTACTTATGCAAAAGAGGCCAATATTTCACCGCTTCGCCGTCTATTACAGGCCGTATTATCATAACAATCGCTTATACCATGTACTTACCGCTTTGCACATAGCAATAATGTAAGTACATCCCTAGCGTCCCCTCGCGGGGTTTAACGACGATTATTTTGGATTTCGCGCGAATACAATGTTATTTTTCTACTTTCGGTGAGAACCAAAAAAACAAAAGAAAAACAAATAACTTAGTATTTTATACAAAAAAGTTAATGCACGAGTATTTTTTTCGTCTACGGTAGGCGGCGAAGACGGAGACGTCCTGGCCGAATGATAAAAAACTTATGAACAATAGTATATGATATACAGGTATGTGTAGCAGTGATAAGAAATCATTTTATAAATAATTTTCTGTAAAATGGAAATAATTACATTTATCATCTTTCGTAGTCGTTCGAATTCGTAGTCTGCTACGGCTACGAACAAGTAATCGTAGTCGTAGAGTAGAAGATAGCAAATTGCAAAAAAAATCACATACAAGAATTGATATTTTCAAGTGCATGTCAGACCACGCACAGTTACCTTATACAATTACCATATGGCTAAAACCTATATTTATTTCCTGTTTTACACAACTAACGCCTAGAACTAAATATACTCAATGCTAATCATTCAATGTTCTACGAAAACTTTTCCAATTAATTAATTTTGTAAGTTTGATCGACTATTACTCAATAACTTGTAAAGCCGCAGTGATAGTTTTCCTTTTAACTTCAACTATGTATACTGAATTTTTTCAGGTTTCCTAAAGCTACCGTTTATACCTGCTAGGGTAAAGCTTGATATTTCGCAAACCGCGATCACTGAATTAAAAAATGGTTTTCACAAAGCTAAAATATTATTGAACAACCTATCCAACGACACCCTACACAATATGAGATCAATCTCTCAATGAGATGAAAAAAAATGATTTCATCCCCACTTTACATGTAGGGGAGGTACACTAAAAAAGATATTTTTTGAGATTTTATTCTATCACTGTTTTAGCGTAATCAATATACACATTCATGCTAAATTACAGATTTCTAGTACTTAGGGCCTCTGAGCTAAGCCGCGGACGGATAGACGGACCGACGGACATGGCGAAACTATAACGAACTAGGAAGGAACAAGGGTTCCTTGTTGACTTGACTATGGAACCCTGAAAACGGCTAAGCAATGGTTCGTCGAGGTTTGTAAAAAATACGTACAAATTCACCCCGAATGTAAATAAAGCGGCCATTTATGAAACGTATACTACCACATTCGTCTATGAAACAATATTATTTCAAATGAATATGCAATTAAACGAGGGCAGTTTCAGCACAACGAGTACGACAGAGATGGCGATACCCACTCGATATTATATTGAACAAGTTTATAACTACGTGTATTAGACGAACGAGACCGTACAACGTTTTCTCATTTCCCGGGCGAAACTTTTCTAATATTATAGTTTCATTCATATTGTCGGTAGTTTCGCGGAGTTTTCTTTCGTGGAAAATGAAAGACTATTTCCATAACTATTATTTCGCTTTTATAGCTTTGTTAGTTTCTTTCGCTTCAAATAGATTTGTTAAAGTTTTCTACTTTATCGCTCGGAAATAATGTTTGTTCTTGCAAAGTGCTAATGTGTACGTACATGCAGATGTTTGTGTGAACGCCTATAAAAGTTTGGTTTTATCAGTATTTCGCCTAGTTAACTAATAGTATTTTGACAAAATATATTAGAATGTAACAGTACCTACAAAGTATTCCAAATAAAAGGAAAAAGTTGCACCTCAGAAACTTTAGTTGTTACGTTTTTGTTTTAGGAAAAACATAACATTATAAAGTTATCACTTATCACACAATTTGTATAAATTTTAAATAACTCGGCAGTCTTCATAAATGCAACATTGTTATTTCAGTCCCAGCCCAGGTGGGCTGTCAAAATAAGTCGATCGACTTGCATAGAGCGGGCTCAAACGAGGATGCATTGCATAATGCAGTAAGGTACGGTTTTCTATTCGTTGTTAATATGTATGACGGCAGTCAAGGGCTCCGTCCTGTTATTTAAAATCGAGTAAATGATTTCGTGACCTTTGACAATTTTTTTTTTATTTATTTAGAAACCAACAGCGTTTTTATAATATCTTATAACATGAATAGTTACATAACAGTAAGGCCAATGACAGATTTCTCTTAATAACTAGGATATAGTATAATTTCAGCGTAACATACAGACTAATGCGAGTTATTTATATATTTAATCGGCATTATTTTTTCGGTAGCTGTTCCTGCTAAGGGTACAGGATTATGTTTAAATCAATATTGAACTGAATTTTACATACTTCAGACTTAATTAAATGCATATTCTGGATACTTACTTATAAGTCGGTAGGCATTTATGTCTCATTATCCCGATTACAGCCATGATGTGCGTCTAATAATAAGCATTGTCTAGGCAACAATGTGCTGTTGTCTATGGTAGGGTAGTATACGCTGTGTGTAGTGTTTAATTACCTACTAAGCATATTTACACTGGCTTGTGAATGTTAACAAGAATCTGTGGGCTTTTTAAGAATTTTAAATTTGGTAATAGTGAAAGCATGCGCTACGGCAAAATGTGGCGTATTTTAGAGAAGTACCGACTCACTGTAGCGAAGAGAGAGACTAAAGGCCCGTATTTATAAACCGCTCTCACGTTGAGAGCTGTCTTAAGATCATACCTAAATTACCTGAGATGCTGTTCCTATAAGAAGAACATCTCAAGACTACTGGGTGTTTGTGATACCACCGTTGTCTCTGATTTCCATAACACAAGTGCTTTAGCTACTTATACTTTGGAATCGGAGCAATGTATGTGATGTTGTCAAATATTTATTTATTTATTTACTTTCAACGTTGAGAGCGGTTTATGAATAGGGGCCTTAATAACTTTATAATTTGTGGCGTAGAGAGCTTTGATGAAAAATTAATAACTTACAGCGTTATTTTACAATGTGTTCACAATTTTATTGAAAAAATATTTTTCAGCCCAACGTTATTATTATGCAAATGCAAAACACAATTTTTGCCGAGAAGCCCGTCGTTTAAAATACAAAAAACATATCTCAAGAACATTTGGTTCCAAACATATTACGAACTTTCAATATCAAAACAGACTATTTTACGGCCGTTAGCTTCGTTAATTGAAACGTAATAATATAACAGTGTCTTCAAAGATTCATAATTTTGGTTTGTTTATCGAGCGAAAATGGAGGGAAATAAGGCGCCATGTTGGTACTGAGTAGAAGATCGAATTGAATGTAAATGTTGATTTTTAATTATGTGGAGCTCTGCAATTTATGCAGGGCCGTGTCTCAGTTTTCTGTGTAAACTACGTGAACCAGAGGGCCTATTACAAAACAGAATCACGATAGTCGGACGCAATTCGTCGGTTAATTTACTTGATATTAAACCTTATTCGTGAGGTAATAGTGCCACGGATTGGGACGAACATTGTACGCTTATCGCGATGCTTTTTTGTAATAGGCCCTTTGTGCCGTTACAGCACGAGCAAATTATACACTAACTTCGAACAAGCTTCAGGTTTACTTTGATAATGGTAGGTAAATTATTTGTTATTCTTTAATAATGCGAGCTGTATTTTTAAAAATAGAGTTTCTGTCTTTTTCAAAGTGAGATTGAAGTTTGTTTTTATTTTGCTTGCTTTAAGAGATTTTTGCCTTTATTTCAAAAGGGAATTGACAGCATAATTAGTTTATTTTACAGTTTGTGTGAAACTACCTATTGAAAAACGGTAATTATCCTAAAACTGGGTTTTTAATATTGTATTACATAGGTATGTCAATTAGGTAACCTTATTTCGAAACAGTTACAGGTACCTACTTATCATAATTTTATTTGATACCTATGTCGTTGTTGTCACAAAACAATGTTCCCAAAAATAACCTGTATCTTAGCAATAGAAAAATAGAATGTACCTACACAGGAAATAACATCGCGGCCGGCCAACTTTCATTACAAAAACTTCTTTTGTCGAGTTAAAAGTTTCGCTCACAATGGTCGTAATTAAAAGTTGTCGCGCGGTGACAGCGCCGATCCGCCATAATCTGCCACCAGAGGGCGCGCAAAAAGGGCGCCAACTCTCGAAGATAAACAACTTGGCTTTTTATTGCAGCGGAGTTTGGTGCAGCTTGTTAATGAACTTAAGAAAGTGTTTAATGAAGTTAATAGCTATTGTTTTGCTGGTAAAGAATTACATTGAACCTCTTACGAAAGCTGTACCCTACGTACATCTACTGAGAAAAAAAACGCGCGCAAAATCACTCGATACAGTAACTGTCTATGGAAAAATTAATTTCGCTTTTCAGCGGTAGATGGCAATGTACAAATTTCCCATAGAAAAATACTCTATCGACTTTTTTTACGCGCGTTTTTTTCTTGTTAAATGTTCGTGCTACCTACAGGTACTATCTTGTTAAATCTACTAGTTTAGGATTATTTACTCTAAGTAGTATTTGTAAATAGGTAATAAGTCTCTTTTTCCAGTGATGTGAAAGTTCGGTGGCCGTACTTATACAAAAACGTTCATTAGTGTGCTAACGTGTTTGTGCAATATTTACTCAATCTTACTAACATTAAAGTTGAAATTTAATTTCGCAAAACCGCAAAATCGCAATATAAATACTGATTATTGCGGTTTTAGAAAATATTTTTTATTTAATTAAAAAGATACAAAAGTTTATGATTAAAAATATATCAAAGGTAACACAATATTAATCACAATGATAAGGTAACGATGTTGTTATCCGAAAAATAGTATTTTATAATCCTGACTCATAATCAATTTATTAATAGCACACTTCGGCCCAGAATATCACTTTACAAATTAATGACCATACGATACGGAAATTAAGCGCAGTACAGACAGGGGGGTACCCCCTACTGGGGGGGTTAGAATAGCAATCTAGGGAGCCTGAATAGTCTGGGCGGTTGAGTGAAATATCTAGTGCTGCTTCGCTGCCCATCAGGGTAGCGAAAACGCATTAGGATATAGCCAGCGATGTATGGATACGGGCTAATAAATTATTTTGGTGCTGCGAAATTAATTGATTTCGGTGACATAAGTTTACGTCTAATTTTCAAAATCTGTCGCAATGGCTTTCATTTGACAGATGGATGTGAGTGTCATGTGGCGCATTGCTGCATTTCTTTGGTATGTTTTTATTTGTTCCAAAAAGAAGCATCAATGTATCATATCTTGAAAGCGATTGCGATTGATTTTGAAATTAGACAATTAGTCCCTTATGTAGGTACAGTTTTTTTTATCATAAAATATGGATTTGTTGTTGTTTGAATGGAAATGCAGTTGTAAAAACAAAAGTGTAAGTAACAGTAGATATTGCCAGAGAACTGATTAAAATAAAAGTTAAGAACTTTTATACTAAGTTAAATTTATTAATCATATTTTTATCTATATAATACATATTTTATTAATTTTATTAGTAAATACCCGAAAATCGTTTTTCATAATCATCTCTGTGATGGAAGCATTTATTGTTATATTACTCTTACGTAAATGTTACGAAAACTGGAACGCTTTCGTCTCCGTCATCTCGTTATAGAACCTCTGAAAAGGAATGCAAATGGATTCTGGAAGTACAAACATAATTCCATTATTAGCGGGCGTCTACGTGATATATTATCAAGTTAAAATTAAATTAATTTCGCTCCCCCCACCACCCTGCCGGTCGCCATCTTTGATATATTGAGGATGTTTAATTAAAATATCTTTAAGTGATTTACGATTGCCGATAGTAGTTGTAGGTTCAAGGCGCGTTTATCGGCCGTGGTTTATTTGTTTGTTGATAACAATGATTCATTTGTATCTTATGTTATCACATTAAATTATTATTTAACAAAAAAACGAATATTTCATTATCAAGAGGCGAAAGGCAAACTGCTAGTCTTTATTTTTAATCCGAAAAGCTTTTCAAATCACCAACCACGGTTTGGTATATAGGTGTCATGAACTTTTAAGGCGCAGTGGTAGTGAAACTAGCGCCGCCACTACATTTATTTTTATTACTCGTATGACGTAAACCAAGTCAATATTTAAAAAAAGCTTATGTAATAATCTCTGAAACTGTCTCTAATATTTTTTGAATAACTCTTCAACAGTTATCATTCATTCTGTAAGTTTTAAAATCCAAAATTGCCAAAAGTTGCCACTTTGAGCTAAAATGGATTTTAAAACTTACAGAAAGAATGAAAACTGTTTTTCAATTTCAATTCACTTTATTGCATTCCACAATGATAACAAGATGGTAGGTAGGTAAAATAACAAAGTACTGTTGAAGAGTTATTCAAAAAATAAGTATTAGAGACAATTTAAGAAATTATTACATGAGCTTTTTAAAAATATTTACTTGGTTTACGAGTAATAAAAATAAATGTAGGTTAGTGGCGGCGCTAGTTTCACTAGCTACAGCGCCATAAGGGAAAATCAAGGTAGAAAATGTTAAATAAAATGTTTATTTGAGAAGCCTAATATTGGGGAAGAATCAAGATTTGTTAACTGTCAACTTCAATTAATTTTAAAAGCGTTCAAATTGAGTTATTTATTTTAGAAGAAAATATAACTCAATGAATACCTACACAATAAGTACAGAAACCAATTACCGAAATAAAATAAGTAATAATGGTCAAGTTCACAAAAATTGCCATAATAAAAAGGTAGAAACTCATGAGTGCAGTACCCGAGAAAAAAACGCGCGTATAAAATTTCATTTCGCTTTACGGCGATAAATGGCGTTGTACAAATTTCCCATACAAAATTACTGTATCGAATGTTTTTACGCGCGTTTTTTTTTCGATAGCTGTTTGTGCTAAGGGTACTGTAGACTGTACATCGGATTCAAACTTATCCTACCAATATTCGGCATTTGTAATAGAAAAACAACAAATTCAACATTTTATGGGTCAATTTCGCGAAGAATAGGTATTTATTGGAGTTTTATCGGTGAAATTCGATTGATCGCATCTCCGTGGGGCCTCGAGATACCAATTTCAACGGAAAATTAAATTTGCCGCTCACCCGGAAAAGTTAAAGCTCTCAAAATGATGACGTACGCGCTCCACGTATCATCTCGAATGTGTCTTTCTTCACTTTTTTTTCGTTTTATTTTGTAGCATGTAAATAGAAAAATTTAAAGCAAACTTTCATCTTTTCACAAAACTAGAAAATGGTCACGTTTTTTAATAATCATCTAAATAAAAGGTTAAAAACATAATAACTCTTCATATATTGTATGTTCGAGGTCAAGATAAATAAACAAAGACTTACATTAGGATAATTATTATTAATAATTTACTTGATTAATTTAAAACATTTGTTTTCAAAACAGCTTTGACATCCAAAGAAATAACAGAAGTTTTAAAATAATAAGGGAACAACGTTTTTTATAACGAGGAGTCTTGCAGACGTCTACTATAAGACTTGTACTATTATGTATTCTGTGCTATAAGTATTAAAAATAATTTTGAATAAACTTTATTTTTTTACGTCATTTCCAAAGTGAATTTAAAATAATTAGAATAAACTTTGTTTTGAAATTCGCTCAAACTATTTTTTTCAAACAAAGATGTAGAGTAGAGATGTAGAGTATGAAAATTAACCTAAAGGTAGGTAGGTACTATTCATAATTGTACGTTTCCTTAGAGAGAAAACAATGACACAATATAGTGATACCCTGACACCAGGGTTTATATTGTTGCCCTAATAAAGTATACATTATGTATAACTTGACCATGAATTATTCATTTCAGCTGTCGAATTCCAAAAACTTCTTACCATTTACATAAACATTATTTAGTTCAAGAAAAAACTGATGTAAAATTTGAATTGCTTTGAAAACGGTTTGTTATTCATTTGGATGTGATATATTTTCATTTTGTGAATAGGTCTAAGTTAATGTACGAGTATATTATACGTCATGGCTTGAAAATTAAAAGGTTTTTTATGAAGTGAGATCATTAGGTATCGAGTAACTATCATACTGGATGTGTCGTCTTCTGTTTGTCTGTCTGTCATTAACCCTCCGGCCGCACCATTGACCACTGGTTGGCACTCCATTCTCTACATAACGTGACAATTTTTCAATTGTCATGACAATTTGGTTTACATTGCGGTGTACCTATGAGTAGTTTGTTCTATTTTCTAATTGGTTGACATAATAGCGTTTAAAACATACATTTGCCGAGCTGTTCGGCTTAGCGGACGACTTTTTAATATATCACGGATTACCGGCGTCCGAACCGGCTTTATGTCCGGCTCAGGATTACGACTGAAATACCGCCTGAAACGGCACATACCGCACTGCAATGCTATCGAATCGCAACTGCTGTTACTCTTACGGGGAACATAGATTTTATCAGCTGTCTCATGGTCAAACTATACCACCATCCAGCTCCACTTTCCCGTATCACTATCTCTTTCCGCCACTAAGAAATTTATTTCGATAAAGTAAGACCCAGTCCAGAGTTACGCGTGAGTGAGACGCGTTTCGTTGTACAATGTTCGCTTAGGACCAGCGACGTCAGCAATGTGTGCAATATTAACAGCAATGTAACCAAAATCGCGGCGAATTCGCTGTTTCTGGACAAGGTCTAAGAATAGAATACCACTCGGCAATACATGGCTAGCAGATGCCGAAGAATGCGGAAGCGACTGAAAGGTTTTCTCTTTCTGTGGACTATGATTTTGAGTGTGAGAAAGAAAGAGAGCTTTGAAAAATGCGGTGTCAGGTGAGCCGATGTTGAGACACACGACATGACATATTGTAAGTTGCACACCTACCTTCTATATGCGAAAATTTAGTTTTAGAAATCTATAGAGAAAGTCAACGATCTGATCACCGGTCATACAAAAAGTCGGTCGTCTGCAGAATAGTGGTGGATACGTTTTGCCTCTTTCTTGCTCTGGTATCCAGAAAGTAATTACGCCTAAAAACATATAATAGTAAAATTGTTTGTGGAGAGCTATCATGGGTTTAATGAACCTTTAGAAATATTGTCTGTAAAGCCCTCGCCTGAAACATTTATAGATTACAGGATTATATCGTTCTTCCTTCGAATCTGTCGCCTTTTCATCGCCATCACACGGGAACGACGCCGCCGCTGAGCTGGCTAGAAGGGGATCCTCCACAATAGTGGCAGGACCTATACCCCTTCTGCCACTCCCGTTCAGCCAACTGCGCTCATGGGTAAGACAACGTACTCGTGCTGCACATAATACTAGTTGGGTAGATGTTAAAGGAAACAGCCGCCCACGTGATCCTGGAGTGCGTGGGTTTGGCCGCGCACCGGGCAGAAATCCTCAAAGAAGTGAGGTCGCTCCTCGAAGCCTGTAAACGCCCCAGGATGCTTCTGCGCTTCTGAAAGGTTCGCCAGCCTGCCCTGACCTATACCTACACTTGTATTACAAGATTAAATCGTTCCTTCAAATCTGCCGCCCCTGCGGATCGGTTAGGGTTGTCCCTCGGCGTTTAGTTGCTGCGCACGTGACGTCCATCGAAATAAAACATTAGTATCTGGGGAACTCTTGCTGGCAGCAATGTTGGAGGTGAAGTATTCCCATTTTTCGGATTTTAAGTAAAGAGCTTTTAAAGAGCATTTTTAATTTCGTTGCATTTTTTTGTAGTTTTCTTTGTAAAAAAATTTTTTTTCAATCTGTCGCTCCTCTACCGATTGGTTAGGGTTGCCCTTCGGCGTTTAGTTACCACTTGTTGCGCGCGTGACGTCGGAATAAAACATTAGTATCCGGGGACCACTTGCGGGAAACTCGCAGATTCAAGATTCATTTGCTGAAAGTGAAGTATTCTCATTTTTCACACTTTAAGTTGAGGGCTTTTGATTTATGGCGTTTTGAGCTTCGCGGTGTTTATAAGTTGTTTTCTTTATCTTTGAAAACATGATTTATTTTGGGTTAGCTGTATCCGGCATGCGTTGTAATGCCACGCAAATTTTGGGTTTTTGGGAAAATTTTGGGTCCTCCACGAAAATTTACCACGCAAAAATTGCGTGGTAAAGCATGGAGGACAAACATAAAAATTTATGGAGTAATTAAGGCGAACCATTTGTTGTTTTCTAGTGAGCCCCCTACTCAGGTGGCCAACATTATACAGCGTGAAATTTTAATCATTTGGTTCCCGCAGTGGGGTGGTTCCACTCATGATTACAAGCAACTTTTACTATGGGGCCAACCCTCATATTGCGAAAAAAAACAGCTGTTCCATACAAAAGCGCAATACCTACTCGACCTTAATGTATGTAACAGCTGATATTTTTTCGCCCTAAGAGGGTTGGCCCCATAGTAAAAGTTGCTTGTAATCATGAGTGGAACCACCCCACTGCGGGAACCAAATGATTAAAATTTCAGCGTGTATACGTTTGAACGCTACGCTTACTATTAAAAGTTTTAAAATAAGCAGTAAACTATAAAATTACGTGCCATTAGTTTGTCAATTCCATACAATACAACAAAGTCTGTGATTTACATTTACGTTTGCGACACGTTATTTAATCGTCTATTGCTCATATTTAAGCTTTAAAATTGAGCGTAGCGTTCAAACGTATAGAATGCTGACCATTTGAGTAGGGGGGGGGGGGGGCAGGTGTTTTAAGAAACGATTCTTTTTTTTTTCTCTGAGCAGCGAACTATCATTTCTTGAATGCCTTTTCAGCTAGATTTTAGATTTTAATTTAGCAGAGTGACTGTTTTTTCTAGAAATAGAGGTCATTCATTTCTTAATTTTAATTGCACGAGTATTTATATTTTTCATAATTATAAGTATTGTATTGTAATTGAAAGCAGTGAATTCAAAAAGCTTCCTCTGAAATACCGTGTACAGTCACGACCACTACATGGACACACTTTGGATACATGGATACAAATAGACGAAGATTAAGTTTAAACTTATAATAACCAAAAATATTGCTTAACAATATTACCCCTTACGTTTGACGTCTCAAAGCGGTATATTCCTAAAAAAGCTTTTTGGTTATTCTAAGTATAAACTTATTCTTCGTTGATGTTTACGGCAGTAAATTAATAGAACTAACTATATCATATCAGACTTAATCTATGATATCACACCGATTGATAGATATATATTGATAAGAAGTAACGTTTCATTGCTTGTGACTTCACAGTAGAGGCAACCCTGCCTCAACTGTAAGTCCAGGGTCATCACAACGGGATCCGCTGTAATCCGCGCACTTGTTGAGCGGTCCCGGGGGATTATCCCGGTGCCAACTCCTTCCCGGTGCTTACCAAGGTTAAGGTTAAACGCCGATCATACAACCTTGCTGCTGTGGTGTATTCCCATAGGAAAGATAATATCTTTATCATATTACGATACTTGCAGAGAAAGATTTTTAAAGACTCAAACTTTTTTTAATATAAGGAGAATCTTTAAAAGTGATGCTATTTATTTAAAAGTTACTTTAATCGTTACCTTTAATACTATAAATGCAAAGGCCTGTTTGTTACGCCTTCACATCTTAACAACTCAACCGATCATCATGAAATTTTTCATACACGTTGTCAGGGGTACAGAGAAGGACATAAGGTACCTTTAATCCAGAAAAAAGTATTGTTCCCGAGGGATAACAAAAAAACTTTCCACGCAGACGCTGCCGCGGGCGGCCGTTAGTTCTATCAATAAAAAAAATACTCAATGGTTATCTGTTTATTTAAGTTAAATAAATTAAGTTTTCATATTATATTTTCTTACAAACATTTCTATCTATTACTAACTACGATTTTATTTGACTGAAAATAAATTTTTAGTTTTGTTGTTTGATTTTTATTATGTGAAGTTTTTCAAACTGTAAAATATTATTTCTAATTTACAGAAGGAGCATTAATTAAAAAGAAAATTCAACCATTTCGTTCCAATACAGCTAAAACAATCAGCCATCTTGCTGGCTGGAATTCTTTTGAGTAAAAATTGCGCGCCATAAAAGTCTAATAGCACGTTCGTAGAGTATATTGTTCAAAGTTGAAAAAAAAGTTTTCTTGATTAAAAAATTTAAGAAGCATAGGAAAAGCTGATGTTTTTTTTTAGTCGCGGCGTGACGTGATCTATGTAAAAGAGCTGTGTTTCACAGTTAAAAAGTTTTTAAAAAGACTAGTTTTTACCCGCGACTTTTTCCATGTAGAATTTAGTTTCCTATATGCAATTTGGGAATAATAGCAGCCTGTAACCTTCCACAATGAATTTTCTATAAAAAAAAATATTAAATTGGGTTAGGGTCTAAATCGTTTTACGTTTTCTCGCTTAGGCGTAACAAACAAACAAACAGGTAACTAGCTTTTAATAATTTGAGGGTTTTGAATGACCATTGTAAATAACGTATTTAGTAGTGAACTAAAATGTTTCACTGATATTTTGTACCAAAATATGATCAACATACTACCTACATAATATATAATGTAAAAATATCTCAAGATCTCATCTGTGTGTGGGTCGAGCCATTATCAATGGAGGCGCCTTTGAGCGTCGCATCAGCATATTGGCTCGTTAGCTGAAGACTGCGGGCTAAGTTACAGCGGAGGAAATAATGTAGAGGTAAAGTGAAGGCAGACTGAATTTAATGGAACTACTGGAATTAGTACCAATATTGGTCAATTATTTAATTTACCGAGCGAGCGCGAAGAGTCTCCGTTTCAGTTTGCGCAAAAATGATTTCGTATGTCCCGGATGTCCGGTAATTACTGTATTTCTAGTAAAATTTTGTGAGCAGGTTCGATAATTTAACTATATAGAATATTTTAGTTCTGTTCGTCGAAATTTTTCGAAAAAAAAATATATCAAAATGTCGAAAACGCGAAGTTTACAGCTCATACAGCCTGTAGTTTTAAGATATCCTGACAGACTTATTTCATAGAATAACTCACTCAAACCATTGAACGTACATTGGACTGAAGCTAATAGGGCGCTAAAAGCTTAAAAATATTTTTACCAATATTTTACAAAAAGCATTGAAACAAAATAGTTTTCAGGAAAATATCAACATTAATGTTTCAAAGTGACTAATTTATTAAGTTTAGGTGTAGAAGTATAGGTACTATCCGAATTTAGGAAATTATTTTAATATTTTTAACATTAATTCTATAATTTTACGAGTAAAGTTTTAAATGCCATAGTTTGAAAACATCAGACTCAAAATACTAAAGCTTGAAATTAAAAAAAACAAACACTTTTACATGGCGCTTACGCGTCTTTTCCATTTTTACTCTACGTAATGAGAAAGATGGAACAAAAATATTGGCACTAAAAGCTCGAAGTAATCAGTACCCTTAGCATGAACAACTATTGAAAAAAAAAACGCGCGTAAAAAAAAGAGTAATTATCTATAGAAAATTTAATTTCGCTTTACGGCGATAGATGGCACTGTACAAATTTCCCAAAATTATTCCATCCAATGTTTTTACGCACGTTATTTTTGTCGATAAATGTTCGTGCTAAAGGTAGAGTACCCGTAGCACGAATACCTGTCTATCGAGAAAAAAAACGCTACAATAAATAATAGCTACTTGATAGAGCAATACAATTGTCTATGAGAAATTTCATTTCGCTTCAGCGGTAGATGGTGCTGAACAAATTTCCCATACAAAATTACTCTATCGAATTTTTGACGCGCGTCTTTTTTCTCGATGTTCGTGCTAGGTGTAAGTTAATACATTGAATGGAAAATCTCTTTTAGTATCGAGTAAAAATGTGTACAAGTTTTATAATAGTCACCAGGGAATTGTTCAATAAAAATAAATTAGAATTGTGTAACGATCCGTTTCGCAATACTAACGTCATTATGCTTAGGTACATAATATATTTACGCAATCAATCGTATGTAATGTTATTACGCTGTTATTCTCAAGGCTGTAATCAGAGGAACAATTTCACAACGTCTGCGAAAAGAATAAAAACGTTTAACGACTTTTTTACACCATCGAAAACGTCTGTAAAGTTATGAAATTTTTAAACAGCCGCCGGATATTGCCAGGTTTCATGAGCCTATTTCAGTAAATTTTTAAGGGAAATTTTGTAATATACAAAATACAATTTCGCGTGAATTGCAAAATATATAAAGTTCCTAAAAGTTAAGTGCTCGTCGTAAAAGTTTGGTACCTTATCATAACTTACACACTTACCCTTCACTTAGTTTTATATCCCACTAAGATGAGGAGAATGAACTAATCATGAATTCAGCTCAAAATTACCGAGCTTGGCAGAGAGAAGGCTAAAACTGCACGTAAGAGGCAATAGAATGCATTAATGAAAGTTTCAGGCTATAGTTTTAGAGTAACTATCCAATAGAACCGGGCGTCCACCCACCCCCTTAATCACCCCCTTTCATCTTACCAGCGACGTATTAAAAAGTTAAATCCCGCCATATTTACACAACATACGATAAATTACAACAGTACGCCTCGTGAAAAAGATGCATAACCTAACTTTTGACATTTTGCCGCGCAAACCGTATTGTATTGAGAAAAAACAATAATAAAGTCTTTGCGTATTGATCGTGGGGCGGCGCATGCGCGGGACGTCGAAATTTGCAATTACAAGGTGCTCTGTGCAAATTTCGTCCGAGTTTATAATTCGAAGGCAGCATCTAGCGTCGAGTTTCCCGCGGCGGACGCGCCCGACAGGGACGGACATATTGGAAAATAAATTCAACTTGCTCCGCGTACCAGCATTAAAGTTTTTTAAACTTGAATATCATGACGGGTTATTGAATACCGTCGTCACGAACACTTTGATATTATTAATAACCCAATGACTAGTAATATAGAATATTAATAAAGGTGTAGCTGCATTATATTCTAGCTAGGTTGGATACATTGATACATCATATTGCAGCCGTTGAAAAACATTTGTTTTTCCGGGTCGTAAGTAAGATGGAATGCAGCGCCAAGAAAATAAATATCATTATGTGGACTTTTATGATTTACGGAGCGTGAATTGTTTATTTCATCTTGCTTGAGCTAAACGAGGCGTTCTAAAGAGAGGAAAAGATTGAATTGTGAAAGTAGGTACCTACATCCTTTTTTCTTCTGCCTTGACTTTCAATTTATTTATATTGGATCGTGTTTTTCTTGAAAAATATTTTTTAAACCCTTTTTGTTTTTTTAGTATTTTCAGTCGTGGAAAGGTATGGCTGAGTTGGTGGTGTGGTTGTAAAACTATTTCCCTTTTTTTCTAGGTAAGTGCCTATCATGTTCTGAACTCGAATATCCTCAACAGATTTAGTTCATTTAAAGCCTTCGATCATCTATTGATCGAATATTGAAGCTTAAAGTTTTTTAAAGCAAAAAAATATATACACTCATCTAATGAGTATTAATTTTATAGATAAGAAGGACCTTCTAAAAAGCAATTCGTCTCTACTGAAATGGGAATTGTCCAAACGACGAAGGTTCTTGATATAAATTATGTTTATGAATCAGTACTAGTTGAACTGTATGTTTAAGCTTTCGAATGCCAAAGCTGAGAGTCCGAAATTACTAATCAGGCAGTACCTGTACATATAGCCAAGTCTAGCCTGGAAGTGCATGCGAGTGCAGGGGGAGGGAGCAGTCTCGTCGCCATGGCAACGCCAAGATGGCGCTCGCGAAATTAGTATGTCTGCAGCTTTATTCGCCCCGTCTTCATTATGTCGGTTTTCAATTTATTTTCGAATCGACCGTTCCGATTGGTGCTTGTTTTTTTAGGTCAATAGTTAAGAGTTTTCGTTTTACAACGTTTCGAGTATACGACAAATAAATAATGTTGATATCTTTTGTTTTTTCTGTTTTCGTAAAAAAAAGTTACTTACGTCATTTTCGATAGTTAGTTTCGTAGGTATTGCACGCCTAATATGTGACTAACAACTTATTTTATGACATATTGTATTTCATTTACAGTGTTTTTAAGGATAGAAAATTAAGAAATATATCTGTTTCCCTAAGCTATAACCGCCCGTGTAGCCCTGGCACACGGGCGGTTCTCCCGCCTCGGGAAATCGCTCAAGAAAGCTACCGCAAACCATCAAACTACCTACACGGAATGCTGTTTATCGCAGTCTTTTATTCATACTCATCATGGATCCACCCATGATCAGTGCTCTTGCAGCTCATATATTATTAATCATTATGTATCAAAAAATAAAGTAAAGCGCAATGTTTGGGTCGATCGAACCAGTGTCAATAATCGTTCAACTTCGGGAGTATTAACACGTTCCGCCGCGGTAACGGCATATACAATAAAGGTGGAATTCATATAATGGCAGTACGGGTAACGCCGTTTTAACGAAAATCAATCTAAAGATCACTACGGGAACAACCATCGAATTTACATTAGAGTTTCATAGAGAGCAGTCTTACTGTCATTCTGTACAGGAGGCTTGTATTCCTAGTGTCAAAAACACGTGTAAAAAATATTGTGTAAAACAGTACGGGTATAGGTGTACGAAACATTTGTATGAAGATTATTAGTGTCATAGTGGAGTGGAATACCGCGTCGGTTCATTCAATGTTCAGTGATCACCAAGATTAACCATCACAAGATTTTCACTTACCGGGAAACCGCGCAGTGTAGTATGCAGCGTACAACTTCCATATTAAATTGTGTCTAGTGCGGTTTTAGAGCGGATTCCCGCGGCGGGAGAGCCGGCCGTGTAGCATGGCCCTAAGGTTTTATGACAAATAATACTTTAAAATTTCACTCACGTCTCTTTACATTCTTCTATTAAATGATCCTTCCCCTTTTGATTGCTTTTTTATTACATCTGTTTTATGGTTTTATGGCAGATGTTATATTATAAGACATCACTTGTATTGTAACAGACATCAAAAAATATTCCTTGTCTTGTAGTAGGTAAGTACCTACTTAAGTATGTACTTATAATTTTTTCAGTAAACAAATCTAGCGTAAGTCACGAATAGATGCTATACTTTATTTTATTTTTATTTTATCCTTACTAAAATATATGTATGAATTATAAATACGAAAGTCTGTTTGTTTGTATTTACTGTAACATTTTATGATATCTATCAAGTCAAGATAGTCGCACTTTAATGACGTGATAGGACAGTGCCGTCAACATGACAAGACAAAAATGTTAGTGTTTAAGCAGATGGCCAAGTAGCCAAAGCTTTAATAAATAAAAAAAAAAAAAACTGTATTCAAGCGCAAATCCCATGACGGTTCTCTTTCCGCACAGACTCTATCTATAGAATTAATGTATTTATATTGTCAAAAAAATATTTAAGTTAGTCTTACTTTAAAGTTTTTACAGAACTTTGCATAATATATCGTTCGAGATCCCATATCTTTTACAGTTTTGGGGCCCTATTTTTGAATCGCTCGGCTGGCGTCAAGCGCTCTTTTCTATTAGGTTTTCGTTCGACATTTGACTCAAATGTATGGAGATCGAGTCGAATGTCGAACGAAAATCAGTAGAAAAGAGCGCTCGACGCCAGCCGAGCTATTCAAAAATAGGGCCCCAGTACAGTGCTGGGTCTTTGTGAAAGTATTTCCCGACATGGCTGGAACGGTCGCCGACTATCGCCCCGTAGAGATGGGAACTTTCCGGACGTTCGAAAATGGCGGGTCATTTTCATTGGGTAATATGGAAAATAGTTTTGATTTACTTATGTAATCTTTTTTTGCAAATTCACAAAATACCTACTACGCTATCTGATTTCAGTGGATTTAATTTTTATATTTCAAATTAGGTAGATTGTTGTGTTTTCAGAGGTACCCCTAGCACGAACAACAGGTACCCATATCACGCACAACAAATAAAATTCAGAAAAATATAAAAACTAGTATTAGCTATAAACTATTTTTGTATGCGTTAAATTCTTAGTTTAAATGTCTTCGCGTAGTTAAAATCTGGATTAACACCCACAGGGGCCACTTTAAAATTCAAAATTCAAGCACTTGTGAATGTCATAGAAGCTACGCCATCGGTTCGCAAACCCTAAGACGTTCTCCCGACCTTGTAACGAACAGAACCGGCAAGAAACTCATCAAGGGCTGCTTTTTTCTCCCTGTATATTTCATACAGAGTCGTCAACATTGAAAAATGACCTCCACATTTAAAGTGAGGTAATTTTTTAGGCGTTAATCCAGGTTTTAACTACACTAACACATTTAAACTAGGAAAAAAACGTATACAAAAATAGTTTATAACTAATACTAGTTTTTACTAGTTATTTCGTTGTAATGTTCGCTAGTGGAGACTCGGTAGGCCCTACAGCGAAAATGAGAACTATTTTGTCGCATTTCAACATATTCTCACATCCCCACACTAGCCCGCGACAAACGAACGTCTTTGTAAAAACTTTTGTCAACAGCCGGGCGCAATCTGCTGTTCCTTCCTCCTTTGTGCTCCTTCCTTCCTCATATCGGCTGGTTATGCTAACGACCCAGAAGATTGTTATTGGCCGCCTCTATGCTACTTTTTTGTGTCTAATCTGTGGAAGATGTGGAGCTCGGTGGCGCAGTGGTTTAGCGCCTGGCACAGCGATTGCGAAAGTTAAGCAACGTTCGCAAGGGTCGGTCATGGGATGGGTGACCAAAAATTTATTATCTCGAGCTCTTCCGTGCTTCGGAAGGCACGTTAAGCCGTTGGTCCCGGCTGCATTTGCAGTCGTTAACACCCACCAATCCGCATTGGGCCCGCGTGGTGGGTTATGGCCCATCTTCCTTACCACCCATAAGGAAGGCCTGTGCCCCAGCAGTGGGGACATCAAAAATGGCTGATGGACTGTGGAAGATGAGGGTAAAATATTGCAGTATTCTAAAAAAAATTTTTTTTTTCACTACGTGTAATAGCACCGTACAGCCGCCATGTTGGTTTTTTTATAACGCCCCCTTCTCAAGAACAACGGGGCTGAAAAGACAAATCTAACGATATCTTAATCATAGAAATCCGTTCAGATGTTTGAAAGATATAAGGTAATAATGAATATTACATACAAACATACAATTACAAGATACGCGCGAAAAACATAACCCGCAGTCGGGTAAAAAGTGGAATTAGAAAGTTTTTTTTTAAATCGAATCGAATATTATTGATTGACTACAAATTAGATTAAGTATGGCAAATATTTCGTGCTAAGGATCCTAATCAGTATCCCTAGCACGAACATATATCGAGAAAAGAAACGCGCGTAAAAGTACTCGATTGAGTTATTGTCTATTAGAAATTTAATTTTGATTTTCGACGGTAGATGGCGCTGAAAAAATTTCCATACAAAGTTACACTATCGATTGTTTTTACGCGCATTTTTTTCTCGATAGCTAATAGCACGAACGTCTATCGAGAAAAAAATGCGCAAAAGTACTCGATAGAGCAATTATTCTCTAAAGAAATTTAATTTCACATTTCAGCGGTAGATGGTGCTGTACAAACCCATACAAAAAATGGTCTATCGATTTTTTACGCACGTTTTTTTCTTGATGTTCGTGCTACGGCTTTGCTACGGATATACGTATAGTACCTACCTAATATTCGCGCTACGGATTCTAAGCAGTAAGTACCACTACTAGTATAGTATTATTATCTGTGGTGCACATACCATACCACTAAGCTAGAGTTTGTCTCTGTCTTTTTCTTTACATGTAAAAAGTAAGGAAAAGAACCTCACTTCTACACTTTTAGATGTTTTTCGTTGTTTTTTCATCATTATATCATTATGAAAATTATCTTGCTTGAATAAAATTAAGCATTGTCAATAAATGTAATAAAGTAATTGAAGCAACTTCACAGTACGTTAAAGTGTATTTTGATGTAGAAAATCAATACGTTTCCGCTAAATTTACGTCAAAAGGATGAACCTACGCAAGCGCTTTTGGTGATTCTCGATTTATTTACAATAATCTGTGAGGTTTATACGCAATTTAATATTTGTAGCAACTAGAGAAACTCTTTAGCTTGTCATGTGTTTTTTTGTAGCTACAACTTTGCGTTTTTTTATATAAAAATATAGAGACTTCCCACACCATGTTTTCCTATTACGGACCCTTAATGTCTACTTTTTATTAACAATGCTTAATTTCAGGTACCTACTTAATGAGGTACCACATAATGTTTGCATGAAGTTCCATTGTAATTTCTGTTTGTATTTATCTTCAATTAAAAAACAGTTGTCGACGTAAATAAGTTTTTTTTTCTTTAACATGCTGTTGCTACAAAATCGTTGTTGATACCTAATGCATAGAACACACGCTAAGGTCACAGTTTTATCTCAACCGTACTTACAGCTGCAATGCAAGTAGAGGTATTGCATGGTACGGGTGTATTTAAGGTGATTGCATAAATTTTAACGTACCTACAGTGGAATCTACAATGAATTTTGAACCTTAAACTACTCGACTTAAAGTTTAAAAATGATTGAAGAAATTTGACAGATTGTGAAAGCCCAACGTGCCGTCTACCGTACCTATCGAAAATATAATGTTACAAGCAATCACTTTTTTTTGATAAGAAAAGCTTAAAAAAAAGAAAAACCTCATTCATTTATTTAAATTGATATGCGTAATGGTGTTTTTTATTTTATTTCTTACTTTTTAGAGTTATTTAATTTTGAAGCTGTTTTTGTTTTTAATTTAAAGTTTTTGAAGGAGGTTTTTCTTTTTTTAACCTTTAACCGTATAAAAAAAAGAAAGCACCCCCTCATTCTCTGGCAAAAAAGAAATAAAATGCCATCGTTCACGAAAAACCCTATTATGTCGCAATCAGGCTATATTTTATCATTCTGTAAAAAGTGTTTTTATTATAAATACTTTCTTCATTTTTGGATACCAGAATCGAAAACTAAAACTTTACAGCATATTAGTTCTTTCTACGTGGTCAAACTGCAGCAAGAAACTTTGATTGTGTTCATCAAAAAACAACAAAGATTGAATGAAGTATCCATAAAGCTTTTTTATTTTTAACTTTTTGTGGTAAGTATGGCGTGTAATATTTTATAACATTATATATTTTCAAAAGGACCATAACTCAATTTCCTAATTCACGCTGTTTGTTTTTGAGGAGTTGTTGTGCCTTCGTAGTCCAAGTCTATACCATGCACTAAAAGCATCGGTTGTGATATGCTGCGTGCGGGCAGCAAGCGATCAACAGCTCAATTTTATTTATCTTTTATGTTACCCATAAAAATCAATTGAGTAATTTTAATTACAAACTAATGTAATTAGAATTACTAGTGATTTATGTAGTTGAATTAAATTAATTTCAATTACATGTAATTAATTACGCCCAACACTGTCCAGAACGTCGCAGGCCATAGTTCAGTTTGTTTTGAATTATCTCAATCACTATACATAGGTATAATATTTGAGTTTGAGAAGTTCCCTTGCATATCTTCGATATACAACCTTATATAAACAAATAAATAAAGTCCAAGTTCCAATGTCAATTAAATTAAAAGGACTACACTAAAGGTAGGGTATCCCTTATCCAACAAAAAAATCGGTTCATAAATAACAAAGTCGTCAAGGTGGTTAATGCGAAATCATAGTATTTTCAGGATTACTTGAAAACTACTGAACCGCTTTGAAAAAAAAATGGGACTAACTCGCAAGAAAACTCAATCAAACAAAAAAGAATCAATCAATCTTTTGTAACATCTTTTCACACCAAATTTTATGCAAATAAATGATTATGATTATGATTAAGAATCATCAAAATCGGTCCATAAATGTCGAAGATACGCGTGCGAACAACGATAAAAAACATACAATCGAATTGAGAACCTCCTCCTTTTTTTAAGTCGTTTAAAAATAGAATGCTTTTCTCAAATTAAAATTCAACTCTAATTCAAATTGAATCTCAAATTCAACATTTCTTGGAGACGCTGCCCAATTTGTGAACTGGTGGTAGATTCAGATTCAGTAGCTAGATCGTGTTTTCTAATTAACTTTATATCAATTTAATTCAATAATTATTATTAAAATCAGAACGCAGCTATAAAATAATAAGATAAACTTGAATACATTTTTGTAAAGTTCCGAGCAGGTAATTTAATAAATATGAGCAGCCTTTTTGCTTTAGTCGTCCCGTGACCGCGGCCCCTGGAAAGGTGTCGAAACATCGGGAAACACAAAAAAACAACAAATCAAAACTAAATAATTCTAAAATAACATCTAAATTAACCAATGCGTAAATTGCAAAAGCTGTAAATCTGTAAAAAGTGTGTTATTTCTAATGAATTGTACGCGCGGAAGCCTTAAAAGTGTTTAAAATTCAACACTTTTTTATTAATTTATTATGTCTCAATATGCATAGCGCTCCTCATTCGATAAGAAGAAGAATATGCATAACGTATTCATAATATTAAACTTTATGTCAGGTTTGTAGAAAAGTATTCCGTCCTTATCAATCACCGCACGTCAAAATAATTAAAAGATAAGGTAAGTAGTTACTACAATAAAATTTATCGGCTAGAAGTGCATTGACCGTCGAGGTTTTCAACTTTTAACGATGCATGTCGAAAGGATGTAGCCAACAACGTTTGCATTATGTTGCTTTTTCACAGTCCTAAACTCTATTATCCCTTGAGATATAATATTTTGACTGTAGTGTAGGCCTTCGTAAGATGAAATTTTCTTCTTGTAGAGGTGACTCCAAATCTGATTTGCAATACCAGATTGTGAATACCTTTCCCCAAACCTTTTACTGATGTGATGAAATTTTGTAAATTTTTATACTAAGTAATTTCACTTCAACTACCTACGCAGTCGTCGGGACCGAAATCCATGTCTATTATAAAATAAAATATAAAAATTGAAAATTGAAAAAACCAAAGAACATGGACACATAGTTCTGTCTAGAGCGAGCGATATTCGTGATATCGAGCATGAAAGTGTGTAAGTACATACAGCCAACGATTCATTGCATTGAAACATTGACACCACGACCCAAATAGCGTTTGCATTGCACTTTTGTTTTCAATCCGAATAAGCTCAATCCATTCAGTAATTACAATTTACAATCCAAACGCACTGATGCCTCGCTGAATGAACACAGGTGCGACGCCTGAGGGTTTAAGCGGAAAAATCCGTACCTCGTCCTTTTACTACGGAGAGTTTCCATCGCTTGTTAGCGATCCATTAACCGTTTGCAAGCGGTGTATTCGAAAAGTTTGTGAAAATAACCTTCAATGGATGGAATTTTTGGGTAACCCTTACAGACATGTTGGTCACATTCGCCTATTAATCCCGTGAATGGGTCCGTATTTGGCGTAGCGCCGGCCGTGAACTGTCCTAGGTTACTTTATCCCTACATTCGGGTATTTTCGCGCGAAAGCGAGAGTGACCCGATTTTATTGTGTCTGATTTATATTCGTGCAATTTATGGATACTTAGGTACAATGAATTTGCTGGACGAACTAGTTAATAAGACTTTCTCTACCTCTGTTGTTTTGACGCTAATGGTTTCCTCTCGGGTTTTTTTAAAATTAAAATTGTATTATTTTTAAAGTTGTAATTTAATATTCGGTTGAAAATGACACACAGATGTTAATAAATTAGTTATGATTAGTCACCACAAACATGATACTAGTCACATGAAAGGATAAAAGGACAAAATGAAAGAAAAGAAAAAAGAAAGAAAGGTAGTTAGTACTTACGGGAGTGGTGACAGCGCGCCCTCTGCCGCGTCCGCGCCGCGACTCGCTCTTGACCGTCTGCAACGTCCCGTCCGGCGCCAAAATAAGCTAAAACAACACAGACACACCACGGACTTAACATAAAGCAAAATAAAGGTAAGTAAAATAAAGAAACGTTAACACAAAAAGGGGAAAAATGAATGGAAAATAACATGCAATGGAGTCAAGGTTAGATGGCGACAGATTAGTGATTTAGTTAGCAGTTTTATGTTGCAGTCGTAGTAGAATGTGAAAAGTTGGAAATGATTTTGATGAAATTTAATGTTTCACACTAGTAAGCACATAAAACGAAGATTTTTGCTTGTTGTCCCTAATTTATTTCTTTCAGCTTGTAGCGCCATCTAGGTGTTTGTGATGGAACGAGTGGAGTTAATGCTTTATAACGCACGGCGCTTGAAGGTGATACCGCCACTCGCCACTAGATAGCGTAACTAAATGTTTGCATAGATGGCGCTTTAGTTTTCAAACACTGAATTTTATAAAACCATAATGTTGATTAATTTGAACGTAAATTCAAAGCTAAAATATAGTTTTATGCCGTAGATTGGGCTTTTAGGGTTAAATTATAGTGTTGGATACTAAATGTTAATATTCTTTCTTTTATTTGGATTCAGATAAATGATTTATAATTCGGTAGTGCGCGTGTTAAATAAAAAAAAAGTATTTTACTCGGGTGAGCAACACTTACCAGTGTCTAGCTTAAAATTCATTTATAATTTAAGTAAGTTACATCTAAATTCTAAGTAATGTTATCTTTTGTTCTTTTTATCCTACTAATTAATGTGAGAGTTTGGGGGTTTGGATGTTTCTTCCTCAATCACGCAAAAACGACTAAACGGATTTGGTTGAAATTTGGCACACAGAAAGTAGATAGCCTATATTAAAACATAGAATACTTTTTATCTCGATATTCCCACGGGAACGGGTGAAACCGCAGGCGGCAGCTAGTATAACAATATATTATTATAATATAACATAGTCTTTCATAAAAACCATACTAACTAATTAAATTAAATACAGTTGTGAGATGTACAAATAATAAATGAATATATAGTTCTGTTGCCGAGCTGCCGAGCTGCCGAGCACATGGCACCGAGCAACACCTGGCCTTTTTAGTTCGTTACTCCTGTTTTTGTGTTAGAATGCGCACGAACGACATTCGTTTGTTCTATTCCTCTCTCACTTCCACATATATCCGACTTTTTCTCTTGTCTATTCTTATTCAAATTATAAGTTTTATAATTGACGCTATCTTTTTTGGTCGTGATTAATAAACTGGCAAAGTGACGGTTGAATGTTGATAGCAGCTGTGATAATCTTCAAACTGGTTACTTTATTCCACTATGTCATGATGTAGTAATTATTATAATTTACATATTTACATACGAATGTAATAAATCTTGAGCTGTTTTATCCTGAATTAGATCACCAAATACAACTGTCTAATTCTTAAATTTACGATTAATTAAATAAACACAAGCTTTTAACTGTTTCATAAGGATTGAGCTAGGACAGTATTACTTACTAGGTGACAAAATATTCATAAAATTAAATGAAACGACTAGAAATACAGAATTTCATTCTTAAAAATCAATTAGTTGTAGATAATAAAGCAAGTTACCTAACTGGCAAGATTTCTTAGCTTTAATGAGAAAGTGATGAGGGTCGTGATTCTTAAATCTTCAATGGTTTTTGCCTAACATTCGCAATGTTATTCTTTATAAACTGGGCCTGAAAGCTATTAATAAAGGTCGTAACTCTCGTACGAGATGTTTACGTTTCGTGGGCAGTGTGCGTAAGACGTGGCACGTGGGTGCGTGTGGGACGTGCCCAGATTGGGGCAGGTCGCGGCGGCACGCGACGCGTTGATGATACTTTATGTGAACCTAATGTAATTGACGTGAATGGATTATCTGCAGACACGTCTAGTTATGATTGCGGAATACAAAAAATATCAACTTTGAAAATATTGGAGGCACAGAAATAACATCAACTATGTGAAATACCTACTTACATTATCATGCTCAATAAGAAAGCATTTTATTGCTGTATTTGTTGGATTTTGTGTAAAAAAGTTTATCTTGTGATTAAAAAAAAACAGTTGCTAATAATCAATACAATGGTAACTTTAAACTCCATAATGATTATAAAAATTGCAAAAGAACATCAATATTAACTTGGCAGTAAATACTGAACATATAGCTGAATTGTCTTGACATGATGGATGGAAATGATTGTTATTTAAAATCGGTTAAAAGACAGGTGCGATGTATCAACGAAGATAATAAAGGCACAAGATAATCTGGAACGTTAATCTGTACAGTAAAAATAATGAGGGAATGTGTTTTGTTTCGGTCGAGCTTGTTCGTTTTGCGAACCGTTACTAAATTACAATGGATGCAGTATTTAGTGCCGCTACCCAGCGACAGATGGCATGCATTAAAAATTTGCGGAACTACGCTCGCGTACCATTGATTCGTGACTTGTTTCAAGTACCTACGGAAATTTTAAATATAGTGCATATGATCGGTAAATTATTATTATTTCTAGAAAAATAAAACACAAATTATTACAAAGGATATTAATTTAGCCCTTTTTAAACAGTTACAATCGGTGCAGCTTTAAGAATTTACAATCTTTTTTTTTAGAGCTGTTTTTTAAGCTGATTTTAGAGCTGTTTTTTAAGGATTTTCTACTTGATTTTGATTAAATCTATTTGTAATAGATACGTGTATTTTGTTACAACTAATGCCAAAAGTTCCGCACCACGGAAAACGTATACGATTGAAGTATTCTCCAGACAGAATATTGGGATACAAAGTGCTGAGTAGGGTGTCTACTGCCAGTCAGCAAGATTCGTCAAGCGACAAAATGTGTGATTTCTTCTCGCACGGCCGCCGTTAGCAGGCTTCAACCGAGCGAAATATTGGCGAAACATCATACTGGAAATTTCACAAACCTTTCTACTACAGCGTTTGAAGCTCTATTCAATCTGTCTGGAATAGATTAGCTCAATTAATTATCTACTGATCGTAAAAGCTTTTATTTAGGATTTTAACGACATATTATGTTAAGATCGCAAACTATTCAGCCGTCATTTGACTGACTTTACCATTCTTCAGCCATGATTATGAAAATTGATGAATTTCAGAAAGGAAGTACTTACCTAACTTATATTTAAGACCTACTTGTCTTTCTTATAGAAATATACCATGTAGGTACCTATTTAGAGTGATTTTAATACAAACGTTATTTATGTTGATTGTAAGGAACGTGATGACTCTTTTAATTGGATTGATTACGTCTGACATTTCAAGGGTGGCTTAATAGAAAGTCATGGTTGCCCCCGGTGTCTCATTTTTAATAGTCCAATATTGTTTAGTTCCGTGTCGTCACCTCGCACCCCTGATTTGATACTAATATTAAACAAACGCAGGGGAGTGGTCCGGTGTAAATATCACAAATAAGTTGGGTATTTTATTGTTTATTATCCTTCCTCTAAATTGCAATTTAGTCAAGAGTTGGGATTGACTGTATTGAAAACACCACGTGACATTACCTATTTTGTCAGATGGGCAATTCTGCTTTACCAAGATTTTTATGTAATTTTTTCCGCAAAAACAAAGGCTTCATCTAAGAAAAATTCTCGTGATTATTGATTTATAAGTCAAAAATTGTTTCTTTAAGCTATAGATGCTTATATCATACATATAAGGTGGAGTGGAACCTAATGATGTGATGAAACTGAAAGAGGTGATAGTGTCGCTTAATCTAAACAACATTCTCTATGGTTCCATAGGTCGAAAAACCGAAAAAACATTCATACTCCCATACAAAATGTATTCAGCTGACCAACTTACTATGGAAATGCGAAAAAAAAAACGTTTTTCGACCTATGTTGTTCAGTTTCAGCAACACTATCACCTGTTTCAGTATCATCACTTCAATTGGTTCCATCTTATATAACAGAATTGGTAAAGTAACAATCGAGTTGCTATTAGCTAGTCAAAATGTACACTTAACTAGCCATTTATCAAATAACAAATTATTTATTTTTCTAGGTTATGTTAAATAGAATGGAAACTATAATATGCATCATGCCTGCCCCCGTATTACAAGCTCTTAATACATGCCAGTTTCCTGAATGGGTCTCAATGTGTCTCTTTTATTTACTATACAGCGAGAAAGAGATGTAGCTATAGCAATTCTTAAACCTGGCAAGTTTTAGTAGCCTGAAATACCCCTCCTGGTCTGTTTTTTCTAGGTTTCATACTGTTCACGTTGATTAAATGTGTTCACGTGTAAAATTAGTTGGCGAGACTGCTGGCGTTGTTTATGGGATAACTTTATCGAGCCATTTTGTTTGCATTGTGAAATAAATATTTGTAGAAACTTAGACATAGAGTTTGATCACACACAATAATACAAATTTTAAGGACTATCTACAAATATAATACATGTGAAGACGATGAATAGATCACCTAACTCCTTGTTTTTATGCTCCAAAGAGGGTGAGGACTTATGACTGGATATAATAGTTTTTTTATGCACAACGGGATAGTATTTGGCCTTTACCTCACCTGATGTTCATCATCATCATATCAGCCGCACGACACCCACTGCTGGGTATAGGCCTCCTCTAAGGATCTCCACGACGATCGGTCCTGCGCTGCCCGCATCCAGCGGCGCACCGCGACCTTCACCAGATCGTCGGTCCACCTTGTCGGGGGCCTACCCACGGAGCGCCGTTACCTGATGTTATTAAGTGACAATAAGACCGAAGGTGGAAACGCACTACACCCGGAATCCTCATCACTGAGGAACTGGCTATCACACCTCACCTCTAATTGCCGGAACACAACAATTTTTAAATTGTTGTTATGGCGTCAGACTTAGGTAAGATGGTGGAAGGTATCCAGGCGGACTTGAAATAAGCCCTACCACTAACCAAACACAAATTCTGAACAAACTTGTATTCTTAGGATAGGTATGTGTATTATATCTATTCCTGATCTATTAAGACGCTACAACTCCATAAAACAAATTCAAGTTTCTCTAATAAATTAATAAGATAATATGGTGCGAAATTAAGATACCTAGCACCACATCAGAAATTAATTTAACCCTGAGCAGCTATCGATCGTCCAAGGTTGCACTACTTACATGTGTTATTTGGTTAGCCTGAGAGGGCGCTGATGGGCGGTAATTGGCTTGAAAAGCTCATTTACAGCTTCATTGAAATCTGATAGACATATTTAGTTGAGGCTAATGAAATTGGGTAGTTTTACTTTGTTGTGAGGCGTTGAGCTCGTTATCTAAATTCTTTAACTCTAGTAACATCTGACTAGGTATGTAATTACTAGAGAGTTAGAAATGAGTAGATTTTTGTTTAATTTTATAGTAAAAATTGAGTATAAACTTATGTTTGTCTTAAAACGCAGTATGATAGGTACGTATCGACAAGGATTCTTCGATACCTATTATGGTAACGTATCGATCGCTATAAAAAAAAATATTTTATGCAAAATAACTGATTTATTATCTATCAAAATTATAGCTGCAAGTTAAACACTATTGTTTTCGAAATACACTGTGTTGTGTACTGCGAGTGTAACAAAGTCATCAAAGTTTCGTTCCATAAGTAAGAGATCGCCCCATTACCGATGCATCTCGTGCTCCAATAAAACTCCGAACTAAATTGACTCGTCCACAGCAACGAGTCGCTGTGATTGGCCATTGTTTAATGTCAGCGAGGACATGCCGCCCGGGTTTTTTATCCTGTCAACGACGGAAGATCAATTCAGTGCAATCACGGAACGATGGCACGCACACCAGTTGAAGCGATAGTACCGCCGAAGCGACGAGTAGCTGAACTAAAAGTGATTGCATGGATTTTTCCATAGATGGCAGCACTTGCACGTAACTTTTGTAAATGCCTTTTTACGTAAATTGAGAAATTCTTAATATTTTTGACGTAGGTAAATCTAAATAGTGAACAAATAAATGCTGATAGAATTCGGTCGAGAGGTACATATTTATTTATTCAACGAAGTTTAGTTTGTTTTAAATAGGTTCGTTTTCATGCTGGGCGTTTCTTATAGGTACATTAGCGCATTTATTAATCCGATATAATTTTGGGCACGGTCAGTATATACAGATATAAAAGAAATTTTCTCTCGGGTATTTTTTTCTTTTTTGTTGTTTTGAAGAAAAAGTGACACAAAAAACGCTACAATTTGCCACAATAACTTCCGTTAGCTAAAGGCGATTTATCAAAATCATTGATATCCTTCAAACAAAACTCACTTGTGAATCTGTGCAACTAGTGTGTCGTTTAATTTAACAAATTGAACCGCCTTCCGCCGCGCAAAGTGGCGGATACGACATGATGCCGCATGCCGTGACGCACGGAGCGGTTGCGACATTTAAAAACAATACTTACACTCTCTATTCTATCTATGGTAAACAAAAATCTTCGTGATATGGATGTCTATGGTTTTTTCAGAATGTAGGCATAATAAGGGCCTACTTTTACCTAAGGGGTTCCCGGTGCCTATGGGTAGATTTAGCTTTGTCTTCAGTTAGGTATAGAGGTCTAACTCAAAACAAAATCGCGTATTGCAATTTAAATGCGTAGGTACCTAATACTAGTTGGATCGGATTTATGAAACACATTAATTTTGGTTAAATAATGGCAAACATTTATAACAAATTTATAGCTAAGCAACTCGTAGTCTCTTGAAAAGTTTAACTAACTAATGATAAGACAATAATTATTATTTATATAATAATTAAGTAGGATAGTTTTATAACATCCGAAGACTACTTGAATACGCATATGGTATTAAAACCTTTCTATTGTGAATTGTTTAAAAATTAATGAGAAAAATCTAAGTTACTAGGCATTTAGCTTGTGTTTTGAAACAACATGACACAGCTTATTAACATGAGCATCTTCGAGCAACGCCGGCTTCAGAAGCCCGTCTTACTCTAAGATGAGCATGAATAGCAGAACATAAAAGGCGGTTTTATCACTCTGTTCTTCATATAAAAAAAACTTTAACTGTTTGAACAAAGAACCGTCAATAAAACGCAGCTTAAATGATTTAAATTTGGAATTAAAGCGAAAAGCTCATTCCGATTGACGGGTGAGTCAGTTTCATTGTCCCTTTCGGTCCAACGCTTGACTCACTGTATCCGCGACGTAACGTAGTATTTTGAATGATTTTGTGCGAATGGAACAATAAAATTATCGCCATTATGCAAAATCGGAACAATGCGTGCGTTCGTGTTGTGTTATTTGTTCAAGAAGCGCGGTAAAAACGCTTCGCAAGCGGTATATTCGAGATTGGAAGAGAAAAACGTGTCAAGACACAAACAAACCGAACCGAATGATGCCTACTAATGTACTTTATCTCGCTTATATGCAATACTTATTTAATTAAAAGTAAAAAAAACCAAGTGCGAGTCGGACTCGCACACGCAGGGTTCTGTACCAAAAACGGCAAAAAAATACGTTTGTTGTATGGGAGCCCCACTCAAATATTTATTTTATACTGTTTCTAGTATTTGTTGTTATAGCGGCATAAGAAATACATCATCTGTTCAATTCATCTGTAATTTCAACTATCTAGCTATTACGGTTCATGAGATATAGCCTGATGACAGACAGACAGACGGACAGAGGAGTCTTAGTAATAGGGTCCCGTTTTTACCCTTTGGGTACGGAACCCTAAAAACTGCATACTGAAGATGAACAGTACCCTTAGCACGAACAGCTATCGAGAAAAAAAACGTGCGTAAAATTACTCGATAGACAATTCTCTATGGAAAATTTAATTTTGCTTATCGGCGATAGATGGCGCTGTCCAAATTTTCAGTACAAAATTGCACTATCGAATGATTTTACGCGAGTTATTTTTCTCGATAGCTGTTCGTGCTAAGGGTACAGAACATGTTGCAATAATTCAAATAGAGCTTTTGTAATAGGTAAGTTTGTTGCAATAATCATTTCGTAAATGATCTGCAGCTATGTAGGTTTGAAACAAAACTCGATAATAATGGCTTTTCAATAGAAATTGCTGGTAGCTATAAAACTCGACAATAGTGATATTCCATACAACTTTGCTGAGCCGCCATCCGAGTAGCGCGGAAAGGTTGACTTTGCTCAAACAAGGTAGTCAAAATAATAACCACATTAGAAGCATTTTTGAGTAAAATCAAAAAATCTGTATCTTCATCGAAAGTAACAGGTCAAAACTGAATCTCCTTTCACACCCATTGGCGTATAAAACAAATGAGCATCCCCGTCAGGTGCGAAAAGGTCAAGGGTCCAAACTGACCTCGGTCACAGGGTCCGCCGAGAAAATTATACAACCTCTCTACGGGTTCCGAATCCGAATGGCTACAAAGAATTCGATAGAAAAAGTTTATCGTTCGAATGACTTATTGGTACTTGAAGTGTTTCTGAAAATTAAAATTAAAAAGAGTGGTGTAATAACATACTCGGAATTCAAAATGCAACCTCTAAGAACGAAGAAAATAAAGAGTTAAAATTTATTTGTTTCTGAAAAGAGTTACGATTAATTGAAAAATGATTTGAAAAGTTTTGAGAAACATTTTTACAGTGAAGTTTATTGTTGGTATTTAAAATATCAGTGGATTATGTAACTCTTTAAATAAACACATGACTGTATAATCATTCAAAATGTTGTGAATATGTTTGAAATTCTAGAATACATAAATTTTATCGATGCATGACGATGAACGAACCTTTTTATTAAAGAAGGTACACTCTTAATTTTCGGATTATAATAATCTTATTTTTACCTTAATCAAAAGCACACCTTAAGGGAGTTTTAAAAGTTCATTGAACCAGAAAATCGTGTTTTCTTTAGAACTTTAAAGCGCCCTAGAAAGTCTGAAAATAATGTAAAAAGGGTTCGCAAATTACGAAATTAATTATAGGTAAGACCACCCATCTTCTAGGGAAAGTAACAAAAATATCCTTTTTATCTCACTGACATTCTCCAACGAAAAAAGTGGACCGTGTAATCATTATAAGGATCAAAGTAATTTTTCCTTCTTCAAAAATACAACATGCAGGAAAATATTATACTTACAACACAAAAAGGTAATAGCCCAGAGGCTCAGTTTATTGGAGCAAGCACTGTTGGCTAAGGAAGTAGGTTTGAGCTCTGCAACGAAAAACCAGTTGCACTGCGAACTAGCAAATTCTAACTACTAGTGGCTACGTGAGCTGTAGACCTCGCGATAAAATAAAATAAAATGTCGCCATGAAGTTTTCAAAGGACACAGAAGGTACGTGAGTATTCGCAGCTAGATGCTGCTTCTAATTTTGATAATTTTTCAAAATGTGTGAATATTTTTTTTATAAATTTGGAAAAATTGGCTTGACTAAACAGTTATTTAGCATTATCCTACCTACTCACTGTCACCAGAACCTATTCACTTTCACCAGAATCGGTTGAGAAATGCGACCTGTAGAGCTAGAGGAGAACAAACAGCCGGAAAGCTGGACTGAAATATGGTTTTTTACATATCTCCGTCATTTTAATAAATTTCGAAAAACTGTCTCTACAAAAAATTATATAAAGGTATCAAACATGTTCTAACTAAAAGAAAATTCGTTTCTTATTTAAACGAATCTTCTCCATATAAGTACTTACCAAAACCAAACCTTCGAACGATTAGAAAACTTTCTTATTCAAATTTTGTAAGGAACCCAGTTGTCAATGTCATTAACATACGTATCGTACACATGAATCGTACACAGTTGCGATTGTATAGGACAAACTCTCGGTAGTTTCGGCCGAAATACAGTACATATCTCCGTATATCAAGTTGAGCTATCAGGCAAAGTTACAATTTAATATCTCATTTGTTCACAATGGGTGTGGTGTTACGTAACCCCGACAATAGGCAAAGTTGACTCGCTAACTCCAGATTTTGGCCCCTATTATTATAATAAATTTAACAACTCCACAGTTAATTGTCCAAGTTTTCTACTATTTTTGATGTGCTTGTTTTGTTTGTGGTGAATTTTGAGTTATTGTTCTGCTTAATTTTCTTCGCTTTTGTCGTAACGGTGGTGGAGCTTTGATTCAAACATACTTTCTTTTTTATTAATTTCGAACTAAAACTGAAAAGCTTGGGTATGTTTTCATACAGGCTTAAAGCGCTTTCAGGCTTGCGTATTCATGTGCGCGTATAAAGCTCGTTTCTGCTTACGCGCTCACATGCGCGTTACATTTCGCTCTTTAAACAATGCGTATTCACTCGCTGCCCTTTATAACGTTAGATTTTTCGTACTATTATTATTATTATTCTGTACTATTATCAACTTATTGAAACAAGGTAAATATACTCACTTCAATAGAATTATAATTCAAACAGCTACAAGATGGAATAAAAAGATATTAATTTTGTCGTTTCAAATTCAGCCGATCTTTAAATCTTTTAAAAATCGAACTCTATTATTCGTAATTCAAATAATTATCTCGTTCGGCTCGCCCTCACTGGTCTAGACTAAATGATGGTATGGGGTGAATCCGTAACGTCCCCTCAAGGTCACCAATCGGAGGGTAAGGCCGGAGGAGCACGCCGCGACGCGTGTCCGGTGGAAGCCTAATCAACGGTAATAGCCGTGGCGTAATACTAGCACTATTATTTATTCTGTGGCGCAACTGAGAAATAAAAATGAGCGCGACTTGAAGTAAGTAAAAAGGTTGGTTTTTCAACGGTTTTTTCAATGTTTTTTTTGTTGCTTTGTGCAAGATTAAAAAATGACATTTTCCCATGAAATCAGGGTGTTTACGACTAAATCGAACTAATCGTAATCGTAAAATCGACTTAGGGCCGGTTCCTTTATTCTAAAAACGATTCGTTTTGCTTACGGATGGTAGTATTTTGACATGAAGTAGTAAATGTATCAAACTTCATCCGTAAGCAAAACGAATCGTTTCTCGGATATAGAAATGGGGCGTAAACGTATAGTTGTGAGTTTCCTTACTAATATTGTAAATGTGAAAGAGTTGGTTCGTTTGCTACGCTTTCACGTCTTAAATACTAAACCGATTATCATGGAATTTATCATACAAATTTTCAAGGGTACTTACAGAAAAGGACATAGAGTATCTTTCATTCAGAAAAATAGTAATATTCCCGAGGGATCGAAAAAAAACACGATGACGAAATTGCGAGCGGCCGCTATTACACTCTTTTGTAATTAAAATAAAAGAATGACAATTCATTCTTTGTTTTCGTAGATTAACGTTTCCATACGAAAATTATGAGAAGTATACATACACACATACACACACCTACCTATTGAAAGTCACTCACAAAACATACGCTTCAAAACCCTTCCTTGATTAAAAGTTCGCCACATTGGAAACGCCGAATTCTCACGGGTCGGATGAAGCGCTATTTTTAAGTTTTTCTTTCGCACTAAAATGTTCTCAGAGAAGAGAAAAAGGAATATTTCAGTGAGAATAACAGTTAAAAGCACTCTGTGCGAAGTGGAAATGGCGGTGATGAATGAAGAAATTTCGGTTTTAGAAATGCAGCAGTCCCTATATTTGAAATTAATGGAGAAACGACTTTACTGTTTACAAAAGTAGTAAAAACCATATCCTAACTTTAATAATAAGTAAAATAAATGCGATAGTGGCCTTTTTTGTTGCGTTAAAGGGGCCCAATCGCGCTATTCTGAACGATAAAACCAAAACCGTTACGTTGTCCTTTAGGTTATATTTACCTAAAAACCTTTGGTAAAGCTTAAAGCTTTAGAATTCTCATTTAAATTGTCCGAAATTGGCATCCTTGGCTTTCTAGGCTATCAACAATATTTTAACAAAACTAAAGCGAGTATTTTTGTGAACGAAACTGAAACGGTTACGATTTAGCTTTGGTTTTATCGTTGAACATTTGTGTGATCGGGACCGATCACTGTGAAATTTTGCATACAATGTTGTCATGGTTACAGAAAATGATGAGGGGTACCTTTCATCCAGATAAAAGTAGCTGTTTCTGAAAGATAGAAAAATATTTGCAGATAAATGCCAAATTTTTGGTACTTCTTCAAAATATACTTAGGTCGGTATTACTTATTTACAATGTGAATCTTATTAATTTTCATATTTCTAGACTTCGCGGTGACATTGCAAAAATAATGTTTCATATCCAACCTCCAGGCGATACGTCGCATTACTTTCATCGAAAAAGGGGTGAAAGTGTAATTTCTATTTTGCGAGGGAAAAATCGCTGTGATATTCGCGGGTTCATGGATTGACAGCGGGGGCGCCACTTGCCGCCGTCACCCGCGGTGTCAACGATTTGTGCGTTACCCTATTTGATATAGGTGTGCGGTTGACTTTCGATTTCGTGGCCTTATGGGGTGTCATTCCTTTGCTTCTTTTTATGAATGTTACTTTAATTGCTCACCTTGCAGATCTCGGAATGAAATAAAGAAACCTTGCAAGTTAAAAAGTTATTTGAAGGATTTGTGATAAAATAACATTATGTTTGAGCTATTGAAAGCGTGTGTATATTTGTAGGATAAGGAAGTGATTTCAAATTGTTTGTAAAACTTTTTGTTTTTGGATGCAATTAATCAGACATGTTATAAAAATAATGATTTAATACGAGTATACATAGAAGTTCAGTTTCCTAATAGCAACAAAAGGGGCTTGCCTGAACTTGACCTCGACTTTGGGACTCGGGATTAGGCAGCCGCTGCGGGGTTCACAAGTCGAGTTTTACGACACACCCAACGATGCACAGACTCAACACACTTGCGTTCTAATTTTAAATATTTACACAAAACGAGACTCGAATCGAAAGCATGTTTTATTTACAAAAAACGCTTAAAGCTTTTATTACACATTGTAAGTATTAAAAAAATACAATATTTTCAGACGTTCCATACGTGCGCTACCGCCTTTTACAAATAAAAAAGACATCGTGACGTTTCTCTACGTCTAGCCAGACGCGCATAAAAGTACTCGATATGAGAAATTTCATTTTGCTTTACTGAGGTAGATGGCGCTGTACATATTTCCCATACAAAATTACTCTATCGAGTTTTTTTTACGGGCGTTTTTTTCTCGATCGATGTTTTTGCTACATGTACAGATTATTCACATAAGTTTTCGAATAAAGTAATCGAATAAAAAACCAGACTTTTCAAATTTTAATTTTAGTGTTAAAAAATTTCAATAACAGATTACTTATACTGGTTGTTAAACCAAATATTTGGAAAAAAATCTCAGCATCCTCATCACTTCTCAGCATCTATCTCATGTCCTGATGAAAACAAATTAATAATTGTGTATCTGTATTGACGTGTCCAGTTATTCTGGTGTCCATCAGCCATTTTTGATGTGCCCACTGCTGGGGCACAGGCCTTCCTTATGGGTGCATGGTAAGGAGGGCGGGCCATAACCCACCACGCGGGCCCAATGCGGATTGGTGGGTGTTAACGACTGCAGATGCAGCCGGGACCAACGGCTTAACGTGCCTTCCGAAGCACGGAGGAGCTCGAAATAATAAATTTTTGGTCACCCATCCCATGACCGACCCTTGCGAACGTTGCTTAACTTCCGCAATCGCTGGGCCAGGCGCTAAACCACTGCGCCACCGAGCTCCTCTATTATTCTGGTAACCCACCGTTATTATTGTGACTACTATCCAACATCAAATTCACCGATGTTCTTAGGTTAAAAAACCAGCCAAGTACGAGTCGGACTAGCGCACAAAGGGTTCCGTACCAAAAAGCTGCAAAAAAAAAAAAAACACGTTTGTTGTATGGGAGCCCCACATAAATATTTATTCTATTTTGATTTTAGTTTATTGTTGTTATAGCGGCAACAGAAATTCATTATCTGTAATCAACCTGTCTTGCTATCACGGTTCATGAGCTACAGCCTGGTGACAGACAGACAGACGGACAGTGGAGTGTTAGTAATCGGGTCCCGTTTTTACCATTTGGGTATGGAACCCTAAAACTATCCAAGTGACGTCACATAGTCCAGTACAATATTTTTTTGCTGACTACCACATTCATTTCCTCGCACCCGAACTCCTCAAACGTACGAAGAGCATCCCTCGGCCACACGGATGGCATATCCGTGTTTACGAGGGCGGTCCCTCGGGCCGTCTGGCGCGCGTCTGACCCTACCCTTATCGGGGTAATGCTGTTATCTCAAGGTCACCATGCCCTGTTTATGGATGCAACCTTCGGGGTTCAAGTACACACGGAAATGTGTGATAGAACCTTTTTGCAGGATTGAGGTTGAATGCTTTTGCTTTGTTGTCTCTGGTTTGACCTGAAGTGCCCTCAATGTAACAACGATGTAATATAACACGTAAATGAAACACCGATTATAATTTTTTTCAAAAGGATAAATTTCCAAGAAGCGTTGCGTTTATAATAAACGACACTTTTTAACCCATGACATTGCTTAAAATAAAAATGCAACCTAAACTTTGCAATGTTTGTAGGCATTGGCTGCTAAGCAACAGTATCATAAGGAACAAAGTTATAATAATATTATCACGGCTTCAGCAGCTACGAAAAATTTGCCAATCAAAGTTCTATTCATTAAAATTCAAATATGACAACAAGCTTTCACTAAGGCTTTAAAAATATCAAGCGAATGCTTATAAGAAGCTATAAGCAAGATTACAGGATAAAAACTTTGTCGGAAATAGTCGCTTTAATAAAAGAAAGCCTCCGTAGCTGCTACGGCGCTACGACCGACGCTCGTAGTCGCTTAAGCTCATCTACTTAATAGGTATTGCTACGGATCTTGTACGTGTATATTGAATCTATACGAGATATTATTACCACCGTTGAATATTTATTTAGTTATATTTTACGATATATTGAAATATTAAACTAATTCTATTGTTATTCCGATGTGAAAATATATAAAGAATTTGTTAATAATTCAGAAGTTTTGACTTTGTTAAGTAACTGTGTAAAATTGTTAATAATATGAAAATTCGTGGTCTTTAACTTTTCAAAGATCACGATTTTGATTCGTGATGTGCGGCAGCTGTATAATTCTCTTGCAAGTTAATATTCAATTTTAAAGTATGGCTTTTGTAGTTGAGGTCGTTGAATCTGGCTTCGTAGAAGTCATATTCCACGTTGGTTCCGAATTTAAAAAACTCTATAATAGTGAAACACAATAAAGGTTTTCTAGGTGGTATTAAACCCTCCATGTGGATCGCGGAAGGTTCGCTCGGAGGGCGAGGGGGCGTCACTTTCGCCGTCGCGCCAAGGTCACCCGGACACTGCACATACATGTAAATGTGCGCGCTGTGAGCGCTGTACATGGCTGTACGATTCGGCTGTTTCCGAAACAATGTGTTTGAATTTCGAACAGGGAATTTCAACGATTAATTTTAGCCTTTCTTTGTTTAACTTATTTCATCAATTATAATTCTACAACCTCATAAAACAAATGAGGTACAAGTAAATATTTATCCTGTTTGTTTACAAATTGATTTGTAAGTATATTTATATCTCGCATCTCAAAGGTGTAATGTATAAATTAAAGGTATTCTCCGAATTTATGTCTTGATTTAAGATGTTGTTTACGATTCTGTAAAGTTTTGATAAACGATCCCATTAATTCTGACTCGAGAACTTTATTTCACATGCACATAAATTTAGCCACATTTTTTCTGTCGCTCGTACAAAAATCCGAATACGTTACAATAGAGAATTTCGTAAGAAACCTAAATAGAAATGTGAAAAACACTCGATTATAGACTAGACGCGTTCGCAATTTGTCGACTCGGCGTAATTTAGGCGGGAAATTGATTTTTTATGCCATTAAAGGAGGGGTTGGGGAGAGGGGGGGCGGGGTCGGACACGAAAGTTATCGGATTTTCGCGCCTCGAGCACCGAGCGCCTCTACACAATCGTCAGTTTGAAGGTCAATGGCTTATTCGATGATACCACTACCGTGCCCATTACGATTGCTATTAACTTTGGAACCTATGGATGGAGAAAATTAGTTTTATCGTAAATATTTTCGTGGAAATTTATTTTCAATTTAAGATAATTTCACACGTGACTAAAATATATTCGTGAGTTATTCTCTCGCGCGCGATAAATGCTGAACCTAAGGGTTATCCCTTAGGTTCAGCATTTAACGCGCTTTGAAATTTGGAATTTTGAAAAGAAGATTCTTTTTGGAAAGAAAAGCTTCCCTCCTAATTTCAGTAAAAGCATGGTCCGAACAATCATAGACCAAATTAAAATGCTACGGTATCAGCGAGGAAAACTAAATACATTTCAACAAAGCAATTTAGAGCTCGCTAAAAAGAATTCTCTTTTCTTTCCCTTAATAACTTTTAATTGTTCAGAATCACGACGCAAGTCGGCGGCGTCTACAAAAGTCGATCGAACACGGAAGCGACGAAACGTAGGTATATTGCAACGCTCTTACAATTCGTCTGACGCACACATGCCCAGCGTCGCGTACAATATTCATCAAAACAAACACACACATAGACAAGGCGTCTGCCGAATTACGCGCACACTCCCAAAAGTTACGAGGAGTGAACTATTCTGGGCGTGTGTTGGTGTGAGTGAATGAGAGGGAGAATGTGACGAAATTTCACTTTCCGTTTTGGCAACGTCGCGCGGCGCATCTCCCCGTTCGTCGACATTTGAAAGGGGGTGGTGCACGACTAGTTCGTTCTGAAATCGAAATTTTTAACATTGGTCTACTACTACTTCTATAGAGACGGATATGGTCTACCACTACACAGGAATCATCACAAAAAAAGTAAAAACATTTCTAATGTCAGATGGAAAATAGAGGTTCGAGAATCACATCGAATCAATCCACCATGTTCAATTGTTCAGATAAAGTAAACTAAACTAAAATACTAGATACAACAGGTATCTAGTCTTATGAAAGCAAAGCTTGTTGCTAACAGAAAGCAGCAATCTTATTATTCATTCAAGACTTGTGATGCGAATGCTTTATAGACGTATGTTTATAGATTCGCATGGGTAATTTGAGGGGAGGCACAAAAGGTAGAAGAAGAGACACGAAAAAAATTTAAACTCATTCGTAGTAAACTAACGGTACAGTGTGTGGGGCATTTCAAATACTTCAAAAGCTCTGATGATTCTCGGAAGTGTCATCCTCAATTGGGAGAGGAGTTTGGCGATATAATGCTATCTCTCTCTCACGACTATCGACTCACAAAGGGGCGCGAGTTGAATACTTTTCGTACAATTTACAGTTTTATAATTCCGTTCGCGTTAAATTGAAACTTATTTCAGATTAGAGTTGTTTGCGTATCAGATATATTATTTAGCTTAAATGTGATATTACTCAAGACTTTTTAAGTTGTTTTTTTATTACAAAGTATATTATAACTGTTGTTTATGATAACATAAGTATGATAACATTCAAATTACAGTAACTTTACTGAAAAAAATATTTTCTATGAATACTGTCTATGGCTGTTTTACTAACTACGCTAAACTCTACCTTTGGCCCTTGAATAATTAAAACTCTATCCAACTTCCAAAAACTAAGTGTCATCGTGTCCAAAATTGAATAAAGAACAAAAACAGCGGGACATGCCGCCATCGCGCCATATTGAAAGAAATAGTGGCAAGCACCTGACGTTTTGTATCAGAACGTGATAAATTGTGCGTTTTACTTTTTTATCCTGTACAGACTTTAAATATAAAGTCACGGTTCGCAAATCGATTGGTTAAGGCTCCGTGGCCTGGCTGCGCAGGAGTCGGGTTACGGCGGATGCGGCTGCGGAAGTGGCATGGCCGCCGGACGCCCGCCATCTTGCTTTTGCTCTGCGCGTGCGCTCGGTGCACGGATGTTCTTTTGTTTTATGACTGTTGACCGGTAGTAAAAAGTTTCAAAAGATCGATGTCATATTTTTATTTTTAATGCTATCAGTTTGTTAGAAAGCTACGTTAGGGTGACGTTTAAAATACTGAAAATCATGTTGGTTCTTTTATTTACTCTTATGGAATTTGTTCGGGATTTTATGCTTTTATTTTCTTTACTAAATAAAAATTAAATATTATTCTCACAGTAAGCTTCAGGTCACAGACCCTTGAAGAAAATAAAAGTAAGAAAAATGTGCCTGCTAAAGCAACAATAAATCGTGGTCTGCGCCATTGCGTTAGATGTCATGCATCTGCACATTGATATTTTATTTGTACAGAAAATAAACTTTATTACATTAGGAATACGGCTCTATATCTCCAGTTCATCTTCTCGGGTATTCTTGTTGACATTTGACAGCTTAGATAACTGAATAAAGTCGCTTTGTTGTCGAGATTTGGCAAAAAAAAACAGGTAAAGGTCTTTTGTGCAGATTGTGTAGTGTTACACGCTTTTGTGCTACGAAAGCTTCGATTTGCTTGTGCAAGACACAATCTGATAAATTATTTGCTAATTTAGTGTGCGATCGCACCTGGCAACACTTTTACTGTCAAGAAGATGCTCCCGGATTCCATTTTGTTTTTGTTTTTTTCAACAAAACAGAAAATTGCTTTGAAGCTGGTAACAATAGAAACAATAATAATGTTTTCAGGTCACTAATAAATAATTTTTGAAAAAGTCATGTCGCGTAAGAAATGTTTTGTTGCCGAATTTCCCGATTATTCATTATTCATGTTACAGTAGTCTTGCTATTCAGTAAAGTTCTGAAAAAGCTATCGTACTTACTGAATTGACTGAAGGAAAGTCAATAATTTCACGTTAGATTCCACGATTCCGATTCTTGCGCCTAATTATTGTATTTTTACAATTTGATGAATTTTCTTTCATTCATATTTAATATTAAATAATAAAATAATAAGATTGGGTGAACATTTGGGTGCTTTTCCTCTAGAAGTACCTCACTGAAGTCATTTGCTACGGTAGCGCCTACTGTATCATTTGTTTAGTAGGCTTCAAAAGTGATAGCTGTATGACAAAGTACTGAAGTGGTCAGTAACTTCCGAGGACGACTGTACCAAACATACATTACGTATCACGTCATGAGCTAAAAGGTTGAATGAGTCACCGCGGGGGTGTCGAGGGTGAAAATGCGACGTTGCATTTTTCCCCGCACCGGGTCCTACGCAAAATGCTCTGTTGCCGTTCCTTTAATTACGGGACCACAGCGCGATTTTTCTTTTTCTCATAATTAGTCCGATTTGTGGCCAGATTGTTAAATCGCTAAGCTTCTCAAGCGCTTATTACTTTTTACGATCAAAAAACTTTAAAACGCCATAATTTACAAGGGTTCGGACTCTTTTGTCCTTGACCAATAGACTTGAATCGTACATCGATGGATTTGTTGTCCGATTCGAGATATCGGCTCATAAAGTATGTGTTTTCAGTATCTCGGATAGTACAGTCAGCAATGAAAGTCGCTTAATGGCGGCGGGTCCATAGAATAGCAGGACAACATTTCAGGACAAGCGCCATACCTATTCGTGCTCTATGAGAATATACCTTTCTTACGATACTATTTATATCTATTGGGTCCAGGAACAGAGTCCATACATTTGTGCCCATACACCCCTTTTAATGAGTTTGCTTACAACTGAAAACTTTTTTTTTACGATTAGGAAGCTGTCGCGTTTAACTTTGTGATAATAAAGGTCTAAGTCTAAATAGGTATTTGAATAAATCATTTAAAAGGTTTAATTTAAAACTGTAAAATTAGTAAAGTCTAAATCGATGACTAAATGCGCCTAACTCTTGTAAAAGGTAACCTTTCAAAGGTAGTAAAAAATAAAAACTTAATTGAAAAGTTTAATGTTGATTTGAAACCGTAAAGTTAATAGTAAAATCTGAACCTTGCGATGTCTTTAAAGCATTAAACAAAATTTTAATGAATCTAATTTATGTAATTGTCGAATGAATTTGGGTCATTGGTTCTTTTCCCTTGCAAATTAAATTAGAGTTTAAGACGTACAGATATTATTATTTTCTTAGAAATCATAATAAATACGCGATAACTAACTGATGTATTATTTCGTTGATTTGTGTTGTCTTCAGATAATTTTATCCTTATTGCATCGGTTTTCAATTAATTTGATTATACATAGATACGTTGTTTTTTGTTTTATTTGAGTATACAAAAATGTTTGCTAAAGAACAGATAATGAAATGACCAGATAAACTAAATTGGTGTTTAGCGTTTGTTTGGTTTTTAGTTCTAACTACGACTCTGTTACCTTGCTATAGTTTTGTAGTCCGTCGCCATCCTGCTACTCCGTGATTTCTGAAATTGACTGATGACTTACCTGAAACAAAGAATTTAGGTTTAAAAAAAGAACCCAAAATATGATTGATAAATTATTAAACAGAGAAATTGACAGGATCGAGTTCACATCAGGATCGAATAAACGTAAAAAAATGATATTTTGGTACATTGAGAACGGTTTCCATGGTTTCCATAGTACCGTTTTGTCGTTTACTCGATTCCATCGATCTCGATATTCTCGATCGCGTCGGGAGTAACTCCATTCTAAATATTATAGACACAACGCTTGTGTTATATCGTACGTTTGATTTTCATCAAACTCTTGCAAACAAAAAAAATGATATTGAGAATGTTTCTAAAATTATTTTCGTCATTTCTGAAAATATTATTATATTGTGCGGTACCACGGTTGTACAGGAGTTTTTATCAAGGGGTGCGATTTTGACATTTCAAAATGACACGCTCACCAAACCAACCCCAATATTCGTATTTTATTTATAGAATTATTTTTAATTTAATCGAAATAAACTGCATATTGTGATACCTATTTATGTATCACGATGATGCTATTTTAGAACACTTTAAAGCTTAAAAGGCGCCGCATAAAGGTCATAATTTAAAATTAGAACAGTCTTTAGGACTTTTTCCTGCCAAAGCAGCGATATTGTTTTTTAAAACCTTTTTTAAAGCAAGGCATAGTGTTGGGACATCAGTCGTTAATGGAACAATGTGATAAATCCATCCACGCCAGCTGGCAGGCGGACATATGGTACCTACTTCCTGATGCTCGTTACGTTACCTGTGCAGCTGCTCTAGCGCGTGCGCGAAACCATAGAGACGTTAATGTGGAAATATTGTGGCTATGGTATAATTTCGTTGTGCTTGAAATGCAGAAAAAATTAAATGAATAACCTTATCATGTATATACAGAAACAATGAAATACATAACCTAGACAAGAATCCAATTTTAAATTATTACTTACTTAGATATCTCACATCATAGTAGGTATCTGTTATCAGTTAATCGGACAAATATTCAAGCAATACTCCCTAAAAAGTGTGATAATTTCAGGGTTTATACAACGTGTAACCTTCGTGTAAAAGAAATAATGGCTAAACCAGAATATGGAAGATAGGGACCAGTAAACTGAAAAACTTTTACTATGGGACCAACTTTGAAATCGCGAAAAAAAAAAAACAGCTGTTTCATACAAAATTGATACTATAGTTATAATTTTATATATTTTTAATAAATTCATCTGCAATATACTGGCGTGTTGCTTATTAATTTCTTAGTACGGAGCCTGTGATATTTCAGTTCCGTTGGCTAACCTTTCCTATAGGCCATTATGGTGGAATTCCGAACTTCTAAGCGATGTGCTTAAATGTCAGTGGCATCAAGGTTTTTTGTATTCAAGAAAATATTATTAATTGGTAGTTATCATGTTCAATTAGGTTGAAGGTTCTAAGTCAATGTTTCTATTTTATATCATATATCCTATATATTTCTATCTATTTTAAATACCTATTTATTTTTGCTGACCGTTTGGTAGTATTAACCAAACGGTCAGCAAAAATAAATAAAATACAGGGTGTTGGAACATCCTGTATTTTATTTCCCTTCGTGAAATTACCTTAAATTTAATGAAAGAAGACTTTATTTTGATTTTAAAAATATTGGAACTGCATTCAAAGATTTTTGAAAACAATACTAGAAAAAGACCACAAGCATGATTTTAATAAAAATGCACATCATGTAAAACTCTCTAATTAGGTTGGTATGTAATTATTTATCAAAAGTACGTACTTACAGGAATTTAATGGTATAACAGCAATACTAATATGTATAACCATTCTACTACTTTACCTGATTGCGATCAATGTTGAGATATCTAAATTTAGACAATGGAAATACCAGTAAGTGAGTCATTGTGAATATTTGGAACCTCGAAACTATAATATAATCTACGAGTATATAGAGAGCTTATAAACTAGGGTTTTCTAGCTCTCAGTGAAGATGCTGTTTTGAACTATAAGGATTTTGTCAAAACATAAATTAGACAGTTGTGCTCGATACAAATCCGATGGTCATTCGATGCTTTTGACTACTATACAAAAGGTTTGACATGTCAGTTTTGATTTGACATTTCGGTATCGACAAAATCCCTCTCTAATTTTATCTCGTGCTACACTGTGTACTTATTTCTTGTGACTCAAATAGATTTTTTGATAACCGATAAATATAATAATGATTTTGTCCTGGTTTTTAACATGATATTATACATCTGTAACTGATGAAGTGGTCGGTGAGATTAGTAATTATGTGAAATTAAAAAAACAAAATACTTCAATAATAAAAATTTAACGTTACTAAACTTGTAAGCTTCTATTGCCATGCATAGAATGCGAAGTCTTCTACCTGGGTGTACCATAAAAAACAGGTCAACGACCTCGACAGCTGCTCCAATTCAAAATGGCGGACATTTATGTCAAAAATTAATAAATGCAAGCGAGTTTTCGTTTGATGGATCATGTATGGAGCGATTTACTTTACGTTTCGTTCTTTATTCATCGCCCGGTTTTTTAAAGGATTTTTTTAAAGGATGGCATTAAGGTTAGGATTTTTTCTGAGATTAATCGAGTGTGTACCACTTTCTACCTGCATAATTACGTACCCTTGCCTTAATGTGAACTTTTGAAGCTTTATTTTCTTTACAACTCTTACGCTTTCTCGTTATGAGAAAATAATTGCTTGAAAGAAACACTTGTCGATCTTAGGTGCTTGTTTGTTTTAGAATGATTTTTCATTGTCCTGACTAGTCATATAGAAAAATTCAAAATGACGAATAAATGTGAGTAACTTATTAATTAGTTAGGTATTCCATCTTGTTAATGCTTAAACATTTGCTGAAAGAACTTTAAAATAATGTTGCTCAATTCAATAATTATATAGATTATTATCGAAAAATATAACGCGCATAAAAACATTCGTCGTTAGATTAATTTTGTATGGGAAATTTGTACAGAGCCATCTACAGCCGAAAAGCGAAATTCGAGTAACGAGCGCGCACGTTTTTTTCTAGATAGATTTCCGTGCTAGGGTACGTTCGCTTGTTCAAACTAAACCCAACATTTGGTAGCAGATGACAGATGCGTGTCGAATCACGAATGACTACGTTTTGTAGTAAATAGAGAAAAACTATTTCTGTTGTAGTTTGATTGGGAACGATAGGCCTTTTATCTTACTCTATGACGTTAGGGTACCTAGTTTAGTTTTCTATTACTTATTTTAAAAATGTTTTTTTTTATAATTCGTCTAAGTTGATCTAAGATCTAATCAAAAAATTCGGCAGGATATTTTCCGTGACTATGTTTCATAAAATTCTGAAATATAAGTGTAAAAACTTATATTACTTATAAACTATTTTTTTATGCACCTTATATATATTTAATTAAGAATAAAAAAGGAAACAACAATGATCTTTTAATATGTCTCTAATATACTAACATTAGGTTATAAGCTATTAACAACTAACAAATAATAATAAAAAAGATGGATGTATTCTTGTGCGATATAAAATTTATTTAATTTTATTTTTATTTAACATTTTTTGAATAACTTTCAATACTTTTCATTATGTATTTGTACTAGTTTTAAAACACAAACAAAACAAAAGCGGACACTTTTGATTAAATTCCATTTTTTGAATTAAATAAAAGTATAGAAGAGTTTTTAAAAAAATAAATAAAGACATATTTAGATCATGGTTATTGCCTTTAAACAGGCACTGACTGACCTGTTTTTTTTTTAGATTAATAAAAATAAAGAAATTATTTGAACCAAGTAGTTTAGTTCCTCCATTATAAAATTCGGTCACATAATTAAAGATACCAGTCGATTTTCATACAAACGAGGTAACTTTGAAACTTTGGTTCTCCTCAAAGGATTGACCTAGCTGTAATCTGATGATGGCCATATTGGCGATATAGGGAATGAAAGGATTCAGATCGCTTAGGATCAGAGTTAGGAGTTAGGATCTCAGAATGCTGATCAGATCAGTTGAGTGTGTATAGCGATCTGAATCTCCTCCATTCAGTCCCTGGATAGCGATCATCAGATCACAGCTTAGGTCAATCCTTGGCGGAGAACCAAAGCTTCAAAGTTACCTCGTTTGTATGAAAATCCACTGGCGTCTTTAATTATGTGACCGCCACTGTACCATAAAAGTAAGGGTATTTATGCATGAATGTAAACTGGATCTAAATCATACATGTCATTATAGATGACATTGCAGTACTTCCGTTGAATTGCAAGACCCCGTATGTGCCCGTAGCATCGATAAATATCACTGTGACAGCCTCAATGAAGCGCTAACTGACTCAGGCCACCGACAAATGTCGCCAAGTGTTCCACAGACTTAAAAAAAGTAAAAAACATAACTCCATGTATGAGCATAAATCAAATAAAGGTGCCTACTAACGTTACAATGTTTGAGGCGCGGCGGAAGCTCCGCTCAAAAACCGGAGCCAAATCATAAATTACAAACAGTTCCCGCCGGTGTCGAGTTACATGCAGTTGTCACGTAATTACGATTATCGAAAAGGTGACGATAAGAATCGATTTTCATTCAAAATCTCATTATTACGTTAAATTAATAAGCACTTCAAAGTGTACGGAGCTTTTATGAAACGTTGATCTTAACAGTTGTTCTGCAGCAAATGCTTAAATATCGCTTATTATTTTATGACCTTAAGTAACTGGAAGCCGTCACCTGGCGGGCATAAAATAATACTTTTAGTCCTGAAATTATACTACATGCATCCAACATAAAACAGTAAATACATGGTTTTATAATGGTTAATTGCGAGTATTGAGACTAACTACCATCATCGCTTAATCGCTTCGTATCGTCGGCCATCTTTAAAAGCGTACTATTTACCTCAATTACACCTATACTCCACCCCGTATCTCCAGTTACCCTACTGCTGCATAAAAAACTGCAATTTGCCTATCAGTGCTTGGGTCACACAATAACTTGGCTTATACCCCAGCTGATTTAGAAAGAGCTGCCGCGCTTCCCTATACCTTGAGAATTAGAGAGCTAAAGGGGGAGGCTTATGAAGACAGAGGGGTCAACTGTCGTTGGTGAGTGCTGAAAGGGTATGGGAAGGCTTGAAGCTGTGAGGTCGTTAGCCTGCAGTTGATTGTTCGATGAGAGGCGCAATGACTCACTTGTATGTAAATAAACGGGAAAATATGTGGGGAAGCAGGATACAAGCGAACGCGGAAACACCTATACGCTCTAAGCTGGTTTTAACCACAACTACGAAAACGCTCCATACTAACGTTGATGGCATTCGGCATTTCATACAAACTTTCAAGACCTTATTTTCGAAATGAATGAACCGATTTAAATGAAACTTCATACACAGAAGCAGAATACATTGGTCTAAAAACATTTTTGATAAATAGTGTTACAATGAAATTAGACTGGTTTTAAATTTTTAAGAAGAAACAACCAAGTATCTTTTTTAAAATAAGACATTTAAAAATGTTTTGATCTAACTTTTTAGACCGATGTATTCTGCTTATGCGTATGAAGTTTCATTAAAATCGGTTCATTAATTTCGAATAATAAGAACTAGAAAGTTTGTAAGAAATGCTGTTTGCGTAATGTCTTAAAGATTTTCATCAAATTAAATTTTTCTCCAAAATTACTTGCGACGCAATCTCTTGTTTCGAATTACGAAGAGCTTAAAATTTCAATTCTCAGATACGTATTTTTCGTAATTGATGTTTGTACTTCTCGTTTCGCCAGAACTTAATCCGAGGACACCGTTTTCCAATTTGTGTTTTTAAAGTGCTTTTATATTTATCTTTTTTAATATTAAACCACATAATAAAAAATAAGTTGGTAGTTATGTTTTTTAATTTTCTATCATCCAGCTTAGTCTTCATTATTCAAGAATACGATATTATTTTCGGAATAAAAATTACTTATCTCGTCAACGCCCGGAAAACGAGACACAATGGATATTCTATTGTTGTCCGGTCGCCGGCGACCACTCGGGCGTTGATGAATAAGAAGCAAACGGTCTCCATACAAACCCCGAAAACCAACGTTTCCCACCCTCTAACTTAAACCTTCAAATAGCGTTATGAATTTTACTATGCTGTTGTGATGATCTGTACGTTTTGATTTTTTTATATTTATCAAAGATTTTGAAATGTTTTGCAATTTAGTGATTTCATAAAAAAAGTAACAATATTTTCAAATCTACAATGAATATTAAAAAAAACAAAACCTAAACAACGACATACAAAAATATAATTACTCTGAGATAAGTGATAGTTTAGATGGTGGAAAATGTCATCAGCATTTCTATGGAGACCATTTGCTTCACAATTCTCATAGGTAGGTAATTTTATTTTCTAACAGATTAGTTCATTTCGTCGACCCCTTATTCATAAACACTAGATATTAAAGCAGTGTGTAGTTTATATAATATTTTGTTCATAAGAACATGATAACATTACAATGTTATTTTGTAAAGAAGTAAAGAGACAAACACTTTGTGCTTAACTATTTTGAATGAACTGTTTATGAATGAGAAGGTTAGAGTTTACCACCTCTGTAGCACTTCTTAATCATTTATTTTTAATCTAGTTTCCATCATTATCTGTAAGGCCAATGACCCTCTTAAAAGAAAAAGGGAGGAAAGCGTTTCAAAAATGAATTCTCAGTCAAAGTGCGTACGAGTCGGCGTATAGTTCGTTTTTTCCTCTCGACCCTTATAACTGGGGAGTGCGTTCAGTAGGTCGTGCGGGGAGGGTCCCAGGTTTACGCCTTCCAGGCTTTAGTACATTATGTAATACCTAAACCTACCCTAGTTATGGCACGCACGAACCATCGACGCGGCAAATTTCTAGATTAATTAGGTCATAGTCAAGTTGAGCTAAAAGTCACCTTTTTGCTGATGTACGAAAAACACTTCAGCTAAGTATCCGATTTGGGAAAACCATGGAGGTTAACGATTTCAATAAGTAAATATTTGGAACTAAAATTATCAAAGTAAAAATAGAGTTCTTCTTATCATTAACTGTAAGATAAACGACGGTCATTAGCTTTACAAATAAGATTTTATATTTTTAAACATACGAAAAAGATAAGAATTTTTTGTATCAAGGTCAATCAGTGTAGTCTTCTATTTCACGCTGAAACAAATGTATGTAATAAATAGCTTCGATTGTATTAATATTCAGTATCGAAAAAGCCGTACCCGTTTTCAAAACCACGTTCGAAGTTCAACGAATAATAAAAGTTGATTTTGTTTTTAAAACAGCACATAGAAAAAGGAGGAAAAGCTATTTTTGTTTCAAAAGAGGTTGAATGCGTTTTCATAATCTGTTAGGTCGGAACAGTGGAGATTTGTAGGTTACGCGTGCAGCCTATTGCCCTGTGGCGTGGGCGGGGCGCTTATTATCACATAAGCCCTATGTGCACTACACGCACACAGCCATGCGGAAAAGGAAAACATTTGCTATTTGAATTTCTTTGACGTAACGTGCGTGTTTTGTTTTGACTTCTGATTTGTGTACTTCCGTCATCTTGTTATTAGAGGTTCTTATTTCAGGGAAGAAAACGATAAACAAAGGAAAAAATTGGGATTAGAATAATGTACCTATACAGCAAAAGGACATAAGTAGCAAAGCTTAGCTTGAGGAGAAAGGTAAGTCATTATCCAAAAGGCAACACATTAGAGTATAATAAATATTAAGAGATTTTGCTAAATGCTAATAATGTACTTAACATCAAAAATCTCTCATCTATTTTTTAATGAACCATAGAAAAACTAACAATTTATGTTGAAAATGGAAACTCAACGTCGCTTCCACGAAGCGTTTAAAAGCAGGCAAAGGAAAAAAATCTTTGCGGCCTCTTTCATTCCGATTGTCTTTATGTATTCCAAAGCGTGCAGAATTAGATCTCTCTGACGTAGAGGGGGGGAGGAATGGGGGGTTGAGGTGAGGAAAAAAGGGGGGTTGTTCACGCTGCATGGCCCCGGCGCGTGTCAGTGGGGAAGTCTCTAATGAACTGTATAAACTAGTACAGTTGCGTATGTAAAACTATTATGTATAGGTGCGTTTTTTAAGAGGTAAATAAAAAAATATTATTAAGAGCTGAGTTGAGTATCTACAAGACTTTCGTTTTTTTACTTGTCTGCGGAATTTGCTATGTTATAGCCCTCTATACAAAAATGATACTTTCGAGTAAACTAGTTGTAAATGGCTGATAGATACTTAACTGTTCTTCTCTTGCTGTGTAATAATATAAGATTGTTCTTAAAATCTCTATCGCTTATATAGATCTATCCAGTTTGAAAACTAAACAATCAGAAAATACTATATGCATGCTCTATCATTATTAAGTTCACTCTGAATTAAATAAAATCATTTACCTGACCCGCAAGCCGTTCTACCTTAGTTTACTTTTTAAATCGTTCTAAAAGCCCTTGAGCTAGGCCGGTGTTGCGCCCAAGCACCCGGGGCGCGGAACTGAATGCGTGGGCACGCGCCCTTACGCCGTTCTGCCTACCCCTGCCTCACGCACACTGCACATCACTTGCTCGCGTCATTATGAGAGTTTTAAATGTCGAACGTGAGCTTTTCAGGTGAATTGTTGTTTTGGAGGGAAACAGTTTTTTTTCTAACAATGATGTCAAAGGAGTGTTTTAATAAAGATCTCTATAAAATTCTATTTGGTCTGGCATGGGTGCTGCCAGGATTTTTTCAGGGAGGTGCATCTGCCTCTACACGTAAGTACCTACTTGTTGTATGATCTGTGGTCTACACAAACATTATACTATTAGCTTACCCAATAGAGGAGGATACTGAATTTATTGACAAGGCGATGAATGGACAGCAACTTACACGCCTGTAATTTTTAATTCAAACAGTACCTAACTTAATAAAAAACCTATGTATTTTTTCCTGACATGGAAGTGCAAGTGCAGCCCCTTGCAAAATTGGTTAAGTATTTATTTATTTTAGTAGGTAAGTACAAAGAAATAATAACTAGCTATGTTTGATCTTATTTACGCCAAAGTCATGACAAAACGACAGTGCCTTTTGCTCTGTTTCACATTTTTTAAGTGTTTACGAGTTACGAGTTAGTTTACGAGTTTAGTTTAAATAATGTAAACCTACCCTTAATCTAACTTATATGGCTCATATAAGAATCCTTTACTAACCTTTATAATCTTTTCTTAAACTTACAATATTTTTGTTATTGTACCCAAATTGTTATACAATCCAATGTTAGTTAAAAGTAATACATTTTAAATCTTAAGCAATATTATCCATATCCCTAATGCATAAACCCTATTATTGATAGTGGCATCGCATATATTTTTCACAAATGTTTATTGCTCAAGTCTCGTAAATTGTAATAAATTATTGGATCTGGTCGGGGCGTATAAAATCCAATTTTAATAGTAATAATAAAATGCATCAAGTCCAGTTTCGTGCGGTAAGGGTGCATCACGCACCCCTCACGCACTTACACACACACGCGCGGAGTTTACAAGAAGCCTCGCTGTGATTGGTGGGCTGTGCGGCTGTGCCCGTGTGTGCGTGCCCGTTTGGTTGTAGACGAGCTCGTATGGATAGAGTTATTTATATAATGTTCTAGGCTGTATGAATTAGTTGCGTGCATTGGGGTAGTCTTTGCTAGGAAAAAGTATTGATTTGTTGCATGTGGGCCGAGCTCGCGGAGCTTCGCGAACGTTTGATTTGTACGTCGTATCTCACGAATATCCATTTAGGTATTTATGTAAAATAAAATACAAAAAATATATAAATAAATTGAATAGATTGTTGTAACCATTTATAAGAATTTTTGTAAGATACTTATAGTTTGCAGGAAAACCAAGAGGAAAACGCATGAGTATTTTGATCCAAAAGTAGTATTGTAACGAAGATACTACTTCCGCCCCCCGTCAATAGATGGCGCTGCGCTACTGACCGCTTCGTTCTACATTGCGGTGTTAAGATTTTTGCACATTCCTTAATATACCTGCCGAAGTCAATGTTTAAAGTAAGCAAGTAGGGACTGAGGAATTCAGAAGCTGACGCTCCCGGCACTTCTGACCCCTCGACCACAACCTTCGGGTTTAAAACCAGCTTCAGCGGACGCTCACGGCCCTGAGACTGGTAGTAAAACCGCGCGGGTCTCTCGATATCCCATAGTGTAACGTATAGTATCGACAATATATAGTTATTACAAGTCACAACTATAGTATTATTCGCTACCGCGGCGCCCCCTACCGGACTTCCTGCTACATATTGGCGCCAACGTTGTGGCCCGAAGCCCGACCCCGACAAGCTGGCAAGTTCTAGTAGTCCGAGTAGCGACGAATGGAAAACGGCGAGATCGAAAACACCCAAAGTCGGACCTACACTGCGGGAGAGAAAACGTAGATTGTTTGCGAAAATTCGTGAGATAGGAAGGAATTCAGAAGCTGACGGCTCCCGGCACTTCTGAAGTTCTGACCTCTCAATCGCATCACAATCTTCGGTATCAATACCAGCATCAGCGGACGCTCACGGCCCTGGGACTGGTACTAGAACGTCAAGCTTGGCAAGTCCGAGAAGTAGCGACGACGACTCGAAAACACCCGAGACTGGCGAGACCTACGCTACGGCCGAAATTGACGTCATCATTCACTGCCGCTCCTGTATTATATACAAGTGAGGCTGCATTAGTGCAGGGGGAGGAATACTCAATGATGAATGAAAGTCGATTGTATAGCGACACTGATCGTGATGTAATGCAGCAAGTTACACATTTACTCAGAATGAGAGGAACATTTACCACTATGTATACGTATGATCCAACTCGTCCACTACAGCGTAAGAATAAAAGCCTGAAGACTCGACTAGGCACACTGGTCCAGGATGATCACCATAGCTGCGAACCCAGAGCCAAAGAAATTGGGCAACCTAATGAAGAAGGAAGGAAGATGCAAGCGGATAAAGCTCGAAGAACTGATCTGGGATACAAGCCTGGTGATCTGATGCTTGCTAATGTGACACCACTTGCCAGTGATCAGGAAGAGAGGACGTCCGAAGAAACAAACGTAGAACTTCTTCATTTCCTGTCCCTTCTCGTCGGGTCGACTTCGAGGACAGAGGGGGAGAATGTAACGAAGATACTACTTCCGCCCCCCGTCAATAGATGGCGCTGCGCTACTGACCGCTTCGTTCTACATTGCGGTGTTAAGATTTTTGCACATTCCTTAATATACCTGCCGAAGTCAATGTTTTAATTAAGCAAGTAGGGACTGAGGAATTCAGAAGCTGACGCTCCCGGCACTTCTGACCCCTCGACTACTTCCTTCGTGTTCAATACCAGCATCAGCGGACGCTCACGGCCCTGGACTGGTATGGTTAGGGAAAATCGGGTCCTCCTACAAATATTCCGTATTATTGTAATCCTCTATCGGCAATAAAGTAATTTAGCGACAATCTTGCGTTTATTACTCGCTACTGCAGCGCCCTCCGACGACATCCCGTTACAGTATTAAATAATAAAAGCTGTATCAACATTACCTATTAACAATATAAACTAAATATAATCTTTGTAAATCAGTATGGACCGGTTAAAACCGGTTAAGTCTCTATCGCGTTACTTCAATACGCAGCAGCTTTAATTCATGTCTTGAAATTTTATTATCCATCGACAATAGAGCTTTTCACAACTGCCGGTTTATATGGCGGCCATGATGCCGTCATGGTTTATTTAAATTTGGAACTATAAAAAACAAAAGAACATTAATCATGTCAAAAGGGAGAGACTGTAAAACAAACTTATTATATTTTGTTTAATTTAATAATTTATTATTTGTCATAATTTTTAACTGAAGAAGTAATAAAATATACTTAGAAAAAAAATAATAATACACGACTGCCCCGCCAAAAATTGCAGTCGGGGGACCGTTTTGCATAACAATTTTTAGTCAAAGAGGTCAACTGCATTGACACTTGTTACTTATCATTTTAGTTCGTTATTGGCGGGGCTGTCGTATATTTTTTTTTTAATTAATTTATTTTTATTAACACATTTTAGTGACAAATTATATAAATAGTTTTGGAAAGTGCTCATCATTGCCTTACATTTATTTTTGATACCCATATTAAACAAAAAGAAATCGCATTTGAGTGGCGTCGTACAGTCGCCATATTGATTTTTTCTAATAAATATAGACAGTGTCACTTGCGATGCTGTGAAGATTCTAACAATATTTCATTCATCCAAATCAAATCCGTTTAGGGCTTTAGAAGTTATGGTGGAATAAAGAAACTCACATACCCACATACAAACATACACTTTGTTTTATTGGGCAGTCGTATCATAATGTTTTCATTTGTTTGAATCGTTATGGCTTTTCATTAATTGACATAATTATACAGTAATACTTTTTAGTGATAATGTAAAAAAACCTTAGAACAATCATTTAAAAAAACAGAACATATTCGTTACAAGCTACGTCATGGGAAAGTCTCTAATTTCTAAATTAAACGACCGACGCGCTTTAGAAAATTACACAAAGCATTAATACACGACTCTTTTTACGCGGCGGATGTGTCATGCCTCTGTTATAAATTAAAAATATTTTTTTTCACTAACTAAACCATATTGCTACAAATAAAAAGTAAAAAAAAATGGTTTTGTATAAAAAGTTTTTCTGTGTTTCAAAGCTCTGGCGGCATTATTTTAGATTAGAAAATATCGACGCTTTGTTCGTGTTTCTGTATTAAAAACAAAATTGCCTTAATTTTAACAATTTAAACAGTTAACTTGAGTAAGATTACTTTGACATAAACAAGCGTCTGAACCGTTTCCTGTTTATTTTTAAGCAACGGACACGAAGAAGTCGGTTATTGACAAATCTATGTCATAGGATATGTTACTTCGAACCAACACTATTATAAATCAGGACGTTTTCAAAGTTGTACAAAATGGTCCATTTTTGAAAATTGAGTTCAGTACTTCCAAATTATTCTAGGCTTACCAACCGGCTTTTCTTTTTCTTGAATGGCTTAATAAAACTGCATCATGCTTTAATAAATAAAATAATAATAATATAAATGCTTGGACAATTTCACACAGCGCCATCTGCCCCAAACTAAGCAAAGCTTGTAATATGGGTGCTAGACAACTGATATACTACTTATATAGTTTTTAAATATATACTTATTATACATATTAACACCCAGACCCGTCACAGAAATTAAAATTCATCATTTCAATTTCTTCCCGGCCGGGAATCGAACCCGGGACCTCTTGCGTGGTAGGCGGCATGTTGACCACTGCACCACATAGGTCGTCAAACATATACACACCACATAGGTTTAAGTCGACACCAAACTTCCTTTATAAATATAATTTATTAATAAAATATAAAAAGCTTATGTTTCAAGATAATGTGGTTACATGGTACCGGTAACAAAAAATCAATTACGCAACATCGATTCCTGTTACACGTAATAGTCGGAGCGAGCGCATGCAAGATGCATCGTTAATAAGTCGATTCGTCCAGCCCGTTACATCAGCTGATATCACAAAAAGCTCGACTAACATCTGCCGGCCGTGAATCATCGGCCCTTAGCGCGTGCCGCTTCGAAAAAAGAAAAAAAAATCAAAAGTGTAAACTCCCACCGTCCGTTATAATCACCTCGCCCCACTGTGCGTAGTCGTGGGTGCCACACGTGCTACTCGGCTCCCGTACGAAATTAAAGTTTTGGCGCAATTTGGCGCGATTGCAGGTTAGAAACCGCATGAGTCGTTTTTTAAAACACTTTTTTACAGCATTGGCAAAAAGGTAATACAAGCTTGAATCTTTTTACGGATAAAAATGTCACAAATCGCAATAAGAACAAATCAAAATTGCAAATTGCGTATGTAAATAGAATAATAGCAGAAGAGAATATCGACTTACAACTACGTCGTATAAAATTCCAATATTAAACAAGGTCGAAGACTATACCCATAAATTTACATTGTTCTACGGATAAGGCGTTGTAGGTAGTATTAAGTCTTTTGCTGAAATCCCAAAGTGTTCAAAAAATAATGAATCTTAGGTCGGTGACTTCTTTATAGTGATTTATAAAACTAAATGATATTGCTTTCTGAGCAATAAATTGGGATGGAGTGTCGCCTATTAATCTGCTATGGAAAGAATTTTCGATTAAACTAAAAATATATGGAGGTTAGAGAAAACAAAAACTCCATTAAAATGTACGATAAAAGCTTTGGAGATTTATATGCGATTTTCTTGGTAATGTTTATTGCGCGATTGTTTGCGAAGCCTCAAAAGGAAACTATTATTGCTTTTACGAAACTTCTTTCTCATGAGTGTTTCTTTTACATTTGCAAGGATAATTTTGTAGGACGTTTGTTCTACAACATTTCCGAAAAAAGACAAAAAAACGTCTTTTCATAGAAAACACGATCAGCTCTTCGTACATTTTTACCGAAAGTAGTTTATTTTTTTTCGGAAAAGTCGTAGAACAAATTAATGTTGTTGTCTATGGACTATGATGTTAGTAGTCTATTCCTGCGGGGTTGTTGGTGTTTTACAAATAACCATGAATATGTATCTGAATTCTTACCTACCTATGAAATTATTATTGACCATATTTTTTATGTAATGCATTAAAAAATGCAAGCTCTATAAAATGTTATTTCATCATGACGATAATAATATATTATTTTAGTAAAAATTCTCATAGTTTTCAGTTATATAAATATGCTGACCTGGTTAGCTAGTGACCACACGCGTATGACTGCTCTGTTGAAAGGGGTGTTCTTTCAGTGCACTAACCGAACATCAATCGCGGCACTACGTCGGAAACACTGTTCGTAAGTTAGTTCTTTATTATTTGTTAGTCTATGTACTAAAGGAACGAAAATTGTATAAATACTCGTAGTACAACCCCCTAGCATGAACACCGAAATACGATATGATATATATCGATTTATCACGTTTAACTGTCAAAAGACGATGAAATTTGACAGTTGAGTGTCGAAAAAACGCTATATAACGCGATATAGTCGTATAATTCGATGGTGGTGCTAGGATAAGGGGCTGATCTAAGTCTTTTGTTTTTTCAACATTAAATCGACAGAAAAGACATTATGAATTTTATGCGCGAGTTCATGTTGAAGCAGAGGTTAAGTATTTATATTTTATTTAGCAACTATGCAAAACATAATTCGCTTTATTTTTTTTTGACAAAAAAAATAGCTAAAAGTGCCCACTGTGCTATAAAATTCTCTGTAAATAGTGAAGTTTTTGTATTAATATGTCTAGACAAAAACTACTTCTCTTTTCAATCCAAATGCAATATCAAAAAGGAGCCGTCGCTATATCCGAGTTGTTTATTAAAATTCCGGCCGTAATTTAGCTGAAATTGCCAAGAAAAATGTGTGCAAGGCATGCAAGCAATAAACTTTTCGACTTATTAACTACACTTATTTATTTTCGTGGAAAATATGAATTAATTAAGCTGTCTCATCGATTTTTTTTGATATTTTAGGAAAAGTAACGTTTTGTTTTTACCGACTTCAAAAGGAGGGAGGTACTCAATTCGACCCGTCTTTTTTTTTTTTTTAGTTGTTGCTTAGCATTAATCGTAGTTGTATGTTGTATTTTTCAATCCCCCGCCAAGTTAATTAATAATCAAATAAAACAAGAAAGCCATAACAAAGCATTTTCAATTCGTACAATATCAAACGAATAAGTTATCTTGACATAAATACGAGTAAATCAGTCTTGAAAATAGGGTAATTTGTAATTTCAATAAAATTCAAATATGTATTACTATTTAATGATATTTTTATTTTTTCATTAGTTAAAAAAGTTATCAATCAATACGTTAGGAACACCTTTGTTGTACAAAAGGCAGATTGGTCGATAAAATCCTAGCGTATAGCTTGTCGGTTTGATCGCAGCTGCTTCGACTCGTGCGCAGATAATGTGTGCGACATATGAACTACAATACAAATAATCGTTTATTGTAAAAAAAAAAGAAAACAGTTCGGGGGTGTACAGTACAAATAAAAGGCCATGTAAAAGAACAGCTGAAGAAGTTTTCGAAAGGTGTCATTTCACATGTTGTGATTTTAAACTATGTTCTTTGCTATCTAATACCACTACGGCATTCAGCTGCGTGCGTTTGATTAGTTAAATAGGTATGAGGTTAATAACTTTTAATGTTTTGGTAAATATATCTTTTAATCTTAGATAGATTAAAAGATATATTTACTGACTTATAGACAAAAGACAGATTCACGATTATTTATGAAATGATAAATAAAACCAAGAAAAAAAGGTAACTTAGCAAAGAGGCTAAACTATTTATTATGCCTTTTGATTTCTATGAAGACTTTAAGTTACTTCAAGTCAGGTGTAGAAGTATACATCAGCAGTCTCAAAGTGGGCTCTAAATAATGGTAATTTCTAGAGCCCAAGTGGGCCGCCTCATCCCGCCGCCGAGCTTTACGGTGCTTGTTTTAAAACTAATTTGCTCAACTTACTTCGCAGCCGGTAACTTGTAATCGTAAATTAAGTCGAGCTACCTTCGCCTCGCACTTTCTCTCTAGAAAAAAGTTCCTTTTTCCCCGACGAAAAGAAATTCAGATAATTTTCTAGTTCTTCCTTTCTCACAATTCTCGGAAAAAGTGTAATGTTTAATGTTATTTTTGCGTCGGAATCTCGCCGCCTTTCTGGAGGTCGATTCTAAAAAGACTGCGAGAAGATTTTAATGTAAATGAGACTCCCAGTTTCGAGCCAAATGAAAAGTGAGTTTGTTAAACGGATTTCACTTAAGCTTCATAATAAGTATGAGATTTTTCACTGTTGTTTATATATTCTCGAACAGTTTTCATGAATTTCGCTTAATGGATTTTCAATTGCGACGCATGAAATGAAATGTCGTCATCCTGTTGTATTTAAAAACCCATTAGTCCTTACTTTTTTGTTGTAATATTCTTCATCTATTCCGTTTTTAGGCAGATAGCTACATAAAATGAAGATATAAAATAGGTCGCACGAAAAGACTAACGATTCTGTCACGGGCTATTAATTCCGTTGGTATATTTTTTATCACTTTTTTATGGTAATCAATTGTGTTGTCTTTTGTTTTGTATTCCGAAGTGTTGAGTTCGAATATTTTGGTTATTATGGATGACAAATTATACTATTGTGTTAAGGTTCTACATTAAGTATACCTCGGTATTTTTATCTGCAGGCAGTTTCGTGCGATCGTAAATAATAATGATATTGCTGTATGTAACATATGATTTAATCTCTATGATAATTTGTATATCAGATGTATAAATACAACTGAAAATATCGCAGTTTTTACAAGAGATCTTATGACTTTGATCGTTGATGCTGTAAACATTATGATTTTAAATTCAATTAAAAAAATTCAAATTCATTTATTCAGTCTAGGCTGTTACAAGCACTTGTGAATGTCATAGAAGCTACGCCATCGGTTAGCAAACCCTAAGCGGGAGACCTAGTAACGAGAAGAACCGGCAAGAAACTCGTCAAGGGCTGATAATGATAACGGCTGATAAAACAAATGATACGGAATGTATTTTTAATAAGTGTACATTTCCTGTCGCTTCCCTTCGTGTCAATCTCAGTTACAAACACATACGAGTACATCAATAAGCCTGCCACATGCACAATGCACATGTTTACTAAGTTCTATGACTTCACATAATGTTCCATAATCATTTACGTAAAAAACCTTTAGTAAGGCAAAGCCTTTTTCTAAAAATTACTCTATGAAGTTCTTTATTGTTAAATTGCTTTAAGATTTTCATAGTATAGGTATTTCACTAAGGTTGTATTATACAGCAAATTTATAGTTTTAAAAATAAAAAGACAAAACCGAAACATTTTTTTTTACTTAAGAAAGTAAGAAGATATTTGTATCTGTAACATCCATTTTGTAATAATGATATAAATTTGTTATAGCTATGGAAACCTATAATTAGCTTATTTAAGACTTATATGTAATTACTCAATCTGTACCTAATATAGCTGTTGGTTTTCTGAATAAATCATAAATGTATGTATGTCACAAATATTTGTGAAAGTACCAAAGTAAAGTACATAACATAAGTATAAGTACCTAAGTATTTTACTAAAAATGTTGTATTATTTAGCGAATTTATAGTTAAACACCATTGACCCTTAATATGAATGTATGTCACAAGTCTTCGTGTAAGTGCCTAGTAAAGTACCTATACCTAAGTAAAATTTATTTAAAACACATAATCTTATATAAGAAGATTGCTCAAAAGCGAAAATAAGGTAACAAAATGGCGTGTAATGTATGCTATCGAATAAATTAATGCAAATGACACACACATAAAGGCAATACAGAGTATTTGCGTCATTCACAAATCGATTCGAGATTTTTTTTCACCAACGCAAATGATATCGACCTATGTATTAAACATTATTCGCATGAAAACGAAAGGTTACAAAACGATGTAAGGTACTTGATACAAATAAGGCCTACCTAATTTGAAATGCTTATAATTTAATAATATTAAAGGTAACTAACAAAAACATGGTTAATTATTTCATCCTTTAATTGCAGGAATCTATGAAAAAATTTAACAGTTTCTAGCTACATCTTAGCAAAATAATGGAATTCTGAAGACACTGACTTTGGCCTTAATAAATCGGCTACATTAAATAAGGCCTATACAAATTCAGAGTAAAAAAACACCTTTAAATTGAAGTTAAATTTGAAACAAAATTAAATAAACACATACAGTTATCAATGAAATAAAATATTTCATAGAAAAAAGTAAGACTTCTATTATATATTCTTATAAAAATAAAGATTTCACTCAGTTGCAAAAAATTGTATATGCCATATTAAAATATCCTTTTTATTTCATTCCTTTTTTTTTTCTTAGATAGGTTACATTTTCTCTTAGATTCCTACAATGAAAGAATGAAAGAAGTGAATAAACCATGTTTTTACTATTACCCTTTAATATTTATTAAATTAGAATCGTTTCTAATTTGGTAGGCCTTATTTTATCACGTACCTTATTTGTGAGTAGAGTGAGTAGATTTATTTATCACGGTTTTCTAGCACAAAGGCCTTATTAAAACGTAGGCCTTATTTGTATCAAGTACCTTAGATAAGTATTTTTGAAACATGTGACATTTCATGCACTATGAGAATCTATTTTTTTCACTTATTAAAGTTGTTTTAGTAATTTTTTTAACAATGGATTTTTTTACATTATATATGATTGTTACTTGAGCAGTGAAATTATCGATTTCTGATTTTCAATGTTGTGATTCAACTGTACTTTTTACATGCTTTTGTCATTAAAAAAGACTGCAAGAGTTTTAAGAAAATTTCGTGAATGTCAGCTAATTGATATTATGGAAGAGTGCCACATAAGTTGGCTAGCCTTGTAAACACAACCAACGCTAACATCCGATTTCAGTAAACTTAAGAATCGTCTAAGTCTTTCGTAATCCAGAAATTCATGAAACGGAAGCAAAATTATTTTATTACAAAAAACATGTGGTTGTTGCATACAGTCCGTCAAGAAGTCATAATAGTAGTTTATGATACTGATACATAATACCTAGTTATGTGCAGTTTCATACACTACTTTATCTACACTCATACATTTGGGATTGTACCTACTAAATAAAAGATCAACGTTAGAAAAGAGAGAGAGACTTTGGTTGAATTAGCTATGTGCCTACCTTGTAATAAGTCATTTCCTTAGCTGCATCTCAAATAATTTTGCAGAGTCAATCTTTTTCACATTTTTAAGCAAGAATAAAAACACCTACGAAATTCAGTATAACAAAATGTAAAAATTAAAATCAAAATTCAAAACTTTTTTTGTAATGCTCTAAAATGGCGCGCATTCCATTAGAAAAAAATTGAGATGAGTGCATTCTTGCAAACTAATCGCAATAAGTCATCGATCACCATAGAGTGCATTTTAATCATAGATATAGTATATATTTTAATCATGGAAATTATGTGGGAAAATATCGTATTTTTTTTTAATATCACGGCACTACCTTCTTCTTGGATTCGCCCTGTATCGTTATAAGAAAAAAAGTTATTTTATGATGCAGCTGACTGCATCGTAATGAGTTTTTTTTTTAATTTTACCTATTCACGAAAATAAAGTACGTCTTTATATTACCTTTTTTGAATTCATATTTGGAACATTACGTTGTGAGTGTAGATAAAATAACTTTTTAATACAGTTGCTCAAAAAGTGGCGTATTGCAGGGACGTATAGCGTTCGGGATGTGGGCTATTTATTACACACTCGAGTTTTTTCTTTACCTTTTCCGAATTCGTGCGTTTTCTTTCCCAACTGTCAAAATAATCTCTAATAGAAAGAAAAAACCAACCACGAAGTTTTTACTAAAATAAAATCATAGAAGTTTTTATGATATATCAAATATTTCTAAAAAGAAGCTACCAATTTGTTTCAATATCAGATTTAAAAGTAATTTTAATTAAAATTTAAACATTAAATTAATATTAGTATCGGCCAAATTAAATTTATAAATATAAAAAAGTTGGCTGTATGACGTGCACTTCCATAGTCTCTGCTTATAGGAGTTTGCGCGGGTAAGTGAAAAGAAAAAGACGGACCTTGTTTCTTAATTTTCTATAAAAAAAATCTACTGAAGACTTGGCTGTATGGGCAAAGTTCCCTTTGCCTACCCAGAATGGGTGAAGAAAACAAAAAAAATCTCTGCTTATATTCTTTTACGGTTGGCGCCATTTTCAAAAAAAAACTGTACCAATTTCAATGATGTGAATTATAACTTTTGTAAGAAATAAATGATTAGTTAGTTGAGTTTATTGTGTTTTTATTGTTTTATTGAATTGCTTCATTTTTTCGCAACTGTATTAAAAATAGTTGTTCAGTACACGTGCGGAACAGTCATTGCAACTTGTTCCGACTGTCAACCCTCACCTTCGGCTGCGACTCGGCTCGGGTAGACATTTGTCGGAACTCTTTGCAATGACAGGCTTTCCGCACTCGTAATGAAATATACTATTCTTTTTTTAGTAAAAATAATTTTATTTCCGTTTCATGAGTTTCTGGACTACCTCTAGCACCTGCAAGCTACTAACTGTAGTAAAGGACCTTTTTAATTTTTAATTAATAACTAGAAAACGGTAACTAACCTTCTTCTCGGTGAGTTTCTCACACCTCCGCTGCTTGCAGATCTGGTGCGACTTGTCGTTGCGGCACGGCGCGCAGTCGCCGCAGTTGTCCTTGCGCTGGCAGCCGATGCACTCGCCGCACCGCTTCCGCTTCTTCTTCGTCTGCGGGCACGTTAACAAAAGTTACAACTACAACTTGTAATGGAATAAATCTGACAATGTAATCGGTCCTTGGCAACTTCACTCGAGAAAGTTTGGAGTTTACACATAGACCAGCCTATTGAAGTGAAGTTGGTCACACCTTGTGGTACTTTGACAGATTAATCGCATTGTATTTTTATTGATTAATAACTCTTTCAAAAGTTTTTATTGCTATTAATTCGTCTCGATTTTGTCGTTTTATACAGGCCTTAAATAGCCTTATAAAACCGAATAAGGTAGATAGAACCATAATAAAACTGAACAACCTTTACTACGGGATCAATTCTAAAATCGCGAAAAATTTCCGTGTTTCATACATTTTGATATTTTCGTTATAAATTTTTGTATGAAACAGCTGTCTTTTTTCGTAATTTCAGAGTTGGTCCCATTCCCATAGTCACAGTTGTTTAGTTTGATGGTCCATATTCGGCTTTATAAGGCTATTTCCAAACACCTTGTAGAAGTAGTATTTTGGTAAACCCAAACTGGTGATTAATACTCAAAATATTTTGGCAGCAATTAACATAAATTTTGGACAATTTAACAATACATAACACGTAAAACAGCTAACTGTTCCAATTCGCATATCAGAGATCTCTACATCGCGTGTCCGAATATCAGTTTGTAAACGAAATTCACCAAAGATGCTTAAACACTACAGCAATAAAGTTCAAAATCAATCGTGAAAGTACCGTCAGCAGAACAAAAACGTTCGCAATCATTAACCAGACAACAATTTCGGTGCATTCTGCGCTCATTTTAATGGTTCGTCTCGGTCCTGAAACGACGGACTGGTCTCATTTAGGACAATGCATTTGACCCATTAAAATATAAAAAAACACGATTGCAGACATGTTAAACAGTCTGCAGCCCAGCTGGGCATTTTGAACTCAAGAGTTAGCGGAAAACTCGACGACGATAACTAAAGGACAGTACCAAAATAAAAGCTAAAATATCTTCTCATTTAAATAAATCCATTAAAAAGTTCATTCTGCATTGTTTAGTGTACCTAGTCAGTGATATAGCACCTTTTCATTAATATCATAAGAATTCCATTATGTATGAACCTAACTGTAACAGTCGTAAGGTCGTAAGTATGTTTTCAACACACTTGCTCGTAAAGTGAGCCCTAATACATCGTTTTTAGAGCCATAAACCGAGCTATAACTAACGCGTGCAATAATATATAAAACACTAGTTCGTAATAGAATTAACCCTACAAAGTTAAATTAGTACCTTACTGCAAGTTCTATGCGAGTAAACAGAGTATTCCCAATTTAACCGGGTTATACAGATATTTTTTTAGTAACAACAAACTTCAACAAAGAGGTTTTATGCCGCTGAAAATTCATATACATTTTTGGAATAAATAAATGTGTAAGTCCTTAATTAAATCAAACAAATATTTATTATTATCAAATTATTCATAATTCACAATATTTTGTTATAAAATATTAGAATATTTGCATTTTTACTTAAAATTATAATTTTGAAGTAGGCTGTATGCTCCTCACCCCTTTGTTCGCAAAATATTTTTGCATTGAACGTGTGAAAAAAAACAAAAAAAAACCTGCGCCTTTTCCCATAATTATCATATTTTGTTTTTGTCATATTTGTTGCTGTGTGGTAAATTACTTTGTTTTTTCCTCGCAAATGTGTTGAAAAACGTCGTATGAAACTCGTGAGCTTTTGCTTATTGCACACTCGGCTGAGTTACGCCCTCGCCTGCGGCTCGGGCTGCAACCCACAGCCTTGTGTGCAATGAGCAACCTAAGCTAACTTGTCTCATAATGTACTATAAGCTGACGAAGGAAGTTCATTATAATCAGTTAGTTCTCCTATTTTTAGTTTTTCTCCTATTTTTGTCACATTTTTTTAAACTAAATTAAAGTTCACGCAAATCACTTCCTCAATGGAAACTAAGTGTAACAGCTGTAATGCGGCGGTAACAAAAGTGCGCCATTTTGAACAGCGTAATTTTATTCGTTGGCGGTTATCGTCGGCAGCGATCGGAGGTCGGATCGGCCGATGGTATCCCAACGAACAGCTGACGAAATTCAAATTATTACTTTTTTTCTATTCCGTAATTCCGTACGCAATATTTTTTCGACAAGTCATAGCAAAGTAGAGAATTAGGGCCTTCTTTTGTTTATTTTTTTCATTATTTTAAGAACTAGAACGTCATCTATTCATTAGTTTTCTTGAGTTTTCTTACTTACTTTTCATTAAACTTAGGTACTTAATTATAGTATTAAGCTTAGATTTGTTAACTGCTATTAATTAGGTAGGTACGGTCAGCAACGAAAGTCGCTTAACAAGTTAACACTTTGTTAAAGCAACATTTTTGATCAATGTTTTAAACTATGACACATCTGTCGAAAAAGCTGCTATGACAAAGTACTAAAGTGTTAAGCGACTTTCATTGCTGACTGTACATGAATTGAATATCCTGTATAAAGATGCATTTAGACATACATACCAATCGGGAAAAAATATATGTTCGTTTGAAGCAGATGTATATTTTTTTCTATGATCCTTAAGTGAATGCCTGGGAAGGCAATTACTTCAAAGTCGTATTAAAGAGAGAGATGATGGAATGAATACGAGAACTAATGAAGCACTTTGTTTAAATAAGGTATCTACTGCTAGCAGCGTGCAAATATTTTAATTTAACTTAAATTACGTTAACTAGGTTTTAGTAAGTATTTGAAGTGTTTTTAATTTTATTGTTGTTTTATGCTGTTTTTGTCTAATTCCATTGATATTATCTATTCAACGTGTTTTTCTTGATAATAATGAGACCATGAAATAGAATCGAATAGCCTAAGAAATATTTTTCAATAAAACATTTTCTTTTCATTTTCATTTTTCATACAAAATAATTCAATAAAGATAAGTCTTCTTATACTTATGTAAAACACCTTTATGTGAAATATCTACCTCTAAATATAAAAAGTCGGCAAATAAAAACTTAAAAGTATTTGTCAATGAAAGCTAAACGTCATCTTTACGTTAAGTGATCGATCATTGATAATAGTAAAAAAGTATGTGTATGCAAAAATAAAGAATCGTCAAAAGAGTAATAACTTTTAAAGTGATTTAATCAAGACAATTATAATAATACTTATATCTACAAAACTATGCACTTTTGTACAACATGTTCTAGGAGTTTTTTTTTATTATGTTGACCTAGAATATAACCTCAGAGTTATGATGGGTTTTAAAAAAATACACCGTGTTATTACAAAAGAATTTTAAACATTGTTTATCTAAACACATGTTTAAATGTGATGCTGTCACTTTTTTGACAATATTGTTTGACAGAGACAGCATCACATTTAAACAGGTGTTTAGTTAAACAGTGTTTAAAAACCTTTTGTAATAACTCGGACAGTGTGTAGATTTTCTCCTCTAAAAACAGATATACCTAAGTATGTCAAATGTGTGACAATCGATGCAAAACTACATATTTAGAATCAAAACTGTTCTCTTAATTAACAACTTAACAAGTGATGATATTACAATAATGATAGTTAAACTTCTATTTTTTTTATATGTGCCTTTCACACTGATCGATTAATATCAAATATCAATAAATGGAAAATAAAGCATCGCATATAACCACATTTATAGAAACATCCTTACTAAGTCCGTTTGTTTGTATTACGCCTTCACGTCTTAACTACTAAACCGATCATCATGAAACTATACATACACGTTGTCAGGGGTACAGAGAAGGACATAGGGTACCTCTTATCCCCAAAGAACTTTCCACGCAGACGAAGTCGCTGGCGGCGCTAGTTTCTTATATAAATAGACCACAAGTTACTTCCTAATCAATAATTCAGTGTTCTAGGAAAAGTACATTGGTTTTTCCACACTTGAGTCACACAATGAGTAACTGTCAAGACGGAGGTTGATAAGCGAAAATGATTTCCGTCGTTCACTGTTTAAAGGCTATATTTGTTTGTACGAAAAGATACTATAAATAGGATAAAACCTTTAAAATTTTCTGGTTTATTTACATGTTATTAAAGGTCAAGTTCGTATAAAGTATTTTTTTTGTACAGATTTAAATGTTAGGGAAAAACACATCATCGAATGGTTATCAATTTTTGCAGTTTCTTAAGTCTATGGACAGGATTGAGAATCTTACAAAATTCGTTTTTACAGAATTGCTACTAATCTTGTATATTATTTTGTGACAAAGCTAATCCATAGCAAGTTAATTACTTTTTCATGAATAGTTTTAGCTTTTCTCAGAATTGTTAATGTATATGTGATAAATAAAGCAACTTTTGAAATTGCCGAAACTGCAGTGAATTCCTAAGAAGTGTTTGCATTTGCGCAAATGCATTTTTTATAACTCATTGCGTGTGTCTAATGGGCAACTTGATACTATCTGTGTTAATTTCAGGACATTTAAAGTACCTACGTGTTAGTGTATTTTGAAATTTAAATTAAGTTTTGTCAAATAACAAGTTTTTTTATAATTTATTTGCGAAAGTTGGCACTCTTTTGTAGCAAGTAAAAGTATTATGAAAACTGTACGCATTATTTTGCTCTTCTCGCAACTTCTAAAATTTGTTTGCGAAATATAAGTTAGAATTATTTTAGAATTTCAGCTGCTTTTGCACTTACCCAATAATATTAAATTTTTGTTTTGTGCTGAAATATAAAAGGAGCTTAATCATAGCATTAAAACCTAGAGTTATATCTTTTAATTTGTTTTATAGCTTCCGTTAAATTTTATTTTAAAACCAGACTTTATACCGTTGGATTAAAGCAAATTTTCGAGTGGTAAATCTTTTTTATCGTGGTTACTTCGCACTGATCCATCACTAGATAACAATCGCCAGTCATCGGGCAGCTGCAACTTACAAAGGTTAAGGTACTTATGCTGGATTCGCTCGAAACAGGACTAGTAGATATTTAGCATACAACTTTATTGTATAACGAATACTTTCAAGCGTCGCTTTAAAGCTTTTTAATAGTCTTATGTAATTATTTCTATCTGCCAGTCGATTCTGAACCAAACTCGAACCTCACTTTGAATCTCACTTCACTACGCAGGAATTTTAAATCATAAGTGAGATAATGATAGGCTGTTTTTTTTATCACAAAAGATTGGGACTTAATTATTGGTGTGATTTTTTCAAAATATTTAACTTATATTAATTTACTAGCTTCCGCCCGCGACTTCGTCCGCGTGGACATTTGATAAAATTCTCATGTTTAATTTCATTAAATTCTGATCAGCCGTTTTTACGTGATTAGGCGGGTTCCCACCAAGCGCGCGGCAGGACGTTTGCCGCACGGGCCTCGCACGAAACTGCTCGCTTGGTGGAAATTTGAAGATCCTAGCTTCAAAACTGAGGGACTTTCATACAAACTTTGGACACCCGTTTCACCCCCTTGGGGCGTGAATTTTGAAAAATCCTTTCTTAGTGCACCCCTGGACTTCATAAGGAACCAATGTGCAAAATTTGAAATCTGTAGGTTCAGCGGTTTGGGCTGTGCGTTGATATCTCACTCAGTCAGTCAGTCAGTCAGGACTTTGAATTTTATATATATAGATTTTAGGAGTGATCGGAATGTGAAAGCTCAAACAGTGTCAATTAAACATAATTTAATCGATGTTTTTTTACAATCATTTGCTCTGAGAGTGTAGTGACTAAGCTAAACTGTGAAGGTAATCATGGGATTTGAGATGTGTTAAGTTTGCAACATCTATGGTATGAAACGAAGTTCTTATTTAAGCAAAATTTTCAATACTTTTAACTGGAACGAGGAAATCCCTACCTTTGGTATACCTATTGGTAAGATGCGAATGCGAGGGAAGATTAACTTTCCTAGAGCAAAAGTAAGTTTAAATTCTGCCAAAAGGAAATTGTGCAGTATTTGGACCTAACTAAAATAAGTAGAAAAAAAATAAGCTGCCTTTACTTTGTCAAGTTAGAAATACATATCTTTCATTAGGATACTTGATATTCTTTCTCTAACACTAACCACCTTTTAATTCATACATGTATTGAGTTTGTACTTTGATTCTCATTTTAAGAAGTGTGTTATTTAAAATTAAAATATTAGTCAGAACAACAGTAGGTTTCAATTTAAAAATCTCGGATACAAATCAACATCCTTGACTTACAATCTTACAATGGCATTGGTAAATAAAAGGGGATACAACGAATGTATAAAGTCGTTGTCTGTTACCTAATGACAACTGGAATTCTGGAAGTTTCCACGGGTGACGTAGCGGAGTGCGGCGCCGAGGTATTATGCGGATGGTTACTTCTTATTTATAGCTCTTATTCAAGCCTTTTCGATGTAACACTAAAACATTATTAACGGTAATAGTTTTAAAGGCTTTGTTCGCAAAAAATAGTGAAGAAGTGGAATATAATTTAATTTGCTATGTGATTAAAGGCAATCTTATTTAACGAACTGCTAAAACGATCGTCTTTTTCTTTACTTTTTCGGATTTAAAAGTCTCGTGATGGATAAGGAAACAGAATTAAATGTTGTTTTATAAGAATTTAAGTAGATCACATAGTAAAATGTCAAATAACTTATTGTTGATTTTCACTTCCACTATACTTTTTAATTTATGAGTCTAAATAATTAATGGTTTTACTAAAAGCGCTCGACATTTTTCGCATAATTGTGTGTTCTAGCATAAGTCCTTCAGTAATGGTCTATTAGAGCGAATAGTATGCGTGTGTCACTTATGGCACGTGTCATCTGTGCAGCGTGGTTAGACCACAAAAACTAATTTAAATACTGTGGTTAGGCGTTTTAATTATTAAGGAATGATAAGGCAAGATGCACTTTTTACGAGTATAACATTGTCATAAATAGAATTAATTAAGTTAATTGAAGTTTATGTTGGGACACTTGTAGTCTAGGTAGATGATGCCTGTAGAAAAGTTACGAATTGCATTTGATATTGTGGTTAACAGTTTTCTTTTTTATAATACACGTTGTTATAATAATTATGTTGTCTAAAGTTTAATAGTTGCCATTCATACTTACTACGGCGAGTTTTATATCAGCATGTAAGTTTTCATAATTATTTAACTTTGTGGAATGTAACTTTTGTAATTTTTTCTAAAGCTTTTTACTAAAATACTAAGAGAGATAATAAAGAACATCCGGCCCCCTCACTATAGCTACTCAAATGGCTGAAATTCTATTCGTTCGCTAACTTAAAGCTTCAAAATAAGCAATTAGACGGTCAAGTCACACGTCGCAAGCTTATATAAATCACAGATATTGTTGTATTGTATGGAATTGATAAGCCTACGACACGTAATTTTAATTTAGCGAACGAATAGAAAGTTGGCCATTTCACTAGGGTAGCCTGATGCACATACTCATCGTTCTATATCCAATGTTTTACAACATCAGGACATGGCATCTAGAACTAACATCCAACAATTGGCAAATTAAAAAGCGAAGCAATGATAATTACTGTGAATAGATAATGTGTGACACCTGCCGCCAAGGTGTTTCATTATTAGACCGGGAAACGCTGACATTTATTCCGGAATGTCGCCGAGCTCTGGACCTTTTCTAGGGCCACATCGGGTTTTTACACCGAAGAGTCCTAGTTATGTGTACGCGTTAATGGCCACCGAAATGAGATCCGGAATTAGTTTTATGTTTGAACAATACAGACTCTATTAAACACACTACAAAACGAATAAATAATAAGTCTGTCTTTTAGTTGAATTAATGTAAAGACAGCTGTGCCAATGTGAGTTAATTTGATTTAGGATACTTTCTTATCCTAATTTCATCTTTGGTCACAACTTGAAAACTGGAAGTTCTTTTACAAATAATCCACCTTAATCAACTGCGCTCCATCTTTGAGTAGCCGATATAGATATAGGCTCAGAAATTTTACATTAAGCATAATTAAATTGGCGAACTTCCTTAATACCGAAAGCTTCAAAACTGCCGCCTAATTGCATTCGCTGTAAAATTTGAATGAAAGTCATAAAATTTTCTAAGCAGGACACGCGTAAATCGCCCGACTTTAATTTGTGTTTTAAACGAGAGAGGAAGTTAATTTATTGGTGGAGCAAGAGAATCGGCTAACTATTAAATTTATAGCCGCGAAGACAGAGAGTTCGGCCATTTCGGAACTCGGGACCGGGAATAAAAACTGCTCCCCGAATAATAAAAGGTGGAATTACGGGGAAAGTTTCTCTTTTTCGGGAACCGTCGAATATCCACTTTCTTAGCGGAGTAGTGAGATGAAATTCTGAGAATTCTCATATCTACGCGCGAATATTCAGTCGATTCGCAATCCCGCGAGGCTTGTTTACTCTATTCGTCAGTTCGTCGAAATCGGGATTAGTCGTGCTCGATTTTATTGTATCATTCGACTCGCCCTGCGTACATGTCTAACTAACTTAATTTACTGATCATTGGTTCGGCGAAAGCTCTAAAGTAATATTAACGGCCTGAAGAAAATCGAGCGGGATAGATAGGTATTCCGAGCGAAGTCGAGACGAATTAATAAAAAGTTAAGGCAACGTCTTATCTACTCAATTTATCTAGATACAAAATTAAGTCTTGATGTGATTTAGTGCGGATAATTTGTCTTTGAAGTTAATTTGTGTCTTTCCTGATAGAACTATTTACATAGATCTTGTCAAACAGTTTTTTTTCAATTTCTTTTTAACTATGAAAATAGGCAATTTAAAGTCAATATTGTGCTATATTTTGAAAAAACAGAAGTTATCAGAGTAGGTACAAGAAATGTAGCTGACCTGTTTCTCGCTGGATATGTCGTCAAGTTCCATGGGGCCGGTGGCCATCGGCGGCGCGCCGTGCATGGGCGACTTGAAGCCGGCCGTCGAGGACACCGCGGCCACCTGCCCGCTGCTCTCCGACCCCACCTCCATGTTCGACCCGTCCGACTCCGAGCTGTTCGCCCGCATTTTCCGACGCTCCTTCTTCCGAAAATCTGACCTCGTCGGCGACGAACCACTCCCGAAACCGTTCTTCTTCTCGTACCCGTTATCGATCAACATCGGGTTCTGAAAGTTACTGTGATGTAATCCGTTCGGAGTGTATTTATCCTGAAGCGATTTGACGTCGAACGGCTCATTTTTGAGAACGTGGACGACAGTAGGGCTTTGTATGTTCTGTAATAAGCTCCCATTTTGATGAAGAATGGTCCCATTTTGGTGTAATATTCCGTTCTGCGTTGGGAAAGCGTTTATTGTTGCGATGTTCGGCTGGTAGAGCTGTATGTGCCGATCGTCAATGTAGGTCTGCCCAGCCGGGGCTAGTTCTCGCGCTTGCAGCGGAGCCGGCACGATCGGGTAACTTCTCGCATTCACTGCCGTTAGTGTATGGAATGTGGTGGCATTGACTGGAGATAAGGTGGTGAGGGTCGTCGACAATGGCGTGACCTGCGCCAGCGTAGTCAAGTGCGCCGGTGACGACGGCGTCGTCAGCTGCGTGAGCTGCGTTAACTGACTAGGGCTCGCGCTTGGGGTCGGGCTGGTGGTGACTGGCACTGGCGTGACGCTGGGTAGACCCGTTTCTGGAATGACGGTCGTCTCTGGAAACGTTTGGAACTGGCTCTGGAAGGAGGGCAGCTTGTTTGCTATCGGCTGCAGTGTGACCGATTGGTAGTCGAGCGGCGTGGAGAAGCCGGCTCGGAGGATGGCGTCCTTGGAGTTGACGGTGAGAGGCATTGACTCCCACGGGCGATACTGCGGCTGGCTAGCGATGATGGAGACGGCGTCGCCGCGTTCGTAGTACTCCCAGGCGGGGTCGAGCAGGCGCGCGTCGGTGAGGATGCGCTGCTCGTTCTCCGCCATGTCTCCGAAGGAGGAGAAGGGCGGTAGGTGCGCACTGTCTGCGCCCGCCTCGCTCCGCAGCCCTTCACTCATGGCCCTCGGTCGCGCGCTCGCATCGCGCTTCTTGCTCTTCCCGTATACAAAAATAACCTACTCTAAGTCTCTCTTGTACTGAACACTATAACTGCACTGGAACTCGTTTTGTACTCTATACGTGAATTTGTTTTAGTCTCTAATCTAAGTAGCACTTAATTTATGGTTATACGGCACACTGGTTTACACTACACTAATCACAATAATTTCGTTTGCCCACTAACAAATAAATAATGTAAAAAGTCCTTAGCGGCAGTAACTTACGAGTCTTAATACTAAAGGTTTATAAAAATCTTTGGCTGACTTTTTAAAAAATGCTCGAGGATTGTGGGTCGTTATCAAAGTTAACGATCGATAAATTATTTTGTGCACTCGTTTAACGATTTCTATTATTTTGGAACGTTTTAAATACTGGTCGTTGATTAATTATCTTTCGCGCGTTCGAAGGCTTTGTTATTGTAAATACCGATCACTTCAGACTTAAATTAATTTGTACTGTTTGGGAGTAGCGTATACTATTTACGATTTAGTTTTATCGTTAAAAGGTTAAAAAAATAGTGATTATATATTTAGATTTTGGAAACGAAAGATATGACTGGAGGCTTTGGTTTGATGTTGTGGTGGATTTGGTTGGTGGCGGTGTTGCGGTGGCCGAGGCTACTCGGGCGGCCGGCTCCAATCTGTGGACAAAAGATAAATAAATGTTAGTGTTTTGTTATTTATTGCTTTTGCCCGCAACTACGTCCGTGTGGTATTTAATTTCTCGTTTAAATTCTAAATAATAGTAGGCTATGTCCTTCTCCAAGGTCCAAACAATCTCTACAAATAAAAGTTGTTTCAGCGGCTTGGGCATGAAATCGTAACAAACAAACAGACAAGGATATTAACTCTTTGTGCTATGGATAAAAGTAGTCCGTGTCCATCAAAGTCAGAAGTCATTAAGGAATCCTTCTATTACCTACATGAGTAGTAATAGTAACCCTATTTCGCATGCCAGTGGAGAGACAAGTAGCGTTATAACTTTCAAAAACAATGTCGTACAAAAAAGCTTTAAACAAAAAAACGCAAACGAACTCGTAATGCCTTACGCATTCATTGTACCAACCAATTACGTGTATACAAAATATTCCTATCGGAAAATTAAACAATGTACATTATGCGAAAGACGTGGAGCACGAAGCACGAAGAAGGTGGGAATTGCGAAGTTATGGCACCCGTGGACATGTTTACTGCGTGCCACGGCGCATGCGCGCCCTACTGTTTTGAAAAGCGAATCGATGGTGCTAATATCACTTGTTCGTTTTTTTTATATTTAAAAATTTTTTGGGACAGTTTTGTTTTTAATTTTTTACCTCTTTCTTATTTATTTTACAGAAGTTCTGATTAATTCAATTATGAATGAACTATCAAGCAACTATCTTAAATACGGTGCCTATTTAAAGTTCTACCGCAGAGGTTATAAGTACTTCTTCGTTTAATAAACAATCAATTAAACTTGTTCGAAACTTCTATTTGTTGTAGGCTTGTTGTCTTCAAATTCCCTAAATACTTAGATAAATAAACTACGTAAGCAATAAAATGAGGAAGTAAATCGACCAAGACCTTCTTAAAGTTCCGTGCCGTTTCATATTAGCGTCGCTCTCATAGAGGTAGACATTATACTATTAATAGAAGGGTACGCTAATAGTACGCTCTATTTCCGATACACTATTTTAAGGGAACTATTTCTGAGACGCCTCAATAAGAAACTGTGTCGTATTCGTTTAATCTTGATTACCTACTATCTTAATATTGTGTATAGAAAATAGAATGCGTATTGGATGTACTTAGAAGAAGTTTGTAGAGGTAATTTTTTTATTTTTATTTTTTATTTTATTGCATACAAAAAATATGAGTTTCAGATCTATAGATCCATTATCCATATATTTAGATTGATTCATATATAATAACAAACCAAAATTTTATACATTTTGGGACGTAAAAGTTAAAAAAAGAATTCCCGCTATAGGCCCTGTTTCCACGAAAATCATGGTTTGTGTTTTTTGTCGTGTTTGTTTATTTAGGAGGCCGTTGGTATGGAATTCGTACGACTATAATACCTCCTCCACTGGTATTTTTATTATTGTAACCTAATTATTACAACATGTTGCTTAATCGTTTCAGAATATTTACTAACAATGAATAAGAATGTATGTGAAACACACTGGCTAGAAATAAACATTTCAAAAATAAACCGTTCCGATTTTAAATTTCATTAATGGTCAGACACGTGCACATTCTAATTTTGAAACAATTCATTTCTTTTACTGTCCCGTCATGTCAGGGTGACGGGCCTAGTCACGTTTCGTTCTAAATTAAAAGAAAGAAGATATTTTATTGACGTATCGAGTATCTATCGACACACTTCGTCCGCAGTCTTACTATAGTATTGCTTTCTCTGTGGTCCGCAGAGCCTGTGACGTCAAACGCTTTGAATGGGATTTAAATTCTGAGAGGCCACACTTCATCAAGGTTTCGTTAGGTGTTCATATATGTTACCTAGAGACACTATAAATAATGCTGTCTGATACTAGGCATATCTGTAGATTAAGAAAAATCCCTGGATTTTTAAAAAATATTGAAATATTCATTGCACGCGTGAATTTTAGAAGTGAGCAAATTGCACTATTGTTCCTAACTAGCTAGGTAGTGTTGTTTTGATGTTAATTTTAAAGAAAATTTCGAATTTACCTTAGAATAATAAAAAACGGCCTTTGTGAGCTTTTGTTTTAAGCTGCCTATTACTTACAGAGATTATCTAGAAATAATTATATTCGTTTGTTTTCGTTTCAGATGAAAGTCTAATAATAAAAAGCAAGCATTTCTTTTTATTGTGCCATGTAAAGCGTAAAATGAAGATAGCTCTAATTCGCGAAGCTAAACGTCAAATAAAGTTGATTGATATCTGCAGCTCGCCAAAGGCTGAACATCAAAGCAGTCCTTTGTTTGGTCCATAAAGAGGGACTAAATTGCAACACGCTTGTTTCGACTTTTCGCTTCCCCTCGAGTGGCTTCGCGGATTTTCCTGAGGGAGAAAATAAAAAAGTTTCCATCTACACTCTATTCACTACTGTTCCGTTGTCTACGTAACCTAAGTCGTAAAATCAAAGGATTCAATACTTTTGTCTTTAGAAATATGTAAACGAATTTCTACATTGTTAGGTCTCACATCAGAATTATAATTATAGCAGTCTTTTGTTTAAGTATATTTTTATCCAATAGGCACGTTGTAAAGTAATTTTTCAAAGCTAGTCAGGAATTTCTCACAAAAGCGGTTTGCGAGAACCTTGAGTCATTTCATTACATCAGCGACCAGAAATCAAAACGCAAATTCTTTGTACATTGCACAAAGACCGTTCTTAAAAAAAAGAATTTAAAAAGCTCGCGGACGGAACGCAACTTGCTTCAGACGCGTGATTCTCCGTGTATGCGTACTGCAAGGATTCGTCTGACTTCCTACGTGTGGGTGACGTGCAAGTGTGTGCGTGGAACGCGATAGTATCTGGGTCTCCGTTGTCAAGGGCAACCGTACAACCGCTGCATGCAGCGAAAGCATTGCGCTTTCAGCTTTGGGCTGTAATTATACGGCTTATTTTTAGCATCGGATGTTGTCGCTTTTTTGTGCGTAAGCTCGCGGCGCAGTGCAGCAGTCTGTTTAGATGACGTTCTGGAATGGATGTTGTAAACTTGACTTTGATTTGATGAAACTTTGATTCATCCAGTACCTAAAAGTCTGAATTGAGCTTTTAAATGGACAAATAATAAAAGCTACTGCTATATAAAAAAACCGTCAAATATCGTTGCCCCTAGGAATTTGGGAATTAAGTTGCTAATTTTTTCCAAGTTCAGATCAGATCCAGATACTAAGATTCAATAAAATTGGATCAGCGTTTAAGGCGTGAAAACGAAAAAAGCAGTCCGAAACAAGTAAAAAATACTAGATAGACTAGAAAGAGCAACTCGTCTCTATCGCAATTAGATGGGAGCTGAATTCACTAATAGGGATGTTGACTATTTTTTTAATTTTATGTTACATAAATTACCTCTCAAAAAAAGAAACATTGGTAAAAGAATTAATTCGCTAGCATGAAAACTGCCCGAGATATCACAGTGTGAAATGCACACAAATGGACTCGATCAAAAACGCTCCATACTAATGGCTTGCACGTTATGACGTCACGCCTTGCAAGTTTGTAAGCAACGCATAGGAAATTTGTTCAGCAGCTATATTAAATATTGTGTTTATCAAAATGGTTTCTTCGACAAATTTGCTATACATTTTACGGACTAATTAAAGGTATAATTTATTTTAATAAATTTTATACTTTTTAAATGGACTTGTCCACCCAACTTTGAAGGGTCATAAAACAAATAATATGCAATATATAAAACCAAGAGGTATACAAGCTACTCTTAAAGTTTAATATGTTTACGATTTTTATTAGTATTTCGTTATTTTATTCATTAGTCAACATCCCTATTCTCGCAATCCAGACGAATGCTCTAACAACTGCCCCCCTACTATGACTGTTAAAAGTAATATTGAAGCAATGTTGTAAATGAGATGGCGCTATACGCGATGATAGCTCTGTCCCTATAACAACATTACTTTAAGGTTGCTGTAAGAGTTCAGAGTACGGCCTCTGAGCTACTTAGTCATACTCAGACAAACTTTTTATATTTTACAATAAATATGAAAAAGTTTCTGACTGAGTAGGTATGACAAGGATTCAAAAGATCGTCATCAGGATACTTAAAAGCCACACCGTCTATGAAGCCTTTATAGTCTCAAATGACTATTTGATCAAGTTTTTTAACCAACAGATGCGCGCACGCATCCGCCTCACGCAATACCTGCCGGAAACTGATATCTGAGTTGTGGTGATCATGTGATAGCGACTACTGATAAACTCTATCCTGAACTAAGTGTACACTATCGATTTTAATTTTGTCCTTTTAAGCGCCGATACATAGGCAGAGTTTTCAATTTATTTATATAATTAAAATGGCTTATTCCGTTTTTCCACCCTGAAACAGATGGATATTCCGAAACATATGTCCTTCTATCCAACCTGAACGGGGTGGATAATCGGAATTCACATCTGATTGTTCTTCCGACTTTTTACCCCAAGTACAGTTTTAGTACTAGTAAGTTTAAATTCTGGAATGGCTGCAACTTCTGAAATGACCAAACTAACTTCATTATTAAGTTGACATAAGTATAATTGTGAATCTTCGTTGAATTCGTCTCTTTTAATGTAAATTTGCGATCGTTTTCTAAATTTCTGTGCTGCAGGAGACGTAATATAGAGAAGAACTGTAGGTTGTTATTGCACGCATTTTAAAACCTGTAGGTGTTTGACTGTACACAGGCGGAGAGAAAAATCGGAAGTATGATATTGTGTGAATTCCGATTATCCATCCTGTTCAGTCAGGGTGGATAATAGATAGACATATTTATGTTTCCGAGTATCCACCTTAGAATGGCTGATTCGGGGTGGATAAACGTAATAAGCCAATAAAATTAAAAAACAAAAAAACCGACTTCAAAAAAAACCTGCCTCTAAAAAGCAAGAAATAATATACAAATCATTAGATACGCATTATCATTGTTATAATAAAACACGTCTATTAAAGTCGGGTGGGGCTGGACTGGAGTACATCTTCCTTTTTTTATTCTAAAAGCCCCACCCGACTTCAATTGACGTGTTTTATTATAACAATGATAATGCGTATCTAATGATTTGTATATTATTTCTTGCTTTTTAGAGGCAGGTTTTTTTTGAAGTCGGTTTTTTTGTTTTTTAAACAATTTTTTTATTTTTAGTGTAAGTACCTTCTGTATTAGGTAGTGTAGGTATATTATTTAGGTAGAAAAATCGGCTCAGCCAAACGTGAGATAATCGCGGAGAAACATACATACATACAAACTGAATACCTCCTTTTTTGAAGTCGGTTAAAAAGACTACACAAAGGTATCCCTTCCCCAACAAAAAAATCATCTAATTCGGTTCATAAACAACAAAATTGTCAAGTTAGTTGATTTAATATCATAGTATTTTCAGGATTACTTGTAAACTACTGAACCGATTTGAAAAAAAAAATGGGACCATCTCGCAAGAAAACTGAATCGAACAAAAAAAGAATCATCTAAATCGGTCCATAAATGTCGAAGATACGCGCGAACAACGATAAAAAAATAATAATAAAAAAAAAAAAAAAACATACAATCGAATTGAGAACCTCCTCCTTTTGATGAAGTCGGTTAAAAATTATAGCTTTTTTATCGATCTAACACAATAACCGAGTACATTTTTAACAAATGATCCAGTATTTCAGAAATCAATAAAAATGTACTAAATTTCGACAAATTTCTGGCGAAGCGTCAATTAAAGCTATGCAATATTCAACCTTATTCTAAAGACACAGTGAAAGAGTAAATTTCGTGAACTGCCTCGCCTTAACGTGCCTTTCGAAGCACGGAGGAACTCGAGAGATAATTAATTTTTGGTCACCCACAGGGTTGGCATGATTAAATCACATTGATTTAAATCATGATTTAAATCAAGTGATTTTTTGAATAAAAATCATTGATTAAATCAAATTGCCTTTTTTCTTTCCTATTTGTATAAAAATATAAAATTCTTAATTTTAAATAATTGATAGACACATAAAAATGTATATTAAATGTAACTTTGTGTTAGAATTATTGCTTTATACTGTTTTTTCTTCTAAAAAAACCGCCAAATCATCTGTCCTAATATTTAATTTTCACCAGGCATTTTTATTTTGAACTGTTTTATTGATCTTTACTTGTGTTTCTTCCGAATTAAAGTGTTAAATAAGTCAAACAAAAGCGCGTTGTGGTTTCACGCACTATATTAAGTGGATTTTAAAGGCTCAAGCAAAAAATCGAAAAAAATAGATTTTTTAGTTCAGTGATTTTTGATTTTTTGCAAAAAATCATGATTTTTTCCAACCCTGGTCACCCATCCCATGACCGACCCTTGCGAAAGTTGCTTAACCTCCGCAATCGCTGGGTTAGACGTTAAACCACTGCACCATCGAGCTCCTCTAGAGTCTTGGTATACTTAGCTTAAGTTCTAAGCTTTATTTAATTTGTAACCAATATCAGACTTATAAATCTTAAATAAATATACCTAGGTACTCATTTTCCTAAAAATCTGAATGAGACATACAAAAATATGACTAATCAGAACACGCGTAAAGTGTGACCTCTACTAGTGACCTCAACTATCAACTGACCCATTATCAAAATACTTCTAAGAAATAACTATCAAACAATTTATCAAACTTGAGTCATCCAGTCTTTTTTGCAAGAAAGTAGCTATTCAGTTAAAATGGTGAATGTTCCGCCAAAGAGGATGAAGGTATCAAGTTGATTGCAGGTAGCAGCCATCACTGATATTTTATACAAATTATTTATTTAAATTATCTACATCATAAATTATATGATGAGGAGCTCAGTGGCGCAGTGGTTTAGCGCCTGGCCCAGCGATTGCGGAAGTTAAGCAACTTTCGCAGGGGTCGGTCATGGGATGGGTGACCAAAAATTTATTATCTCGAGCTCCTCCGTGCTTCGGAAGGCACGTTAAGCCGTTGGTCCCGGCTGCATTTGCAGTCGTTAACACCCACAGCATTGGGCCCGCGTGGTGGGTTATGGCCCGTCCTCCTTACCACCCATGAGGAAGGCCGGTGCCCCAGCAGTGGGGACATTAAAAATGGCTGATGTCAACGAAAGTATCACGTGTTTTTCAAATGTTACTTTGAAGTGGGAAAGGAAGAGTAACTAGTGTTCAAAGAACTAAGTATTTTTCTTTGTGTCTGTTCTATTAATATTGAAGCTTTAAAAGTTACGGTTGCTATAGAAAATGGGTAAAGATATTGGGTTTTTTAAATTGACCTCACAGATAGCTTTTTAATCTTCATCATCAACTCACTGCTGGGTCACACTTATTTTTCCAAAGATTGTTTAGATTCTGTGCGTCCAGTCCAGACAGATATTACGTCATATACAGAAATTACTTACTAAACTTCCGTAACTAAAAGTATATTTGTGATTATTAAATATTTTTAACGTTGTTTTAAACTCTAATTAGTTCAATTATGTACCTACATAAAAAAATGTATCAACGTAAGAGATTTTGTAATTCCCTATCTTTTAACATTTATATCTAGGCAACAAATCTATCTCTAACTAAGGATAGATTAATGGTTATGGAATTCAGAAACATTTCGAATCATCATCAGAAGCTACTAAATTCGGCAGTCACATTAGAATCCTTAAAATAAAACAACATGAACTTGATGACGCAGCAATATTGAAGGAAGACAAAACTTAAGCTCAGGTCGTACGATCAAGCTACATTAGAATGATAAGGCCGCGACTCGATATTGAGTTACGTCCCATCCCATTCAGCCACTCGCCGGCTGAATAGCGGCGCAGATGTGGCGTTTTTTACTATAATCTTTCCCACACTACCACTTTTTCTGATGCCTTAATACCTCTACAACGTTACCGATGCGCTTTCCCTTGACACCCGACAAAGGATTTTGATCGCTAAATTCATACGCATAAAGATTATTAAACAACACATCATTGTTGTTTCGAATGCATTATAAGTTGGTCGATACAATTTTGTAAGGATTTTTTGTGTGTACGTCTGTCTTTGGTATCGGATGCGACATCGGAAATTGAACAGTTTTTCTAGTTACACCTATGAAATGGAATTGTTTGAAGGAAGTCACATGTGTATGACGATGATTGTATGATTTGGTATTGTTTCCTTTTAGATATTCTCTTTACAGGATTATGGATAAAAGTATAACGTTTCACATTACTTAGACCAATATTAAGTTCATAATCAAGCAGAGCATGACTTGCTTAGTTAAAAATAAGAGAACATAGGTTGGAAACCAAAGCTTTGCTTATCATAAAAAAATAGAATCAGAAATTAAACACAGATCAAGGCAGAAACAGAAAGCCGTAGTCAAAAGTACGACACGTACCGTTACACCTTTTGATCCAACGTGTTTAACTTTGAATTAAAAATAAAGAATATAGATTTTCTAACAAGAACACAATGCAAGCAGAACGGATTAAACGTTGAACAAAGATATCTCGATCAAATTGAGCATACTAATAGGGTTCCTACGGAAGCTCATAGCAAAGCAAAAGATGGAGACGATAAAAACATGAATAGTTGTGCCTACAATATTTAGTTTAAAACTAAAAGCAATCCAAACTAAAGACTGGACGAGTGCATTCAATAGGGAGCGTTCGCCGGCGAGACTCTCTACCTAACTAAATAAAATATTCCCGCAATTACATCTCCACCAAAACTTTATCTTTAGAGTACATTGATGTTTGAACTTCGGTCGAGGAGAAAGTGAATATGTATACGCTACCGATGTATATGGAAACTTAAGGAGTCTCAAGTTTGCTCTAGAGCAATAAGAAGAGGATTATCCTTCAGAAAGTATGAATCAACTTAAGATATTACTTGAGGCAATAATCGAGATATTGAAGACTACAGACGGATTGGCCGTTTGATCTGGAGATTTAGACTTAGAGCCAACATCTACTATTCTAAAGAAAATAAGACGCATATCGTTTAATTCTTATATTATGTTAGTTTTGGTTTTTGTTTATTACTGTAAGAATTCGTGCATATTTTACCTTTGTTCTTGATAATAAGTAAGTATGTGAAAAATGTAGACGAATCAAAATTACTGGTAAATATTTGAATAAAAGACAAAAAGATAATATATACATATTGATTATATATTTTTGTAAGGATTATAAAGTATGACATGACAAAGACGATCACCAGTTATCTAATTTAAAAATGACAATACCAAAGCAGAAATTTCCGAAACTAGTACGCCGGAGGAAACATAACTCGTCAGTCGGACTAAAAAGGAAGCATGTAGCATTGCACAATCCGAAGCGATGGTCCGTGTATGTACCAACAGTTAGCTGGGGCAAAATTGGCCAATTTGTTTATTTGTTTTCATTGGCCTCACTGAACTTGACTCCCCATTATCGCATTCGCGGGAGGAAGACGTATTATTTATTCGATTAATCCGTGGGACCGTCGCGTCGGATTGTCTTCGAACTTCGGCATCAAGTTGGGACTTTATATTCAAAGTCGACGACAAATATTTCGGGATATACACTCCAGAGTTAGTGGAAATGAGTTTCTCAATTCTCGTCACTGAATTAGATAAAACTTGCAAAAATGTGCATGTTGTTGGATTTTTTGGATATTTCAGTTCCACATTTTTGTTCCAGCTATTTGCTTCTCTTTAAGGTTCAAGGCTATTCAGTTATAGTTTTTAAATTAGAAAGGTAAGAAAAATTGAGAAGCTTATTCTCAGCTTACACAATTTTCAAAAAAAATGCATCATACTTGAAAACTCAAGGAACAAAAATATATCAATCGTAGTGACTGAAAAAATCCGTTCCAAACTTAGCCGAGTAACGAGTAAAGCCAACGAACGTCTCGACTGCAAAACAAAAATGGTGAAACTATTCCTTTTTTATCCTCATCGTTTTGACGTCTCATCTCATTTTTGCCGTCTCCTGGCTCGCTAACCAGTGTAATTTATTACGTTATTTATAGATCTTCCTCCTTTGAGTTATTTCTTCAAATCTTATTATACTTATTGTTACTAATCCTACTTGCATGTAACAGACTCCAATTTGGGAATAAGTTCTTTACAAAGTAATATCTGATGTCGACATCTACCTTATAATATTAGAAGAATTAAGCTAAACGAATTCTTTAGAATGTAGTAAACAAGTCCAAGTATAGAACATGAAAGATATCTAACAGTACCATTCTACAACAAGTCGAGCATAAAATAAACTGAAACGTCTTTCGTTTTATGCAATGGTATTTGTGGTGATGTAAAAAGAAATAGAGACGTGCTTCGTGTTTGACGGTATGAAATAACGCGGGTAAGCAGGGAAAATGTGCAAAGTCGTGGGACAGGAAAAACAATGCATGCAGAAGCGCCAGGATACAGATATCATAACGAAAGATTGCGATACGATCTATGTGCATTCCTTTTTACTGGGAATTGCCTGTCACAATTAAGGGTTAATTTACGTGACATCAGCGACAATGACGGTACGATGCGTCACTGCAGCATGCCATTTCTTTAACGCTGTGAAACCCCTTTCTCTGCCAGTTACAATAAGTGCTATGACCAGGGGGGGTATTACAACCTCTTAAAACTTTCCAGGTTTATGAATTGCTATAGCTACAACTCTTTCTCGCTGTAAAGCAAATAAAAGAGATGCATTGATAGCAGTTCCGAAAACTGTCAAGTTTTAAGAGGTTGTATTATAATATGGGGGCAGGAAACTTTTCTGTCACCGTCGTATTACCATCGGGAAAGACCATGAAGTATCAGCAGCAACAGCCGAACCTCATGGAAAGAAAACATGATTCAATTCGCAAAAGCTGCACACAGTTGAAGCTCCAACGGAAGTACGGGAACGCGCTTTGGAGGCCGCGTCACGCGCTGCTGCCTCCTCTACATACAAATTTAACTAAACAAATCCACAACGAAAGCTCCATTTGGAAACTACACTTGCACACAACATAAGCGCGCACAAAACTTTGGTTTCGCGGTACCTTTTCTGTTCGCTTGATCCATCCGCGCCTCCTTTTTTTCTTCGTCTCGCTGCCTCGGAAACACAAAACGGTCCGAAGGACGCAAGCGAAAAATAAACAAAAAGGGAGTGAAGTTCGCGATCGCGTGGTTAGTGCGCGTGTCGCGTCGCGCGTAGTGTGACGCGCGCGTGTGTGCGCGGCGGCGGTCGGCGGCGGACTGGCGCGCGCGTCGCCCGCCGGGCGCAGCTGCCGCGCGGCGGACCAATGGCGGCCGGTCACGTGACGCGCCCCGCGCCCGCACACGCTTGTTTACAAATAATAATAATACCGGTGGCGCCGCCTCTACGGCTACGCGCTACGAGCTACGCACAGCTGTCACTGCATTTGGCGGGATTCGATTCGGTCGTTCGCTCAAAGCTTCGATCTGTTTATTCGGAGCTTTCGCGTCGGCGTTCTATCGATCCGTGTTCATGTTTGCAACCGTTACGTGCAACGTTTTCCTCGTTAATTTTATTATAACCTCCTCTCATTCCTCCTCTTTTTATTCCAACGTAAGCTTTCAAAACTTCCTTAATTACCCTTTCATAGATAAGGTGGTACAAATTGTGTCAATTTGTTTATGATTTTCAAAAGGGGTCGTGATGTTAAAATTATTCGTCAATTTTTGCGTGAGGGTGCGACTAGTTCCGCGTGGTAGCAGGTTGGTGTTTCCGATTGTTGCAGGCCATAAGGTGCAAGAGGGTTGGAACCCCAGCCACCTATGTGGCACACTTACGGCACTCCCCTCGATCTAAATCTGATCTGAGGTGCCCCATGACCTGGATGGTACACTTGACGGACTCACTTCTGATTGATCCCTTCTGTATTAAACACCTTACTGCAAATGAGGGGAAGTTGACAATTTACGCTGGAGCGTAAACATTTACGCCCTAGACAAATTAATGAATAATTAGCAATCTTCGTAAGCTGATGGAAGGATAAAGAAGAACATATCACGTCTTTTTGCGATATCTGTCTACGTTAATTCAGATTACACTTTATAACATCAACAAAAATGAATTTTGTTGACATCATTCAAAACTAAATTACTTGTCCATCAGCCATTTTTGATGTCCCCACTGCTGGGGCACAGGCCTTCCTTATGGGTGGTAAAGGAGGATGGGCCATATAACCCACCACGCGGGCCCAATGCGGATTGGTGGGTGTTAACGACTGCAAATGCAGCCGGGACCAACGGCTTAACGTGCCTTCCGAAGCACGGAGGAACTCGAGATAATAAATTTTTGGTCACCCATCCCATGACCGACCCTTGCGAACGTTGCTTAGCTTCCGCAATCGCTGGGCCAGGCGCTAAACCACTGCGCCACCGAGCTCCTCAAATTACTTAATCATAAACAAAACAACCACGAGGATCCAAGAAAACACGCATTAGTTTTATAAAAATTGGGAATCAAACCTACGATTTAGTATTACTTACTAGCCCCAGCGATAGGTATAGGCAGTAGTAACGCATTGTGATCAAAATTTAGTCATTGTATAGGCAAGAAAATATAAGTTTTCTGTGAGTTTTCTTATCACAGCACGACGAAATAAGCTTTCCAAACAATTATCTTATAAATTTAACTTAACAATTATTTCAGGTGATTCGTAAAATAACAAATAATAATCAGCCAAAACTGTTGTTTTTCCAGTTACGTTTTGTATGAAGAACTTTTTCATACTAGCATTTTCTTAATTTATTTAACAACTTTGAACGCTAATGTTACAGAACTGTTATGTACAAATGCTGAACACTAAGGTAACTTATTTCATTTAGGTTAAGCGAAAAAATAAGTTATAGTTCCTTACCTATAACATACAAATCGGCATTGTAACAAATAAGGTGGCCATTACAAAAAACCGGCCAAGTGCGTGTCGGGCGGGCCACGCGCCGTAGGGTTCCGTAGTTACCTTATACCATACCATTTTTAATACCACTATCATTTTTGTCTGTAAAAATAACTTTGTTTTTTACATTATTCGTTCCGTTTTTTGCCATTTTGGCTACGGAACCCGAAAAAGGAGTCACTTTCAAGGATTTTCTTTCAATGTTAAGAAAATTAAAACAGAGATTTTTCTAGTAAGTATATCATTTACTTTAAAATAATGGTTTTATTATGACCGATTGTTTACTATCATAGTCAGGATTCGGTGCAGCAAGACTTTATTAAATTGACATAACTAAACTTAATTTTATAATTAATTTCTTGTCGTTTTGATATAAATAGAAAGAAATGGATGGAAATCTTAAATTAAGTTTTTCCTGTCAATTTATTTGATACCTACTAATATTAATCAATTGATGAATATTTTAAATCATAGAAGTTATGAGGTTCTCTGTTTGTGAGAAAATATCGGCTAAGACCAATTTCATGGGTTTTTTCATAGGTAAAAACCAATTACTGTAATTTATTGTAACTTTTTGTGCCACTAATATATCAGTTACTATTATTATATCTTCGTTTTAATCACGATACGAAACTTCAAATGGTTATGCAAAATGCTTGGTAAAATTGGAAATTGTTATACTCTTTTCTAACTTTGATAAGTAGATACTACATTGCACTTTTATATAAGTATAAATTTCTTTCTTCGACCAAAATATTTTTTCCAAAATCTGCATGCAATAAGATAACTCATGATGAATTGAAATCAATTTACTGAAATTAATGTGAAAACTGTACTTAGTAATAGACTTTTTAAGTAATTATCTAATTTCATCATCATGTTTTTTAATTCTGATAAAAAAATATTTTGCTTTGCAACTAGACATAACTTCAGATTACTAAAAAAATATTATCTAATAATATTTACATTGAATTCAAATATTGTAATAAAAACAGAACAGAAGGTTACCTTTATTTTATAAGATGAAGGGAAACAATGAAGCATACTCTATAAATACAGGAACTACGTAAAGATAATATTTTCGGTAAAAATGACGAGGGAGGGCTAGAATGATAAACAGTTCTCTGAAATAGAAATGTTCCCGTTCGGAGAAAATTCGTATTTTCGCGAGCGAGCCTTAGCACCCCCTACCACGGTGACTCATCGGTATTTCACCACCCACTACGGATAAACTCATTTTATGCTCCAAAGTCATTATTTATAATATCCTCATCAGAACCAACCGGCAGTTGGCCCATCATTAGTTACAATTTTTAATTTCCATTATTATTTTTCTATTGCTCGAACATATGCATTCAGTTCAATATTAAACAACTTTTTTTTAATCAACTCATATATGAGTTAGTTTTAATTATATTTAATTAGATAATAAATAATTTTCAAACGCGATAGAGCCGTCCCGTCCAATTTTATAGAGATTGCACGCGCGAAGCTTTCTTGCACCGCGGCGCGCCAATTTCGTTGCTACAAAAGTGCGTAATATCGATTACTTGCTCCCTTGCCCCGTGTTCCATCTCTTTCCCGCGACGCACACAGGAGTGACGGGAACAACAATGGCGTAAACGGGAACGCAGCGGCCAGTGCGGCAACTTTACGCGGAAAGCAAAGCCGCCATTTTTGTATTTCCTAGTCGCAGTTACGACCTTTCGGGGCACCGCGCGCGTCCCCCGGTCGTGGTAGTCATGACAACCGATCTGTCACACGCATAGAACATAAAACGCAAGCATTGATTTTTTCCCCGCTTCCTTCTTTTACTTTTACGCGTAGAGTCGACTTTTTGCTCAAATTTTTATTTTTAATTGCGCGAGTTTTGATGGCGCTGCGATCGTTTGCGTTGTGTAGAGCCGCCTTTTATTTTGTTATTATTGAAAATTTTGCCTGCTTTTGATGTTTAAATGTCTGCGTTTTCTAATACTTTGGCCAGGTTACTGCAGTTTTGCAGACAATATCGTAAAATTTTGTTTGACTTTTATGAAATAAAATATGACACAAATTATTAATGTCACTTTTGATTATTTTTGTTTGTAATGAATCCAAAGTTCATCTGCTAGCAACCCAAGAAGAAAACTCTTTTTTTTTCAAAATTAAATTACCTACGTTCGGTTTCACGTAACTCAATTTCCATTTACCCGTTACGCACCGTATTGGTAAATAGGCATCAAGTTTACTGGATAAGGGAAAATTTGTTAAGGTAGGCCGGGATAAGGGTGGCCGGCCCTCGCAGGGGTCCCTACTCGATCCGGGAAAACATGGAACCTTCAATGCACCGTGCATCAATAAAATATAGGGTAAAGCGAATTTCAGGGACACTTGCTGCTGGAACGAATAAACAAAACATTTGAAAAATTAGATAAAGAACGAATATATCATCTTGAAGTCAGAGACCATAGGCTTAAAAATATGGCCAAGGGTGGGACCAAAATACCATCTGTCCGTGGCAGCGAACTAAAATCTATGGAAGTGTAATTGCAAACAAATATTGCTTAAAAAATGGTACCACGGGGCCGAAAAAGTACAACCCGCTCAGCTTTAGTCGGGCCAGCCACGCACCCGGTGACTGATGTTAGTGTTTTTTCAATAAATTGCAGTTTGTATTGTAGAGAAAAGATAGAAAGAGAGAGTTTATTAGAAATGACGTCCTTTATAGTCAAATGGTGTAAAAGATGCAAAGAAGGCAGTAAAAATATGCAGAAAAACGTATCTTATTTTTTCGTTTAAGTATAGAAAATATCTATAAGAATACAAATTATGGTAGCTAATAAGCAACCAGTGTTCAGACGCTTTGTGCTGCTTAATTAAATTCCAGCATTTTTAGCTCTATCAACTTAGTTGTACTTTTCGTGTGGTGCCATTTTTTGGGCAGAATGCTTATTCCATAGATTTAAGTTCGCTGGTTCGTGGTGATAAAAAACTGATGTAGATACTATTTTTCTTTGTACTCTGGATGTACAGCTATGTAACGAAAACAAAGTACCTACCAACCTTACCTACGAAATCAATAAAAGTATTTTTGAATTTTCTGCTTTGGAAATTCTATTTCAAATTAAATAATTTCAAAAAGAGTATTGAAAATAATAGTTTTTTCACCTCTCCAGCACGAAAAGGGCGCTTTTGGCGTGTAAAAACTCAAAAAATTAACTAAACTAATAAAAAATAATAAAAAATTAAAAAAAGCACTTTGCCTTACGCTCGCAGCAAAAATCGATTTTGCTGCGAGCGTAAGGCAAAGTGCTTTTTTTAATTTATAACACCAAATTTAAAATAATAAAGAAAAAAAGTGACAAGGATGAGGCTTGTAAAATTGATATGTAAGAAAAGGATAGATAGAGTGCTTTATGGTGTCATACATGGATAAAAAACTAAAAAAATATAATGCACGGATACCTATACCAAAGAGTTTTAAATAAGAATTGTTAAAAAAGAAGGTTGATAATTCGAAATAAAGAGTATGGATAAAATGGGGTCGCATGTATGAAATAAATTTTGAAATAAATGCATTTGACAAAATTAATCATCATATCCTTTTACAAAAAATCAAGGCAATCGGTATACACGGTGACCTCTGGCGATGGGTCAAATCATATATTTCTAACCGCAGTCAGGCGGTAGCGTTGAAGGGATATCAGTCTAGATTCCTTAATATCCCTTCTGGGATTCCTCAAGGATCTCATTTAGGTCCTTACTTGTTCAACTTGTATTTAAACGATGTAGGCAGTTGTTTTGTTAACTCACATCATCTTCTTTATGCTGATGATACAAAAATTTTCAAAATAATTAAATCCGTCAATGATTGTAATGAATTGCAAGACGACCTAGTGAGATTTCAGGAATTCTGTTTAAAAAAACAGCTTTTCTTAAACACAGAAAAATGTAATACTATCTCATTTACTCGTAAGCATCACCCAATTTTACATAATTATAATATATGTGGAGACACTATAAAAATGGTTTCCACCATTCGTGATCTTGGTATAACTTTGGACTTCAAACTTCACTTTAATATTCATATCGATAATATCGTTTCACGTGCCTTCAAACTGCTAGGTCTAATAAATCGCTTAGGACAACCTTTCAAAAAAATAAAAACATTGATTGTATTATTCAACAGTTATGTCCGCAGTATTTTAGAGTTCGGAAGTGTCGTTTGGAGTCCACGGTATGCGGTTCACGTTGACCGGATTGAAAAGGTTCAAAATAAGTTTTTAAAATCATTGAACTACCACGCAGGAATCATTCACGATGACTACAACTCGGTTTAATATATCCCCTCTACAGATGAGACGCATTGTCCTTGATTCGACGCTTCTATATAAAATTGTTAATAGCAAAATTGATTGCACGACTCTTCTAGGCAAAATTAATTTTAAGGTTCCACGTCCATCCTCACGTTCCAAAAGTACATTTTACATTCCTCCATCACATACAAATTACCCCAAAAAATCATTTTTAAGGTGCTCACTTGATTTTTATAATAATAAATTGACCAATATTGATATTTTTTTCATAAGTTTACCAAAATATAAAAGACTAGTTCACGAGGCGTTATCACTGTAAACTTTATATATGTTGTTGTTACATAAGGCTAAAACTGTAATTTAAATTTAATTTATTATCAAACATCAAGTTGTTATGTCCAAATTAATTTCCTTATTGTAAGTCATTGTAAGTTACTGAACATTTCTTTGTTTCTTACGTACTCATTTATATAAAATCTTGTTTATAACATAATGGTACTGTAGGTCTATTTGTGTTTAATATTTGTTACCTACTTTAATTGTTAAAGACTGTTTGTTACCTAAATAAATAAATAAAATAAAAATAAATATAAAATAAGAAAAAAATATGAAATTTATTAATAAACTAGTGTTTTATGATTATAAATTAATAAATAAGATAGGATATTAATGAATAAGAGAAAAACAGAAAGTAATTAAAGCAGTAGAAAGTAATAGTAAAAAGCTAAATTTAGCATTAGAAACATGTTCACTCAACTATTTTGGAGTTAGACAACTCTCTTCATTGTTGGACGCACTATTTTTTGTAATTTATCACAAAAATAGTTCGATCAAACTTATGCTGAAAATTTTTATTCATAAAGTACCTTAGATTCCCGTCGTTTTGTTTTAAATTACTTTGTGTTTTTCTCTTATTCAGTAATATCCTATCTTATTTATTTATTTATAATCATAAAACACTAATTTGTTAATAAATTTCATTAATTTTTCTTATTTTATATTTATTACGACCTCATTTCGTCCATACTCTTTATTTCGAATTATCAACCTTCTTTTTTTAGAATTCTTATTTAAAAGTCCTTGGTATATCCGTGCATTTTATTTTTTTACTTTTTAATCCATGTATGACACCATTGACACCATAAAGCACTCTATCTATCCTTTTCTGACATATCAATTTTACGGGAATTTTACAAATCTCATCCTTGTCACTTTTTTTTTTCTTTAAGAAAGCTGCGAGTTTTTACGCACCAAAAGCGCCCTTTTCGTGCTGCAAAGGTGAAAATAACTATTGTATCGCATGAAATAAAATACTTCTAACGGATACTAGCGCGGTTTTATTAAAAGTACTTTGGTAATTAGTTGGTATTTAGTTACATTTTTTATTTTCCCGCCGGCACCTTTGCAGCTGCCGTGGTCTCTTGAAGCATCGGGAAAATCAAGAATCAAGCTAAATAATTACCAAAGTACTCTCTGTTTATTTCAAGTTAAAAGTGTTTTATATCATGTCTAGTGAGCGCGTAAGCTTGAGAGGTGAATAGTTTTAGTATCATTTAAATAGTGTTATTATAATATTACACAAAACTTAAAGTATATTTGCTGCTTCTAAAGGTAGGTACTAGAACCACAGAATAACTAATAGTACAAGTCTAAAACTATCTGAAAACTGTCAAGTAGGTAAACTATAAGCACGTTATACTGAAAAAATTCATGAAAAGACAGGCAAAGCAAAAATAAGTTGTCTGTATTCTTTAGTAAATCACAGTTTCTCGAGATTTCCTCTAAAAATTATGCACTAGATATCTTCTCCCGTCCCCGGGGATGTCGTGACAATTCCTGGAATAAAACAGTGACGCACCAATTTATTCGATCACTGTATACGGGATAAAAAGATGGCAAAGCAATTTTTTCTAGATCATGCAAGCATTCCTATGAGTTATTCTTTTCAGTGTGAGGAAAAGTTAGATTTTCTTATGCGCTCAAAATTTCAAAAATGTATAAGTAATGAAAGATTTGCGAGAAATAAATAATTATTTAGATTTTCACATAGGTATATTTTTTTTACTATAATAAAAAGATACCTTTTTTATTTGTATAGGTATGCTTTGAATCATACCTTAGTGTTGTTTACTTATCGTTATTTTTTTGTAAGTTAAAAAAAAATTCATCCCGTCGAACTGAGAACTCCTCTTTTTTTTGAAGTCGGCTAAAAAGCAGAATTTTCCTTAGTTGGCTAGCTTTAACCATCAGCCATTTTTACTGTCCCAACTGCTAGTGCACAGGCCTTTTTATGGATGGATAAGAAGGATGGGCCATAACCCACCACGCGGGCCCAATGCGGATTAGTGGGTGTTAACGACTGCAAATGCAGCCGGGACCAACGGCTCTTAACGTGCCCACGGAGGAGCCCGAGATAATAAATTTTTGGTCACCATCCCATGAATGACCCTTGCGAACGTTGCTTAACTTCCGCAATCGCTGTGCCAGGCGCTAAACCACCACTGCGTGGCTAGCTAGCTTTACATGCCCAAATACTCCTTTAGGACCCTAAAAGAAAACACTAATTATACACTCAGTTTAGCAGGAAACATAATCAAAATGATTCGCTCCCAATTATTCATAGGTAACAATAACACGGTACTTACCTAGATTAGATAATGATGGAAAACGAAAGTGATTTAGGTCGTGCACGCTCGGGCTTTTCCGCTAGTCGTCGGGCGAGCCAGAATTTACACTTGGTGCGGTAGACGTGCGAATACCACAGAATAGCTGTATAAGCTGTCACTATTGAAGAGTAATTTCAGACTAAAGAAATTATTTTTGTTTTCCCATTCCTAGATTTGTGTGCAAGGGTATATACCTACGTTGTTGTATCAAAAATACTTTTTGTGTAATAAAAATCGTGTAGGTAGGTAGGTACCGTTTTTTTATATCCTATAATGCTATAATAAATTTACAAAAGTCCCTAAAATAAATAAAGAAAAAAACCTATAACTATGGGACCAACTCTGAAATCGCGAAAAAATAAACAGTTGTTTCATACAAAAATTAATAACGAAAATATCCAAAACAGCTGATTTTTTTTCGCGATTTCAGAGTTGGTCCCATAGTAAAAGTTGTTCAGTTTCACGGTCTCATCAATATAGGTACCCTAGAATTTATGGGATGGATGTAAAAAAACACGATACGAAAACACACAATAATAGGGATGTTGACTATTTTTTTTATTTTATGTTACATAAGTTACCTCTCAAAAAAAGAAACATTGGTAAAAGAATTAATTCGCTAGCATGAAAACTGCCCGAGATATCACAGTGTGAAATGCACACAAATGGACTCGATCAAAAACGCTCCATACTAATGGCTTGCACGTTATGACGTCACGCCGTGCTAGTTTGTATGCAACGCATAGGAAATTTGTTCAGCAGCTATATTAAATATTGTGTTTATCAAATTGGTTTCTTCGACAATTTTGCTATACATTTTACGGACTAATTAAAGGTATCATTTATTTTAATAAATTTTATACTTTTTAAATGGACTTGTCCACCCAACTTTGAAGGGTCATAAAACAAATAATATGCAATATATAAAACCAAGAGGTATACAAGCTACTCTAAAAGTTTAATATGTTTACGATTTTTATTAGTATTTCGTTATTTTATTCATTAGTCAACATCCCTATTACTTACCTACGTATTGTTAAAAAAATCATTTATTTCAATGAAAAGGTGTTTGATAGCTCTGATATTAGTCATGAGAGATACCTACTGAATTCACTCAATTTCGGAAAATCTTGCGGAAAAACGTATCAGAAATAGCTCTCAAAATGTATTTAAGAAGTTCTAACTCCATACATGGTTGTTTTTTTTTCATTACCTACCTATAAAAGTTACAAAAGAAAACTTTTGTTTTCTTTTCGTGTTTCAATAAATAAGTTGCAAAGGAAATAACATTTTTCTTAGGAAAAGTGAACCATGTATCTGATTATGAAACTGATTTCATTTGGAATTTTGGAAAATCTCCGTAAAATCATTTAGTAAATTTTTGCTTACAGTATGTATTCAAGTAGTTTAAACTCAAGATTTTTTTTAAATTGCAAAGGGAAATTAAAGGAAATCACATAGTGTTGAAAACTACGTTTGTTGTAGTTTTCCAAAACGCTACATAGGTAATTTAATTAGTAGAAGACTACAAAGTTTCAAGAAAACACGCGTAGTAAGTACTAACTCATTTTGAATTTTCACTTGCTTCGTAACGAAATGAGTACACTTTTTGTTTTATTACGCTTCTTGTGATAAAAATAATCTACAGATATAACTAGACATACCTACCTATATAAAATAGTAAATAAAAACAAAGGTAATATTGCTGATAAATTATCGTTTATTCAGAAATTCATACAAAATATCGTTTAATTCATACTTCAACATAATAATTAAAATACATTGTTTTATGAATAGCTGTACATTTTATAAAGCCTCTTATCGACCTACTATCAACAACATTACGTTAATAATAATCAAAATAATAATCATTAAATTACTAACAAATAGCCACATTTACAAGCTTATCTCTAATATTTACAATTTATTGTTCTAGAGTATTAATACTTGATTATTTTTAGTAACTACAGTAATAATCGGCTTAATTTATAATACTCTGCCCTTAGGACAAGCATTTATAGAATATTACAATACTTTTTTTTCCGAAATCGGGTAAGGAACTGTATACATTTTTTAAATCCAACTATCACTAAAATATATTATTTCTGAAGGATTAGCCAAAAGTTTGTCGAGTATTGAACTTGTCATTTTAAGCAACAAAATTATAACAAAAAACCCTGGTACCTGGTACTGGACACTGTCCTTAGCGCTCATTTGATTGAGGTTTTAATAATATATCTTAAAATTTGGAAAATAATCACTATAGTCTTGAGATTTCATGTCATGATTACGCGTACAAAAATTGGCAGTGATTGTTAAAATGCTGGCGAAGTGAAAAATAAGTTTGAAATGGTTCACTCCATCTAGCGTCGGGTAGAGTAAACTATTCAAAGCTTAAACAGAGTTCATAGAATATTTCCAAGAGGAAATCACAAAGCATAAGGCAATTTTATTGATTATTAGCTACAATTGAACATTGGCAACAACTTGGTATCCAAAATAAATCCGTATATAGGCTATCTCCGCTTGATCCTAGTGCCACCAACCGTTTTTGAATATACTTTTGTTCACAACGAGAAGTATATCCAGTTGGTACTGTGCAAAGTCCGCTGCATTGGGATGATCTGTAAAGAAAAATATTAATTAATTTTTCATATGAATTAGAATGATGTATCAAAAATATGATTGAGAAATTTTCGTTTTTAATGGTTCACGTCATTAAAACAGATGGCGCTGTGCAAGCAAGCGGTGTCTTTTGCAGATTACAAAAAACATTTCTAAATAATAACTATTGTACTTCTTCAATAAATAAAAAAATAGAATCCAAAATTCCAAACTATAGTAAGTGATTTAACGTTAAGTTACAAACGCATAAATTCTCAAAAATTGTTGTAGGTGCTCTAAGCATTAGCTTTACTACTCGCTGATAGATGGCGCTAAAAAGGATTTGTGATGAGTTTGTGATATATATTTTGTTGTTTTTTTTTCGTTTCTTCTTATTTTTGTCTATTATAATATGCACATCAGCCATTTATTATATCCCCACTGGCCTGGGGCACAGGCGTTATGTTTGTGAGTGGATAAGGAGGACGGGCCGGATAACCTCCTAACGCGGGCCCAATGTGGATTGATGGGTGTTAATGACTGCTAAAGCAGCCGGGACCAAAAGCGTTTACTAATTTAACGTGCGTTCCGAATCCAAAGCATGAAAAGCTCGTGATAATACACTTCTGGGACCGACACTTGAGAAAGTTATTAATTTCCACAATCGTAGGTCGCTATCGAGCTCCTTAATCTATATACTTACGTGCAAATTTCAGCCCGCACGAGCTGCGTCATGTTGTCGGGCATGTTGACGACGTACCGCCAGTTGCCCTTGTTGTTGAGCGCGGCGCGCGGCGTGATGTACTCGGTGCGGATCTGGCACAGCTCGCCGCTACTCGACGCTTGGCGGCGCGTGCGCTCTGCCGACGTCTCTGCACTGAATCACCATTTATAGTGAACTTTCTTAACTTATTCTATTTTAAGTTGCTCTAAATCTTACAAATCATGCAGCGTACATAATCGTAAGAATAAAAATCGTGACACTTGGATACAAAAGAATGTGGAAGAGAACTTGAAAAGTTAGAACTTTCATAAGTTAGAAACTTGTGAGCATTGCATTGTACCTACCTATATTCCATAATAATATGAGATCTCAGATTGAAGCTGAGTATTGCAATAATCTAGCTAGGGTCAAGTAAAATTATTGCTATACAACTTTTAATAAAAAAGAAAAAAAAAATGGATTAAATGCTTCATTAAAGGTACTTCTTTCACTTTTTTTGGATTTCTCTACTTTCACCCTAAAGCAATTCTTCAAAGCTTCCTTTGTTTTAATTCGTAAAGGTGCGTCCACTGCAACGGAATCGGAGCGGACGGAGCGGATGGATTTTTGCTTTGTATTGATTTCTATGGCACTGCGTGCACTGCATCAGTCAAAGTGACAAATGCCGACGCTCCGGCCGTGCCGTACCATACGCTTCGATTCCGAATCATAAGTGTTTTATTTCGATTAATGAGCACTCACGGACACCTTAAAAGTGACATAATAGTTTGACATAAGTATTACTTATTTGTTACCTAGCCAACCCCAAAGCGATCCTGAGCGCGTCCGCCCCGGTGAGCGTCCGCTTGGACGCCTCTCGGACCAGCTCGGCGTTGCGCCGGCGGCGGCTGCGGACCGTCGACGAGCGCGTCGGAAACGTCACGGACCGCTCCACCGTCACGTCGGAGCGGGAGGGGGATATGTATCTGGAAATGGTAGTAAAAATACAATGTAGGTAGGTACACTGTACAGACTTTAGCACCAGGATGACATAATTTATTAGCCTCTCGGCCGAATATTCAGACTTTGAGGGGCTCTCAAACATCATGTTATCTTTGTCATTTCTTTGACATTTAATGCGACAGGACGATGTTTGAGAGCCTCTCAAAGTTGAGGGACGTTTGAGTATACGGCCGTTTATACTAGCGGCTTCCCGCCACTCAACCACGTGGACCCTAGGGAACCTTTGATTGAACACGACAAAAAGTAACCTATGTATGAATCCAGGTTATAAACTATCTGTGTGCCAAATATCATTCAAATCCATCCAGTCATTTGGGCGTGAAGAGGTAACAAACACAAACACATACACAAACTTTCACATTTATAATATTAGTAGGATGTGCAATTTATTTTGTGTTAGCCACACCACATGACTTTTATAGAAAATGTAAAAATGTTTTCTGTGAACTTTAATCAGGTACCTGTCTATCTACGTATTAAAATTTGGACTTCAACTTACTTCCACCACTCATTGGCGTTATATTGCGTGACACCAGCTGTGGACGCCTGACGATACCAATCCGGAGCGTCATAATTGTACCCGCCATTAGAACTATAGTAGTTCGGGTTATAGCCAACGTTTGTCCCAACGTTGGGGCCAACATTGGGTCCAACGTTTGGGCCAACATTCTGTCTGTACACCTTCTTATCGTAGTTGTTGTCGTATTGATTCAAGCCGGGGTTCCAGTAGTTGGTGCCAGTTTGGAAGCCATGGTACCCAAACTTGGAGAAGTTTGATGATTGGTACGCGTTGATGTTGTATGGAGAAGGGTCGAGAGGTGATGGTGGTTGCAACGGAGTCTTTTGAGTAAAAATGTCTGAAAATAAGAAAATTATTCATAATCATCATCATTAGCCTCCACTCATAAGCCTATCATATCCACTGCTGGACATAAGCCTCTCCAAGTGCACTCCATCAACCGAGCACGATCCGCGGTTACTCTCATCCAGCTTTTGCCAGCCACCTTGCGAAGATCGTCGCTCCACTTTGTCAGAGGGCGTCCCACACTACGTTTGCCGAGACGGTCTTATAAAAAAATCATTATGAAATGAAAAAAAATATTTAAGTATAATAGTGAACTTCTACTTACTTTATTTTTAATTTACTTTAATACTGTTCTCAATTATGAGAGAACACCGATTTACGATTCATTTGTTATTTATATATTTCTATTTATTAAATTTTAAGATTTTAGGCATTCACAATACATTTTTTATATTACGGTAATTAATACCTACATTAGAAAAAATACTAGAAAAAACGAAGATTAATAGCAGTAGCATAATTGGTCAGTGCATTGGGCCGGAATTCCAAGGGTGCGGGTTCGAATCCCGTCTGAGTTGCTACTGGTAAGTCGATTTTTCTAGTATTTTTTGTAATGTATCTACTTATTTTAATTTTCGAAATATTTTGTTTTTTATTTAATACAATACCATACGTACCATGGTTGTACCTCGTGTGGTACTTAGTGTTGTAGTCTTTAGGGTACAGCGCGTCGTTGACCAGAGAAATCTGGTCCACATGTGGTATAGAATTGGGCCCATACGCGTACGGATATTCCGGTTTCCGGTTCACGCTGAAGTCGTCTCGGCTCTCGTCCGAGAGCAGTGTCCGGATGTCGTACTGTCCGGCTTCTATTAGCTGACGGATTATTTGTCTGAAATGTGGAAAAGGTTAGGGTTAGTTTAAATAGTTTAAAAGATTTTCTGGATAGGGCGTTACCCATATCTCCTGCACTGGTCACCATAAGCCAAGCCTAAAGGTGCGGGCACACTTGTCTGACGCCACGTGTAAACACGTTGTATTTGTATGGACGTGTTATCAGATAAGTGTGATCCTAGTGCATACATTTACTATGAAAATTGATGTCATCTGACGGCGTGTTAACACGTGTTAACGCGTGGCGTCAGAAAAATGTGCCTGCACCTTTAGTTATGCTAGATTATCCCCCTTGTCAAAAACTACTCGATAATGATAAGAGATAGGAAGGTAATTATGGGTCCTGCATATTATATTTCAGTGAAACTTACGCTTGCAACCACAAAAGATCAGCTGATGGTTACTGGCAAGGTCGATGGCAAACGACCGAGAGGTAAGCTCAGCTAGATAGTCTGACCAAATTCCCTCAACACTGAACATCAAGCTACACGATGCTCTCCAACGTCGGCAAGGATAGGCATAGATGGAGCTGATGCATCATTAAAGAAAAATTAACTTCCCGTCGGGGGAATCACGACCCTCAATAACATGATGTTATTGAGGGTCGTGATTCGTGGCTCGGACACAATGCGAGGAGGAGGGGGAAACTTAGCTAAGCGAGAGCTGTTCGCAAGATGTTTTAGGTGGAAGATATTTTCGGGAAAGGGACTTTAGGTGGGTATTCATGTAGGCTTTATCAGCGGTAAAGCCTTGGTCTCCTATTGTATCCTATTCGCGACGTCTGAAGTCAGAGAAACATAATACATCTCATACGCCGGCGTCACCGTTTAAAAGATACCCCAACAGTACATTAATTTAGTGAGCATTGTGACGCTGACGCTGTAAGCAGCCGACGACGGCGTAAATAGAAGAACAGCGCCTAAGGGTGGATAAGTCATAAGATAATACATACTCGGGATACGGCTCTGGGTAAAGGCAGTAAGTGAGGCCCGGTTGAGCGCAGGCGGGCGCGCGGCCGGGTGGCGCGGGCTCGTACGCGCAGTTCTGGCCGTACGGGCAACTGTAGCCGTCACCGCCGCGCACTAGCATCCACAGCAACTGAAAACACGACAATTAGGCATTAAGATAAACTTATAGCATGTAAAACAACATAAAAGTATGTGTGGTTTCTTAAGGTCTTCCTACGAACCCACACACTTAGGTTGGTTGAAAATTAGTCGACTAAAAATGTAACATTTTTTAAGTATTTTAACCTATTGAGCGCGACGAATTCCCCCAGGCACCCGCGAGACAGGTTATACGTCATTGAAAAGAATATCCGTCAAGGCCCAATGTCACAGAACATTAAATTTAAATCCAATATTTATTTAATTTACAATAAGGCAAAATATTGCCTGGCAAAATATTTGATCTCTGGGTGCCTGGAGGCACCCGCGATGCTTGACGGTATAAATTTCTCGCGGGTGCCTGGGGGAACCCGTGGAGCAGTATATCCGTCAAGGCCCAATGTCACAGAACATTAAATTTAAATCCAATATTTATTTAATTTACAATAAGGCAAAATATTGCCTGGCAAAATATTTGATCTCTGGGTGCCTGGAGGCACCCGCGATGCTTGACGGTATAAATTTCTCGCGGGTTTTTTTTGTAACAACAAAGAGGTTTTATGCTGTTGAAAATTCATATAGATTTTTGGAATAAATAAATGTGTAAGTCCTTAATTAAGTTAAACAAATGTTTATTATTATTAAATTATTCATAATTCACAATATTTTGTTATAAAATATTAAAATATTTGCATTTTATCACTTAAAATTATAATTTTGAAGTAGGCTGTATGCTCCTCACCCCTTTGTTCGAAAAATATTCTTGCGTTGGGCATGTGAAAAAAACAAAAAAAACCTGCGCGCCTTTTCCCATAATTGACATTTTTGTTTTTGTCGTATTTGTTGCTGTGTTGTAAATTACTTTGTTTTTTCCTCGCAAATGTGTTGAAAAACGTCGTATGAAACTCGTGAGCTTTTGCTTATTGCACACTCGGCTGAGTTACTCCCTCGCCTACGGCTCGGGCTGCAACCCACAGCCTTGTGCGCAATGAGCAACCTAAGCTAACTTGTCTCATAATGTACTATTTACTGTTTTTTTTGGCTTATCAAATCCAACTAATGCATTCGAAAATTAGCAGTGAGTTAAGTATTTCAAATACTTCCGGTAGTTCCAGATCGGAACTAGATCCACCCACATTCAGTCACAAATGTCAATGTCAGCTTTCAAGTCACTTGCCAGTCTTGCCATTGTTGTCGGAAGCCACTGGTACAACTGGTTACATAATCGATCATTGTCACACTATATATATCTACCATTATGTAACACATTAGCATCTCGGGTGAGTCTTTATTAGTTGTGGCTGTAGGAAAACCATTCTTGGTGTAGGTTTTTTCTTTCCAATGAAATTAATTATTATTTCATACATACAATACATACATACATACACTCACGCCTATTTCCCATGGGGGCCGGCAGAGACTATGGATCGCCACCTGCTACGATCTTTGCACACTTGTATCGCTTCATTCACTTCCATCAATCTCTTTCTGCGGTTTTTGTCACTGCGTACACCATCCTTTTTTTATTAAAACCTCTATTTGGTCCGCGTATTGGTTTAATTATTAAAGTAAAATTCAATAGTATAAATTCTGTAAGCAGTATCGCAGGCATTTTGGGATTTGTGTTTTTGAGAATTTGTCATTTTGACATTCATGTATTGGTATTAAGATTATGATCCGGAGGGCCTCAAAATGCAACGAACCTTTAGATAGCCTAACAAACACCGGTTTCGCATGCACGTATGAGGTACAAGCTTGATAATCTTAACAAAAACATTTGTTCTACTACATTTCCAAAAACAGACAAAAAAACGATTTTCCTTACACAATTACACATGTCCGAACAGCTGATCAAGTTTTCGAAACGTGTCCGAACAGCTTACCGTTCAGTATCCTTAGCACGAACAGCTATCGAGAAAAAAAACGCACGTAAAATTACTCGATAGACAATTCTCTATGGAAAATTTCATTTCGCTTATCGGCGATAGATGGCGTTGTACAAATTTCCAATACAAAATTTATCTATCGAATGATTTTACGCGAGTTATTTTTTTCGATAGATGTTCGTGCTAAGGGTACAGTACCCTTAGCACGAACAGCTATCGAAAAAAATAACGCACGTAAAACTACTCGATAGTAAATTATCTACGGAAATTTTAGTTTCGCTATTCGGCGGTAGATAGCGTTGTACAAATTTTCAATACAAAATTGCACTATCGAATGATTTTACGCGAGTTATTTTTTTCGATAGCTGTTCGTGCTAAGGGTACAGTACTCTCTCCATAACTTTACACAATATGGAAGTAATGGCGATTGGTCGGTAATTGGCAGGGTCGGCACGACTACCCTTTTTAGGTACTGGTTGCACATTGGCGAGCTTCCAAGACTTCGGTACGGTTTTGGACTGAAGGGAAAGGCGGTACTGACGCGTCAGTACAGGTGACAACTCAGGCGCACAACACCTCAGCACTTTTGCTGGTATGCCATCAGGACCACTGGCCTTATTCACGTCTAGATTAAGTAGGACTCTACGGACCTCTTTATTGTGTATTGCAATCTCCTGCATCGAAGAATTACAGCGAGGTAGGGTTGCGGTTGTGTAGAGCCAGTATCCAGTACCCTTAGCACGAACAGCCATCGAGAAAAAAAACGCACGTAAAATTACTCGATAGAGAAATATCTATGGAAATTTTAATTTCGCTATTCGGCGGTAGATGACGTTGTACTAATTTTCCATAATAAATTGCACTATCGAATGATTTTACGCACGTTATTTTTCTCGATAGCGGTTCGTGCTAAGGGTACAGTATCCAGTTTATGATGTTAGTCTATCTAATCTACTTTTGCCCGCAAAAGTAGATTGTTGGTGATCCACAAATAACACTGTAAAGCAGCTGCTTTAGCAGCTGCTAGCGAACCAAAACAAATAACAGAAGAGTTTTCGAATTTTTCATTATTCTATTAGACCTATTAAGGTCGACGGAACGGAAAGTACATACATACCATGTAATCGTTATTTATATATATTATACTACGTTGAAACCCAACCCAAGTGCCCACATATTATATACAAGAGCGGTGGATTGATCCGGACTTTCATTTACGTGAACTGCCAGCTGATGAGCACTGATACATCGACACTTGCTAGCTGACCCTGACAATATGATAATACACCTAATGCTTCTTAAATCTGTCCATTTATAATAAAAAGTAAGCAATTAAAAAGTTTGTTATTACTATCTGTAGTATTCGTATTTTTAAAAGTTCATAGAAAAATACAATAACCTTAATCTTTTTGGATTTCGATTTTTGCATAATCCTTTTGGATTATGCCAAAAATACTATTTTTATCAATACTGCACAAACAACTAACGTAATATTATCATAAAAATTTAGAATTTTATAATAAAAACCAGTTCTTTTACCTTTCACAAAATCTAGATCTCGGATGCACCGTTTGGCGTTGAAATGTAGGAACATGGTTGTCAATATACTTTAGTAAATAAAATATGAGATTATTAAGCTGTACTTTTGAAGAATAAGATGTAATATTTATTCTGTTCAATTGAATTGAATCACTATTTATTGTTCTAAGATAGACTTATAACAATAAAAGTTCGAAGGCAAGAACTTTAAATTCATTGAATGAAATTTTTTGGTCTTGGGAATAGTGCTTGATTGGCTTGTAAGCTGTATGCATATCGTTCGCTCGAGTTGTTATCGATTTTTTATTTTATTTAATAACTTATCTAGGGCTTCACGACAAAGAATACTAAAATGAGTTGTTTAACGAAGGTATTTTATTAACCCTGAACCGCCATATTGTTTTTAATTGGCATAATTTAGCTCAAAAGGCAAGGCTGCAGCTAATGCAAGGGGACAATAGTTAGCACTTTGAGCTTGACACTCGAATGTTAAGTTTGATACCCGAGTGATTAAGTGACAATAGCTAACACTGCGCTTCATACTCAAGTGATCAAAAGCGTAATGTGATGTGGTTAATTACGCGATACTGTGTCAAGATCTCGATCTTTTAGAAAGGACGTGAAGGCAATCGTTTTGAATTAATATTAATTGTCTTTCTAAGAATGAATTAATGGCAGTTAAATACAGACAACTCATATTCTGGAAAATAAATATTTTAATGAAATAATTACAATAAGTAGTTTTAGGGTTCCGTACCCAAAGAGTGAAAACGGGACCCTATTACTAAGACTCCGCTGTCTGTCTGTCTGTCGCTCTGTCACCAGGCTGCATATCATGAACCACATGAATTGATTTTTTTTATGGCATCATTAGCTTTTTGTCTACTCCATTTCCTCTAGAGCTTTTATACACTAACAAAACAATCAAACAATAATTCTGTCAATTTTTGCTTCCTTGTGTAGTGTACACTGAGTTCAACCGCATGTAGTAAGTAAATAGTTATACTTTCATCGTTTTATTACAACTTATATTCTCATACATCCTGGAAAGTTGTTCCCAAGAAAACCTCATTTTACTCCATGTCGCAATAGCACACACAAGCATCAGTACCGTTGTGATAAGAAAAACCAGATTGCGTCACTGTGACAAGGCACTTCTTGCGGCAACTTCCGATTTCAAACAATCCAGTTCCTTATCGGGAGAGCCATGGAAGTGTCGCAGTTACATCTAACTTTAAGTTATGACACTGTTGCATCATGACGACGCAGTTGAATAACGCACCATCTTATTGTGTGCTTTATTTACTGCAATTATTGTGTGTAATAACATTGTAAACTATATCTATGAAATAATCTTTACTATTACTACGTACTTAAGTTAGAAATATGTAACCTTAATAGTAGCTTTGGGCTTAATTGATTTGAATAATTTCTGACGTTTTAAGAATCGTAGTCACAATGCACACATTACTAGCACAAACTTTAATCCCAAACAAAGGCTATCGACATTTAATTAAGAAATTAATAAGTTAAAATAAAATGGTAAAAATAATAAAATCAAAATCAAAAAATAATTTATTCAGTCTAGGCTGTTACAAGCACTTGTGAATGTCAAAGAAGCTACGCCATCGGTTCGCAAACCCTGAGCGGGAGACCTTGTAACGAAAAGAACCGGCAAGAAACTCGTCAAGGGCTGCTTTTTTCTCCCTGTATATTTCACACAGAGTCGTCAAAATTGAAAAATGAGCTTCACATTTAAAGTGAGGTCATTTTCCATCACAATAATTAACAAAAGTTTGTACACAATGGGTAGGTAGGTTGAAATTAAATACCTACTACATATCGGATAGGTAATTGTGAGAGTAAATAACTTTCAACTAGTTGAGAAATCAGTAATCACTATGTCTGCTACTCGAAAGTGCACCTAAGTAGGCAAAATTTACGAAAAAATACTTGAGACAAGACATAAAAAATAACAATAAAAAACGCAATTCTTACAATTCAATATGCGTTAAGATAGGTACTCAGAAGCAGACCCATTCCCACTGGCAGCACCCGTTCACTAGCATGACGCGTGGACCAGCCATCGCTTCGCTCAACCATATTTAAGGGAACGTAACGACCCGCCCCACACGACACCACCGCAGAAATGATTAAAGAGAGCATGACATACTTAGGCTACCCATCCTAAGGCACTGAATTGAAAACTAATATCCAAAAGCTTTTCATAGGCCTTTACTTACAAAAACTACTGACTATAGAAAGCAAAATGATTGCAATAAAATAAAAAAAAGAGAGAAATCAAAACAAGGTTTACTTGCCTATTAGTTTTATGTTTTGAGTAAGAAGTGCCATACATATTGATAACATCAAACAGAGAAAAAAAAAAAAATATTGTCTATCATTCTTTTGTGGGATTCAATGCTTTTGTTATTAGATAACATATCAATGTGATGATTATTTTGCATTTGTTAGTACATATTTATGTACACATTTATCTTTAGTATTCAATTATTTTTATATACCGTGACAGTAAGGACTGTTACCAAATGTCTTTGTCTTTCCACTGTCTCCTTCAATTCATGGCCATTCTGTGAATTATGCTTATTATTACATAACGTGCGCTTCTCGCTCCAGTTTTGACAATTCGTTTATTGATTCTGAGACATAACATGAATATGAGTCTTTTGACGACACGTCGAAGTTGCAAAAACGACTTTTATGAGGAATGGCTATTGGATGGGTGATCATTTTGTTGAGCTTCATGATTTCACGGTGAAATTATTACAGTGATGCTGTGTTTGACCAAATAATACTCCAAATAAATATTAATTCAATAACTATGTACCTATCTACTCAATTTGTGTTGTTTGGTTTCAGAAGACCGCACGATCTCCTGAAACTTCCCATATTTATTAGAATATAGGAAGTAAAATATATCAATTAATAATATTTTCAATTAGTTAAACCCTAACAGTGCAATCCAATATTTTGTAAATAAGTAGTGCATCAATGCAAATTAATAAATATGTAGAAAAAATCACGAACTTATAACAAGCGACTCAACAATCCTTTTGCGTCCACACTTTTACCTAATTTCCCATTGCGTCTAGCTTGTATCTAAAAAAATCGAGTTTTACCACATTCATTGTGTGGTAAGCATAGTAAACACTAGTCGTAGACACAATTATTAGGTAACCGAAAAACGAGCCAGTTATTTTTCTAGACACGCTCAGGTAGAAAGCTGCTGCGATCTGCGCAAGCGTGGATCGAGTGAAACTTTTGATAACATCTGGAGTGCGCTGGCGCATGCTAAACGTGTCCTTCCTGACCTGAGTCACATTTAACACGAACTTTACATAAAAAACATTTTTTTTTTGTTACAAAATTACATTTACTTACTTTAGAATAAGAGCTGAATATTATGTTATTCACTGTCAATGAGCTGAGCATATATTAATCACAACGATTTAATGTTATCAAGACCAAAACCACAGTACATATATAAGTTTTTCAAAAACTTATATATGTACTGTGCCAAAACCTTATTTATTTACGGCCGTACTCAGAGACGTCAATTAAGTTTAATGCTTCATTAAAATTGTTGCTATCTCTTTCTTTTCCATAGCGATGGTATAAGACGACACGATACTTAATCAAGCATTAAACTTAAATGACGTCTCTGAGTACGGCAGTTAGACATTTAGAAAGAAACAAAGCTTTACAAACACTAACTTAAAGCTAAATAGTAGTTTGCTCTTGACCCCAGTCTTGCACAAAAGCAAAGACAGGGTCTACGATGGAGCGAGCTTGCCCAGAAGGTGCTTATTCACTCTGGCCTTGAATAGAGTCAGGTTGTATGCGCTCGGAAGCACAGACGCCGGCAGGGAATTCCATTCCATAGCTGTGCGCATTATGAACGATGATGAGTAGCGTTTGGTACGCAGAAAAGGTATATCATATCATCTAAGATCGGGTGGTAACCTGCAGTGCGTCTGGATGTCTGATGGTAGAAAGGAGAAGGTGGAATGAGTTCATGCAGTTCTTGTGCACACTCACCGAATGTTTTGTTTCAAAATGGCAAGATTTGATTTATTTTTATTAATTTGCAACTCATCCACTTTCTAACAACAACAAAATTCATGTCCTACCTCGCGCGTTTAAAATTAATTTTGTCACAATAGATTTTTTGAGAGTGCATTCAAGGATACGACAAATTCGATTTCCTAGTGGCGCAAACAAGCGTAAGTGCAAGCCTAACGACAGGTGACCTCGTCGAATTAATCGCCAATCATGTCGGAATTGTTGGTGACAGTGTTTTATGCCGGATTTGGTTTTTGTCCCGCTGTCCGTCTCTTCTCTTCCAGGTCGCATTTGAACAAAAAAAATGGATTCAAATTTTTATCATTTTCATACTAGATTTTAATAGGTACTTAGCGACGATCATCTAAAGCTAAGTTGAAGTATTTTTAAAAAATAAACATTGGAAATACAAGTTGGATGTTAAGCGTAACAACGTTTACAAGAAAAGTACAACCTTGGCGAGATTAATAGTAGATTATACAACAAGTGAAAAAAGAGGGAATTTAGTTCGAGGGACTAAGTTGGATCCCGAGAGCAGCGAAGGATTCTAGCGTAGAATCCCGAGCGTAGTGAGGTATTCAAAAGTAGAATCCTGAGCAAAGCGAGGGATACAAAGGACCGAGATGAATTTTTTTTCACGAGTTGTGTACTCTACTTTTTTTCATTGACTGCGAGAAAAAAAATAGCAGTACTAGGTAAATAATAAAAATGTGATCACATTTTTATTATTTAGGTAGGTAATCAGTAATATTTAAACATTAGAAAATAGTGAAACTAGAAATTTTCCAATGACATAAAACAACCACGCTAACTAAGAGGGAAAATACATGATCAGTCTGGCATCAGTCCATTTCATCAGTTTGACTTTGAATTTTTACAGACTGATGGAATGGACTGATGCAAGACTAAACATCTAATCTCCCTTTAATATATAAAAAAGAACCCAAATATAAGAAACTAAAATTAAGACACTAAAAAGAACCTAATTAATTTGGCGGGATATTTTTTAGAAAAGAACCCAATGATAAGATACTTTAAAGAACCTAAATAAAATTGGCGATCTTTATCTATGGAATAGCTCCATACTTTCAGCACCTTTTATTTTTTTTGTACATAATTCATACGATGCGCGCTTGGTCCAAATTTAATAGTAGATTATACAACAAGTGAAAAAAGAGAGAATTTAGTTCGAGGGATACAAAGGACCGAGATGAATTTTTTTTTTCACGAGTTGTGTACTCTACTTTTTACCATTGACTGCGAGAAAAAAAAATAGCAGTACCTATAGTATTTATAGTTGTCTATCAGCCATTTTTGATGTCCCCACTGTGGGGCACAGGCCTTCCTTATGGGTGGTAAGGAGGACGGGCCATAACCCACCACGCGGGCCCAATGCGGATTGGTGGGTGTTAACGACTGCAAATGCAGTCGGGACAAACGGCTTAACGTGCCGTCAACCATCCCTTGCGAACGTTGCTTAACTTCCGCAATCGCTGGGCCAGGCGCTAAACCACTGCGCCACCGAGCTAACTAAGAGGGAAACTACATGACCAGTCTGGCATCAGTCCACTTCATCAGTTTGTATAGACTTTGAATTTTTACAGACTGAAGATCGTACCAGACTGATGGAATGGACTGATGCAAGACTGAACAACTAATCTCCCCTAATTATCACTCTTCCCTTCTCAACTAATTTATCACTCTTATCGTTGAATTAAACGCACTTTTTCGAGTGGCGATGGTAAAAACAATATTAAACCTTTTTCAAGCCTTAGTTTTGGTGTTATCATCGAAAACTATCGCAATTAGCAGCCTGAACTGAATCTTGCGCGTTCTAAACATACTTAGAGATCATTTTTTAGATTTTTTTATGCAATATCTAGATGGCCAAATTTTACGGACACGAATTTTATTTAGAAATTAGTCTAAAAATAAACGAAGGAACATTTTTTGAAAGGTCTTAAGAATTACTCAGCTAAAATGTAGGTATACATCATACATTATTGTACTTATAAGAAACGTAGTAATTATTTCCTCTGTGCTTATAAGTATGTGTTTTTAAATAACCAGTCTTCCATACTAATAAATAAAATATGGTTTACGTTCAATTGTGTTAGGTTTAATTGCAAATATGGTATTTTATTATAATTTTAGTCTAAAAGGCGTTGTCAGGATTATTCAATAAATATATTCGGAATTAGTCCTTGTTAGCTCATGCGCGAGTTATGCCAATGCTCTGACAATAATAATCGCAATAATATAATATTTAATCGTGACAGCTTAGTGAGCCACGATTGCACCCAAAACTGTGTAACGAGAGCTTAATAAAGTTATTATTGGACCGTTGTGTGGAAAAGCGTTAGGTTAACATTTAACTTAATTAAGGTAATCAATCACGTAAAAGGCTAATGCACAAAAAAGCTTATGATTACAAAGTTAATTTAGCATTTTCAGTTTTGTAGAATAACAAGTAAGAACCATTAACAAAGTAGGATTTGAAAAATTAAACAGATACTTTTACGTTATTCCTCGTTTTTATTTGGGTTTATACTGATTTCTTATTAAAATAGTAAAACGATTCAGATTTTTATGAAATCATCTGTAAATTAAGCTAAACTTATGAAATAGTCCCTTGTTCTTGAAACAGTGACGCTATGATTCACCCACTACGTACAAATTTTGAGTCAGCCAAAATTATGAAACATTTTGACAATGACGTCAAGTTGCAAACACTTGTGCGTGTGTCAGTCCAGTCCTCGCTCCACTTGCATACAATTAGCTGACAATGGTGTGTCTGAATATTAATTGTTGGTTCAGCCTACGGACAATGTGCGACAATACTAGCTATTTACTACCACGTTTTCTTCTTAACCGTTTGCGCGTCTAAGTTGAGAAATGTGTTCAGAATGTATGGTTATTTCATTAAGGTCCTCCGCAGACAGAAAGAGTTCAGCCGTTCTACGTTCTGCTTTCCACGTTCTTTATTCTGTCATAAAGTTACAAACGTTCCAAACAAAACCGAATTTAGAACGCAGAACCATAACAGAACTGCGACCCAATCGCGGTAATTCTGAACGATAAAACCAAAAACGTTACGTTGACATTTAGGTTATATTTACCAAAACAAATTTGGTTTAGCTTCATAATTTTCACTTAAATTGTCCCAGATTGTAATCCATAGACTCCTTACCTCCTTAGGCAGAGTATTCAACAATTTGAACAAAACTAAATCAAGTATTTTTCTGTAAACGAAACTGAAACGGTAACGATTTAGCTTTGGTTTTATCGTTGAAAATTAGCGTGATTAGGCCCCAGGTCGTTATTCTGCAGCAGAACTAGCAACTCTTATTGTCAGCGTGGGGCCATAAGACTGCAAACTTAATAGTTTTTTAATATGTTAGCTAGGAAGCTGAATACGGTGTTTTTGTCTTTTGACTATTTGTTGTTGTCTATCTTTATTACAGCTTTGCACTCGAATTTAATTTAAAATAATAACTAAAAAAATTGAATGGAAAACTAACATCAATAATTTAGTTCCAAAAGTTAGACGTCCACATAGCGAGTAGAATATTTATTTTCCAAAATTTAAATATCAAATTAAGGGCCTGTTTCTCAGCCTAATTAAAGTTAGCACTAAATAGCGTTGCCTTGTGCCACCGAAATGACACAGAAAGTGCCAAATTGACTTTATACTAACGTAATATTAAGTTATATTTACTAACAATATTGTTTATACATATATTATGTTTTAGTTTTAAGGTATGTATGTATCTATGGGCCATTGTTGCCTGATTATAAATAAATAAATAAAAAAATAAATGCCGGTTCAATTCAATAATGGAACACTCCTAGTTTTCTGTCAAGTAGGTTAACTAGAACTTATCTGTGATATGGGTCTTAAGTAATTGATAAACAATCTTAATTTTAATAATTAAGATAAGATTGTGAACTTCTTGGAACTTTTTTCAACTTTTATAAGAGTAATAGTAAAAAGCTAGGTCAGTTATGTAAGTGTGTCCGGAGACGGTGCCGCGCCAGTAGGTTAGGTTCGTAGGCGCCGGCCGCTGGCGGATGCGCCATTGAATAATTTAGAAAAGTAATCAATCAGTCCACTCGCTCGCATCTGTTATTGATGAACACGTTTTTTAACGATACTATCATATCAGGTTTCTATTTGTAAGTAACTTTTTTGAGTCGATACTTTTGTACTCTTAACTTTATAATGACCTATTATTATTTAAGTTTACAGTTATACTGCTGTGTTAAGGCGCTGTAGGTAGTGAAACTAGCGCCGCCACTACATTTATTTTTATTACTCGTAAACCAAATCAATATTTTAAAAAAATCATGTAATAATTTCTTAAATTGTCTCTAATATTTTTTAATACCTCTTCAACAGTTTTCATTCTTTCTGTAACTTTTAAAATCCATTTTAGCTCAAAGTGGCCACTTTTGACAATTATGGATTTTAAAACTTACAGAATTAATAATAAAAGTTGAAGAGTTGTTGAAGAGTTATTAAAAAAATATTAGAGACAATTTAAGAGATTATTACATGAGCTTTTTTTAAATATTGACTTTGTTTACGAGTAATAAAAATAAATGTAGTGGCGGCGCTAGTTTCACTACCACCGCGCCTTAACTATTTATGTAGGTAGGTACTTCAGTAGATGCCTTAGAAAATAATATGCGAGGAAAATTTATATTACTGGGTTTGTTTTGAAAGCTCCGCTTATTTTGCATGATAGTGTGAGAACCACAGTTACCTTAAATAAATAATTAATTATATTAAGGTCAAGTTATCATTTAATGTAAATAATTCAATTAAATATCAGTTTGAACAATTTGAATTCTAGTTTTGAGAAAATTCAAATGTAACATACTCTCGACGGGATCGAGTTCACATCAGGATCGAATTAACGTCATAACTCTGTTATTTCGGTACATTGGAAACGGTGGCCATGGTTTCCATTGTACTGTTTTGACGTTTCCATCAGCCATTTTTGATGTCCCCACTGCTGGGGCACAGGCCTTCCTTATGGGTGGTAAGGAGGATGGGCCATAACCCACCAAGCGGGCCCAATGCGGATTGGTGGGTTTTAACGACTGCAAATGCAGCTGGGACCAACGGCTTAACGTGCCTTCCAAAGCACGGAGGAGCTCGAGATAAAACATTTTTGGTCACCCATCCCATGACCGACCCTTGCGAACGTTGCTTAACTTCCGCAATCGTTGGGCCAGGCGCTAAACCACTGCGCCACCGAGCTTCACTTTTGACGTTTATTCGATTGGAACTCAATTTCGATCTCGTCAGTTATACCCCCTATCTATTATTCACCGAAACACCTACTTGCATATTTAATTTTTCTTTTTAAATGTTAAAATAAACGTGTGTACATAAATTAATAGTTTTTGCAAAATTCCGCTGTAGTTTGGTGTTTAGCCGCAAGGTCGAGCACTTACTTAAGTTTTCAAACAAATGTCGATTTAAAAACTATTTGAGCAATAAAACAAACGTTATAACTGCGCTTAGTTAAGTAGCATCAAACATAAAAGACAATTTTTAGTAATAAATAGTCCTAATTGCGTTGATATAGAGATCAAAGTTGTATGTAAATGTTTGCCTACACGTGTAATTTTAAGATCATTTCACACATCGCAAAAGTTTCTCAATAGGTACTTCGCGCGTAAGTGAGCAGCCATTATTTTGAAATATCAGAAGATTATGTAAATACACTTTTAAAATATTGGGTGAAGTATGTACCTGAGTTAATTCACAATTTATTTGAATTTGAGAAATTGTTAAATTGTCATTTAACAAGGATTACTGTTTAAATTACAGCTTCCGCCAGATTCTACAAAAAATCTGCCGCCAGACTTTAACAATAGATTTTTAACAAAGTAGTAAATAACCTATTAAATACCTCTATAAAAGCAGTAATATTTATTACCTATAATACAAACGCTTATAAATGGTCGCTATAAAATTGGCGAAGTTGACCTTTCATTTGTGCATGTTGGTTCGGCATTTCCGTCCGTCGGCGTAAGCGAGGCACGGCACGAGGCATGCCTCTCAGTGGCAGTGGGGCGAAACAATCGGAGGTCGCCGGCGGCGTGGATGTCACTGTTTCCGATAAACGAAGGACCAAGGTCAGGATGAAGGTCAAGAAAAGGTCGGATTGTCATTTGAATTTAAAAAATAATAATAAAGGTAGCTTTCACCAGAGGAGCTTGACAACGCAGTATTTACTATTATTTAAAATTAATTAATTACTATCTCGAGCTCTTTTGTACGTTGAAGTTGGTCATGGCTGCAAAGGACAACCTTTCAAAAATATAATAATTATGTCGTTTTTACTTTGTATAATAAAATGTTGAAATATAAATTATTGATTCAGAATAGGATAATTCAGCGAGATGTGATGATATTGGGTTTATAGATGAAAATCTTATTCAGTCCTGCAGTTAAGTAGATATGTTATCTAGGTCTGTGTTTTACATAACTAATTTTTCAAATATTTATAACAAATTGATCGATCATGAATAATTGATTTGATTTATGATTTATTCAGAAAACCAACAGCTATATTAGGTAGAGATTGAGTAATTACATATAAGTCTTAAATAAGCCAGTTATAGGTTTCCATAGCTATAACAAATTTATATCATTATTACAAAATGGATGTTACAGATATTGTAATTGTAATTACCTATACCAAACCTTAACTATACAATATATTATGTACAAAATTAAGACGGGCTTTAGTTTATAATGTTTTATACGTATCAATATATTTTATAGTGATTTTTGGTATCCTAAAAAATCTATAATAATATAACCAAACCATACGATATATGCGCGTTTAATTTATATTGTATCATGCCTACATTTCTTTCGACAGCCGACACAGACCACATGTCGCCACAAATCAATACGTTAATTATAATAATAAATAAATAAAATATCTAGTTTATTAGTATAAATATATGTAGGTATATAGTTGTATAAATATTTTATTGATATCAATGTACCTACTCGTATGTACCACAAGAATGTTATAAATTAAATTGAACATGACAAATGTTCCAATATGAATCTGTCCACAAAAGAGCACGTTTCATAATGCATTGGTCGTTTGTAATAAGCTGTGTCACTAAAATTTGCAATATTAACAACAGTGTAACATTTTGCGGCAAATTCTCCTCATTTTGCTACGGGCTTATCCAGGGTTGCCAGATTTAGAGGAATATAAAATGATTTCCATTTTTGGTGCAAAGCCATTAAGTTTCGTATGTCACTGATTCAAAAAAAGTGTATTGACCAAAGAGCCATTTTTAATTCGATATAATATTTTCACACCGAATCAAACAGAACTTTATTTATGTATATAGTGTTGCCTCATTGCCTGCTAAAATAATAGCAGATTTGGTGAAGTTATATATTATTTATATCCGACAGTATACAATATCTATCTTGGTTCAAAGTATAGTAATATACTATAAATTATATATGAACATAATTATATAACTATCATATACCATACTATCGGCCGCCCTTGACTTTATTCGCGTGGACTATTCCAGGTCCCATACAAACATTCTTCACCTTTTACACCCCTTTCAATATCTATTTTCACGGTAAAAGGTAAGCTACGTCCTTACATATAATCCAATATCTATCGCTTAACTATAATGCATCAAAATTGGATCAGTGAAAAAAGCAAAAGATAATAAACAGACAGGTAGTGTTTATCATGTTTGGTAGTGGTAGTGTGCTGTCACACAGTCATGTACTACGGTGGGAGGTAACGGATGTTTTTCGTATTGTACCCTCAACATAAAAATGTAAGTTTTTTAAACTGTATTTTTAGTGTACGATCTGTATCATCATTATGCACAGTAAAAGTTTTTTTTTTTATCATTAGTAAAAGTATGGATTTTGGCAACCCTAGGCTTATCGGTGTAACATCCGTTTGCACTGTGGGAGGGTTGCGCAAACGCACGCTGCGACGCGACGACGACGCGTAACGGCTTAGAACTTAGGCCACCAACTATTTGACTAATTAAGTTTATTGGCCGTTACATTCTACGAAATCATAAGTTCAACCGTAAAACTTTACAGAGTCAGCTAAAAATCATATTTTGTTTTCAACCTATGCTATCGAGTACCGAAATTACCGAGGATGCCTTTCAAACAATACTGTCGACAATACATTTTTCTTTTTAATTGATAATAGTCATAAAAAAAAATATTTTAACTAATTTAAAATCGAAATTTAAAATGAAAGGCTTCTGTAATGGGAATTGGCCATTATCAGCTCAACTATTCCAAAAACTATTTAAAAAAATAGATTTTAACTAATTCAAAATCGAAATTTACAATGAAAGCCTTCTGAAATGGGAAATGGCGATTATCAGCTATTCCAAAACCGGGAATATTATTTTCTCGAAAGCTAGGTGAAAGCGTTAACTGGGTTGGGGTACTCATTACAGCAGAGGCTCTTAAAATAGGAAATGTCTGAAAAAATCAAATTGCAAGAATATTTTTACAAATAAGAAAAGAGTTTCAAAATTTTTGGTTCCGTGGAAAAAATAAAAATTAGTTCCGTTTCAGTTTTCTAATCTTACAGAAATAACAGCAAAATGGAGTTATTCCTAATATTAATATAAGATTCTTGGTTATTCCCTTGCTATTTCATCACCACATATTTAAAAAAAAACTGTCAACTACACAGATGACATTTCTGTTGACTTTTTTAATAGTGGTGATTACGGAAGGGAATAATCTCCATTCGCGATTCTAAATTTTAAAATTCTGAAACTTTTTTCTATGAATAAGAAAGCTTATTGACACCTTAAAAAAATATTCAGCCAATGTTTTTTTTCACAGATATTACCCATTCACAGTTTACTACTTTGTGTAAAGATTTTCCAATACATGAGCTATAGTTCTCGAGAGCGTAAAATACGAAATCAATCAATTTCGTACGATATACTAATACAAATCATAGACATTCATCATGCTAAAATTATAATCAGGAATTCATATTGTATACAAATTCAAATTAGTATTATGTAATCGGAGAAAAAAATGACTGGCGAGCGTCGGCGCCGGCGCATTTCATCTGTGTCTGGTTCATTGATAACTGAGGCTTACCATGAAAAATATAATTATTTCTTCGATTTAGGTAATAAATTTGGACCTTATTCCTGAGCTTATAATGTCACAAAGCGCAACGAATGTCGTCCGATTATCGTACGTCGGCTTTCGTAGTTAGTAGGTCGTCGGTCGTACGGAAGAAAGTGTACACAAGGTCACGGTCTTCGATACATTCCATAAGTAAGATATGGCCGCGACCTCACGATATACTTCTAATATTGAGAGCATGAAGCTAAAAAAAATTGAGACCACGAAGTTTTTTTTATTCGTTTAACAACAAATATAGAGTTATTAATTGTTAATATAAAATTTAATTTTAGTGGGATAATGATTTCATCGAGATTAATGCTTAAGCAGGATGATACTCGTAATAAAAAATATTAGTAGATAAATAAGAATTAGATCAGTTGGGTTTGCACTGCGATTTGAATCTCTTCCATTCACTCCCTGGATAGAGATCTTCAGATCACAGTTAGGTCAATCCTTAGCGGAAAACCAAGGCTTTAAAGTTACCTCGTTTGATGAAAATCGACTGGTGCCCTTAATTAGCTGGCCACCACATCTTGTACTTGCCGTCCGTCGGTATGCTTTGTAAACAAATAAATATTGTATGCTCAGTTTACTATTTCTCCTAAATGTAACTCAAGCTAACAACGCCTTCAATCTAAAGCTATTCTAGTAATTAAAATGTGCATGACAATTAAAAATGGCGTCGTACCCAGGTGGCACCCGGATTTCCTACTGGTCTCAAATATATTCTATCGTGATCAGATTAGACGCGACGGGGCATGACACAGGTGTGATTACATTTGATACGCCCATGAAGGTCTTAATTGCGCATTTAATTAGAAAAAACTAGAACATACAACTTCCTGCGTTGATATATATATTTTGATTGCTTTAGCTATTACTATTTATTTAAGTTAGTAAAAATAATGGAGAACATAATATTTCACCGATTCCAAAGTAAGTAGCTAATGCACTTGTGCTATGAAAATCAGAAACAACGGTTGTTTCATAAACTCCCAGACCTGAGACAATTCATAAAAGTTTGTTTCTCTAAATTGACCTAGCTGTAATCGGCCTAGCTGTAATCGGGTCCTTGGAGATGGCAATACCATGAAAACAGTTACGTATACAGCTAAGAACTTTGTCACTTTAAAAGCTTTTACTTTTTTAACATAAATCAATGACAAATGACAACTTCAACAAAGTGACAAAACGTAACTGTACACATATTTTTAGATTTGACTGTACAGACTGTACATACCTCCGAAAATGACTAATTTTACTTTAAAAAATGCTAAAAATAAGGCAAGAAGCACTACATTCTATTGCTCGAGAGATTTTCGCTCTAAATTCTCGTAAGCAATCAATTTTTTTCCGACTTCCTAATCTATTTGTAGATTTATATACATTATTTTTTGTTAAACATATGCGGATATGTATCATAAACAAATAATAAGCACAATGCTGTCGCACGATACGAACAATCGGCAGTAACAAGCTTATCGATCAATATCTGTTTTTTGATCTCAATCAATGGATTGGGCGTATTGTTTCAAGGTATGGAAAAAACTATGTGCTAATGTTATGAATTTGATTAGCATATGTAATAATAGAAGCGAGCTAGATCAGCAGTGATATGTAATAGTGGTCGGCGTACGAGCTCAAAATCGAAGGAAAACCGCAAATTGATGTACGTACAGGATAGACGTTTGGCACACATACGTATACTTGAGGGCAAAATATTTTTTGTTCTGAAACCTATCGTGTGTGATATCAAATGAAAGGGCTTCCTGAGCCTTTTCTAAAAATATATCACAAGATTACATTTCAGAACTTGTTTTAAATTATACCAAAAACCATTTGCAAAAAATACCATACAAACATAATTTTAGACAAAAAAAATATTTTCAAAATTGATTACTTGAGGATATTATGTATTATTTGAGGTGTATTTTACGAAAAATCGGGAGCTCGGTGGCGCAGTGGTTTAGCGCCTGGCCCAGCGATTGCGGAAGTTAAGCAACGTTCGCAAGGGTCGGTCATGGGATGGGTGACCAAAAATTTATTATCTCGAGCTCCTCCGTGCTTCGGAAGGCACGTTAAGCCGTTGGTCCCGGCTGCATTTGCAGTCGTTAACACCCACCAATCCGCATTGGGCCCGCGTGGTGGGTTATGGCCCATCCTCCTTACCACCCATAAGGAAGGCCTGTGCCCCAGCAGTGGGGACATCAAAAATGGCTGATGGACTATGGACTAAACTTGGTCTACCGTACAAATAAACGAAAATAAGTTTATACTTAGAATAACCAAAAAGTTAGTTTAGGAATATGACGTTTTGAGACGTCAAATGTAAGAAATAATATTGCTATGCAATATTATTGGTTAAAATAGGTAGAAACTTATTCTTCGTTTATTTGTACTTTGACGGTTTTTTGCGTACGACTAGCACTATAATATAAGCAAGCTAGAGTAGCGGTAATACACTTTATAGTAGCAGATCCTAACGTCAGAATTCTTAAATGCAGAGCTTAAAACAAAACGCAAGAAACAATTCAATAGGTATTTCAACTACATAATATTTTAAACCTCAGTTTCGATTTCGTTCTGGCACAGTTATTGAAAATTTTTAATAAATTAAAAGGTATTAGCATTAAATACTACGGTATATAACAAAACCCAGCACTAGCAAAACTTTCAGTAGAGTTGCAATACAAGAAACACACTAAAAACAATTTTGTTTTCCGCTGCTGAATTTAGAATTTAGAACTATGGCAGTAGATAGTAGAATCTACTGCTCTCAGCGCCAATATGGCGATTTTCTAATCGGTCATTTTCACATTACTTCGGCTGATATTGCAAGATCGACAGCTGTTGCCCTGACCGCAAGTAATAAGTTACCGTAACCACAATGGTAAATTTTAAAAAGAGTTTGTAGTCATTTGTTTATAAACTCTTTGAACGATATATTAGTCCACCCATAAACTTAATATTAAGTTTATGAGTCCTCCTTTCAAAGAGATCGAGACTTAACACAAGTTTAACACATAAAAAGGATTCGAAAACAACATGGAATTGACAGTTATTATTATTTGTGAAGAAATTGTGTCGTATGCCGGTATGTAAAACGCTGAAAGAAAGACATCAACGCGCTACAGTAAATATTCATTGACTAATATATTTTTTATTTTATATCACATTATCAGTTTGTAAGTTATCATTTAGTTAAGGTGCATGTTAAATAAATATTTGCGAATACATCAAAGTTTGTTATTCAGTGTAACAATGTTTGTATTTATCAATTTTATAATAGGTACAAGAATATCTTCAGATATGTCATGTAGAAAAAGAACATAATAGTCAGTTGATAAAATTGCGATAGATCCGTCGCACTCACATAATTAGACGAAATTATTTTTTTTCAATTCTCCAAAATAATTCATATGATTGCTAATCACATTGTCTTTTGATTGCTGTTTCTGCGAGCATGCTTGATGGAGGAGATTTGTGATTAATATAATAGTTAGGTATATTATTGAAATTGCATACTGAAGTGTGATAATATTCATACTTATCTGCCATGTGATGTGACCTTTCCACCCCGCGAAGCATTAAGCAATAATAAGTTGAAAATGTTAAGTGCCTGAAGGATACTGGTTTCTATGTCAATTGAACAGAAATAAGTTTGTTTGATTCAATCTCTACATAAATTATGCAAGTGTAGTATGCATGATAGGACCATCATTAACAAAACAATGTATGGAAGAACATACTTAATAAAATAAATAAATAAATGCTTGGACAATTTCACACAGCACCATCTAGCCCTAAACTAAGCTTGTAATATGGGTGCTAGACAACTGATATACTACTTATATACCTTAGATACTTATTATACATAGTACCTAACACTCTAACTTAATAAAAAATATGGTATTATATTCAATCAGTTCAGTAGTAGTTAAAAGGGCAAACCATTTCTACGTTTAAATTTTTACAATAAAAGAACTGAACTTTTTAATGTTACGTGACAAAAATTAATTCCTGATGCTTTTTATTTTTTAAATATTTATTTCTAATTTCTTTGAACCAAATCTTGGTTTTTTATTTAGGATTCTCGCAGGTATAATTTATATGGCAAATGTCACTTCAAAAATCTGTCGCAACTCACTCACTTTCGTATTTGTTTATTGAAGTGTCTGGGAAAATACCACGTTTGGCTTATTTTTATTGAAATCTATAGGTTCACGGTGAGTTTGGTGTGCAATGTGTGTCAATAGATGCGGCTAGCTAGTGTCAAGTGCGCGTCACGGTGACGCAACGACACTTACCGAACTACACGAGACGCGTCATTTTCAAGGTTACCTCTTTCTTAGACAAGTGAAACAAAATTCTACGAATTTGTTACGAACACTTTTGAACAAAGAGTCTTGGTCGTAAAAGCCCAGTGACCTCCATGGCGTAGTCGCTTGTAGAGCACATAAGATTTCATGGTGTCGCCCTCAGAACACAGTTTCTGTGGCGCCATTTCTGAGTTCCCGGGTTCGATCCCCGGCTGGTTCAATTTAGAAAACTTTACCTTTGATCTTTCTTCTATGGTTAAGACGCACCAAGGCCCAAAATCCGGCATGATCCTTTGCTGTTACAAACTTTTAAAGCAGTTGAGTTTTTAATATTTTTAAAAATAATTTGTTATTTAGATCCAATACACAATATCTTCAAAATGATAAATATATTTGATTACTTACCAAGAGAAATGTCCGTAAATGTAATCCTATTCGCTTCATTTTAGTATCCATCGGGAGTCGAGGGTTGAAATTGTTGTACCTGCAACAAAATTTTATAATATGTTAAAATTTCTTAGATTAGCTAGATTTAGTAGCATTTTTGTAAACTAGATCACAAATGACAGTTGAAAAGCACAGTGAGCTAAATGATGTATCAGCATTCTCCTCATTTAGATGACACGGGAAAAATTGGTTTTAAGGGCCAGGAGGCTTACCATCACCTTTTAGAAAACCATCATGTTTTATGAACGTTTTGTTATAAGCTTACAATAAGATTTTTCAAATTCGTACCACAACCTGCACAAAGTAATAATACTTTATTCCTGCCAAAGAACGAATGATATTGCGAAATTGTCTATTCCCTGCTAGCCATCACTACGGCTTATTAGCTATCTACACTTGACACTGGCAAACATTACTCCCAAGAGGAAAGTAGATTGCCAAAACAAAATAATAAGAAGAGAAAAATGGCCAAGAATGCGCTGAATGCGAGTCAATGCGACAATTAAAAAAAAAATGTGTAAGCGCGCTTGTATTTAAACTTTGTAAATTAATAAAATTTTATATTTTAAACTTAAATGTCGGACTTAAAGTAAGTAAATACAGATTTCCTTTCATCACCTTTAAACGCGCAGTGCTTTAGTTTAACTATTAAGTATTATTTCTTATTATACGACAATAAAATTAGAACTTCTATGGGAGTTTCTAAATTCCAATAAGGATATTGCTTCGGCCTATAATAGGTCGTTGCAGGCTAAAGAATACACTCGCACAGAAAATGGAACGAAATTACAGCAACAGCAGCAGCTAATTTTACAGGGGACTTCAGCAGAGGTTTCAACACCTCGATGAGGTTATAAACCAATTTCTTGGTAAGTCGATAACGTTTCACAAACTCAGCATCCTCTAATTCGAAGGGATCACTTTCTTCAACGCAACATTAGTCGACGCTGCCTTCGATTTCTATTGGTTTCTGCGTTATCGGCTTCCAAAAACTCAAATACTTCGTATTCACTTCACTGTCCATCCGAAAACAAGTGTGTCCATCAGCCATTTTTGATGTCCACACTGCTGGGGCACAGGCCTTCCTTATGGGTAGTAAGGAGGATGGGCCATAACCCACCACGCGGGCCCAATGCGGATTGGTGGGTGTTAACGACTGCAAATGCAGCCGGGACCAACGGCTTAACGTGCCTTCCGAAGCACGGAGGAGCTCGTGATAATAAATTTTTGGTCACCCATCCCATGACTGACCCTTGCGAACGTTGCTTAACTTCCGCAATCGCTGGGCCAGGCGCTAAACCACTGCGCCACCGAGCTCCTCCGAAAACATGTATTTGTTATCAAATAGAAATGAAACATAACAACTATAATATTACATTCACAATGAAGAATAATATGTATAAAAACGTTTCACTTACTGTTTATGACGCAATTTCCAATTTCTAAATAAAATAACTCAAAATAGTTTTGTTTCCGTCGAGAAAAAGCAACTTTTTTAAGACTGCAAAATTTCTCAATATTTGACACAAACACAATAATGCTAGCTGTCAAAAGACACGTCGTGGTACGGTTTAAGTGAACGATTGAACGATGACGTCACAAAACTTCCAACGGAAACATTATTACAATAATCATACTTTATGAAGGTCGTAGTACGAAATAGCATGGTAAGAATGTTATAATACTGCGCTAAGACATGGCAGTAGGCACCCAGATCACAAAAGTCAAAATCAAATTTTTGGCAAATAATTTCATAAAAATGTTATTACAAGATAGGCGAATTGGCTCCTTGGTATTAAAAATACTACAGAGTCGTAGGTGGGTGTTTCAACAAAAAATACTAAGTCTATGGTTTCAACTAAGGCAAATGCCACAGCAACGACCTCATCAAAAAACTTTCAAAAAAACGTCGATTATGATCTGACACTTTTTGTTATAGAATCCTCTATAGCACAGCTCTGACGTCAAGCCTCCACCGACTCGGAACATCCACGTCACAAAGATGGCTCATCAGATAGAACAACTCGTGAGTGACCATGACCGAGGCAGGGGAATTTTTGCCAGACTTCATGCTTTTCCCACGAGCCACATAAAACGCTTGAAACCTTAAGAGGGAATGCCAACTTTTTGGAAGCTTAATTGTTTGCTTTGTTTATTTCGATAAGCAAAAAGTGACATTAGATTATTTTTGTACGTAAACATACGTAAACCTCAAAAGAAATGAGATAAATAAAACTAATGAAAATATTTTTCGTCTATCGTTCGTCGACTTCAATTGGCATCTTTTTGCCTTCTTTTTATTTCACACATTCATAAAAAATCTGCAAATAGATAGGTACTAACATTGACTTATATATTATTTAAAAGGGTACTAGTAGACATAGTTGTTAAATTGTATTAATAACATATTTAATTTTCATTTGGCGGTAGTTCTATTGTCCGACTTCCGGTTATTCAAAGCGTTAATAATCTACAAGAGAAGTTTAATTGACTATTTGTGGTCGTTATATTGCAGTTATGCATATGCCTACCTTAATATTGTTATTAAAGCCGCGATTACATACGCCGATTTAGCATACCAATTTCGAGTTGCCACTCGTACTTGATAATAAAATATTGTATAATAAGTTCGATTTTAAAAGTGAATTTACCCTATAACGGAAAGATAAACATTGTATAAGATTGGAGATGAGAATTGAAAATAAAAAAAACATCAACAATGTTGACCTTTGCGTTATTTGTTTAAATTAATTGTTAAAATTTAACTTATTATACGGGTGGCAACACTAAGTTGGTATGACAGATTGGAATATGTAATCGCAGCTTAAGGTAGGTATAAATAGTCAATTAAACATCTACAATGAGAATCCGACCTTTCTCAAATGCGACTAAATACTATCCAAGATTATTTAAAAAAAATATCTTTTGACTGTTTTCCAACGAAATGAGAACCAGACATTTTGAAAATCCGACCAAGTGCAAATAATGGCATTTTTTCTGGATGAAAGATGGGTGTAAAATTGACAACGTGTATGTAAAATTTCATTATGATCGGTTGATTAGTTTAGATGTGAAAGTATAACAAACAAACTAACTTTAGCATAATCATATTAATTTAGGATTTCCAACAGTTTGGAACTAACGTCGATAGCGGATCCGTAAAACCAGTTTATGCTAAATCAGCAATAATCAGCATTTCCAAACACTGCCTAATATCTTTCTCGTGAGTCACCGCTGCTTTAAAGCCAGCAATATGCATTGCTCTCATTCTCATGAGAATGAATAATTTTAAAGACCAACGAAAAGGTTTTAGTTTAAGGCAATGACATCATAAAGTTTTATACTCATACTTGTCAAGACTTGTCACGTGACGGTTAGCTTTAGTCATACAAAAAAAATTGGTGCACATCTAAATGTAAATAAATACTAAGTGAAAGTAACTATTGAATGTCGAACGTATTAAAATAATATTTCATAGCAAGCAAAATCTATTCAAATTTTGCATAATTCCTTGGATTCAGCTATTGGCTCCATCTGTGGTTTTACTAATTAGTTGATTTCATAATGTATAACTATTTATAGTGTCCACTCAGAAGAAACATATTTTTATAAATATTGATTTATTTAATTATTGCCACATATTTTCCTGAAATATCTACATAATCTAGTAATGCACATATTGTTTCAAAATCGACTTCTACTGCAAATAAAAATCATTTTTCGAAAAAAACTTTGTTGATTGAAATCTAACTACCTACTTACATATAGCACATATTCTTAAGTGGATCGGTCTCGAAACAGACTTTATATAAGGCTAATATCAGATCGTGAATCATCCTCCTACACAAAAACACATTTATATTGAATTTCTCTCAACAATAGTAATTTTCACGCCTCTATTCCCAAAGGGGTAGAGGTCATTTTTCAATAGACGTGCAAGATAAGCCTGGGCAATAAAACCACTTTTATTTGGGCGCTAAACTTAACAATGAGTCGATTTCTTAACCAGCAGACGTTGAACAAGTATATGACAAAACAATACCTCATATATTTCCCACAGTATTTTAATGGATCCTGCAATTTATTATATGTTATGTAAAGACGGCTAATATGACATAAGTGTCCAATTTGAATTATGTAAAATAATGATTAAATTGTTAACGGTTTAATTGCTTCTGAGGAAAAAGTTGTTAATAATGTAAAATATTAAATATATAGGTAAAACAAATATATTTAAACGTGTGGTTTCTTATAATTTTATTCGGGATTCGGAAAACCTATTCCAAGCCATCAAATTTTTCAGTTCACAACTCAGTCAATTAAAATATGAACCCGCTATAAGAATTCCTATTCATAACTGTCCAATCAAACGACCTTATATTATGCATTATACGACAATAGGCAAAAATAATAGTAGATTATACAACAAGTGAAAAAAGAGGGAATTTAGTTCGAGGGACTAAGTTGGATCCCGAGAGCAGCGAAGGATTCAAAAGTAGAATCCTGAGCGAAGCTAGGGATACAAAGGACCGAGATGAAATTTTTTTTTCACGAGTTGTGTACTCTACTTTTTACCATTGACTGCGAGAAAAAAAATAGCAGTACCTATAGTATTTATAGTTGTCCATCAGCCATTATTGATGTCCCCACTGTTGGGCCACAGGCCTTCCTTATGGGTGGTAAGGAGGACGGGCCATAACCCACCACGCTGGCCCAATGCGGATTGGTGGGTGTTAACGACTGCAAATGCAGCCGGGACCAACGGCTTAACGTGCCTTCTGAAGCACGGAGGAGCTCGAGATAATACATTTTTGGTCACCCATCCCATGACCGACCCTTGCGAACGTTGCTTAACTTCCGCAATCGCTGGGCCAGGGGCAAAAACCACTGCGCCACCGAGCTAACTAAGAGGGAAACTACATGATCAGTCTGGCATCAGTCCACTTCATCAGTTTGTATAGACTTTGAATTTTTACAGACTGAAGATCGTACCAGACTGATGGAATGGACTGATGCAAGACTGAACAACAAATCCCCCGCAAATATATAAAAAAGAACCCAAATATTAGACACTAAAAAGGACCTAATTGATTTAGCGGGATATTTTTTAGAAAAGAACCCAAAGATAAGACACTAAAAAGAAACTAAATAAAATTGGCGGGATTATTTTTGTCATTTAATTGTAGAACTATATCTTTATCTATGGAATAGCTCCATACATTCAGCACCTTTTATTTTTTGTACCTAATTTATACGATGCGCGCTTGTTCCAAATTCAAAATATTTTTATTCACTCGGTGAATAAAAACGCGTTTTATTCACTGTTATCAATAAATAAGACGCACTTTTTTGAGAGGCGATGGTAAAAATATCTTTAAAATGTTTTGGTATCTATTTGAATTCCAAATGAAAGGAAAAATGCAAAAACTTACTTCGAAGAAACAAATGGGTACTTATCTTTAATTACGTTTTGATCAAATGAAAAACTTACCATCTTAATCTAAACAAGCACATACAAATACAATAATTGTCAATTTCTTTTAATTTTTGAAGTAATTAAGAAACCGGTTGACCACAGTATTACTCCAACAATTATTATTAATGGAAAAAACTACTAGATTCTAGTTTTAATAACTAGATTCTAATAGAACATACTAATTAGTGAATGGAAAAACTTGTTAAAATACAAAACATTTTTGTATACTGCAAGAACGCGTTTATGTCTTTTGCACTATATAAGTCTAAATTCCCACGATGCGCGAGTCGGTTGTTTTTTTTTTATTTATTAGGTATAGCATCAAATATTCCTATCTAAAAGCATACTAGTAGGTATTATAGTAGTATTGTTGATGTACATTTTAAAGATTTAGGTTAAGATGCGTAGAAACATAAGTAGCAAAAGTGTTCGAATCGAAGTGACAATTTATAAATTTTTCTACCGACATATTACTACAGCAATATACTAGTTTCTAAATGAACTATACAGTTTTTATACCCACCTAGGAGAACTAATTGAACTATTTTTTTATGTTTTTGATATTTTTCATAAAAGAAGTGGTATTTAAACGAGAAATTGCTTTATATAACATATACCTACGGTTCTTTTCAATCAGCATGGAAAATAATATATGTGTGGCTAAATATAAATATACCTATGTAGGTTACTAGAAATTATACGAATAATACAAAGTAGAAATATAATTAACCGCAAAAAGCTAAATTATTTTTCCTCATTTAATAAGGTGTAAAATATTCATAAATTAAATTGTTCTTATAATTTTTGAGAATTTTATCCGGTAGCAACAGAATTATCATTCATATGAAATTAAGTACGCGTGACCGCCAATTATATTATTTCTGACGAATAATTCTCGGTAAACGTCATTAGGTTACAAAATCGGTTTTATAGTCAAATTTTAACAGTATGTTGCCTTTTTTGGTAGACTAAGAAAAATGGTGCTGAAAATTTTCTGAATTTCGATTAACGTTATAAGGTTTTTAATATTAGAACTGACTATCCTACCTACTAAAAAATTGCTTGGATGGGTAAAAAAACCTATTTGTTTTACTACTTGGATTTAATAAGTACTTTTTTCAATTCCATGACACAAAGAACTGAAAATCGTTTTAAAAATAAATAACACGTAAAGGTGAAAAACACATAAAAAAAACTTGTTACCAATAAAGTAAAATTAAAAAAATAAAGCAAAATGTGTCCAAATTTGTTTTACTGTCTGTGTGTCAGCATAGAGCACGCGGATGCACTGTTCTAACTATAACCAGTTATAAATGATAATCGTTCCAAGATCTGTATCGGTGGCGTGAACCAAACTTTGGGAAACAATGTCAGTGGTGCCACTGAACTCAACCTTTAGTTCCGTTTGTATTTTGAAGCGTTTGACCACTGTTTAAAATGAATTGCTGTAAACGTATAAGGAAATTAATGGAATTCTTTGAAAATCACAAACCCATTTTAGGGTTCCGTAGCCAAAATGGCAAAAAACGGAACCCTTTTAGATTCGTCATGTCTGTCTGTCCTTGAAATAGGTGAGTGAAAAATCTAAAAAAAATATATGCTATAGATCTTAATAAAAGCTTTCACTGAAAATTGGTTTGAACGAGATATAGTAATTAGTTTTCGAGATATATCATATTTTCCAGAACCGCAAATATGGCTTTGTCATTCATACCAACACTGTGAAAAACAAAGTTATTTTTACAGACGAAAAATGATAGTGGTATTTTTAAATATTTTTTATTTTATTTATTTATTTATATTTCAATCTTACACAGCTATCATTACAGGATAATCCCAATTCGACATTGTGGGCATCTTATTTTTATATTATAATTCCTACTTACTATTACTTATAACTTACATAACTAACAATATATAAAACTACTCTTGCGAGATCACCCAAATTGCTTGAGAAAATATCAATTCTCTCATGTACTTCATTCACTAGAATGATAGTTCGGACTAAAGGCGTTTTCGCCAGTAGATTGGTTCTAGCCACGGGCACGGCCAGCAGCGGCGGGCGGCGCCGCCTGCACACGTACTGGTCCGGCGCGCACAGCTGCAGTCGGCGCAGCACTCCCGGGTTGTGCGTCATCCCGCGCCTTAGCTTCACCACATATCCGGCTAATGTAAACTCTCGCCGCACTCTGAGCTCGTTGTAACCTACCATACCTTGTACGAACAGTGTAGGGTACATTAATGGGTATAACGGATACACCCCATACAGCTTGAAGTATAGATGCCTCGTGAATTTGTTTTGGACCCGTTCCAACATCACCCTATACTTCTCTTCGTGTGGGGCCCATATTACTGCCCCATATTCCATATGACTCCTGACTAGTGCATCATACAATACTTTTAGAGTTGTGATATTAGTGAACCCCTTGGTATGGTATATAAGGTAACTACGGAACCCTACGGCGCGTGGCTCGACACGCACTTGGCCGGTTTTTTTTCTTTCTTTAATCTTCAAGATTAAAGCAAAAATAGAAAAATAGCAAGTAAGGTGTTTTTCAGATTTAAGTGTACCTACTTACGTGATTTGACCATTAGCCATTTTTGTCCATAGCCATGTCCCTACTGCTAGGGCACAGGCCTTCCTTATGGGTGGATAAGAAGGATGGGCCATAACCCACAACACGGGCCCAATGTGGATAAGCAAGGAGGTGATTGGGGTTACGTGATTTATTCATTTGAAATTTTGTCATAAAATTCCCAATTGTTTAGCGATTCTTTCTCGCGGGCTGTAGTTCCAACAAGACTAAATTGTTATTTATACCTACTAAAGAAAAATAAATCCATTAACTTTAGCTCAATTGAATTTGTATTATTGAAATTACGAAAAGTTTCGAAAGAGCGCAAGAACAAATACTGCACAGGTTCACAGGTCGCGCGGGTGCGTGAAAGGTGTGGTTCGTGGCTCGTTAGGTTCCTTGCCTCTAAACGATACTTTGTCGATCTCGATCGTAGTGACAGTAACGATGCATATCTGCATAACGAGTTGAGGACTATAAAGTACTACTATCGATCGTTAAATCTATGCTCACCCTTAGCACTAATTACTTGAAATTAAGTGCTTTTGAATTGTCTATATTTTCTACTACCCATTCGAGACTTTTGTAGCTGACAAGAAGAATTGGCGCAAGAAACATAGCAGCTTTGTCAGAAATCAGAAGTAACGATATTCACAAAGAAATTATATCGTTTTCAAATACCTACATTTAAAACAAAATAACAACATAATTAAAACAAAAAACACATAATTTGAATAAAGTTATAGAAAACTGTCAAATTAGGATAGTTATTATGTTGTAACTTTGTAAATAACCTTTGCTCATGAGCGTCTTTTAACATGTATTTTGAATTCATGCAAAGGCAGTTCAATTACATTTTGTGGCGCTTTATTAAATAAAGCAATCCCTTTCCCCATAAATGAGCCTCTAGTTTTTGCAAGAACCTGAAAAATCGAATTAGAATCAAAAACGCAAATGTAAGAAAATGTAACCGTAGATTTTATTCATTCGGAAAGAGCTTTATAGTGAATGAATTTTAAGAAGCAATAATACCTATTACGTAAAATTTTACCCTTTCATGTTTAATCGACCAATGTCCGAAAGGTTCAAAGGCTCAAATGGTTATAAGTTTTAGCTTTAAGTGATAGTAAAGTGGGTAGCTTGAGTGTTAGAATGCTTTCCTGGATTACGAGAGATCCTGAATACAAATACACATTTAAAGTGTTTAAAGTTTGTTTAAAGTAGAATAATTTGGTACTTACTAGTTTGCAAAACAAAATTATATGAAAAGTGCCTGTTTGTAGTACACATAGTAAAATCTTATTTTTCAAGACGTAGATAAATTGCGTATGTTTAATTTACAAATTTAAAAGGTTTTGAATGCAAAAGTGAAGGGTAGAAAGTACAACAAACCGGATCACTTTCATTCCTTTATAGATCTGCAAGGCGAGCACTGATTGATGGTGCATCGCGATTATGAAATTCGGAAATGTTAAAAGTTGTCATTCGGCATTAGTACAGTAACTGTATGAAAAAATTAATATATTATTAACAGCGTTTTTTTATTTACTTTATTTCTTCACGATTTAATTTTTTGACAAAATTAAGTTGCAATAATGCAAGCAATTACTATGTTTTAGGCAAGTTCAGAGGACTTAATTTGGATCAAAAGTTTATTTGCTTCGTTTTTTAATTTATTTTTATTAATTATCAACAGAAAGCCGACAAATAAACTGATAAAACACGAAAAACTCTTACCAGCTCAGCACTGACAAAGTACTGCTGTTCACTGGAAATTGATTGACTGATTTGGGTTACTCATCTCATCTTTTTCTAGCATAGCAAGTGAATATCAAAGTCCTTTGGCGTACGTATGGGGTAATTTCACACTTTTATCATACGACCTCCTTAGTCGAGTGGTTTATACACCGGTTTTCAAGGGTTCGATCCCCGGCTGGGTCAATTTCGAAAACCGAACTTTTCTATATTGGCTCAGGTCTGGGTGTTTGTAGTTCCACTGTTGTCTCAGATTTTCAAAACAATGTTTTAGCTACTTACTTTGCAATCAAAGCAATTTAATATTGATATTTATTCAATGCTTTTATCTATATCGATTAGTGATAACTGTGGAATAATCACATGTTCTCGGATATTTATGTAACTGCTTACACAAGTTGTGACTACAGTTAAGTCAGCTATTGATAATTACTACACTTTCACTGTTCTCAGAATTTTCTTGCACTATCTGGAAGTGTGAAGTATCCTGTTGATCACTAGTTATTTAATAGTTTCTTTATATTATGCCCGGAAATCTTTAAAGTAGATAGTACCTATTTGTGTAGTTTAGAGACGCCGACAGAGGCTGATCTGCAAAGTGCTCTTTGGGAAAACTTTACTTTAGAATTTATACCTTATGACAAATTTTCTTTGTAAATGAACGTGCATCGTGCAAGTCGTTATCGACGATAGTAAATTGATCGATAGACAATTACAATATTCAAAAATAATTTGCTGCAGCTGCTGTCTCTAGTAACAAATATATTTTTTAAGAGTACCTAGATTTAATTAAAAAAATACCATCCAAATTAATCAAACATTACTAATATCAGGCTATGGGTATCTTGGAATGGTAACTCACAATAAAAATAAATAAAAAGAAAAACCGTTAAAAAAACAAAACGTACCAACAACTCCACTGTCCACAAAATTCAAATTTAGAACACAGTTTCGTAAACGTCAAGCACGGACCGCACAAAATCGAACTTCCCGATTTTCCTGGGTTGCATCGTCGTCGCACGTTGTGAGCGCTGCTCGGGCGCGTTCGGCACGCGAGACGACCGCGGTGCGTGCGCGCGCGCGTACCACTGGCAATCAGCTGGCCGCCAGAATGTGTGCTAATCGCGCCAACACACGCCGCATAATTATCCGTGTATCTTTATAGAGCTGGTGAAACCGACCGAAGATATCCACCATGGTTAAAAAAAACAACAGCTTTGCTCAAAAAATTATAAATTATCATTACAATTTTATTATTGAGTGCGGGTATTGAGTTTGCTTCTACTTATTATGACATTGGAGGAATTGTGCGAAGAACCCAAAAACGAAGAAGAGTTTCTTTCTTTATCATATTATTTACGAATAGGGTATTAGCACAGAATTAATAACAGGTATTAGGTAATTAGGATATAAGTAGGAAACATATAAGTAAAAAAAAATATCTTTTAAGGTTAGATTACTTTTCAAGTTCAATAAAAGCACACAAAGTGTATGTAATCTATAATACTGAACTATAAAAATAGATGCATCAGAAACAAATATTCTAAAGATTCCATTCAAAAGTGAAAAGAGAAAAGGTCACACCTAAATATTGTTTGCCACACCTGATCAGCTCTTATACTGTCTTCCACCTGACATAATCGAAGCAACCTACTTAGATGGGAAAGAAAGCAATACGACACCGACTTATATTGTTGTCCTCAAACGGATCATCCTCCTTTTTCCTTGCGATTCGGACATGCACTAAGCACATTACGATATTTCTGTGTAAACAAAATATTGCGTAGCATATTGCAACAAGATCTTTTACCTAAAGATTTACCTACCTATATGGTAGGGCTAGAAATGAAATAACTAAAGCACCTAATGTCGAATGCCAAAAAACCGATTAACAAAACTTCGAACACAATATTGACCGATGGAGGACCGACATTAGGTATTAAGTACTAACTTTTAAAATATCGATGGCTCAAAATATCGAGAGCTAATTAGCACTCATTACAGAAACTACTTTCTTATTCATTCTATCATTCCGATTGTTACAACAATCAATATTGTTTCAACGTTACAACTTTGGAGCAATATTTGTTGGAAAAATTCTTTAATTATTAGGTATACAGTGAGCTTTCGAGAATTTGAACCGTCCACATATGTATGTACATCAGTCATAGCGATCAATACTGTTCGGTCTTTTGGCATTCGACATTACATAGAAACCCTTTGCCATCACCTAAGTAGTTCAGCAGTAGGACGGCATTGAATTGCACCTTAATATCCAATATTGTAATTCTACCAACGTTCTATTAGCATATACCTTTGGAAGGGCACGGATTTGGGCAATGCAACAATTACTATTAGCACGTACCGAAGATTTTGTATCAAAAGATTTTATAGAGAAGACACTATGTGGTCGAAGTACCGAGAAAAGAAAAGAAAATGCTGAAGGATATAAGTAATCAATATCAGTCGTCTTGTTTCTGCAGGGCCTCGGGTGTTTAGATCTTGTGAAATTACCGGGCTTACGTAAGAAAAATTAAGAGGGTTGAAAACACAAAAAAAAAATTCAACAATTTCGAAAATGTTCAAAAGACATGATTGTAAGGGGTCACTGAGCAACTAGTTTCTAGGCATCTACCACATCACATTCCCAAGTAAAGAATCCATCGCTTACTTATTTTTTCAATATTTTTTTTAACAAATGCAAAGATAAGGAAGACAGTCCGTATTGCGTAATTCGTTAGTTAGTAATTTGTCATATTGCCAACTGGTAAACAAACAGAGAAAGCGGGCGAGGGATTGTGGGCACATGTTACACGATTATGGCGACGTCGAACCGAGGTGTTGACCAATGGGATTAGACTCATTGAGGCATTCTAATGAGCTTACACATAGCGCCTCACTAATAAACGGTGTATCTACCTAAGCTTAGTTACGCAGTGTTTTGTTTACGTAATACCTAAATATTGAAAAACATAAAGAACTTCCTCCTTTTTTGAAGTCGAGTAATAAAGGATACAAATCAACAACTCATCGCTTATAAGCTCTAGGATCCGGTAGCATAGGACCCCGTAACATTTTTTAAAAATGTAATAGAGGTAATTATTTTTTTCTTAATAAAATAAGTTTCATTATTTTTTTGTCTGAAAATGGTTAAAAGATTTTCCAATGTTGATCATCTACCTAATTAAGTATGTATTTCCTTCATACTTAACGAAAAGCGAAAAAACACTAATTCATAATTTAGTTTTTTATGAAGTAGGTCTACCTATTTACCTAGCTAAACATATAATAGAATAGAATAGAATAAATATTTTACATCATATGCTTTGAATTATGAGAACAAAGAAAAAGCATTTAAACAAATGTAAGCATGATATAAAATTAAAATTACCCCACGATTACTAACATGCCAAATTTTTTTTTATTTAAATCTATCAACAACAACTTCGATATTAATAACTTAGGTAGGTATACTTGAATGGTGTCCGCCGATGGCCGCTCCTCAGAGCACACTATCCACCCCCATTAGATATTTGAAAAGCCACCTAAAATAAAATTATAAAGGATATTACGCAGCAAAATGAAGAACCCAGTGTCATCCAACGGGAAATTCTCCATATAAAATCTCATCAAGCGTTTAATGGTATATTGCACAGCAGTGCCTGTTATAGACAGACTGAGCCATGGGACTTTGGATATTAAATGGGTTACCTAACTACCTACCTGAAAAAATATTGTAGGTAAGTAGGTACTTACTACTTCTTAATTGAAAAAAAAGACAACATTAACTGACAATATGAAAGGAAACATTGCGACATCTTTAGTTGTAGGTACCTACCTAGAAAGTTGGATTAGTCAGAAGTCTCGAGATTATTATTCAGAGAGTACTGTTGGTAAGCTATTCTGGTTTCCTTTATCTCCTATAAAACTCTTTGTGGTTGGAATTATAGTGCTTTCCCTTCTTATTCAGATCGCGACAGGTGCGCGTCTTGAATTATAACAAATATCATCTTTGCAATAGTTGCGTGTGCGCAGCTCCAAGGTAACGCCGACACATTGACAGTAGGATATCAGAACCGTAAATAAGACATTATACACGCATTTACCATTCTCATTACACTTCATCGTTACAGAAGTTCAATGGCTTTTAATTTTAATGAAATGAATGAGACTCTCACCCAAACAAGGTTCGGCTTTGTTTGGTTGCCCAGCACTTAGAACGTGCACCGACCGAACGGTGGTGATGGCGGCGCGCTCTAGCTTGTACTTTAACCATCACTTATTCAGACACGTAGATAAAAGAAAGAATGTTATATTGGATCGGGTGGCAGCTACATTGGTCCACCTCATATACGCTCAGATAGCTGCCGCCGGTCCAATTTACCGTAATATTAATGTAACATAGCTCAACAGTGGTTAGCTTACTTACACAATAGGAAAACATGTGTTGAAATCACCAGAATGAGGATCAGTAACGATTTTTGTTCAGTAGCTTAACAGAAAGCTTATGCCACCACACGATTAACTATGAAGAATGTTTTGCGATATCTCTTAAACCTGAGAAGATATACGAGCTTAAACACCTTATGCCGTTCGTGATAAAGCACATTTGCATTGAGTTTGGCATTTCCTTCAACCATTTCTAAACGGATTTCAAAAAATCTTTCACTAAGTTTCATAGCTATTAATATGATTTTATATTATATCAATAAAACCATAGAATTCAAACCTGTTACTGATCGTCATTGGCGAAAATAAGATACTCAATACTTTCAGATCTGACTACGAACTAAATCGGACAGGCGTGCCTCTAGGAACTTTACTAGATCCGCTATAATTCCTGATCTATATATATAAACGACATTACTGAGGCGACAAAGCATCAATGTATTCTATTTGCGGATGATATCTCCATTGTCGGTCTAAAATCGTGTCGTACTGTATAACGTATCCATGCCACTTCTGTCATACGTGGCTCGATCTACAAATTGCGCAAACGTCGTGGGAACGCGCTCACGTACTCTCGTCTGTATGCAAAAACCGCCGGAACCGCTTCCGACTCGATGTATCTCTGCGTATGAGTTGCATACTGTAGGTACTCTATTGCTATCGAGCGAAGATCTGAGAAGAGAAAACTGGTGTGATCACACGATTAGGTCGTGTTAGTTTTCATATTTAAGAGGGTTTATGCGCTACACTAGCGCCGCCAATGGAGAAAAAATCGTAGTGCTTATATACGAGGGTGGATTGATAAGTCCATGACTTTTTAATGAAGAAAAACTTTTTTCGGAATATTTTGTTTTATTTCTGTACATAATCTTATTGTAGCTCTGCGTTTTCAGTCCAACGAAGTTCCTACCTCTTTTTTTAACTGAAATGAGGGCCCATTTCAGACACCACCTTTTGGCTTGATGAAAATCTTTGCCCGCCAAGACATTTATTCATGTTTGGTAGGAGATCTAATCTATGTCACCCCGCGTGCGTGTCCCGCTTAACGCAGCGGAGAGCCTAAAGATGCCTAGGAGTTTCTTTTTAAGACACAAAAATAAATTATGAAAAAAAAGTTTTTCTTTTTTTCAAAGTATGGACTTATCAAACCACCCTCGTAAATAAAGACGAAATTGTGAATTGCGTTCTTTTAGTGTAAGTACTCCCAAGAAGCTTTGTTGTACCTTTTATCGTTGAGACAATATTTTATAACCTGTCGTTTAGTTTATTGCTAAAAGTGGCCACTTTTAGCAATAAAACTCCATAACTAAACGACAGACTAGAAAAGTTTAAACGATGAAAAGTACCACAAATCTTTTTCGGAGTAGGTACACTAGAAGAACAAAATTCACAATTTTTTTTTTCAATTGGCGGCGCTAATGTAGCACATAAACCCCCTTAAGATTTAAAATAATAGCAACCTAGAACGATAGAATTCCCTATATACAAATCGCACTGTCAGAAGTGAGGCAAATAAAACTGAGCCAAAATGGCTGTTTTCAGTTTTTTATCCTCCATACGTTCCTATAATATGAACGAAAAAGTTTCAATTCCCCTACCTTTAGGTTATTTATTATTTTGTTGGATTTTAGTTACGATTAGGTAACGTATGAAGGATATAAATCTTTAAACTGAACTACTTATTTTGGCTCTTTTTTTGCCTCACTTTACATATTTACAAGGACTTGGCTTCTAAAGCTCTAAATGCTATAACTTAGTAAATATGAAATAATATTGAAAAACATGCCAACATTTTAAGTTAACAGAACTCTAAGAAAGAAGATTTATTTAGAACAAGATATTTTTTCTTCAGTTTGATATCTTTTGTTTTTGGTCAACGGTCCTTCGTCATCGTCGGCGCGGTCGCTTAGTTAGAAATAATAAAAAGATAAGTATTCCGAAACCGTATAAAATTAAATACATTATGCAGTATCTACTCTCCAGCGATAAACATGGTTTAAAATATCAAATAGGCCGAAAATGAAGAACGGAGCTTTTTTCAACAGGCTAAGACTAAATTTTAATTAAAATGTGAGTAGGTAGGTAGTTAGTAACTGTCCTTTCGAGCTAGGAAGTTCGACGGATGTCCCATGTTAATCGAATAGCGACGAAAAATTAGCAGCCCATTGTATTCAGTCACTTGTCACTAATACTTCGTTCCAGTCTTCGAAGGCTATGGACAAGGCTGTTCCAGTGATAATGGGGAGGAACGACACGACACGTGTATCGTACGTTACATGCAGACCAGAAAAGCCGCTCGGGAACAAATCGCAATTTCCGTGCACGCACACGTAGACATTACCTACAGACAATCTCAGGCCAAACCGCGCTAGTCAGTACCATGGATAATACACTATTTTTTTTTTTTTTTCATTTATTATTGTATAAAAAATCATTACATTAATTGTTATTAACAGCGTAAAGAAATCCACAGAGGTTTATAACAACGCTGTTGAATGCTCGCGTTGGGGTTAGATATACATACTTAATTTACATATAAAGAAAAATGTGATAAATTATGCTTAAAAAGAAAGGCTGATACAAAAAATATATAATAATTCTTTAGCAAGGAGCAAACTAGGTGCATTTCAAGGTCTCAAACCAAAAATTCTTCATTTTAGCCTTTAGGTTGGATTGTGTTAAACTATCAACGAAATCCGCAGGTAGTTGATTAATCAACCGCGGTACTAAGTAAGCGGTAGTTCTTCTACCGTACACGTTATTCGCCCTAATAGTAACAAGTTTTTTTTGAGCGATTCCACGAGTGAATGCAGGGTGATTCATTTTTTTAAAGTTATTATTAAAGAAGTTTTCGTTTAAAATATTGTTCTTAAATTGGATATGGATCGGCAAAACTTTACAAAGTTGAAATATTTTTGTTTCATCGGTAGAATATTGTTTTTTAATGTTTTTACTTACTATTGTTTTAATTATTTTTAATTGGAGATTGTAAATAAGGTTAGTGTATGTTTTGTAAGTTCGTCCGTAGCTGCTCAATCCGTATTACAGTACTGTAGCAGATCTCAGCAAAAGGCCCTATGTAAAAACGTGACAATTTGTCATCTCATGCATGACAATTTTATATCCATTGCTTTAACCAATTTAAAAATAGAACAAACTACACTTATGTGTACGTAAACCAATTGTCATGAACGGCGGACACGTCATCCTTATAATACTAACATCATAACACAATGAAAGAAGATGAACTTTTTGACCAAAGCGTAGTTGAATTTGTCCGCAAATATTGTATCTTAATATACTTATTTGTATCTTAATATTGTGTGCGTGCGACTGACGCATGTCGCAGTATTGTTATTGTTTTTACTTAAGTAATAGGGATGTTGACTAATGAATAAAATAACGAAATACTAATAAAAATCGTAAACATATTAAACTTTTAGAGTAGCTTGTATACCTCTTGGTTTTATATATTGCATATTATTTGTTTTATGACCCTTCAAAGTTGGGTGGACAAGTCCATTTAAAAAGTATAAAATTTATTAAAATAAATAATACCTTTAATTAGTCCGTAAAATGTATAGCAAATTTGCCTAAGAAGCTGTTTTGATAAACACAATATTTAATATAGCTGCCGAACAAATTTCCTACGCGTTGCATACAAACTAGCACGGCGTGTCGTCATAACGTGCAAGCCATTAGTATGGAGCGTTTTTGATCGAGTCCATTTGTGTGCATTTCACACTGTGATATCTCGGGCAGTTTTCATGCTAGCGAATTAATTATTTTTCCAATGTTTCTTTTTTTGAGAGGTAATTTATGTAACATTTATAAAATCGTAAACTGAATGACTGACTGACTGACTGACTGATCTATCAACGCACAGCCCAAACCGCTGGGTCTAGAGACTCCAAATTTGGCACGTAGGTTCCTTATGAGGTCTAGGGGTGCACTAAGAAAGGGTTTTCCAAAATTCACCTCCTAAGGGTGTAGAAAAGGGGATCAAAGTTTGTATGAAAGTCCCTCAGCTTTGAAGCTAGGACCTTCAAATTTTGTGTTTAGACTGACCATTGAAAATAAATAAATACGGGTCTCAGCGTTTTTCAAAATTCTACCCCCGAAGGGGTCAAAAGGGGGATGAAGTTGTGTATTGAAGAAAATCCTTTATTTTCGAAGTAAAAATCGCTAAATTTATAATTTAGGCTTATGGATAGAAATCTAACGCAACGTATATTGTTATTGTTAGTATTTAAACCCCTATTGGGATGAAATTGGGGTGAAAAGGGGTAAAAAAACCCCAAAAATAGATATGAATGTCGTTATTGGGGTTTTCTGGGATGACGATTGCAAAAATGACATTTATTTTGAAGTCCAACACGGTGGACATGATTTGACCCCTAAAGGGGTGAAAATGGGGTTCAAATTTTGTATGGAAAAATAATATAAAACAGACATTACAACTTTAAACTTCGTTGGAGCACATCAAAAAATAAATAGGCAAACTTATATTTTGTAATTTTGAAAATCAACCACTTAGGGGTAAATGGGGTGAGTAAACATAAAAATCAATATGGATGTCGTTCTTGAGGTTTTATGGGGTTTTCTGGGATGACGATTGCGAAAATGAGATTTATTTTGAAGTCCAACACGGTGAACATGATTTAACCCCTAAAGGGGTGAAAATGGGGTTCAAATTTTGTATGGAAAAATAATATAAAACAGACATTACAACTTTAAAATTCGTAGGAGCATGTCTAAAAATAAATAGGCAAACACATATTTTGTTATTTTAAAAATCATCCCATATGGTGTAAATGGGGTAAGTAAACATGAAAATCGATGTGGATGTCGTTCTAGACATTTCATGGGATGGTGGTTGCGAAAGTGACATTTATTTTGAAGGGAACGGGAACGGGAACGGGAACGGGAACGGGAACGGGAACGGGAACGGGAAGCCAAGTGCGAGGCCCGCCACACGCGGCAAATGTCTTGCCTCGCCAGTTAGCGTTCTTGGTAGGAACCCGCCTAAATGCGTAAAAATGGCTGGTCAGATCCTGGTTGAAGGTTCCCTAAGGATTTTGAAGGTTCCCTAAGGATTTTCTCTAATATCCACGCGGACGAAGTCGCGGGCAGAAGCTAGTGTAACATAAAATAAAAAAAATAGTCAACATCCCTATTGTTATCGTCCGAGTCGAATGTGCAACGCTTGGACAAACCTCGTAGGTTTATAAGCGTGAAGGCATCTTTAGAATAATTATTGTAATGTTATTTGGATAAATAAATTAAAAAAAAAAAAAACATGGAAAAAATCTTTTGGTAGGTATCAAAGATAATGTCTCAGACTTTACCACGTATCATACTTAATATATTTCGTCTTTGTTGGCTATTATCGTCTTTTTCCACAGCAAGGCATGGATTGAATGAAAAAGGCGTACAGAGGTATATTGAACTTAGTGTCCAGTGTAAGATGCGCACGATTTATAGTTGAATGGAATAATATCGCAGTGATTTTTTTTCAATATCAGGGAATCGTCTCATAAATAAAAAAATAACTTTTTTACACAAGGATTCCATTTATTTACCTCATTACAAGTCACATTATCAATAAATAATTTAAACACATAGGTACAACTACAATACGTACATATATTTATTTATTAGGTACACCGATAATACGACACACCAGCTAATACCCTTCCCGCAAACTTAACGTTACTTAAAACGTTACCTACCATACTGCGAATAACGACCAAATTAACCTATTTATAAATAACGCTATTTTAAAATCACTTACAAGCCGTTTTTTCGAATGTCTATGAAAATCAGGGTTGCCAGTTTTTACAATAGTTTTAAACGGCAACATTTATTGCGCAACAAGCTTAATTGCGGATGATTAGACTTTACTAGACGTACAATGCGCTTAAAGTGACAATACAGTAATCTGCAGCAACTTCAGAGCGCTTGCGGTAAAAAACGACTCTCTCTCTCTCTCTCTTTGCCATATATTCTCGAGTGAACTTGAAGCGGATCACTGTCTTTTGTCAACATGTAGGTAGCACAAACGATTTTAGATAGGTAGTGAAAAAACGTCTTATCACTTTTCAATAACAATAATATAATGAATTTATTAGATTATATATTTATACTTATTGGAAGTAACATAAAATTACTATTCACTCCACGGTATAGAGTTGTATAGGTCAAATCAGTTTTTCAAAGTACTTTTGTAACTATTTTGTACATCCATATAAGGTACGGTTCTGTACCCTTAGCACGAACAGCTATCGAGAAAAAAAACGCACGTAAAATCGATTCGATAGATACATTTTGTATTGGAAATTTGTACAACGCCATCTATCGCCGTTAAGCGAAATGAAATTTTCCATAGAGAATTGTCTATCGAGTAATTTTACGTGCGTTTTTTTTCTCGATAGCTGTTCGTGCTAAGGGTACTGATCGCGTGTGTATTGTGACAACTCTTAAGCGGGAACTACATCAGGCCGACGTGGGCCACGTGCGTCCATCTGAGCGCGTCCAATTATGTGCTCTATGGGCGCGTCATAAGACATACTTTTTATTGCGTCGCGTAACGTGGTATCGCGTCGCAAGGCGTGGATACAATGTAGCTCTAAACGACTAGCCTCTATGAAAATGTATGGCGACCGACTTTGCTCCCATACATTTTACATAGAGGCCCACGTCGTCGGCATAACGCATTTCCCGAATAAAGCATGCATAATTATTGAATTTCTTTATAAAACAGTAGATTTTTTATGATTATGCATAACTCCTGTACACCATCTTATGTGTTTCATGAAACATATATTTTTGTGGCTTTTACATTACACATTCGTGCCTGCAGTGAGTTTTAAATATATCCAATCTTTATCATAATAACAGCAAATAAATTTTATAATAATAAAACATGGTATATAAAAATTCTCGCTTTTGTCCTATGGCAAATAAACGGTATAGGGATTTATCAGGATCCAAACTGTAATAGAAAAATTGACACATTTTTTTATATTTTCTACAACCATAGACTTCTACTATACATACATAGATGATGTGTATGTTGATTTTAGTCGTATACCAACATCTATTTGCGTCAAATTTTCTAATAGGTTATTTTTTCTTAAAATAATTATTCAATAATTATTTATTAGGTACTCAATATTATTTTAATAATATACTGTATACATTTTGGGGCAGGATTTCTGTGGAATATAATAAAATAATTTCATTTCTTAGTGTGACAAGGAGACTTTAAAATAATTTTATGATTCACTTCTTATATATTTGTTAATTTTGTATGAATATTTATCACTTAAAAGATTTGTATATGCCACCTTCACAGTATTTTTATTAATATTAACTTTAAATCTAGAATTATAATCTAAAAGATATTATTTATATGAGAAAAACTAACACCACATTTAAGCCTAGGTAATTCCAGAATAAGGTATTATGGAACCAAAAGTTAGAAGTAGTGTACTAAAGAAACTAAAACCCGTTTTGAATGTAGTGAATGCATAGATAATACATAGATTGACCTTACAACTTTAAGGGCCAGATACACAGGCTTTCGATATGTTCCAGATATAAAATCTGTCAAATAACTTTATAAATAGATCCTATTCGGAACCTGTAAAACAGGCTTTTAATGATATTTTTTTACTGTAGACATTGGTGTTGATTCGGTAGGACACGCCCTAAAATTGACAGGACTAAAATAATTTTAAGTTTTCAAAAAAAAAGACAAAAAAAGAATTCTAAAATTAAGTTTAGTCCTGTCAATTTTGTTATGTAGCACCAAATCAACGCCACTGACAGTTGTTTTCACTCAAAATATACCTTTTTGGTTCGAACAAGTCAAAAGTCAATCAATATTACCTTGCATCATTTGAGACAATCACTTTTAATGTTATACCTACCTTATTATTTTTATCGTTTTAACTAGCGCCGAAATCGTTCAGTTTGGACCTAATTCAAAATAACTATGCGTTTATAAATTTGCAAGAAACTTCATTACTACCATAACGAAGCATTTCGCACGCCAATAATACTAACCAACAAATTTTATAAATGCAAGCACGAAGACAGCTCATCGAGATAAGCGAAAATGATCCCAAAAACCAATCGTCATAGAGAACTTTTTGATTTGTTGGGTCCTACTTTTTAATTTAACCTAAAACTTAGACATAATACTAAAAAAACTAGCGTATTAAATTCAACTAATTAAGCAAAAAATGAGAAACAACATAACATAAAATCACAAAAATCATCACCAAACTTAACAAATAATAAGTTGAAGACAAGTAAGGTATTAAAATAATATAGTATATTCAATTAATATACCTACAACACAGTAACGAGTAAGCGAAGGTACTTAAAATTTATGAAAACGATTCAAGTACAGATTACAATGTATTATTTCAAGTAATCGTCTCATTTTAAATACTGTAAATATAAATCTGTTCGTAGAACAACCGTTTCACATTTATGTAGCATCATTCATATTTTAAATTCTACAAAAATGTAGACCCACCATATAAAAATTTAACTAATACCATGTATCGGAAGAAAAAAAATTTGGTTTAAATATTTCTATATTATAAACAAATGTCTAGGTCAAAATGTCATAGAAAAATGTTTTTTCGTGTAAATGGTCAATTTTGTTTTTTTAGTTATTTAGCACATTATGCAGTCGTTTCAATGTTCAGTCTAATTCATAAAAATGCAAAGAAAAGTTTAATCTAACTAGAAACATTTATTTATACATACTATTGGGACGTGATTTATTACGGTCTCAATCAAAACATTTCATCTCGCTCTCTTATGCCTTAATCCACTTGGCGGAAAAGAGACGGCCGAATACTCAAAGGCTTTTTAGCTAAAATCTTAAGTTAAGGTCTCCTTAAATTTAAGGAAGCTGTTAGTTTCATAGAGTTTCTGTCAAATCTGACAACTTTTTTGAATTTAAGGTGGCCTTAACTTTAAGATTCGTTTGAGTATTTGGCCGTAAAGTTATTTAATTCACCTGTACGGCTATTTTACTATAACTCAGTCAACTAAAGAAAGGGATAAAAATGGCGGCATTTCTATTTGCCTCTCGATTACACTACGCCTACACTCTCACTAGCGCTCACTCACTTGCACTCATTATAAAGCCTATCAAATGCCGCTATTTTCAATCCCTTTCTTTAAATGTCCAAGTTGTACATTCTGATATTAAGCTATTTTCTACTTCACCTCATTTGGCCTCATTTTGTTTAGTTTATTTTATTGACTTATTTTGATGGAATTTAAATGTTACAACTAATTAAAAGCAGTTAGTTTGTCTAGGTATACCATTAAAAAAACACGTCACATAAATTATATTATTTAGCAGCTAAAAATGACAACGCTATACATCTATTCAAATCTAGCTTTAACCCATTCGAGAAATATAGCCCTTAGAATATCTAAATCAAATCTTGACTGCCGAAAGATTATTATGATTCGAGACTTAGTAAATCCACTTGACTTGTTAAAGTTGAAATAAAAATAGAGACTTCTAAAGAGACGATAAGTGAACAACACAAAATGGCCACGAAATAATTTGTGTTAACGTTGTTACAGAATCAATGCATCATATTGGAAAAAAATGAGTTTTTCAGAAAAACGTTTTATATCGGAAACTGTATGGAAATTATACGTTTCACTATTTTCAGTCAAGTTTAATGTTCATAACGAATAAAGTAGTTACTTTATCAAAAAGTAAATGTCGACAAAGAGTCTCCCTATCGTCCAAATTAAATATAGTTTATTTATTTTTTAGCTATTCTACGTACTCACTATAATTATATATATTAGGGTTATTCATCCATATTTGTTTTTATCTGTAAGATGAATTAAATATATTTCGTATAACTTTTTGTAACATCATTTATTTTGACTATGTTCTTTAGTTGTATTGTAATGGAACGCGATTTATATAAGTACCTTTTTTTTCAGAACAATCGTTAAAAGTATTTAATATATTCAAACATCAACATCCAAATAAATGATTTTACAATTTATGGACTAGAATATATTTTTTATTTTGTTTTTTTTTTCAAGGTACACGAGATATGTTAGACTTATCGCCACACTCAGGACATTTTTTTTTCTTAAAAAAAAAAGGACTTTTAGAGCTTGGAAAAGTATTTGCATTAGCACACTCAAGTTTAACTGGAAAAAAATACTAATTCCTTCAGTTGATTTCAAACCTTAACATACTGTGTGTAAACGTGCAAAGTCGAGCGATGAAATTTGACATGGTAACTCGGTATGGAACTGTCAAAATTAGCATTTAATCCGAAGCCTAAAGTTATTTTTACTTTATTTTAAGTGTGACTGGTACTTACAATTTATGTAATAAATAGTTATAATTGTATATTCAGTTATTAGTGTTATTACATACTTTAATTTAATTGTATTAAGTTACCTTGTTTTGACTAATCGCGTTTAAGGTACCAAGTTGAGTATATTCCTGTGCTCCAGCGATTCCTTGAGAGCGTAGAATAGTTGGAGTTGTTGTTCCGGTTTCAAGTTGTATACCTGTGAATAAAGTTTAACAAATTTTAAGGAGGGGTTCAGTCTATGAAACTTTCTCCAAAAAAACGCGCTAAGAATTCGCCACAAAATTTTGGCCATCCTTTACCAAATTGATCACGTGATCTTTTTGATGCGTATGGAGTCAATATTTTTACATACATGGCCCTAAATTACTTAGAAAAAATGGTTCAGTTTTCTGAACAGAGGCCGTACTCTAAGCTCTTATAGCAACATCAAAGTGATGTTGTGATAGAGACAGAGCTATACATCACGTATAGCGCCATCTCAATCACAACATTGCTTCGATATTACTTTTGACAGTCATTGTAGGGGGGCAGATCACATCCTTTAAATTTGGATAGTGACATTGGTAACTAAAATATAACCTATTTAAAAGGTCACTTATTAAAAAAAAACAGTACAGTTTATAAATGTTTTAAAAGCAATATTGGAATGCCAATTCGATCTATCAGTTTATAAAATTGGCAGTGTAAAGTGAACACTAACACCTACACAATAAGGTAGATATTCACCTGTTGCAGCAGTTTCTGCGGGGTAGCGGTACGAATGAAGCTGGTTATGTAGACGTTAACGAAGGTCGCCATCAGGAACTGGCAGTCGAAGCGGTCCATGATGCCGCCGTGGCCGGGAATCACGTCGCCGAAGTCCTAAAGTAAAAGGTTTTTTAACCGACTTCCAAAAAAGGAGGAGGTTCTATGTTCGTCTGTATATTTGTTTTTTTTTTGTGTATGTCCACCGATTACTCGAAGACGGCTGGACCGATTGAAATGATTCAAACGTTATTACATTAGGTACACTCCCAAGTTGGTCCCATTTTTTAAAATTTGGAAATCGGTTCAGTACTTTTCAAGTAATTTTGAAAAAAAAGCACGAAAATAGTATGATTTTGTGTGAATTACCTCGATGATTGGTCGTTTTACTTCTTTGTTTATGAACTGAATAAGATAATTATTTTTTTGTTGGAAGAGGGATATCTTAAGTGTAGTTTTTTAACCGACTTAAAAAAGGAGGTTCTCAGTTTGACCCGTATTTAAGTATGTTTCTCCGCGATTATCTTACGTTTGGCTGAGCCGATTTTTCTACATATATAATATACCTTAATATAATATACCTTACCTACAAGGTACCTACACTAAAAATAAAAAAATAAAAAATTGTTTAAAAAAAAACAAAAAACCGACTTCAAAAAACCTACCTCTAAAAAGCAAGAAATAATATTCGTAATACCTAATAAAAATACGTCTATTGAAGTCGGGTGGGGCTTTTAGAATAAAAAAAAAGGAATTTGTACTCCAGCCCCACCCGACTTCAATAGACGTATTTTTATTATTACGAATATTATTTCTTGCTTTTTAGAGGTAGGTTTTTTGAAGTCGGTTTTTTGTTTTTTTTTAAACATTTTTTTTATTTATTCGTCAAGAGTAGCAATAAAACATGATGCGGTAACTGCAGCTTTCGACAAATCATTAATTAATTGAATGGGAAAAAAATATATAAGCTAACTAATTAGTTGTTCGAAATAGGCCAAATGTTGTTGGAAATATAAATTTATTCTTGTCCTTCATGTCGCCGAGGTCCAAGCCAGATTTTGTCGGTTTTTACGCGAGCTCAGTCTAAGCTGTGCGTTCAGTGGAGACAGGAGTTATTGCTCTAAACTGGTGGATCACGTTGCCTCACTTCGATCCGCAACGTGCCTCGATCCTCTGCTTCAAGGTGAGCAGGCTTAGTCTACCTCAAGAAGAGGCTGCTCATTTAGAGAGATTTTGATCCTTATGATTGAACCTATCGATTGATATTCTCTATTTTATTTATTTAGTTTATTTAGTTACTTGACATGAAAAATAATGGACAGAAAAGTAGTACAAGGGCTCAGCTTATTTCATATTGAAATTTCTTCCAGCTGGCCCGGGGGCCCTACCGCCTAACTCAAAGCTTTAGCCAGAGCGATAGCAATGCTCTGTCCGTCCTTGTCATATCATAACACGATGACAAGGACGGACAGTGCACTGACGTCATAAACCAAAGCCAGAGTCAAGTCAAGAGTTAGGCGGTAGACCCGCGGGACAGAAGAAATAAAATTATGATATCATAAAATAGTCAAATAATATGCTGTTGTTTTTTGAATTTTAGCCTGATTGATATCCAGGAATCCCAAACCCAGGTGTGGGAAGCGTTTTTAAAAAATCTTTGAATTCAGTTTGCTATTATCTCCATTGTTTAGAGTACTTCCCTCCAGTTGGCATTAAAACATTCAAAATTGTATTGTATATAAAATGTGATTATATCATCTTCACCTTAATTTTGAACGCCCTCTTGAAGCCAGAAGCGAAGAACCCGCCGAACGGCCCGATCACCGAGCTGAACACGCTGAGCGACAGCGAGTGGATCATGAACGGGTACATGTTGACCTTCTCCATGCCCAACTGGAAATAATCACATCAACTAAAATATGAAGGCAATCCTATAGTCTAGCTACACTCAGCAGCGGCACAAAAATCGGCCCACTGTGTGATTTACAAACATGCCCACTTCACATTCTCATAAATTCTCTAAAAGTCGTCACAATGCACTTATTGTGACGACTTTTAGAGAATTTATGTTAGTCGCAGCCACTAATCGCGACGACTAGTGGCTCAGTCAAGCCACTAGACGCAGCCACCAATCGCTGCCACTAGTGGCTTAGTGGCGGCCACTGGTCGCCGCCACTAAGCCACTACTTTTGGCAATTCTGTTCATTTCCGTCGAGAGCTTGCTCCCGGTTAGTGGCCGCGACTAGTGGCCCAATGTGCGGCATAGCTCCTGTCCTGTCACCGCTAAAGATACGTGACGGTGCCGAGATTTGTGCTCACAATTTTCATGAGCGGCTGCACGCACTGCTCCTGGAGTCGGAACAGCAGCGAGGGCTCGCAGTCCATCGTCATCTTGCCCAGCGACTCCGACTACTGGATCGGGCACACGAAGTACGGGTATCGGCACAGAATACATAATAGTACAAGTACAGAAGATCCACTCCGCAAAGTCATTTAAATAAATAGCGACTCTATCACAGACGCAATAAAGTGCAATTCAGGTCGCACACCGCTCCCTTGCCTACAGTTATATTCACCTAGAAGTTGCCTCTCTTTCTATCGCGTAGCTCTTATTTCTTCTAACGACTTCTGCCTGCCTAGCATGACCGATTTATATCGCGTGATATAGCATTTTATCGACACTCAACTGTCAAATTCTTTTGTCTTTTTGACAGTTAAACGTGATAAAACGCTATATCACGCGATATAAATCAGTCGTGCTAGGCAGGCAGGGTTGTCTTCTTTTAAATAATAATTAATCTGAATACTTAATTTATTACAAGTTATTGTGTTTATAATGTGTACTTTAATGTGAACAAATAACTTTTCTAATAAAACTAGGCTAAGTATGTACAGTCAACGCCACATCAGACTATACATATTGACTTTGAGGCAGCCTTTAACCGCCGTACCGTTGTCGTACAAAAATTATGCTTTCTTACGAAATTAAATTGTCATTAATAATTAACTTTGCTTATTATTTCGTAAGTATGTAACTAAGTACCTATAAGTAGACAAGCATTCTTCTTACCTTTCGATGTCGATTGGAAGTGTGAAAAACGTGAGGTACGGATCCTTTTTATTATTGTTAAGGCAGCCCATTGCGATTCAATATGCCTTCATTTTGGTTAAACATGCAAACGAACGACGCGACAATACGCGAACGCGGCGCATGAATGAATATCGAAATCGAACTAATGTTGCTAACGTGCGACCCGGCCAGCACGTGGCGGGCGGCGGCCCTCTGAAATTAGTCCGTCCGGACGGACCCGCCGGCTACTTGTAGCTTCGTACATAAGGAGCGGAGTGCGCCTAGCCTGGTATCGGGCCATGAAGTACGAGATCTGGGACAATCATTACAGACTTTACTCACAATTTTCATGAGTGGCTGCACGCACTGCGGCGGCGTGTACTCCTGCAGGCGGAACAGCAGCGAGGGCTCACAGTCCATCGTCATCTTGCCCAGCGACTCCGAGTACTCGATCGGGCACACGAAGTACGGGTATTGGGCCATAAAGTACGAGATCTGGAACAAACATTACAAATCAAATCGAGTTTATTTGCAACTAAGTGTACGGACTAGGGTACTTTATTTACAAATCATTAACTAAAAGGAAGTGATGAAAGCTATTCGTTGACATAAAAAAAGCGTTTTACTAGAAACAACATAATATGTAATTATTACAGACATACATATTTTGATAATAATTTTGGAATTATCATTATTGGTGAGTGTTGGCACTCACCACTAATCCAAAAATAACAGTGGAGAACCCCCCTCCGATGAACCCCTCCCAGGTCTTCTTGGGGCTGAGCTTGATGAGCGGGGTCTTGCCGAAGAAGAAGCCGAACACGTACGCCATCACGTCGTTGCAGATTATCATCGACACCGGCACGATGAACCAGATCAAACCTGCAGGTAAACAACAAGAATATGCATAAGTCACAGATTTTGATAGAGATAGAGCTTCGGACACGTATAAAAACATATTGGATCCTAAAAAAAATGAATTATTTTAGTTTTATCGCACGATGAAATTAGAGAAAAAAAAAGGTTTTTTTTTTATTTTCAGATATGATGCACTTTATCAGTCAGATAGAATATCGAATAAGAAATAATATTTTGTGTGACACATATGTACTTAAACGCGAAATTTAGGGATATAATTAAAAATTATTGGCTATCTCCATAATAAACGCGCCTGAAACGTGACATGTGACGTCACAAATCATGACCGTTTTGTATAGAGCGTTTTCGGCGGTTGCTGCTGCGTGCTAACTTCAAGTAACTTTATCACGAGAAAAAAATGCAAGAGAAAATTATTAATATTACAGTTAATTTTCTCACGCTTTATACATTTGATACAAAAAAAAATATGTATATTTCTTATTGTGCTATTTTCGTAGTCAGTCAGCCATTTTAATGTCCTCAGTGCTAGGCTGCCGTCCGTTAACTAAAAAGACGCAAAGCCACAAAATCAAATTTTGAAATATAAGCGAAAAACGCGGGAAATATTTGAAAAATATGCCACTTGAAAACCATAGGTCGTACAAAATAAAATTAAACGTTCAATTAAAGCTTGTTAAATTTACAAACTTATGATCATAATCATGTTTAAATAAAATTTGTTAAAATTTGATTTTGTGGCTTTGCGCCCTTTTAGTTAACGGACGGCAGTAGGGCACAGGACACACTTATTTTGTGTAAAGTGAGGTTTAGACTAGCAAGTTATCCTGGAATTTCTTGAGCGAGCTCGATCCGCAAGCTGCAACACTATCAGAATTTAGCTTACCATACATGTTTACACAATAGTAACAACTTGCGGAAGTCAACTTGTGTTAGTTTTATTGCTAGTCTAAACCTCGCTAAAGGCGTTTCCGCCTGCAAGACAACTTCTGCAAGAAGTGTCCCACATCCTGTCACACAGTAGCTTACAAGTATTAGCTAATAGCAGATGCACTGGCGACAGTTTGTCATGTGTTCATAAGCTACTTCTTGCAGAAGTTTTCTTGCAGGTTACGCCTGACAACAAAATAAGGTTCGTTAATTTTTATAACAACAAGCGCCTAACGTTTTGTCGATGTTGGTGGTTGTGGTACGTGTGTTTCTACCCTAAAACAGCATAACATACCTCACTCATAACAACCTATTCTGGAGCGGAATCACAGACAATCAATTCAAATTGTTTCAAATGGCCTGTCCCACTTTCGTTGTGGACAGATGCTTAGTTAAAAAATAGTAGATAGGTCAATAAAATGCAATATTACAAAAGTTTTGGTAGCACACGTATCGTAAACGTCTATATTATATTATTTATGAAAACAAAATTGAAATTGTAAACTGGATTCGCAATGCTCAAATGGTAGTTCAATTAACAATAACGATGTGAAAAATCGAAAGTCAATCAAGGAAAATCTTTCACGGTTTAAATTAAAAAAAACATAATTTGACAAAGCAAATTGAAAAATATATTCTCCATAACTTTTTTTGAAGTTAATTTTTACGACAAACCCATGTTTGCACAGTTTAGAGATAAAAATCAAACGCTGATATGGTATCATATTGACACATATTGCACTTTCACTCATTTTTATTACTTTCGCTAAAACATGTTATTTTCTCGTGACACTTGTACCTTGTACGACTGAACGTATTTTTACCCGATTATTAATCAGAATAAAATATTTAAGTGTCTGTATGTTTAAGTCCCTGGCAATCTCTTTTTGTATAAAATATGCTATTCACTTCTAGTTGATAATATTGACTGACTGGTTACCTTTGAATTAATAATAATAATAACTTCATTTATTTCAGACATAAGTAGTCCATATCATTTAATCTTAATTTAATAGTATCAAAAAAAAATCATTAAAGAAGCTTAAGTGGAAAGGAACTGAAATGACAACTCAGCACTGCTGTAAATGTTTGTATCAGAGTATCTTTTTGCATACTGAACGTTACAATAATTTCATTAATTTTAAGGTATTTTTAGATTACACTAAAGCAATGGCATTGAAACTAAATCATGGTTTTTTCAGGTCATTAAACTTAACGTTGTATTTCATAATCACGCGCATATTTTTTTGAAACAGCTAATACTACGCCATGTATCTAATAATAATGCCTTGTTTACAATAACTCTAGCTTTGACCTCCATGGTGTAAAAATAATGAATGCTTGAAAACAATACTGAATGCAAAATAAATATATGTAGCCTAGCTGTTGCTACATAAATACGAGGTAAGCAAGACGCTAGCTAGAGTATAACAACCAAGTAAATTACACAGAATACAGTCGTGGCCGTGGAGATCTTTGGGGGAAGCCTTTACCCAGCAGTGGGTGTCGTGCAGCTGATACGATGATGATGATAATGAGTATAACCTGCCTTTCTATTGCCTAATTTAAAAATCTATCGCAATCGCTTTCAAGATGTGACAAATTGAAGCTTCTTTTTGGCACAAATAAAAACTTACCTAAGAAATGCATCAATGTGTCACATCCATCTGTCAAACGAAAGCGATTGCGATAGTTTTTTAAAATAAAAAAATAGTAGCCCTGGTTCATTCTGACATTTCGTTTAAGCTATTGTCTATGTGAGCGTGCTGCATGCACGAAAAACTGCTCTTAAGTTTAATTTATATTTTGTGGCGTTAGATTTTTGGAGAGATTCCCTACAGGCCGACCTGATTGCTCAGCCGGCCGTTTAAATATCCGTTCATACAAGCGAATCGATTGCCCAAGCGGTATTAGCATCCGCACTGCCATGAAACTGTAGAAACTCAGTACAGAAAACATTAATATCCTTCATTATATTTGAAACAAATCAAATTAAATGAAACTGCGAAATAAAATTGCAATATACAATACTTACGCCTTTAATATAATAAAATTGAGGTAACGGTATGGTAATGGTAATTGAACACCGGCGACTCACTTTTCGAACTTAATAGGCTTAAAATAAAAACGATTGTGTTTCTTTACTAATCTGTCTTTGTACAACGATTTTCATTTGTAATAAGGTCAATATTGAAAATGAATTTACCTACCTACGTGTTATGTACGAGTGGTATAAAGTCATGGAGAAGTTGATTATAGAGAGGAGTCAAGTGTTTGTATAAAAACATAACTATCTTATCTAAAGTATTACTATCATCGATGATGCTTGTAAGTGAAGAGGGTTTATGTAATAGAAATAATAAATAAATAAATATTTTTTTTTTCTTTTTTTTTCTTTCCGCCGCTTAAACTCTTTATTGAGTTACAAAAAAACACAAAAATGTAGAGAGAATAATATAGTTTAATAAGTAGTTCAAAATGTGTTATACCTATGTAAAACTATCTGTATATCGTACATGTTTCCGCATTTCAGATATTTGGTTTCACTTATAGCTTATATATTACGTTACCTTCATGGTTGAAGGGTCTGTAATGATATCTTCGGTGTTACAATCCTATACAAACTATTTATTGGTTAAGATTGGAGATTAATTAGAATTTTGACCAATAAAAAGAGACCTAAAGGGACCACAATACGTTTTCATAGTGCTTATAAAGGCTACAGTGACAGCTAAACTTACGTTGGTCCGGTCTTGACCAGAATCGGATGGATCATATAAAAAAATGATTTACGTAAAAGTTGTTTACAATTACGTGACGGAAAATTGCGATATTGTTGAAGTATTTATTACAGCTGATTCACGTGCGAAGCAATTGGGCTATTTTTGTCGGCTTCCCTGCGTAAATACGGTACCTACGCAATATGAGATATTAGCGTTTTAGCTCATTATGAGATTATGGGACCAACTTAATTGGAGCAAAGAATAATCAGCTGTTCCATACATTTTGGTCGAGTAGATTGACGTTTTCTATGGAACAGCTGATAATTTTTTTGCTCAAAGTTGTTCAGTTTGGCGGCCTAAACCACACCACAAGATTTGTCGACTGTTCAAAAAAACACCCTGTAGTATTTTACTTGGATCAACTAAAAGCAATGATTTAGCTTCAGCTGATTTGTATCACAAATAATTTAAAACATAATCGAAAGTATTCTAAAGCAATACTTATAAAACATTGAGCAAGGCTATATTACTTTATTTTTTAATGAATTTGCTTAAAAGGCAATAATAATAATAAATGCTTAGACGACTTTACGCAGCGCCTTCTAGCCCCAAACTAGGCAAAGTTAGTATATGGGTGATAGACAACTGATATACTAGGTACTTAAATACTTTCACCCGAACCGACACAGAAATTAATCTTTTAAATTCATCATTTCAATATCTGCCCGGCCGGGAATCGAACCCGGGAACTCTAGCGTGGTAGACCGGCATGTTGACCACTGCACCACTCAGGTCGTTTCTAAGACAAAGAAGTGATGTTGATGGGTGATTGTTGAAGTTTGGAAGTAAATTCATCTGTTTTAAATTGCAATATTAGAAACCTTTGAATGTGCACTCATATAGTTCATTTATAATAGAATAGCTCTTTACTTCTATCTAAAGTATCTACTAAGAGTTATCCAGACCTATCTGTACCAAAGAGTAGGCTCTCAATTTTAACCCTCCCCGCCTCAGCTAGCCCGCCTTTGTCCATTCTATTTCTATACGTCCCAGTTTCTCTGTAAGGCTTCCCTGTCCGTGACAATGTATGTAGGCCGACACAAATACCGACCTAGACTGTTACTTCAACCGACAGTATCGCGGCTCACATCTAACAGTGTGTAAAATAGGGCGAAATGTACCTACGATCACTTTATCTGTGTGAAAAACATCTTGTCAAAAATACAATAACGTTGATATTGTTATTTAGGCCCTGAGAAAAGCTTTTTAGGATCACATAAAGGTACCCTTATTTATATTAACAGTATGTCTCTCGATCCAACCCTGAAAGGTAGTGGCGAGCGACTATATATTATCGATAAAAATATACCCAAAAAAAACCGATCACCACAAACAAAGTTATAGGAAATGCATTTTTTTACAAAAAGCACAGTTTAAGTAATTGTAGTCTCTTTTTTTGCTTTTAATTATTTTATCTGCACTGCCAAGAATGTGGTTTAGTTACAGAGAAATCGGCTCACTAATTTAGAAGATATTATATTTTACACATAGAGGCCTTAGTAAAAAGTAAAAATGTTTAGTCATCAATACTTATGGTCTAGTTTCACCTCTTTTTTTGGTTACACTTTATCGAGAGACACGCAGTATAAATAAATTAAAAAAACATATTGTCACATGTATAAAGAAGCATCACTTGAGAACTCGACCGTTGTGGACAGAACAAGAAAATTGTTTTGTTTATGGTTGAAATTTGGACAGGATTACGTCTGGCGGGTCAGCTAGTAGCTTATAAATGCTACATAATAGGGATGATGACTAATGAATAAAATAAAGAAATACTAATTAAAGTCGTAAACATATTAAACTTTTAGAGTAGCTTGTATACCTCTTGGTTTTAATATTGCATATTATTTATTTTATGACCCTTCAAAGTTGGGTGGACAAGTCCATTTAAAAAGTATAAAATTTATTAAAATAAATGATACCTTTAATTAGTCCGTAAAATGTATAGCAAATTTGTCTAAGAAACTATTTGATAAACACAATATTTAATATAGCTGCCAAACAAATTTCCTACGCGTTGCATACAAACTACTTATTCGTGACGTCATAACTAGGAAGCCATTAGTATGGAGCGTTTTTGGGCGAGTCCATTTGTGTGCATTTCACACTGTGATATCTCGGGCAGTTTTCATGCTAGCGAATTAATTCTTTTACCAATGTATCTTTTTTGAGAGGTAATTTATGTAACATAAAATAAAAAAAATAGTCATCATGCCTATTATACAACGTGTTACAAAATAACCTCTAATGCCGCATAATTATGGTAGATAGAGACCATCAAACTGAACAACTTTTACTATGGAACCAACTCTGAAATCACGAAAAAAAAATCAGCTATTTCACATATTTTGATATTTTCGTTATTAATTTTTGTGTGAAACAGCTGATTTTTTTTCGCGATTTTATAGCTTTGGTCCCATAGTAAAAGTTGTTTAGTTTGATGGTCCCTATCTACCATATTCGACATTAGGGGTTATTTTGTAAGACGTTGTATAGGCCTATTAGAGGTTTGCTGTTAAATATTTGTGTTAAATGACGGTAAATAACAAAATAGTTGATCAACAGTCCACAAGTAGACCTATCTTACTAAGGATAGGTTATTGCGAAGCCGTTAATAATTCAATGACTAAAATCTACGTACCGTGTCGCTAACCACTTAAGTACCTAGGTACTAATTAAAACAGTTTTTGTCTTGTACTTGAGTTCATATTTACTATTTCAAACAGCGCTTTTATTGGTTAAGGTTTAAAGTTCAATTTGGTGAAATGACAACTACTTAAATAGTTGACAAAAATAAACTAGTTGACAAGGATAAAATACTATGTATTTCATTGTCTGGCTGGTCATGCTTGTTTAGTGTGGACGGTAACCTTCTGACCTCTACTACGTTTAGCGTTATTGTCGTGATAACAAGTAACAAACAACACCTGTCCACAAAATTATTACAAACATGGTTGCTCTTTGGAATGTAATATCTAAGAAAGAAGACTAATGTGGTATTCACACGGGTGGGCGACTTTGCAGGTGACTTGCTGGTAAATTTTAGTCAATTAGCGCTTTGTATCTAAAATCGCTTGTAAAATTTTATCGCAAACCTAATTTCAATGAGGAGCTAAAAGTAATAGGTATCTTCAAAGTAAGCGTGCTTTACTGACATATTTATCGAATTGAGGAAGAATGACTATCCTTATGGTTCGTTTACATAGTGCGAGCTAGCGTACGAGTCAGCCTGCAAAATAGCTGCACTGCATTAACTCGCACTGTTTGGACGTAACTTAAGCCTAAATTACACAAAGAGTTTCTCGCACGCGAGCCGCGAATAATCGTATGCGATTATCCCACGGCAAAACTCGGCATTCGATTCTCGCCTGTGGTTGTTTACATTTTGACAAAAACTCGTATTCACATCATACTTCAACATTTTAGTGGAGTAGCTGTCTTCTGGCAAGCAGCTGTCATTGTGTAAACGGCTCATACGGGCAAACAGGCTGAACTAGGTACTTCATGTAGAAGCGCTTCACGATGGAGATTACGAACCACACGAAGCCAGTTTAGACTATACCAGGTGAAGCGGTGGAACATCGCCAGGAACTTAAAGAAAGAGAATTCACTATCCTTACCTTCAAAAATGTTCTGGATGATCAAGTAGCTTTGCGTAACGACGATCATCAGAGCGACATGCGTCCAGGCGAACAGGCTGAACTGTCTCATGTAGTAGCGCTTCACCAAAGAGAGCACGAACCACACGAAACCCACGCAGTACATACTGAACGAGAAGAAGCGGTGGTACGTCACCAGAAACCTGAGGAAGCCCTGTTGACAAATAAGATGGTATCAGAGATCAGAGTATTTCCAAGGGGGTCTCACTCCGCGCTTAAACTTTTATATTAGCCTACTGCTCGCGGCTGACTCAGTCGAGCCAGCGCACGAGGGATGTCATGTGTCCTTTGAGACAGAGCTACGCGACAGAAAGAGTAACACTTTGGAGGTGCTTATAATAATAGGCACGCAGCGCTGTGCAATTTCAAAATGTACTTTATTGGCGTGCAGCAAAAGTTAAGCCGCGATTACATATCCCGATCTAGTATCCTAGTAAGGAAACCTTGTGTTTAGTTGAAATTATCTATAAATAACATGGGTGACTTAGGTAGAGAAATCGATATGGTCATTAGGGTGGGTCGAAATTTTTTTTTTACAATTTTGATTTGTAATAGTGCGGAAAACGTGACCTGGTTGTAGACTAAAAAGCTAGTATTTTTTTGATATTTTTTTGTTGCTTTAAATTACCCGCGCATTACGTTTGAAGTTTCAGATAATTGCTACAAATCTGCCCTTTTCTTAGACCGTTTATCTCAAAAACTAAATGACATAAAATGATGGTAAATGGCTTAAAAAATAAAAGATACAATCAGAAATGATAAATAAAATTAAAATCTTATAGACTAGGCGAGAAGTGCATGGGAGTGAAGCGAGAGTTGACGAAAAATCTCCTTTTCGCACGTAATTGTTTGAGTACTTCACCTACGTAAAGTAAATGCTACTTTCTTATTTCGATATTTTGCATGGTATTTGTTTTTATATAACATTGGTGCATCTCGGATAATACTTAAGATACTCTTCTTATAGGAACAGCATCTCAAGTATGATCTCAACGTTGAGATCGGTTTAAAATATGAGTCTTTATTGTATTTACTAATTTGCAGTTGCTACGCCATTCTACACGGCTACTAGGTACACGGCCGCCAGAACATCACCTTTCCATATTCAACAATGCCATCACATCAACAACCAACCGAACAATAGCGAATAATTATTTCGTTCACCCCGGGACCTTTACGGCACTATTGTGAACGGATGCAAAGTGTTTTCTACTTTATTTAAACGATATTAGTATTTAATGTTCAATGTTTTTTATTTGTACAAATGATATTTCCGATGAATTATAAAATACATTTTTATATTTTAAGTAATCATCTCTAAAGTTTGTCAAATGCCATCGGTTGAGGAAAATTTGCGAATTGCGCAAAAACAGATAACGTACAATACATTACATTGTGATTAGATTTACAATAGACAGTGATATGCAGCAACTTCAGAGCGCTTGCGGTACAAAACGACTCTCTCTCTCTCTCTCTTTGCCATATATTCTCGAGTGAAGTTGCAGCGGATCACTATTGCGGATCGTCTATTGTCAATTTAAAGCGAGGCCAGTTCACGATCTGATGAAAAGATTGATTTTTTAACTTCCAATGTAAGAACTGATGTACGAGTAGAATTCTTTTTCACAGACTGTATATAGACTGAAAAAGAAACAAAGTAACACAATAACCGAACAGAATATTGACAAATGCCGTGCTCTGTAAAAATATCCTGAATAACACCATAAAAACGTATAAAAATAAATTTCCAATCGTCAGATTTCGTAATTTTCAACGACAGTGATATGTTTTTTTTATGCAAAAAGGATAGCTTTTTTTATCGATCTAACACAATAACCGAGTACATTTTTAATAAATGATCCAGTATTTCAGAAATCAATAAAAATGTACTAAATTTCGACAAATTTCTGGCGAAGCTTCAATTAAAGCTATGCAATATTCAACCTTGTTCTAAAGACATAGTAAAAGAGTAAATTTCGTGAACTGCCTCGCCTCACTCAATCGCCTTACGTCCGCATGGACAAGTTCCAGGTAATGGTAAATAGCAACTTTTTCGACAGAATGTATGAGTTTAAAACATTACCTATTAAAAAACAAAATTCACCTATATTCAAAAAACGTAAAAAATTTGCAGCGCTATCTAGCTTAGAGAAGGCCGACCCAGATCGCATTGACGCTTTTGAGATGTGGTGCTGGAGGAGGATGTTACAAATACCGTGGACTGCATTCCGAACAAACGAGTCTACCCTTCGAGAGCTCAACATTAAAACCAGGCTATCCACTTCCTGTCTCCAAAAGATTCTGAAATTCTTCGGTCACATCGCCCGAAAAGATGGACACAACCTCGAACAACTGATGGTCACTGGCAAGGTCGATGGCAAACGGCCAAGAGGTCGAAGCCCAACTAGGTGGTCTGACCAAATCCGCTCAACGCTGAACACCAAGCTACACGATGCACTCCATGACGCTAAGTACAAACAGCGATGGAGAGGCATCGACAAAGAAAAATTAACTTCCCATCGGGGGAATCACGACCCTCAGTAATGAGGAACACGACGCGAGGAGGAGGAGGATCTAGCTTAGATTAGATTTAAAACAATATCTAATACTGTTTTTCAAAAGCAGTGTCAACCTTATGGCGACATCTATTAAATTATTATTCAAAGAAACAAAATACAATTTGGGCGAGGTCTACAGCTCATTTAGCTACTATTTAACAAGCAACTAGTCACAACATTGATAACGTAAGAAAAATCCCAGACAGACATGTAGGTAAACATTATTGTGCCATTAATGCATTTCTAATACGGTAATTAAGATAACTATTATCAGAACAACGTAGTGTGTTGGATTCCTCAATACAAAACGTGTAATTAATTGACCCTATTCATAATCAAGCAGATTGTTGTTCGGTTTTGTACCTAGCAAAATGTTTTATTCTTCCACTTTTATGGTATTCTGTGCATCCGATGAAAACTCATGAGCAAATAGGAACAAAATAAGTAAATGGTACCTACGTCAATAGCATAAACAGACAGAGACATTATTGATTTGTATAACATAGGATTTTTTTTATTCAAAATTCAGTATTAAGTAGCTACATTTTACAAAAACGTTAAAAAAAAAACGAAGCCGAAAAATCGACAGATAAAGGTGTAAGTCATTATTGTAATCTTTCATCGTCATTGTTACGATACATCATACGATGAGACGTCAGACGTTCGTCACATATCGTGATGGATGAAGGCACACAAATATAGTTCTGTATTATTATGTTATGATAATACAGAACAATACTACAAGTGGCATTCACTTATTCCAGACATTTTGTTAACCTTACAAAGAAATTATTGACTAATTTTTTTTTGAAATTTATCCATTGATCTTTCTTAAAACAGAATTCCGCTCAGATTTTCAAAAAAATCAGTTATGTTAAAAACAGAGTATACATAAAGCTTTATTGGCCTTCTGTGATAATAAGTTACATAAAGTTAATTTTTTAAATAATGCCCTAAACGGAGTATACATTTATAATAATAATAATAATAAAAGTTTATTTTAATCATGACATGAATACAAAAACATATTAGCGTTAACAACCATTGTAGTCATAAGACTGTGTTACAGTTATTAGCGCCCACCTCAAATTAGACAGGCATTACAGACATGATTTGAACTTAATGCCAAAATAACAATATGAAACAGAAATAAAATAAATTATGTTCCCCTTCTACATAGTCTGTACACATTATTTATCTATTAATCAATACAAGATTGTTTGCCATTAGGAAGCCTAATTTTGATAATGGAACCAAAACAATAACATATAAAATTACGTAATAGATGTAATTGCTGGATAAGCTCAATCATTTCAACGGAATTTTAGCATGACATGGTAGATATTATATAACTTTTAATATTAACAAAAAATTATGAAAGAAGATATACATCTAAGTATATTCTGCAGAAAGGAAAATGCTAGGAAAGGAAACAAAAATTAATGTTCCCACGATTAGATAAACCTTATCTAGAAATTAGATATCAGGTACTTGAACTTATTCTTATTATCTGTACGAAATATCGCCGTCTACGCGATATCTAAAGCTAACCCAAAAATACCTTTCATATTAGATATGAACGAAATTATCTATAAAAACTTTAATAATTATGTAATTAAAAAACGTTTTGTAGACAGGCGCGACGCTGTCTTTATCAATGAATCAGATTTAATTATGATAATAAGCTATTAATTTTATTGAGTGCTTAAGTCTTTATGAAGTTTATTATTGATTTAATTGTAAGGCACCAAGGCATCAAGACACAAGATATCGCAATTTTCACAAGAAAACCAGTAGTATGTAAAGTTATTATTACTGGTAAACGCGTAACTAAGTCGGTTGGTTGCGTACGTTAATCAACATGCTCAATGAAAAGATTATATTTTGAATCTTATAGCCAACAGAATAAGTTCTTCTTCATTTTACTACAACACTTTACCTTTAACTGGATAACGAGATTTACTTTACTGGCTTATTTCAATACAAAAGTAAAAACATTCAAGGTTGCTGCATAAATGCTATGCTAGTTTCATAATGATATTATTCATAAAGAATATTTGGAATGGAAATAGAATGACATTTCTTCTATAACGTTAAATGAATGAATGGGGTTGTTATTATATAAAGGGCTTTATTTTAGTGGCGGTAAAAAAATTATACAAGTAAACTAACTAGGTACTTGCTAGATAAATACCAACAACCATTTTCGATTAACCTTTTAATGTTAAGTTATTTTTTTTATATTTAATGGGTTTGCTCTTAACCCCAGTCTAGCCCAAAAGCAAAGACAGGGTCTACGATGGAGCGAGCTTGCCCAGAAGGTGCTTATTCACTCTGGCCTTGAATAGAGTCAGGTTGTATGCGCTCGGAAACACAGACGCCGGCAGGGAATTTATTTTGATTTAAATTTATTTCAAAATATTAATGTAATGAAGAATGAATTGTGATTGTAAATTATGTTTAACGTTATTGTTGTGTCAATCATGTGTAAATGTAAAGTTGCCAAGAATTGAAAACAAAAGTTTTATTACTCACCGTTCTACTGATGACGACTCCGAAGTAGTCGATGAGGTTCTCCCCGTAGAAGAAGTAGTTGAATGTCATCAGGAAGTACCAGGAGAGAGACCGGAACCAGGGCAGGCCATGCACCCGGTAAACGGCGTACCCAATGTTGATGATCTCTTCGAAGCATTTCACTTGAACGCATAGGACCTGAACAAACAAATGAAGCTATTATATCCAGTACGTAGGAGTGCCAGTGGCCCTACCGCCTAACTCAAAGCTTTAGCCAGAGCGATAGCAATGCTCTGCCCGTCCTTGTCATATCATAACACGATGACAGCGACGGACACTGACGTCATAAACCAAAGCCAGAGTCAAAGCGATAGAGTTAGGCGGTAGACCCGCAGGTGGCCGGGACCCACCGGGATTGTCCCGGAATAAGGATATAGCGTTTTCTAAAACTGATAAATTGCTATATCATACTGCGTTTCTGCGGTAATCCTAGGGCGGATAATATTTTTTTATTGCCCAACATTGACAACACTTGTATGGACTTCAAAACCAACTCCGTCCGTAACCCCAGAAATGTCTGTCCAAGTCCATGTCCTTGCCGTGGGTACTCCAACCCTAACTGTACCCCTTTTTAAATCTCTATGAAAAGATCGGGGTTTTGGCCCCTTTTTGTTAGGTTGAGGAAGGGGGAAGTGCAAATCACTCATTACCTCCACTTGAGATAATGGAGAGATATGTGAAGCTCTCCTCTCTTTACTCAATATTGGATGGAGCCCAGTGAGGCCCAGAGACATACCCACCAAAACTGCATTATTGAGACTAGCAAGTTAATCATATTCATTTTAGCCATTGAAACAGCAATCAGTTAAACAATATGCAATACTATAACCACAGGTTTGCATTTAATTTAATTTTGCATTAAGGCAATGGTTAACCATCATAAATTATTGTTTATTATGAATATTCTATGTATACTCTTGCGTTTGTGGTGGATGAAAAAAAATAACTAGATTCTAAGCAGGGTTGGCATGATTAAATCCCATTGATTTAAATCAAGTGATTTTTTGAATAAAAATCATTGATTAAATCAAATTGCCTTTTTTCTTTCCTATTTGTATAAAAATATCAAATTCTTAATTTTAAATAATTGATAGAGACGTAAAAATTTATATTAAATGTAACTTTGTGTTAGAATTACTGCTTTATACTGTTATTCGACGTTATTTGACGACCTCCGTGGTCGAGTGGTTTGCACGCCGGTTTTCAAGGTGTCGCCATCTCTGAGGTCCCGGGTTCGATCCCCGGTTGGGTCAATGTAGAAAATGAACTTTTCTATATTGCCTCAGGTCTGGGTGTTTGTGATACCACCGTTGTCTTTGATTTCCATAACACAAGTGCTTTAGCTACTTACTTTGGAATCGGAGCAATGTATGTGATGTTGTCAAATATTTATTATTTATTTATTATTATTATTTCTTCTAAAAAAACCGCCAAATCATCTGTCCTAATATTTATCTTTCACCAGGCGTTTTTATTTTGAACTGTTTTATTGATCTTTACTTGTGTTTCTTCCGAATTAAAGTGTTAAATAAGTCAAACAAAAGCGCGTTGTGGTTTCACGCACTATATTAAGTGGATTTTAAAGGCTCAAGCAAAAAATCGAAAAAATCATGATTTTTTCCAACCCTGATTCTAAGAATTTCTCAAAGATCAAGATCAATATTTGGCGCCTAACAGTGGCGGTCCATTATACAAGCCGATTCTTTTAGAAACCCCACCCCACCGATCCACTATGCAGATCATAACATTTTTGTAGAACGGCTTACCTTCGCCATAATTTCACCCCTCGCCACTGACTGACTTTTTATGACTTCTCCTTAGTATTAATACTAATTTTGTTGGTGGTATTTACAAACTTTATATATTTTTTTAAAGTGCATTTATTTAAACAATCAAGTTTTTGTATAACTACTTACTTTAATAAAAACATACATACTAAAGTGTCAGTTTCAACGCAACCTTTTTAACTTGAGTAAAAAGATTCTAATTTTATTCTAGTTGATTGGAGTACCATTGCCTGCAGAATTTAATACTATGCTATCCAATTTTATAATTACTTACTGTTATCATAAGAGCAAGAGGGCCACCGTAGATCAAAAGACAGAAAGCTCCAATCATCAGCCATGTGAAGATGCCTCGGATCACCCAATTTCTCCATCTATATAAAATAATTTTAAGCGGAAAATTGTTGGAAATAAGCTTACATAAAATGTTTTAATAAAAACAAAAAACCGACTTCAAAAAAGCTGAAAATGAAAACAAAAAAGCTTTAAAATTTAATACTTACCTCTAAAAAGCAAGAAATAATATTCAAATCACTAGATACGCATATCATTGTAATAAAACACGTCTATTGAAGTCGGGTGGGGCTGAAGTTCAACATCTTTTTTTATTCTAACAGCCCCACCCGACTTCATTAGACGTGTTTTATTACAATGATATGCGTATCTAGTGATTTGAATATTATTTCTTGCTTTTTAGAGGTATTAAATTTTAAAGCTTTTTTGTTTTCATTTTCAGCTTTTTTGAAGTCGGTTTTTTGTTTTTATTAAAACATTTTTATTTTTAGTGTTAGTAAGTACCTTCTGTATTTGGTAGACTTTAGTTTATTTATATTATCTTATCCAGTAAGTATATTATCTAGGTTAGATAAAACATGGGTAGACCCAAAGTTATTATTTTTTTAATTTAACTTTTTGTGTAAGTATGGTATATTTAGCGACGATATTATCTAAGTTACAATAGTCTTATGTCAATAGCTCATCACCTTTTACAAAATACTGGTTTTCCCAACGCAGGGGCGTTAGTTCTTGAGGAGTTCTCCTGGTACTTCACTATCAGCTCCACTTCACCATATGCATTATGACGAACAACATAAATAGCCTAGCAACCGTATTAAAGTAATCGTATCGCACCAGTGAGATACTTAGTTTAGTACCTATTGAATAGTTCCGGTGATCATCTATGGTCTTCATCATCAGTTCCACTTCACCAAAATGGTACTTTTCGAAAGCAAATGCACGAGTTACTTAAGAAAATACCAAAATCGCTATAGGTGTGCCTATAATATTTGAAGAGTTCCCTTGATTTCTCCAGGATCCCATCATAAGATCGTGATCTTATGACAATGGGACCAATCTGTAACTATATGCTTTCAAACAAAAAAATAATTTTAAAATCGGTTTGAGATTGACAAAGTTATGTTAAAACATACATAAAAAAAAAAAAAAAATACCGTCGACTTGAGAACCTCCTCCTTTTTTTGAAGTCGGTTAAAAACAGGCAATCTTTCATTTTTCCATTTATCTGTCAATTATTTTACATAATGGGAAATGTCTGAGAAAAATCAAATTGGCTGAATATTTTTTTATAGTTAGGAATAAGCTTTCCCATAGCTGTACATTAGTGAAGACGAAGTGACTTTATTTTTTTATTTTTTCACGCAACCAAAATAGGGATGATGACTAATGAATAAAATAATGAAATACTAATAAAAATCGTAAACATATTAAACTTTTAGAGTAGCTTGTATACCTCTTTGTTATATATATTGCATATTATTTATTTTATGACCCTTCAAAGTTGGGTGGACAAGTCCATTTAAAAAGTATAAAATTTATTAAAATAAATGATACCTTTAATTAGTCCGTAAAATGTATAGCAAATTTGTCGTTGTTTTTTTTATAGCAAATTTTTTTATCGTTGTTCGCGCGTATCTTCGACATTTATGGACCGATTTAGATGATTCTTTTTTTGTTCGATTGAGTTTTCTTGCGAGATGGTCCCATTTATTTTTTTTTCAAATCGGTTCAGTAGTTTACAAGTAATCCTGAAAATACTATGATATTAAATCAACTAACTTGACAATTTTGTTATTTATGAACTGAATTAGATGATTTTTTTTGTTGGGGAAGGGATACCGTTGTGTAGTCTTTTTAACCGACTTCAAAAAAAGGAGGTACCTATTCAGTTTGTATGTATGTATGTTCCTCCGCGATTATCTCACGTTTGGCTAAGCCGATTTTTCTACCTAAATAATATACCTACACTACCTAATACACCTAATACACAAGGTACTTACACTAAAAATATAAAAAAATGTTTAAAAAACATAAAAAACGACTTCAAAAAACCTGCCTCTAAAAAGTGGAGTACATCTTCCTTTTTTTATTCTAAAAGCCCCACCCGACTTCAATTGACGTGTTTTATTATAACAATCATAATGCATATCTAATGATTTGTATATTATTTCTTGCTTTTTTGAAGTCGGTTTTTTTGTTTTTTATAAGTTAGGATTTAAGAGATATTTTTAAAAGAATTCTAAGAAATATTTCACACATAGAAAGCTTTACTTTATCTGTGTAATAAAGGCTTATACCTAAATTATAGCTAAAATTAACATGGAAGGTGGAATATCTGATGAATTTGTAAGAGCTCAGATTCCAAATAAAATTATTTATTTATTCATAAACTTAAATCATATTCAATAATGCTACTTTTACAAGTTCTATGTTGACAAAGTGTGGCCTTCAGCTATTTAAAAATTGGTTTAAAAGTTATTTTATGAATAAAGTGTTTTAGATACCTACTTCTAAGAATATTTTATGCTGCCAATTTGTACCTACACTTAACTGATTATATTCTATGAAATTGCAAAAACATGTACGTACATAAGTACTGAAATATTTTTCTAATGGGATTCCAACTTAGTATTTGGTACATACACGACGGCATGCGGCACCTTAGACTATACATGTTTGAGACCGCCTTTAAGCCCTACGTAATAAAAGATTTTTTCCTTTTCATCACCTACCTACTTCAAGTTAGGTACTGCTAGTTTCAGATACATTTAAACTATATTGCTGACATTGCTGTAGTGACAAACTCATTCATACTATAATTACCTATATTATGTAGGTTTGATAAAAATATAAAGCAATTAGATACTGAAAAATTACAGTCCATGTCACTATTATGTATTTCATGATTATGTTGTGTTTAATAGGTGTTCAAGTACGATATCGTTAGGTTTGGGAAAATGAGAATAGATATTTCATTGTTGTATAATCATTGCTCTCATAATAATTGATGAATTAGAGTTAATTTTTCTTATTTCTCTACTATACAACAGATCAAAAATTGTTGCTTGCAACACCCACTGATCCATTTCATCGTACCTTTAGTCATTAATCATCAATATAAACTAAACATTCATGTTTATGTTTGATGTGTGAGTACTATAAAAGTCGTAGTGCTATAAAAAGTCGTACCTTGACGAGAGACCAGAAAGAGCAGAATCCAAGATTTCTGGCGTTTTATCCGTGCCCTGAGGAAGATTCTTTGCCATTTCATCCACATACTTCTCCTCTAAAGCCTTTTCTTCCTCCGAATCCACCTAACAAACAAATAACAATAATCACAACACGGAAATATCACAAAACGGGTTTCGTGAGACAGAAAAAAGATGTAACACTGACATGATCAGATTCTCCGGCCGTTTCAGCTTTTTCATTTCCGTCACCTTCGCCGCGACGGTGTCTAATCTCACTCATTTTTATTGGTACCACAATATCACTACAGTTAAAACTTTAAATCGAATTATTTCTATACGTATGAAATAAAACCGAAACACGGATGTTTTCTTTCTGACTTGACTTGTCAAAAATTAAAATCAATAACCAAACTTTTTAAAAAGTGTTGCCAGTACTTGCTAGTAAAGTTGACTTGACATCATAGATATAGTATATTGCTTGACATAGTAGTAGAAATAAAAATTGCGATTTCTTAAAATAAATGTCAAAAAAATACAAACTATTTTTTCTTGAAATGAAGATAATGCACAGCAATTCATTGCAGTAATGTAGATTTATACTAATAGAAGCAGTAAGGAAATCTTCAATGTAATAGGAATACAAAAATTTCAATCAAATTCTTTATTAAAAGCTGTCAAAAACAAAATGACTTTGACCGAAAGAGGCCACAAACATATCACCCAAAAAGAAACCAACAGCAAAAAGAATTTATTTCTTTTACTTTTCATTACTTTGATCACTTTGATGTTAATAATGAAGAATAGATTTTATGCAATAAGTTGTATTATCAAATTGATGTCAAATTACCGAATAAAATCACCTTTAAAACTATTTCTACGTCCATCTTCGATAAATGTAGAACTCAAACTGAACTAGGGCGGCCACAGCAACGCGCGTTCAATGCTTGACAAGCGCGCACCATGTGAACACTATACAAAAAAATTACGCGCGTTCAACGCGCGTTGAGCGCATATCATCTGAACGTACCCTAATTCAGCTGGCTTATTCTATAATACGATCAGTCTCCCGCCAGACTGATCGTGTAATCTCTCTCATAGAGTTTGGTCAACGAAAGATGATACTCGGTTGGAAATGAAACTAATTTTGCGCCATATTTAAAAGGTTCAGTTTCCAATAACTTAACCTCTAAACGTTAATTTAACAGGGAAAGTGGCGCCGCCATTTAATCTCATCTATCGTTGACCAGACTCTATGCTTCAAACTTATATGTAGTACTAGCTTTTGCCCGCGACTTCGTTCGCGTGTTTAAGATAGTTGTGCATTTATTTTGAAAGTCACGGATTACCAATATACCTAGGTATTTATCAGTAGACCTCATTTCACACATTTTAATTGTCCCATAAAAAAAATCTTGTACAAATTGGAACACCTAGCCCTAGGTGTTCCAATGTAGCACCCTGTTCAACGAGAATTTTCCAAAACCCTTTCTTAGTGCTCACCTACACCATGAAAGGTATCTACCCTCCAAAAATGGCGTATCTATCTTCAGCCCTATACAAATTCCCATACAAAACTGGAACACCCTGTAGCACCTTGTATAACCGGAATTTTTCAAAACCCTTTCTCAGTGCTCACCTACACCACGAAAGGCCGTTAGGGCTCTACTCTACGCCTATCCCAACAATGAATGAATCAATCAATTTAGAGTTTTATGTATAGATTATAACTAGAGATGCAATTTTGCTAATAGTCAATTTGTTAGCTAACATTTATGTAAGTGGTTTCTTAAATAAGGTTAAATAAGGAGGCCTTGTTACATCATAAAAAGATTGTGTTTTGCTTTTCGAAAATAAAATAAAAGTAAGGAAAAGCAACTCATTATGTTTGTAACAGGCTAACTGGAATTTGTGTCAAATCAGCGGGCTGCCGGTCTCATTTGACAGATGAATGTGATACATTGCTTCTTCTTTTTGGGGTCAAAATAAACATACCAAAGAAAAGTAGCAATGTATGTCAAATGAAACCGGTCGTATTTAGATAATCAGTCAGCCTGCGGGTTTATTTATTATCTCACTAAAATTAATTAATCTCGGAATCCTTGGATTTTTTTTAAATCCCTGGATATTTCAAAATCTGTGGATTTTTTAAAGGCCTTGAATTTTTTTCGATAAAAAAGTGCTTTCCATAATACCCAACATCTGAAATCCGAATATTATCTCTAATTATAACTAACGCATCTTTTTGTGCTGTGTCGGGGGTTCGGACAAAGAGCATGCAATGGAAGTTAAATGTTTCTTATGTAATGGCAACTTTATATTCTGAAATGTCAAAAAATGTAAACATGGCGAGTGACACAGACGATTTATTCCAAAATATCGAAAATGTACGTAATTAAATGAAAAGGTGACCAATCACTATTCCACTCGATGTTAATGAGGTCTTTTTTAAATTTACAGATTAAGTCAACAGTGAGACAGTCTTTTGCTCGAGTATACGCAAGCCTCAAAGCGAGAGAACTAAAAACTCTGAGGCAACTCGACGCTCTACGTAAACAATGCCAAGACGACAAAGACTTGGTAAGAAATTGTGTTCACAACATACAAATTCGTTATGATAATGAGTCCATACTTTTAGATAATGTAAGTAACTATGGTGTTATAGAATTTGAGAAACTTAATTTTGATAGTAGTACATTTTTATTGGAAGATTATGTTAGTCCTAATGATGATCATATGTACTCGTACAAGACCATTGATGAGCTAACGAAAGACGATGATAATAAAGAGCTTGAAGCTATTGAAGAGGCTGCCATGAAGGAGATTACAAGAACAGAGAATTGTGTGTGTTATGTTGACTTGAGAACTGAGGACATTTCCAAAAAGTTTCGTGACATAGATTCTGGTACATGCAAGAATCATGCAACCAAAACCTGTGATGTAACTCTACATGAAAAAGATAATGAAGTGACTTGTTCTGGAAATGTGACGGAAGATGAGAAAAGTGACAGTTCTGATCCTGAATTGAAAAAAATAAATCCGACTGATGACTGGTTGAATTCTATTAAAAGTCAGACAGAAATAGAGCCGACAGTGGCAGACGCCATGGAACACAGTACTATTACCTGTTCTTAGCAGATGAACACTAGGGCTGCGTTCCGAATCATACTGACAGCACTGTTAGCATGAATCCAGCCAAATTTAATAGTCACAAAGTATTACACAAAACGGTATTTGTGTACCTACTGCATTTATAGTATAGATTCGCGATAACAGTGCTGTGGGTGTGATTTGGAACTTAGCCTACCTACTCCATGCTTTTTTCTCATTGTTACTTAATTAGTTCAAAATAAAGTTTTATATTTTAATATTTCTGCTTATAATTTCTCTCAGTAGCTGTATTGATAGTCTTAATTCTATTGCATGATTATGTTTAGCGGGTGATAAAATATATTTCTAGATATCAAAATTTATCAGCATAATAATGCACTGTTATCAAGGGAAAATATTTTTTTTTATTATTATTATTTTGTAAGTACCTGTCTCAAAAGTAGAACTAGATTTACGTTTGATATTCAAAAAATTGGCATGACTGCTAGATAATAATCTATCTGCCTTTACTTAAAACTCTGCCTTTATGTCAATTATTAGCTTCAAAACTTGATTTATGTAGGTACTGTTACTGTAATTCCATTTAAGTAGAGTATTGTTTGTTAAAAGCATTAATTACAATACAATTTTATACCTAAGATAAAGGTATATTTATTACTTTTCATACAAACTTTCACATTTTTCGATGTCACAAAAATCGCACTTCTTAAAAAAAAATTCAAAGTATGTAGGTACTTGTAATCCTATCTTATTAATGGTTAGTGTTATTATATACTTCCTTGTCTTTTTTCTACATAGCCAACAGTCTCAAAACTGTTATTCTTGTTGAACGTAATTAAATACTGAGATTCAGTTTCCATACAACACACTGCCACATTTTTTGTAATAAGTATACAATTTCACTTGAGCAACTTAATAGGCAATAGTATCCATCTTGGGTGTTCCTCTTTTATTGAGCTATTGACGTGTTTTTGCGCCAAGCAAACGTCTCGATTGTAGATTTACCTGCATTTTATGGTGGCGCAAAAAATTACGCGTTTTAAGTTTTTAATTATGGTATTACTGTTATGTATATTCAATCAAACAATTAATTGAAAGCTCATTAAATGTAGGTACTTTCAATAGATATCAACATTAATTAACTTATTAAAACATGAGCTAACAGTAGCAGAGGGGTGGCCAAGTCAAAACTTATTTTTGAGGAGGTGCGATTTTTCTGGCGTTCAGTGTATTACAGTATTATTATTTATTTATTTATTACAATGTGAACCTAAACCAAAATATTCACATTGGGCAATTTACTTAGGTAAAAAAAAAATATTTACAATAAATATAATTATCTAATAGAGTCAGTATGGATGTCGGCATCTTGGCAACTTATCTTTGGCAGTAAGATCACTAATTGGTGTGGCGGCAGGGCTTGGTTTATTTCTGAGTTTCTGAGGAAGGGAAAATAAAACAGAGGTTTAAAGCATCACCTTATATTGTTAATACATTTTTACAAATGGCGTTACTAAACCCTTAACTTATATGCATTGATGACTTCCAATTGCTTTCCCTAATGAATAAATATTACCCTTTTCTGTACTCGAGTACAGAACTAATGGACACCAATTTTCACGAAACCAATTCCTAAGATTGGATGGTATTCCATCAGACTGGAGTGGGAGTTGTAAAAAGGTTCTTATAATTAATAAAATAGGGCTCCATTTTGACATCACTCACTAAAGTTACATTTAAATACAGTTTCTTTGAATAGATAAAAGAAGGCAAACTTCTTTAAAATTACAACTGGTTGGTAACCAAAAACCCTTGCACCTACTGAGATGTTTTCAAAAATGTTCATTAATTTGTTTTTGTATGAGTAATATTAATGTTTTGGGGCTTTTTCCTGTCATACGGATTATACCGTACTTAAAGTTAAGTTTAGAGAGTGTGCTAGAAAGGAATATAGAAAGAAAGGAAAATTTGGCGATTGCCTTGGGGGACACAAATATAACAGTCTATTATGTAACGATTTGACCCGGCCTGTTATAAATTATATTATGTTATATTTTTTATGACATTTGAAAATAAGATTAAAGCTCGGAAAACTATAACCCTCTTATTTAGTAATACTAGTGTTAGTGGGATTTCTATCCCGAAACGGATTACAAATGTTGATTGAGTGAATGGGAACACTCATGGTAACACTATTTCACTGGGACACCATAACAGATATGCTGGAATACCCTCCTATTTCATTCACATCAAGCGTAATACTATGGTTTTATTTATGGCACTTAAACATGACATACATTTTAGATTTTACAAAGACATCCCTATTAAATTCCATGGCTGGATGGAATATGTTTTTACGGAGTTTAGGTATTCTAGTTTGTACTCAACTTCATTCACTGCTAATGCGATGGCACAAAGAGTGCTGAATTTAAAACGCATATCAACTGATCACAATGGGCAACACATCTAAAGTGAAATGGCATTACAAGTTTACTAATTTGTATCCTATTACAATCATTTAGGCACTAAATTTCCATGTATTTTAATTTTTCTTTAGGCCACTTGTTCATGGATGGTGTTTCGAATCTTATTGTCTTAATTATATGTGGTACAAACTACGAATTCAGTACTTCATAATAATATTACATTGTATACGATTAAGCACTTTTAAATAATGTCTACTTTGATACTTTTGATGATAAGATAGTTAAGACAAACAAATAAAAGTAATTAGAAGGATACAGTGGTATTAAGAGATAATTTATAAGTTGGGAGTACAAAATCTTAATCGATTACAAGGTTTCAACTAAATAATACATGTGTATCTAAGAATGTTAAACATGATCATGAATAGTTATTACGAATAAGTTATACAACTATCTTATATTATACGGTTATTGCTACTATTGTACATTTTAACAAAATAATTAACTTTAAGTACTATACGAGGCCGAAGTCCGTGCAGACCGCCGCAACGTCGCGATTATTCTGCTTCTCCGTATTATTTGCAGCCATGTTCAACTCCACCAGCGTATCCACGCTATTTATACTGACCCCTTTCAATATCTTCTGAGCGGCTAAACTAGTAAAATTAAAGCTCAAATCGCTGAGGCTCGGAAAATTGTAGAAACCCTGGTTCTCCTTTTTACTATCTTGGCTCAGACTGTATCTCTTCTGCTTGTTATCTAAACAGTTTATTTTTTCCGCAGATGTGTTGATACCTTTCATTTGTTCTTGGTTTTTCAGTGCCAAATTGGGTTCTGATCCCAACACTACTGGTTTTTGGTCAATCGCTTTTGTCAGTAAGTTCGCTATGGAGTCGGAACTCATTCGATTGTTCACATTTGGAAGCCCATTCAGCATTTGCAATGCTGCTGCTTTTTTCAGTAAATCAACACTTTTCAATTCACTGTTTGAATTAATATTTGTTTGCATGCCTGTGTTTGCAGAGGACAATGAATTCTTTTGGTATCTCAAACTGCCTAAAGAACCAATAATATTGTCGTAGCTTTTGGTCGGAGTCGAAGGATTGCTATTAGTGGTTGCCTCTATATTATGAATGTTATTATGGATAGCCGGTGACGCGGGATTGGAAGCCACTTCGTTAGTATTATTCAATTGATTTTTATAAACAAAACTATTATTATTTGTGGCACCACCTATCTGTAATGATAATTTACGATTGTTATTCATACCCGTATCGTTGATTGAGTTTTTATTAAACTTATTCTCTTGTACTTTCACAGGTTCAGGTTCTTGGTATTTATTTTTCTCGACACAAACGTCAAAGGAAGTTTCAGTTGGGTTTTTAGCCGATTGATTCGTGACACCGTTTTGTGATACAGAAACTACTTGCCTATCGTCATTAATTATGTAGATATTGCTTCCGTTGCTGGTTTCTGTAACTTTTCCGTTTTCAAAAGTGATGACGGATCTTACGGGCGAATTTTGTACATAAACTTTGGTGTTGGTGCCACCACCATTTTGTGTTATTGTGTTTGTGGTAACTTTGAGCGTTATAGAATTGTTAGAGTTAGAACTAGCGAGCATGGTCGTGGAGGGGTTCTCGACCTTTGACGCTAATGTCTTAAGCAGAGGGGTAGCGGTTTTTTTGGGAGTACTGGGGCAGTTTTTTGGCGAACTTCTGGGTGATGTATTTTTACCGTTTTTTACTGTTTCCCCACCAACTAAAGGTGGTTTCGTCCTGTATTTGTGTAAGCTTTTAGGTGAACTTTGTAGACTTTGTACCTTGACCAAGGATTGCGCTCGGCTTAGGCCTGGGGCCCCGTATGCGTTCGAGTGACTAGGTGAAGGTTTCAAAGTACGATCAGATATGTGGGATTCTAAACTGGAATGGCCGCTACTGCCGCTCGTGTAGTTTCTTTTTATGGGGGAGTTCTGGTCTGAATGCCCGTTTCTCATATCTTTTCTTGGCGTCCTATGTGTGCTCGTGCTTTCGAGACTCGAAGGACCGCTAGTTGACATTAGATGATCAGAATTGGAGTAATCGACCCTCCTTAGACTGCCGCTTGGGCTATCTCTTAATTTAGGGTCACTTCTCTGGGGTGATCCAAAGTGGTCCAAAATGGTTTTATTTGTGGAACTTCTGCTGAGCGTGGACCGAGGTAGACTGCCGGAACTGGGGCTGGAGTGGCGGATTGGTGAATGGTCGTAGTGCACCGAGCCAGCCAGACCTGATTCGGTGGAGAGGTGCCTCTTGTGCCGTCTTGGCAGCGTCGACGACCGATTACTTATCTCTGAGCCGTCGTAATACGATGAAACGAAAGATGTCTGACTCTGCAATGATTCCTGAAACAATAATTACGGCAACTTGTTTACTAATTGCATTGAGGAACTACTACGACGTTATATAATTGTGATATTCTTCAATTTGCTAATGAAGCTCCATAAAGTAGAATAAATTATGAAAGTACTTAGATATTTACTTGGAATTTTCTTTTTCTCTACTTTACTTGATAAAGGACTATCTTTATCGTAGTTTTAGAACTCATTAATAAGGGAATCATATTTTTAGAGTCCGAAGCTGTTTTACCTTTGAGTTGGTCTGCGTGGCAACACAGTGTAGGTGCACCGCCTTGGAGTTGAACCACTCGGTGGGCGGGAACTGGGCAGAGAAGGTGCTCATCGCGCGCGTCTGCTTGCTGCGGCCGCTTCGTCTGAATAAGCGGGACAGCAGGGACACTTTCTCTGGAACACGTACACAAATGATTGAGATGACCTTACTCCATTTTCTTTACCATTCCATCACTCATAACGAAATTTTGTAAAGATTTTCTTTTAGCATGACTCGACACTGGGATGCATTACATTGCCGTACCTAACTACAATCTAGGTACATACCTAATATGAATTCGCAGTCGGATCATTTCCTGTCCACTGATGAATTTTTTAATCAACCATAAGTACGTAAGGCACTTGCTAATTTACATTTACTTAATAGCGCTTACAAAAGAATTATACTTTTGCAATAATATTTCATGCGTGCTATCGCATTGATTTCCATCTTTCTCCCAAGCTTCTCAATCATTATGGCTTCTTTTGTAAATGTTTATCCAATAAAACTAGACATTCTCGCAAAGATACTTACTAGGCGACGCAGATTCTACACTGGGTGGGTAATCGGTGGAAGACGAGCTATCGGTGGTGTTAGCATTCTTGTGATGGAGGCTCCTTGTGGAGGCGCACCGCTGCAGGTACTTGCTGGAGGAGCCGAAGATCCTGAGGGAGTGGCGTCGGTCCAGAGACCGAGGTGCGGGGAAGGAAGCGCTGCGACGCTTGTTCGGGCGGCCGTAGAGGACTTTGTCGTTTGGGTTGCCTGGAAGAAGAAAGATTTGATTTGAGTTAACTACATTTTTCGGAAGAACTTGGCACAAAAGTTTGACGAGAACGAAGGTGGAAAATAACCTCAACGAAATTATCAAGAGACGCATGTCGTTATAGTAGTCTAAATATAAAGCTTTTTAATTACTTAGCAAACAATTTGGAAGTTTCCTGCTTAGAATTAAGGTGGAAAAGAACGTCAATTAAATTATCAAGCGACGCATGTCTCGTTATGGTAGTTGGTAGTCTAAAAGCTTTTCAATTTGGAAGTTTTCTGCTTAGAATTTGAAATATTTTAATTTATATTGCGCCGTCTACATCATTGAAGTGTAGAGTGGTGATCTCATCAACTATATTCCACTTCCAGAATGATTATCAACGTATTTCAGCATTGATACAAAGACTGTTGTAAAGTTGACTCTCCAAGATTGAAGTGGTCCTGTTCTAAATTAATTATATGTAAGAAGCAGGTAGGTACTAGGTACTACTGCATGGGAAAATGAAATAGAAACCGAACACGATCTCCTATATAAATTAATCCAAAAACTATCTATATAATTTCTCGATCTGTGCTTGGAAAACACCTGCGCCTAATTAAGTTATCTACAATACGACCATGGCTGCATGATACACTTGTTTCTGATCATTAATAACTTAATTTAATGCATGTGTTTGAACTGAACCAGCCGGTACTAAAACATTCCCTTAACGATCGTTGCATTTGTGTTCGGCCGATCTTGCAAGTGATATGTTTAAGGAATCAAATAACCGAAATGACGTGTCTCTACGCTGTAAGCAAAGCAAGCAATTTGTGGCAATCACTGGTTGTGCAGAATATGATTTCAAAATCCATCTAGGGTCTATTAATATATGCTAGAATTAGGGTTGCTGCTCTCATGATAAAATTCTTTGGAAAAACATGCTGTTGTTTTCAGTTCATAAGTAGGTATCTCACTCAACATTAAATTGGGTAAGGAAGGTATTCTTGTGGCCTCCTAAATTATTCAGAGAAAAATGGCTTCTCTCAATCGGCTATTTTTCTCTATTACCTACCTTTAGGTTTACATTAGACTATCACAGCTTTCGATTTTGGCTATGTAGGTAATAATGTCTAATTTTACATCAACGTTTACTGAATGACATTTCTGCTCGTCTGAAATTTTATGCATGTGAGCTCCCCCTCATCGCTGCAAAAACGAATAACCCTACACTCGGGTGTCACCTTAAAGTGTTAAACATTTAAACGCCAGCCTGGAATGGCAGCCGTGACAGGACTGCCCGACTGGGAGCTCCATAATTCATGGCGACGCACGCGCAAGTGACGCACAAAGAAGATGGCGCGGCCACATAAATCAGCTGTGAACTTGACAGCCAGGGCTCATTCCCGTGTAAACATTGGAGCGCCGTTATCGGAAATGCATTGCCAAATGGATTGGATTGCGCTTGTATGTTTATTCAGTAAAGTAAATGATTTAGTGCCAATATCTGTGTAGGTAAGGGTAAGAGGATTCTTCAAAGAAAGAAAGGAAGAAGAAAGAAAAATAATTTATTTGAAACAGACATTACATAATACATAAGTACAATAAAACTTAAACCACTATTTGTCTCAAAACGGTCCCAAACTCAGCATAATGCTGGTCTGCGACCAGCGCTGAGTAGGAAAGAAGATGAAAGAGTAGGTAGGTAGGTACACCTAAACTGTTCTGTTCATACTGGATAATAATTTTAAAAGTCCTATAATAAAATTTTACTACTATTTGACTGTATCATACAAGTTTACCTGCCAACCTGCCATATAGTTCTGTTATTATCCTTTTTCTCAAATTTTTTAACTATATTTTCATATCGACGTGGTAGCTATGCCAGTTCATGGAAAGCATATTAAATGGCTCTTTAAACGTTTACAGAACATTACATGCATTACGTAAGTCTGTAAGCTCATTCTGAAGTAGTAGAAGATTCCCGCTATTTTGTATTACAGCGTAGGTAGGTATCTAATGAACAAATAGGAACTCGAGTTAAGGAAGCGAGCACTTGAGAACGCTAGCTAAATATTTAGCCTCAGACGTACACGAGTGAAATTCCTGGCCGTGTGTCCTGTGCCGTAACTCCACATCACAGAAATAAACTGGAATGTTCTTGCGAATAATTTTAGCCCACCTTTACGATATTCGAGTGAGTTTTCGCGATTCTTGGAATCGTAAAACAGATGAGTTGAGAATGTCGGCGGCACTCTTTTGCGGTATATTAAATGTATATTGGACACGAGTGGGTATGGGAAGGTGTGCTTTTTAACAGGCCGTTCAGTTTTATGAGTCCTCTTTCTGCTGTGCCGTAGGTCAAGTGGTTTACCGCAGAGAATGAGAAAAGTAAGCATAAACGTTAACTGTGAAAGGTGGTTTACCTATAGGCTAATGTCGATTGTTTAAAGTAAGTGTATAACGGAATCATTTGAAATTCTTAATGGGAAATAACTATTTATCTTTCACTTACTCAACTGCAGTGTGCAAAAAGCCTCATGCGCCTACGCATGTAATGGTCGTTTTGTCTTTTTTGCATGTTAACCTTAATGCAAGGAGCATCTAACAAGCATCTGCTAAGTGCATACTATCTTGATTAAAATACAAGTCCTGCCAAAGAAAGTCACGATCGGTCAGCCACTCTGTTCAAGAATGCAGCTGATCCACATTTGCATACGAGCAAACATATTTTCTGGGTATAATAAGCATCATTCATTGCAGTTACCGAAAACAATTATCGGAGGAAATTGTGGCGTAGAGTGTAGTAGTATTAAGGTGCAGTTTGCATTGTGCCTAGTTTGCTATGAACAACCTGGTGATTTCTCGATTGTTTATAGAGATAAGTCTGCAAACATGATGCGGCGAGTTCGGGTCAATGGTTGGTCTTTATTTTGTTATGATTATTCTATCGACATATAAGTAAGTGTTTACGGTTAGTGCTTCTACAGCAGGCTTTCTTGGAGATAAAACGATAAGTCGGTACAATGTATCCGAGGTCTTGCGGCAAAAAGGATTTTATCTAGGTATGTAGGTAGAGACTTAGTTATAAACTGTAAGTAGTACGGTTTGCTTGTTTATTTGTGTTATGTTTTATCTTCTAGTTCTATTCAATATGACTAGGTACTTGTCCTACACCTGAATCTACAAAGTATTTTATTTGTTTGTTAACATTGCGTCGTCTCATTGCAATTCGTTTGCCCTATGTTATACTTGTGTCCATCAGCCATTTTTAATTCTGACTGACTTCCTTATGGGTGGTAAGAAGGATGGGCCATATAACCCACCACGCGGGCCCAATGCGGATTGGTGGGTTGTGGCAAATTCTAATAGGGGGTAGCTGAATCAAACGGCAATCATACAAAGTACTTTAGATTTTATATTGAAGTAGGTAATGGCAGAGCGTGGGTCGAGGTTACACACAATGAATCGGGTCCCGACAATCAGAACAGTACTATCCTGGCCTTCCGCTGCGATGGACAAGGGGGCGGTGATGTTCTATTATGGCATTCGAAGTGGTGTTGGACACAGGGTAGTAGGGCTTCCAACAGAATTCCACGGCCAGCAATGGTTTCCTTTTCTTAAGGTAGTGAATAAACCCTGGAACATCAAACCAGCCATTTTATGGACTGTCTGATTCACCAGCCTGACAGCGACACCTTAATCGCAGTAATTATTGCTACATGCTTAGCTCAGGTATAGTATGTTGCACTAAGCAGCGATCAAGGTGAGGCAATCGAGGCAAAAATAAACACAGTAATAAATAATCAAACTACAAGAATATTTAAAAATTGGAAATTAGCACAACGGTTTCATTATCAAAATAAAACTAATTTTATACAATATTTCTACGTAATAACGTTTAGTAATACTTAACGAAACTTACACAATTGTATTATGTCGAAATCCAACTGACAATTTGCATTAATTAGTTAAATTAAAGATTAGAAAGTTATAACAGTGGATTTCGACATTATTGAAAATGGAAGGTAGAATCAACCAGCTACGCGTCTACATAAAACTAAGCTACCAAAAATTATCTTACAACACTTACCCAGTACGGGGTTTTATCACTCACTACACAATAATTAAGTATATATTCAATTAGATATGACAGATTTAATTCGAGTATAATTATTTAGCACTCGCGAGAATGACTGTCTTTTAAAGCGGTAAAAATCGGTCTGGAGGGGCGCGGCAGGCGCTCGCCGATAGCCGCGTCGAACAATAGCCGACGTATGGAATGTTACAGACAGTAATGCTAAATCCGAGTGAACGCAACTTTCTGTAGGACCGTGTAGGTAAATTCCAAAATGTCTAGAAGGCAACACAATGATTCAACGTAATGTCATATTATTCATGTTTGTATATTAGTTATAAGTAGGTATTGTACATAATAATATGTAATTTGTTTTTAATTAGGTATTTTTATTTATTTACTTATTTAATATAAAGGAATTTAGGTTAAGGTGTTACATACCCCCCTTTTTAGGATAGGATTTTTCCTAGGTAAAATCCGCTGTCCTACACTGAAAAAAATTTGCTTTAGCAAAGTACCAATTTAGCTCTGTTAAAAATTATTCGGCTGCATTCAAACAAGACATATTTAAAATGGGCAATAAAGCTTAGCTAATATTATACAAGCAAGTATTGCTAAATATGGTTGGCTATCATTAACAAAGCACTTATTTATTTCTAAATTACCGCCTCGTTAAATTTAACCCTTACTGAAATAGACAAGCTTACTTTATTATTTCATAACAAGTAAGATATTTAGTTTTAGACATAATCATAGTTGGCTAAAATTTACACCGAGTTCGGTTAAAAATAGACAAGGTTACATTGCTATTTCATGATAAGTAAGTTATTTAGTTTTAAATACAACCATAGTTGGCTAATATTTACATAAAGTTCGGTTAAAATTAGACAAGCGTACATTACTATTTAATGTTAAGTAAGTAATTTAATTTTAGACAATCATAGTTGGCTAAAATTTAAACCGAGTTCGGTTAAAAATAGACAAGGTTACATTGCTATTTTATGATAAGTAAGTTATTTAATTTTAGATACAGCCATAGTTGGCTAATACTTACATACAGTTCGGTTAAAAATAGACAAGCTTACATTACTATTTAATGTTAAGTAAGTCATTTAATTTAGACAAACATAGTTGGCTAAAATTTAAACCGAGTTCGGTTAAAAATAGACAAGGTTACATTGCTATTTTATGATAAGTCAGTTATTTAATTTTAGATACAACCATAGTTGGCTAATATTTACATAAAGTTCGGTTAAAAATAGACAAGCTTACATTACTATTTAATGTTAAGTAAGTCATTTAATTTTAGACAATCATAGTTGGCTAAAATTTACACCGAGTTTGGTTAAAAATAGACAAGGTTACATTGCTATTTCATGATAAGTAAGTTATTTAATTTTAGATACAAACCATAGTTGGCTAATATTTACATAGGGTTGGGTTCAAAATAGACAAGCTTACATTACTATTTAATGATAATGAAGTCATTTAATTTTAAACATAATCATAGTTGGCTAGAATTAAATAACTCCCTATGATGCATATAACCATGCTACTTACTTGAAACAAACTAGTTGATTATCTATTGGTAAATAAGCACACCTCGGCAATTATCAATGGCATGAGCAAACACTATTTTTAACCGAGTAACTTGATAATAATAAACAAGGAATTGGCTGCATAGCCTGCGAATTTGGCCATTTCTCTGTGTGACTTGACGCGTGACGAACGTCTGTTGAAGCGCTGCCTCACACCTACAAGGCAGGTTAAAGTTTTACATAAAAACAACAACTTTAAACCATTATTTTGAATTTTGCCGGGTTCTTGAATTCTTGAAAGGATCCTTGAATGGAGACCATGGGCAAACAAAAGACCACGAGGCCGCCCTCCAAAACGATGGGTTGACGACATCAGAGGACAAGCGGGACACAACTGGATGACAGAGGCGCAAAACCGGACCCAAGAATTTTGGAGAGGCCTATTTCCAGAAATGGACCCAAAGAGGCTAATGATGATGATGATGATTTTATAACAGTAGGAGGTACAGTGAAGTGACCAAAATAAACAATAATTACTTTTGTAGTGCGATATTTTACCGTGCGAGTGTTTAGTGACAAATATTATTTGCTGTTAATAACGCAAGGATTTTATATCTACTGTGTACTATAAGGACTGTAAGAGTAGTATGTTACCTGAAATGACTGTATCGTGTACCGAATAAAGCTAATTTTATTAATGTATACATAATTTTCTTTCAGTTTCTTTTAAGTTTGGTCTGTCAGCAAAATAACTGTTGTTTTACTCCATGACGTTTCATTAGTTTTTTCCCGACATGCCAAATTTTTCCCCACTGCACTGCAAGTAACAATGGTACAAACAACAACATATCAAACTACACATTTATAGTATGAGCTGACCTCGCATTGTAATATATAGGCTTTAAGTACAGTCACAGGCGCTAAAATATTTTGTTGCAGGTACCAATTTAAACGACGCATATTAAGCTACTTATATATTTTCAATATAAGCTGACCTGTGACTCACAATTCAGCTTATACTGAAAATATATAAGAAACTTCATATATGTCGTTTAAATTGGTACCTGCAATATAGTATTTTAGCTATGGTTACCCAATAAACCCGCCTAAAAATACAAAGTAACTTGGCTAAATATACTAATCTTAATTGACTAAAAACAACAGAGTATATGATTTGTAGTTACCCAATGAACACGATTGACAGTACACAGTAACTTGGCTACATATACCAAATTGAATTGAGTAGAAGTAACAAAGTAGATTGGCTGTCCCTACCCAATATACATAATTAACATTATTCAAGCTACTTAGCTAGTTTTACGAAGCAAAATATTTGAGCCTACTGAATTACTTTGCTAAACACAACAAAGCACGTTGGCTGTAGTGACAGTTGTGTTTATTTCTATAACCAAGTTAGTTGTTGCAGTTATCGATTGAATTGATTGGTTATACTAAGAAGCTTGGGTATTGTTAACAGAGTAACTCGATTCATTATAGTAAATAGGTTTGCTAAGTTTACTGAGTGAATAGGTTAGAAGCAACCAACCTTGGATACCTATTTTTTGACCAACTTACTGGGTTTATATTACCAACATACGTTAACAAAGTTGACTTGTGTAATTTTAGCAACAAACATTGCAGGCTCCCTCCGAAGCGAGTTACTCGGTTGTAAATAGCAGTAACTTGTTTAATTATAGCCGTTACGTTTTTTCAGTGTAACTCAATGTGAATGATATATAAGTAATTATGTTGGGGATTATTTAATTTTTACAATGTAAATTACCTATAATAGATTTTTAGAATACCTACTTTTTTTTTACTATGTTTTATAATGTTTTAGTTTTAGATCTTTTATGTGCCAAGTTCCTAGATTATTACCGTTACAATCTTCAAGAACATATACAAGAGGCGATTTTTTTGCTATAACACGGCATTTGATGAATTTTGGAGCGAGTTTTTTTGTGAAGCGGTTGTCTTTATCACTTTGGTAGTAGGTTCGCTTCCAGACAACATCACCCACTCCAAATTCCATTTCTTTACGTCGTAGATTGTAGTTAGTGCAATTTCTGGAATGTGCTTTTAACAAGGCTGATTGAACTTTATCGAATATATTATGCAAGACTCCGAGGTTTTCAGCATACTCATCACGTGGTGAAAATATTACTTCATCTACCAAGTCTGCATCGCGGTAATGTGAGCCACAGTTTACTAATTCACGGCCATAAACCAGAAAAGCTGGTGTAAAACCGGTTACTTCGTTAACCGAACTGTTTAAAGCGAATTGAATTTTTGTTAAATTACTATCCCATGTACGATGGTCATTTTCAACAAACGAGGCAACAGCGACCATTATAGTTTTGTTATACCTCTCCACAGTGTTAATTTGTGGTGTGTATTTGGGTGTATAACAAATATTAGGTATCTTATAACGGTGAAGTAAATTTTTTATAATATTGCTAGTAAATTGCTTGCCGTTATCCATAAAAACAGTACTGGGAATACCATGTACAAGAAATACGTACTCTTCAAGTAAGCGGCTTATTATTTCAGATGTAGCACGTTTTATAGGGAACAACAAACAGAATTTTGAAAAACAACATGTAATAACAAAGATAAATGTATTTTGTTTTCTACTGACAGGTAGGGGTCCAATTAAATCCATACTAATTATTTCAAATGGCCTGGAACATTTTTTAGGTCGGCCCCACGTTGGGCGCCAATGTGGCAAATTCTAATAGGGGGTAGCTGAATCAAACGGCAATCATACAAAGTACTTTAGATTTTATATTGAAGTAGGTAATGGCAGAGCGTGGGTCGAGGTTACACACAATGAATCGGGTCCCGACAATCAGAACAGTACTATCCTGGCCTTCCGCTGCGATGGACAAGGGGGCGGTGATGTTCTATTATGGCATTCGAAGTGGTGTTGGACACAGGGTAGTAGGGCTTCCAACAGAATTCCACGGCCAGCAATGGTTTCCTTTTCTTAAGGTAGTGAATAAACCCTGGAACATCAAACCAGCCATTTTATGGACTGTCTGATTCACCAGCCTGACAGCGACACCTTAATCGCAGTAATTATTGCTACATGCTTAGCTCAGGTATAGTATGTTGCACTAAGCAGCGATCAAGGTGAGGCAATCGAGGCAAAAATAAACACAGTAATAAATAATCAAACTACAAGAATATTTAAAAATTGGAAATTAGCACAACGGTTTCATTATCAAAATAAAACTAATTTTATACAATATTTCTACGTAATAACGTTTAGTAATACTTAACGAAACTTACACAATTGTATTATGTCGAAATCCAACTGACAATTTGCATTAATTAGTTAAATTAAAGATTAGAAAGTTATAACAGTGGATTTCGACATTATTGAAAATGGAAGGTAGAATCAACCAGCTACGCGTCTACATAAAACTAAGCTACCAAAAATTATCTTACAACACTTACCCAGTACGGGGTTTTATCACTCACTACACAATAATTAAGTATATATTCAATTAGATATGACAGATTTAATTCGAGTATAATTATTTAGCACTCGCGAGAATGACTGTCTTTTAAAGCGGTAAAAATCGGTCTGGAGGGGCGCGGCAGGCGCTCGCCGATAGCCGCGTCGAACAATAGCCGACGTATGGAATGTTACAGACAGTAATGCTAAATCCGAGTGAACGCAACTTTCTGTAGGACCGTGTAGGTAAATTCCAAAATGTCTAGAAGGCAACACAATGATTCAACGTAATGTCATATTATTCATGTTTGTATATTAGTTATAAGTAGGTATTGTACATAATAATATGTAATTTGTTTTTAATTAGGTATTTTTATTTATTTACTTATTTAATATAAAGGAATTTAGGTTAAGGTGTTACAGGGTGTTAACGACTGCAAATGCAGCCGGGACCAACGGCTTAACGTGCCTTCCGAAGCACGGAGGAGCTCGAGATAATACATTTTTGGTCACCCATCCCATGACCGACTCTTGCGAACGTTGCTTAACTTCCGCAATCGCTGGGCCAGGCGCTAAACCACTGCGCCACCGAGCTCCACCTGTTATACCTACAAAACCGTTTCTTCGGACCATCAAACTGAACCACAACTTTTACTATGGGACCAATTTTGAAATAGCAAATGGTTAAGCACATAAGGAGTGTTAAATATTTAGCGAGTATTGTGGAATGTGTATGAGACCATCGATAAGCTCGCGCTCACTAATCTGTGGGATTATGTCGTTGATGAATCCAAGACGCACTGGCCACTAAGAGAAATGATCTCTTTGCATTCTGAAGTGTCTAAAAACCTCCCTGTCATTTACTTTTTCTCTCTGACTTTTCTTCTCTGTAATTAAGCAGCAGTTCGAAGAATGTGAAAACCCGTAAATAATCAAAAAGTGCCGTTGATCGAGACCATCCGGATGGCGTGAACTGCTCCGCATCGTCCACCAGGTGAGTGAGTGCATTTACTCGATGTTTCCATATCTTCATCCATAATCCTCCTAGGTCAATGATATTAGAATTAAAAAGATGTGTTATGTCGGTATATGCGACGCCATGAATTTGTCCGCAAGGCGTATATACCTGCCTCGTTATAACACACTAAATAATACGATGTTACACGGTCAAGGTAACTCGGCACTTTGAGTCGATGATTTCGTATGGTCGCATAGGCCGACTTAACTTGACCGTGTTGTAAAGTGTGAACAAGATAGTATGATTATTTACAAGAGCGTAAACGAGACAGATACATGTTGCGCAATGTCGTCGTGAATGTCGCGATACTAATCATAGAATATCGTTAAATGTGTCACAGAAGAGACATTCGATGGTTTGATGCCTATCAACTACAATGATGTCTGAATAAAATAATGAATCATTTTCACTAATAGTCATAATTAGGGATGTGCAAGGGCTTAAACCCAAAGGTTTAAACCGGGTCTTTACGAGTTTAAATCCGATTTCGACCCAAAAAGCGGGTCGAACCTATTACCACTAATATCTTGGGTTGTTTTTGGGCACAATAAAATTTACCTATTAGTTTCTATTGCTAATTGCTAAAATAATAAATAGTCCGTTGCGTAATGGATTTCCACTCCGAAAAAAATATTTTTTGTGACCAAAACGATTTTTTAAAATATACGTAACTTCGTAAAACTTGTAAATTTAAATAGTAAAAGTGTTCAAATTAGTAAGGAATTTAGCTTTAATTAAATATGGGCGATAAGAAATTCTATGTCACAAGGTTTAGGTAATCCTTACTAATAATAAAATGCGAAAGTCCGTTTGTTTGTTTGTTACGCTTTCACGTCTTAACTACTAAACCGATCATCATGAAATTTTCAATCTTCTTCTCTCCTCTGTCTCCGCACAATGTCTATCCATTTAATACATCGCAATTCATTTGCTGGAAACCTATAAAAATAATAGTAAATATATAATAAGTTAATGAGGGCTTTTCAAAGTGACATTTAAAAAATAAAAACAGTAACTATTTGCCTCACTAGATCGTGTTGATACTCGTCGAACCCTAAAAATAGTAACTATTTGAATCACTAGATGGTGTTGACACTCTTCGAAGCTTAGTAAAAAACTCACATTGTCACCTATTTTTATCAACGCCATCTCGATAGATCATCTGGCTCGATAGCCTAGTTTTTTGTCATTGTGAAAAGCCCTCATTAGTTATTCATCTCGTGGATAATGCTTGAGCAATGTCGTGGCATTGACCGTTCTGTACATTTATAATCTATGACAGACATCTCTATCACACTCGGTAATCGGAGTATTTGCTGTCGCACTTAATCTTTTTGGATAATATTTACTGACATTTTGCATTTCTAATGTACAAATATGAACGAAAATTAGTTAAAATATAATACTTCCGCATGATATATGATCCCTAGACTTTTGGAAGTCTTGCTTGTGTAATTAGTACAAGTTCGCATTACGCAGGACGGCATTTTTACTGTGTTTCGCGGGAGCACTTCAAAGTGTCAACGTTGCCGATGCTTTTGCGAGACTACGCTCAGGTGAGCTAATTAGCCAAGTTTTAGACTGCCAGTGTTAAGGCGCAGGTAACCCATCTACCTCTTTTTAAAATTCTAATATCTTTGTCCTAGGTGTAATCCACCCCCATGGTGCTTGGCTATTTACACGCCACACCATCTTATGGTCCTTCGAGCCGGATTCCATGCTCCAGCAGGAATTTTTGCGTATTTTGGTAAGTTGGATGTTCGCAAAATAATTACGTATTAATTGGTAAATTCGCGAAGTTCCGTACTTACCGCCGTACTCCGCCATTTTGTAATTGGTACAAAATTTTACGGAATAAATTATTTTTACTTAAAATTAATTCTCGCATTGTAATAGCGTGATTTCTTTTAGGGTATTCCCGCATTGAAATAGCGGGTGATTTATTTTCGCATTGAAATAGCGGGTGATTTATTTTAATTTAATTTCGCATTGAAATAGCGTAATTCTTTTTAAGTAATTTCTTTTCGCATTGGAATAGCGTTGAATTTATTTGATTTATTTTCGCATTGGAATAGCGTAATTTCTTTATAAAAATGTCGAAATCAAGTGATGATTCAGTTGATTCCGTCATTGAACTATCGGATAAACAGCTTACCTTATTAATAGCGAAAAAGGAGCGTCTTTTTTCGCGGATGAATGATCTTTATAGATTTGCGAATAATGTAACTAATTTTGCATCCCGTAATAATGAGACTTTCATGGCTCAGTCTGAAATAATCGATGAAATGCGTAGACAATTTGAGTCTATAATTGATGACATAAATGACCGCAAGCTTACGTTAGATTCGAAATTTCTGCCTGACTATCAGCCTTTGACTGCTTTTGAAGATTTGTACTTTATTGTAAAGCGCGTCCGAAATAATATTATTCAGTCGTCGCAATCAATTGTACCGTCGTCATCGAATAGTTCCGGCGATCATAATCCGAAATGCACCATTAAGTTGCCTCCGATTGAATTGCCGAGCTTCGACGGCAAAACGGAAAATTGGCCTAAATTTTACGAATCTTTTAAGTCCAACATTCACAATAACAAACAGCTGTCTGACTCGCAGCGCGTGCAGTATTTAGTAGGGTTATTAACCCACGGCGCGCTTAAGGCTACCGCGGGTATTGTACCCTCGGGTGAAACCTATAATATTATTTGGGATAGCTTGGTGAATAAATATCAAGATTTGCGTGCATTAGGTACACTTTATCTTAACAATATTCTCGATGCGAAAAATTGTTTGAATACGGCAGCCAGTCTTGATTATTTTATTGAAAAATATTCAGCGTCTGTGTTGGCCTTAAAACAATTGAATATCAGTGATGTGACCGATTTCATACTTTTGCATTGTGCTCTAAGGAAGATCGATGTTCAAACTGTTCAAGCGTTCGAATTATCTGTGCGTCATAAGGACATTCCTCCTTATAATGAATTAATTTCTTTCGTGCAAGATCAAGTTAAAATCTAGAACGGTCTAATGTTTCATACTCGTCACGGCCTTCGAGCGGTGGTGTTAATAAAGCGTCATCGTTAGGGCTTGAAGTCCGGAACTCCGGTTTTGGTCTAGCTCCGGAGTTTCGAAGGATTTCAGCATCGTTTTGTAAAACCGGAGTTTCACAACCAAAATCGGAGTTTCGATTTTAAAAAAATAATAATAGAAAGCATTTTAATCGCTGTGGCCATATACCCCTGGGCGCTGTTGCAGTCTCTCCAGAGGTGCCAAGTAGATTACAGGTATATCGAGGCGCTGACTGAGGTACTTTACTTATATGAAAATGCCATCATGTCGATCCAATTACAGAACCAGAGCACAAATTCGACCAATCCAACTGCAGCGATGTGTGAAACAGTGAGATATTATTTCTCCGAAACTGTTCACAGCTGCTTTGGAGGATACTATAAGCTCTTGAACTGTAAAGTACTTGGCAGCAACATTCATGGCGAACAACACACCTTCATTTTGCAGATCAGTTCTCACAGCTGAGGCCTAGTAAAACCTGAACATACTCGTAATGCTCGAAAATCTCCGTAGTGTTTTCCTAAAGAGTGGCTCTTAGGATGAACATGGATGGATGGATGGAACATGAACATAAGATAAAAATCATGTCGAATGTCCATGTTGTATTTACCCACTCCTTCATGTTGGGAACAAACCCAAAAAGTACTTGAAGTTCTAGACCATTACCTAGGACAGACAGTCCAGTTAAGTAAGTACAACTTCGAGGAAGATATCTCTCATTGATAGTGGCTCGAATGGGCAGCATTCGGGAAGCTTTAAAAAATCTTCGCGTCGAACTTACTTCAGTGTCTCTAGACTAAAGTCCTTGATCAGCGTGTGTTGCCAGTGATGACTTAAGGCAGTGAAACGTGCTCGCTTACTATGGGTCTCATTAAAAGGCTCAATGTCACCCAGCGAGTCCAGCGAACCAGCGTGCAATGGAGAGAGCCATGCTCGACGTTTCCCTGTGTGATCGAATCAGAAATCAGTAGGAGATCTAAATTAACCAACATCTCTTTAAGGCTCTCTCTTGATCTTGATCAGCTGAAGTGGCAGTGGACGGGGCACTTAATAAGTAGAATCGATGGCCATTGGGGAAGAAAGGTTCTGGAATGGCGACCGTACACAAAGCGCTTTGTGGGTAGGCTCCTGACAAGGTGGACCAACGATCTGGTGACTAGTAAAGGTTGCGGGCTCGCGGGGCGCCGCTGGATGCTAGCAGAGCAGGATCGATCGTTGTGGAGATCCTTGAGCGAGGCCATAACCAGCAGTGAATGTCGTGTGACTGATATGATGATGAACCAACACTCGGTAAATTTGAGTGGCGTGAAACGTAAGTAAAATGTATTTTTAGTTGAATTATTTGCGCAATAAGCAAGTACCTAAGTGATTCAACTTATTGATTTATCGATAAAAAAGTATATCTTGATTTTTGGTTAGTTAATAACCTCTATAAACACGCTAAAAATACCACTGCAATTTTATTTAAAAAGTGACTGAAAACTCCGGAACTCCGGAACTCCGGAGTTGAAACTCTGAACATCGAAACCAAACTCCGGAGCTGAAAAAAACTCCGATTTTCAAGCCCTAGTCATCGTCTGTCGCGACTGCGGCAGCCCGTCCTAATACTTACAAGTCGTTTGTCGCGAGTAATGAAAATATGACTTACTTGTCGGGAAAGTCGTGTCTTTTTTGCAATAAAAGTGATCATTTGGTTAATGCATGTTCACAGTTTAAAAGTTTGAGTTCACCCCAAGCCCGATTTGATTTTATTAAATCGAAACAGGGTTGCGTCAGTTGTCTTAGTGGGTCGCATACCGTAACGTCATGTAGGTCGACGGTTGCTTGCGAATTATGCAAAAAACGTCACCATACCCTCTTACATTTTGATACTAAGAATAATAATGGTCGGAAAAATACTTACGCTCATACGTCGCGAGTACCTACCGTTGAAGGGTCGTCGCCTCATTTATCGTCGTCGGTGCCGTCCGACGCCTTGCTGCCTGCAGCGTCGCCTCTTTCTGCACCCGGCGTAGGAACGAACCCGTGTGTTTTGAATACCCCATCGGGTACCCAATCCATTATGGGGACCCCATCTAGTTCAGATACACCGAGTATCTTGGGCACCCCGGGTACCCCTTCATTGTCTTTAAGTGCGGAAGTAAAACCAAACTCTACGATTTTACTATCGACAGCGCAAGTTTATGCTAAAATTAAAAATTGCAATAATAAAAGAATTATCCGCTGTTTAATAGATAACGGATCGCAAAATAATTTAATTACAATGGACTGTTGTAAATCGCTTAATTTACCTAAAATTCCACTGAGTAACTCTTTTGTCAAAGGAATTGGTTTAGCGTCTCGGCCGATTTTAGGATATGTTTATTTGGATATTGAGTCCCGTGTTTATACGGATAATAAATACACTATACATGCTTTAGTGATTGACTGTATCACCGATCAGCTGCCTGCTCATTATGTGGACATGGGTGATATGGGTTACTTGAAAGGGATTCCCCTAGCCGATCTGACATGGAACGTTCCTGGGTCGGTGGATGTCGTCCTGGGTGCTCAGCTGTTTCCATATATTTATTTAGGGAATAGGGTCGTATCTGGTACCAGTGCGCCTCCTGCTTTGCTGACCGCGTTTGGTTACGTGCTGATGGGTGATTTCCCAAGTAATATTCTTGTTAATACTTCTACGTCGTTCTGCGCACTCTCGCTTAATGATATTGTGCAGAAATTTTGGCAATTAGAGGAATTACCTAACATGAGGTTTTTGAGTCCGGAGGAGACGGAATGTGAAAATTTGTTTGCTTCGTCGGTCACCCGGGGGGAGGGTAGTAGGTACTCGGTTGCTTTACCATTCTGCAAGAACCCGAAAGAATTGGGTAATTCTCGCACTGCTGCTCAAAGACGATTTATGGCTTTGGAGCGGAGATTTAAACAGTCACCGGATTTACGAGATAAATATAATAGTGTTATCGGTGAATATATTGAAAAGGGCTACTTGTCTGAGGTTCCTGAATCCGAGGTGACGGAGGAAGGATACTACATCCCGCATCACGCTGTCACCCATCCGGGTAAGCCCATGCCTCGGATTGTGCTCGATGCTAGTGCGAAAACGCATACAGGGTTGTCACTAAATGACGTCCTTCATATTGGCCCTAATTTGCAAGCCGATTTATTTCTGCTTTTGCTTGGCTTTCGTCTTTTTCCAGTCGCTATGACTGCTGATATTAAACAAATGTATTTACAGATTTTGGTTCCGTATGAACACCGTAAATATATTAGGATTTTGTTTCGTTTTTCGGAGAACGAAGTCGTACGAACCTTTCAATTTAATTGGGTCCCCTTTGGTCTCAAATTAAGCCCATACTTAGCAATGCGAACTGTTCGTCAACTGGCTGATGACATGAGATCACATTACCCGGAAGCTGCTAAGGTGGCAGAGTCTAGGTTGTACATGGATGATCTAGTTTATGCTATCTCTGATGAGGTCAGCGCCGTGCGCCTTTCTCAAGAATTAATCTCGTTGTTCAAGGCCGGTGCCTTTGACCTGGTCAAATGGACAAGTAATTCTCGCGTGGTCCTGGGAAACCTTCCAGACTCTCACCGCAGTGCAGTGGATCTGAATGATGGTTCTAGCCATACCTTGAAGGTGTTAGGCCTTTCGTGGGAACCAGCCGATGACAACTTCTTCTTTACGACTGCTTACGTCCAAGAGAAATGTACGAAAAGAAATATACTTTCTGTGGTTGCTCGTTTGTTTGATGTCCTCGGTTTGATGGCCCCTGTCATTTTGTACGCCAAGTTGCTTATTAAAGAGCTATGGTTATGCAACATAGATTGGGATGATACTCCCCCTGAGAGCGTTATACGAAAATTCTCGGCGCTCATACAGGAGTTTCCTCTCATTTCAACTTTGAAAATCCCGCGTCATATAGGCGTCTTTAACGACTGTACGGTACTTATTGTTGCGTTTTGTGATGCAAGTATGAACGGTTATGGTTGTGTCCTATACTTACACACCACTGACTCCATGGGTAATATTACTGTGAGATTACTTTGTGCAAAGTCCAAGGTTTCACCCACTAAAGTGACCACCCTCGCACGTTTGGAATTATGTGCTGCCGTCTTGATGTCTAAACTAATACGGACAGTTCAAGACTCCTATCAAGCGCGTGTACCCATTGCGGGAACGTATGCTTTCTCGGATTCTACCATTGCGCTTTCGTGCATTCATTCTTCACCGCATCGTTGGTCGGTGTTTGTAAGTAACCGCGTCGCTCAATGTCAGGAGAATCTGCCTCCTGAAAACTTTTATCATGTCGCAGGAAGTGAGAATCCAAGTGATTGTCTTTCCCGGGGGATGCTTCCCTCCCAACTCACTTCACATGATTTATGGTGGAACGGCCCATCATGGATTCGTAGCCCTCCGTCAAATTGGCCAATGAAAGCCTTTTCACCTACCATAACCGCCGAGTTGCCTGAGCACAAAGTTAGTGTGCTGACTGCAACGGTTCAGTGTGAACCACCGGCTCTGATGGAATTGGCTCGGCGTATATCCGGGTGGGATAAACTTCTACGAATTGTTATATACGTCCTCCGATTTATTAAAAAAATCTCGCCTTCTTCTGGAGCAGTCAATAATATTATGACTGCCGAGAAATTTGTGATACGTTCAGTGCAGAGTATCCACTTCGCAGAGGATCTTACCGCGCTTAAGAAGGGTAAATTGCCTTCTAAGAAGCTTTTAAACTTGTCGGTGTTTCTTGACGAAGATGGTGTGCTGCGTGTTGGAGGACGGCTTTCTATATCGGATTTACCATTTGAGGCTAAACATCCGGCTTTACTCCCTAAACATGACCATATAGTGGATCTTATCATTCAACACTACCATATTATGAACTGTCATACTGGTCCAGGACCTTTGATGTCGATCTTGCGGCAACGTTTTTGGATTTTGGATGCCAGGGCGGTCATAAGAGCAAAGGTTCGGGAATGCAATTGTTGCTTTCTATTGAATCCGTCGTACCCCACGCCCAAGGTGGCTTATCTACCTTCCTTCTGTGTCACAGAAGCAAAGGCTTTTGTTCCTACCGGCGTCGGGCGGGATTATTCGAGTGGCGACGGTGAAAACTAGATTCGGGATCTTTAAGAGTCCTATTGTAAAATTATATCCGATTGCTACTCAATAACTCTCAGTATTATTTTTTATTTAATTGTAACTTAGGTTGTTTAGGATTTAGCCATGAAGTTTGGTCTTTCTGTGAACCTTAGTATAAACTGCGTGCATTTTATTTTATGTTGCTACGATTATGTTTGTAATTTATTTTTTGTTTTGGAACTTCTGCGAACTTCCAAGGCGGGGAGCATGGTTAAGCACATAAGGAGTGTTAAATATTTAGCGAGTATTGTGGAATGTGTATGAGACCATCGATAAGCTCGCGCTCACTAATCTGTGGGATTATGTCGTTGATGAATCCAAGACGCACTGGCCACTAAGAGAAATGATCTCTTTGCATTCTGAAGTGTCTAAAAACCTCCCTGTCACTTACTTTTTCTCTCTGACTTTTCTTCTCTGTAATTAAGCAGCAGTTCGAAGAATGTGAAAACCCGTAAATAATCAAAAAGTGCCGTTGATCGAGACCATCCGGATGGCGTGAACTGCTCCGCATCGTCCACCAGGTGAGTGAGTGCATGTGCACTCGATGTTTCCATATCTTCATCCATAATCCTCCTAGGTGTAATCCACCCCCATGGTGCTTGGCTATTTACACGCCACACCAGCAAAAAAAAACAGTTTTTCATACATTTTGATATTTTCGTTATTAATTTTTGAAACGAAACAGCTGATTTTTTTCGCGATTTCAGTGTTGGTTGGTCCCATAGTAAAATTTGTTCAGTTTGATGGTCCGAAGAAACGGTTTTCCCATTTAGTGTTCATTCAAACATGGTAAGTGTTTCCGATAGAGTCAGGGGGGCTATCGTCTAATTTTAAAAATCTATCGCAATCGCTTTCGTTTGACAGATGGGTGTGATGTGATGTGACACATAATTGCTGCATTTCTTTGGTAAGTTTTTATTTGTGCCATAAAGAAGCTTCAATGTGTTACATCCTGAAAGCGATTGCGATAGTTTTTTAAATTAGACAATAGAAAGGCTGCTTCCAAAATGGCATCATTCATGACTATAAAGTTAGGGTCATAATCATAAGTATCTCTAAATTGACATCTAAAAGTTTTAATGAAGCTTGTGTGATGTATGATATGATAATACCTCAAGGCGAGTTCTCAGTGATCCTATTCCTGGCATGCACCATTAGCATTCCCACTTACACTAAGTAATAAAAGTGATTAAAGAAGTTGAAGGAATTTTAAAGGGTTCACATTGACTGTTAGGGTTCCCTTCTAACGAGACATAGGTACTTGTAAGGTGGGTGTAGTGTGTACCATGGAAGGCCACCTTCATTGGTTTATTTCCTGGACAAACAAAACATACAACAAGTGTAGCATATAGCTTTGTTTCATTGTTGAATATGTGTATACCAAGAGTATGTTTGATATTTGTGATAAATCCTTTTTTTATTTTATTATAGACTGGTATCAAATCAAAATCAGCACCTCGAAGTATCGCCCCACGCACGTTCAAACCACTGAGCAAGTAATCACTACGTTCAAACTGATGGGAGCTTATTTTGTACAAAGTATTCTCTTTGTTTATTGAATTTGGAATTAAAAAAATCATGTGAGGATTCGAATTAAAAAAATTTCAAATCCCTTTAATTTTATCAGTCGGTGTCATATTTGCGTGAAGTTTTACACCCATATTTACAAACATTACTATGAGTTCTCACAGTACTTGCGGACTCACAGCGTCCCACAAACCAATCACACGTATTACGTAAAACAAACTAACCAATCAGCTGTTTTCCAACACAGTGCGTTCCCGTAGATTATGTATTCTGTGCCGTAGTGAAGGTTCGATTGAGTGAGTTGTTATTGAAGCGTTATCTATGATATTCTTGATCGAAGGACACAGCATAGTAAATCGATGTCCAGTCAGCAGCCCATCAGACTATACATGTGGATCTTGAAACCGCCTTTACGCCGTACGTAATAAAAGCTGTTTTCGTACTTCAACTGTTTAACCTAGCGTGCTGTCGTGCGTACCTAGGTTTTAAAAGACTAGACACACCCAAACAAAATGTAAATTTCGCATCATTCGTTTAGACGTAGCCAATATTTTCTACCAATTCAAAACTCAACCTAAATCGCTGGAACAAATTAAATTATACGGATCTCGATATAAAATCCGATTCGCTCTTATACTAGAGGCTTTCTTACTCGATTTCTTGTCATCAAATGTCGCCAACATTCCCATGTCAGTCAGTGCAGGATCCCTTCCATATATGACGTCCGCAACTGAAGAACCCATTAGGTCCGTATTTGAACGAACAAATTGTGACGCGGGTATCGAACCAGGTTCTCTAAGATACGGGAAAAAGTAGGAACCACTTAGCCTACTGGTTAGTGGCAAATGGTTAGGATGTCGATTCCTTTATCCGTTTTCTGTAGCCTGTAGGTCGATTCGGAAGATGTTAATTGCTACGAATGCCTGCATTTTTTTCTTTGCTTTGGATCCTGTTAAAAAAGTCGAATCTCCAGATGTTATATTTTGCATGGTGATGGTTTCCAAATACTTGTACTTACCTATCAATAACCTCTTTGATCCTTTTAATCACTTGATGACAATTTATCTTACTCAAGTCAATTTTGTCCAAGATATTGAGTCCAGCAAAGAGCCACATATTATTTTGTCGGGTTTGGGTACTGGAAATTCTTCTGGCATTTTCCAGATTTTAGGAGGTTGACAAATAATGAGAATGTTTAGCTATAACGATAAATAATGAGAATGTTTAGCTATATCTAGGTATGATGCTAAAAATATTTAGGTTTTGGCGAACATTTTTATACTTAGGTAAGTATTGCTTGAGGATTCCGGATGAAATGTAATTCCACATTCGGCCTTATTGTCACTTAACATCTGGTTAGATGAAGGCCCTACTTACCAACCCGTTCTAGATAAAAAGCCAGATAAAGAAGGATAAATGACTCTTCCCGTGAAATAAAAATAGAAAGTAGAAGTACCTACCCTAGATCTCAAAATTAAACTGGTGCGAGAGATATTACATTCCTTGTACGATTTCCTTATGCATCTTGTGTCCATATGCAACAATGGTGGCCACTAACCATCTTGCGTAAACACCGTAACAGTTAGAGGAAAGGAAATGCATCCAGGGCTGCCAAAAGTAGAATACCATAGTAAGTATCTCAGTGAATGGTATCGGTACTGGAGAAAGAAATATTATTTATGTTACTTGATAATTATTCTGAATCACAAAAATTGAAAATTTAATACCTCCGCTGAAATATTAACCTTCGGTTTTTTATTAAATAAAAAAAAAAACTAAATTAAGTTGCTTATATTGTATCTTTGTACCTTTACCTTATCTGTAATTGCTAAGATCTTAATGCTAAGGATGAGCGGTTCTGTCTAATACAGGTGCCTTAGCACCTAACAGGTGGAATCAATCACTGTTTTGTGTTTTAATTTTTAAGTTAAAGGAATAAAAATATATATTTTTTTTTTTATTATTATGACCCATATTTTTTTTAAATGCAAATAAAGAATATGCAATCCTAATATAAAATAACTGTAGGTAGGTGACATCTGACAGGTGACTATTTTTGAGGATCTGCGGATCTTGAGCCATATCGCCAATTTGGTAATTTTTTATTGTCTGTCTATTGGCTCTGTGCACGGTTTTAGCGCCACCTAGCGTTATAAAATTAAAAAAAAATACGTTATTAATGTAAATTTCAAATTATTTGGGTGGACAAAGTGTTGTGAAATCATTTTTGGTCATTTAAATTAAATATGGCAAGTAAAATCTACTCAAAAAGAGTGTTTGATTTTGGTTATATCAGGGTTTGTTTACTTCTTTTTTAGTTGTAGATTTTGTAAAACAAGAGGATAAAGCTACTTTAATAATTTTATTAAGTGATAATAAACTTATAATTTTATTGTTCCTGTATCGATAGTAATAAATTAAATATCGTTTTCAAACAGATTACAAAGCCTACATTATTTCTACTTTTTGCCACCATGAGCGCTGCGATCGATTATTATACCTTCGCACCCAGTGAATAGAGGCAATATCAGCTGTACTTATATTATAGCACAGAATAGGCCTATGTATATATTCTGTGCCTATAGCAAAATGGCGGCATCCCTAGATGCATTCTCCAGTCTGACCCATATCCCGGCACTTGGCCGCATCCGGTGCAACGAAAATAGTGAATTATGAATGGCGTTGATCGTCGTTCAGGCATATTTTGTAATCAAATGGACGCTTCTAAAGTCTTATTTTCTGTATTCATCTATTAACATTCTTTTTTAAAACGTAGGTTATGTTAAGCAGAGAATGTTAATAGCATTGCGCATATTAATCTCACGGAATTCCTAGTTGGTTATTTGCCATTTTCCACGGTCTGAGCATGACAACTAGATTATGCTAATCAGGATCTGATTTTGTTGCTGCAAATTTAACGTCTATTATCATAGCTTTGTTTCCTAGACCAACAGGTGTCGGCCTGTATCGCTAGTTACAAACTTAGTTAGGTATAACTAAGTAACTGAGATTTCCACGGTACTATACTACGTTTAGTATAAGGTGCCGGCACGAATCGTGAGCGGTGAGAGAAATTGGAGGGGATTACTGCGCATGTTCTTTTTCCAGAGAAGGTAGGTTTTCCTAGGTACCTACCTATAGTGGTCGACGTACGAGCTCAAAATCAAAAGGAAACCTCAATCGATGTAAGTACAGGAAAGCCGTATATGATTTAAAACTTGTGTTTTTGAAATTTATGATAATTTAGCTAAGTACATTTAATTAAAACTTCGCAAACAGGATAAGTCCTAATACCTAAGTAAAATATTTGGAAAGTAACCAGACAGTTAAGAGTTTAGCCACAGGAATAAATAATAGAGCTAGGCGTAAAATAGCATTTTTAATATAGGTGACTCAAGAGCTTCATTTATCAATATATAAGATTAAATTCTCGCTCCACAACGACGTCCTTTATAAATATAAAAAGTAGAGCTTCCTTACAATAATTTATATCAATTAATGTCAACATGTTTTTCAAAAGTCTCATTTCCTTTTTAAAAATCTCAATCAATATTGAACCTAATTCGGTTAACATAAGATTATTTATTTATACATATAAAGTGGATGTAGGCAGATAGCTTGAGTGAAGCAGAGGGTTATATTTTAATTAAAGCATCACGATAATAATATAAATTATTTTGTTGTATGATACGTATACGTAGGTAAGTATTAAGTTTGTAATATACCTACTTAATTCTTCTTTTATTTACGACTTTATATTTTAGAGTTTAAATTATTTACTTAATTGGTACTTGACAAGACAATATGAAACTTCAGTCTTTAATAAAATAATTTTATTAGGTGTACCTACCTAGTCACAAAATGTTTTATACTTATTTAAACAAGCGTAACTCGAAAAATTTAAAATCACTCTTCTCAAAAACGAAGATACTGTTTGTCCCTGCCTGCGTTTGCTACGGACGACGCCCACAAAACCAAATATTTCTTCCTGCACTTTGATGTGATGCGTTCCACTCAAATTTGATTATAACAACATGTAGAACGAGGGCTGTGTATAAATATAACAGTTGAAATAGCAGTGATGCATATAGGTATGCAAGACGGCCTCTACAGTATTCTTAGATGGTCAGTGTTGAAAAGTATTTTCACAAACATCAATATGAATTGAAGGTAGAGCAGTTTCCAATAGTATTTTCACTTTAAAGTAAAATAAAAATATATTATACTTAATGAGCGTCATTAAGGATTTCAGTGTCTGGAAATTTTAATTCATAATTTCATACACATACGGGTCACTTAACGTTTATATTTTTGTCGTGTGATTCGTCAAAATTATGTATTAAATAATTACTAACGTTATGTATTATCGATTTTAGTTTTTCAAGTGTGTTTGTTTTGCTGGGTGGAGTCTTTGTTCAGGACTCAGAGCACGATGTAAAAAGAATAAGACATTTTAGAAAGGTATTAAGTATTTTGCTGCCATAATTAAACATGACAGTTTAAAAGCTTCTTGGAAAGTAGTCAGTGGTAGTCACTTTATTTTGAGCTTTCTGAAACTGGAATGATTGTTTCTACATTGAAAATGTACTATTTATAGTAGGATAGCTTGTTTAGATGCTTATCTCTCTAATATTGGTCGTTTTGAAATATGAATCGATTTGAGTATTCTGCTATACTTATATCAGAAATCTTCTTATCTTCGACAAGTTCCGTTTGAAAAGATCGATCTACTGGAATTATTGGATGTTGATGCATTTAAATCAGGTTTTAGGGCCGGCAACTTGCTATTTATGTGTCTCTTTACTAAAACAAAAATGCAATAATGAAATTGCAAGCAGTATAAAAGCAGAAACTTTTTCCGCTTGCGTGTTTTACATAGGTAATCAATCATCTGTATACATGTGACCAAGGCTTCTAAAAAGATCCAATACGTCGGGCTAGGTATACAAAATCCAAAAAAGTTTATCAAATATCGTCTATGTGCCAAATACTTAATTAACACACTATCCGTAACTGTGTTTTATTTCATCATCATCATCATATCAGCCGCACGACACCCACTGCTGGGTATAGGCCTCCCCTAAGGATCTCCACGACGATCGGTCCTGCGCTGCCCGCATCCAGCGGCTTCCCGCGACCTTCACCAGATCGTCGGTCCACCTTGTCGGGGGCCTACCCACGAAGCGCCGTCCGGTGCGCGGTCGCCGTTCCAGAACCTTTCCGCCCCAACGGCCATCAGTTCTTCTCGCTATGTGTCCCGCCCATTGCCACTTCAGCTGAGCAATCCTTCGAGCGATGTCGGTTACATTAGTTCTCTTGCGGATCTCTTCGTTTCTGATTCGATCACGCAGGGTTTTATTTATCTCTACCTAATACAAGCTGATTCCATAGGCTTACCTTTTGAAAATCCCACTCCACAGATTCCCCTCATTCCTCTACGATCCAGATCATATCATTTTTGTAGAGCGGCTTACCTTCACCCTTATTCACCCCTCGCCACACCTTTAGTTCTTTTTCATAGTAATTCGTCTCTTCCGAAATTTAGTAACTTACGTATATTATTATGTAAGCAGTTCTATGGTTCCGCGTAAGTAATACCTACGCACTGTAGGTATATGGACTTTTCTGAATATGGATGAAATGGAATAAACTCGACTACGACATTACTACCTCAGCTGGGAAATAGTCAGTCTCACTCATTTCTGTAGGTAGTACGATAATGATCATCTCGTTCAACATTGATTGACACTACCGCTTGACCTCCAATGAAGTCATCTATGAAAATGACTGTTAATTTCAACTCGACCTTGCTTACGTTTTCGTTTTCCTGGGTAGGTTAGGTTCTCGTGACATTTTGTGGTTTTCAAAAAAATACCGCAGATAGTCCCGGAAGCCATAATGCCGGTATAATTTATTATGTAAGCGGAAGTTTGTTGTTGTTAAGAGGCAAATATTAGTTTAAAAAAACTTAATCTAAGTACCTACCTGTTAGAGATCATACTTCAATCAAGAGAACTTGAATTTTATTTTCAAAGTATTGATCAATCTATCTGCAGCCATGGTCTAGTCACGTCTAGCTAGAACGCCACTGATTTATTCGCTTTTTGTGCACAATGCAGTGATATTCCTAGATTTCTCAAATTATTAGAAACAAATTAGGCATTAAATCATTCCTAATCTAATAAAGTATCTACTGAACAAAGGATGGACGTTTTCCCATATTAATCGAATAATCCGGCAGCTCCAACAATCCGCCCTAGGGAAAAACGGGTACCGGATTTCCGAGTGCCTACGTAATTACTTTTACCACATAATAAATAATCTTTTCACTCCTCTTGCTCAAAAAGTGCGTCATTGTAACGTACAAGAGTCGAGATAAAATAGCATAATAAGCCCTAGGGGATAAAGTTTTTTCTTTTTTAATGTTTGTCTATTACCAATGAGCCTACTAAAACGAAAAAGTCTTTATTCATAATCACGAATAAAAACTCGCTCGACTTAATACTGGGGGTCTATTACGAAAAGTTTAATGCGATACACGCGGCTGCGTCCGTGCTTCGTTCTGATTGATTCCTATTACAAAGCACTTGCGTGTATGCGATATTGCAAAGTGATTGCGTAAATTTGACAGTTTCTCTCTAGTGGATCCGTCAATATTCGTTCAATAGACTATGGACTACGAAAGCTACATTGAAAATATTTGTAATAACCTATAACCGACGAACTGCGGACGACTATCGTGACCAAGTTTCGTAATAGGCCCCCAGTTTCTCATTCTTATTTTTGAAAATGGAACTAAAAGCATCTCTTCGGTGAAATCATAGACTTATTTATACTCTGTGCACAGAGTGAATCGTAGAATGCGTGTTTGTGTTGTTTAGCTGCTATGCTACAGCAGAAATTAAAAAAGGTACCATGGCACAGAATATAAATAATAGTAATGGCGCGAAATCTTTTGATTTTTTTTATAATTACAAACTGATTGAATTGTGTGACTGTAATAGGAAAGAAATAATTTTAATCTTCTGCCATCAAGCACAAATGATTTATTTAAATATTGTACAAAAAGTTTATGAAGTGGAGGATAGAAAAACGAGTGGATTCGTTTACGGAAGTAAGTAGGTATAAACTATTTAATATTGTATTTTATTTTCTCGCAATCGTAGTGAAAAGTAGAGTGTAACACACGACGCTAAAACCCATTGTAACTCGGTTTCTATTTATTCCCTCGCTAAAGCTCGGGAATAAAAATACCTCGTATGCAATGGGTAATTTTAGCGTCTTGTATAACAATCTACTATTGACAACATGTACCCACTTATGTATTTATGGCTTCAAAGATAATACTTAGAGCCTTTTACTTACTCATTTGTCGACGCAGCATCGGTACACATCAGGATGCTTGGTTCGGTATACTTACGCGATACCGAGAGCATACCAAAAGCTTACTGGACGCCCATCCAGTGAAAATGGCTGTCGTGGATTTTGCAATGACTATTTAATTCCGCAATCTAGTCAATTTTCTGTATTTTTCATTGCCTATGTTAATTCCGGCATAGTCAAATCATCCTGTTCATAAAAACAAGTCACTAACGATTCCGCAGATTAACGTACTCTATTGTCTCAATCTGTGGTTTCATAATGAATTACGTCAAGGACGCCCAACCAATTTCACAGCCCACCGCCGAAAAATCCGCCGAAAATACAATATAGTGTAAAATTGTGCAGTCAACACGATGATTAGCGGTTTTTATCGAGGATTTTTCTCATTGTTTGTCACTGCTTGAAAGAGCCTATTTACACTTGCTACTTTTTGTGATGAAAATATTGCGATGATAATTTAGCTGTTTTTAAGGTGGATGTACATTAAACACTGCCCGACGTCCGAATAAACAGCTGTTGTTCGCGCGAACGTACATTTTACAAAAAAAGAAATAGGCAAATCGGAAAATAGACACAAAATAAAACAGAATGTGTTTAATTTGTTGACACTTTTGGTATGTATGTTATCCCAATTGGTTTTTAATGAGATCTTCTTTAGAATCTAAATGGATACTTTAGAATAAGCTCTTACTTTATAATTGATTTCCCTCTTTCACCAAGAGGATTGAGGACACTACTTATTCAGTTCAAAGTGTGTCCAAATAATGATAATCTTGCGAGGTAATACCAATTAGAGATAGCACATAAGTAATACTTACTTAATACTAAAGCTGCGTAACTGATAGTATGTTTTAGTATTCATCTAATGGGTTGCATTGCATTGCATGTAAAAAAATAATTATAGAACAAAATGATAATCCTCAAAATATCATACTAAATGAATTACAGAGCTTGTATATGAAGACACAGTTAATTATTTTTAGGACATTTACACAATGGCACACAAAAAATACTCCCATTTGAGGTAAAAAAGTAGATTTCATGCTAGAATTCGTCGCTCGTTTGGCGAATAAATTTAAACTATTCAGTGTGAAGTCACACTAATGCAGGTGATCCGAGTGAAGATAATGAAAATTCAATCTCGATGAAGACATCGATTGGTCCATCGTTAACAGCAATACAAAGGAAACTAATTTAGTTCTAAAAATATCGTGCAGACATTAATAACTTCGGTGGTGAAAAAGTGTGAAATTATAACTTGAGCTTAGCGTTGTTTAGTTTTTGCTGTCAAGTCGCAATGGATGACTTCTTTTCCTGTCCATTATTTTGAAATTTGCATTTCCGTTTCGAATAGCATGTTATTATTTCGAAATATTTCAACCCCGATACAAAATGCACTGATATTATTAATTTCTTTCCCTCACACATTTCGTGACTGAGTCATATATATTTGAGAGGCGAAATTGAATTTCCTTTATACTTGAAATAAAACACTTTTAACGGATACTAGCGCGGTTTTATTGAAAGTACTTTGGTAATTAGTTGGTATTTGGTCTGATTTTTGATTTTCCCGACGTTTCGGCACCTTTGCAGCTGCCGTGGTCACGGGGGACTGAAGCTACTTGTGAGCCTACCCTCAAGCGATGAATTTTTTAGAACGTTCAGAAATTAAAATTTATCAAATTTAATTAGTTTAATTTTGGTTTGGTTTTAATTTAATTTTATATGTTAAAAAGAGAGAATCTACTGAAACTACTACCATTTCAAAAAATTGGGAGGCCTCTCCAAGAAAGAAATGGCGAAAGAAAACTTGGAGAGGAAGGCCGACCTCCGTCTTTTATATTAATTAATTTATTTGCAAAAGGAACTAACCGTATCATTAGATCTTACAGTGTGTGTTTGGGGCTTTAGCTTGTGAATGATGGGGTCCCAAGCTGGTGGAATTTTCCAACCATCATCTCTATTGAAATTAGGATATTTATTTATTTCGATAGCCTCGCGGAGCATTCTAGGAATGAATCTACGTTCCCTAGCAAGGATTTGGGGTTTGTCAAATCTAATATAATGGTTGGGCCCCTCAAAGGCGTGTTCACTCACTGCAGACTTGTTATCGCGCCTATGTTTCATGTCAGCTACATGTTCTTTAACCCGGGTCCCTATGCTTCTCTTTGTTTGCCCGATGTAGGAGAGCCCACAGTCACAATCTAGTTTGTAGACGCCTGCGGCTTGAAGGGGGATATTACACTTGACAGGTCGTAAGAATTGGTTGATCTTCTTCGGCGGCTTGAAGTAAGTTTTGATTGACGCTCGCTTCAGAATGTTTCCAATGTTTCCTTTATACTTATCATAATTTTGCAGTTTCGTAGAAGAAAGGTATTTATTTTTTATGAAATTATCAAGATAATATCGTCACCATGTTATACCATCCTTGTTGCAATAAGTTTTCGATTTCGACAGAAGTGGAAAACTGGAAAAATTAACATGAATAAGATTTTTCTAAATTTTCCACTAATAAAATCTGCCAGCGTGGTGCAAACGCTGTCGTTTGTAAAACGGAAAATAGTGAAGTTTACTATCAACGAAAAAAGAGCAAAAATCATCTTACGATATCGCTTTTCATTTGTGTCATTCATCATCTGCTCTCTCGCGGTCGATTTAACACGAGTTACTATTCTATCATCGACTGATTTAATAAATTTTACACCTTACCACCTACCATTTGGATCGGTATTTGCTTGTAAAATCTCTACGGAAGATGTGCCATGCTCGAGTTTTTCGAGAAATACTCAGTCATCGCTATAAATTATAATATAATGTTGTACACTTTCGATTTTATCTACTTTCCTATTTTGGTACACATTCGGGAAAGTATTTCCAATTCGAAATCATGAGTGCTATCATTGAACTACCTAAATGTAACAATACGTACCTACATATTATTACAAACATTAAATCTAATAGTTATGGTGATATTAACGGCACTCACACACTGTAAAATAAAGAATCATCAGACAAAAAAGGCACACAAGTACCTATTTGATGATTTGAATTCGAGATTAAAGAAGTACCTAAGTAGTTTAAAATGTTTATCCAGTACTGAACGTGTGCCAGTTCAGTCCAGCCAGAGTAACGCTTTAGATATTGCAGAGACAGATTTGCAGTAAAAATAGATATTGTCTTCAAATCATAAAGAGGTTTAAGTCTTAATGCATAATAGTGCCATGATTGGCAATCAGCTGTTACCTGCGACTAGTATGCTAAAACATGACTAGTGCGTGGTAGTAAACGATGTCGATAAAAAACAGCGTGCTTTGGTGAAGGAAGCTAGACGATCACGCGACCTAACTGTTACGTAATTATGCGCCAAAACTAGAATAGAATTAGCCTAGTTCGGTCTTAAGTAGGTTGTAACTTATAGCCAGTAAGAATCTGACTAGAATCAGGATCATAGTGTCCAACACATTTCCTTGATTTCATCGTAGATTGGTGCATGTAAATCTGAATTGCTAGCGATGTATAAAATGTCGCCACATTAAAGTTTATTGTTGGATTGGAATAAACAGTTCTCTTCGACATTTCAGCAAATTGTTCACGACACACTCGGTGACAAATCCGAGCTCAGTTAGTTTTTTGTACGAATAGCCTTAAAATATAACGTAGATAAATACCCCACTTTAATATGAACAACTATAATTTGATAATAAATTATAGTACGTACGAATCAATTTTACGCATATTGACACATTTCGATTACGCAAAATGACACATACGCGGAATGACAAACGCGAAATGACATACGCAAAATGACACAGTCATTCGGGGTAAAAGGACGCACTTTTGCTTTTTTTGATTGATTAAACAGTAAGTTTAGTGGTATTAGATGTGCAAATATGCGTTATATGTAGGACGTTAAATAAACTTATGAAATAATAAAGCTTAATACAATAACTTCAGCGGTTTTTTGTATATTAAGGAAAATTATCAAAAAGTCGGAGTGCGTATTTTTACGCTCATGTTGGGGTAAAAGTTTGCAGTCATTTGGGTAAAAATGCGCATGTTGGGTAATAGTACGACATAGGAAAATATGAACAAATAAACACCGGAACAAATCAAGGAATCAAGGTTTATTTATTATATCTCGTACATGAAATAAGTCTTTGTCTTGAATGTAATAATTGCTACACTAACATCTTAATAATAATAAAAAAATACTTCTAACAGAACATAACAATTTTGAAAAATCCTCACTTAGTGCACCCCTAGACCTCATAAGGAGCCTACATGCCAAATTTGGTATTTCTAGACCCAGCGGCTGTGCGTTGATAGATAAGTCAGTCAGTTTACGATTTTATATATTAAGATAAGAAGATTTCTAGAACTATTTACTTGGGATATAAGTTCGCGAGCATGGGTAAAAGTACGCGTGCGTACTTTTCCCCAAGTACTTTTACCCCGGTCGGACCATCAACACAATAACACTAACTGGGAAAAGTATCAAATTTGTTGGGTGAAATTTTTATTTTAAAATAAATCGGTGAATAATCGTATAAAAGCACGAAAAAATACTTACCTCAATAACACCATTAATGACAGCACCACACACTTTTCTTTAGAGTACAAAATATTAGGATTTCACCTCAGTTTTGATTTTTTTGCTCTAATTCACGATACTCGATGCGCACGACTTATAAAGTGTTGACACAAAATGGCGACCCAAGCTCACTCAATATGGCCGACAAAGCACCCGCGCCCCTCAGCTCCCCTCTTAGAGACCTGCCTTGCGTACTTATACCCACTGCGTCCTTTTACCCCGAATGACACATAGGTACGCATAATGACACATACGCGAAATGACACAAACGCCAAATGACACATACGCGATTTGACACATACGTCATTTAAATTTGAACAAAACAAAAAAGAGAAAAATAGGTTTTCAAAAGACGAAAAAAATATTTTTCATTTATTTTTACACTTTTTGTCTGTATTTTTCAGTTTTATAAATCTGTTACGGTTACGATGCGAGATTAGAGAGTCGAAATAGTAGGTACCTAGTAAAAAAAATGGTTTAATTAACAAAGTCATGAGGTATAAAAAATCTACCGAACTGAGAACCTCCTCCTTTTTTTGAAGTCGGTTAAAAAGTGGTCTGTACCTATAACGATGCTTATGTTGCCTATAGCTGCAATGGAAATGGACAATGTTGTTCATTTCTCATAAACAAGAAGCTTTATCAAGTGGATTAATTTATTAATTAGCGAAAACAAAAGCCTTTTAGCAGAAGCTAACTGAAACTTTAAAACTTATATGCCTAATTAAACGGTTGTAAAAACGACAATAAATGTTTGTACCTACTTATACGATACAAAATACCTACTTGAATCAGGAAAATGTGTGCGGTGTACCGCGTTCACTTTATACTTTATGGTTTAGATCAAGTTACTGCGCGACGATAAGCATGTGGCATTACTGTCGCTGATTCAATCGAACCTAATATCAGAATATTAATCTTGTATATTAAATATATAGTTTTGCAATACGTAGTTCTTGCCCGCTTTCAATGCAGCTGTCAATTTTACTTACAAACAATCAAACGGTATGACAAATTACTGTCAGTGTTATTAAAATTGTTGCATACTTAACTCATAATTTTATTTTAAGGTGAGGTAGGGCTTGACCTCCGTCTTACTCAATAATTATGAAATAATGATAAGGTTAGGTTAGGTAGGTAATGAAATATTATAAGGTAGCGGTAGAGAATCTAAGCTGAACTGAACTGCCTATCTCATATCGACCAGAGCTTTTTTTTTGATTGGCGTCGATTTATGCTTAGAAGTGTGAATTTAAAAAATAAAAGCACAACTATGAAACTAAATAGGGCTCATAATTACGGATTTTTTTTGTATGGAAGCAATCCTAAAATCGCGAAAAATATCAGCTGTTTTAAAAATTGTAGCAAACGTTGCTAAATTTATTTTTGTATGAAACAGCTATTTTTTGCGATTTCAGGATTGCTTCGATACAAAAGTTGTTCGTAATTTATGAGCCTACAACTTAGTTTAAAGGTTTTGTTTTATTTCATTTACACATTGAAAAGTGACAATAGCTCACCATGAAAACTTAGAATAGCCGCAGAAGCTTTTTATTGATACTACCTATACATAGATGCGAAAATTTTCTAAGTCTATGACATAGATTTGAAATGAAATCCTCTTTCCGTGAAAACTTCAATTTCATAATAGTCAACTCTTCAAATGATTTTCATATTTTGTGTTAGCAATAATAACCCTCTTTTTAACATAATATTTTTTTTAATGAACAAGACAGGAGCTTTCTTTACGAATTGTCTAGTAATCATTAAGTCTATGGTCGGTACTTTCAGTACCCTTAGCACGAACAGCTATCGAAAAAAATAACGCGCGTAAAATTACTCGATAGAGAATTATCTATGGAAATTTTAGAATCGCTATTCGGGGGTAGATGGCGTTGTACGAATTTTCAATACAAAATTGCACTATCGAATGATTTTACGCGCGTTATTTTTTTCGATAGCTGTTCGTGCTAGGGGTACAGAAGCGCGTTCGCGAGGTGCCAGCTAAATCGTTAAAGGATACGTAAAATATTGGCTCACTGTAAAAAGTATTTATTTAAGAAAGCGCAACATAAAGTTGTTTAAATAAATCGAAAGCTTTCAGTTTCTGCATTTAAAAGGCTAACTATTTGTTTCCTGTTTTCCTATTCAGGATTCTTCTAATCCAGAGATGCACAGACCGCGGGCCGCGGGCCGCTAGCAAAAATATTCCCGCTTACATTTGAAGGAAAAAATAAATGTTAGTTCATCGTTTGCCGAAGTGGCCCGTGGTCTTAATTAGTCTGCATCCCTTGTTCTAATCCAATATTTGCGTTTTGCGTGTAATTATGTAAATGTTCGCGTTTATAATGAAAATATTAAATGTACAATTATGTCGTCTGGGCTTGTATTGTATTACAATCGATAGAAATCTGTTTTTTTCAGTCAATAGGTATGACGGAACCAGTCACATTATGAAAGCGACAAAACATGATCTCTTAATAGGTACCTAAGTCAACAAACGCATTGATCATACAGCTGTCACTGTTTAATGCAAAAAAGAAAATGTCACTGCATGTTTTCCAATGCGCGCAAAAAGTTGATACGTATTTTTATGGGTATGGCTGTTTATTTATGACGATTGGAAAAAAAGCATACCTACGAACTAATAAGTATATAGACTTAATGATAAATTCAGTGGTTGTATAGTCAGTCTCAGAAGTGTACCTACTTTTCGGAACCTTATATGAGGTACAAAAACCAAGAGATATTCAAAGTACCTGTTACTTAAATAACTCGATCAAATTGGGTTTTCATTTTCATTATCTTTTTGCATACCCAGACCTTTCGGTTCGGACGAATTACAAATAAACCATTTAAAGATGAAGAGAGCTTTTTGGTCGCAGCCGCGTTGTAGATACTCTCGATACAGCTGTAGGTACCCTAGGAATGTCATATCTACTAAATAATATACTAGAAAAATTTCGACTCGTCACCAGATCATTTTCTAGGGTGGAAATTGAATCCGCGACCTTTGGAAGTGCGCTCTTTGCTCTTCTAATCTAACTGAGCTACCGAGTCACTGAGATACCTAGGAATGTCATTGTAAGCCTTCTGAACTAACTAAGAGCTTAATTTGACACTATAAATGGAAACTTGATGGAAAGATTAAATGAGTATAAATAGATTGAATTAGCGACGACTTGAAAATCTATCGAATTGCAAATCTGACGAGTTGAAAATCTGTCGAGTTGGAAATGAGGGAAAATTTCAGATTCAATAAGTAGTTTCTATTTATATTTGTTGTAGGTAATGTTAAAGCATTGCTTTCGTTTTTGTATAATTAATTAATGTTTTTAATTTACAGTTCTTTTTGTTAATTTACTGACGAACGTTACGAACTCTTGCCTCCCTATTAGTTCCCTTGGGATGTTAATTGTTTAACACGGATTTTTAAACCAAACTACTTACATCAGAGTAAAGAAAAGTCGCAGTGACCAGACGCACGTTAGCAGCCGCCCTAAGAATTATCTCGCTAGTTCCGTTGGGTGGGATGTTAATTATTGTTTAACACGGATTTTTAAACCAATCTACTTACATTAGAGTAAAGAAAAGTCGTAGTGACCAGACGCTCTAAGAATTTCCTCGCTAGTTCCGTTGGGATGTTAATTATTGTTTAACACGGATTTTTCACCAAACTAAGTACTTAGAATAGAGTAAAGAAAAGTCGCAGTGGCTAATCGCACGTTAGCGGCCGCCCTAACAATTTCCTCGAGGAAAGTAAACAGATGAGAGAGGAAAACGGTTCGGATGGCACTTTCAGATCGCGTTTAATTTGACAGTAATGACAGGCCATTAGCAATCTCCTCTCCAGACGATACTGTTGGTTAATTGAAGTTCTTGCGCGCGGCAATTTTAATAATTCCAGAGAACCTACCTACCGCATTTAGAAGCGTTCCGTCTTTGTTACACCACTTTATCCAACATTTGAATGATGAAACGAATAAAATGAAAATAAATAGAAATAAAGCAAAAAACTAAAATAATGGTGAAGATATACAGGACGATGCTATCTTTTAATTTTTGTCGTTTCCTAATATTTTCCTGTTTTGGTTTAACTTAAATGTCTGATTTGAATTTTTATAAGATTGACCGATGTTTGACCGATGATTAGGTTTGTCCATCAGCCATTTTTTATTTAATTTCCCCACTGCTGGGGCACAGGCCTTCCTTATGGGTGGTAAGGAGGATGGGCCATAACCCACCACGCGGACCCAATGCGGATTAGTGGCTTTTAACGACTGCAAATGCAGCCGGGACCAACGGCGGAGCTCGAGATAATACATTTTTGGTCACCCATCGCATGACCGACCCTTGCGAACGTTGCTTAACCTCCGCAATCGCTGGGCCAGGCGCTAAACCACTGCGCCACCGAGCTCCTCGAGATTAGATATCGTGCATAGGTATTGCATTCTTGACGTGCGCGTAAAAAAGTTGTATTTTTTAACCCTTGAACATAGGCGCACGTCAAATTGTCGTCTAAAATCTTGATGGTGTTTCAGGGTTAAGTATAGGTATACTAGGTTTTTTTAATCCTTTATAGTGATGTCCTTTATAAAGTCTAACTACCTACATCAATTATAATCTCAGAGTACACCTATGCTATTTCAGCGCATGCGCAGAGTACCGTTAACAAGTCAATTAAACCGTAGCACACAAACGCTCCCAATATCTAATAAGATACCATCGGCAACACCGTATATAGAATTTCTAGAGTCAATATCATATTTTTTGTTTCTATACGCATCTGATAGCAAACCAACTAAAATGTGCAATCGGTTAAGTCTGTATGTCTATGAAGATAAGATGTAAAGTCGATTGGCTACGTACTGGATCATCTTGAGATAGATCGAGGCGGTTTCCTGTGCGTATGCGGACTTTCCAGTGCTCTCTTTACTTACATACAAGTTTTATTTTCAACCTTCACTCTGATTTAATGCAGTTTCTATTTCAATGACGTAAAGTAAAAAAGTGCTTTACGAATTTGTTTCGTAATCGTAGTTTTAAAGTTGATAATAATTAAACAAGGTTTTCAGGTGCACTTAAAGCGCTCCGGTAACGATAATTTAATTGCGATTGTCAATTTTTAAGTCATTGACGCTCATTGATGCGAAAATTGATCGACACGTGCAATTGAAGCGATTGTCAATGCCTCCAATGGCATTGACGAAAAAATTGACAATTGCAATTGATTAGATGGTAGTTGATTAAATTATTACACTGTCAAAATTTGCGTTTCAAAACTTAACTATTAAAGCGGAAAAAAATAAGCTGTAACTATCCAACGACGTTTAAAGGCTGTCATACAACATTGATCTAAACTAAGTCACCTAATTACAGTGCTGAGATAAAACATTGATGTTAAAGTAAACTAACTCAACACGCAAAATTTGTGTTTATGCGTACTGACATAAATCCACAAAAATTTGGTGTGAACGCGGAATCTTCAAAAGGTTGCCGCAGTCGCACGAAAGTTCGTGACTTCGCCAATTTGCCTTAGGAACTAAACTAACGGTCCACAAAATTGTGAAATATAAACACGTCTGTCTGTCCGTCCAGTACGGTACCGCTCCAAATTTTATGACAATACACGAATTCTATTATTCGAACGCCACAAATAAAAAGTTGGCCGATTTGCTATGATCGTTCGATTTGCGACCGTAAAAATACCGTGCTTTATAGTAATGTTGGGAATAAGGGTACTGGGTGGAATTCACAGTTTGAGGAAATTTCTTTCGTTTGTGTACACGGTCACGTACAATAAAAGAAACAAACAATAAGTATTATGAATTTCTCGAATTCAGAGTTTCTTTTATTATGATTAGCCCTATACTAATAATTTTCAAGTTGTGCGATATTTCAGTAACGTTACGATTGTCATATCATGACCTGATAATATAATATTCAAAAAAGTCTATTAAAAGAGTAGCAGATCTTGTTGATTAGTATTAATTTCAAATATTATGTTTGCATATACTGCAGAATTCATTTCCAAATTGTATACCTAATCTTTTCAATACACAAGCGACGATATGCAAAATGTGACGAAAACCGAAATCAAAAAGCCTATACATCTACAATTAATGAGTCTAGCATTTTACAATATTCTAGTGTAAAATGCTAGACTCATACATCAACTAAAAATACTATTAGACTTGGAATGTGTGGCGGACCTTACACAAGTAAGTAAATATTAAAGGAAGGTAAACGCTTTGTAAATCTCAAGAGTGCCTCGTGCAAACTTCACAACAATTTTTCCAAGAATGACCCCATTTCTCCACAGTAACCTACATAGGTAAACAGAAAGGAACCCCATTAAAACAGATTTTTTTCTATACTTATGTACCTACATCAATTGTTCAAATTGGATTGACCGCAATACCGTTTTTAGGTTACCTAGCCTATGATCCTATGCACCAAAATCCATACTGATTCTCGTAACTATGCGGCGTAGAATCAGGCCACTGCAGTCTACCCAGTTTCCCCCCACTGCATTTCCAACGTTAAGCCACTGGGAATAAAGCCTTTTCATTCCACCCCTTTTGAGGTTTACTCTTTTTTTGTAACCTACTTTGAAAGACCTCTTTTAAAAGATTACTGAGAAACGTAATTGAGACAGTTATTCGAGAATGTGTGTTCATGTAAATTAGGGTACCAATACAGTAAAACATGCTAATCTGATGGCTGAAGAGTAAGGTCATTTAAACGTTTGAGTTAATAACAGAATAGGTATTTATTAAAATAATAAAATATATATGAAAAAATATTGAACACTGCAATAATATTGCGTAAGTACGAGTACGTAACTTTCTACGAGTATACTTCGAAAATCTAAATTGAAGTCCGATCAATATTATTACCTACCTTACCCTATATGATTTTTCGTAACATAATAAAGAACACCAGTTACATTTTTAAGATTATAATTTTATCAGCAAGCAAGTATTTTTATATTGACAGAGAGGGATTCATCTCATAAGATTTTACGACCCATTTTCAAGAAAACACTTTGTTTGCTACATTAATATTTTAAAGAATTTGGCTCACCACCACAAATGACATCGGCCAGGTTGGTCTGTACGCACTGGTGCGTGATGGCGCCATCCCTGACGGTGGTGATCTCTCCGTAGAGATGGTGGAGCGCCTCCTGGTCGGACATGAGGATGGTGCGCGGAGAACACTCCTCGTCCAGGCCGTTGGGGTGCCGGGACGACGAGCGGGAGCGGGAGCGGCGGCGTCTAGAAAGGGAACAATATGTTAGGTGTATGTTTTAGAATTTTTGCATTCACTGTGCCACAAATTACTAAATAGTTACAATCTGCTATTTGTAACTATTTAGTAATTTGTAACTATTTTTGTGTAAGTAAGTATTTGTGCTATTTGTAATTGTAACTATTTAGCGCCTACTGTGCTATTTTTAACCGACTTTCAAAAAAGGAGGAGGTTCTATGTTCGTCTGTAGATTTGTTTTTTTTTTTGTGTATGTCCACCGATTACTCGAAGACGGCTGGACCGATTGAAATGATTCAAACGTTATTACATTAGGTATACTCCCAAGTTTGTCCCATTTTTTGAAATTTGAAAATCGGTTCAGTACTTTTCAAGTAATCTTGAAAAAAGCACGAAAATAGTACGATTTTGTGTGAATTACCTCGATGATAATGGTCGTATTACTTCTTTGTTTATGAACTGAATAAGATAATTATTTTTTTGTTGGAAGAGGGATATCTAGTGTAGTTCTTTAACCGATTTAGAAAAAGGAGGATCTCAGTTTGACCCGTATGTATGTATGTTTCTCCGCGATTATCTTACGTTTGGCTGAGCCGATTTTTCTACATAATACCTTACGTCTACAAGGTAAGGTAACACTAAAAATAAAAAAATAAAAAATTGTTTAAAAAAAAACAAAAAACCGACTTCAAAAAACCTACCTCTAAAAAGCAAGAAATAATATTGGTAATAATAAAAATACGTCTATTGAAGTCGGGTGGGGCTTTTAGAGAAAAAAAAAAGGAATTTGTACTCCAGCCCCACCCGACTTCAATAGACGTATTTTTATTATTACGAATATTATTTCTTGCTTTTTAGAGGTAGGTTTCTTGAAGTCGGTTTTTTGTTTTTTTTAAACAATTTTTTATTTTTTTAAAGTTTACTTGTCGCTTCGCTTACATACAACTGAGGCGGGTACTTCCGTAAACATCCCGCTAGAGCAGACCCTTTGGGGTCGACATCGGTTTCCCAGGGATCGACATAAACGAAAACTGATTTTGGGGGTCGACGAGGTCTCTGGAACTCATTTGCTCATAGTGAAAAGCACTGATTGCAGATTTCAAATCAGAAAAAAAAATTGAAACTTTCAAGATATCTACTGTATAAGTTGTGTTCGTGTACCAACACTACCAACTTGTTATAGGAATTACTAATATTTTAGTAGTTTTAAATTGGTAAGTATTTTGTATCAATAGGAAAAAACTAGAGATATGATTTTTAAAGTATGGCTATGGGAGTCTGAAGTATTAGTTCATTTTGGAAAAGGGGTCTCTTGCCTAAAATAGTTTGGGAACCCCTGCGCTAGAAAGTATAAGAGGTGCCGAAACGTCAAGAAACGCATACTGTGGCATAATAATTATGGTAAAGCATAATTTCAGAAGCCTGAATTTTGCTAAGCATAAGTATTTTGTTTACTGAAGAAAAAAATAATATGAATACACTGAAACAATATTTACAAAACGGAACTTATACCTGAGCACATAACAAAATGATCGTAATACTTATGTGTTTTCGAACATATCGTATACTACGTCATAAGCTTCCTTTCCCAATGCATGACGAAATATCGTAAAACACCGTTTATCGTATAAGTAATGTAACATTTTGATAGCAAGCGGCTTCCTTATCTTATGAAATAAAAATTGCTACCAGTCATCTCAAATTGGAAGTCAATTTGATTTTGTAAACGCAACTATTATAGTAAGTAAACAATGGCGCAAAAACGACAATAAATTGTTATGTGTATGTATATTCCAATTTAATTTGATGACATCACATCATCTTGGTAGTAAGGACTTCCATGTTTTTTTGTGGCTATCGAATACTTTTTCGTTTTTGCTCGCACGTTGGAAATGATGAGCGTCAGTAAGGTTGAAATTAAAGTGAAAAAGACCTCTGAACCGGATGTGATGTAATAGACTTTTTGTTAAAAGAATACCACACGGTCAAGTTTGTCGTGTTTTTTTTAAAGAAAATTGTAATTAAGTAAGTAGTTTTGCTTGTGATGATTTCAAAGTTCTGTAATTTCATTGGGAAGACCCACGACTTGCGTAATGTAGGTACCTACTACGAGTACAAGATTCAGAATGAAAAAAGTTGTAAGTATTATATGACTTCATACAAAAACAACAAAAGCGCAATGATGGTTTGCTGTCTTGACATTATTATAAACAGTTTATAATGCAATTTACTGTTATATCAGGCTTGCGAGCTTTTGAGCCAGCTTTATTTTTTTTTACTTTAAATTGCATTAAAAACAGTGTTATGTTTCAAATTGAAATTTGTATGTTGTCTATGTAGTATAATATGCTTTTATACGACATGAAAAATATAAAAAAAAAATATTCTAAAAGAATTCGCTTTTTTAAAAATTGAAAGTTTCATCCCACTTTATATAGGTAGTGATCTTTAGTCGAGTGGATTGTAAGGCTAACAGTTATATTTATCAGTTTGAGTTTAGTGATAAATTAAAGTTAAACTTTTATTAGTATGACGCATAACAATCTATACATATAAAAATCTAAATTGATTGACTGATTCATTCATTGTTGGGATAGGCGTAGAGCTCTAACGGCTGAAGGTAGAGACACCATTTTTGAAGGGTAGATTCCTTTCAGATAGATAGATACATCGTATTTGGTTTGATTTTTGGTTTCCCGACGTTTCGGCACCTTTGCAGCTGCCGTGGTCAACGCGGGAAAACCAAAAATCAAACCAAATACCAACTAATTACCAAAGTACTTTCAATAAAACCGCGCTAGTATCCGTTAAAAGTGTTTTATTTCATGTCTAGTGAGCGCGTAAGCTTGAGAAGTGGACATTGGAAGTATATTATTGTCCTCGACAAACTTTATCATTTGAGCATATATGACTTTTCGAGTATTTTGGAAAGAAACGGTAATATACTGATGGGCCTAAGATCCTTAAGTTCAGCGGGACGGTCAACTTTAGGTAAAGGCGTTACTAAGGCATGTTTCCATGGACTCGGAAAAACACCGGCGGCAATAGAGGCATTAATGATGCTTGTCATTGCCGCCATTGTACAGGGTAACGATAGGAGAATCATATCTCTGCTAACATCATCAGATCCCGAAGCATAGGACTTCACAGATGTAACTTTCATGATGTAGATGAGCACTAAGAAAGGATTTAAGTAAATTTCCGTTATACAGGTTGCTACAGGTTGTTTAAATTTGTATGAGAATTTGTATAGGATTGAAGTAGAGACACTATTTGTGGAAAGTGATACCTTTCATGGTGTAGGTAAGCACTAAGAAAGGGTTTTGGAAAATTCCCGTTGTACAGGGTGCTACAGAGTTCCAGTTTGTACATGTTTTTTTTATGGGAAAATTTAAATGTGAGAAATGAGGTCTACTGATAAATACCTAGGTATATTGGTAATCCGTGACTTTCAAAATAAATGCACAACTATCTTAATCACGCGAACGAAGTCGCGGGCAAAAGCTAGTCATTTACAAAATAACAAATGAATCGCGGCATTGTAAGTAAATGTGGTAATTACAAATTGATTCAACCTCACATATTTTGAAATGCCTCCTACGAGATGAAGTGAACGGGAGAAAAATTACTTTTTGAGCAGTTAGAAGGACAGTCATGATGTCAGCCTGTGTACTTTATACACCTACGAAAATGACCGCAAAAATGTAGGTAGGTACCTATATAGAATTTAAATAAAAAAGAGAGCAATACTTATTCTTTCCCTATCGTTGAAATACCAAGGCCTACGTTCTAAATAAAAATTTAATCACGTCTTTTTATTTCGCGATTTCATTTGATTATGGATACGGTAAAAAGGGATTGAAGAGATTTTTTCATTTGTCAAATATTTGGAATGTTGTGGACTTGAAAATTTATGCGTATTTAAATAAAATACTTAAATAAACCTTTCATTAGATGACAAAATTCAGATTTTGTTGAGTAGCATCATTCTGATTTGAACAAAATTAAATAACATTACCTTTATATCATGTTGCAAAAAATCAGACCAAGCAACGATATACTTATTTTCAATTCTTTTTTAAAGTTAGAAAAAGCTGTTCAGGAAAAGTTATTCAAAATTAAATGAAAAACGATCTAAATGAAATGAACCCAATGTTTATAACGGCGCCAAATTGCCGTTTACTCATCAAATCACAGCACGCATGTGTCACCACACCAACTGTCTGTAGCGTGGCCATACGCCGTCTTTATATGGATCTGGGTGAATCAGCTGTCAGGAGACATTAATTTCAGAAAGACTGAGAAAGGGCTAATTTAAGTCTTTCCACGATCGGATACTCTGAAGCCAAGTTGGTTATTTTATGTCAGCTTAATTTTGCCAAACATAATACAGAGGTGACATAAGATTATTATTTCAGCAGTACGACACCCACTGCGGGGGCGAATTCATTGGACAACCAAAAACAATCAAAAACTGCCCGAGAGAGTCATTATAAGGTTAACGAAAGTTCATCCCGATCAGTCCCGATATACCGTTTTTAACATTCAATACGAAAACGTTAAACTCAATTGATAAATAAAAATAAGCTAAGTGTCACTCGTTCAAGAGCCATTACTCGTCGTTACGATATTTACATTGCCTGCTACCGATACGATCGTTGATATCTTGCCGTTTTCTATTAGGCGCAAACGAGATTTACTCGTCAAGTTGTTTAAAGCGATAAGATACTGGTTGCTTATTGCTCATTCGAGTGTCGAGTCACAGTATAAATCAGTGTCAGTGTTTTTATTTTTATACAAACCGGCCAATAAAGAGCCGAATCTCGATACACTTTGATCGATACAAACAATCACGATTGCACTGCCGACGTAGACGGCTTGTGAGAAAGTTAATCTAGGTAAATTACGCTACGAAACAAATCGTCAAAATCTAACAATAGGGATGATGACAACTTTTTTTATTTTATGTTACATAAATTACCTCTCAAAAAAAGAAACATTGGTAAAAGAATTAATTCGCTAGCATGAAAACTGCCTGAGATATCACAGTGTGAAATGCACACAAATGGACTCGCCCAAAAATGCTCCATACTAATGGCTTCCTAGTTATGACGTCACGCCTGAGAAGTTTGTATGCAACGCGTAGGAAATTTGTTCGGCAGCTATATTAAATATTGTGTTTATCAAAATAGTAATAATTTGCTATACATTTTACGGACTAATTAAAGATATCATATATTTTAATAAATTTTATACTTTTTAAATGGACTTGTCCACCCAACTTTGAAGGGTCATAAAATAAATAATATGCAATATATAAAACCAAGAGGTATACAAGCTACTCTAAAAGTTTAATAAGTTTACGATTTTTATTAGTATTTCGTTATTTTATTCATTTAGTCATCATCCCTATTACTGTTTCATACTAATTTAAAATGTATGAAACAACTGAAACTATTTTCGCGATTTCAGGGTTGTATGATAGGTACAAAAAGTTGTTTATATAATCAACTTTACAAATGACTTTCAGATTTTGTGTAAAAAATAATGTTTAAAAACAGCGTGTTACAAAATAACCCCTAATGCCGATGGCAGATAGGGACCATCAAACTGAACAACTTTTACTACTACGGGACAAACTCTGAAATCGCGAAAAAAAATCAGCTGTTTGATACAAAAATTAATAACGAAAATATAAAAATGTATGAAACAGCTGTTTTTTTTTGCGATTTCAGAGTTGGTCCCATAGTAAAAGTTTGGGTAAACATATAAAAATATTGGGCATTAGGGGTTATTTTGTAACACGTTGTATAATACCTATCACTATTATTGTTCAGTGTATGAATGTTACGACTGCGTATTGAAGAATCTATGGCTGTAGATTTTATTTCAAGGACACGGACGCAGGCCAGATAAAATACTGGTTAATTATTTATTCTGTGCTCGTGTGACACGGTCCTTAATTCATTATGAACGGCAGATTCATGTTGCTCTTTAACGCCGATTTTTTGCACTCTTGTCACAGTAATTGCTATGGTGGACTTAAATGGCAACTTAAAACTGAATTCATTAAAATAAAAATAAAACTAGATAATATATTGACTGACTTATTTGGGTGCTCTGCTTAAATATTTGAAAGTGAATATGTCAACCTAGTATCCTGTTTTACTTTTAATTATTTATACATGCTAGCGTTTTGGGATAACTGTGAGTCAGCATGTTCACCAATTGTTAAATAAATAATAATAATAATACGACCCAAACATACGTTAGGTCATCCCTGTACCACTGGCTACATATATAATTATTATCTGTCGGATTAGTGAACCCATAATTATTTTATTAGGTAATTATGTGCCCTTTCTGGTCTCATCTCTCTAACTCTTCAACAATAAGTTGTGTGTCATCGTTTTTTTTTTATTGAAAATTAGTGAGCATTTGTCTACAATCACACCACACCTGCTGTTAGGTGATGATGCGGACTACATGGAGCATGTTGCCAATAATCCTGTCACCCTGTTGTAATTATCTGGTAACGATATATTCAAGTTTGTAAATATCGTTACTTATGGCTGTTACAGCTGATAAGTTTCTTGCGCCCGTTCTTCTTGTCAGCTAAAAAAGTCTGGAACGGGTGATAGGAAAATATAGACGATTCAAAAGTACTTAATAATTAAGTTTATTTGAATAAAGCTTATTTCACTTTCACTTTCACTTTCACTTTCACATGCTCACTGAAATAAAGCTTATTCACATAGCCTTGAAAAGGCCCAAGTTATAACTATTGGGAAACACATCGGCAGCCAGCCTGTCCCACTCCTTAACTGTTCGCATTAATAAAGTGTTAGCAAAATGCTTGTGTGGTTGGAATATCAACAACATAAGCGTGGTAAGCTAATCTGCGTCTAGTGCTTCGATGATGGAATGGGGCTGGAGGAATTAATTCGTATGAACATTTATCCGCCTCCGTGGTCTAGTGGTTCGTCCACTGTGTAAGACGCATGGGTCCCGGGTTCGATTCCCAGGAGGGGGTACATTTGTACTCGGTTTGGTTGATGGTGGTATTTCAAGTCTGCCTGGCTAGCTACCACCATCTTACCTTAGTCTGACGCCGTAATAACATTAAAAAAAATTGTGTTCCGCCAGTTAGAGGTAATATAGCCAGTTCCTCAGTGGTGAGGATTTCGGGTGAAGTGCGCTTGCCTTCGGCCTTATCGTCACTTAATATCGAAGGCCAAACACTATTCCGTTGCGCATAAAAAAATCCCTGCTACTTACTCAGGCGTGACAATGAAGAACCCCCTGGAAGTCTGGTAGATCTTCCTCTCCTGCATGAGCTGCGCCAAGGTGTCGTACACCACCTCCTGCGAGGGCGTCTGCATCGACGGGAACTTCGCTAAGAGGGATGTTCTGATGCTTTCGAGCGTTGCTGATTGCCCCTGCAACAAGACAATGTTTTAAGCCACGCATTAATTAAATGGCTTCATATGATAGCCTCTGAAGACCATATCTTCATCAGACCATCAGTCCTTTTTAGAGTTTCCTACCCAAAGGGTAAAAACGGGACCCTATTACTATAAGACTCCACAGTCCGTCTGTCTGTCCGTCACCAGGCTACAGCCTGCTAGCTGCTAGCTAGCACGGTTTATAAGATACATCTCATGAACCGTGATAGCTAGACAGTTTTAATTTTCACAGATGATGTATTTCGGTTGCCGCTATAACAACAAATATTTAATAACAAAATAAAATAATACGGAAACCTTCGTGCTCGAGTCCGACTCGCACTTGGCCGATTTATTTAAATATCACCCTGCTGAAACACAGGCCTTTCTTATGCATGGATTTGGAGGATGAGAGAAGGATAGCCCAGTAGTGAGGACCCAATGTGGATTAGTGGGTGTTAACGAGTATTTATGCAGCAGCACCAACGGCTTGTCACTCAGGCACTCAGGCACTCCTCCCTCAACTCACTCAGAAACAAAGTCCAGAAACTCATGTTTCCAAACACAAGGACAGGCAGTCTCAAAAAAAAATTTGTTTTTTAGGATAAAACAGGAAAAACTTATTAATTTGTATATCGTCACCTACCTTAAAACCTTGGAGTCTGATCCGAGCGGTAATACTCATTGCCTCATTTCATAAAATTATCAAAAGCGCAACGCGCAGGGGCCCTATTTTTGAAAGGCGTTGAGCGTTCTTTACTACTTTACTATCAAAAGCTTAAGCAATAGGCTTCGATCAAGAATACCATAGATGTCCGGTCAGAGTCTCAAAAATGGCACCTCAAATAGTGTCCCACTTACAAACTGGGCGTTTATTTTGCACAAAGTAAGTGATAAAAGATGTGTTTTTGTACAAAACAAGCTTATTTTGTACAAAATAAGTGATATAAAATGTGAGTTGTCCAAAATAAGCGCCATGCACGTTTGTAAGTGGGACGCTATTTGAGGTGCCATTTTTGCGTACTGTTTAGTTCGTGAAGCGTCATCTAGGATATTCTTGATCGAAGGCAATAGGTTAACAAATTGATATGACATGTGGATTATTCTCAATTATCACTGAAACAATTTATTACGATTACGAATGACTTTATTCTCTCACAATAGAATGAGCAAGACCTCCGTAGCCTCTAAAGGCTACTTGTGATATTTGGATTTGAATAATAAATAGTATTTGCGATAGTAATCACGTTTTGAATGGATGTTTGGCCTTCGCTTCACCTGTTTATGGACCAATAAAATTGATAAATAAGTGATTTGATATGTAATTTTTTTATGGTTGCATGTAGATGATATCTCGCGCTTTATGAATAAAGGTTGTCAAATCTCGAGATTGACTACATTTGATGCATTATTACCGCTAGAGGCCTTGTACAGATTTATACCAATAATTTTTAGTATGTGTTTTTATTTATGTATTTTTGGATATTTTTTTTCAAATTGCGCAAAAGTTGCTTAATACAAATCCGATTGAACAAAAGATATCGAATCGGAATTCAAGCAAAATATATCGACACTACGGCGTAATTGATCAGTCTTATCTTATCCACGGACGTGCAATGAAATACCTGAACGACCTTCAGGCAGCTGATTCTGAGCTTCTGGCAGTTATTAATGAGGTTTTATTGTGAAACCTGAATATTTATGCGTGAGATCCAGTTATCTAGCCGGTGGTAGGTATGTGCCAAGTTGTTGTCCCTTTATTGCTAGATTATTTGAATAACTATCATGGCTTTATGAGCTACCACTAGCTCATAAAGCCATGATTCGATTGTCGACCTGATTCTTATTAAATTATTATTGTGGTTTAAGTAGAAAGCCGTGTTTGTCCTCCTTTTTACCCGACTGCGGGTTATGTATTTCGCGCGTATCTTGTAAGTATGTTTGTTTGTATGTAATATTCTTTATTACCTCATATCTCTCAAACGGCTGAACGGATTTCTATGATTAAGATATCGTTAGATTGGTCTTTTCAGCCCAAGTGTTCTTAAGAAGGTGGCGTTATAAAAAAACCAACATGGCGGCTGTACGGTGCTATTATACGTAGTAAAAAAAAAATTTTTTTTTTAGAATACTGCAATATGGGTGTCAAATTAAAGGGCTTATTTCAAAAAGGTAAGGTAGGTAAATATCATGACCGTAAAATATAATAACTAAAAAGAAATAAATAAAAAAATAAATTAAAAAAATTAAAAACCCGCCTGCATAAAAAGACAAGTCGACTGAAAAGATGGAAACAAGATTAAATAAATATTAAAGGCAACATGTCATAATAACATGCAGTCGGAGGCATATAATTCAATTATTCATAATGTCACTTTCTTTATGCATGCCTCCGACTGCATGTTATTATGACATGTTGCCTTTAATATTTATTTAATCTTGTTTCCATCTTTTCAGTCGACTTGTCTTTTTATGCAGGCGGGTTTTTTAATTTTGTATGCAACATACTGGTAAATCCTTTCAAATTTTTATTTGTTGGTCAAAACTCTTTGACTAAATAAAATTATTTTTGTTAGTTGCAGTAAAGCAACTGTATTAAATTTAGAATTAAAAACAAAGTTGTCCTCCAGCCCCACTCGACTTCATTTGTGTGATGTTTTTATTAAAATTGCTATGTTATTTCTTGCTTTTTAGAGAAATTTAATTTTGAAGCTGTTTTTGTTTTTATTTTCAGGTTTTGGGATGAGGTTTTTCTTTAAAAAATTTTTTATTCATTTGTTTTAGTAGGTAAGAGGTGTGAATCTTGTCGAGGTGTTTTCTGCTCGTATAGAAGGAGATTTTATAAGGAGAGCTAAGTAAGCAAAGTTGCTAAGCTCAATGCTAACGTTATGATTCCAAGTTAATCAGAAATATGCAATTCCAATTTCATTATTCAGTCTTCCAATCTTATTAAGGAACCATCGAGGGTGCGGTTTCAACTAGAAACAATGTGATCGGCATTGGCACACGATCTAATTGTGTGGTATTTCTCGTTAGTCGCAGGCGCATTATGCAAATTTCTTTCTGAGCATTCCTGCCCACATTCGGTATTTAGGCAGACTTGTCTTGCTCGACATTCTGTGTCAGCATCATATCGAGTTCATATAACTTACACAATACTAGTCCGACACTACCTAAGTCGATTGTTTTTAAATCAATGCAGTTACAACAACAATTTCGAGGTTCCATATTAGTTTCGGTCGATGTTGCGTCGCCTCTAAAGGTTTTTATGTCGCCAATACGGATGTCAGCATGTACTTTGTGTGACACTATTAAGTATTTTGTAACAATTTGCATATCGCTCAATAGGACCTAATCTTACAATGCAATAAGAGTGCATTCATATCCAATTGAATATTAATCATGGCTTTAGGCAAACATCGCATTTCGACGGTCATCTTCTTTCATCAGCTATCAAATTATGCATATTCGCTGCCATTTTTCTACTAATAATATTTTCTCTGAAATTAATCATGGCTGATTGCATTAATTCGATTGCTGAATCAGAGGCAAGCTTAAACAAATAAGTGATTTGTAATAATTTACTATCAATCAAAATTGAAAATTAATGCAAATTATCAACAAATAATTTCATACCCTTGAATCGACATTAAACATTTGATTTAATAATATTAATTTCATTGCTATGATTAACGGCACCGGTTCCATCAAAGATGTATTTAGCATAATTAAGTTAGGTTTAGAGATCATTACAGCAATCATTTGTACTGACGATGACCTCACACGGTATAAATTCATAGTGGGTTCGATAAAACGAAAATGACTATAGGAATTTCTCAACACGACCGTGAGACGATGTGCAAGTTGCAAGCAGCGGCGGGTGCATTAGCTAATGAACATATTGAAAAAAGTACGAGTATGTTGAATACGATTCTAATGAATCATTCTACAAGAAATATTTAGGAAAGGCAATATCTATGACTGGACTGGAATATGGAAAAGAATTGACACACAATGAGAGATCATTCTGAATTCTTATCTTAAACAGTGTTTTCAATCATGTTACATGGATTTCAGGTTTAGAACTGATTAGGTTGCAACGACGTCTAATGTAGGTAACCGAAATCGTTTTCTACCTCTATCAACTGAACTCTGAGCAGAATTTTTAAATATTGACTATGTCCAACTATATATTAATATTGACTATATTTGGACTATATTTATAAGAAAAGCCAAAACCAAAACATGAAATGAGGAAATCAATAACATTCCACAAAACTGCATTCAATTCTATATCTGTCGCGTCGAGCTTAATTTATTTTTGGACCACCACTCGGAGATATTCGCCAGAACAGGTTCGCACACTCCCAGTCTCGGTGTTTTTTTTTTATTTTGCCACATTTCATGGCCAAGAGTCATCATTCCGGTATTATCGAGTCACTGCCGCCAACGTTCATGGCTCGATTCTAATGTCGCTTTGTAACTTCAAATGTGTTCTCGACAAGACTGGATTTCATCACTGGTTTCGAAGTAAAAATCACTAAATTTATTATTTAGACTTATGTTATGATGATTATGATTTAACACCTAACGGGATGAAATGGGGGTGCATAGGCCAAGGGAAGAGGAAGGGACCGGGATCGGGAACCTTTTACCAGCATTTTAAGGATTCTAAAGATTTTCTAAAATGTCCACGTGAACGAAGTCGCGGGCAAAAGCTAGTTAAAACATAAATCTTCAAAACTAGTTTTTTAGACTGTCTGTGTCTAACTTATCTGTTCGAAAACTACCATCTTCAGTTATACTGTCCGGATAAAAGGCATAGACTAAGTACCTATTACATAAATCTAATTAATAATATGACTTTGCTTGCAAAAATTAAATCTAAGTATTCTAGTCTCTATCCTATCATTATAATTTTTACACATTGATCTTTCTTGACGTGTGGTAAATATGAAATTGTGCTACTGCTTCGTCAAACTGGAATATTGAATTAATAAACTTCCCTCTAAAATGTTTCAGAATTATTTTCTAACGTTTTCGGAAAGTCAACCCTTGAAATTTTTTATGTTCGTTCATTTTAGCACATAAGTCAACACTTTAGTAAAAACTATTGCCTTTTTTATGTGTATTTTTTAAAAATTCTCCTTTACTTTCTTTATAGCTATTTGAAAATTTCTCTGATAACGATTCATTCATAGAATTTACTCAACAGTAATATCGAGGTTGGTATAAACTGGTGCGATCGTGACTTCACATTTAAGCGAAATATCGTTATTGTTATTTTTCCACTCATTAAATATTTATTGTTTGCACGACTACACTTTTTGTCTTTTCCATAGCGTTCCACAAATAAGTACAATAGCAATGACAAACACATTTTTCACAGAAAATCTCTTTAAAAATCCAACAGTTATTTCAAGTATTTTATAAATTGGGTGAAAGTAATTGTTTTTGATTCTTTCTGTTTGATATCAATCGTATTTCGGCCTGGTTCACAGATACTTAATGCTGACTTATTTTAGAGGTTGCTTTCATTGTTATCTTAACAATTAGTGTAATCAAGCTGATACAATCATCGGATTCATATTTTTGGCTAGAATTGAGGTAACTTGTTGTAATTTTAGAACATATGAAATTTGTACTAAATTATTTGAAACTTATACCTATTTAGGTAGTTCTGAGATATATATAGAGTATATAGATTTAAAAAAAAAACCATCAAAATACGTTTGATAAAACCGCGATAGGTATCCGTAAAAAGTGTTTTATGGCTATTTAAATTTATGATTGTAAATGTTTGAGTGTCGACTGGTTAAGATTATTTTTGATTAGTTAATGAGTTATTTTAAAATTGTGTTTCATATATCAACAGTCTTATCTTAGATGAATATTTTTCAAATCGAATCAGTGATAATTTATATATCATTTTTAACGAATACGTTATAGTAGGTACAGGCACTAGAGAATCAGTTTATATACTTATTACCTGTGACGTAAGATCCATAATACAATCGCACAACGCTTCCGGAAGCGGCGTGAACTGTCCCTGGTACGACGGCGTCACTATGCAGTCTTCGATATCACCTGAAACAAACGAACACTATGTTAACATGGCCAAACAATTCAGAACATCTCTAGAATCTCTAACTAGCACAGTGTATTTTGAAACAAAGCAAAATATTTAAATGACATAAATAATTTTTGGGCTAATCCAAAACGACGAAATTGGCATACAGTTAGCTTTTAGGGATAAAAATAAGTGATTTCGCTTTACTATTCTTAGCAATCTCATAATGAACTGTCACTGCCGCCGGATTTTATAAATTCACTTAAGTATATTGCTTTCGAACTTGACCTTCCTCCTGTAAAACAATCACGTAAAAACCGTTTCTGAATGGGTGGTATAGTATATATTGGTACGGGTACGGAATCTAGGGATTACCTTTGGGGCCATAAATCGGAGGGCCACATAATGCAGTCCGTCCCGCGGGGCGCGGGCGCCGAAGTTGGCCGCCGTCCAAGTGCAGTCGGCCAAGGCATGAGTGAAACGGTATGGGAGAGATATTCGTATATCGATTAGACATCGTACATTTTACTTCCATCAAAATTCCACGGGACTTGTTTCATGGACCAGACTCTATTGGCAGTTTCGTAAACTTAAAATATGGAACTTAAAAAACTGTTGGATTAGTATGTTGAAACTACCCTCCGTATTTTGAAGATTGAAAATAGATATATTATCTATGCATATTTGCCCCGAAAAAGAATTAATGATGATCCGGTACTGGAACTCGACTTCTCACATAAAAAAATTAAACTCAAGCTTTGAGTTTGACTCTTTCATTTCTCTCCTTATTCTGCTTACAGTATCAATATCGCTGGCGCTTGTATCTCAAACCATTTTAGTAGCAGATAAATGCAAAGTTACGAGCTGTAAATGCCACGTTTAATCCAAATAGTGATTGTGAGGATTTTCATACTGCGACTATGCACGAGATATTGAATTGTTAATACTGTTGATATCAATCTTAACCAAAATATTACTAAATTTGAATATTTTATTAGTTATGAACTTAGAAGCAACACGGCTTCCTTATAGTATTACTATGTTCCTTATAGTAGAATAATTAAGTTTATTTGAATAAAGCTTTCACTTTCACTATGTAAACGGAAGCCGCGTTGCTCTAAACTTTGACATTTTGAAATCGAGCCCATGGGTGGTAAAGTACAGTCGGAAACAACATGATGACAAAACCGTCGTAACATAAATTTATAAAAGTCTGTGTAGCTTGTAGTACCGTTACCAGACCATACGTGACAGCTACAAACGAAAAGTTACGGGCTGAAATCGCCACATTTGAACGTTAGATACTGTAGAGTCCATCATTCCTATGCCCCGATGAGAGTTTGTGTTCCAAAATGATGTATTTATTGGTGTGGTGATTTCATTAAATGTGTTGCATATTGGGAAGCATATACCTAATCTTACTATAGAGTTTTGTACTATTTATATTCTGTGGTGTAGATGTATAAAAATTGACAAGTTAGCGTTGCGAAAAACTATAGAAATCAGGGGTGGAATTGCGTAAGGTAATCGTATTAATTTGACAGTTCATATCGTATTCCATCGGCTGCAATTTGTATGGGATGACCTAAATTATGATACAATATGAACTGTCAAATAAATACGATTGACTTTACGCAATCGCCTAGCAGGTAGTAGGAATCTCATTTCTGTACGAACTAGCGCCCGCGGTTTCACCCGCGTGGTTCCCGTTCCCGTAGGAATATCGGAATAAAAAGTATCCTATGTTTTAATCTAGGCTATCTACTATTTGTGTGCCAAATTTCAACCAAATCCGTTCAGTAGTTTTGCGTGATTGAGGAACAAACATCTAAACATCTAAACATCCATACATACAAACCCACAAACTTTCACATTTATAATATTAGTAGGAATGGTAGTAATTAGTAGGAAGTAGGATATCAGTAGAAGGATGAATTTATTATCGCCATTTAGTAATCTTTTATGATAGTTCATGGAATAATGTTGTCAAATATAAAGTGTCTTCCTATTCCTACAATAACTAACTAAATATATAATAGGTATAAGTTATGTCGTTCTAGGGAAAGAATAGCAAGTCGAATTTTTCATCATAAGTATTTTGTTATATTTGGCCATTGGTTCGCAAAAACATTGCAAATAATAAATGTTATTATTTAAAAGTTTTTGCTATCGTTAAAAACTTGTATGGTACAACACAAACCTACTCCAATTTTGTATTGCATTATGCAACTGAATGCAGAAGTTTATCTCAATTCTGCAGGGAGGCTTACGTTTACTGAATTGGAGCTGAAATAATAGACTTATAGGATGAACCAAAAGCTTGAGATAATATTGAATCTCAGGCTAAACCACTTTAGGAATGTTTCTAGTTTTTAGGAAAAATACTGCTTTATTACTGTATGTGTATTTAGTTGTGTATTTAGTTGTTGAAATCATTTGTCAAGAGAGGCTTTCGAAAACATGTGCATTATGTGCTTCTCAAACTAAAAAGTATTTTATTTATTTATTTAAACTTTATTGCATAAGAAAATACAATTGGCGGACTTAATGCCTTAAGGCATTATTTAACAGTCGACCGGATAGGGTGTTAAAGAAAGAAATCGTGGCGGCAAAAAAAATTGACAACTAAGTTAAAAAAAATACGTTGATCATAAATGAAGATCTAGCTTCAATAACTATATATAAACATACATAGCAATACATACATAAATACTCCTAAGTACTTACTAAGTATGTTTACCTATATAGAATTATAGATGGACCACAGACCTGAAGTAGAGTAAACTACATTGATATGCCTTTTTTACTTAAGTATTTCGAAAATACCAAATAATATTGATTAAATACGCTGTTTTTTTATTGCACGTATGTAATTGTTGTTAACTATAATGTGTACGGCCTCAAAATTGAATGAAATATACACAAAAAAAAACATAAAAACCACTGTCCCCTACAGAATTCGGTTAAAAAATGCAAAAAAAATATTACCTTCCCATACCAATTCAAATGTTTTAGCTGTCTAGTTTGTATGGGAGGACCATAACTTTTTGTCGTTTTTCGACCCATTTTTTTAGCATTGGCAAAAGTGTTTTATTTGATTGGTAGAACACTACCTTATTTATTTATTTAATCTTTATTGCTTATATATAAACACACAGCAAATGGCAGACTTAATGCTAAAAAGGCATTCTCTCCCAGTCTACCAGAGAGGATGTGACAGTAAAAAATGTGCAGACAATAAAGCGAATATAAAAAATAATATTCAAATTATACATAAGTACTATAACATAACATAGATTAAATATATATTAACTTAAGGGCATTAAAACGACTACAAAATGACGGTGTATATTAACCCAAAGGTTTTTAAGTAAATAGTCAAGTCTATAGTTTTCTTTTGCAGACTGAATAGTGGCTGGCTGTCCACCAGTCTTCAAGAATGTTAATGGTTTGCACATAAAATATATTACTCTAGGACATGTGCCTAATGAGGAAGCTATGTACCTACGTAATTAATGGTTCATTATCTTAATACGGAGTTACGTGGCCTCTCTGATTGCAATTAATAGCTTATTGAGAAATGATGTCCGTGAGGCGTCCGGTAGAGTAAAATAGCAACAACCCTTCATACAGGGGTGTCGAAAAAAGCTACTATAATCACCTAAAATGTTATAGTGGACTAGTCTAGAAAATGGTTAGCGACGTTTTTCGGCGTAAATAATAACACTATGATCCAACCAAGCAAGTGTGTAAAGTATGGCAACATCTCACTTGGTAGAGTCATCCTCCAGTAGACTTTTAGTACGCCAATAATCTTATTGAAGGTTTTAAAATTTAGTGTTTTTGACGTTGGTGTCGTTGATAGAAATGGTTTGAAATTACCAACGTAATAAACTCAGGCCTCCTAGCTGCCGCGGTAGATATAGCGTTTTATGGAGACTCAACTGTCAAAAACCATTATCTTTTGACAATAGCTATAACAAAATTGCTATATCATATCGCGTTTCAATAATCATGCTAAGTAGGAGAGCAGAGTGGTTTTAAACAAACTACAAGATGTCTAACAATATTTATCATATTTCAAAATTGTTCTTTGATCCAAAATAGAATAGCTTTTTCTTAGTTTTTAACTGCATAGATTAACGCCACTAGACATGGATCCCACGACGAGGTTCGACACAACATTCGAGGACTCTCAGGTAACCTCAATCCGTCTGCAAGCCACAGTGTCAAGAGGCAGCCGGACGGAGGCCGTTGTTTTGTTTTTATTTGGTTACGTGCCTCCAGAGACTAATGAATGTGACACGGAAACTCACTGAGATACTGTCGACTAGCAAATTTTATAAAACGCTTAGCTTCTTATCTCTAGTGTTTCGAACTTGCATTTTAAATCTCTTAGCTTTCGTTTTATTTCAAGACTTTTTTACAATGTGTGCGTGTGTGTTACTTGTGGTGCACTGTATAGAACATAGAATAATGCTCTATTTTCTTTGGTAGGCACCTACACTATAATGCTTTAGGTTTACCCAATATTACTATACTAAGGACTTTTAGAAACATATTCATGAATTAGTAATATAAAAACATTAATATTAATTAATTAATCATTACAGGATAAAATCATATACTCTCCGTTTTTTTTTTGCTTCGTCGCAGTCGGGTAAATAGACAAAAAACACCGATCATCATCAAGATTCTAATGATATCAAATCGGTAACAAAAAAATCAGTTAACAACAGATAATGTAGCCATACAAATGAAACAGAACCGTGTTGAAACGTTATTAGCTTCAAAGTTACTTTCGAAACAGTTTCAGAAATCTTACTTCACAATGGACAATATGATATTATGGTGGTGTAGTTACAGCTGCCCGAATGGCTTAGGCCGCATTGTGATGGAAATACCAAGGACGAAGCCGCAAACTGAAATACTTAAGTATACTAAGAACGCAACATAGTAAACACACATACTCCATCACTCTTTATACCACATTCCGAAAGCATAGAAGTCAATTGTGAGATTAGTTTTACACTTAAGGACAAATTTAACGGTTTTCAATTTGCACTCGTGCATTAAGATGGCCGCAAGTATGTGGGTGCCATTGATGCATACTGCATGTCTTGAGTGGGTTTGGTCAAGGCTGTGAGATGTGTTACAAACAATATCGAGATAAAGATATTATGTATGCATATTGGCAATTAATGGAAACATAAAAGGAACCGCTTTGTAGACACGACTGTTGATTTAAACCAATCGTGACTATTGTTTGTAGGTTTTAACTAAAGTATTAATATTTTTGTGATGATTTGGCAAGAGTCCATTCTAATATTCCAAAACATATGTATTGTCGTAGTATTTTCGTTAACTCTTTCAGTTTCACACTGAAAATTGGTTAAAAAAGACAGAATAGTTTTTATATTTTATATTTATATTTATTTCTTGGGAAACATACAGCATAAATTTTTACATGTAGTTGCAACATACATTAATTTACATTAGCCTAAACAAACAGTTTCCACTACTAAGTAATGACAATTGTCGAGTAACAATAACAATGTAACTTACTTAAAAAAAAAACTAGATTTTGTTCACTTATAAAAATTTCAATAAACAAATATAGCCTCCATCTTCGGCCTGTGTAAAAAAATGTGACAGTTGTAGTAAAGTTTTTTTAATACCATTTCGGATATTAAAAGTTTTATAAGGCACTAGCTTCCGCCCGCGACTTCGTCCGCGTGGACATTCTATAAAATCCTCATGTTTTAATTCCATTAAATTCTGATCAGCCGTTTTTACGTGATTAGGCGGGTTCCCACCAAGCGCGCTGACTCGCGAGGCAGGACGTTTGCCACACGAACCTCGCACGAGGCTGCTCGCTTGGTGCCGCCTCATCATATCAGCCGCACGACACCCACTGCTGGGTATAGGCCTCCCCTAAGGATCTCCACGACGATCGGTCCTGCGCTGCCCGCATCCAGCGGCTTCCCGCGACCTTCACCAGATCGTCGGTCCACGTTGTCGGGGGCCTACCCACGGAGCGCCGTCCGGTGCGCGGTCGCCATTCGGACCCGCCTAATCACGTAAAAACGGCTGGTCAGAATTTAATGAAATTAAAACATGAGGATTTTATCGAATGTCAACGCGGACGAAGTCGCGGGCGGCAGCTAGTTTATAATATTCAGAATTGTATCCAGAGATATTAGTATCCCGTTCCCGTTCCCGTTCCCGTCCCTGTCCCCGTCCCCTGGATGTGCATGTGCATGTCCAGGTCCAATCATGTCCACCGTGTTGGACTTCAAAATAAATGTCATTTTCGCAATCACCATCCCATAAAACCTCAAGAACGACATCCACATCGATTTTTAAGTTTACTCACCCCGTTTACCCCTAAGTGATTGATTTTCAAAATTACAAAATATATGTTTGCCTATTTATTTATGGATGTACTCCTACGAAGTTTAAAGTTGTAATGTCTACTTTATATTATTTTTCCATACAAAATTTGAACCCCATTTTCACCCCTTTAGGGGTCAAATCATGTCCACCGTGCTGGACTTCAAAATAAATGTCATTTTTGCAATCGTCATCCCTTAAAACCCCAATAACGACATCCATATCTATTTTTGGGTTTTTTACCCCTTTTCACCCCCATTTCACCCCCATAGGGGTTGAAATACTAACAATAATAATAAACGTTGCGTTAGATTTCCATCCATAAGCCTAAATTATAAATTTAGCGATTTTTATATCGAAAATAAAGGATTTTCTTCAATACACAACTTCATCCCCCTTTTGACCCCTTCTGGGGTAGAATTTTGAAAAACGCTGAGCCTTGTATTTATTAATTTTCTTTGGTCAGCCTAAACACATAATTTGAAGAGCCTAGCTTCAAAACTGAGGGACTTTCATACAAACTTTGGACCCCCGTTTCACCCCCTTGGGAGGTGAGTTTTGAAAAATCCTTTCTTAGTGCACCCTTAGACCTCATAAGGAACCTATGTGCAAAATTTCAAGTCTCTAGGTTCAGCGGTTTGGGCTGTGCGTTGATATCTCACTCAGTCAGTCAGTCAGTCAGTCATTCAGTCAGTCAGTCAGGACTTTGAATTTTATATATATATAGATTTCATATCATTGTTTTTTGTTATTTATGTATGTGGTATTGCCGTTCGTTGTAGGTAATTAATTAATTAAATAAATTGTTTTTTAAACGTCGTCCCTACGTAGGCAGTCGTCATTAATACTTCGCATAATAATACTTTAAAAAAGGCCTAATTTACAGCGCTCCTTTTTTGCGGCCACAACTGTAAATTTTCGTTCATTTCGTACGTTTTTGTGACCGTCACAAATTGCTTATTGCTCACCGATACGGTGTAAAGTTATTTAATAAGCCGAATTTGCGGACATTATGTAAATAAGGTAAGAACCTTTGTGGTCAACGTGTCTGTGGTTAACTCGTTTTGTCTTTTTCCTTTTAAGTTTAGTATTGTTATAAACATGAGTATTGGGAAACAGTTAAGTAGGTATTGAATATGGAAATCAGTCGAGAAGCAAATTGTGTTCGTATACTTAAAATAAAATAGGAGAGTGGTTACTAGGCTTTTCAATTATTTTATAGATTGCAAATAGTGTAAATAGTATTTTAGTTTGCATTGTTCTATTCTTTTATAAAATGTGAGTACCTACCTATTTTTTTAAAGTAGAGCCATTTTGTGTTACTTACTCATTATTTGGAGCGCTCTTTATCGGTAGAGAAAAATATAAGAAAAAAATAATAGCAATATTCATGCAGTAATTATCCATACGTGGCATAATATACAGGGTTAATTTTGTAAAACACCATTAACCTCGCAGAAGTTGATAAGTAACATCATATATCTAAAATAACGTTTGTTCTACGAGTTTTCCAAAAACAGACAAAAAAAACTCGATCAGCTGTTCGAATGGGTACGTATTAGAATGTCTAAACTTAAAATGGCAAAGTTCAAAATGTCAAAAATTTGAATGTCTAACGATTAAAATGTCGAAAGTTCAAAATGTCAAAAACGGAAATGTCAAACGGTCAGATAGTCCTAAATAAAAATGTCTAAATTCAAATGATCAAAACTTAAAATGTCTAATATTCAAATTACCAATTCATAGTAAATGCCAATTACATTTTTTGATGATGTGATGGTTGTAGCAGTCCACCAAAATTTAAGTTGAGAAAGCGTGATTTAAATAAGTTAAGAAATTTTGGCTCAAACATAAAGCTGGAGCTTTTTCAAAATCCATGACGACAAATAATGGATTTAATGAAATGTAATCAAACATAACATCATATTATGATGATTTTCTTTGTGTGTACAAAGCAAATAGTAATGGAAACGTTTTTTCACAGTTGTATGTGGGGCTATGAACGAATATCTGAGGAACGATTTTGTAGGTTCCATCCATAATCCAAAAAGTAGCTTGACTCAACAATAGCATGAGTTCTTTCGTGCTAAACAGAATCACTCTTCTTTTTTTATTTTTTTTTATTTTTTTATTTTTTTTATGCCTTGTATAAAGTGTTTTTTGTTAAATTTTGCCTACTTAGGTGCACATTCGAGTAGCAGACATAGTGATTACTGATTTCTCAACTAGTTGAAAGTTATTTACTCTCACAATTACCTATCCGATATGTAGTAGGTATTTAATTTCAACCTACCTACCCATTGTGTGCAAACTTTTGTTAATTATTGTGATGGAAAATTACCTCACTTTAAATGTGGAGCTCATTTTTCAATGTTGACGACTCTGTATGAAATATACAGGGAGAAAAAAGCATCCCTTGACGAGTTTCTTGCCGGTTCTTCTCGTTACAAGGTCTCCCGCTCAGGGTTTGCGAACCGATGGCGTAGCTTCATTGACATTCACAAGTGCTTGTAACAGCCTAGACTGAATAAATATTTTTTTGATTTTCATTTTTTTGATTCTTTTACACTGTACAAAAGTCCTTTCTTTTATGACAAAGTTTTTGTTGTTGTAAGTTGTCAGTTGTTCATCAATATAAAAATGAAACTCGGTAGGTTCCTTACCTAGTTTTTCCTAATGCTTTTTTTCTCGCGATTTATCATCTGTCGCATCGAATCTTTTGTAGGTAAATAGATCGCAATATCGGTACTTGTAGACACTTTATGATTTGGCAGGGCTCACCTTTCCATTATCAGACCACGAGTTTCGAATTCATATTTTTAAAGTAAAGAACTCATGATTTGGAACACGCATACGAAATTTTATGTTTAGGAACCAAATAATACGCGAGAAAAAAAATCTGAAAATTAAGATTTTCTAGGAAAATTGACAATTTTAGATTTGTGTTGTAATTTTTGACGTTTAATAGCGGCGCACTAGGTTGGTAGCACTACTAAAGGACCGCAGGTCACATGATAGGTGCGAGGAGCGTAGCGACGAGCATGTTAGGTGTACATGAACCCAGCGCGCGAGCCGAGCGAGCGAAGCGAGCGTGCCGCGGTAGCGGCCGGCGAAGCGCCAGAAACGACTTTTTTTTACGTGCGAAATTTTGTACGTACGTCCCCTCCCCTCTCCCCACCATTTTTAGCCTCCCCTGCTTAATTTCCAAATTTTTTGTGTTTTTTTTTAATATTTAAACTACAAAGAATTGCTCACAAAATGTTGCAAGGCGATAAATGAAAAAAAAGGCGAATTGTTGTTTTCAAATCATTGTAAACCTTTGACTTATGGACCATTGATATTTTAACTAGTTTGATATTTGAACCGTTTGACATTTTGAATTTTGCTATTATGAAGTTATACATAATGATTTTTGACATTTTAAACAATTTGCATTTTGATTTTTGACATTTTGAACTTTGCCATTTTAAGTTTAGACATTCTAACTTTAGACATTCTGATACGTACCCGTTCGAATATTTGTATGGGGAGTCGATTTTTTTGTCTGTTTTCGGAAAAGTCGTAGAACAAAATGTTGCTGTTTATGATGATAATAATCTACTCCTGCGAGGTTGTTGGTGTTTTACAAATAACCCTGTATTTTATATTAAAAGCCCCCTTTTACATTCGAATCATAATACCAAACTTACAATAACACGGTCTCCAATTTGTGTATTATCTTACAAAAGTTAACAATTCTGTCAACAATAATAAGTGTTGTTAAATCGCAACATGTAATTATGCCATAAAAATACGTTGATGTCATTTTAATACAGTGTCGAGTGTCGCTATGTCAAAAAGGGTAAAGTTGGCGTGAAAGGTTTCATTATTTTGTAGCCCAAATCAGATATTGCTAAACCCGGGTCAAGGTAAAGCAAAATTTAATGATACTTGGTTATTAATGATATGCCAATGAGTTATTGTCAATATTAATGCAATAATTACGTTATCATAGGAATAAATCGATAGTTCGCTTTGTGTTTGCAAATGAATTTCGTAGCGCCTCTGCTTTGATTTATCTTATTTCCTATTTCATAAGGTTATGAGTAGATAATAGTGTAGGTAAATTCATTAGAATATTTTATTGTGTAATTTAAATGGTATTTCAGAAATCAATGTGAGATTATGAAATAAAAGCAAAGCTTTTTAGTGTTCCGTAAGTTCCTCTGAAAAAAGAACGGAACCATTAACATCCGTCTGACTGAAGACCCATTTTCAAAGGAACGGGCGCAGGTTCAAGTTGTCATTTATTTTTTTAAGACATAAGTAAAATCTATGGACTGAAATCTCTTGGGAAAAATCCATAATTATATATCGGTATTTTATACATTACACTTACCCCCTTACTAATAAAGATTGTATAGCAGATTTATAGTTACACAATGGTTACTCTCTGTCAAACTATTTGAGTTTGACATTGAAAAGAAAGTGACAAAACACTGTGTAACTATACATCTGCTATACAATCTTTATTAGTAAGGGGGATAAAATATACGTAAGTATTAAATATTATATTAGGCAACCCTAGGTATACAAGTCAAACTCGAACTTATTTTTTAACCTAGTGTTGATAATTTTCATAAAAATACCTTTATCTTTTTATTTTTGAAATATTTATTACAAATGTTTACTGTATACACAAACAACAGGTGAAACATTAGCACATTATTACGGTAAAATAAGCGTAGGACTGCAGTTAGTAGGCAGTTGATGTATGTGTGAACAGTCGGCATAGCATTGGAATATTGAAATTGTTATTATGGTCTGTCTACACCGAGTCGCTTCAACTTGAAAGTTGACCTGCGTCAAACGCATGCATGAGCGTAGCCAGCCATGGTCTCAGGGTGGGGCAGCAGTCTAAAATAATATGTAACTAGCAAAATATACCCGCGGTCTTACCCTGGTAATTTTTTTCTATGCATATTTTGTATTGCTACGGGCCTATCTCATTAATTCCGCGTCATTTTTATATTTTCTTACTTAGGTAAGATTTGGTAGGTACCTCACAGGTCAGAGCCAGGGTGGGGCAAGCGCCCCACCCTGCCCCACCGTAGCTGCGCCCATGCACGCATGCAATATTGTCTCCAAACCGTGCGCTTTCCCTTAAAACTTACAATTCAACTTGAGTCAAATGTTTGCAATATATGATTGCCTCCAAACCGTACGCTTTCACGTTCAACTTTCTGCCATTCTTTGACGTTTTATTAGAAGATAGGGCATGCGCTATTGCATGTGCTAAGGCATGCGCTATTGTATGCCCTATTGATTGCGTCAGATGAAAGTGGAAGGGAACGGGAAAACGGTCGTATGAAGACACACATTTATAATTATTTCAATTGACAATGCTATTAAGCTATGTTATAGGTATCCTTTTTATCCACCTATAAGAAAGGCCAGGGGGCATTGACCTCTATATTATTACACTGGACTGGCTGCTGTCAAACTGTTTTTGTGCCTATTTGATTTCCACCATTTTGGCGCTGTAGGACGTAGCGTGCGTACAGGGTACTAAATCTAGTGAAATGAAATGAAATAATTCTTTATTGCTTTAAATGTGGTCAGTACAAGATTATATCATTTATTGGATTTGTTTCTCACATTTAACCAAATAACATTGGTATGCAAATTAGAGATGGGTCTTGAGTCTGATAATAAATTGAGTGATGTGCTTATGTCAAAATAAACATTTTTTTTTTGTATCACGACAACCATTTTCATTGTACGTCAATATTAGTTCTTTAGACGCACGCTAGTGGCGTTTCAAATAGGCACAAAAACTTTGCTGTCAAATCACACAGACAGCCAGTCCAGTTAAATTGAAAAAAAAAACAGGTCAATGCCAGGGGGGTATTACAAGGTCTTAGAACTTGCCAGGTGTATGAATTGCTGTAGTTATAATATCTCTTTCTCGCTCTAAAGCAAATAAAATACGCATTGATAGCCATTAAGAAAACTGTAAATTTTTAGAGTAATGGCTGATTTACATTGATCCAGTAAAAACGATCCAGTAGAGGTACATTGCCTGGCATGTCCGTTGATTTTATAAGAACGTCTAACACACCACGTACTATAGATCATTTTACTGGATCAATGTAAATCAGCCTTTACACGGGGGCTGGGCTGTGCTGTGCTGTGTCCCAGCAGTGGGGACATTAAAAAATGACTAATGTGCAATTATTATTTGCAAGTCATTTTATTGGAAGAACACACTAAGTTTGAGGCCAGGCCGTGAGAATGCCCGAGACTGTTATACTTTTTGAAAGTAATCATACAGTCCAGTATCCTAGTTAAGCTAAATTAGCCTTTATTAAAATAACTTTAAAAAATACCATTTGTGTCGTTAATTGAGATTCCACACCATGTATTGTTTTTTTTATTTGTGAGGAGTGTATCGTGTTAAGAATAATTGTAGCGAAAACCTTATTTTTTTACAACAAAAACCATGTTTTTTTCGAAGTTTAGCTTTATAGGCCCAACAAATATTTTTTTAATCGAATTCCCAAGTGGCGTATCATTGTAGCAACGTTTAAAATATTGTCCAAACCATCGTCCAAACCAAATAAATTGTTTGTGTTTTGTTTATTTGTTGATATTTTTTAAGTATACGTTATATTGTAATGTAAGTAATTTATGTCTCATATTACAAATACAAAAATGGAAAAATAAATAGGTATAAGGACAAACAACGATTTTTTTTTAAAAAATACAGCAAATAAATAAACTAAGACTGTTAAAAGAATAATTATTATGTTTTACCCAAATACCGGGTGTAACAAGACCCTCAACGAAGCCGAGGTCTACGTATTCATGTGCTGGGAAAGGATTTTAATTTTTGGTGTTTAAAAAGCATTGCATGCATTACCACGCAATGTAGCGCGTACAATAGGCCGCGTCTGCGAGTGTATGCTACACAGCTGCGTGCGGCCAAGTTGAAAGGCAGCGTTTATGTGCGTGCTCATGAAATACATTGAGAGATGACGTTTTGAAGCCATTGCTGTTACCAAATACAAAAAAAAATTGATAATGTTTCTTTGGACTAAAATAAAAAATTGAAAAAAAAATGGACTTTGACCTACAATAACTTCGTAGCTATTGGTTTCCCAGGTAGTATAGTCCAAAAGACAAAAATGATCCTGATGATGGGCGGAATGCGTGGACTTCGGCTTCGTTGAGGGTCTTGTTACACCCGTTGGTTTTACCTACCTATTATTCTAAATTATTTAAAAAACCACTTATTGTTCAAAACTTATTTAGTATCAGAATGGTTACAGTTTAGACAAACATAAATACTTAATTATTATAAAGATTATGATAAACTCAAACTCTATTTTATATAACTTAAGCATCAGATCGGATGGGTTAATTACAATTTAACTATTGAATAAGATCATATATAATTTGAAAGAGATGATGGATTAATTATTGTGTTTGTTGATGCGAACGATTAATTTGTGTGTTAATGATTCAATGGATGTGAGTTTAATATGAGTGATATGAGTATGATTAATTAATAATTAACTATTATAATAGGGACGGTATTTGCTAATATTAATGCTATAGCCTTAGAATAATAACACCTAGAACGATAGTTCCCCACAAAGTGCACTGTCAAAAGTGAGGCAACTAAATCAGCCAAAATGGCCCCGATTTCAGATTTTTATTCTCCATTATTACCTAATCATACCGAATAAGTAGAAAACAGTTTCAATTTTCCAATATTTACTAGATTAGTTACTATATTATTGGATTTTAGTTACGATTAGGTAACGTATGAAGGATATAAATCTGAAAACTAAGCCATTCTGGCTTAGTATTAGTTGCCTCAAGCCGTGTCCTCGTATGCAAAGGCATACGAGGACACGGCTTCTAGGTATTATTATTCTAAGGCTATAGCATTGTCGCAAAAACGTTTTTTTTACTACATATTTTATACTAGCGGCCGCTCGCGGCTTCGTCTGCGTGGAAAGTTTTTTGTTATCCCTCGGGAACAATACTTTTTTCGGGATGAAAGGTACCCTATGTCCTTTTCTGTACCCCTGATAACGTGCATGTAAAATTTGATGGTTATCGGTTCAGTAGTAATACGTTTAGGATAACATATTATATTTAGTGACTATTACCCAAATGATTCTGTTTAATTGACATGTTTTTCATTTTTCACAAACTACCTTTAAATTGAAAACTATTTCGAGGTTTTTCAATTTCTGACACCGTACATAAATTTATTTTTCGGGGTTTTGATCAATTATTTGACTAAATATGTGGAAAAAACCCTGTATTATCAAGAGGACTTCTTAAGTAATTTTTAAATAACAAATAAAACACAGGGCATTTTTTTAAATGTTGTCAATAAAAAAGACAAGTTATAATGTTTTACTATTATAGCTATCTTTACATAATAATATGATTGCTCTATCTAATCGTAACATTTAATATATTATATTGAGGATTTAATGTAAAAGCTATAATAATTATGTTTGACGTGTATTTTTCCACCAAAACAAATAAACACAAAAAAATACACAAAAACATATAAAGATTATGCGGTAGAAAAATCGGTACACTCAATAATTGCAAATTTTGATCATTTAATTTTTATGAAACTTGAATCAACTCATAAGTACTGTCTAAGAAAGAAAACAAGCGACGTAGGTAATATACGAGTACCTAATCTTAGCAATTTCCTTCTACGTCTTTATTATTCGATAAGACCTAAACTGATAGAAGTTATCCACGCAATCAAACTCTAGCACTAAATTAACCCGCTCTCCATTGTTTATTGCACTTTTATTGCGCACGCAAACCAATAAAGTTATTCACAGAACTATTTGTTTCCCAATGAGTTAACATTGCGAAGGGAATCGAATGGAAACTCAAGTCTGTTGATTACCATTTTACGTGGAGTCGTGAGTGTGGGGGAAAACCTAAATGTCTAAATGAGTAAGGGTCAATGCACACTTACTATAAATAATAAATAAATAAATATTTGACAACATCACATACATTGCTCCGATTCCAAAGTAAGTAGCTAAAGCACTTGTGTTATGGAAATCAGAGACAACGGTGGTATCACAAACACCCAGACCTGAGACAATATTGAAAAGTCAATTTTCTACATTGACCCAGCCGGGGATCGAACCCGGGACCTCAAGAGATGGTGACGCCTTGAAAACCGGCGTGCAAACCACTCGACCACGGAGGTCGTCAATACCAGTGTTGGGCAAAATGTAATTAACTACTAATTAACAATTACAATTACAAATTGTAATTGGCGACTTCAGTTACAAATTACTTGAAATTATTAAAAAGTAATTCAGTTAACAATTACAATTAGTAATTGTAATTGTTAATTGTAATTACTTAACTACTTATACAATTTCTTTTAAAGTTGAGGTAGTATTTTAAATAATACGATGTAGTTTCTGTGGTAGGTAGCGAAACCACTGCTAACGACGCACTGATGCGACGGGTGCGACGAAGAGAGGAGTAGGGATGCGCCGATCCGCAGGCTGGTTATCTAAATATAAACTATTTAGCGACCGGTTTCATTTGACAAACATTGCTACTTTTCTTTGGTATGTTTTTTTAGGCCAAAAAGAAGAAGCAATGTATCACATTCATCTGTCAAATGAGACTGGTCGCTTGGTGGTTTCTAATTAGATAATCAACCTGCCGATCTTTTGAAAGATCGGATTGGCAGGCATACGATCCGGCGATTTTCGGATCGGATTGAGACCTAACGATTTTTTGCCGGATCGATACAAAACTTGAAAGATAGGATCGCTTGGATCGTATAAATTAAAACGTGGTTTGTTTACGAAAAATAGGTACTTACTTAGGTTTATTTGTAACGAATCTTATCTTTGTTTACATTTTAAACATGGCGGCATCAATCGTCATCATTCAAGGTACTTGTTTACAAGTTTTACATGGGTTTTTTCTATTTATTGGGGTCGACAAGCAGTTTCACAATAAGTAATGTTAAGCTAATCTTAAATAGTAGATTTAGTAAATTGTCAAAAAGACCAACACCGTCAACCACAGATTTAAAACTTAATTTTTAATGGTTTACTATATAAAAATCAAAAAATAATTGCGTCCTTACTTATTTGCATCCGATCCGGATCGATTCTCTAAGAATCGGATCGACGGCATGCGATCCGATACAATCCATTACGATCCGAAAAATCGGATCGACGACCCCGGATCGAAAATCCCTAGAGGAGAGGTGCACGCGAGGAGGCGCGAGAAGGGATACCTGTGTGCAGTAACAAGCCACACACACACACATGCACTAAAAGCATCGGTTGTGATATGCAGCATGAGGACAGCAAGCGATCAACATCTCAATTTTATTTATCTTTTATGTTACCCATAAAAAGTAATTGAGTAATTTCAATTACAAACTAATGTAATTAGAATTACTAGTGATTTATGTAGTTGCATTAAATTAATTCCAATTACATGTAATTTCAATTAAAGTAATTCAATTACTTTTCATCTAATTAGTAATTTAATTACAAAAGTAATTAATTACGCCCAACACTGGTCAATACTACTAAATATTCGCACTTATTTTTATCGAACGAAACTTTAACTAAAACAACAACCTTTTTTTTTAACCGACTTCCAAAAAAGGAGGAGGTTCTATGTTCGTCTGTATAATTACTCGAAGACGGCTGGACCGATTGAAATGATTCAAACATTAGGTACACTCCCAAGTTGGTCCCATTTTTAAAAATTTGGAAATCGGTTCAGTACTTTTCAAGTAATTTTGAAAAAAGCACGAAAATAGTATGATTTTGTGTGAATTACCTCGATGATTGGTCGTATTACTTCTTTGTTTATGAACTGAATAAGATAATCATTTTTTTGTTGGAAGAGGGATATCTTAAGTGTATTTTTTTAACCGACTTAAAAAAGGAGGTTCTCAGTTTGACCCGTATTTAAGTATGTTTCTCCGCGATTATCTTACGTTTGGTTGAGCCGATTTTTCTACATATATAATATACCTTACCTACAAGGTACCTACACTAAAAATAAAAAAAATAAAAATTGTTTAAAAAAAAAAACAAAAAACCGACTTCAAAAAACCTACCTCTAAAAAGCAAGAAATAATATTCGTAATAATAAAAATTCTTCTATTGAAGTCGGGTGGGGCTTTTAGAATAAAAAAAAAGGAATTTGTACTCCAGCCCCACCCGACTTCAATAGACGTATTTTTATTATTACGAATATTATTTCTTGCTTTTTAGAGGTAGGTTTTTTGAAGTCGGTTTTTTTAGCCTTTGTTTTGGCTTCGATACAGTGAACTCTTAAAATATTGATACGGATCTTTTATTATACAATCAATTGAATATTAGGAAAAAATAAAATATGACATATAATGTAAGACTAAAATGTAGGGCTTGGTCTTAGAGACAAGCAGGGACCGAATTAAACCCTTAAAAATCCCTTTGTGCGTTTGGGTTTTTAGTATTTACAGAATGAATGATGAAATGAACAATAAACAGATTCTTTAATAGGGAAACCCTGTTCGATATGCAAAAATTATAATCGTAACATTATGAGATACGAGATATCGTAGACTAAAACGAAATGGTTCCGGTCACTGGAGACAAGGAGTTTTTCCAAATCTAATACAGAACTCTAAATCATCTTCCATATAATGACCATTAAATATAAAAGCTAACAACAGGATGGAAACAATTTGTGTGTCTCCTTGATCACCGTAATTGGATTTTTATTTATCTTGCTTAATGTTATCACAATTACTGCTAGTTAAATAACAGATAATCTACAACTTTGATTTAACATGTATTGTTGACCTACTTGTGTATAATTGTTGTGACTTGCAATTTTTTATTGAATTCTTATAACATACTGTGGTATGTAATCACTAATCCTTAAAACAAAACCTTAGAAAATATAGTACATACCTATGATTAAAAAAACGACTTTGGCGATTATTGTGAAGTTCAAAATAGCAACATAAAGATTTCACGGTCCGGGTCACTGACCGTTAGACCTGTCCGACTGTCAATAACCAACACATAGGTGTGTTTTTTGTTAGATCGAATCTTCAATTCGAATTCATACACAACAAAACAAACATCAGTGATTTCGATTTCAGTCGATGTAACGATGCGAAAGCTTAGCGTCATCAAAGTTCGATTTACAATTTCATTACATAGAGACAACACACTGTCGCCACAAGCGCATTACAGAGTGACGATTTTCACTGACATTTAGATGAAACTGCTCATCTTTAAGACAGGCGGAAGAGTAGCAGTAAAATACATAATTAATGATGTAATGATGAAAGTAATGGAAAAGAAAACTGGCAAGGTAAGGTACACTGATGATTTAACCACATGCAATCACTATATGTACCAATATTGTATAAATACGAAACACTACTAATAAGCAATTAGTTGTAATTGTAAATCAGTGCAAGAGGAACCTTTAAAAGGAAAGCTGTTGCATAAGTAATTTATATGAAATAACTAACACAAAAGTGATCTTCAAAATATGCCTCAAGTAGGCACTCGAAAGAGTAACATCGCCACTAACTAACCAATCAATGTTACAAATGTGGATGCGTCCAAAATCGGCAGCTAAATATAAATGCGCTTACACAACCCGCCCGCAGCTGTTGTTATTTGTTTGAACTCCAGCGACCATCGCGTGGGTCAGAGAAAGTGTCAATGACCAGACCGATATCACCCAAAACTTTCTCACTAGACAAAACTACTGGAAAATAATTCCAAAGAATATTCATATAAAACAATCAATAAAAGCTCAACAGTCGTTTCTTTCATCACCTTTCCAGCTAAATATTCCACTGTCTTTTGACGAAACCTCCACAAAGCGCACCGCATCATAGCCTCAGGTAGAGAAATTGATTCGGATTTATCTTGTTAACTACCAAGCTCATTAGATCCACCTTTCTGACCTTTAAACACTTAACTGCGGCGCCGACGACCGTCATTGTTTTCAACAAAAGTGAAATTGCATAGGCGTAACTTACATAATCTCCCTAAGTCGTGATCGCGCATCCCCAATTCAATAGGTCCTTGCATCTAGATAACCTTTTCATTGCTCGGTCGGTGTGGTACCGCTGAATTTATAATTCACAGCAATTTGAATGTGATTCTCTAAACAGTATCGCCGTTCAAGATCTAGTACGTGACGGTGACTTCGTGAAATGATATCGTGATTCGGTGTCGTGACGTTTCTAGTGGGACTTATTAAAATATGCGGACGATCTGCGACAGATCCGCGGGTGAGGACGGGGGCCACAATAGCCTTGCTTTCGTTTCGGCCTTTATCAACAAGGTCAATGCACTCGGCAAAAGTGGGCCGTCGTGTGTCGCTGAACTCGGAAGATGAATCTCCTTGCATATCAATATGCATATCGCTCGAAACAAAGGCGCTCTTAGAGAACCCAGTGGTCTATGAAATGAGTGTCGGCGGCGGAACATCAGAATTTGTTATGAAAGCTCAAATTCTCATTGCTCGAAATAGGAAGCGGGTTTTTGTTGTCTAATGAATGTAACGCCGAGTGTGTGAATATGGCTTGCTCATTATGGTTTAGGATTAGAAACTATCGCCTCTGAGAACTGGAGCAGATGCTTGTGCCATTGTCGGCGCGAGAGGTTCGTTATCATTTCTTTCAGCCTAATAGAAACTTCCTATTTTTTATCGACGCCAACTCTTACTTTCTATACAAAGTAATATCATTATTATTAAATAAAATGCACACCGCCTTGTTAGACGGTTATTCAAATGTTGCCATTTCAATACGAGCAATAATAAGAAATTCGAACGGTGTGGCGTTGGAAAGGCCAAGTAAAAATAAAGTCAGACGTTGTTCAATTTATTTAATGGATGGAATGAAGAAATAAAATGTAATTAATAAGTTAATGGTACAACATTTACAAGAGAAACGTATAAACGGCTATATCCGAGGAAAGGATAATTATATCTCTAGCACCATTTATACGAAGGAGGCAACTAGTTAGAAGCGTAACAAATCGTCTGAGAACTGGGTATCGGAGGCAATAGCATTCATGGTCAAGGTTCGGAGCTAAAATTAAGCATTGTGTAAGGTGGGTGAGTCTCGTAACGGTACGCGATGATATAGAAACCCGAATAAAAAGCATTGTGAGGTATAACAAAGGAATGACAGGTCTTAGGTGGTTGTCTTGTCAGCAGTGCTATGAGTAAAGTGAGGAAATTGAAACGCATATCTCGTAATCTTTCTGTAGCGATTTCAAAATACATGTTCATTCCTAGTATGAGCCATCCGAGATGAGAAGAAGCATTGCATTTTTAATACTCTCCATATTAGTAAAAGTGTAAAAGAAATCATAATTGTAAATTCACATTGATGAAGACTGATAACAGCAGAAAAATCCCCAGTATAGATAATCCAAATTGGCAAAGTAAATTATGCGAAATCATTTACAAAAGATAGAAAATCAGATACGATTGTTCATAGCTAATTACTCCACATGTGTGTAGACAAAGAGACACGGGTCAGCGATTCTGCCTAACGGGCTCGAATGTCAACCTCGGCAAACCCGTTCGAGTAAACCGCTGTGGTAGCTATAAAATATAATCAGATGGCAGCCTTGGTGATAAGATATGGAGAGTAAGTTGTGACTTGGTACATTAATATTCCGGCAGCGGTGAGCTCACTTTATAGCCTGGCGGGAGCCACAAAACATTATTTCAATTTAAGCTTGTTTGTGGAGATTGAACATTTTAATTTGTAATTGTAAATTTAGCGACTGGAGATACGATATTATTTTCTATTATTTCATTGCATTATTTTTATGACGCTGGTTGTTTTATATGCAAGATAGAACCTACGTAATTGTACGGAATTTGTCACAGATAATAAGGACAAAATTTCACCAATTGATTGAAACATCAAGTTTAATAAAACATAGTTTTGCATAACCAAGATAGACCTGGTAGATCTGATTCCCAAATGCAGTAATTTTATGGCACATTTTTTTTACACTATATTATTACGATGGTAAGAAACACTGTAAGTCTAGCACTATTCACTACTAAACATTAATTCCACACATCGGGCGACAATGCGTAGAATTTTTAACTAGTAGGTGGTATGGTATGTTAAATACAACGTCACACTTCATCAACAGGTGTTGCGCGTCGAATGTTGCCTACAGACTTCGTAGATGATCGAAGCCTACAGAACTAACCAGTGACAAATCATCATTTCGCGCGAGCTGATCGCAATCTTTTGCGCAATATTTGTATTCTCCCTTCCTTCTTCGCCTACCGGTACTGTAAAGTCGGGTCTCCTGCGCTTAATTTTCAACATGTTTTGTGTTTTTGCTAAACAAAACTCATAGGCCACGCCCCTAACACATTAGCAAAACACGCAGGAGACGCGGTTTTTTGTGTTTTTGCTAAACAAAACTCATAGGCCACGCCCCTCAAAACATTGTGTTGATGTTTGAAAACACAAAAACACGGCGCAGGAGACCCGACTTTACAAGTTTTTGTATTTTTCTACAAGTCATTGTGGAGTATTGTCAGGGCTTCCTGTATTTATATAGTACAGTAAACAGCTTTTTGATTGTTTTAACAGGATGAAAAAAAAATTTACTCCATGTCCATCAGCCATTTTTTATGTCCCCACTGCTGGGGCACAGGCCTTCCTTATGGGTGGTAAGGAGGATGGGCCATAACCCACCACGCGGGCCCAATGCGGATTGGTGGGTGTTAACGACTGCAAATGCAGCCGGGACCAACGGCTTAACGTGCCTTCCGAAGCACGGAGGAGCTCGAGATAATAAATTTTTGGTCACCCATCCCATGACCGACCCTTGCCAACGTTGCTTAACTTCCGCAATCGCTGGGACAGGCGCTAAACATTTACTCCATGAATTGAGTTAATTTGATAATCGGGCCTTTCTTTGTTATTTTTGTTATACCATTTATTTGCGACTCCATTACAATGCATATTTGCGACTTATTTTATTTAAGACAAAAATATCAAGACATACTTGTAAGAGATCGGAACGGTGTATGTACTTAGTGGGAAAAGTCTCGCTCAAAAACAGACCCATTGTAAAAATAAAACAGTTTAAGACAATATTAGTTAATGAATAGTAATTGCTTTAGACGTGCATTAAATTATAATAATTAATGTTATATCCACCTAAGTAAGAGCATTATTGATAGCTTCTCCAAGGTGGTATTTGAGTTTAACCTTTCTACAACTTTACTCCAAAACAAAATTTAACTACAAAATTTAATCCAACATTTTCACACCAAGATACGCGAATATACTACTATACAATGTGTAAGTCTGGCAGTCGTAAGTTGTCACTGTTATGGTTTATTTTGTCAGAATTTCTGTTCCTGGACTAGGGAGTGCTATAGAGTTTTGTACTGCATCCATAAATAGTGCGATAAGTGTCTACAAGAGTTTCTGTGATTTGTTAAGCAAACTACCGCACAGCTAAGGCTCTTGTGTAATACGAATCAGCTCTAAAATAACCAATTGAATAAGAAAGCAATCAAACTATTGCCTTTTTAAGTACCTTACATGAATTTATATCCTTTCCGTCTGATTGCTTACTGACTTATTGATACTGATTCAATTAAAAGTCGATTACCTAACATCGATAACATCTGCTATTCGATGGTGCATCTTAGTCATATCGGCTTTTGATTTCTTTGACACTGCATATCAAGTTTCACATTCACTTTCAATATCGATCTCTGCTACTTCACAGATACCTTGATAACCATCAAGATCATTCAGATGCTCGTCAACTGCATTGCCAATGTTAATACTACTATTAAATTATTCTTGAAAGCCTTTGTGTGCACTTATCGCCTTGATATAAGGTATATTTTCACCTGTGTTTGTAATTCAACCAGGCTCACCACGTTGTCAGCATATGTGCTGCCTGCTTATGTCCGTTTTGTCACAACATTGGCTGTTATCGTGACGATCGTTGACTAGTGGAAATCTATGAGAACATGTTTTCTTCATTTGCATCCACATTTAAATACCTTCTAGTTGGCCAGGAAAAGCCTATCAAGGGAAAGCTTAGTAAAGACATTCAGACTGGCAATCTGTGCCATTAAGGAGCAATGGTAGGAATCCTTTTACAAACATATTTAGTAGATGGCGATTTCAAATGCGTGGCATTGCTAGAAATACAGAAATAGTAATTGAGCCATTATTGTCTCTTGAGCGTCTGATTTCTCTTAAATGTTTTCTATGGTTTACTTCTTGTAAACGAGGACCAAAAACGTAACGAATTTAATTAGATGTGTAAGTATCTGGAGCATTAACGGTGTCGGTTTAATGTTTACCGATAATAATTTCAACGACCTTGATTAACGCTGTATTCAAAGGAACTTTTTGTAAATTAATTCGCGTCATAAACGAGGTTAACGCGAACGTTTCGTCGATCATTTATTTTCGGCGGTCAAGTGACTTTCATGACGGGAACAAATCCATTTTAATACTAATTAAGCGTATGTTGAATGAACAATAAATTTCAAGTGGAAAGAGTAGCGGGTCAACAATTTCTCACAATTATCCGATACTAAGTATCTTAATAAAGGGGTAAGTGAATTCCACACAATTACTGATACTTTCTCGGAGAGATCACTTTCAATGGGTGCTTGGTAAAAGCAAGGGTCATGTGTGGCGGCGTCGTGACGGTCCCATACCTTTATGGTCTAACTGCGGGTTATTGTTTACAGAAATTGTCGGTATTCAGGCTAAGAGCTCTCTGGGCTTTACCGGTTTCAATAATGAAACTCACGTTGTTGGTATTGACAATGACTTTTATTTCTTAATTAATTGATTCATTGTGATAGTTTTTTGAGTAACCTTGTACCTTTGCAAGATTCAATCTCGCCAAATTTAAAGATGGTCTTATAAGGAAAACGTCAATTTAGTATCTCTTATCTCAAAAAAAAGAGATTACTACAAGGACATGTTTGCATCATTAGTGTGTCTAATGAACAAATGAAATCAATTGCAACATAAGGAAAAGACAATCTTAAATCTAAATCATCAGAGGAAGTAACAGGAACTAAAGAAAAATCAACATTCAGTTTATTTTATAATTGATTGTCATTTGTTCAATTATTTCGGTGATTGAGAAAGTCCACGCACAATGCAAAGTCGATTAAAGAAAGTTTCATTAGTCCATTGAGTAACGAGCACGTATCGCAATACAAATTCTACCACCGAATGAAATGCTTAATTGAACACCACATCTGGTTCCCTTATCAGGACTCCTCCAATCTAAGTTAATACGTCCGAACGAGACAAAGGAATCGGCTAATTTGCTTGTCAGTAAGAAATAATCAACAGTGATCTAGCGTTTGAGTATACAATGGACAATGCTCTCCAAAGCAAAGTCAACTTTACTACCTCCAGTTTAAGATTACCAATGTCTTCGGTGTCAACAAGTCTTCCACTTCCGATTACGGGTGCAAATGATAGTGAATTTTATTTGTGGGATGTTGAGTTTGTTTTACGGTGTGTATCGGTAACTTCCTATACAGCGTTGTATGTCAAATGAGAACCAATTTGAGGTTTAGTATCGTCGATGGCCCGAGGTGTAACTCATTATACTCGTACACTTTCGCTACTCTCATGACGTGCGTTACTCGTTCTTTTGTCATTGCCGCTGCTGTTGATAGTTCACAATATATAGGAAACTCCCATTCAATCACATTGTGTATAAACCAATAGGCTCATTTTGTTAGTATCAGTTTCTCATTTATTTATTTATTTCAAATAGCAACACTAACATTATGTGTATTATGCATTATACAGAGATCTTATAGCAATTTAGTTTTTAATCTATAAACACAACAATTACAAGTGTCGACATCACTCTCAAAAATTACAATTTAATCAATACGCTCGATAAATAATTATACTAATAAAAAAATAAAAATCAATACTAGAATTACTCATTTAATCTAAATGGTGATTTCGTTTCAGATCTGTAAAGTAAATTTTTTAGAATAAAAAAAGATGTTGAACTTCAGCCCCACCCGACTTCAATAGACGTGTTTTATTACAATGATATGCGTATCTAGTGATTTGAATATTATTTCTTGCTTTTTAGAGGTATTAAATTTTAAAGCTTTTTTGTTTTCATTTTCAGCTTTTTTGAAGTCGATTTTTTGTTTTTATTATTTGTTTTTTAAACATTTTTTTTATTTTTAGTGTAAGTACCTTCTGTATTAATTAGTGTAGGTATATTATTTAGGTAGAAAAATCGGCTCAGCCAAACGTGAGATAACCGCGGAAAAACATACATGCATACAAACTGAATACCTCCTTTTTTGAAGTCGGTTAAAAAGACTACACAAAGGTATCCCTTCCCCAACAAAAAAAATCATCTAATTCTGTTCATAAATAACAAAATTGTCAAGTTAGTTGATTTAATATCATAGTATTTTCAGGATTATGTAAACTACTGAACCGATTTGAAAAAAAAATGGGACCATCTCGCAAGAAAACTCAATCGAACAAAAAAAGAATCATCTAAATCGGTCTATAAGTGTCGAAGATACGCGCGAACAACGATAAAAAAAAAAAACATACAATCGAATTGAGAACCTCCTCCTTTTGATGAAGTCGGTTAAAAAAAGGAGTTCACCTATAAAATCTATATTTATTTAATCTTATCTCTTTCGATAAAATCTTTTGATGTAGGTAGTTTAACTTATTTCAGATCTCAATGACGTACCATTTTCAATTAACTGTTTCTTAAAATGTTATAACATAAATACGAATTGGTACGTCCCAAAAACCAGCGTAAGTTCAAAGAACTTGAACCACAACTCACGCCCAACATAAATAATTACAACAATTTTCCTCAAAAAACATCATCGATATACAACAATTCGATATTTTATCGGATGCACTTTCACTCGATACTCGTTTCAATTTTGATTGACAAAAAGCATGTGACGAGTAGCGCTTGCGCATCTTCTCGATCCCTACGGAGGGGGCGGAGAAAGTCAAACTTTGTTTTACTTGGCTTTTGTGCGCTGATTTGTCTCTATATGGTGGTCGACGGAGTCCCATGCTTAGCTTTATGTATGGTGTAAGTTATGAGCTTCAGGTAGGTAGGTAGATAAATAAATATAAACTTTCAAGATTAAAGTAGTCTTATAACTTTGATTAAACGATATAACGTTAATGATTAGGAATGGGATTTCATGCTACGATGCCGAAGAGATCCACTTTACTTAATTATGTACTTGCGGTGCTATAAATTTTTGCAAAGTATGAGTGACTCTGTCGCAGCTGGACGTCCAGTGCACAGAAGGTGTTAAATGAAACGTCAATTTTACAATTTACCAAGATATATTGTAAGATCTCAGGAGGGGGATAACAACCTTCGCTCAGGGTTACGAAAAAGATATAGAAGGGGACTTAGCTGCTGTTTAGCCTAGAGGAGGCAGCAGAGGATGCGCAGCTCGAGGGCTACACCCGCAAGCGTAGGTTTTTAGAAACCGTTACAACTCATATGGAAAAAAATACGCTAAACTCTATCTTCTTCTTCTTGTGGTGCCTTTGCAAATAGTGAAGGTTGACAGTCAGTTCTGCATATTTGGATTTGTCATTGGCAAGGCGAAAGCGTTCGGTGCCACTTTTTATTCCCTTCCACTCCCGAATGTTTCGCTACCAAGGTTTCCTTCTGCAACCAGGTCTTTTTTTTCCTGCAACTTCTCGCATCATAATTAGTTGCAAGAGTACGTACCTATATGTCGTGCGTCGTGCCTTAGCACGATACTCCTCATAACTATAGGATATCTTAACAAAGTCAAATTACTTATTCTAATCTAAATTATAGGAGAGTTGTTTACTTCATTTATAAAGTATTTTCGATTACCTACTTATATGAAATCTCAGTGACATTTTTATTCATCAACCGCTACCTCCCATGCCTTGAACGGCGCGTGGGTCGGTATCTAGTCAGACTGACATTATGATATGCAAACACCGAGGCAATGACACCACATTAAATTTTGCTTTCTATTGCTCCTTAATGGTCTCTATACAGCCATGCATCTTCATTTATCTTTCCTGGAAACGATTTCTATGGGATGTTGAATGAAATTTTGTTGTAAGTATTGGGTGACTTTGAATGATGTTTGTGTAGGAAGGTTGTTTATACATAATTATGTGAGTGCGCAATATTTAAGTATGGCGTAACAGAGATTGAAAATCGAACTTAGTCTTACTTATAAACAACAAAGTAAAACGCTGTTCAACTCAGATTAAATTTAAAAATCAATTTAGAAATATTTTGATTACTGAGGTGTACGTGCGTACCTACTATCGACATCAGCTATTTTTATTGTCCCCACTGCTTGGGACACAGGCCTTCCTCATGGGTGGATAAGAAGGATGGGCCCTAACCAACCACGCAGGCCCAATGTGGATTGGTTGGTTTTAACGACTGCAAATGCAGCCAGGATCAACGGCTTAACGTGCCATCTGAAGAACGAAGGAGATACTAAATTTTTGGTCACCCATCCTATTACCGACCAATGCGAAAGTTGCTTAACCTCCGCAATTGCAGGGCCGGCCGCTGCACCACGGACCCCAGCGCAGCGTAGTCGCGGCGTCTATCATACGTTGGTATATGTATCAAAGATGTAGCGTACGGTCAACAGCACGCTGGGCTTCCACAATGTGTCAAATTTCTTCAATCATTTTTAAACTTTAAGTCTAGCAGTTAAAGGTTCAAAATTCATTATAGATTTTTGAATAGAATAGAAAAAAATGATTATTTGAGACAAAATAACTATTTTAAAATACATATAACATGAAATGAGAAATAACATGGGTTAGCTTAGTTTTGTCCCAAATTTTTGACAGTTTTGTATAGCTTGATATGCTGCTGACTGTACATACAAGAGAAATCTTATAATAACAAATACATGCACCCTGCAAGGGTATGGCAATTATTAATTATGAACCTACTCGCTATTTTTTTTATTTAACCACTAGGTTTAACATAAAAAATAGGTTAACATTTAATACATTATTATAACAGATAGTAAGTACTAATAACAATATTAGCAAAACAACAATGACATACATAGAATTAAAAATGGCTTGACTAAACTGTACCGATTTCATCTTATCGCCACAGAAACTTGTAAATTTTCAAATGAAACTTGCCAGTGAAAATGTATGAAAGTTTAAGCTTTTGTATAACATAATGCCACTGTTCTCTACCATCCCGGACTATTGTATGGCCGTTAAGAAAAACTAGTATTACTCGTACGATAATAACCAGCCAAACGATAAACATGTGCAACAATATGTCCAAGTAAAGTACTTAGTTATTGCTTATTGCCGAGAGCTTAAAGTTTTACTAACATTTCTATAGTAAAATGTTTATAGTCATAATTTTCAAAAAACACTTCATAAATATTTTCTTTCATCAGATTTTACTTCATCGATAAGTTTAACCAAGCGTCGTATAGAAATCATTTAATAGTACATTATAAACGTAACTCAGCCGAGTGTGCAATAAGCAAAAGCTCACGAGTTTTATACGACGTTTTTTAACACATTTGCGAGGAAAAAACAAAGTAATTTACCACACAGCAACAAATACGACAAAAACAAAATATGACAATTATGGGAAAAGGCGCGCAGGTTTTTTTTTTTGTTTTTTTCACACGCCCAACGCAAGAATATATTTCGAACAAAGGGGTAAGGAGCATACAGCCCACTTCAAAATTATAATTTGAAGTGATAGAAGTCGGTAAAAAATGCAAATATTTAGATATTTTATAACTATGTGAATTATGAATAATTTAATAATAATAAACATTTGTTTGACTTAATTAAGGACTTACACATTTTATTTATTCCAAAAATCTATATGAATTCTCAACAGCATAAAACCTCTTTGTTGACAAAAAAAATAACTGTATTACCCGGCTAAATTGGGAATGCTCTGTTTACTCGCCTAGAACTTGCAGTAAGGTACTAATTTAACTTTGTAGGGTTAATTCTATTACGTACTAGTGTTTTATATATTATTGAACGCGTTTGTTATAGCTCGGTTTATGGCCCTAAAAGCGATGTATTAGGGCTCACTTTACGAGCAAGTGTGTTGAAAAATATGTTTAGATCTATGAGCTTTATGACTGATCAACTATAAATCATTACAAATCGATATAAATCATGTATCGATGGGAACGGAACTCGAAATCGTACATTTCCGACTGTCATAGACATAGAAAACACGACATCAAAGGAAATTAAAATAATTAAGCAAAATAATATTTATTCAGAGACTTTTTACTTCATAACGATTATAGGTCGATCACCAATAATATTCAGCTTTGTGGAACCGAATCGTGTTGGTTTACGCACGATCTAATGACTCCTGAAACCTACTTACTCCTACTCCGAAATATACGTGTAGAGTAGGGCAAGGTGTGTTGCTGTCTTCCTACATGCAGGTATTGTGAACTGATATTTTGTGGTATGCATGTGCATTTGTGTTGTGCATAAAAAAACAATTTAAGAAAGTTTGAAAACAGAATCTTGAAACAGAAACTTTATAACCTCAAAATCTTAAGTTTACTATTGTTCTGTAACGGTGTACCTGAGATTGTCACATTCGATCACCCATCTGATTACCATCCACTGCGAAAGTTGCTTATCTTTCACAATCAACAACGAATTGAATTTAATGAACCAGCTTGTGGATAAAGTTACGTAATTTATTTGCGAGCCATTTAGCACATCAACAACTAATAAATTGCAGAGCACAGACAATACTTAATCACAGGCTATTATACCGGAATGTAGAGTTTACTGCGAATCTGATAATATCAAGCCATTATGCAAACTGTCTCTGAGTGGACATTATGGGAACTTGGAAACACTATTATAGGCACTTGGATATTAAGTATCTATAGAGACTTTCTTCTTTAAAATTGATAGAGTTTGACGGAATTTGCATTTTCGTATTTCATTCAATTGAATTGAATTTTCATTATGTATATTGTGAAAATAAGAAAAAATACCTACAGAATATACTCACTATGAATCATCACTAAAGAAAACATTAGAATACTATCCTTTAGCCAAATTAATTGCATTTCAGTGTTTCAACAGCTTTTCAGAAATCGTGGTCACAATTTTTTACAAACGCCACATAAGCCAGGTGGTGCCCTTGGGAATTTCGGGATCATTACATTACATAGAGCTATTTAAATGAAAACCCTGTGAACCCCACATGAAAAATTAAAAGAAATGATTCAAACGATATTTATATATTGATTATTACATTAGGTAAACTCCCAAGTTGGTCCCATTTTTTAAAATTTGGAAATCGGTACTTTTCAAGTAATCTTGAAAAAAGCACGAAAACAGTATGATTTTGTGTGAACTACCTGGATGATCAGTCGTATAACTTCTTTGTTTATGAACTGAATAAGATATTTATTTTTTTGGTGGAAGAGGGATATCTTACTCGTAAGTGTATTTCTTTAACCGACTTAAAAAAGGAGGTTCTCAGTTTGACCCGTATATATGTTTCTCCGCGATTAACTCACGTTTGGATGAGCCGATTTTTCTACCTTAATAATATACCTACACTACCTAACCTAATACAGAAAAATAAAAAAAATAAAAAATTGTTAAAAATAACAAAAAACCGACTTCAAAAAACCTACCTCTAAAAAGCAAGAAATAATATTCGTAATAATAAAAACACGTCTATTGAAGTCGGGTGGGGCTTTTAGAATAAAAAAAAAAGGAATTTGTACTCCAGCCCCACCCGACTTCAATAGACATGTTTTTATTATTACGAATATTATTTCTTGCTTTTTAGAGGTAGGTTTTTTGAAGTCGGTTTTTTCGAGAAATAATTTTCCGGTAAATTTCACCGAAATGATAACGTTTTAGTTATCTCTTGCACCGTACGCACGCTTGTTTTCGAGAAATCCACTGGTTCGGCGTAACCGGTAAAACTCGAACTTTTGCAGGTGAATAAGACGGTTCCATTAAAAACTAACGAGCGGGCGTGTTCTATATAGAAACGAAACGGCCTGATAACTAACGAGACTGGAAAATTTCAAATGTACCCATTTATAGCCATTCGGTGTTCTCGCTTGAGGTATTGGAGCTTTAATAAACATGAAGTAGGTAGGTAGCAATAGATCCAGTCATAATTCAAAAGTTATTGAGCTCATTAACTTCACATTAGATTGTTCTGAGCACAAGTAGATAAAGAATTTGTGTGCGGGAAATCGGAAATAGTGCCCTGCTTATTAAGAAAATCTCTCTGATTAACAACAACCCGAAAAATGCGTCATTTATCGACATTTTTGCAATTGTCTCATAAAGTTTTGGACTTTTTCTAATTTTTTTTCACCACCTTGTATACCTTGCCGAGATACATCTTTTGAGACCTTAACCATTCCCGTAGCCTTAAAACTTACGACACCAGCCTGCCTAGCATGACCGATTTATATCGCGTGATATAGCGTTTTATCACGTTTAACTGTCAAAAAGACAAAGGAGTTTGACAGTTGAGTGTCGATAAAATGCTATATCACGCGATATAAATCGGTCATGCTAGGCAGGCAGGGTGATGTCGCACTCTGAGCGAAGAAGCGATCGAAAAAACATTTTCTATGTTAAAAATGAAACACGCAAGTAAAGCAACCTTCATTAAACAAAATAGTTACCTACTCAATCAACTTTCAACAAATCGTTATTTTATCGAGCAGCTTTTCCCATTTTCACGATAATTTCTTCGCAAAAGTGTCAGTTTAATAGAGAGAGGAAATAATAAAAACGCCCAGTGATAAATTATCGGTTGTCAAATATAACTGCTACTCTTGATCTAGGTACTCTGTTAAACAGCTTATTTTAAAGAACTATTCCACCTCTCAGTTCATAATAATCTCATAATTTTACAATATAATATCGTTTAAACTGAAGTAAATAATTTACTCTAACTTTCATAGAAAACTGGACTAAAATAATTCCCAGTTTTATAAAGATGTTTGTTCCCTTTAAAAAAAGTGATAGCAAGTATCAGTTTTAAATAAGGATTCAGTATTAGTCTATGTTTTAAAAAGGGCTAGAGTTTATTCGTAATTTAAGTACGTAAGTTATATTTTTTTGGAAATTCTACGATTGAGAGAAATCATGTTGTATCTTTCCTTTAGTAATTTTATCATATTCTACCATCTTACTGTATGAAGACTAGTCTAAAACTAAGTAACCATGTCTTCACCATATTTAACTAATTGCTAATTAAAATTTCAATATCTGATAAGCTTGTATAGCCGTAAATAGATATAATATGCTGGCAAGAAAAGTGTGTCAAACATGCTAGTTCAAAGAAAAGAGACCTAACTCGCCTTATGCAAGGAAGTGGTCCTTCCATAATAATCTAGTATAGTTTCGCTTGGCCACAGACTAAATAAGAAACAGTATTTTCTTTCCCCAGTGTCCTTGAAATAATTTTATTCGGTCGTATGTAAACACGCTCAAAACATACGGCGATAATTTTGGCTATACCTTTACGTAGACAAGTCGTATCACACGCATGTCTGCGTCGTTGGCCTGTTGGAGGCAATGCAATCACCTACCTACACAACAAATGTGATTGCATTGCTTCCAACTTAGGTAAGTTAGGTAAGTTTATTGAGATTTCTTAGCGTCATCAAGAAGTTTTTTTATATCTCATTATATAAAGACGTAATACTGGAACTTACATACACTGTGGCTAAGCGTACTACGCAAAACTGGCCAAGTCTGAATAAAATTTACTATGAAACAAAACACCATCGCAGGTCTTGGGCACGCCTGCAAATGGATTAAAGGGAAAAGTACCTGTTGTCAGACACCCGCTGGGCTCACTATGAATATTAATGATCCACCGACTGCACTATCTAGGACTTTTTCAAACTAATAACTTCCTATAAGTAGTGTCAAACAAAACTTTATGCTCGTATTCTCCATCAATCTCTGTACGCATACCTCTTTTGATGTTCAAAACTGAATAGATGAATGAAATTCGATTATCGATTTGTAAAATTCGATAAACTTACATAAATGGAGTTGTAAAATAATTTATTGTAAAGTGCAAGTAGCAACTTACTTCCGTGGGGAAGCTACTTGGCGCCATAATATTACGTAATGTAAGTAATAAGCTCTTTCACTATGCAATAAGCAGTCCAAATAGGGAATATCATTCTTGGAATATTACCATTTTAACGAAATCGCTCTTCAGTTATTTACGAAAAATAAGAGTAAAAAGTTAAATATTATATTCAGTTTCGATTTTAAATTGTTTCATGAAAAATCGAAAATGATTGGCGTAAATGATAGGTTTTCGATCTCGTTTCGCACTTTGGTAAAAGTAATCAACTCTGTTATAAAACATTACATTATGTAAAGTAATTAATTATTGTGAAATGATTCAGTGATAATAATAATGTCGGCAATTTTTCGCAAAACTTGGAATTTTTCTCGAGTCAATAATAATTAGCCTCAAATCGTAAGTAGATAATTTTCATATCTCCAGTAGTGTTAAAAAAATGTTACAAAAGGTGTTTTTAAATATTTTTTTAAAGTCATCAAAATTCACTTCAAAGTAAAGTGAAAATTTAAAGTGTACCTCAGTATAATGTGGTATAATGTTTACAGTCTTTTCAAGACATGTTATTTTTACCTTGACCAACTTCGCCGCTGAACTAAAAAATGCGAACATCGTTTGACAAGCACAAAATTCTTTCCGCATGCGATATTTCAAGATTTATGTGTTACAAGCGTGATGCATCATGCACGCCTGTATCAGCGAAACTCGGCTTTGTACAAGGCGCATGTACAAATGTACATATTGTTCATTCGCGAGCTTTATGCGTCGTTCGTGGTTTCCTCACAAAACGTACACCATTTGTCAAAATCGTAAGCGTAGTGGATTCTCGCATTGTTTGAACAACACGTTGACGGGAACAAATTTATTTGCCTTGACAATGACTTGAAACTTGAAAATACATATTTTAGTATGCAAAATTGTCGACTGTTAAAAAAAAATAAAATTAAAATTAAAATATATTTATTGACACAATGTTAACAAAACGAGTCAGTTGACAAGCTTCAGATTCATAAAGTTACACTAACATTGAATGAGGTCATTTCAAAGAATATTTGCAATGATCCCTACACTAGGCGTAGCCTGTCCTGTAGGTAATCATTTTACATACACAGTTACAATGCTTAAGCGACCACTAATAAAAAGAAGAATGTAGTAATAAAATATTGAATCATTGCAGAATACAGAAAACAACAACAAAAAAAAAAAAAAAAAACTTCTTTAAATTATGACACAATGTTAAGACATAGTTGAAGGGTTTTTGGACTGTGAAAGGTTTGTTACTTAGAAAGTTGCTAGTTATACAGATCTTTTAGTACGTTACATTTCCTGTGTCGTATTGTTTAGTGGTCGATGTTGCTGACAAAAGACCTAACTGCCTTTTTTACCTCATTTTTCCTTTTTTCTATTTATTAAAGTGCAAAGCTTGCCTGAAAGAGATCGCTGCTTTGCAATAAGGCCGCCACTTGTATACTTTATTTTTGTCCTCTTTTCTGTATCAATTTTACTTGTGTGCAATAAAGTGTAATTTATTTATTATTATTTATTTATTAACTGCGGCTGGTATGTTTCGGTATTAGGCAGTAATAGTCAAATGTTACGATTATTGTTTAAGGTTTTTTGTTAAATTATTAATAATTCTTAATAATTCTTTTGTTTTACTTTCTTTTTAATATCACTATTTCAACAATTATATTATTGTTCTTTTGTCAATGAAACATTTTTAAGCTAATAAATCAATGTTGTTAGCTGAATTGGCCACATTACAAAATCTATGTTGATACAACAAACGTGTTTGACACATAATAAATTTTGGTCAACACATACATAACATACCTACGTCGCTCTCTCAAGATTGACAACATTGACAGCCAAATCAAATACTTATCTATACAAATCTACGATGGTAATCGATATTCATTCAATACTCAACTCCGTAATACGACTGCTTAGTATTTTAAGAAGTATTGACATTGTCAGCCTTGTAGAGAATAAACGAATTCAAATTTCAATGTCATCGCATAACCGTAGCATTAGAAACTAAAAACAATTGTTACAAAATTAAAATATAATAAACTTTAACGCAACTACATAAAGTATACAATGATTTAACTTTGTTATAGTAATGCGTGCTCAATCGTACTTGTCATAGGAACAATAATTACAATATTTAAACGTATTCTAATACGTTCTGTTATGTACCTAATTACGGCGCATTGAATGAAGTTATGTAAATGATTTACATAATAATAATGTTCACTACATGGTTCTCATACTGATTAAGTACATTACAAAAAATATCTACAAATACTAAGCAGAAAGGAAAATTATCGTCTTCTTAGTTTTTCCGACAGTATAATTCTACAGTACGTACGTACTCATCATCATCATCATATCAGCCGCACGACATCCACTGCTGGGTATAGGCCTCCCCTAAGGATCTCCACGACGATCAGTCCTGCGCGGCCCGCATCCAGCGGCTCCCCGCGACCTTCACCAGATCGTCGGTCCACCTTGTCGGGGGCCTAACCACGGAGCGCCGTCCGGTGCGTGGTCTTCATTCCAGAACCTTTCCGCCCCAACGGCCATCGGTTCTTCTCGCTATGTGTCCCGCCCATTGCCACTTTAGCTGAGCAATCCTTCGAGCGATGTCGGTTACTTTAGTTCTCTTGCGGATCTCTTCGTTTCTGATTCGATCACGCAGGGAAACGCCGAGCATGGCTCTCTCCATTGCACGCTGGGTGACCTTGAGCCTCCTTATGAGACCCATAGTTAGCGACCACGTTTCACTGCCGTAAGTCATCACTGGCAACACACACTGTTCATAGACTTTCGTCTTGAGACACTGAGGTAAGTCGGACGCGAAGATTTTTCGAAGCTTCCCGAATGCTGCCCACCCGAGTTGGATTCGACGAGAGATCTCTTTCTCGAAGTTGGACTTACCTAACTGGATTGCCTGTCCTAGGTATACGTGTACGTACTACCCTAACTTAAATTTTTATTTTCACGAGTAATTTTCATTGAAATAAACACTTAGCCGTAACGTCGGGAACTTAATACCAATAATACCAAACTAAAAATAACTAATAACGAAATACAAGTTGTAAGTAATCCATAAAAGATTTCAATTTTAAAATTTTCCTTTAACTGTTCAGGGGTGGCACCTGTTGCAAAGGTACATTAGTTGTTTATTAAAACACCCGAAGTTAAGTAACTTAAAACTGGCATAAAAAAGAGAGAGAAAGATGGCAACAATATAACATATTACTTATTATGTTATTTGAAGCGGTAGTTATATTACTCATAATATCTACCACAACAATCCAAACAATAATAATCCAAAGTAACTGCAGTAAGCATGAAGACGGGCTCAAAAGGAAATATCATATTATGTAAAAACTAATGACATAATTGTCTTCATTCAGCTTGTGTGCAACAATCCGTTTAAATGCCAGACGTCTGGAAGAGACTGTTAGGGGTACCACGTTTTAGTAAACGATAAAATTTGCTATTTTCTTTCTTAGTAGGCTGCTTTAGTTAGAGTTTGTTAAATTTCTACAGAACAATACGGAAAGGCCAAAACTAGCGTATGTTTCAAGAGTGATGAAAATGATAAGCAAATATTTTCAAAACCAACGAAGGCAACATAAAACACCGTGAAGATTTTCATATTTTTTTATCAATTGAAATAATTACCCGTCATAAAAGTAAGAAAAAATATTTTAAATAGATATTAAAAAAAATGCTCACTGAAATAAAAATGAATAAGTGTTTTTTGGCAAATAAAGTTAAATAATTACATTGTGCTTTTTTACCTTTGAAACACACCAAAACAATCGGCATTATTTATGACCATCCCTAGTACTGAGTACAGTACAGTTGATAAAAGATGGCACATCCGGTTTTAATTAAATAATAATATGTTCATTTATCAAGTGCATAATCCCCAAAAGTGTAGGTGTCGCCTGCAGCAAGTGCCTGACAGATGGCTAGAAATGTCAATAGTTCAGAAACATGGAGAAATCAGTTGAATCTCTGAGCACCACATAGAACAAATACTAGCACTGATTTCATTGTCTTTTGTTTGATTCAAGTGAATGAAAACCATTTTCTTTTGTTTTTAAGTTTTAGCTTTTGTGATTCGTTACTGTGTTTTTTTAAGTGTAACCATGGTGTAACCCATATTAACAAATGTTTACAGGGAAAATATACCCAAGATGTAATCAATAAATAAGAGTTTTGATATAAGTATAACTTTACTGATAGTTCTAGCATCACTATTTACATTATCAGGGGCCCTCCATAAATTAAGTCACACGTTAAGGGGGAGGAAGGGGGTCGTCGAAGTGTGACATTGTGAGACAAGGGGGTGGGAGGGTCCTAAATTTCGTGACGTCACATTTCAAAATAAATTAAATTGAAATAAATCAAATTTTGAACTGCTGTTTTAATTAAATAATTATTTCTAGATGCAAAATTGTATAATATGTGACGTCACACTAGGGAGGGGGGGTCCTCACAAATGTGACCAGCTGTGACAAGGGCGGGGGAGGGGATAAAAAATCATGAAATTCGTGTGACGTAATTTAAGGATGGCCTCTCAGTTAAAAGACGCCCTAAATTGGTAGGAAACTGTCCGATTCAAAAGTGTTACCTCGTTTGTTAATTTATTTTAATTAAGATATTTTATAATCATTTATTTATAGATATAGCTATTCCCAATCACATCACATGAACTTAGCTCTCCAATTCATAAATCGCATACGCATTACATAAGCGCGCACGTCCTTGCAAGGCCGCCTGCTGTGCAGTGCGTAGGAGCATCGGATCTCGCCCATTGTCAGCAGGGAAGCGAGAGTAATAAGACCGGTTTCATATTGTTTTACTGAAACACAATTAAATTCTCCACTTAAGGGTATTAAGACTTTAAGACCCGCTTGTGTTTTATTACAAGGTGACCTTTAAAATCGTGCGATGGTACAGTCGATGCATTTATCGAGTTAATTGGGATTAAGGAATTATCGCGATAAAAAAATTTATAATTTTAAAATATGAATTAATACTAAGTTTACTAAGTATTAATTTTTACTTTTATTAATACTAATATTATATTAATACTAAGTTTACTAAGTATTAATTTTTAGTTTACTAAGATATTTTAAATGTTTTAGTAAATTCTTGTTATCAAAGTTTTAAGTTACTGACGCTATCGAGATACGGAAAATTAATGTGATTGCCATAAATCAAAATTAGAATTTTAGATATTACTATTATTAGGTTTTGTCGTTTCGGGTTAATGTAATTTGCCTTTGGTACATTTTTTTTCTGAAATAAAGTACCAATTATCTTTTCTTGTTGTCTGTACAGATTCTTCATTAAGATTAAGGTATTGGCAAGGCATCGTTATGGGGTCCAAATTAAGGGGTATTCCTATTTACAGTAAACGTTTTAAGGTCATTAATGTTGTGTTGAATAATGAATATGCATTTATTTAAATTGATGCACCATCTGCTGTTTTGCATACAGATCCATATATGTAGATGTTTAGTAACTATTACGTGTTTTATTTAAATTGCCTTCGCTGAAATTGTGGTCTATATAAGGAATGAAACTAAGTGTAATAGTATACTGTAAAAATTCTCAGTAATTAATTATTAAAACAAGACTGTATAAATACAATTATCACTAAGCGTACGTTAGTCTATTGAAATAGCACAGCATTGCTATTCAACGATATTTATCGCTAAATTTCAATAATTTTTGGTACAGAGGGGGCAATGACCGTTTATGCAAGTTTATCTGGCACGGACTATAGTGGTACAAGCTCTCTAGTCTCAGGTACTAGTCTAGAGCGCGCGTACGCCACCCGCACGATCTCGAGCACGCGGGGGGCACCCATCACTGGCAGCACCCCCATCGACATAGCCCGCGTACCAAAGCTCTGTCATATTCGTTACTAGTGGTACAAGCTCTCTAGTTTAACTTACCCAAGCCGCATATGAGGTAGGTGGCGGGAGGCTTGAGCACGGAGCGCGCGTACGCCCCCCGCACGGTCTCGAGCGCGCGGGGGGCGCCCGCCACCAACAGCACCCCCGGCGAAACGTAGCCCGCGTACCGAAGCTCCGCAGTGGCCGCGGCGAGCGCGCCCGCCCACCAACATTTCGCGTTCGCAGCAAGGAAACTCTGGAACAAAACAATGACGAAATTAGTTCGTTTTAAGAGCAAGCAATTACATCTACTGAGTTTTTTCGTTCTTCAGTTTTTGGGTAAGAAAGAAAGAGAAACTTGTGAAACACAATTGAGTCACCATTATAACGTTAAAATGCTAATGCCCAGCTGGAATAGTCTCTCTCACTCCCGCTCGGCTCCTCATGCTTCATCCGGCTTCTACGTACGGTTCCGTAGCAAGGTTAGGGCTTGTTGAACTGAAGGTATTTTTTTATATGTACACAATATTCTCTTTTTTGTAACGCTCTTCTTATCAACTAAAAAATCTGGAACGACGTAAGAAAATATCGACGACGACGTTTCGAAAGCGCTGTTTTTTTGAACTTGACTTTAACTTCAACGTTTAAAGCTTGGCAGAAGAACGAATACTACTTTATCTGCTAACTTTCTAAACTTATCCCACAGCTTTCTTTCGCGTTGTTTTTCTTTAGATTTAGCAGTAAATTATTTCCACAATCTTTTTATTAGAGGTTCATAAATATTTGGTATAAAGTGACAACTTCTTTTAATCGATAAAGATATGTCTATACGAAAGACTAAAAGTGCTGTCTGTAACATAAAATTATATTTCCAACAAATTCATTATAAAAATATAAGTTTTGTGGTTTTAGAAAATAGTGACAGATATTTTGATAAGCTTAAATACAAGAGCTATGACTGATGTGTAGATTCATGAAACTATATATTTCAACTAACTCGGGTGGGCAGCATTCGGGAAGCTTCGAAAAATCTTCGCGTCCGACTTACCTCAGTGTCTCAAGACGAAAGTCTATGAACAGTGTGTATTGCCAGTGATGACTTACGGCGTGAAACGTGGTCGCTAACTATGGGTCTCATAAGGAGGCTCAAGGTCACCCAGCGTGCAATGGAGAGAGCCATGCTCGGCGTTTCCCTGCGTGATCGAATCAGAAACGAAGAGATCCGCAAGAGAACTAAAGTAACCGACATCGCTCGAAGGATTGCTCAGCTGAAGTGGAAATGGGCGGGACACATAGCGAGAAGAACCGATGGCCGTTGGGGCGGAAAGGTTCTGGAATGGCGACCGCGCACCGGACGGCGCTCCGTGGGTAGGCCCCCGACAAAGTGGACCGACGATCTGGTGAAGGTCGCGGGAAGCCGCTGGATGCGGGCAGCGCAGGACCGATCGTCGTGAAGATCCTTAGGGGAGGCCTATACCCAGCAGTGGGTGTCGTGCGGCTGATATGATGATGATGATGATGATTATATTTATAATTAAATATCTGTTTTAAATTTGAGATTTTGGCATTCACAATGCTATTTTTACACAATACTAAATAATATACTAGAAAAAATACGACTCGCACCAGATCAATACTCAGACGGGAATCGAACCCGCGACCTTTGGATATCCGGTCCAATGCTCTGACCGCTGAGCTACCGAGTCACTAGTGACATCGCCGAATTTCTTCTAGTATATCCTACTCTTACGCTGCAAGCCAGCGTTATTTCACCAATGTGAGGAATTACCTCGACATTCAATTGAAATATCTTTGCAGATATTTGGCAATCGATTAAGATGAAATAGCTTTAAAATGTTTTAAATTTGAGATTTTGGCATTCACAATGCTATTTTTACACAATACTAAATAATATACTAGAAAAAATACGACTCGCACCAGATCAATACTCAGACGGGAATCGAACCCGCGACCTTTGGATATCCGGTCCAATGCTCTGACCGCTGAGCTACCGAGTCACTAGTGACATCGCCGAATTTCTTCTAGTATATCCTACTCTTACGCTGCAAGCCAGCGTTATTTCACCAATGTGAGGAATTACCTCGACATTCAATTGAAATATCTTTGCAGATATTTGGCAATCGATTAAGATGAAATAGCTTTAAAATGTTTTAAATTTGAGATTTTGGCATTCACAATGCTATTTTTACACAATACTAAATAATATACTAGAAAAAATACGACTCGCACCAGATCAATACTCAGACGGGAATCGAACCCGCGAATCCAAAGGTCGCGGGTTCGATTCCCGTCTGAGTATTGATCTGGTGCGAGTCGTATTTTTTCTAGTATATTATTTAGTATTGTGTAAAAATAGCATTGTGAATGCCAAAATCTCAAATTTAAAACATTTTAAAGCTATTTCATCTTAATCGATTGCCAAATATCTGCAAAGATATTTCAATTGAATGTCGAGGTAATTCCTCACATTGGTGAAATAACGCTGGCTTGCAGCGTAAGAGTAGGATATACTAGAAGAAATTCGGCGATGTCACTAGTGACTCGGTAGCTCAGCGGTCAGAGCATTGGACCGGATATCCAAAGGTCGCGGGTTCGATTCCCGTCTGAGTATTGATCTGGTGCGAGTCGTATTTTTTCTAGTATATTATTTAGTATTGTGTAAAAATAGCATTGTGAATGCCAAAATCTCAAATTTAAAACATTTTAAAGCTATTTCATCTTAATCGATTGCCAAATATCTGCAAAGATATTTCAATTGAATGTCGAGGTAATTCCTCACATTGGTGAAATAACGCTGGCTTGCAGCGTAAGAGTAGGATATACTAGAAGAAATTCGGCGATGTCACTAGTGACTCGGTAGCTCAGCGGTCAGAGCATTGGACCGGATATCCAAAGGTCGCGGGTTCGATTCCCGTCTGAGTATTGATCTGGTGCGAGTCGTATTTTTTCTAGTATATTATTTAGTATTGTGTAAAAATAGCATTGTGAATGCCAAAATCTCAAATTTAAAACATTTTAAAGCTATTTCATCTTAATCGATTGCCAAATATCTGCAAAGATATTTCAATTGAATGTCGAGGTAATTCCTCACATTGGTGAAATAACGCTGGCTTGCAGCGTAAGAGTAGGATATACTAGAAGAAATTCGGCGATGTCACTAGTGACTCGGTAGCTCAGCGGTCAGAGCATTGGACCGGATATCCAAAGGTCGCGGGTTCGATTCCCGTCTGAGTATTGATCTGGTGCGAGTCGTATTTTTTCTAGTATATTATTTAGTATTAATTAAATATCTTTTAAATTTTTCAGAATAAACAAGAACATCCTAAGTAATTTGCGATCTCTTTGCAGCCAAAAGCTACTAAAATATTATATATTCAATGTTTATATTGTATCAGCTTCGAAATAACTGACATTTAAATAACTTGGAGCGGCACCTTACGAAATTATTCTAAGTCAGGTTACAATAATCAGACCATATTAGGAAAGTAAAGGGGAAAATATGTCTTCTCTTTATGTGATAAGAGGATGTGGATTTGAATGTTTAAAGTGATTTATGCAAGATATTATGATTGATTTGAGCCTATTTAAAATCAATCATTATCTTCATAATAAAGTTATTTTAATTAAATATGTTTTTTTTTAGTTATAAACCTTTTCTCCTTTTTATTTTTGTTGGATTGATTTTATTTATAATACTTATGTTCTTTATAGTTTTAATTGATTGTAAATAAATTCATAATCATATTAGCTCTGTAATTTTTCTACTTTATTGTTTTCGATTCTGTTGATTATGCTCATTTAGAGTTTTTGTTCAAAGCATAGAGCTTTTGTTCTTTACTCGAGTTAAAAAATAATAAAATAACAGGTAAAGAGTTAAACGTTATGAACATGTTATCATAACCTCATTTTAATATTCAGCTCAATAAAAAAATAAAAATCAAATTCGATGAAATGACTGGGCGAAAGTTCAAAAACGTTTCAAGTCTGTTTCAGTTAATCCTTGACCGGCACTTAAGCGCTTGGTATTTCGGTTCATTTCGCAACGCGTCCCGTTGCGAACAGACGCGAATTGTTGCAAAAGGAAGGTTAGCGGAAAGGAAGGCGGGATAACTCTAATGATGAATACTAGTCGTTAAGATTTGTTGAGATCGCTATCGAACTTGATTGCGTGTGGAAATAGGTCGCATGTAATATGCCTATTGATTTAAGAAACATTGTTTGTCAATAATATTCAAATGTGAAGCCTTAGTGAGTTGTTGAAGGGCAAGCTAGGCTAATGTAAGGAAACGCTTCGAATGCCTTTGACTAACCGCTTAAGCGTCGAAAATCATAATGATGCTTGGAATCCTGTAAGATAAACTTCTTCTAGAAATTAATGTTATTGACAATGTTTATTCCCTCTACTTTCAACTTTTTTAATTGTTTTGTTTGCTCTCTTATACTTAGTCCTTTCACTTTTAATGAGGGATATAACAAAAATGTAACGTTAGTACGGATACTATGTTGGAAACGCTGTATTGTGTTGTTGACACCTACATAAAGTTAAAAAATAAGCAATAACGTTTCCCTAAATCAATAACTATGGTATTACCCAGTGATACTTCTGAACATGTACACAATCAAGGAAAATCCGTAAATTCTCAGGTTTAATGCCCAACCTGACATCTCGTCACGATTTCTAGATAAATTCCAGATTAATGTAATAATAACTTCGCTAAACAATCCTCTAAACTTACTAGCATTAAGCTCGAACAAGGTTATACATAAATTTGCATTGCATTTCAAAGAGCTGGGCCTATTTCACTTTCTTACTTGGTTCAGACTGCTTTAAGACACTATAACAAACGAATTCCTTGTCATTTGGACACACAGAAACTTCAGTTTTTATCCTTAACTTATAAAGTTCATTATTGGCTGACAGTGTTGATAGACAGAATCATTAAGAGACTGGACACTCGCTTGAGGAGAAAACCTGTCCGAACTATAAAGAGTAAATTACTGGAGTACCCCGAGCCTTATGTAGATGAGAATAATTTTCCTAGGTGTAAATTGGCCGGTGATTGTTTTTGAGTTTCATACAAAACTCTATCAGCTTTTCGGACTTTTGTATGGAAAGTCAATTTTTGTCTGTTTTCGGAAAAGTCGAAGAACAAATGTTGTTGTTTATGGTGTTAGTAATCTACTCCTGTGAGGTTGATGTTTTACAAAGAACCCTAAAGAATGCACAATCAAACTGTTAAAATTTTAGAAAGTGTTATAGTCAGGTGGGGTAAGTGAAACACCGGGGTAAGTGAAACACCCAACCATATCTAAGAAACTATCGTAGTTTATTCTCAAAGCGATGTGTCGATAAATCAGGAATGACGAATTACTGCCCTCAATACAACACAGATATCGCTGCGATCATTAAACTAGCTAGTAAACCAAAAAGAAAATTAAGTTATGTGATAAAATGAAAATTACGTTTTTTTGATAAATCTTTGAAACTGGACCCCATTTTATTAGAATTTGATACATTTTGGATGTTAACGGTTTAAAATGATCCTTTTGTCCTATTTTTAATTAAATTGACTCAATATTTAAAGCTATTTTGGCCACTGTTTCACTTTCCCCTTGTCAGGGGTAAGTGAAACACTTCTTAGCCTTTATATTCTTTTCGTGATTTTGTTGCTGAATGCAAGTCTTTAGATATTTATATTCATACCGTTAAAGGCTGATTTAATGAGGAGTACATTGCCTACACAGCTACTTTAATTGCGAGTTTTACAGCTTTACTAAACCTTGTTAAATAAAAATAAAGTATGTTTCACTTACCCCACCTGACAATATATCCTTCTAAACTTCCAAAAGCTAAAATGATGGGCCTACTGCCAGTCAATCAAGCTTTACCACGTAATAAACAACATTGCCCCTTTACCTTTCTATACTTCTATTATGAAAGATTTATAGCTTAATGGTTTTAGAAACTACAGTTGATGTTTTCAGAGAGCCCTAAAGGTGTTATTTAGAAATAAGTCACAGTGAAATTGACGAGGAGCGCTAACTAGTCAATGGGCCACTTGTATGAAGGCGACAGTAATTGCAAGCCGGCATTTCAAGTTTTACGCTGAGCTTTTTATAGTAAATTAAACTATAGAAAAAAAAGTTAAGCTTCAACGGGAATTTGACAAAAATATGAAAAACATAACTTTCACAGATGCTCACACTGGATGCCGGCTAAAGACAAGGGACGACAACCCATAAGTACGACTAGTATTGTTAATAATTCTTATACAATCCCCTATCAAAATAAATATTTAATTTGTTACTAGCGACCCGCCCTCGCTTCGCTTCGGGTCCTTCCTTTTTTGCCAATTTCGAACTTCCAACAACACCCAAAAAGAAAACAAATACCTTCAAGGCGTCACCTCTATTCGCTCCAAAAGTCTGTTTCTGTCCCGTTCGAGTCCCGTCATCGGTGATCCCGTAATTATTTTAAGAAGTAATTAACTACAACAATATCTAAAAGAATCTGGGGGCCTATTACAAAAATAACGTACGCAATTGCGTAACGCAGTCACTTGGCCACGATAATCGTGCTCAGTTCGTCAGTTACTGGTAGATAATAACAAACATTTTGAATTTGGCTATCGTTGCCCAAAAACGAATGATGTCGGATACTCTAGAGAAAACCTGCCAAACTTACGCAATCACTTCGCGATATCGCATACGCAAGTGCTTTGTAATAGGAAACAATCAAAACGAAGCACGGACGCAGCTGCGTGTATCGCATTAAACTTTTCGTAATAGACCCCCTGATAAATTAATAATAATAAATAAATAACTTTAAAAATAATTATTGGTGCGATTATCACAAAGATAAATATTTGTGATTAGCACCATGGCAGATTTAAAGAATTTCAGACAAATTACATTTTATACACTTTCAACAATTATCGTTATATTTCAACCAATTTACAGAAAACCTTGACATATTTATATTCATAAACCATCCTCATGAATTACTCTATCTATTGGAGAAAACCGCATTAAAAATTGTGCAGTGTTTTTTAAGTTTATCGCGAACAGACAGAAAAACAGCGCGTCGGCTTTGTTTTATAATATGTAGTGATTGTTATTTAGATCATCATGATTGTTTATGGAATCAATTAACGGTCTATATAAAACTAATATCAATTAAAAAACATTTAGCGAATTCGTAACAGTTCTAGATTATATTAGGAAATGTGAGCTTGTCATAATAAAGTGAACCGATCAGAAAATTACATCAGAGCAATAAAGATTTCTTTGAGTGTTTAATTAATAATAAAACTTATATCGGGTGATTAAATCACTTGTATTACTTGATTACTGTTACGTCTGTTGTAACACACATCTCTTCAATCAGTTTTTTGCTTTCCATGTCAAAGTTTGCGAATATCTTACAGTGAATAACCGCATGTTACGCGTCAAAGAATACTCACAAAAAATAAACCGTTATGTGATATTATCGCATTTTTTGTTGCATGTAAACAATCTTTGAGATAAAGTTGATTTCGTAGTAATGGAAAAATAAGAGAATATATTACTTACTTCCTTTTGTATTTTTAAGTAAAAGTTGTGCAATGGCGACTTATGCTTTGCTATTTCTTTGTTTTGTGTTAAGTATCGTGTCGTCATAAGGAAAAGAAAGAGATATCACCAACTTTAAACTTAATTGACGTCTCTGAGTACGGCAGTGTAAGTCCCTGCATGAAATTTTTTCACCGCGTTTTGAAAGTGAATTGTACTGAATAAGAATAGCATTTTTATTCAGAAATCACCCACGTAATTTGCTAAATTTGAAGAAAAAAATGCTAACCAACTATTTCTTTTCGTGACCGACTATAAAATATTACAAATAAGGTAGGTACTAACAACTTGATTTATCAAATTACAAACTCTTAAGCAAAAAAATGACCGAAACATGTCCAATTCCTGGAGCTAATTTAGTCAAACAAGTCACGTTAAGTTGAATAAGCCACGACTTGATGTCATCTAACATTTCAACTTGACCCGGTGATGTCATTGCCAAAAGCACATTCAACTTAAAACACGTTTGAATATTGTACATAACGTGTACAAAACGTGTTTGGACTTACCCTAAGTTGAGTAACGTATTTTAGGAAAAATGTTATTTATTAATTTACTTAATATTTAACTGAAAAAATATTAGAAAAAATCGACTCACCCGTAGCAGCTCAGACGGGACTACGCTACGCTACGGGTGTCGATTTTTTTCTAATATTTTTTCAGTTATATTAAGTAACTTAATATATAAAAATAGCATTAAATAGCATTTCGCATATTTTTGAATAGAGGTGATAATTGCTTCAATTAAAACAAATCTGTCCTTTTTTGGTTTTATTGGTGATTTTATTTTATTGTATTTGAATCAAGTTTTAGTATTACTCATAGGTTGTTTGATTTAAGTCGCGTACGAGGCTAACTGCATTTCAAAAATAAATATGACATAATTACATGACAACATGCTGGTAATGGCTGTGTGATATTAATAAATTTTAACAATGTCACAATCACGTATGATTATAATAATGCAAGTAAATAGGTACAACGAATGTAAATATCATGAAAGAATATTATAATAAAAAATATATACAAGGCCTACCGTATATAATAGCGAGATTTTTTTTTCGAGATTTCAGAGTTGGTTCCATAGTAAATATTGTTCAATTTGATGGTCCCTATCTATCATATTCGGCTTTATAATGCTTTTACCAAACACCTTGTATACCTACTCCTCACGGATGAAGTTACTTTAGAGACGTTTATTATTATTGAACCAAAATCAACACTTATCATCACATGATTCATTTTGACAACATCGAAAATTAAAAGCTGATACAAGATCTTAAATCATTCAGCAACTTTTCAACATCTTTCAAAGCACACCAAAAGTCAATGACTGAAGCAAAAGTTTTAATTAAATATAGCTCTAATTTCAAAGGCATAAGGATGTAAGTTACGCGTGATAGGCTATCGAGTGAGCTTTTTCTTGCGAGTATCAAATTACCCGCTCACACGGGAACAGGCAGCATACCGTGACGGAGTACGCGAATGTAAGTACGCATTCACTCGTTTCGCTTTAATGGCGAAGTTAAAAAATCGGTGAACAAGCTGGTATAATAGAGGCTAAGTTGCTTTACTTTTGATAGTCCTAATAAAAAAAGAACTGTATTCAAAAGTATTAAGAAAATGTTGTTAAATGTGTTCGTGGCTTATGCACTCAGTGGTCGACGCACCTGTGGCCGATGCACCTGCCCCCTGATTTTGCAACTATGTTGCAATCAACTCTAACAGAAATCGCAGTTACATTGCTGCTTTAGTAAGAACCAAAGTGACAACTATCTTACTTAAAGCAGCAATATAACTGGGGTTTCAATCGTTTTCAATGGAGAATTGTTAGCAACAGTGTTACGTAATCAGGGGGTTAGTCAGTTTAATTTGATTTGGTGCAATTTATAATCAATTGTGCTGGTAGAAATTATTTGAATCGGGTGCATTGGCCACCGGTGCGTCGTCGTCCATTGGATACATAAGCCACAATCCTGCAACAACGCCAAGCTTATAAATATTTGAAAATCTTTGATCAAAGCAATAACAAAAAATACATAGGTACCTACCTAATATAGCTATTTTATTCTGTGTGTGAGTAAGTATTAATTTCACCGCCAAAGTGTTTAGTTCTTAGTTAGATTAAATAAGTATGTATAATAAAAAAATGGGTTCGTGGCTTTAAGCACCCAGTGGTCAACGCACCTGTGGCTAGCTACCACCTTATGACGCCATAACAACAATAAAAAATTTGCTGTGTTTCGGCAGGTAGAGGTAAAATTGCCAGTTCCTCAGTGATGAGGATTCCGGGTGTAGCCGCTTCCACCTTTCGGCCTTATCGTCACTTAACATCAGGTGAGGTGAAGGCCAATCACTACCCCGTTGTGCATAAAAAAACTCAATTCGTGCAATCATCGTCGCTGCCTTTAAAATCGCAGTAAGTAATAAGCTTAGGACAATAATTATGTTCCTGTTATTACATTGTCTATGTATTGATATAAATAATAAGCAACAAAAAGTGGTATATAGCTGAACGTACACAATGACAATACAGCAATATAATTTACATTTTCACACATAAACACGAGGGAAGCCAATAATTATTGCTTTGTAATAATAGATACCCACAATTGATACATACCAATCATACCATACAAAGTATTTCAAGACAAAAACGCCATCTGTCTTTTACAGAAGTAATTAAATCATAAAATTCTGTAAATGATTGCTTCCGTTACATCGAAGTATAAGACGTTGAATTTTTTATCAGATTTTTGTAGAAAAATCCAAGAAAATAACATCAAAAACTATTAATAAAATCGCGTTTGTACCAGTTTTTTTTCTCGCAATGTAAATAAGTAGGTAGGTACTTACATTAATTTTATAATGAAATGTGTGTGTTTTTACGGTTCCGTAGCCAAATTGGCAAAAAACGGAACCCTTATAGATTCGTCATGTCTGTCTGTCTTTCTGTCCGTCCGTATGTCACAGCCATTTTATTTCTTCGACAAACTTTATTTCATTAGAAAAAACTCTTCGACAAACTTTGATGGATACCAATTAGATTTTCTGGTTATTTGGTTAGATTTTAACATTTCAGCATATTTTCGAAGGCTATGGGGTTTAACTAAAATATAATATTTGCAAGAAAGGCTAATACCGCATCTGTCTATAGATTATAATATAAGATATTTATAATAAAATTACCTAACTTTACTGACCGAGCGAGTGCGAAGCGTCTCTGCTTCAGCTTGGGCAAACATTCTTTCGTATGTCCTTCCGGCGGCTGTCTTTCCGGCTGATCGTTTGTTCTCCTCAGGTCGCATTTCTCAACCGATTCTAGTAAAATTTTGTGAGTAGGTTTGATCATTTATATATTTTTTTTTTTTCTAGCTACCTAGTTTTTAAAATTTCAAATGGCGGAGATATGTTAAAAAACATATTTCACCAGTTTTGAAAAATTCTCAAAAATGTAACAAAACCTTTTTGTTAGCGGTGCAAAGTATTTTTTTTATTTTTATATTTAGAAGACTCAAAAAAAAATTCATCAATCAAAATATTTCTAGCCAATATTCGAAATTGTGACTTTGTAACAAAATCTTAGGACTGCGTAGGTATATTATTTGTACATTATACATAGATACTTATTACCTAGTTGTTTTTAAAAAACAAACAATTTGAGCTACTTTTTAACGCGAGGTCTACAGCCACTACTAGTTCATAAAAATAATTCAAAGAAGGCGTAATAGTAAGTAATATTAAAATCAATTGAGTATAATAAAAAATGTCAAACACTCGCGTGCTACAATGTTACAAAATAAAACAAAGCTTTTCATCTTTCCTATCTTCGTACGAAAAGCTTTTAAAACAAAAACAAGTAATTATATGTGGTTCTAAAACACACAGCGTTGGTTGAAGAAGCGTCTATCAATCTCGCCATTAAATTAAAGTAAATAAGGCTACTAACGTAGTTAGTCCTGATAAATCTATTTCTTTCACTCGCCCAGTAGGCTGTATGTTACCAATTCCCATGCAGCACCTTTCAGTGACTGACAGATGACAGAAATCGTTCGTTAATAGTACCTACTTAGCGCCAAATTGTAAACAACTTTCCCCACAAAATTTACTTCACAATATTTATGAATACTTGAAAATGTTTATAGTAAAATATTTGATGTGTGTGCAAGCTGGGCGGGCGGTCAGCGTTAGCAGTGCTCGAGCCAGATTTACGACTCGTCTGCTCCGGCCCACTGAATTGCACATACTTACACAAATTACTTTTACCACAGAATAAATAATAGTAGTAACGTGTTTTACTACTAGTTGTCTGTCAGGCGAGGAAAGATGTTTGTGTCTGGTTGCTTGGAAAACTATGGGTAAAGGATTTTGAATGTAACTGGGGGCTTAAAATGGCACAAAAAAGCTACGCGTATTTTGACTTTGATTTTGAATTAAAATATTCGTAGTAAGTACTCAAAAACAATAAGACCGTGTTTAGTTGCATATCACTGTTTCATCAATATCACACTAAGTGTAACTTGGTATTTAGTATAAAGTTAGCTTAGACAACTTATGGTATAGAATAATTACTACCACGCAGCATTGTAGAGGGTGAATGTTAAGTAAAAGTAAAAAGTGGTTGTTAAGAATATGTTAAAAGTGAAAAGTGGCTGTTATAAAAAAAAGGCTTAGCACCATTTACTACATGTCCCGTTTCACAACTTTTCCACCTCGTTAAACTACGCTATCTATATGTAAAAGACAGAATTTTATCAGTTTAAGTTGTGCTTATCGAACGGATAAAAAGCTTCCACAGGAAATTGCTGGGTGTAATAAGGCATTTAATAGTAATTCAAATTGTCTACAAGAAAACTATACCTATTCATTTAGCAGTGTTAAGGCGCAGCAGATTATAACTCTATAATAACGTTGAGTTTTTACAACATGTTACAAAAAAACCCTTAAGACGCATATGGTTCATAGGTTGTTAACTGCATTGTGACAACCGTAGAACTAAATTGCCTTTTGCTTTTATTGCCAGTTAGTGGGATTAATTATCGAAAACAATTGTATAATTGTGTGTTGTCATTGTGCAGTTTTCCATACAAATATTTTTTTACGAGTTATCATGAAACATCCTGTACTGTACGTTAGTTCAATGTCTAACAAGAGCCACCAGGGACTCATTCTCAGATATACTTACGTATTTTTACATTAAAATTAAACATTAAATCAGTCTTTACATTATTTAACTAATAAGCGGAATTATCCTACGTTTCACGTTGGAGTTGAGAGTTCTTTGATCATCATCATCATCATCATATCAGCCGCACGACACCCTCTGCTGGGTATAGGCCTCCCCTAAGGATCTCCACGACGATCGGTCCTGCGCTGCCCGCATCCAGCGGCTTCCCGCGACCTTCACCTAATCGTCGGTCCACCTTGTCGGGGGCCTACCCACGGAGCGCCGTCCGGTGCGTGGTCGCCATTCCAGAACCTTTCCGCCCCAACGGCCATCGGTTCTTCTCGCTATGTGTCCCGCCCATTGCCACTTCAGCTGAGCAATCCTTCGAGCGATGTCGGTTACTTTAGTTCTCTTGCGGATCTCTTCGTTTCTGATTCGATCACGCAGGGAAACGTGGTCGCTAACTATGGGTCTCATAAGGAGGCTCAAGGTCACCCAGCGTGCAATGGAGAGAGCCATGCTCGGCGTTTCCCTGCGTGATCGAAAGTTCTTTGATAGGGGATGAAAAACATTGGCCAAACTTAACTAAAATTTATTCTGAAAATACTTATTCAATAATTTGCAAAAACAATTTCTAACATTTAACTCTTATATCTTTACCAATGTATGAGTAGAAGCATAAACTAAATATTTACGCTAGTATAAATAAGTGTATGAGTAGAAATAGGTACTCTATTGAAGATGGACATCGGAAATTGTAACACTACACATGTTTGCTGGCAACAATAGAACCCCACAATCACTGTCACTTTATATTTGACAAACGCACTAATAAATTAATTGAATAACTGTTCCATTTCACAACTGCACTCGGAGAAGACCACAAGACTTAACTTACATGATTGATATTTATGATCCGCCATTGCATAATAGCCCTACAACGAAGTTTATTTAATTCTGTCTCAAAACAAGCGTCATTTAATTTTAAATGTCAATAAATATGACCTATAAATTGCGATTTATCGGTTAAAGGTTCGATTTGGTCAGTGCTTTAAATGTTGTGCAACAAGTGAATGTGTGTTTCGAAATTGTGTGATATGTTTTGGACAGCTGTATATGATTTTAGTTTCGAGTAGTTTTTTTTTTAATTTTGGACAACATTAAATATATTAATCATCATCATATCAGCCGCACGACACCCACTGCTGGGTATAGATAGGTCTATAATATATTTTTCACTTCTCATGCTCGTAAAGTCAGTTCTTATGTTGGGTATAGGCTGCATAAAATCGCTTTTCATGCTCTAGAGCATAAAGTAAAATCTTCGTCTAAGTTCAGACTTTAAGACAAAGGTCGTCAGGTAAACAGCCACACGCAATTAAATTTCGTTAAATAAACTTGTTATTTTCTTCATTTTTATACATAATCCATGTTCAATACTTTTTTTTTCAACCTTGATGATTTTTTTTTTTCTATTTTTGATTAGGGGTAACAAATGAAAGGCCTTGATGAGCACATTCCAAAATTATATAATTTGTCACTAAAATTTAAGAAAAAAAAATATTTTTTGAATATGGGTATCAAATGACAGCCCTTGATGAGAACGTCCCAAAAATATGTAATTTGTCACAAAATTTAAGAATTTTTTTTTTTAATTTTTGGATATGGGTATCAAATGAAAGGCCTTGATGAGCACATTCCAAAATTATATAATTTGTCACTTTTTTCAATATTGTTGAAAAAAAAAGTTTAATTTCCTATTTCCTCACAATCGAAGTGAAAAGCAGAGTGTATAACTCGTACATAAAACCCATTTTATGCACTTGTTGTACAATCTACTATATGAATGAATGAAAACAGATGAATGAAACACTTTTGTTATGAAAAACAGAGATAATGGTGGTAAGGTAACACACTACTCCGACCTGAGACATTTAGAAAAGTAAATTTTCTATACAGACCTAGCCGGGGATCAAACCAGGAGCTTACAGATGGCGACAGCATGAAAACCGAACCGACATTTAAGACGCAGGTCAGCAGCTATCAGTCCGGCATTAAAATGTATGAAACAAAACCGCCATACGTAATTGTCTACGTAAACAGTGCTATTGTTTTTGTGAATGAATGCAACGAGTAAATTTGTACTGTCAAGCGTAAAGAGTGAATGGATCGTTATTTTGATCGTTACTTCCGAAGAGCTTTGTGCGTTATATGAAAAATAATCTCTTTTTCAAGAATTAGTATTGAAACTTGCATATTTGTCGCGTGATGTGACGACGCATCTATATTATCGCGGTATTGAAAGAAAATTAAAAAAAAATTGCTTTACTCGGTTTTAAGTAGGTACTTAAGAGTCGCATTCGCGCATTTAAAATTATGGATATAATATAAATATTAGACGCCCAAGATCTAATACATCCCAAATATGGGGTGATAAAAACTGACAATCATCTTGTCAACTATAAACCGAGAGAAAGTGACCATTCAATGAAACGTATCAATGGTAGGTGCGATATGAATGGTACAAACCAGAAATTCTGTCTTCGCCATACACGCCGAAGCTGCGCGTTCTTTGTAATAAATATTACTTACTATGTAGTCGCACTGGTATATTACCATTGGAACGTAAAATTGTTTCCCTTTTGAACTTAAAACATGAGTGAAATCGAGTTTTATTTTTATTTCATCGGTTTAATCATGGTTGTTCGAATGATACTTTATAAGGTTGGTAGTAATTTTTGCACCTTTTTTTAAATGTCGAAGAAAATTAATTTACGCTCAGGTATTTTTGGACCTACTGTTAAATTTAGAAATAACTGTAGGGCCTAAACATCACATGCATGTAAGAGGAAAAAAACAAAAATAGCAGTAACTTTCTTGCATGCTCGTGCTTTACTAGGAATTTTAGAATTTATTTTTGCTTTAGTTTGCCCATTTATTTTTAATTTTCTTAGAGCAACGCGGAAGAAATTTTTAATTAAATTGAACTTTTAGCTAATTTGTCGTAGTACTTAATAAATACACATTATTAAGTAATACGTGATGTGCCACTTGGAATGTTCCTTAGCTACCGGTAGGATTGCAATCGTGTGTACCAATAAATAGTGGCACTAACGAGGTCAAACGGTATTGTACCAGTCCCAACATAATGTTTCGGGAAGTTCAGATTTCACCACGTTTAAGGTAAGGTCAGTGAAATGAAAACTTTATAACAGCCCAGTCATAAATAATCCGTTCATAAGGCAATAGATATCATTAGCTACCAGACGCCACCTAATAAGGTAGATCGCTGATTATTTTTTTTATTGGTTGTCGACAAACGGACATGAGAGTGATGGAATCTAGTTTTACAACTACCTAGATATCCCTATATTTCTAGTGTCCGTGTAGGGATCTGTTTATGTGAACCCTGAATCCTGAACTAACCGGTTTAAGTTAGAAAAATAATTTGAAAAATAAGATTGTTCAATTCGAAAATTCCATAGAGCAATGCGGGCTTCCGTTTTTTAAAACCCCTTTTCAGTCTTTGTTGTAAAAAAAATTTTTTTTTATTTATTTCTTATTTGCAAAATAGTTGAACAAACGTCATCTAAAACTATTCTTAATTTCAAGTTGATACCATTAGTAGTTCTCGAGATATCCAGCTGTTACAGACAGACAGACTGAGTCACACCATAAGGGTTCCTTTTTACCATTTTGGTATGGAACCCTAAAAAGGGTCTTATTAAATTAATCATTCTAATATACAAAATACAAACTACGTATAAAACTCATAGGTCAAATATAAAAAGATATATCGTTAACACTTGTCCCAAGCCGCAGGCAAAAACAAGTATCTCATCATAACCCAATAACAAACATTTGAATTTCTATTGTTACTATTGCTAACATAACATCTATGCAACATGTTACATTACAAAACCACCAATGGTTTGACGAGTCAGCTAATGAATTCATCTAAGTAATTGTACGATTTATCAGATATTATGTACACGGCATCAAATATTTGTACACATCGCATTGTCAGATGGCACCGCCTTTTGGTCGGATCAAAAGTCAACATCTATGTACAAACACTAATAAATAAACACTAGTAAATTAAACGTTACCATATTGCACTTTCACCCAACAGCATAAGGCTTTTAAGGCTTGTATATCAGCGTTCTTTATCGATGTTGTATCGACATAATGGGTCCGATAGTCGGAAAGTATTTCCTACTGATATAATTGATACGATTCACCATAGAACTATGGGGTTAGAGGTTAGGGGTTATATAATGTATTGATGCAATGAATTGTTGAAATACACAGCGACGGAGATCGCCGATCTGTTTTATTAGCGTAACTAGTTACAATAACGATTAATTTATTATACTTTATAAGGGGAAAATAATGTTTTACGTGTAACACGGTAAATGATGGAACTTGTAAGTGGTTTATTTATGAAACTAATTATTGTTGATAAAATAGTTGTTTTATAGTTTAATAACTATTGTCAATCAATGCGAGAAAGTGATTTGCAACCGGAAAAACTATTGCTTTCTCTCTCTGATGCAAATATTTACTTGTGGTACTTAAATGTTTATAAATTATAAATTATTTGGTATGGTACTTATCGATTCAAATCAAGGAGATTATAATGTTGCATGTCACGGCACGGAAAAATTCAATGTTTTTTGGAAATATTTACACCAAATGTATTAATAGAAAGCATAAAAATCACACTTTTTTTAATTGTCCAGAAGCGTAAAACGCACATCTTAAAATTTAAATTATTAAAACAAAGGACGAACCGATCTCCGTAAAATGGTGCCGAGAACTCCAGGTTCTGTCTTACCGATATACCAGTAGATATGTTTTACCTGAAATGTAAACATTTTCTTATTAATATTGTAATATAATTAAAAGTAAGCACAACGACAGAGTTACAATAATAATATAATACCTACCTAGTAACAAATTAATTTTAGTATCGCATGATACGGTGTGTACGCCAAGCACTAAAAGCGCAGCTAGGTGATATTTTTTTTTACGAAAAACAAAATCTTGCTCATTTACGGAGATGTCGCGTGCGGCGGCGGCGTGGCACCGAGCGGCGCGTTTTTTCCGTTTACAGAGAGGCGGGGCACGCATCGGCCCGCATCATCGCACGCTTATAGCAATTTACGTGCAGTGCACGCGGCGGGCATGCAACACCGCGGGCAATGCCGCGTGCGACGAAGCGAGCATCGCCGCAAGTTCAAGCGAAACGTGTAAAATCGATTCTCACGCCCTTATACAGCAACGCTTATGTTTAAATTCCTTCCGGTGCATAAGGTCCATAGTATCATTACGCGTCTACAGTATCATTTTGTCCATAGTATATCATTACGTCTAAAGTATCATTTCGTCTATAGTATCATTACGTCTACAGTATCAAAATGTCCATAGTATCATTACGTCCAGTTTCTCGTATACTTTGGGTAAAAACTTTTTACACACTTTACAGGCCATTTCAGTTTTCGATGACTCATATGAGTGACCTTAATGAAATTTCTAAAAAAAATATTTAGTGCAGGCTGCGCCGCACAACGCGGCGCCCAAAACGTCCCGCGACACCGTAAACGATAATTACATTTTCACAATACATTTTATTTTATAATTTGCGATTTCTATATTTTGTACTTATAAAATGAAATTCTTATTACTTAAATATCCCATTAATTGGTGTAAGTGATATCGTTTTATGAACTCCATAGCCGTATGTATATAATGGTGTAACTATATTGACATTATTCAGACAGCCACTATAGAATAGTAATCGTTTACTATTTGATAAGTTAATTCATTTTATTATAGAACCCATAGAGATAATGTTTGTTACCATTAATTTAGTCAAGTAATCAACTATTTGTTACTGATTAATGTGCCCTGTCTTACTATGGGAAATTTATGTGTTACAATATTGAATTTATTTGAGTGTTTGTGAAACATTTGTATCGTAATTGAGGCAATAATTTTATTTGATAGTTTAGGACTGCATCATTATTTTGATGTAGATCTGTCTGTCAGATTGTCAGAAATTTACATCGTTTTAATCAAGACTAGTCACTTTCAATTTGGTTTATAGTTTTGTAGTGTTTTTTATGTTTTTCTTCTGAAAATAACTTAGAACTTTGTTCTTTAGTATAGGTATAATATAGAAAACTAAAAATAGCAAAAACAATTCATTTATTTTTTTATTTTTATTAGTAAGTAAGTATTCGGTAGATAAAGTTGGTTTGTGTGTTTTATTAATTATCACGTTAAAAGTGAATCAAAAAGGAAATTTAATAAGTAAAAAATGTCTACTTAAGCACTTTGGTAATTTGTTTTGTCGTAGTTCTTTAAGATTATGTTCCAAAAACTTTGATATAAAAAGTCCTTTTTTATGTCATGTTTAAAATAATAATTCAAAATCCGAAAGGGACTAGCTATTATTTTGGATACAGATTGCTATCTAACCTTCTTTGACTAATCAACTAGACTTTGCTAATCTGTGGCGAAATTATCATCATGGACTAGACCAGTCCCTCCCACGGCAGAATGCAGGTTTGTGTAATTTGTCTAGTTCTCAGATAGTTCCAGCGGGCAGCGATAAAATTAGAGCCGACGATTCCATAAAATCTAAAGGAATGCGATTACGCAAATGGCTCACAATGGCCGATAAATTACGCGACAAAGTGTTATAAATCACTTTGGAATAACTAGCTACTTAATCTTATTGTTTTTAAATAAATATTTTATTTTATTTGTTAGTTCTACAGATTTGATTCCCATTTACGTTTACGCGTTGTCATACAAGACCTAACCACTAGCAGAGATGTTATGGATATGACATTTCGGATCTGGATACGGATACATACAGACTTAAAGAAATAATATTTATATCGGTTTCGGATACGGTTACGTACGAATAGATTTTTTTTTCGGATTATTCATTATTCTCGGTTATGGATATTAGATTTGATAGATAGATTAGATAGAGATTAGATATTAGATTTTTAAGAAATTGTAAAAGAAAAACTCACTAGAAATAATAAACAAACTTGCATGTTTATTTATTATTTCTAGTGAGTTTTTATAGTGAGTGACGCGAGCGGCTAGTGTATCGGCTCGGTATTGTTTCTCATTTAGCCTCCGCCTCTATCCGAAATTATCCGCAACTTTTATATCAGATTCGGTTACGGTTAGATTTTTATTTCGGATATCGAATAGTTTCGGTTACAGTTAAGTAGCTCCTCAACATTCCTGACCACTAGCATTGCTAAATTATCACCAATAGTAAATTAAGTTTAGTTTTTATTATTATGATGGATAGTACTCAATTCTTTTAAAAAAAGTAATACAGTAGTTAGCAGACTTATTCCGTAAGGTCATAGTTAACAGATCAATATAAGTATATTATTTTTTAAATATATTGAACTCTACGACTAAAAAGCTTTAGACGAAACCGCGATTGAGTTTTTGAGGAGGTTTTCTGCATATGCTGAAGGGCATGTAATGTAGGTACTAACTTTATTTGAACTAGGTAGGTAGGTACTAACTTTATTTGAACTAGGTAGGTAGGTACTAACTTCTTCCGTTTTGCGAACATCTACCTAATAATTTTATTTCACCATATTTTGCCAAGTCCCTCGGAGTGCAAAGAAGCATTGATTACTACGGTCTATCCCATAAATCAATCAATTTGAGCGACTGGATCTCGAGCCCTACGACGACGGTATACATATCCATCAATTTGCACGATTCAACGCAGATGGATTGCCAGACAACAAAACCTGCGCGACAAATTCTTTGCTAGAAATGCATCTATCTACTAGCAATTTGTATTTAACAACTGAAAAGTAAACATTGTGCTTTTAGATATTCTAACGGCCGAATACTCAAAGGCTTCTTAGCTAAAAAATCTTAATTTAAGGTCTCCATAACTTTAAGGAAGCTACTTATATACTTACTTGAAAAAATACTAGAAAAAATCGACTCACCCGTAGCAGCTATATATTAAGTAACTTAATATATAAAAATAGCATTGTGAATGCAAAAAACTAAAAAATTCAAAATTTAAGGAAGCTGTCAGATACGTAGAGTTTCTGTCGAATCTGACAACTTTTTTTAATTTAAGGTGGTCTTAACTTTAAGATTCGTTTAAGTATTTGGCGGTAACTCCTTGAAGTTCAACAATCTAATGTAATGACTAATGAGTTACTTAATGCCGCCGGTAACGATTAATTGCGATTGTCAATATTTTCGTTAATGCCATGGTCGGAGGCGATTGTCAATCGCTTCAATTGCACGTGTAAATGATCAATTTTCGCATCAATGAGCGTCAATGACTTAATCGCAAATGATCTTAACCGGAGCGCTTTACAATAGTACATTACAGCCGTGAACGGGAAGCTAGCGATTGCATTGTCGAGGATGGTTTGAAGCCCGAGCCGCAGGCGAGGGCTTTAATCATTCGAGGCAATGCAAGTAGCTTCCAGAACAAGGCTTGTATAGTGCTTTTCTCAAGAAATGCGAGGAAATAAAAAATTAAAAAAACTTTTTCCAGTTTTCCAAACCATGAACTGGTTATAGCATTTGATATATCTTTCTTTTGATTTTGATGGCAGTAAGTTTTCTATTATTAATTTTGCTTCTGCTCTCAAACTTGGTGGCGTACATTCAATTGCCGTATCTATTTCACTGTCAGAACTCATTTTGTTATTTATTACACAATATAAACTGTATCGATATCAAATATACCGCTGAAATAATTATTCCCGCCAGTTTTTTTTTTGGGTGCATTCCAGCAGTTTAATCGCTCGAAGCGCCGAAAAGCAAAATGAGATTTATCATAGACAAATCCTCTGAGTAATCTTGAATTACGTGCAGCGCCATCTACCGCCGAGAAGCAAAAACCCATCTCATTTCGCTTCTCGGCGGTAGATGGCGCTGTACATAATTCAAGATTACTTAGAGGATTTTTGTCTCTGATAAATCTGGTACAATACAATGTAATATTTATTTATTCTTATAGTAATATACTCTGTGCGCACCATTTTTTTATTGTATCGTTATTATAGTACCTATTAAATAATTTTACCTTTATAATATTAACTATCTTGTCGTTGGCTTGCGTGCCAGAAAAAAGGAACTAAAGTTATGGCTGTATGGTGCAAATGTACCTTTGCTTTTTTTGTTTTTGTGAACAGCTAAAACAAAAAAAAGAAGTTGCCGCAGACCACCCAGATCATCTTCGCACTGTACCTACTTCCCGCACTGGTTTCTGGTGCGGGAAGTAAGTATTGAAATTCATTCCTGGTCTGAATTTTAAATTTAGAATGTGATGAACCAGACCCCCTCGGAAATGTGGAACGCCCCGCATTCCTTTTTCAAACGGAATGATAAGATTTCAGAGCATAAGTGAGAAAAAGTTTTTTTTTCCCATTTGAACTTGATTCTGCACTGTGCATGTCTTATTTTATTTATTTCGGTCTGCGGAAACCGCTAAAACTCAACCAATTTGGCGTGAACATTTCAGAGCTTGTAAATCTATGGCAACTGCCTGTCGCAGGGCATTCGTATGGATTAAATGTTGGTAATAAATAAAGATTTCCTAAGCGTATGGTACCTATTTGTAGCTAGAAATTCGTTGTTACGAGTACATATAATGTTTTGTTAAAGCACAGATAATATAATTTAAGGTATTATTATTATTTTTTTTATATTTGTCTCGAAATTTTGTCAATCGAAAAGTATCCATAATTTTTTTTGTCAATTTAAAGAATATCAATTATTGATGCTATTTTGGTTCGTTTTAAAATAAAGCCTTGGTCAAACGGAATGCATGCGTGGTGTGCGTTGCAGCACAGCGCGTTGCGTTGGTAGCCTGACGGAAAACGACGTTGTAATGTATGAAATACTGTGGTATACTACACCAAACGCGACTGATGCGCAGCAGCCGCACGGCATTATAATCATAATCATAATTCGGTGTGATATTACCCTCATAAGAAATCGTCCTAATGGGGATGCATACTAAGGAACTAATGGCGCCACAAGCGTATGTCCTAAAATCGTTTGATTGGCTGTTTCAAATATCAAATGTCATTTCTGACGTATTTTAACCAATCAAATCCATTGATAGCGGTCGCATCGCCGCTAGCGCCATCTAGCTTAAGCTTTGCGTGGAGATCCCCATAGAACGCAACTACGCGTATGAATCCGCGATTAAACATACTGATGTCGAATAGGTGTCTAAATTGACATTCGTGCGATAATCGCGTGTCGCGTCATCGGTACGCAATGGTCGCGTCGTTAATTCACGCGGTGATCGTTCGCATTGTATTAGGGCACACATTTCTTGTCATCGCGCGAACACGCGATGGACGTGTAGTCGCGTTCTATTAGGACGATCTAAAATACTCAACGCAACGCTACGCGCTGTACTGTACCCGGTGTGACCTGGGCTTAATTTTGTGTTGGTCTTCATAACAACATTATCGGTGGCCTTTACCATTAAAAGCAGTATCGGAGCTCCAAAGGGACCTAACTCTATTAAGTGCGGGAGCTTGTACTAACAAGTAGGGCCTGGGTATTACTTAGCTTCAATTAACGCTAAAACTGAGCTGATGTTATTGCTAACAACGTAAAGGACGTTATCGGAATGGAATTATGTATGGTAGAGGTAACTTATAAACGTATGAAATTAGTTCCAAGATACTTGATGAAGTTACTGATATTTCTTATAAGTATAAAAATTTTTTTTTTTCAGCATAAATGAGAGTCAGTCACAAGTTGTTATAAGAATAAAATAATTTACGTATCTGTCACAAATAAAGCCTTATAATTCATCTTAATATAGATACACATGGGCGTACCGAGGGGAGTGGGGCGGCAGCTGCCCCTGGATTTTGTTTACCTCCAACTAACTATCAATTGTTATCAATAAAAGTTCTTATTTGCCATACAATAAGGCGGTAAGGTAAAAAGAGTATTGCAATATTTTTGGATCTAGCAAAAGCCTTCGACGCTGTGTCTGTCCCACTCTTGTTGCGTAAGTTGAAAAGCATGGGTATACGTGGAAATCAATTAAAAATATTTGAAAATTATTTAAAGAACCGTTGCCAATGTGTAAAGGTAGGCACGTGTGTCAGCAGCAGTCTTCCGATTGAGTACGGCGTGCCTCAGGGAAGCATTTTGGGACCAACACTCTTCCTTATCTATATCAATGGACTAACTGATTTAAAAATGCCACAGGGTGAAATTATCTCATATGCAGACGACACCGCTCTTGTCTTCTCGGACGTATCATGGGAAAGGGTTTTCACAAAGCACAAATTAGCTTCAATATTGTTAGAAAATGGCTTGCTGATAACAAATTAACACTAAACCTTGACAAAACAAAATATATTATATTCTCAATACGACAACTATCCTTAACTGAAGAATATAACATTGTTGCTCATGACTGCTCCCTATCAAACCCGGAATGTACTTGTATGATACTTGACAGAGTGGATAGTATAAAGTACCTTGGGGTCGTCATAGATGCTCATTTGGACTTTCGAGAACATATAGAATTAGTAAGCTCTAGAGTACGCAGATTAATATATATCTTTAAGTGTATAAGGCATATTTTGGAAACCTACCGCCTAAAACAAATTTATTATGCACTGTGTCAATCCTTGCTTAACTATTGTATAATAAGTTGGGGTGGAGCTGCAAAAACAGTGCTAAAGCGATTAGAAATAGCGCAAAGGGCAATACTTAAAATTTTTACATTTAAACCTTTTCTCTTTCCAACAACTGCATTATACAACCTTTGTGACGTTTTCACAGTCCGTCAGCCTTATATTCTTAACCTTATGATTCGACAGCATACTCAAATTGAATTTGACCCTTTAATACTAAATACTCGTAGGGGATTCACATGTAAACTCGATGATTGGTTTTGTACTGCTTTTAGTCATAGGTTTTCAAAATTTCTCGGTCCAATAGTATACAATGAAGTTAATAAAGTTCTAAACATATATCTATTAACTATTCCTAAGCTTAAAATTATTACATCTAATTGGCTCAAAACCCTGACGTATGATGAAACCGAAAAACTGCTAGAGGTTAGTAAATAAATAAAGGCTAGATAAATAAACTCATTCTGTAACTGAAATGCATTAATAAGTTCATATATTTTTTTAAATATTATATTACGTGCACACACATACATACATACACACACACACACATACACACACACATACACACACACACACACAAACACATGCTGGTAGAGAAAGGAACACAAGACTTTTTTATTAAACTCATTCTACATATATATTATTATATGTTTCATTTAAAGTAGTTTCTTAAAAAAATGGACTTACATTGATCATGTCCAAGGGGTCTGGCGCTGTATGCCGTAATACAGGCTTACGCCTAGCTCGGCAGCAGATACTTATTTATGTTTACATTGTTAGTCCTAGCTTAATTAATTAAGTTAATAAACATGTAATTACTTATTTCATGAAATAAACTATTCTATTCTAAACTAAACAATATATTTGATTTACGATAATTTCGCAAAGGTCGTGAAGGTCGCGGGAAGCCGCTGGATGCGGGCAGCGCAGGACCGATCGTCGTGGAGATCCTTAGGGGAGGCCTATACCCAGCAGTGGGTGTCGCGCGGCTGATATGATGATGATGATGATGACGATAATTTTAATCCCCCCCCCTTCCCCCCCCTGGGAGCGATACAATAGATTTGCCCTCCCCTGGTTACGCCCATGAAGATACGATACCTATATGTATTCCTGCAAATTAATATGGGAAAAGCTGATTAACAGCAGCATTTGCATTGACTGATTTTGTAAATAAACCAAACATTGAAAAACTTTTAGGAGTAAGTAACAATGAGCTTAATTCTTAAAAGTTTTAGGGATAAACAATATAAAATCATCTGCCTTCTCATTTCTGTAGCTGTAAGTATTGCTTTCTATCAATAAATATTCAAATTCAGTGATAGGTGTTTCCTAGTGATCGCTAAGGGCTTTGAAAAATTTGCCAATAAAGTTTAACCCTAAACTGACGAAGAAATATAAGCATCGAAGAATTATAAAAGAAGTAGCAGACTTCAGAATATATTTGCCGTCTGCAGCGCTATTGATTGGAACAGCCAATAACATAAAGTTAAGCCTGTCCGACTAACGATATTACGGAACCCTTACTGAGATGTATGCGATATCTTTGTATGGACACGGCCTTAGTGTTGGACCACATTCCTGAGTTATATCCATACCGATGGATCCGGAATAAATCATGCCTTAGAAAGTTCTGATGTGGAACAATCAGATTGCACTGGCGACTACCCATTGGCATTTTTGATGAGCTATTTGTATGCAGTAGATTATAAGATGTCTACCCTTTAACAAGATGACGCGTAGTGCTTCAGCTTAGATATAATGCACTAGATTTCATCCCCGTGGAATATCAAGAATAACAAATGCCTAAGGCCTTCTCCAAAATCCAGATTCTATAACAAAATTCATTAAAAATTAAAAAGTTTAGTAGAATTTTTATATAGGAATATTAACAAAGTCGAATCTCTTCACACCTAAACGGCTGAACGGATTTGGATGAAATTTAGTTGGTAGACAGATTAGATCCTGGATTGACATATAGGCTACTTTTTAACCTGGCCAAAGGTTCGCCTTTCCTAGGATCTGCGGTTAAAGTCGCGGGTGGCTGCTAGTCTCTAATAATTTCGACGACTAACTTAAAATTCGTATATCTTTTGGTTGAGTAATCCGATTGCAATTAAATAAAAATTAAACGTTACTCCAAAATACACAATTTATTATAATGTAAACGTCAACACGATTAAGTTAGTTCTTTTTACGTTATAAGCGCACAAACATACAGACAAACAGATAAACAGACAAACAGTCAAAAATTCCAAAAATGTTAGAAATGGATTCTATTGGTTATTATCAAACATCCCAACCAGTTTTCAAAATATTTCCTTTGTACAGACAGATCGTTAAAATGAAACTGTGTCACACAGTGATGTATTGCTTACGTGAAAATTACGACTCATATAAATAAATCCACTTATATCTTTAGTCTCAATTAGCGTCATACGATTGAAGTCTAATTGCCGAACGAGTTTCCGTCTTATACCGCTTGACCTAATGACCATTATAAATCACACTTCGAAATTGGAGCGCCACGCAGAGTTCCTAATCTAATAGAGTCGCGTTTGGTTGTAAATAATTTATTTACGAGGTAGGTAAGGTTTTCCTTAACACTTTTTATGGAAAATGTTGTGAGATTTATTTTCCACCAATCAATATGAATGAACTATTATACTCCTAAATGAGTTTTCTTATAAAATCGAAATTGTTATAAAAAAAAATGAATTTAACATTTTAGTTGGGATTAATTTTATGATTGGCTCCTTTTAAGACTTTATTTGAGCATTATTGGCTCCGTGCACTTTTAGCGCCAACTCGCAACTTTGTTGGCTCTGATTTGACCGTTTTGATATGAAATGGCAGCATTGTGACAAAATGTTAAAAATGTTATACCTACATAGGTATTGTACAATTTTGATATTATTTTTGATGTAGTTTTGATTTTATTATGAATTTAATTTATTAAAAAATAGGAATTGGATTGTAGTTGGATTGAAATTAAGTATTTATTTTATTGTATGGACACTGTTTGAAATAAAATGTTTTTTTTTATTGTGTTATTAATGTAAATTTCAAAATTACTGTGATTTGGGTGGACAAAGTGTTGTGAAATCATTTTTGGTCATTTAAATTAAATATGGCAAGTAAAATCTATTCAAAAGAGTGTTTGATTTTGGTTATATCAGGGTTTGTTTACTTCTTTTTTAGTTGTAGATTTTGTAAAAGAAGAGGATAAAGCTACTTTAATAATTTTATTAAATGTCAATAAACATATTTAGGTTCCTGTATCGCTAGTAATAAATTAAATATCGTTTTCAAACAGATTACAGAGCCTACATTATTTCTACTTTTTGCCACCATGAGCGCTGCGATCGATTATTATACCTTCGCACCCAGCGAATACTGAGTTATTTTTATTCATCATCCTTTAAGAATATTTTCAGTCCATGTAATGTAACTGAACAAATAAAACCCCTTCGTTATTCGGGAAACTGCACTTCAGCATTTTTCCACGACTTATAAATTAAATTTAGGGAAAAAAAATAACAAGGCTCATCCGCCTCATCTAGCCTTTCATCTTAAGTACGGTTAAACACTACCATTGTAAGATAGACCTCTCATCCCCTCACTACACAAGGAAATGCTGGAGAGAACAAAAATATCACGGGTCTGAATACACTGGCTGATTTAAGGGTTGCACCCTATACGTCAAGTGCAGAAACTCTTGAGTGAGTAATGCACGGAACCCTCGGAATTCGGCGGATTTTGACTTCAAATTAGGGGATTAGGTGGAATATATCATTTAACAGGTGAATTATTTTAAAAGCTTCTCATAGTGGTCAACATTGTTAGTCTTTTTTGGGTTCCGTATCCAATGGGTAATAAAAACTAAGAATCCACTATCAGTCTGTCTGTCTGTCTGTTCCATCCAGGCTGTATCTCATAAAACGTGATAGCTAGACAGTTGAAATTTTAACTGATGAAGTGAAGATTTATTTCTGTTGTCGCTATAACAAAAAATTAAAAATAGAATAAAATAAATATTTAAGTGGGGCTCCTATGAGAGATATTAGTAGTGTTTTTTTGTCGTTGGAAAAAAATCACGTTTATTGCATCGACGATTGGTACGGAACCCTTCGTGCGCGAGTCCGACTTGCACTTGGCCATTTTTTTTATTTTCTCCACTAACGCACAAACCCTCCTTGTGAATGGACAAAGGCGATGGGTCACACCATAACCCAACATGCGATCTCAATGCGGATTAACCAGGACCAACGGCCTAACGTGTCTTCCGCAGCAAGGAGGAGTATTTTTGGTCACCCATCCGATGACCGACCTTAGCTGTAGTTGCTTAACTTCCACAGATTAGAATACGCCCCAGCACTTGGTTTAAAAAAAATCAGTAGTTTAAACTAAATTTCCAGAGTACAGTTTCACAAATCTAAAAAGAGCTTATAGGTGATACAATAATGACATTATTTTGTTTCCACAGAAAAATTTATTTCGATCATTCATAGATGATCGAAGATTACTCTACTTATTTTCGAACCAACCAACAACACACACAAAAGTTTTAAGTTTTAGTAAATTTGTTATTTATTTAATTATAACTGTACTGGTTTATAAAATTCTGTTCATGTATGCTTTGTTAAGGAAGAGTGACTCCTTCTGGCACAGGTGCCTTGGCACTTAAAAGATGGGAGCCCACCTTTAAATCTCTGTTAATCTATTTTTGTTACAGAAAAAAATCATTTTTTCATTATTATTTTTTTCAACTAAATGAAACTAAAAGTTTCACACTGCGATATTCGTCGTTACGAAAACCGTGGTAATTAATTTCATGCCAAACGTACTTTACTCTTCATCCAAAAGAAAACTACGATAAGTATTAGTGACCTAGAATGTTCTCGTCGAAAATCAATTTTCATTTCAACTCTTATCTGCCTAATGAAAAAGTCGAAAATTAAACGGACAAAGTTAGGAAGTTGGTTGAAATAAAGGTGGGATAATTTCGTGTCTGAGTAGGCTTTTGTCATGCGTGTCAAGTGTAAGATGGCAAATATTGGTACACTTTAGGCCATAAAATATGTCGTCTGCGTGGAAAGTTTTTTTGCTATTCGGGAACAATACTTTTTTTAATGAAAGTATCCTATGTCAACGTGTATGTATATCCTATGACAACGTGTATGTAAAATTTCATGATGATCGGTTCAGAAGTCAAGGCTTGAAGGCGTAACAAACAAACAAACGGACTGTCGCATTCATAATTTAAGTAAGGATTAAGTATATTGACTTATCAAGATTATTTAATTAAAAAAAGTATATTTAAAAACAAAGAAAGGCGAAATGTTATAGAAGGATTCTTAATGTGTATAATTTTTAAATTTGAGATTTTCACATTCACAATGCTATTTTTATACAATACTAAATAATAATACTAGAAAAAATCTAATCAAATTTTTTCTAGTATATTATTTAGTATTGTATATTTTAATTATTTTAGTTAAACTGTTTAGTTTTTAAAGGTTGGTATTGATAACTCATCAAAACACATTTCCTAAGCTGAGTACTGTTATTTAGCAAAACATGTTTCACAAATAATTACCTACACTTTAGCTTAGGAAACCTATGCATGAAATAACTTAAACAACTAGTTACGCACTAATCGTTTAAAGTTATGACGCTGTAAACACTTGCAGTGCTTTTACGCATATCACGTGGCCAGTTATTTCGGCCAGCAGTGTAAAAGATTAAGTACAATGCCAGCCACTTGTTCTTGCAAGTGAGATGTAAGCACAATGTAAGTATGCAAATTCAGGTTTGGAGTGAACCATCCGAATGGTTTCATAATCAATGAGTACCTATCTATAGTGTAAACAAGTATCGTATACCAACTCGTGACAACTTTCGGCTGTGCTTTGGTCACGCGATCACAAAAAGCCGGTGTGTTATACCAGAAGCGCTGCCTGTCTAAATTCGAAAACGGAAAATTCGAGTTATGGCATTGTTTTGAATATGGCAAATTATCGAATTTGGCCTATTTTTGATTCAACGGTAAACAATCAAATATTCTTTATTTTGAGCAGATAAAAATCTGAGATGAAGTTTTATAAACGATCTTGATTATTTTACGGTTAAAAATACGATATTCGTATCTTCACTCGACTATAAAAATATGCAAAGACAAAGAAAATTTTCATTAATTTTATATTTTTTTGATAAAACTTATGCCCATTTGCACTAAACTTAAGTATCGCCTAAGTTCTTGCCTAATTTGTTTAGGCTACTCCTAGCAAAAAATTTGCTTGCACTAACCTTAAGCCATTCCTAAATCCACTTAGGACATTCCTAACTTTATGACCTCGAATAGCAAGCGCCCAACACGTTAGGCGATACCTAAGTAGTATTTTTGTGTTACAGCATGGAGGTTTCCTTAGCCTATCCAACTGTACTTGACAAACAGCAAAATAAAAAAGTATTTTTATGTCATTTTCTGTCATTTGTCAAAGACATTTTTCTTATTATTTTTGGAATGTCAATCTACTCTCCTCTTTAGGGAGTAATTTTTGCCAGTATCAAGTGTTGAATAGTTCAGTGGTTTGACAAATTCAAACAGATTTTGTTTTTTTAAATAATAGATCATAAACAATCTATCATTTCAATCGTTCGTCATTCGATTATCATTCGCTTTACTAGGCAATTCCCATGTTTTGTCACAGCTTAGACAGAACTGTTAGTGCAAACCAAATTTTTAGTTAGGCTGCTCTTAAGCTTAGGTGTATCTTAACTAGGACAAGCCTAACCCAAGTTTAGTGCAAATGGGCACTAAAGTTTACTAATCCCTTATTCACCTATCATATATAGAAAGATAGGTAATGGCATATAGAAGAATATTCAAAGGTTACAATACTCTATGCTTAAAACAACAGCAAAAACATTTAAAAAATGAAAAAGTGAGGTTATTTTCAATACTCTTCACGTAAAGAAAAAGACAGAGACAGAGTTTTTGGAATATACTGGCCTTAAGAGGCTGTTGTGAGCTGTGAACACTGTAGTATCTACTGACTATAGCCCGGTTTCACCTGGGATTCCAGGTGAACGTAATTACCTATTATGTGCGTGCACGGAAAACCGCAATTTCTCCAAGCGGCTCTTTGGAGACCCGTCTGCTACTTCTTCTTTAAAAACTGTGGGAAGAGTTTCCTACAGTTTTTTTAAACACAACATGGAGTTTTCTTTGAAAAACTGATGAAATTAATATTTTATCAATACATAGGCTCGTATTGTAGAATCAAACTCAAATTCAAATCTCTGCTTGAGTACAGTTAGAAAGGGATGGTGCTATTCATCGCATACAGCGCCATCGCTTTCTAACTGTACTCAAGCAGAGATTTGAGTTTGATTCTATAATACGAGCCTTAGTTTAGTTTGTTGGTTTGCGGCACTGATTTCCCGCGGCGGAAGGGCCGCCCGTCTAACCAGGGCCTTAGACAGGGCCAGTTTGTTTACATCAACAAACAAACTCTAAAAGTATAGTGACTTTGTTTAGTGGCTTAATTTCCAGTGTAAATAGGGCAAATAAAATTACGTCTAATGTTTAAAGGTTATTAATTTAGATGAGCCTTTTCATTTAAACCGGCCCTTGCCGATTGACATGGCATGTCCACAGGTGTCAGAAACGTGTTCCTTTGACACGCATTTTAATTACTGCACCGAGTTGACGACCTTGTGTCGTTTTGACACAAAAATCCGTACTTCACTTATGTTGATATTGTTTGTCATTTATTTTGTTGTTTTTGATATTAATTCATCGCAATTTCAATAAAACTTATATCGTAACTTTTTTTATTTAACCTATTACATATAATATGACTTTTCCGTTTTCCGCAAAAACGGCAATGATGCACTTCAAATACTTTGACTGTCTACGTGTGTTTATCAAAATTAACGTTTCTAAAAAATTGTTTAAAAAAAAAACAAAAAACCGACTTCAAAAAACCTACCTCTAAAAAGCAAGAAATAATATTCGTAATAATAAAAATACGTCTATTGAAGTCGGGTGGGGCTGGAGTACAAATTCCTTTTTTTTATTCTAAAAGCCCCACCCGACTTCAATAGACGTATTTTTATTATTACGAATATTATTTCTTGCTTTTTAGAGGTAGGTTTTTTGAAGTCGGTTTTTTTTTTAAACAATTTTTATATATGTAGAAAAATCGGCTCAGCCAAACGTAAGATAATCGCGGAGAAACATACTTAAATACGGGTCAAACCGAGAACCTCCTTTTTTAAGTCGGTTAAAAAACTACACTTAAGATATCCCTCTTCCAACAAAAAAATGATTATCTTATTCAGTTCATGAACAAAGAAGTAATACGACCAATCATCGAGGTAATTCACACAAAATCATACTATTCTCGTGCTTTTTTCAAAATTACTTGAAAAGTTCTGAACCGATTTCCAAATTTTAAAAAATGGGACCAACTTGGGAGTGTACCTAATGTAATAACGTTTGAATCATTTCAATCGGTCCAGCCGTCTTCGAGTAATCGGTGGAAAATAATAGGACCTAACTGGAGATATGAGGAAGTCATCAATAAATAGTACGAAAAATAATAGGACATAACTTGAGATATAATGAAAGAATATTATATTTTTTGACATAAGAGGATGTCATCGAGAAATAGTAGGAAAAATAATAGGATATAACTCGATGTACAGTGACAGTAACCATAAGTAGTAGGAACGAACATACAATATTTTATATTGTAGGACAAGCATACAATATAAACAATATTGTATGCTCGTCCTACCAAGGGTATGGTGACATGTCATCTTAAATACCGTTATCATCAGCAACAGTATCATCGTACTTTTTGGTGATATCAGTATATATATTTTTTTTTTTTTTTTTTTTACATATATACTCCGTGCTTTAAGTGAATCCATCTTATTATAATCTGAATTCACGTCATTTATGATGGGCATTTTTCTCAGAAAGACTTTAGAAGTGCACTTTGATTTGTTTTTTTTTCTTTATAAGAATATGTATTTTATTCGACTGAAAATTCATATCCTTTTGTATACAAGCATGGTAGGAGAAAGCTAACCAAAAGGCGCGGTTTAGCAGTATCTCATGATTAAGGCATTTCCACGTAAATTTTACATATTTTAACTATTGTGATAGAAAACATACCTAATATTACATTAATAACCAAAAATAACAATCTATAAATTAACGAAAAAACAAATTTTACATAACGTCAATTATCTCGAAAGTAGCATCCACTGAGATACCGCTTTTGTGCTTGTATGTCCATCAGCCATTTTTAATGTCCCCACTGCTGGGGCACAGGCCTTCCTTATGGGTGGTACGGAGGATGGGCCATAACCCACCACGCGGGCCCAATGCGGATTGGTGGGTTGCTTTTGTGCTTAGTAGGGCAGTATTTAGGTATTATGAATTTCAATTACATACGCATACGCACGCACCTACTAAAAGTCGGTCCTACAAATGCGAAAGTCTCCGATCCAAAAATCGGTCCTACAAAAAGTCGATCCCATGCGAAAACGAGAAAAAAAATCACAGATTTTACAGTCCCCGCAAGACTCGGAGCATTGAAAATGAACCCAAAAATTTACGAAAAACCAAAATCAAAACAAATGCAAAATCCTATTATATTTTCAAAGTTACCTAGGTAGTACCTATTTAATTTTACGGTTGTGAAATGATCCGTTTCACACAACTTGGACCGAGGCGTTTTTGCCTCTATACCCCTCAAATATAAATCAATACAAATGCAAAATCCTATTATATTTTCAAAGTTAGTAGTTACCTAGGTAGTAGGTACCTATTTAATTTTACGGTTGTGAAATGATCCGTTTCACACAACTTGGACCGAGGCGTTTTTGCTTTTATCTATACCCCTCAAATATATACCACTCATTTTAAAAGTGAGTGATATCCAAAAATTATAATCAACACCATGTCTTCATGAATCCTGATGGACGACCTTAGTAATTCAACCGTTCATAAACATTCTGGAACAGCAAAACCATACCGCGGTGTATAACAGTACAGCGCCATCTATTATCGACGTGATAAACTACAAATGCTACGAAGGACTCGATACAACAACCACGCACACCCTTTGTGAGCTGTACCTGTTTTAACCTCGCGTTATAAAGTAGCTCAATTTGTATGTTTTTTAAAAACAACACAAAATAGATATTAGTTTTTTTAACTAATAAGTACCTATCTTATTGTGCAAATAATATATCTACTCAGTCCTAAGTCACAAAGTCACAACCTTATCTATTTTCAAATTTCGAATATATTTTGCCACAAATGCTTTGATTGATGAACTTAAAAAAACAAAATTTGCTTTGCGCCGCTAACAAATAAAAGGTTTAAAAATACGAAAAACTGGCTCAACTAATAAATAAAGTTCATTCAATTCAAAAGTGCCTAAGGCATATGTGCTAGAAAACCTAGATAAATAAATGCAACAGGGAAAATACTTCAGGACACGACTTTTAGAATAAAAAAAAAGGAATTTGTACTCCAGCCCCACCCGACTTCAATAGGTTTTTATTATTACGAATATTATTTCTTGCTTTTTAGCGGTAGGTTTTTTGAAGTCGGTTTTTTGTTTTTTAAACTATTTTTTTAATCTGAATTGGTATAGGCCTTATTAAATGTGCTGATTTATTGAGGCCAAAATCTGTGTCTTCGGAATTGCATTATTTTGCTTAGATGTAGCTAGAAACTGTAGTTTTTTTTTATTGATTCCTACAATAAAAAGATGAAAGAAGCTAATTAACCATGTTTATGTTAGTAACCTTTAATATTTATTGAATAATAGCAATTTCAAATAAGGTAGGCCTTATTTGTATCAAGTACCTTACATCACTTTTTAACCGACTTCCAAAAAAGGAGGAGGTTCTCTGTTCTTCTGTTATTTTTTGTGTATGTCCACTGATTACTCAAAGACGGCTGGACCGATTGAAATGATTCAGACGTTATTACATTAGGTACCTAAACTCCCAAGTTGGTCCCATTTTTTATAAAATTTGGAAATCGGTTCAGTACTTTTCAAGTAATCTTGAAAAAAGCACAAAAATAGTATGATTGTGTGTGAATTACCTCGATGATAATGGTCTACTTGTTTGTTTATGAACTGAATAAGATAATTATTTTTTTGTTGGAAGAGGGATATCTTAAATAAGTGTAGTTCTTTAACCGACTTAAAAAAGGAGGTTCTCAGTTTGACCCGTGCGTATGTATGTATGTTTCTTCGCAATTATCTTATGTTTGGCTGAGCCGATTTTTCTACATATTATAATATACCTTACCTACAAGGTACCTACACTAAAAATTAAAAAATTAAAAATTGTTTAAAAGAAACAAAAAACCGACTTCAAAAAACCTACCTCTAAAAAGCAAGAAATAATATTCGTAATGATAAAAATACGTCTGTTGAAGTCGGGTGGGGCTTTAAGAATAAAAAATAGGAATCTGTACTCCAGCCCCACCCGACTTCAATAGACGTATTTTCATTATTAGTAGGTTTTTTGAAGTCGATTTTTTGTTTTTTTAATATTTTTTTTTATTTTTAGTGTAGGTACCTTCTGTATTTAGGTAGTGTAGGTAAAAAATCGGCTCAGCCAAACGTGAGTTAATCGCGGAGAAACATATAAGTATACATACGGGTCAAACTGAGAACCTCCTTTTTACCGACTTCAAAAGGAGGGAGGTACTCAATTCGATTCAATTTTTTTTTTTTGTTTTTTGTATGTACACCGATTACTCGAAGACGGCTAAACCGATTGAAATGATTCAAACGTTATAACATTAGGTATGTTTTCAAGCTGGTCCCAATTTAAATTTTGAAATTGGATGATGGGATCCTGGAGAAATCAAGGGAACTCTTCAAATATTATAGGCACACCTATAACGATTTTGCTATTTTCTTAAGTAACTCGTGCATTTGCTTTCGAAAAGTACCATTTTGGTGAAGTGGAACTGATGATGAAGACCATAGATGATCACCGGAACTATTCAATAGGTACTAAACTAACTATCTCACTGGTGCGATACGATTTTATGTGATTCGTCATAATGCAAATGGTCAAGTGGAGCTGATAGTGAAGTACCAGGAGAACTCCTCAAGAATTAACGCCCCTGCGTCGGGAAAACCAGTATTTTGTAAAAGGTGATGAGCCATTGACATAAGAATATTGTTACTTAGATAATATCGTTGCTAAATATACCATACTTAGCACAAAAAATCTTAAGACCGATATTTTTAAAGGCGTGCATGCTGCACTTTTCGTGGGTCTGCCCATGTTTTATCTACCTAAATAATATACCGGGTGTAACAAGACCCTCAACGAAGCCAAAGTCTACGTATTCTGCCCATCATCAGGACCATTTCTGTTAAAAATTATTGCTGGGAAACGATTTTAATTTTTGGTGTTGAGCCGAGTTGAAAGGCAACGTTTATGTGCGTGCTCATGAAATACATTGAGTGATGACGTTTTGAAGACATTGTTTGTTACGAAATACATACAATTTTGATAATGTTTCTGTAGTCAAAAGTTAGGAAATAACGAATAAAATAAGATTTCATAAAAATTTTGAAAAAAAAATTTGACTTTGACCGTCAATAACTTCGTGGATATTGGTTTCCCAGGTATAGTCCAAAAGACAAAAATGATCCTGATGATGGGCGGAATGCGTGGACTTCGGCTTCGTTGAGTGTCTTGTTACACCCGTTAGGTGTGGATAAGATAATATTAATAAACTAAATATAAAAAACTAAAGTAATTTGCTACCAAGTACAGAAGGTAATTACTTACACTAAAAATAAAAAAATAAAAAATGTTTTAAAAACAAAAAACCGACTTCAAAAAACCTGAAAATGAAAACAAAACAGCTTCAAAATTAAATACCTCTAAAAAGCAAGAAATAATATTCAAATCACTAGATACGCATATCATTGTAATAAAACACATCTATTGAAGTCGGGTGGGGCTTTTAGAATAAATAAAGAAGTTGAACTTCAGCCCCACCCGACTTCAATAGATTCGTTTTATTACAGTGATATGCGTATCTAGTGATTTGAATATTATTTCTTGCTTTTTAGAGGTATTTAATTTTGAAGCTGTTTTGTTTTCATTTTCAGGTTTTTTGAAGTCGGTTTTTTGTTTTTTTTTTAAGTCGGTTAAAGAACTACACTTAAGATGTCCCTTTTCCAACAAAAAAATAATTATGTTATTCATTTCAAAAACAAAGAAGTTATTTGACTGATCATCGAGGTAGTTCACACAAAATCATACTATTTTCGTGCTATTTTCAAGATTACTTGAAAAGTACTGAACCGATTTCCAAATTTTAAAAAATGGGACCAACTTGGGAGTTTAGGTACCTAATGTAATAACGTTTGAATCATTTCAATCGGTTTAGCCGTCTTCGAGTAATCGGTGGACATACACAAAAAAAAACAAATATACAGACGAACATAGAACCTCCTCCTTTTTTGGAAGTCGGTTAAAAATATGCGGCTTGGCCATTTCGGAACATGGGAAAATTTATTCACTGTTCATTACTTTTCTGATAACAAATAGTTCTTGTAGTAACGAAACGGCCAAGCCACATATTTTGACTAAGGTGTAGAGTTTGTGAAGTTAGGGCTTGTAGAGTTAGGGCGTGTAGAGTTTAGAAGCTTGGCTCTACATGAGGTCTGATAACTTTTTGACGGTGCGAGCGTGCGTCTTGGCTACGTTTTACATTAAAAATGTTTTTGGTGGGATTTCACTTATTTTTGTAAGTTGCGACAATATTTTTTACGACGCCTTTTCCAAAGCCTCTCTCTATCTTTCCCTTTTATTTTGTTGGTTTACTGTTTGGTCAGAATTGTGGTCTAAAATCGTGTATGTTTTTATGTTTTCTTAACACTGATTTCAAGGCAGTACTACACTTCCTACCTTTAAAAAAAATTGTATAAACAGTAACTGTCTTGCAATCATTAATTTAACTATACAACCAGACGTGCTAAATTAAAATACTAATAACTACTGAAAATATGTTTCCCCTAGATTTCCCGGCAGAGCTAGAACGTTACCTGCCGCGCGTGACTTCGTTAAAGTCTACGAAGTTTGGAAGCAAGGATCAGACAATGCTGATACTCATTTACATCAGACAAGGAATAAAACTGTGTTTTAGCCTTTGTTTTTTTAGTCAGAGCACCACGGAATAATTATAAAATTTTCCTTAATAACGGCTTTCAACCTTTTCTTCGTATCATGGTTATGAATAGGGTAATTACCGTCTGACGTATCAAACTATTTAAGTATTGTCACAAAAGTAACTCTGTTTTATTAAGTTTAAAGTATGAAAATATTAGTGCCCTAAGAGGGCACTAACAGTACTTTTTTGATTTAACACTAGGTATATGAATGAAACCCATTAGACAATAAACATTTATATTTTTTCTTGAATTTCTGGTAATGTGATATTGAATTAAAAGCATGTACATAATGTGTTTTATTGATAATATTTATGACGATTGGAATATTATTATTATCTCTGTTAGAGAAAGTGCCATGCTACTAATTGGTTATAAAAACACGGTTTTTGACTCTAAAGCTAATCTTGATTTATGACAAATCTATAATATTTATTTCTATAACGTTTCTCATTTATAAATTAGGTACTGTGGTATCTAAAATAGTGTTGTAGGCGTACCACAATCTTGTCTGCCTGAAAAGTAGAAGTTGGAACTAGTTTTACATCTTACAGCAATATATCTTGTCGCCTTTTTGTCACAGTTGTCGCTATTTGACATTTCCCATCGATATGCAAAACTTGAGAGTAAATTGGACTAGAGATATTTATAATCCGGAAATAATAGCATAATTGTTATTTATGCAATTGTTGTATAATTATCATAAGACTTACTACATCCATGAGTATGAATCATCTTTATAATGTTCTGAAACCATAGGGTGTTGTACAGTGTTGTAAAAACTCTATGTAAAATGGAAAGTTTAATTGCTGATGAGTATCTAATGCAAACAAACTATAATAATATAGGTAATTATTTATTTACATTTTGGATCGTACTTATAAATGCACTTGAATATTTGCACTGTGGTTTGTGGTATCTATGACCACAATGTATTTTAATTATAAAGATACCACGAATTGAGTATTGAGAATGTGGCTGTTAGATAAGTAAACCCCTTTGCGTGGAAGGGGTCGAAAAAGCGAAGGAGTTGCATTGTGAGTTCAATATTATAACACTCGTTTGGGTGATATTATGGTTCTTACTATGACACTGATTGTTTTTAATGTTGGCAATAAGCTAACTGCTCAGAAACTTTTATAGATTAGAGGATTTATAGCATGGGTGTAGCCGTGTAGATATAGTTGTTAACTACTTATAATTTCTTCAAACACCATGTTTTTTCTAGTATATATTATTTAGTAAGTAAGTAATTATAAAAAAAGTCAAATTGTTACTTAATTAAAAAAGTTATTCAGTAAACCAATAAATAATTGGAATTCCATTTAGAACTTTAGAAATGGAATTTGATTATTTAAATCGGCAATGTTAGAATAGGTACCTCATTGTAAGAATGCCTTAGTCGATAAAAGCATTACCGATCTCAAAAGGCTAATGACCGCAAACTGATTTAAATTTAATAAATTAATAAGAAGTTTTAAAACGATTGTATTAAGTAATAAGTAAGTAAACGGTACTAAGTAATTAACATGTCACTTCTAACCAAATTGTTTAATGCAGTAATATGCAAAACGGTCGTTGCACATAGATCGAAAGATATGAACCAACTACTAAAACAATCCAAAACAAAACACCGTTAAAATTTTTCGACTTACATGACTGTTTTTGTTCGTAAATCATAGAAATGTTCTATGTATAAGAAGCGTTGGATTCTAATATAAGTTAAGCTTCGTTTGCATTTTGCTATTAAGTTTTGCTATCAAGTTTTGAGTGACGGGAGCTGGGCACGCGAATTTCGCGTCAGCGCTAAAGTATGGGGTTTAAACTAACTGTTTACCGCGCTAACGCTCGTTTAATAATTGCTGTTAGTGCTATTTTATGGCAGTGTTAGACAGCTTAATGTTTACGCAAACGGTAATTTTCGTGTTTACAGTTCCATTTTGGTTGGTTTTGTTTTAACTAGTAAAAGTGTTTTTTCGTAGTTTTTCATAGTCTACATCTTACAACCCAAATAATAACTAGAATAAGAAGTATAATCCATATGTTAGTACCTACTTTGTGCGAGAATATAGTATACTAACTATATTGAAACCATACTCGTAAATAAGATTAAAAAGTATAATTTCCATATAAATTTTAGATGTTTTTTTGTTGGTTTTGAAATTTATTTTTCTCAAATTTTATTTTGTCCTTTGATGTAGGGTTAGTATTTAAGTTTGTTAAATATGAGTTGCCTGTCTGAGTTGACTTGTCCCCATTGCCAACCTCCCTCTAGCCGAAAATTTACCACGCGGGGCCTCAAGATACACATCACGCGCGTCCATAAGGACGTGCCACGGCCCCCGCCCTCTCAGCCCGTCTCTGTTGGTGCCGCGTTGCCTGCGGCAACAGGTCCGCAGTCTGGCGGCCGCTGTACTCTAGAGCATCTTGCTTCAATGAAAGCTAGGGTGCGTGTCCTGCGTCACATCCCGAAGGGTGCGCGGAGTGTGGCGGCAGGCAGATTGTGCGCCCTAATCGACAGCTGTGTTGCCTCCAATGGGACGGACGAGTGGTGCTCACTCCTTTCTTTTGCCTACACGGCCTTGAGGACTCCAGACCAGACTAGTGCGGGTTCTCTTACTGCTAAAATCAAGGCAAACATAGAAGCCAACTCATGCCATGCTTTTCTCGACTGCGGGTCGGTTGCTCCAGGGTCTCGGTCATTGACAAAGGCAGTCGAGTCCAAAGTCCATGAGGGTGATCTAAGAGGAGCAGTTCGCCTACTCATGAGTGAGGACTCGGTTGCACCGGCGGGGCCGGAAACAGTGACTGCTCTGCAGTCAAAACATCCTAGCCCATCCCGGCCACTCTGCTATCCACCGGAGCCGGGCCTAGGCGCGCCCCGACTATTAGTGACCGAAGAGGATGTGATGCTGGCTGTCAACTCCTTCTATAATGGATCCGCTGCCGGCCTGGATGGCCTTCGTCCTGCTCATTTAAAGGAGTTGACATCCGCCACGGCTGGAGACAGCGGACAGCGCTTGATTAAGGCGTTGACTAAGCTCAGCAACTTCTTGCTTGGTGGGCAGGTGAACATTGCGGTATGTCCATACTTATACGGGGCTACACTATGTGCCCTAAAAAAGAAAGAGGGTGGTTTGAGACCCATCGCAGTGGGGAGTGTTTTTCGTCGTCTGGTGGCCAAGCTTGGGTGCCGAGCCGTAAAGGAGAACATGGCCTCATATCTTCAGCCTCATCAGTTAGGTTTTGGGACGCGTTTGGGTTGTGAAGCAGCAATACATGCCTTGCGCACTTTCGCGTTGGATCCGAAGAATGCGGAAGGAGTCGTCATCAAGCTTGATTTAAAGAATGCCTTTAATTCTCTAGAAAGAGACGCTATGCTGGGTGAAGTGCTGGAGAAGATCCCTATGCTTTACCCTTTCCTCCACCAGGTTTACCACAAACCTTCTAATTTGTTTTTTGGGTCTGAACTGATTCAGTCCCAGGTTGGAGCGCAGCAGGGGGATCCTCTTGGTCCTCTTACTTTCAGTCTGGCTATCCATAGGGCCATAAGTGAGCTGAGGTCTCCCCTCAACATCTGGTATCTTGATGATGGTACCATTGGGGGTAAACCTGAGGAAGTGGAACGAGACCTTTTAGTCTTATTGCCTCGCCTGAAGGAGTTGGGACTGGAAGTAAATGCGACCAAATGTGAGTTTTTCTCCTGTAGCGCAGAGTCTTCATCTTCTTTTCTTTCCTTCACCTCTTTACTTCCTGGCCTCAAGGAACAAAACAGACAGACGCTTTGTCTGCTTGGTGCTCCAATTTTCCCAGCCGCAATTCCTGAGGCCCTAGAAACTCGCAGGGAGACTCTTTCACTCGCCAGTGAGCGTCTTAAGAACATAACTCCGCACGTTGCTCTGGTCCTCATGCAGAAGTGTTTTGCTGTCCCTAAGATGACATATCTCCTGCGGACAGCCCCCATTTGGTTGTTTCCCGGCGCTGTTGAATCCGTTGACGCCGTAATCAGGAGTATTTTAGAAACAACATTAAACGTCTCTCTGAGTGGGGAGCACTGGACGCAAGCAACTTTACCGGTCCGGTACGGGGGACTTGGTGTGCGGTGCGTTCGGGATGTGAGCCTGCCGGCTTTCTTGGCGTCGGCCCATGGGGTTGCGGACCTAGTCGCTGATATATTATCCTTGTATGGCGACAAGGTAACCGTCCCTCATGCGGGCGATGCCATCACGACCTGGCTGGCTCGCGTCCCGGGCGCAGCCGTCCCTGCGAACCCGGAATTCCAGCGCTCATGGGACGACGTAGCCTGCAGAGCCACCCTCGACCGAATCACTGACAGGGCTAGCGCGGTGGATCACGCGAGACTCTTGGCGATGTCAAGGCCAGAGTCTGGTGCGTGGCTGCAGGCACTGCCTTCGCCTCATATAGGTACTTTGCTCGACGCCGACTCCCTGCGGGTGGCGGTCGCCCTCCGCTTGGGCTGCGATGTATGCGAACCACACATATGCATCTGCGGTACCATGGTGGGGGCCGATGGCCATCATGCGTTGAGCTGTCGTCGTTGCGCAGGAAGGCACCCTCGCCATCATGCCCTCAACGACATCCTACAGCGGGCTCTCACGTCAGCCGGCATCCCCTCCGTCCTTGAGCCACCGGGTCTCAGCCGTACGGACGGTAAGCGTCCTGATGGCCTAACGCTAGTGCCGTGGGAAAAGGGGCGGTGCTTGCTGTGGGACGCAACTTGTGTCAGCACCTTCGCTGCTACCCACATCTGTCGTACTTCACGCGCGGCTGGGGCGGCGGCGGAGCACCAGGCGGTCGCAAAGCACATGAAATATGCCCCGCTCGAACAGGGCTATATTTTCATCCCTTTTGCGGTAGAAACGGCGGGTTGCTGGGGGGCAGAGGCAATACAATTTGTTAAAGACTTGGGGCGTCGGCTCAGACAAAGAACCTGTGACCCCCGCTCTGGGTTGTTTCTGGTGCAAAGGTTGTCCATTGCCATCCAACGCGGCAACGCGGCCAGCGTTATGGGCACATTTGCGCCGGGGACTACTCGGGGCGGTCTATTAGACTAAGAATAGACCTAGCAATATTTTAAATATTGCTGTAAGTGATTTGATTGTAGAACTATGGCTTTATTTATTGAAATAAAATAAATTAATAATTCTATCAAAGTAGTTATTTTTACAATAACGCCTGAACAAAATAGCATCTTGTTTATTTCCATATTCCATAAAGAATAGTCTGTTATCACATCACTTAATAGATTATACACCGTGAGAGCCGACGTGCCTGCAGTAAGATCACATGCGCACTAAGCTTGCACATGCACATAAAACCATTGCGAGCTAATTTATTTCTGTTTTGGTGCAATCGCGACTAACATACGTTAGGGCTGCCAAAATTTTCAAAGTGTCTTAATGCGCTATTTTCTGACAGCAGAGAATTTTAGTATAATTTTATGTCGATAGATGACGCTACTTCAACTAGGTAGATTTTTTAAATATTATTCCCACTGATGGTCATATTGGTCATAGAAAAGTTATTCGTAGCACGCCAACAGACAACCAACGCACAACGCAACAAACCACGTACTCAACAAACGTATAATAAAAAAGTAATTACATTTCATCCTTTGCCTTTTTAACCGACTTCCAAAAAAGGAGGAGGTTCTATGTTCGTCTGTATTTTTTTTTGTGTATGTCCACCGATTACTCGAAGACGGCTGGACCGATTGAAATGATTCAAACGTTATTACATTAGGTACACTCACAAGTTGGTTCCATTTTTTAATATTTGGAAATCAGTTCAGTACTTTTCAAGTAATTTTGAAAAAAGCACGAAAATAGTATGATTTTGTGTGAATTACCTCGATGATTGGTCGTATTAGTTCTTTGTTTATGAACTGAATAAGATAATATTTTTTTTGTTGGAAGAGGGATATCTTAAATGTAGTTTTTTAACCGACTTAAAAAAGGAGGTTCTCAGTTTGACCCGAATTTAAGTATGTTTCTCCGCGATTATCTTACGTTTGGCTGAGCCGATTTTTCTACATAAATAAAATATATATTACCTACAAGGTACCTACACTAAAAATAAAATAATAAAAAATTGTTTAAAAAAAACAAAAAACCGACTTCAAAAAACCTACCTCTAAAAAGCAAGAAATAATATTCGTAATAATTAAAATACGTCTATTGAAGTAGGGTGGGGCTTTTAGAATAAAAAAAAAGGAATTTGTACTCCAGCCCCACCAGACTTCAATAGACGTATTTTTATTATTACGAATATTATTTCTTGCTTTTTATATCATAAAAAGCTACCTACTTTTGTTCGACGACATGTAGTTCTTTTTTATGTACTATTAGTTCTTTTTTCATTTACATCTATCATAGTAGGTTTTAATGTTCCCAGTTTTATTAAAATAATAGTAGTATTACAATCAATTAGATTAAGAATTTGATGCTTATTTAAAGAAAATTGTAGGCAAATGCAAAGCCGTAAAAGTGTAGGTTATTAAAATATCAATTATTTTTTAATGATAAATCGTAAAAGTTGAATATCTTGGCAAGTTATGTTGAATAAATATGCAAATAAACTGTGTATATTACCTAATGGAATAAAAGGGATATAAGTAGCTCTTTTACTTGCACGAAGCAGACCACCCACCCAGTAATTATACTTACCGTATTTTGTGATTATAAAATGAAGTCATGCATTTTAAATAATAAATGGTCACAAAATGTTTTGTGTAGTGAAAAAATCTAAAGCTAAAGCAAAATCTAAACTCTGTTGGAACAAAATGTCAAACTTCAGGGGCAGGCCAGGTCAAGTGTTTAGAACAAATTGATGAAAAAATTATAATTACTAATATTATTTTATTATCGTGATCGATACTTTCTAAATTTAATCTAAACAACCTAAAACGCAAAAAATATGACTATGCAACTGCTATAAAAATGCTGGCTTTACCATTACCACCACGCACTCCAGCACCGCACCGCGCGGTCCTTATGATTTCCATAGTTATTTATTTTATTTTATTTTTTTGCAGTTTTCTTTTTATTAATATTATTTGTTTCTCTTTTGGTAATTGTTGAACTTTATTGTATTTGTTTTTTTTAATTTTTAGTTTACTGTGTTTTTGTTTCGTACTTGTTTGTTTTTTTATGTTGAATTTTATCTTGGGTGTTATGTTATCAAGTTTTATTAAACTGTTTGAGGTTATACTGATGATGTTATGTTATCAAGTTTTATTAAACTGTATGAGTCACTATTATATTTATGTTCAAATCAAGTTTCAAATCAAGTACTTTGAGAATGATTCTACTGTAGATTATTTTTTGATTAACTGTGTGATGTCGTCGGTTTGGGTCATCTTTGCACCAAATATACGTCAAAATAGAGGTTTCTATAGAGTAGACACTTACTTTTTTAAATTTATTATTATGGCAAATAATTATGATTAAAAAAGTAAGAAGTGTCAACCCTAGTCGGCCACCCCGGCGCGGCCGCGGGCGCTGTGGGAAATATGGCCGGCATTAAAACGCCGGCACTATTCAACTTTATTGAGTCTCCCCTGTTGTTCTATCAATGCTTTGTTACATATTTATGTCTCAAAAAAGGCATGTCATAAAATTATTACTCATCATAATATTTTAGAATAAAATCAACATTAGAAAACTAATAACTTAAAAAAAACTACTTTTCGATAAAAGATAATTTATGGACAAAGAAGAATAAAATAATTAATTACAGGTTTTATTAAAAAAGAAAATAATTCGTACAAAATTAAAAAAGAACAACCTTTAGACCCCGTTTACATTATTCCAGTAAAAACAGTACATTGCCTGGCATGTTCCTTGATTTTAAAAGAACGTCAAACACACCGAGTATTCTACTTCTACTGGAATATATTTACTGGAATAATGTAAACAGGGTCTTAAACAACGTATGCTCGCGCAATAACAATGTATCATTTTCTAGTTTTCCATGTCACATCCAAAAAATAAGCACAACTTTCTGTGCGATCCTTTTTATTGAAAGGTACTCCAAAAAAAACAGTACAAAAGCACAAATTTTAGGGCGTTCCTTTTCATTGATACTTGTAAAAACAGTACAAAACATTATGAAAGTAAGTTACCGAAAAAAAGCGCATCAGTAAAAAGTTGGCATAAGTTCGCGTGTGGTATATCATTACGGCTGCGCCCGCGGCTCCGGCGAAAGGTTACTATTGAAAAAGTTCCGTTTACATAGCCTCTTTTAATATATATACGTACGGCGTTAAATTAATCAAGAAAATTGATACTTTGCACGGTAATGTTGTTTTGTACAGGTAAATGACGTCACTGATGACCCGTTTTGGATAGCGTCGACTCAATTAAAGTTAGGTAGGTACTCTACTTTCATTTTTTTTTTGGATTTTGGTCTTTTTATTCACGAAATTTTTAAAAAAAAAAACAAAAAACCGACTTCAAAAAACCTACCTCTAAAAAAAAGCAAGAAATAATATTCGTAATAATAAAAATACGTCTATTGAAGTCGGAAGGGGCTGGAGTACAAATTCCTTTTTTTTTATTCTAAAAATTTCTTCAATAGACGTATTTTTATTATTACGAATATTATTTCTTGCTTTTTAGAGGTAGGTTTTTTGAAGTCGGTTTTTTGTTTTTTTTACCTTTAACCGGGTTAAAAAGTAGACTATATTTTAATCTAGGCTAGAAACTATCTGTTTCATTAAAATCTGTTCAGCCGTTTTAGCGTAATTGAGAAACAAACATCTAAACCCACAAACTTTCAGATTTATAATACTAAGTAGGAAAGGATCATGCATAATATTAAATCTGCATTAAAATGACGTTAAAATACTTTCATACATAAAAGGACATCAGTGACCACCAATCAAAATACTTCGGACGAGCTTTTTTCAAAGAAGTCGGAAGCCAAGTGAGAAATTAATTTTACAGGAAAACAATTAGCCAGATATGAAATTGCGACGACAAAGCGTCATTTAATGATGTCACAGTTCGGCCGAGTATATGCAATTATGCAGGGCTTGCAATCTGTGGCGCGACGGCAGGGCTGACACTTTCGAGACCATATTGACCAATTTAAAAGGGCTTTCTATTATTGAAGATCTTTTGTAACACTTTATTTTAAGAGAGATATAGGTGTATCGTATTGTTTCCCGATATGATGGACGGGATATACGTGAGATGCAAAACCAAGCTTTGAGCTTTTGTTGCACCGTGCTGATTATTTTTTCATTATTTTTATAGGTATTGACCATCAGACATTTTTAATGTCGCCACTGCTGGGGCACAGGCCTTCCTTATAAGTGGTTAAAGGAGGATGGGCCATAACGCCCATAACCACCACCACGCGCGCCCAATGCGGATTGGTGAGTGTTAACGACTGCAAATGCACCCGGGACCAATGGCTTAATGTGCCTTCCGAAGCTGGAGATAATAATTTTTTGGTCACCCATCCCATGACCGACCCTTGCGAAAGTTGCTCAACTTTCGCAATCGCTGGGCCAGGCGCTAAATCACTGCGCCATCGAGCTCCTCAATGGGAGCTCTCCTTTATGATTTAAGCTAGTTTCACTTAAACATATAACGAACTTACAAAAAAGGCAACTTCGTCTCTACATTGCTATTAGCTACAAAAAATTGAAGCAAGTAGTGATCAAGGCGAAAGAAGAGAAAGACCGCAGTAAAGATGGGTGGATTGAGTGCGAAATGATATTGTGAAAGGAGTAAATGAAGAGAGATGACGATTGATAGGATAGAATAGAATAGAATAGAAGGACTCACTATGCCTACCTCAAATAAACGGGGTAAGGGAGGAAGATGATGAAAAGTGATCAAGGCCTCATATTATTAGCATTACCATTTCTAAATAATAAACTAGAAAAAGATCGACTCGCACCCATATTCTGGGGCCCGAATCCGCGACCTTTGGAAATCCGGTCCAATGAACTACCGAGTTACTAGTAGCATCGTCGAAATTTTTCTAGTATATCCTACTCTTACGCTGCAAGCCAGCGTGCGAGTCCATTTTTATCTAGTATATTTTTTAGTATTGTTTAAAAATTGCATTGTGAATATGTCCTTACTAGTAGCATCGCCGATTTTTTTCTAGTATATACTACTCCTACGCTGCAAGCCAGCGTGCGAGTAGATTTTTATCTAGTATATTTTTTAGTATTGTTTAAAAATTGCATTGTGAATATGTCCTTAATATAGACACGTATAACAATATTGCCAGCCCTACGCTACATTAGCCCGCGGCAGATCGTGACTTACCGCGCTTTCTATCACAAGCTATGTCCTCAGAACATTATGGTTTCTTGCCGACCGTACTATGGAAGCAATTTTTCGCGAAATTGTTGTAGGTATTACATAAAAGCTTCGTTTCTGGAGAAAATAAGAATTTTAGTTTCGTTTGCTTTTGGTGGTAAGGATAGGATATAAGGATATGGTATGGTGTTTTAGACTTTGTCTGTGGTCATAACCTCTTATTACGTTACGTATACACCGTTAATTTTTATGTATATCTAAAAATTAAAAGGGGATTTCAGACCACGTGAATGAACAACTTTTACTATGGGTCAACCACGGAATCGCGAAAAAAATCAGCTGTTCCATACATTTTGATATTTTTAGTCGATGTTGTAGTTTTCTATGGAACAGCTGTTTTTTTTCGAGATTCCGTGGTTGGCCCCATAGTAAAAGTTGTTGGTTCACGTGGTCTAAAATCCCCATTTAATTTTTAGATATACCTACTTTAAAAAAAAATTATGGCACCATAAATTGAAACAAGTTAACCCATTTTAGTAACCGACATCGCTCGAAGGATTGCTCAGCTGTAGTGGCAATGGGCGGGACACATAGCGAGATGAACCGATGGCCGTTGGGGCGGAAAGGTTCTGGAATGGCGACCACGCACCGGACGGCGCTCCGTGGGTAGGCCCCCGACAAGGTGGACCGACGATCTGGTGAAGGTCGCGGGAAGCCGCTGGATGCGGGCAGCGCAGGACCGATCGTCGTGGAGATCCTTAGGGGAGGTCTATATACCCAGCAGTGGGTGTCGTGCGGCTGATATGATGATGATGAACCCATTTTAATTTACTTTCCCTATAATTGAGGTGTCGATTTGAGGTATTAGGGCAGTAAACCTTCGGACTGGACTGAAATAAGAATTTTGTTTCATAATGTTTACTCAGAGGTTATTATGTGAGCTGTTATGCCATATTAAAATTGATGAGAAAAAGGTACCTACCAATCAAAGCTACCAAAGTAAGTATAATACCTACCCGATTTAAGCACACATAATATGCAGCAGATTCCATACTGAAGCTTACTTGCTAATGTTGCGCCCATTTTTCTCATCAGCATGAAAGAGTATTTAAATCTTTTGGAATGCCCCTCGTAGTAGGATAAAACTATATAATAATAGTACTTTTTTTGTAAAATAAAAAATGTATTACACTGTTTCTGATAATAAATAAATAAAAAAAAATATATGGAAGATATTATTTTCTTATCATTTCATTTCACGAACTATCTATAGTCGAAATAGGCGATTGCCGAGTACGCTATCTAAAAGTAAACAAGATATAGTCTGGTACACTAACAAAAGCTCCCATCTCACAGCATCTCGGCATGTTTATAGAAAGGCGCGGGATACGTCCTTGGGCGGAAGATATTTATTTTATTTCTTTTCATTTTATTCACAAACTATTTAAAGTCGCCTCTGTATGCGATTGCGTACTCGGCAATCGCATATAGAGACTATCTAAACGTAAACTAGATAAAGTCTGAAACAAAAGCTCCCATCTCACAGCATCTCAGCATATTTATAGAAAGGCGCGGTACGGGTCGTCCTTGGGCGCGGTTTCGCACGACCGGCCGGTAAGTGCCGTTTCATAATTTTAAACGGCCAATTTGACTGACATAAGTGTAACTGACGAGTTCATTGACCAAAAAAGAGCTGTGTATTTGGAGAACAAATGCAGATTTCTTTACTGGTTTAAAATAAATTAGCCGGTTGAATTTTAGTAACAAGCGATTTTGTTTCAAGTGTTCAGATATTTTCTGTTTTAAAAAAAAACTGTACCTAAATGAAATTAAATGAAAAAAAGGTTTTATGTTTTAATCTAACCACTGATAAGGCTTCCATTCGGTGGACATCCAAACGGAAGTACGTCCAAAATTAATCTTCAAAGAGATGAGCTAAACATTAGATACAAGATGCTATATTGGTTGCTAGAAAAAAATTCAAAACTGTCAATAGACAATGAGCTCCTTATCTATATACACAAGCATACTGAAACCATGTTGGTTGTTCGGTATACAACTCTGGGGCAGTGCTAGCAACTCAAATATAAAAATTCTCCAACGATTCGCAAATGTCCCATAGTTTACAATAAAGAGATACACCCACATTTGCACATGATAATTTGCAAATGTCTACCATAAAGAAAGAGATTCGAAACTCCACAGAGACATTGACCTACAAAAAGAGATTGAGTAACCATCCAAATGAACTGGCTTGCCAGGCTATTGTACCGCAGAAGAGACATACGACTGGACGCCGAATTATATTAGAACTGGAGGAGATATCGATTTAAAAATAAAGGGTTATATAGTAGATAGTTCCATTGAGGGCTACGCTCGTCAAATCTATTACCTTCATCAAATTTGCTCAAAGTCTACGACTGATAACAGATGCAACAGATAAAAGAAAAAAGCTTTGGGGGCATCGTTGACTATACTTACAATTGGACGCACCAACGCCGTTATTTCCGTTGCTGAAATCTGGACGTACTTACTTCCATTTGGAAGTATATAATTTTCGTCCGCCTGCCAAATGGATGTGTCATCAGTGGCTAGCTTAAGATATTTAGTGGTTTTTAAGACTCGAAATGGGCGAAGCCGTACTGCTTCTGTTGAGAGGTTATAAAAGAAAATTAATAGCTATATTCCAAATAATTTGAAAAATTATATATTCATGAAGTTAAAGATTTATTATCGGCAAATAATTGTGGCGCCCGCAATATATCAGCAAGACAAGCCAATATTGGTTCCGTTCAGCTATATTTACCTTCCGTTCAGCAAAAACTAGGTAGTAGAAGATAATTTATATGTTCGCTTTCCGTTGGACTCAATTATTGTTAGTTTTGTTATCCTTTGGCTGTTTGTTGATTTTGCTTGCCGAATTAATTGCTTTTCACTTCCTTAAGTTATGTGACGATAGCAAGTGTTTTTCACTTGTTTTTCAATAGATTAAAGTACTTGTCCATCAGTAATTTTTGATGTCCCCACTGTTGGGGCACAGGCCTTCCTTATAGGTGGTAAGGAGGATGGGCTATAACCCACCACGCGGGCCCAATGCGGATTGGTGGGTGTTAACGACTGCAAATGCAGCCGAGACCAACGGCTTAACGTGCCTTCCGAAGCACGGAGGAGCTCGAGATAATACATTTTTGGTCACCCATCCCATGACCGACCCTTGCGAACGTTGCTTAACTTCCGCAATTGCTGGGCCAGGCGATAAACTACTGCGCCACCGAGCTCCACTAACTTAAAGTATAAGAAATGAATAATAATATAGTACTGTGCTGTGAGGCATTGTGTTAACAAAATAGCAAGTAATTCCCATCCAAAAACAATAAGATAGAGATGGAAAACCCGCATTACCTAGAGCTAGACTAAGTGCTTAGACTAAGACTAAACGGAAGCCGCTAAGAAGAGACTTGCAGATAACAATCAGGAGAATAACAATACGTTTCTTGTAACCATAGAACTATTTTTGTTGCGATAGGATAGGTCATAATAGAATTGTAATAATATTTTTTAAAAGATATATGATTGATGATAGCTGATGTTTATTATTACTTTAATAGTAGGATGAGAATGTCGTACTTCGTCATATTGAAAATTTCACTTTTAAGATTTCCGAGCTCAAATAAATTACTATATTACTATTACTATGATAAATTACTTTTACTACTATTACTATGATAAATTACTTTAGTAACTATTTTAAAATGATTTAATTTAATTTCATTGGAAAATGCATAAAACAGTAATCAAATCAAAATATAAAAAATTCGTGTTTTTTTAATGATAGATAGGTAATCGCGACTTCAAAGCCCTCGGAATTTACCTATCGCGAAACTCAGACTCAGGCAAGGAGTTACACTCTCTAGCAGTACGAATGATAAAATTTGAAGTAAAACGCTTAGTGCTAGTCTTTGGAATATCCACCATAAAACGGTGGCGCTGGTCCGTACGTCTGGTTGTCCGATGGAAGAAGGGAGATGTCCCATAAGTCCATTTGTAACTCTATGGTAAGCACCATCCATGAGAACAGTGTCCATTGTGAACGCATCACTTGTCTAACCTCGTGCGAATGGATTGTCAGTGAATAACGGTGTTTAGAAAAATTACCTAGGATGTTACCTAAACTGTGCAACATGTAACACAGCCTGCATGTGCTATGTAGAACCACCGTTAACTGAAGTTAGGGTTCTAACTTTGGAACCCAAGGGTTATTTTTATTTTCTAGATGGTAAAGCTAAATTAATATAATTGTGGCCATCAGCCATTTTTGATGTCCCCACTGCTTGGGCACAGGCCTTCACTCACAATTTCGTCTTTATTTAAGCACTATGATTTTTTTCCATTGGCGGTGCTAGTGTAGCGCATAAACGCTCTTAATGGTAATTTTTTTCAATATTTAGCAATACTCATCAATCACACTTTCAATTTTTGCGTGCTGACATCACAAACTCAACACAAAACTTTATAATCTGCGTAAGCGGTTAACAGCACTGTTACTCCAAGGAATGTCACAATTCCTTGTAATAATTCAGTGGCTTATTGTTACGTAGGACGATTAAAAATAGTATTGTGTTGGGTCACTTTTGTAATAAGATATTGTTGAAAAATTTCCGCAAACAATAGTTACAAAGAATCGGCAAGTCATTTTACAGATTTGCTAAGTATTGCGTTATTTTGTAAGCGATAATCTTATTTGTAGAATACACAGTCCATTGTGTTAGACAAAATGTTTTCTGAAAGTTATAATATGCATTCACTAATGAATCGCAATACTGAACTATTCATATGCCACGTTTTTCAGTAAGTTTACAAAACAAAAAGTTACATAATTTTATTCTTTACGTCTTGTTTATACTTTACCTATGATAACTTGTGTTTTCTGTGCATTAACATGTTTTTTTTTTTTTTTTTTCTTTATTTGTTTTGGAGCTTTTGTCTCAAGACATGGCAGCTCCATCGAGCCAAATCACCAGTTTACACTTAACATAGTAATACTTAAAAACTAAGTTGTGTAGCTTGTTGGCAGTACTCCACCAAACTACACAAGTATAATGCGGCTTCAGAATCAGGGTTGCTCAGAATAATATTAACCTGTTTAAACGCTGTAAGTACCTGAAACAAAATAAATATTCTTGTTAGACAATTCGCTACACTAGTTACACATATGAAGATAAGTACAATTTGTTACACTACGAAGACTAACTTTGTTTCGTATATACAGGATTATTTGTAAAACTCCAACAACCTCGCAGAAGTAGATTACTAACATCATAAACAACAACATTTTTTGCGGCTTTTCCGCAAACAGACAAAAAAAATCGACTTTGCATACCTATGTCCGAACAGCTGATCGAGTTTTGTATGAAAAGTCGATTTTGTGTCAGTTTTTGTTGTCGGAAAAGTTGTAGAACGTATGTTGATTATGTCCTGCGAAGTTGTTAGTGTTTTACGAATAACCCTGAATAAAAAGGATATTGTAATTACCAAAATATTTAATTTAAAGAACATAAAAGGATTTTTTGATCGGTCTTTTTACACGAGGTTGGTAAGATCACGAAAGTAATTTGATTCACTTGTCGATAAAATTGGGTTTAACTGTAAAAGTGAACGCTCAATGCAACCTTGCACAATTGCATAGAATTATTTTTGACACGTAAATGATGTAAAACACCTTTCCAATTACATTGGTAATGTTAAATAAGATGTAAGTACCACAAGTAACACAGGAGAGCAAGTAAACTTTTTTTTCATAAGCAATTTTTTCGTAAAACCAGTTAAACTCCAATCTATCTATTTTCAAGTCTATAGTCAAACAGACGTATTAGACAACTAAGTAACTTTTGATCTGCTATCAAAACGAAGCTCACTGATGCTCATCATTTCTTAAAGATAAACACTACATATCCATTTATCGTTTAACAAAACCAGCGTTGCGGTAACAGCGAGTTACAACAATTATATCAGACGCGAGGTTCGGACAAATTAACGGTGCTTGCACACGGAACCGGTTTGCGTCTTTGCATTTATTCGCGAATTAACTTGTCTTTGGACCGTTATTTTGGCATTGTTTATGTAAATCTTAGCTGCCGCAGCAAAAAAATAACTGCTGTTTGACAAGATGAAGAAGTTTAGAACTAAATTGAAATTCTGTAAGAAATAATGCCCTATAATGTTTTGGTTGAAATAAAACGCTTTAATAAACTATACCTATTGTATAGCAAAACAGTAAAACCACTTCAAACCTTCAAAAAGTACTAATCTAAGTAAGTAACTAAGTATCAAATAATAGGTCTAATTAATATAGTAAAGGTTAAAATGTTGGATAAAATTACAAATTAATAGGTATCGAAAACAGTGAAAATTTCGTTTACAGGACTGAAAAAAGGGATTATAGATTTCTTTTGACAAATGAATGAAGCATTATGCATGCAATTTTAATGTGATTTGCAGTTTTAATGTGATCAATGGCAGTTGTGCGGAATCCATATTGTGTAGAATCACGAATAGGGAGAAACAATATTGTGTAAACGATCGATCAATTCTTTAATAGGATCTATCATTAAAAATATTTAACAAACCCCATCCAAAAAAGTACGTGAAGCTATTATTATCATAATAAGGGATAACGCCCACGTACGATTAATCGCTGAGCGATTTTTTTGTCGCCGAAGATAGAACATACAGAGTTCAATACGTCCAACGCCCACGAGCAATTTTTTGTAGCTGCGATAAACGCGGCGTTAATCGCGGCGCTTTTTGTCGCTGGCTAAATAAAACCTTTGCCGTGTCATTTCGCGGGCGACTATCGCCGCGATTAATGCCGCGATAATCGCAGCTACAAAAAAGTGCTCGTCGGCGGGAACGCCAAACTAGACAAGACAATTGCTATAACAAAACAATAACATTAAGAAATGAAATATTAAATCAACCTATCAAATAAACTGATTACAATCAAAACAAAACACCAACAAATCATATTCGTAATCTCAAGAATAATCTCCGACTAGTTTCTTTAATTACACTTTAATATACTACCGAGATCGCAGAGGTCAGAGTAACCGTGAGGTCGAAAGTCAGCTTTTCTTAACGACGGAAGCATTGATTTTAATGCTTTCAAAATAACCGATTTTATCTTTTTTTAAAGATTTTATCTTGTTTTTACAAGCTTTTGTTGATGAACAATGGGTTTTAATGAAGCGACTCAATTGGAGCAGTTGTGGAAAAATAAAAAAGGTTGCTAGTAATTGATTGAAGCAATTATTGAAAAAGGGTGGTAGCGATTCTATTGGATTTAAAATATCTTGTACTCAACGAATAAGTAAATAAATACTGAAAGAAGCACGTAATACAGTGTTCAAGTCTATAAGATGCAGTCTATTTTTCATATTTGAGATTTTTGCATTCACAATGCTATTTTTACACAATACTAAATAATATACTAGAAAAAAAAATCTGGTTCTGGTGCGAGTCGTATTTTTTCTAGTATATTATTTAGTATTGTCTTTTTTTCATTAATCTTAGATTCATAACGCCAAATAAAATTCTCCTTCACCAACTACTCCCAACTAGTAATGAAAATAGAATTTCTGTATTATTTGGAAGCTTTTTTTAGATATTTTAATATACACAGTTATTTTAAAGTCGTTTTAATTAATTGAATTTCCCCCAATGAAAGTAGGTAAACATTTTTGTCAAAAACGTCAATTCTCAAATCTTTTTCTTGCCCATACAAATTACAATGTTTTAACTGTCTATTTAGTATGGGAGGACCAAAATTTGTTGTCGTTTTCAACCAATGTTTCTTTGGCAAAATTTTTAAGTTTCATTAGTAGAACACTCAATTAAAAGATTACAAAATAATGGAGAGGAACTTACCATAATAAAATCTTGTACGAAAATTCTCTAAGGTCGGTCGTCACTAATTACTAGTGATCGAAACAAACAAACATTTTAAGGAAATAACTATCTGTGTTTAGACTCAAGGCTGATAACTTGCTAATTATAGTAGTTTTACTTTTTCCCTTGTAAAAAGACTGTGTAATACTTCTTAGCCGTATTATTACGAGTAATTACTGTATGTTTGGTTTGTAATTGAAGCACAAAATGTGATTACATTACTTAACTCTATTCAAACTCTGTGTTTGTTTTATGTAAAATTTCATGATGAGACGGTTCAGTAGTTAAAACGTGAAGGCACAACAAACAAACAAACAAACAAACGGACTTTCGCATTTATAAAGTAAGTATATAGTAAGGATAAGTATTTATATATATTTTTTTCTAGTTTCCAAAGCATTTTAACTGCTTCTTACTATTTGGCGCTGACTGTACTAGCAGAGGAACTTCAGACAAGTTAGTATCCAAACTTAGATTGCTACAGTAGGCTGAAACTAGCTCGTCGAAAACCATTCACTCGATTTAAAGTTTGAGGAGTTGCAACTTGCAGGATTAAGTACGGTGTAAGAAGTTTGTGCTGGCTTACTGAAAGTTACTGATTTATTACATGCCTGCCTCACTAATTGGACTTTGATAGCTGGGCCTTATTTAATAAACTTGATCCATTGCGTCAACCAATTTAAAATTAAAACAAACTACATAGTTACACTGCAATGTAAACCAAATTGTCATGACAATTGATAATTATCACGTTATACCTGACTGACTATGGCTTTAGGTAATTTAATAACATTACTATGGGAGTTTCTATAACTCATTTTATGTAATTCTAGCTGTTTAATCTAATTGTGGTTCCTAAATATTTAAATAGTACCTAGATCTTAATCTTAAGAGTTCAGCTGCCGTCCATGCTTTTCTGTCCTTATTAGCAAAAAGCAAATTAAAAATGCAAAATATTTTACGTCAAGTGTCCTTTCTCTTTTAAACTAATGAAATGACAAAGACGAATATCAAAAAATATGAGAACAATATTCATAATGAGTACCTCATTCATAATAATAATTTATAATCACAAAAATTAAGTTATAAAACAAATTTATTTAATTCTGAGAGAACACTTTCGCCCACGTACTCACCATTCAGTATGCAGTATTACCCATAGTGTAATATAATGCAGTAAATAATTAACTTTCTCGACAAAAAGTGACTCTACAATAGTCAAAATAATTAATTATATTCCAATGTATACAATATCACATAGTTGTATATATGGTATAATTATATTATTTAAATGTATAGTATACATACCTACCTATAATACCTATACAACCTGTATTTTTTATACCTATCCCATAACTCTGAGGTTCCTAGAACATGTGGCCAAAATGCATAGTTCTGGAGATATTATCAATATTTATAAAAGAGTTTCATTGACGAGTTAGTTCATATTTAGAGGTACTACGGCACTCTTCTGACTACCTACTTAACATATTATTTTCCAATTTTAATGCGGTTACTATAAGCCACAGTAGGTTAAATATTAAGGTTATGATATTTATGAATGGCTCATGCTAATGTCATAGATGCTAAAACACCCAACAGATTGTATACTGTTTATACTTCAACTATGTATATAGTCTACAAACGAATCGCCTCGGGTGGTAATGCGATAACGTCTAAGTATTAATAATTAGATATTACGCTGATGTCGGGTCTGGGTGTAAAGGTCACACTCGCGTAATAAAACTGTCGTTATAATTCTACTGTACTGAGGAGCCGGTGAATATGAAAGCGATTTTATTGCTGTCTATTATTTATTCTATGATTGTAGCACTTTTGGATTAGCATTGCGATAAATATAATTTATTGTTTCTTTAATTGTACTCGTAAAGGGTTTTTTTATGTCGTCGAACACGAATAATAATTATGTATGCAACTGTACTATAATGAGGGTATTAAAACACGAATGTGGGTTATAGTGATAATAGTATCACATGAGTGTTTTAATACTTAAGACTTAAACTAATACCTAAGTTGCACACAAGACCTTACACCCATGATGTGTATCCTCTATAAAGGGTTGACTTTCCTCCTCCTCCTCCTCGTCATTGTATCATCAAAACGAGTGTTATAATGATGAACTGTATTTCATAATGTAACTCGTCGCGCGTATGGGCGCGGGGAGGAGCGCGACATACTCTCGCCCGGATATTGTAATGTTGGCAGTAAGCTAACCGTTTATAGAGGATTTAAAGCATGGGTATAAATAAAGGATATAACGATAGTAACTTGCGGAATATTTTCGGAGGCAGTTGTTAAAATTAACACTTCGTGCATTGAAACGAAACTGAAAGATGTTTGAAAGAGGTTGCATTGTATTGCATTACGGTGAAATTGTTCCAAGATGATAATGTTATATAATCTAGCTCATAATATCGCGGCTGATTTGTACAGGAAAACTCTTCAATTAATCTAAAGTGCCGGAGATGTTCAAGCGGTAATATGGTGGTAATAGACTTTATTAATCATTGGCGACTATATCCGCGTACACCATAGAAAATTGTCGTAAGTGTTTTTGTAATCAGTACCTACTTAACACTACAGTGGGGTGGCTCTAATCGCCCGTGAGGAAGTGGCGCCATCATCTTAATTAAATTTATTGCTTGCTAAGTATATAATAATATAAGCCGTTGGTCCCGGCTGCATTTTCAGTCGTTAACACCCACCAATCCGCATTGGGCCCGCGTGGTGGGTTATGTCCCATCCTCCTTACCACCCATAAGGAAGGCCTGTGCCTCAGCAGTGGGGACATCTAAAATTGCTGATGGACAAGTAGGTATATAATGTATTGAAAATTTTGATTCACAAAATGAATAGTTTATTTACAAACATGTAACCTTAATATAGTTCGTTGTAGTAGTGGTAGGTTAAAGTGCCTAAAGAGACCACTTTTCGCTCTTTTACCTACTTATACTTCAAAAAACTATATTTTACTGAGGTTATTGTTTGTAGATAAACTATAGAACATTAGCTTCTATCTGTACATGTGAATTTTCGATAGATTTTGTACTTTGCGAGCAACAAATTTATATAATTAAGATGAGGGCGCCACTTTTAAGTTAGGGCCCTTAATCTCGGAAAATAGATTTTATCACAATTTTCACGGGTTGAGATTAGTATAAGACTGGTTAAAATATTGATTGATGAGGGAATAACATGAGTACGAAAATCAAGAATGTGAAGCTTTAAAGTTAAACGTTTCTACATACAAAGAAATTACCAACTCAAATAAGTTTTAATGTTTTACCTACTGCATTACCGTGTGACAGAACAATTGCACGCAGGCGAAGTGGCGGGCGGCCGCTACACAAAAATATAACACAGTAGGTTCACCGCAAGTACAATATCAAAGTCGTATAGTATAATTCAATCATATTGGCCGCTGTGAAGTTACCTACTATGCGCGTAGCCGTGCCCCACCACACGTCTCTCTCACACACTTACATCGAATTTGTGTTCTGCGCATCATCTCGCACGAATCGGGCAATTTAATGTTAACAAAAAACAAAAGAACGGCGAATTTAATATTCGCCCGCCCGTCATTTGTCTTCGAACCACCTAATGTGTGAACAACGGTTAGTTTAAATTCATTGAACCAAATACCGCGACCTATGCCACCAGAACCAACAAGAAAAAACAATCACAAAACAGTTCAGCCTTTCATTACACAATACCTTTCTCCCGTCAGTGGGGTTTAAGTGATTATGATTAATAACTTCGCTAATAATACTACTGACTTCTATTAAAAACGGCATTGTCAATCAGCGGGTAACAGATAAGCTAATAGTTTATAAAACGTTACAGATTATGATGTAGCAACTTTAATCTATATCTAATCTAGATCTGAACACATACTGGGTTATTCGCTTTGTATGTCATAATAGTTGCATTGTTATAATGTAATTACATTTGTGATTGTGTTGTACTGCGGAATTGAAAGCTCAGACAAAAGTTGAGGTCAATACAATTTAATTAAAAACATCCAAGAAATTAAATAAAACACAAAATATTTAAAATTTTCTAAAGAATAGCAAATTAGTAATAATATAGGACAAATTAATGAAAATAATGTCTTAAGCACTAAGTATGTTATTCTTACCGTTTATAGCAAAAAGTTTGGGATTCTTAACTTTGTCGTTCTTTAGGAAAAAAACAACAACAGATTGAAGCTTAATTTAAACCATAGTCTTACTTTACAAACTAATGAGTTGTTAATTAAAAAGTAATACCCCAGTAATGGCTCGCAAAATCTCATTTCAGTCGTGTCGTGATGGTAAACATAACTTTCTATTTATCAACACATAATAATTGTCCATTTCGTTATGTATCTTGTTATTAAACATTTTTAATTACTCTTCAAAATACTCGAATACAGATTAAATGTCATTATTGTTTTTAGTGTGTGAAACGATTTGGTTTTAAGTGTTATTTTTTGTATGTACCGATTTCGTATTTGTTTCAAATGATTAGTTTAGTTACTACATGCACTCAATGTGTAGGCAATTGCATGTAATTGATTTAACAGCGATAATGATAAATAAATAGGTATAGTTATAAATAGAAGGCTAAAAAAAGAAGCGAATATAATTTATTAAAATTGGAAAAGGTCAAAACAAACTTGTAAACTTCAGATCGTAAAATTCGTTTCCTATGTCAAATATTTTCTGTTTATACTCTTTCATGCTCGCAATGAGCTATAAATGGGTAATAAACTTAAATAAGTTTCAGTAGATCCATATAAAAATCATTGCATGACGTGTTGATGTCGAAACAGAAGAAGAAGAAAAATATTAATAAATGCTTTCTTCGAAATATATCCTAATAATATACAAGGTTATTTGTAAAACACCAACAACCTCGCAGGAATAGATTACTAACACCATAAACAACAACATAGGTATTTTGTTCTACGACTTTTCCGAAAAAAGATAAAAAAAACTACCTACTTACATTACATATGTCCAAAACTCCTAACAGCTGATCTAGCTTTGTATAAAGTCGATATTTTGTCTATTTATTTCAGTTTCATCGTAGCGTACGCTTTTCTATTTGCTTTAGCCATGATCATGAGTTTAAAGCAATTTTACTTAAGATAGTTATGTTGTAGAGTTTCACGCACAACGTGCTAATCGTCAAAGGTTTCACCTAATATGCAATATTCATTGGTTTAATTAAATTTTACATTAAGATACCGCTATTTTACGATAATGAGAGATTTTATATTATTGTACATGCTTTGAAGAAAGTTTCTCACAATAACAACATCACTCACACAACAAACTATAGAACAAATAGGAAGCCATTAGAAGTGGTATGAATAAGAATTTATAATTTATAGGGACATAAAATGAAAGCTCGCATACATTGGCGATATGGAGGAAAGAAAGTGCATTTGGCTATAAAACTAATTAAGTTCTTCACAACCTTAATGAAATTAATAGCAATTTTTGTCAATGAACATCTTTTTTAAGCTTGATTAATGTAGAAAGGGCTCACACATTACGTAAGGGAAAAAAATATCTGTTTCTCGTTTCTTATTGTCCAACCTACATATAAACGATTCGACTATCTTAAACGACGATCATAAACGATGTAACTGAGACAAATCGCATATACAAGCACCCATGAAAAAGAATAAAAAAGTTTAACACCTTGACTTAGAGATTGAAATCGCACGTCAAACGTAATTGGACAGCCGAGTAGTTCTGACGTAAGAGGTGCTAATCGAAATGCATATATCGGAAGAACCGTTTAACTATTTGAAATATCTTTATTTTTATTGCCAACAATCATAAGCCCTTTATGTCCTGCGAGCCTAAGGCAGCGATTATCGAGTCGATATAAATCGATGTTTGCGATGTTATCGATGTTGCATAATTTTGTCAGAGGGCAATCTTGGCATCTCGCGAACTCGCATCCAATCGAGCGGAGAATATTTCGATTCGTCACAGAATAAATAACTATAGTTACATTTAACTTGATTAAAGAGTGTGTCTGTAGTTAAATTATCGAATAACATTTAAAAATACCCCAATTAAATTAATATGGACTGTTGCATAATGCTCTCCTAACGGATAGAACGGAAAACGTTGCAATTATTGACACTTAGATGTATACGAGGCGTGTTTATCACTGTTTTAGGCGTGTTCAATTCAAATGCTAGCGATTTATTGAGCAGTCAAAGAATTAAAATAGTTCAACTGTGGAGCGCTCACCGCATTTGTATTTGCGTAATAAAACAATCGATTAAAAATTTAAGCAACCCTTTGATTTGAGTGTTTAAGAGTGATTCGACTTTATAATACAGATACCAGCCCCGATCTAGCAGAAGTAACATTTGCACGTTATCGCTTTGCTTCGAAATATGTATGGATTTGACGTCTCGAAAATCTATTGTTGACGAAACCTTAAGTCAATCTCATTCATGTTGCGAAAGCGTAGCGACAACAAAGATTTGCAAATTTGACTTTGACAGGGCCCTCTATTAATTTAACCCTCCAGCTATCTGGTCATGGTTATCTCCAAGGATCAAGGGCACTGTTTTGTTTTACCCGCGAAAAATCTCGCTTACGAGAAATCCGATAAATACCTATTATGAACTATTTTCAGACCCTTCAAACAACCCGGATACCAATTAGCCCGTTTCGAACCTTAAGCCGAGTTCACACGACACGCAATCGCAGTTCTCATGAGCAGCGATCGCGTATCGCGTCGCTTATCGCATCGCCACAATGCCGCATTAAACACGCTTAATTTAACTTAACCCGCGACAAACGGATAACACTTGAACAATGGGTGCCAGATTACGATCGAGTTTTATTGCTTTGTGACTGTTCAAATTAACTCCATAGCGGTGACATCTTTAGTCTGTTGCGTAATGTTTTGTTAAGTAACTATAAGGACCGCGAGAAAAGTGGTCTTGTGTGTCTAGAGGTTTAGTTTTTTTTTATGGAACAGAAGATATTCTAGTTTATACATTCTGTGGTATAATAGTACATTATGAGACAAGTTAGCTTAGGTTGCTCATTGCACACAAGGCTGTGGGTTGCAGCCCGAGCCGCTGGCGAGGGCGTAACTCAGCCGAGTGTGCAATAAGCAAGAGCTCAAGAGTTCCATACGACATTTTTCAACACATTTGCGAGGAAAAAACAAAGTAATTTACCACACAGCAATAAATATGACAAAAACAAAATATGATAATTATGGGAAAAGGCGCGCAGGTTTTTTTTTTTTTTACACGCCCAACGCAAGAATATTTTGTGAAAGAATATTGGGTGAATGAGCATACAGCCTACTTCAAAATTATAATTTTAAGTGAGAAAATGCAAATATTTTATTATTTTATAACAAAATATTGTGAATTATGAATAATTTAATAATAATTAATATTTGTTTAACTTAATAAAGGACTTACACATTTATTTTTTCCAAAAATGTATATGAATTTTCAGCAACATAAAACCTCTTTGTTGTTACTAAAAAAAAATACTGTATTACCCGGATAAATTGGGAATGCTCTGTTTACTCGCATAGAACTTGCAGTAAGGTACTAATTTAACTTTGTAGGGTTAATTCTATTACGTACTAGTGTTTTATATATTATTGCACGCGTTTGTTATAGCTCGGTTTATGGCCCTAAAAGCGATGTATTAGGGCTCACTTTACGAGCAAGTGTGTTGAAAAGTCTATTGTATAAGGAACTTTATATACAAAAACGAATGCTTAAAATATTAAGCTAATGATATCGTTAAAATAAAATTATAAGTAAAGTAATTATTATTGAAAACAGAAGTCATACATTATATTATGGAAACCTGTTTTAGCGGATTTTCAGTTGATCTAGATTACACACATTTTCAGAAAAAAAAACATCCTTAAAAGCCAAACCTTAATATTACTTATTCGATCTATAATATTGACGATTTTTATCAACAATACAAGTTATGATTCTATAACCAAGTTACACTCAATTAGGTATTTCTCTTTCACGGTATAAAACGTCAATGTCAAATGATTTGTAAAGTTACTTATCAACCGGATAATTTGTGAACTGTGGTCTCAATAACGTACAACAATTTAATTATTTATAAAATACCTAATAATATAATAATAAACTCGTCTTGTCTGCAAAAAGCTATGAAAATTTCCAATTGTTATTGATTTTTTAGTGTAAATAACACCTAAATAGGTAGTAGGTACATTACAGGCGAGCGCGGGAAGTTATCAATTACATTGTCATGGATAGTTTGAAGTCCGAGCTAGGCTTCAATCATTCGAGTCAATGTAAATTACTTCCCGCAAAATGCTTGTGTGCCTTTCTAAGAAATGTTAGGAAATAATTTTTTGCAAAAAAAATTTTTTTCAATTGGAAATTATGAGATTCCTGGTGTGGCCATGTAAAACGACCAGTCATACAGCCATAAAGTTTCATAAAAATAACGTTTGCTGATGAGTTCTACTGTTTGAATTCAGAATACTTGTGCGGGCAGTATATGGATTAAGAGCTAGCCCCTAGCTAGCCTAAGAAATATGTATACAATTTACAGAGCGACGAAACCTATCTTGTTAGTATATAAGCCATACTATCATTATTAACAGATCCGGGCACCTGGCAGATGGGCTTGCACCTGCACCTGGCTTTCAGACCACTGAAAAGCTATCAGGCGCCCGGATCTATTAATAATAATAGTATGGCACACTAATAAGAGGGGTTTCGTCGCTCTGTAAATTGTATACCTTTTTCCGGGGCTAGCTCTTAATCCAATAGTATTGAAAATCGTTCATTCTCCGCACTTAATAACATGATGAGTAAATAAAATGTGAAACCACCCAAACTTTTCTCGGATTTGGAGTCCCTAGTAGGTTTTTAAAGTGCACGCTATTTGTCGTCTCATGACAAAATCCTATCATCTGCAGAACTCAAATACGACGATCCTATTTCATTTCAGTGATTCCTCTCAAAACTGCAAATAATAGTATTTATTTCCCCGTCGTCTGCGGCGGAAATTGCTTAGCGCCTCGACAGAAGCTCGCAAACGTACGGACAAACAAACAAACCCTCCATTGTTATAAACGTCGAGACAGATCGTTTGTTCCACTTTGACGTGAAATGAATGATTCGCAAATTCGCGAACGAGTTGATTGCAGATTTTCAAAGCGATTTCGTTCTTTGTAAAGTGTAGAATAATTTTATGTATTGTAAAATTTTGTTTACTTGTTACAGTTTTACAGGTTAAGTTTCTGCCTGCACGCAAGTGAACTTTAGTAATTTATAACAATCGCCTCTTAATAGTGGCCCTTACCCTAGTCACTGGTATAAATTGTAACCTTTAAATCACTTGGACATAGGACATGATTATCGGGTATGTTGATTTTCCTGACGCTGTTGTCAGCTGCAATAAATCCACGTACTAAACAGTTACGCAATAAGTACTTACTACGAATCCAATGAATTAAGATGTAACAGCACTTAGGGAATACACAGGTCAAAATGCACTTACGTAAAATCAATTGTGTACACGAGAAGAACAATGATAATATATTACTAACGGCGAATGGATACACTCCCATGATTTATTAAGACTGCCGATGACCCGAAGAAAATGCACTTTCCTTTTACTGTAATGTATAGTAGCAGTGTTTACACTATGCCATTTGACATTTGGCCTACTAAAACAGCATCTAATACAGGAAAATGAAGTAATGATGTTATTTCTTACAGATTATTTCAAAATAAACTATCTTACTTTTCCTAAGCCGGGTGGCGTCCAGCAGAGAAGTATCTCCCCGTTCATACTTAGTAGTGTCATAAAAGCGACTAACGTGGACCAGACCATTGTCTGGTGTGTCTGAACTCGCAGTGTCGAACTATTTTCATCGAAAAGCAGTAGTTCACCGATGAAATAGTTCGACACTACGGGTCTGCGAAGCATAGAGATTGTGGCTACATCTTTTTATAGGAGAGACCCTTAGAGTAAGACGCGCTTCGTATACGAAGCCGCGATGCTCGAAGGGAGAGACCCATGTCCGCAGTGAACGGTTATGATAAATCGGCTATATTTATTTAACGGATGGCATTACTAAGCATGCCTAATCATGTAGTACACTTCTTGATTCTTTTCTATCTCAGCAGATTTTACAGACTAGAAAAACACCAAATGTGGCTTACGTTAGTATTTCAATTTATAAAATTATAATGTAATGTAATACTTACGAGTAGTAAGTCGATCTTTAATAATACATTATAGCGTTCTTTTATTTTATTTATAATGGCTATACCTATTACAACAAGAGTGGAGTTACACGGATGATAGGCTGATGAATTAATTATTTGCTCCGCTCGATTTAAACTGATGCATAGATAATTTATGCATGAAGCCAATATCAGGTATTAGTTACGACCGATTAAGTCGACTGATCGACCCATCGTTCTACATATTATTATTATTATCGTGCATTTTAATTAACCAATAAGCACAGAAAAAAAATATCCAACGACATAATATATATTTTTATGGTCCATCATCGCTTTCACGTTTCCTCCCTTTCCATTCATATAGTTTCTTACACGATGTATATCCTTAAAAAAGCAATAGTTTAAGTTAAAATTGAACTTTAATTTAATAAGCTATGTTATAATACTAAATAATATACTAGAAAAAATACGACTCGCACCAGATCAATACTCAGACGGGAATCGAACCCGCGACCTTTAGATATCCGGTCCAATGCTCTGACCGCTGAGCTACCGGGTCACTAGTGACATCGTCGAATTTATTCTAGTAGATATATCCTACTCTTACGCTGCAAGCCAGCGTTATTTCACCAAGATATTTCAATTGAATGTCGAGGTAATTCCTCACATTGGTGAAATAACGCTGGCTTGCAGCGTAAGAGTAGGAGGAGGAGGAGGAGGAGAAGAAATTCGACGATGTCACTAGTGACTCGGTAGCTCAGCGGTCAGAGCATTGGACCGGATATCCAAAGGTCGCGGGTTCGATTCCCGTCTGAGTATTGATCTGGTGCGAGTCGTATTATTTCTAGTATATTATTTAGTATTGTATAAAAATAGCATTGTGAATGCAAAAATCTCAAATATAAAAAGCTATGTTATGTTTGTATCGAGTTATCAAATAAATTCTAAAATGGTTCAACCGTCTTTTTAAAATGTTGTCCAATAAAATAATTAATAAGATTAGTAGTAAACAAAATCCGCTTCCGGTTTCCGAAAGAGGTAGCTTTGATCTTAAAGAGATAAATCCAACGGTTGTTGTAATTATTAACTTACAGTAAGTAATTAAAGTTAGTTTACGACTAATTAATGGCTACGGAAGCGGCACTTTACGCTTAAGTATTTAAACTTTGGACTAGTTTTGGCAGGTGTGTAATGTAAACATGCATTATGCATTAACGAAATACAGATACAGATCTTTTATACGCCTACTTCTGAAGTTGGTTTAAGTTAAGTTTTTCTTGAATGTAACGTTAAAATTGATTTTAATCTTTTTAAATAGACAAATTTCTACAGAAAACTTTTGAAACTAATTTAAGCATATTGAAAGGTGAATACTAATTTTAATCGAATCTCTGTCAATTACATTTTGACATAATTTTACGTAGAATAAGGCTTACCGCTGACGGGCGCTATTTTGTAGCTGCGATAAGCGCGGCGTTAATCGCGGCGATATCGCTGCGATAAACGCGGCGATAATCGCGGCGACAATCACGTCGCTTTTTAGTCGCTGACGTAGGTTAACCCTAAAAGGCACCCGGTAATAATATTATAGAACAATCACTTCTATTATTGCTAAGCTCTATAAAATAAAGTTTATGATTTATTTATGTCAGTAATTATATACTTTTCACAAATGAAGCAAACAATGTATACGATTCAAATGTCTTCAGTACCCTTAGCACGAACAGCTATCGAGAAAAAAACGCACGTAAAATTACTCGATAGACAATTCTCTATGGAAAATTTCATTTCGCTTATCGGCGATAGATGGCGTTGTACAAATTTCCAATACAAAATTTATCTATCGAATGATTATTTTTTTGATAGCTGTTCGTGCTAAGGGTACAGATCCTTTTATCGTCAAAATAGTGTGAAAAACAAAAATTCTGCATTTACTTTATATGCGCAAATTCAAGAATTAATAAAAATTTGTTCGATACCTACTGGAAGGTTTTGACCCCGAAAAAATATTGCGAGTCGCTCGAAGTGTTTGTTTTGCAGACATAAGCTAGTTTTTGTATTACATCATTTTATGACATATTAAAAAATAATATTTTTATCCATGTTCCACAAACGGTATTTTTTATGTGTTTTAACTGTTACTGTGTTTGTTACTATGATGAGATTTTGATGACATGTTATAGTGTGTTTTATATTCGCAATATACTCACAAAGCCAAAGGGCTTTGATATACCACATGGTATGAAAAAAATCTTTGTAAGTACTGAAAACTTTATGACATCACAGTTTCTACCCCCGCCATTTTCACGCTTTTCATCTTATATATTTGTGATCGGGGCATCGTATTGAATGCATCGATACCACATTTTCGTATTTTCGTGATGACTTGTGCGAAAAATAACCTCAAACCCTATAATTACCGATCGGCTAACAGTACAATAGAATATTTTATTCATGTTTTTCGAACGTTATAGTTATTGAATAATTATAATTAAATACCTCGAAAAACACGTAGTTATAATAACAACAAAATCATAACACGAAACAAAGAAAATTCTATCACAGAAATATTTAACAGAATGATACATGTGTCAAGCCACAGCATAAAAAAGTTTATTAAAAGTCCCTATATTTTGTTTAAAAAATTTTATAATGTAGCGTCCGTTTAAAAGTACGTTAGCCTCAAATGGGTTAAATAGTATGGGTGGTGTGGACCTCACGGAAATTATTGCTAATAATAATAGTAATAATTGCCTATAACCGACCTTAGGTTCGTAGTGTGATCCTATCTTTTTTGGAACAGGATTAAAAACTATATAAATTGGTAAGCATATCATGTAATAATAATTCTCTTACTTTTTATTGCAAACTCTACCATTACAAAAATAATTATGTCAGTCAGCGAAAAAATTGTGGTGTCTTTTAGGGTTAAAGCCGCTTGTCACTCTTGTCAGTGTCATTTCGTGGGCGATTAGTCGCCGAGCTATGTGTGAGCTACTTTTTGTAGCTCGTGGGCGTTTACGTATTGAACTCCATATATTCTATTCTGGGCTACAAAAAATCGCTCGGCGATTAAGCGCCCGTGAGCGGTGGCGCTAATTATGTTAACAAGCTACTATGTTGTCTATTTTGGTTAACGATTAGAGATGTTATGTCAGAACATCGGTCACAAACACACGAAAGCCTAACACCCAATTTATAGAGACATTAATTATCATAATATACTTAAGTTAAGTTTAATATTCTCATGCGCGTGGTGAACATTATTGAGTAAGCTAGTTATAATGGTGCATCATATTATTATAGATTCTATAGCACTACTTAATTTTACTACTAGTATAGAATTATATTATCTGTGCTTTAACCAAGGTTAAGGTACCCTGTTATTTGTCTCTATCTATATACCTTTTAATATAGGTACTGAATTGCTATAATAATATAATCTCAGTTGTTGAAACCTATAATTACACTTCCTGGCCCTTACCGCCCGTTATTTGAAAGCGATTTCGATAGGTAATCAATAGAAATAGCAAAAGCAACTTTTGAGAAACAAAAAAGGGGGAAGAGAAAAGGAGTACCTACCTATAATTTTATTGGGTAATAAGAATGACAGAGCTCTGCAGAGTTTTATTTGGTGATAGGAATGACAGATCTCTGCAGAGTTTTATTTGGTGATAGGAATGACAGATCTCTGCAGAGTTTTATTGGGTGATAGGAATGACAGATCTCTGCAGAGTTTTATTGGGTGATAGGAATGACAGATCTCTGCAGAGTTTTATTTGGTGATAGGAATGACAGATCTCTGCAGAGTTTTATTGTGTGATAGGAATGACAGATCTCTGCAGAGTTTTATTGGGTGATAGAAATGCAAAGCTCTGCAGAGTTTTATTGCGTGATAGCACAGAATACAAATAATAGTACAAGTTGCATAAACAATTTATGCATGAAGCCAATATTGGGTATTGGTTACGACCGATTAAGTCGACTGATAGACTCATCGTTTTACATATTGTGATAGGAGTGTCAGAGCTCTGCAGAGTTTTGTTGGGTGATAGGAATGACAGAGCTCTGCAGAGTTTGCAGGGGATTCCCCTGAGTGCTAGAAGCCTTTTAAATAGAATGAACTGACCTGAAAGAGTAGGTATCCCGAGTCGTACATCCAGAAGTCATCGGGCGCGTTGCCGGGCTTGGTGAGGTGTATCGCGAGGCAACGCTGCAGGATCAGCTGGCAGCGCTGCCCCCCCGCGCCGCGGCCGCTCATGCCTGTTCACACGGGCGGCGGCATGTTCTGCAACACAAAGCACAAACATTCATTGGTACTTCATTCATTTAAATACAGCGGCGGTGGGGCGGTAGCATGACGAACGCTACGAAAATTTTATCTACAGGTGTCAGGGTGATATTTTGATCAATCGACTTTGTGGTGTGGCTTAGACCGTTAAACCGAACAACTTTGTCTTAAGGCGGTTGTATGACCGAAAGTGGCGCCCTCAGAGGTTTTTATTTGAGAAGTTATTAAAAGAAAAAGATTTTAATAATGTTTATCGTGCAGATTTTAGGGCCCATGGTCTAGTATTTTAAGAAGGTATCACTACAGGCCCTCGTAGTCATTCGTAGAAGTAGATAGCAAATGTGTCAAAAACGGCCACTTTTAGCAGTTTTGCTATCTACTTCTAGCAGTGACTACGAGGGAATGTAACGATACCGTCTAAAAATACTAGACTGTAGGCTAAAATCTCCACGATAAACATTTTAAAAATTGTGTATTAGAATTTATAATATTAAATATAATTCACTTTAAGACCAACTTAATCAGAGCAAAAAATTATCTGCTGTTCCATATTTATTTTGGTTTGGTTCCCATAGACAAAGTAGCTACACAAAATTTGACGATTGTTAACGATTTCACCCTGTACATTAAATGTAATTTTTGATAGGTAAACAAAAAGTTTTAAATGTCGGGATGTCATTTTCACGTAGACAAAAATACTTTCAAGCGTGACATGCAACAGTCGCACAAAGAATAGCAATTCGTAAGGACTGGGTACAAATTCACTAGTTTATATACTAATATGCAAAATATGAATTAAAAACACTTTATCCAACAACTTCTGTTAGACAATTCTAAATAATATACTAGAAAAAATACGACTCGCACCAGATCAATACTCAGACGGAAATCGAACCCGCGACCTTTGGATATCCGGTCCAATGCTCTGACCGCTGAGCTACCGAGTCACTAGTGACATCGCCGAATTTCTTCTAGTATATCCTACTCTTACGCTGCAAGCCAGCGTTATTTCACCAATGTGAGGAATCACCTCGACATTCAATTGAAATATCTTTCCAGATATTTGGCAATCGATTAAGATGAAATAGCTATATAATTTTTAAATTTGAGATTTAGAAACTTCTATTAGGTATGTCTTACAAAAATCTATTACTTTTTATTACTTACTTGAATTGTCGACTTAGTTTTTTCACGCTCTACTTTCTACACGTCTAATAACTTAACAAATTTAATTGTTCCCACCTCGGAATGTCACAACGACTAGAAGAATCGTGAACATCCGCCGACCTCATTATATTAAGGTACTTTTAAAATAAGTAAAAACTAACTAATTAGACAATGGCGTGTAGAATCGACCAAATCAACCAATGGGACGAAACACCATGAAGGAACCCTTGGCATGGTTTTAAAAACAAGGTATAATGTCAATTTTAAACCAACTGTGCTACCAAGTCACTAGTGGCATCGTCGAAATTTTGTCATCCAATTGAAATATCTTTCCAGATATTATTTATTAGAAAATAATCTTCTAGTACCTTTATTATTTAGTACCTATTAGGATTATGTCACTTTGTCACATTCATAAAGATTAAGGCAATCAATATTTCTGAAACTAATTGTATTAGCTTTATTGCTTGGTGTAAACCAGAAGTGACTAAACTATAAAATAATTAACAAATTGTAGTAAGCTTTCGTTTCTATTACTGATTATGGCGAGATGCATTGCCCAATACAAGATAAATTTACATTTATTAACCAATTAACAGTAAATATTCCATTAACTTTGCAAAGGCCTGGCTACCAATGATAACTCTTCAGAAACTCTCTACAACTTTTAGCGCTATTTCCATAAAAGGGAAATCTTAACTTTACACGTATCAGAGGTTTGCGAACTCATTGGACTTTCAGGCTAAAACTAGGGTGATTTTAATTTATCATTTAAATTAAATGGTATTAACAACACGATAGCCTGTGACGTCTATGGGTCACGGAAGGCTAGCTAGACTGAACTGACGCCTTATAATAACTGTGATAAAATAAATACAATACTCTATTTATGTCAGATGATCAGACTTTTTTACAAATGCACATGACAGAAAATGGGAGTACCGCACATATAGATGAGTTAATTTAGGTTTAAGTCACTCGATTTTTTTCATATAAGTAATATGAGACACAATAGATTTTCTATTACTGTCCGGACACCGGCGTCCGCGCGGGCATTGATGAACCTACAAAAATTAGGTAAGCATTTGCTCGTATGACAAGGTGGAGGTATTTTCGAAAGATTAAGTTTCAACAAACAAATAATACTAAGACTAAATTATAAATATTTTAGTAAATAGGTACCAACTTATCGTAGCTTCGTAGCGCGTTATATTCTCGTGTATTTTCGTGGATGGCCTTCTTACCTAAATAAATGCAACTCGTGAGCAACTCATCCTGTTTACATGATTCGATTTTATTCCAATCATTTTAGATAACTTTTACCAAGATATCGTGACAATGCAATTTAAAAGACAAAATTCGATGTGCACTAACAAAAACCGTGCCAATAACACTACTTTCTATGTTTGCATTGAACTTAAAAGTGGTCTAGGCTAAACTAGTTTATTTTTTATTACTACTACTTAGTTAACTCGAAATGGAATTATAGCAACTTGTAAAACTAGTCCCTTTAATTACGGTAATGAACTCGAAATAAAAACATTAGAAAATAATCCATCCATTCATCGGCCACATTAAATATTTTTATATTCATTACGCAGATTAGAAATAAAATAAAATAATAAACACTGAACAATAGAGTGAATAGGCCAACTAGGCCATTCTTTAAAAGCCTTTCAACATATTTTTTCAAGAGGTATTTCTTTGAACTAAAGGTAGGTTAAATTAAAGTCCTGTTCTTTTTATTTAAGAATAAAAAAGTAATATATTTGCCAAATGAAATTGGTTCATAATTATATTTTCGTAATGCATGACTAATTCCTTTAAATAAATCTCTTAAAAAACTAGCACCTGATTCATTTCGTAGAAAACTCATTATTATATTCACTTCTCAAGCTTACGCGCTCATTAGACATGAAATAAAACACTTTTAACGGGTACTAGCGCGGTTTTATTGAAAGTACTTTGGTAATTAGTTGGTATTTGGTTTGATGTTTTATTTTCCCGACATGTCGAAAGGTGCCGAAACGTCGGGACAATAAAAAATCAAACCAAATACCAACTATTACTAAAGTACTATCAATAAAACCGCGCTAGTATCCGTTAAAAGTGTTTTATTTCAACTCATTATTATGTTTTCATTTTCTATTCATCAATGACTTCTTTTTTTATATTTTAAATGTAAGTAATTATGTTTTAAGAAATTATTATAACTAAACTACTAATTAATCAATACTTTAAAAAAAATCAATTAAACTAGTTCAATTTAAAGCTATCGTCGTAATCAACGAATAGAAAAAAATATCTGTATTGGCGATATATGGAAGTGACCACACTTTCCCAAAAATGTATGATATGCAGAGATTTTTTCCTATCTTATAAAATGTTTCCACGCCAAACCATTATCTACCTCAACCTTACTCTTTTTCACCTCCCCAAACAATGATTTAATATAACAATCTTAAATTGCAATCTTATGACAAAGTGTATTTTCAAGAAACGTACAAAAACAAAGTGATAGTGTGACGTAAAACACTTAAACAAAACATTATTACCTAACAGCTGATCCGGCTGATGCCGTTATAATGGCTGACAATGGAACAGCATGCCACGACCTTAATTCTTAAAATGGAGTGTGCTTTAGATTTATAGCACCGAACTCACGCAACATATATATATGGAGGAAGTAGCTTTTTATTACTTTTTTATTGTTAAAGAACCTACACTTAAGATATCTCTCTTCCTACAAAAAAATAATTATGTTATTCAGTTCATAAACAAAGAAGTAATACGACCATTATCATCAAGGTAATTCACACAAAATCATACTATTTTCGTGCTTTTTCAAGATTACTTGAAAAGTACTGAACCGATTTCCAAATTTTAAAAAATGGGACCAACTTGGAAGTTTACCTAATGTAATAACGTTTGAATCATTTCCAGTCCAGCCGTCTTCGAGTAATCGGTGGACATACACACAAAAAAACAAATATACAGACGAACATAGAACCTCCTCCTTTTTTGGAAGTCGGTTAAAAATAACTTGAAACGTAGCTTTTTTTAGTATCTAAGCAAGTATACCACTTGTTTTAAGATCCGCCCTTGTTCGCAACCTGATAAATTCTAATTTAATTAAATCATGTATCGTTTATATAATTTTGTTTTTCTTGAAACAAAAGAGAAGAGCTTACATTATGAAAATAAGTTGTATAAAGACTGTTATTTATTTTTTGTCATGTTTTACGAGTACATTCGTTATTGTCACATACAAATACGGCAGTCATTCAAACCGCAAGTCAACTACGTGACAAAAAAAACGTGTAAGAGGTTAACAGTTCAGCTGCAAAGAAAAGATCGACGCCGCAGTTGAGGAAAATAAAACCGAGAAAGGAGATATTCTGTTATGTTTTCGGCAACATAGCACTTTTTCGTTAAGATGGTGTATTTTTTGTACTGACAACATTACCATCTGAAATAAGAACGCACGTGGGCTACGGTTACTGGTTTTTTTTAGTTGTTTTTTGCCAATATAATTATAGGGGTCATAGACATCGAAACACGAAAGAGGTTACATACAATCTATGCTAATCTACGATAAAGAAAGAGAAACACTGAGTGGGAAACGAGAGGGAGTCCTAACTTTTCATCTCTCCAGCACGAAAAGGGTGCTTTAGGTACTACGGAAAAACTTGTAGCAAAATTGCCGAGTTTCAAATTACTTTTCCTCACTTCTTTTGCAATATGATATTTTTATATTCTGAAAATAGGTATCTGATAGAATTGAAATTTTACGGGTTTTATCATAACAATATTGACCACGTAAATCCACCTCATACACAGTTATTTCGTAAATAACTTTCACCCGATTTACGTCGCAAAACTTTATAGGCGTAGTAACAATTCACAAACGTTTACTATAAAACAAACAAAATGGGCTATTTTCATACTTTCTTTTATCACGTATTCAATGGTATAGAAAGTTTTGATCTTTGCAAGTCAAACAGATCTTTAGATATAGATACGTAAAAGAAATATTATGCAGGACAAGTGAAAATATTTATTTTATATTTTAAGATAAGGGTTTTTATTTCACTTTAGGACCTTCAGTTGTATCATTATTATTTTCAACAATTTTACTTATAAGTAACAATAAAAATAAATCGCTTGATAAGAAAGACATCTCTATTTCCCATACAAGCTATAAAAACGTATTCCAAAAGATAACCTTCATATTTTTGTTCGGATTTAAAAGGACCGAATATATTGTGGGCAGTTATGGCAAAAGAGCTCCATTTAAAATGACATATTTGCAAACCAGTTATGATTATTTGTTTAACTAGATCAACCGCTCGTAGTAAATCATCTGCGTAGGCGCCGGCTTATCATAGTAAAAGGTGATAGATCATTTGTAATAATAGTTCTTATTTTGTTTGTCGCAGAGTTGAAATTGTAAAGAGATGTGACCACACAGATTTAAAATGTCCAGTAGGTAGTTAACAAGTTACTTTATTTTTCTCATAAGGCTTTCTATGTTTTACGTACACATAGGTAAACGTACAAAGTTGGGTTTTTAATTTGGAATTAAGAGTGTTGATTTGTCACGACATTTCATACAGACTTTTAAATACTTGTTTTTCAAAATGAATGAGCCGATTTTAATAAAACTTCATACACATAAGCAGAATACATTGGTCCAAAAAGTTAATTGAAAACGTTTTCGATAAATAGTTTAGTGTTACAGTTAAATTAAACATTTTTTTATTTTTTTCTAAAGAAACAAAAATTTCCAATTATTTTTTTTAAATAGTACATTTCATAAATGTTCTAAACTAACTTTTTAGACCAAAGCATCCTGCTTATGTGTATAAAGTTTCATTAAAATCGGTTCATTCATTCAAAAAATAAGGACTTAAAAGTTTGTATGAAATGCTGTGGCAAATCATTTATGTAAAAGACTGAAACAAGACCAAAAAAATAATTCAAAACAGCAGCAAATTTTTAACTGAATTTTGTCTAAAGTAAAATCGTTGTCGTTTTTACTAAAAATATATACATGTAAGTATATTAAAATCAGCAACATTTTCAATGCAAAATAAAATATGAAGATCTTAACTTTTACTAGGCAAAATGAATAATATGTTACGAACAAAAAATTATCTGAGTTAAAAAAGAACTACAAAAAGAAAACTAATTCAGTACTCACAAAACTTAAGACAAACAACAATGGACACAGTTACAATAGTCCGCATTTCTATCTGCACATGTGAATGAGTTACAACGTGGGAGGGTCCATTCATTAGGAACACTAAAAAAATTGTGTCAATTTACCGTATTCGCAATCACAAAACTAATTCGTCTTTTCATATCCGCTATGTGTTTCTTCAACAATCCCTTTATCGTAAATGGAGCTTTATTACAATGGGGATTAGGGCGAATAAAATTACTATAATGAACGTATGTTTTTGAAGCAGTCATGATGACGGAATTTGTAAAGAATGTGCACTAATATAGTATGAAATTGAATAGAATCATGAGGGCATTATGATTTAATTTGCGGAGATAGAAAAGTAAACCGATGTTATTGGTCCCGCGTTCAATGTTAAGAAAGCCTTTTGATACTGAGATTTGTTTTTTTACGCTTTAGAGCGAAATTTCTCTTAAGTGTTATAGTAGTTTTTAATATTGGGTAAGACTTTCATTTCAGGCTGTAGATGCATTCGGCTTCTTTCTATGGTTTTGAATAACTTTATCTTAAGATGTTTTGTATTTACTGTAGATATACATATATGCTAGCAGAAAACTTGTCAAGAGAATAGGGATGTTGACTAATGAATAAAATAACGAAATACTAATAAAAATCGTAAACATATTAAACTTTTAGAGTAGCTTGTATACCTCTTGGTTTTATATATTGCATATTATTTGTTTTATGACCCTTCAAAGTTGGGTGGACAAGTCCATTTAAAAAGTATAAAATTTATTAAAATAAATGATACCTTTAATTAGTCCGTAAAATGTATAGCAAATTTGTCGAAGAAACCATTTTGATAAACACAATATTTAATATAGCTGCTGAACAAATTTCCTATGCGTTGCATACAAACTAGCACGGCGTGACGTCATAACGTGCAAGCCATTAGTATGGAGCGTTTTTGATCGAGTCCATTTGTGCACATTTCACACTGTGATATCTCGGGCAGTTTTCATGCTAGCGAATTAATTCTTTTACCAATGTTTCTTTTTTTGAGAGGTAATTTATGTAACATAAAATAAAAAAAATAGTCAACATCCCTATTATGATACCATCTCGTTAATACTTAGTAAAGTAACAAAACTGCATTGACAAGAAGGCACACAGAAATTAATCTCTCTGAATCGCTTAGCCTTAGATAGAAGCCTCCCAGATAAAGTTAACTTTATAAACTTGTATGTCCAGTAAGAAAATTAAGATTTTTATTAAAAAAATGTTGTATATAGATTTCATAATTCTTTAAGTCCAACCTTGTACGCCTGTTTATCTTATTTTAATCATCATTGTTAATCACAATTTGTAACATTATTTGATAGGTAGGTATAGATAACTTTATCTAACCTGTATAATAATATGACAAGGTTGCTCTTGACTGTACGTAATAAATCTTATATTAATTTATGTTCTTGCTTATTTAAAAACAAAAGACAAAACGCATGTTATTTAAAACTGTAATAATAGCAGAAAGCATCTGTTTTTTTCTGATTTTCAGAAATCCGCGTGCAAGCTGTGGTCTCCTTTTATGTGAGAAGCATCAAAATTCTAAACGCATTATTAGAATAGAATAGAATAATTTAAAAAATGTAAACTGAATCTGTTGGAGTTCCTTAGATAAATACATATCGTTTCTTTACAAAACAGTTCTTCGTAATTATGAAATCGCAATGGATTTCAGGTTGTCCGTTTTTTTGTTTGCTTAATATTGTTTGCACACTTAAAAACTTACACTCAGGCCTCTGTACACTGAGAAAAATGTCATTTTGGGGTAATCTTAAAATATCGTGGCGTACGTTTAAATTAAGTGCGTTGTCCTAAAATAAGGAAATAATAGGTTTATATTACGCTATCTTGAAACGTGTTATGATGTAGTCAAATTATATGGTTAAATAAGGCAATATTATGACACTTATCATCGTAAAAATTGGTCATCAAAAATAATATTATCTTCTTAATATTATAACACTATGTAATAGAAAATAGCCCACTGTCCTATAAATATGTATGATAATCTATAAATAAGATTATAATTCTAAATCACAATGAAAGTGCCACCTTCCATAAAAAGATGTCATAGTATTTGAGAAGAAGCATCTCTAGAATACGATGACGTCCCCTTATAGTAGTATGATAAAATTATGTGCTAGTTCCTTTTATTTTGAGATTACCTTCACTTAAAATATAAGGAATTGGCATCAAAATTTAAAATGAATCCTACAAAAATACGATTACAGAAACTTATATAAGAGTTTTGGCCAAAATATTATATCGTAAAAATTGGTCATCAAAAATAATATTATCTTCTTAATATTATAACATTATGTAATAGAAAATAGCCCACTGTCCTATAAATATGTATGATAATCTATAAATAAGATTATAATTCTAAATCACAATGAAAGTGCCACCTTCCATAAAAAGTTGTCATAGTTTTTGAGAAGAAGCATCTAGAATACGATGACGTTCCCTTATAGTATCAAAATTAAAATGAATCCTACAAAAATACGATTACAGATACTTATTTAAGAGTTTGCATCAATTTTTGTATGATTCCTAAAAAATACGATGACAGCACGTAAATTCGCCGTTCATTACTCATCGACTTGTCGTTCGTTTTGTATATTCTCTCCATTCAGTCAGTCGGAGTCGCAGAGTCGCAAGGACAGTTTTTAGCGTGTACAGAATTAATTTATATTTGACTATTTTTTTAAATGTGAGTGAGTGCAAAGTGCAATACTTATGGATAAAGCAACTCATGACTTCCTAAAATAATGGAATCTAGCTCAATACTTATATACAACGTTTTGAAGGTAAGTTGCCAATCCTATGTTGTGCGCGTGCGCGTGCACACTTTATTGGGGGGGAAGAAAATTAACTTTTTATATAAAACGTATCATTTTGGAGGACAAAAAAACGTACCTATTTGGGGTAAATTTTAAGTTTCTCTTCATATAAAGTGTACTTATCATTTGAAGGAAAAAATCAAATGATCATATTATTGCCAAAAACATTGAATTCTTATCACAAATTACATGTTTGATTTTAGCTTAAAATCCGGCGGTCTCGACAGCTTCGAAGCTTCATCTGACACCATTTAAAAGCTGCCCGGCAGAAGCTGAACACCACAAAGCACAAGTTTCTTCGCAAAAAAATAACAGACACACTAGCAGTTTGTGACGGTAAGGATTTATGTAATTATTCTGGTCTGTCCTCGTTTGACAAAAAAATAAATTAATAATAATGTGTAGTATTATATACAATAAGCATTTTTTTTCAGATACAAAACCAGAGACTAAATTTCATTGCTGTCATATTACTCCTCGGTTGCTTATTTAACATACCTCCTGCGGCTCCTGCCCGTCGCTCCAGGAAAGATTGGCAAACATCACGAGCAGAAATATTGGAAGGATTTGACGGAGACGGTGGGTGTAACCCACAGTATCTTGCAGAATGCTGGGTGGTTCTTATCTTAAGTCATTGAAAGCGAATCATGATTTTACTTATTAAATTATTTTGCATATTTTATGGATTTTCCTAAAGATTGTTCTTAGTGTCATGAGTATAATTAGGTACGTAAGTAAGTTGTGACATGCTAAATAGGTATTTATTTTTAACTATGTAAATTATTTTTGACTGACAAATACTGTGATTGTTATAAGCATAAAGGTACGGGATTATAAGCATAGTGTATTAAGCCGAAAGGGGGGCATTGTACTCATCCATTAAATAACTTTTACTATCGGGTAAACTCTGAAATCGAAAAAAACTGTAGTTGTATGACCGAAAGTGGCGCCCTCAGAGGTTTTTATTTAATAAGTTATTAATAGAAAATTATTTTAATAATGTTTATCGTGGAGATTTTAGGGCCCTTGGTCTAGTATTTTTAGAAGGTATCACTACATGCCCTCGTAGTCATTCGTAGAAATAGATAGCAAATGTGTCAAAAACGGCCACTTTTAGCAGTTTTACTATCTACTTCTAGCAGTGACTACGAGGGAATGTAACGATACCGTCTAAAAATACTGACTGTGGGCCCTAAAATCTCCACGATAAATATTTTTAAAATTGTGTATTAGAATTATAATATTAAATATAATTCACCGCTGCACCACTTTCGCTCAGGGTACCACCTTAAGTAAATTTCGTCGAATTATGTTGTGCCCAAAGTAAAAGTTGTTCACCATAATGATAAGCCTGTGTTATTATAATTAAGTACTATTATGTGCTCAATTTGCGAATAGGTAGGTACATTATTTTTGGTGTCTTTTTTCTGTTGTACATTACATTTATTAATAAATAATTACTTATATAAAAGTAAAAAAATAATATTGTAAAAATTAACGTTACTTACTTTCAAAAAGAAATATTGATATTGCAATAATTAAAGTTACTTTCAAAAATAAATAAAATTACTCTTGATTACTATTTCTGTTTTTTTATACACGTGTCTTCCTGTTCTCTTTAAGTTTTTAATGCAATTGCATATTGCCAAGTTATGAAGGTACCTATTACTTTTTCTATATTTCACATGCTTTAAATTGTTATTTTTTACTTATGCGCGATCCTCTTTTTTATATTTTAGGAATGTGAATTAGGTAAGAAAGAAGTAGTAGGTACAGTCGTCTTTAGATATATTGTAGCAAATAAGGTGACTCATATCCTTAGTTAAGTCCAACCAATTAAAATAGACTTTTCTTGTGTTTTGGGTAAGATCCTACAATTTAGCAACGATTTCCTCATATCTCCGGTTATATCCTATTACTTTACGTACCTACTATTTATTATTAGGTACATCCTCTTACCTTGGGTTATCCTAGTACAGGCGCCATCAGATATACTGTAGCAGAAAAGGTGATCAAATACTTCTGAACAGTTTAAATATCAATAAATTCCATACAAAGTGTAAACGAAGTGTATGGAATTTATTGATATTTTAAACTGTTCAGAAGTATTTGATCACCTTTTCTGCTACAGTATATCTGATGGCGACTGTACTAGGATAACCCAAGGTAAGAGGATGTAATAATAAATAGCACGTAAAGTAATAGGATATAACCGGAGATATGAGGAAATCGTTGCTAAATAGTAGGATTTAACCCGAAATGCGAGAAAAGTATATTTTAATTAGTAGGACTTCACTAAGGATATTAGGAAGTCACCGATAAATAGTAGGAAACAACCGAATATATGAGGAAATAATTTCTAAATAGTAGGAAAAATATTAGGACCTAACTGGAGATATGAGGAAGTCATCAATAAATAGTACGAAAAATAATAGGACATAACTTGAGATATAATGAAAGAATATTATATTTTTTGACATAAGAGGATGTCATCGAGAAATAGTAGGAAAAATAATAGGATATAACTCGATGTACAATGACAGTAACCATAAGTAGTAGGAACGAGCATACAATATTTTATATTGTAGGACGAGCATACAATATAAAAAATATTGTATGCTCGTCCTACCAAAGGTATGGTGACATGTCATCTTAAATACCGTTATCATCAGCAACAGTAGTATCATCGTACTTTTTGATGATATCAGTATACTCCGTGCTTTAAGTGAATCCATCTTATTTTAATCTGAATTCACGTCATTTATGATGGGCATTTTTCTCAGTGTAGAACCACAGTATAAGTAGATATTAGTTTTCAAGTAGAGGTTTCTCTTGATGCACATATCCGTCAACACATGTGACCGGTTGATCGCTGATAGCACCATCGGCGATCGAGATAAGGCTTATGAAGTTATCTAAGCTAATAGCATATTCTGTGCTAATAGTGCTGGGAACAAATGACTAATAATTTATTAAATATTAAAAAAGGTCGAGTTTTTTCGAAAACAATTACCTACCTACCTAAGATTTCTAGTTTCGAAACTTTTGTTGAAAATGAAAAAAGGCGGTAATGACTTTGTACCTATAGGAGTATTTTGCTTTGAATATAAAAATGGTGTAAGTACATACCCTACCCTACTTATTAATTTATTTATAACACTACGATTCCGAGATTTCCGAGTTTTACGTTTTTTGAGAGGTTATTTTTTACAGTCTTTCTTATCCTTTTTTAATAGTACGGGAATGCTTTTCTTTACGCTTACTTTTAGTAAAAACTTTTTTAAATAAGTAGTTTTTAATAAGAAAGTTTAACTTAAAGAATTAATAGTCACTATTAATTAATTATTAAACATAATTAGGTAAAATAAAAATATTATAAAACCGATCTCTTCAAATTGATGTTAATCGTTATAAATATTTATATCGTTATAAATCGATACAACTATCGATCAAATTTATTAACCATACAAAGTTATCTCCTTACTAGAAACAACAAACGACAGGCTGTCATACATAACCTATAATTATTGTAATGATCGACCTTCTGACACGTGCGTACGCGCAGCCCATCTCTAAACGTTGATGGATGCCATAAAATACCTTTTTGTTCATGAGAAAGTGCTTTTGCTTTATTAAGTAATCTTTCGTTATGGTGTTTATGTTAATTTGAGTGGCGTGACATTTATTATGCCCATTTTGAATAATGATCCGTCAAACTGAAAATGATACTTAAAGTAAACATTTGGATGATACAATCGTGGGTCTTTGAATAAATTACCATATTATTTTAATGATGTATAACTGTATATGTAACAGTCAGAACTTTAGGTGTATGCGGACAAGAAAATTATGAGAAGCGTAGGATTATTGTGACTTTAAAGTGCGTGTATTAATTTTTATTGGGCTACTACTTCGATCAATGAATGATCAAAGACTAACTAAAACAATAATAGGCTTAAAATATCTTTATTTATGTAAGTACAACGGTTTTTAATTGAACAATGTGGACAAAAAATAAAGAAAATTAAGATTAGCAAGGGTTCATGTAGTTTTATTCTTACTACCAATAAGTTTAATATTTCATTGTATAATATTTCGTGAATTCCATTTCTTTGAATATTATGGCACTCTGGTAAAAAATTACCAGTACACCTGACGTCTTATTATACATGACAGTATTCTCCATACAAAAAGAATAGGCCATAAGCCATAAAAAGGCTTATAAAAATTGAAATTTTCCAATCCTTTAGGAGATTGCTGAAACGATTAAAGTATGTATATATTATTCAGAAGTAGATTAATCGTTTAGTTTTTATATATTTTTTACATTCAAAATGTTTCTGACATTTTCAGGGACCTTGGACACAGTTTTTAGTATGAGTCCTAGATCTTTTTTATTTAATTTAAAGTAGGTATTAGTTACATACTCTATCCACATTAGTCCATCCTTTAAAAAACATAATAATTTTCATTATGAAAAGTATCTTTCCTAAAATTTTAGAAGTTACAATAAATTCGAAGTTAATTTTGATACTTGTTTTATTTTAAATGAAGAAAAACACTTTTATGAATGCATTTTATAATACAGTAAACTCTTGCTCCGCTCACACGTGACTCATCATTTCAAACGATCGTATGTACCAGACACCAAAATATAATGTAGATGCAGAACGTGTGCGATAGGCATAGCATACCAATGACACAAATATTACGACAAATCAAAATCAAGTTTATCTTTTAACTTGTATTAAGAGTATTTATCTCTGTTTCAGCGCTCACTTCATTTATTTAAGGTACTTTTTTTTAAATAGTTCAGCTTCCTTAAAATTAATATTCCTTCTTGCAACAAAGTATGAAATGAAAGTTACTTTGCGATCTAAAAGAGTACTTATCTTCCAAAAGCTTTCATTTACGAAGGCCCTTCCGTCTTCAAGAATTCTTTAAGGAACCTGTTCACCTCACTCATCCATATAAGACTGATATAAGTCTTTATTAATCTAATAACCCGGCTATAACAAATATGGCGATTGACATTCAAGAAGCGATCGGATGTAGCGGTGAATGTCCGGCGCAGGCGCAGGGGATTCGCGAACACTAAATAAGGTGCATTTATGCTATATCGGGCCGATTAGGACTGCCGCCGATAGAGGAATAACGGGCCTTATTAGCATTAACGTTATTTTTAGTGGCTTGGCAAGGTGATGTGCCGATTATGCTAAATGTTAAAATGAAGGTACCTACTTTAGTGAGGAACTAAATAATTTACATACTGAATACAATCATATTTATGCCAATTACCAGAGTAGGTTAAGCAGGGTCAATGTAAAATATTTGATATATAAAAATAGAGTTTTTAAATAATTTTCTAAGGAATTGGTTCTTATGTGAGACACCAATTTCCGTTGCAATAATATTGTTTTTAACCCAAGATTATCTACGGAACTTAAGGCCGGGTAGATACTTAATTTATTTTTTTACTATTTTTAGTTCCTTCCTTTTGAAATTATTTGAACAATGTAGGTAGTAATATGTCTTTATATTTGTTCAAATTACGGAAAATACGGTGTTAAAAATTACAATAAGAATGACTTCCCCCAGTACAGTCAGCAAATTCCTCGGCAGCCCCAACAATTCAAGGCGAAGTTATATTAAATTCCCTAACACCATAAAAAGCACGGGGGTTCATTTGATTGCTGACTTGAGGAATTGTATATTATGGCGATAGGGAGTAAAACTTATAGCTATAAAATGTCATGTAAGTACCTGTTTTTTCTATCATTATCCAGATTTATCATAAACAGACTCTAAACATAGTTGAATAATAAGTTCGTCGACGATGAACTTCGTCTAAATTGCTTTTGAGTTGTATAAACTAATTTTTTTGGCAACAACGTCGCAATTTATTTTAGCTAAGTGAAGCTCAAGCTTGGCCGCGTATCCTGAAGGAGTTATGCCAACCTCGCCCGTTATCCTTTCATCCTATTTATTTTGTTCTGAAGTCGGGCTTCATAATAGTCAGCGCGATTGTTGTGCAATTTGGGACTTGGCATCGGTTTAAGCTGCGTTGTGATGTATCACGCAGCTTATTAAAAGTCTAGCTCGATTTGATAATATGTCAGTTTAGCTACTTAGGAGATTGGCTTAGTCAGCCTTGTTTAATATGTATTTATACAAAAAATAATAGCGAAAATAACAAAACGTATGAAACATCTGATATTTTTTTCGTGATGTCAGAGTTGGTGCCATAGTAAAAGTTATTCAGTTTGATGGTACGAAGTAACGGTTTTCCTATCACACGATAACATAACTACTTAATTATGATGTACCTATAAACATAATTCTCACATCGTTTAAAAAGTGAAACCAAAGTAAGGCTTATTGGTAAATTAAGTTTTAAAAGCGTTATATGCGCTATACTAGCGCCGCCAATCGAAACAAAAACATATTCCTTAAATAAAGGCAAAATTGTGAATTGTGTTCTTCTAGTGTACTCCGAAGAAGCTTTGTGGTACTTTTTGTCGCTTAAACAATATTTTATAACCTGTCGTTTAGTTGTCGTTTAGTTTATTGCCAAAAGTGGCCACTTTTAGCAATAAAACTTCATTAAACTAAAAGACAGACTAGAAAATATTGTTTAAAATGAGTACCACATAGCTTCTCGGATTACACTAAAAGAACACAATTTACAATTTCATCTTTATTTAAAGACTATGATTTTTTTTCGACTGGCGGCGCTAGTATAGCGCATAAACGCTCTGAACAAAGGTTAGCTTTTTTCAATTACGGGTAAAATAAAAGCTAAACCGTTATTGATAGAGCTTTAATACCTACCACGTAGGTAAATGATAATAATATACAGTTATTTTCAAATAAGTAGATCATGAAATAAAAATATCACACTAAACTTAATTTTTAGTTACTAAAACAGTAGTCCGGAAAGCGGAGAAGAGGCGAAAATAACCTTGTTTAACATTTCCACCAGGGGAAATAAACAACGGAACCGGAAGTTCCTCAGTGTTTAAAAAGCTGCGGTTTAAACAGTTTTGCATCCCTGGGGATTTGCGACTCTCTTAAAATGTAGAGGGTGCGAGCAAAGATACTGTGAACTAAAATGCAATGAGGAAATTCTGGAAAACTATAATTTTAAGTTATGAGAAAACTTCGTTTGCATTTAAAAATAATGGCACTCTCTTTTGTTAATAAAAAAATAATAACAACCACCATGCGTATGAACTTGGCGTAGTCGTAATAAAATTATAGTAATGTTGGTTTGGGTATGATTTTATTATGACATTGTAAGAAATTTAAAAAAAATGTGCAACCGCGCACCAGTCGACGATCCGTGGGTGGGACCCCGAAGGTGGACCGAAGCTCTACCTCTATAATAATAAGCTCCCCTTCACTAGAGTGAGTGATGTGCGGGTAGGTTAGGTAGCCCCATGACCGGCCGTGAGTAAGTCTTAGATAAAGTAGGAAAACTAAATCCACATTTGCTACATAGTCTGACCATAATAATTAAGAGCTTTTGATGCTGCTTTAGAATTTACACCGCTAACATTGTATCTACAAATCATTAGAGTGATTGTCGATAATGATCTGTCGACATGACTCACGACGGAAGCTGACGGTCAAGGCCGCACGACACCGGCGACGCGCGACGCCACCATTGTTTTACGCCAACAATTGTGGTTTTTGCGACATTTTTCCATTAACAGTCGACCGGCGAAGCCTTTGAAAAGGCGTTGCGTGAACGGCGGTGCGGTCGTAATTTTTTCTTCGACTTTTGTTGCTTAATGCTATTATGGACCCTACATTTCCACTACTTACATTTAATTTGAAATTAAACTGAGGCTTTATCAAGAACGTAACAAAAAAAAGTATAATAAATTAATAAAAATAAATAAATCTTTTATTTCCTCATCACACAATAAGTTACTTTACTTAATTCTAGAACAAAGAGTGTAATACTAGTATGACCTGAAGTGTGAGATGCTGGTGCCCATAATAGTAATAGGTACCTACATTGATTAAAAAAATTCAGTTCCTCTAATAAATTATGACGTAATTTTTGTATGGGTAATGAAAAGTTATGTTTCCGTGAGCTGTGAGGAACGAAAGTCTAGACTTACTGACTTACAAAACTAGAAAACATGATCTTGATCATAGGTTTATCTGCACCACGGATCTTTTCGTGATTCTTTTAGTGACAATTTTAGTTTCTATAAGATTTGAACTTTCGTTTTGAATTGAAACCAGTAGTTTATAAACATGTAAGTATTTAGATTGTTAATTTCATTAAAGTATTTATATGAAATTCTGTAATCCTATTATCATAATGTACAATGTTCATGGCTGTAAAGTGTTTTTTTTTATATATTTAATGGGTTTGCTCTTGACCCCAGTCTTGCCCAAAAGCAAAGACAGGGTCTACGATGGAGCGAGCTTGCCCAGAAGGTGCTTATTCACTCTGGCCTTGAATAGAGTCAGGTTGTATGCGCTCGGAAACACAGACGCCGGCAGGGAATTCCATTCCATAGCTGCGCGCATTATGAATGATGAGTAGCGTTTGGTACGCAGAAAAGGTATATCAACTAAGAACGGGTGGTAACCTGCAGTGCGTCTAGATGTCCGATGGTAGAAAGGAGAAGGTGGAATGAGTTCATGCAGTTCTTGAGCACACTCAGCAAAGTACAATCTGTAAAAGACCGATAGGCAAGCAACTTTTCGGCGGTGAGTTAAACTGTTAAGCTTAGCTGCTACCAGTTCTCCATCGCCTATTAATCTCTTGGCTCTGCGTTCCACCGAGTCCAGTGCAGCAAGTTGATATTTCGCCGAGCCATCCCAAAGGTGGCAGCAGTACTCCATGCAAGATCGGACTTGAGCTTTATAAAGAGTTAAAAGCTGCCCAGGCGTACAGTACCGCTTGACTTTATTTAGGACGCTCAGCTTCCTAGCTGCAGTTTGAGCCTTGGACTCGATGGAGGTGCCGAAGTTAAGGTCAGAAGATAACTCCATGCCAAGGAGCTGGAGAGAATCGGTTACTTGGATAGATGTACCTCGGAAAGTAGGAGTTAAGGTAAATGGACTCCTTTTTGCGGTGAACAGACATGCCTGCGTTTTAGAGGCGTTGAAGCTGACGAGATTTTCATCACCCCATTGGATTCAAAACAAATTCTATCAATTAAAAATATTATTGTTACCTTTAGTTAGTATAATGCTTATGTTATTGTATTGGCAGTCGTGTAAAATTATTAGTTTTCATAATAAAATGTAGTTAAATAATGAAGTCTATGCCCATCCATAGACGTCACCGGCTGACAATTAGATATGTAGTAGGTAATAAGAAAAAAGTCCGTCTATTTTACTAACAAAATCAAAACAAGACAAAACTGATTAATTTTCTTGTCGCGAAATACTTTTGGAATTCAATGAAAGTTGCGAATATGACAATACGTTCGAAACTGAAATATTGAACATAACTGTCTGAAAACTGAATCCTGAATCTCGAGCCGTATTTAAAAAAGGGGTTTTACTACGAATCTCATAACGGGTTGCATACATCCGATGCAAGGTCAGTCCGCAGTGCGGGCCTCGGCCGCGGGTGCAGACGGGAGTATCGATCGCATCCCGACATTCCCGACCGACGCAGAGGCGGGGGAGTGTATAGGCGCCTTTATAGCCGCCGACCGAGACACATTAAGGTGTTAATTAAAAACGCGGTTAAATAAAGACTTCATATAAAGCTTGATAAATGAGGTCGGTTGAGCCGATTCAAAGCTAAATGGGATCAGTTAGTTAATAAGATAGGTAGGAATATATTTCTGGTTTTACTGGCTTGAGGTTGCATTAAATTATTGCACCTGAAATAAATTTATGAAAAGTTGTTAGAATAGGTGTGTACCAGAAAATCATTAGGTTCCCTTAAAAAAAAAAGTAGTAATTAGCAACTGTAATTTTACATCCTTACCGGTTTTGTAAAAACTAGAATAAAATCGGCTAAGAATCGATTTAATTAGGAAAACTCATCAAAATAATGTCATCACAATTAACCTTGTGTTCTCTAGAAACTTTAAATTATTGTAGTCTCAATTCACTTTTAAAAAACTGTGTAAAGTCATCACTCTAAACACAGCAAATAAATCAATTTAACATCGGACTTTTTTCTAAATATTTCAACAGAGCTCTTATAGTCTTAATCTCAGGAGCTGATTTCTTCCAACTTGCATTGCGAATTAGTGGTAGAAATCAAGTCAGGAATGGCGATGCTCTTTGAATATTAAACGTAAGCAGTAGCCATCCAGACATTTTATTAGACATTGGGGAGGAGACGCTCGTTAGCGCAGTGGCTTAGCGCATTCCGCCTGCGATTGCGGCAGTTAAACAACCTTTGGTCGGTTGAACAGGTGACCAAAAAGTATTTTATCGCTCCTAATCTATAATTCATTAACTGCATTTTTCGTCGTTAACACCCCCGTATGGACAAACCATCTTATCCATCCTTAAGGAAGACCAGCATTGAAGATATTGAAATGGCTGATGAAAATGGAAAATACCTTACACAAAACTCAGGGTCTGGTCTACTCCCATAATCGGAGGATGTTCATCATTTGATTTACACGATTTTGGACTTTATTTCTGAGGTAGGTAATCATTATCAGTAAGCGAAACGAAATTCTGTCATCCGATACACTGCAGGCAAATAAAAAAAATAAAAAAACTTTGAAATAATCCTACATCACAATTTACAACTAGTCTAAACATAGATAATATAGGAAAAAGAAATACAATGTGCCTGTACTAGGATTAACCTGTGTTTCAGGCGAAAAAAGACTTTCAAAACTACTTAAAATTATTAAACAATAAAATACAACGTAATTAATAATTAAATGAAAAAATAAAAACATAAATTCGCAAAAAGAGCTAAGACAATACGATGTTTTTTATATAAATCTATTTTAGCGTGAAAAACCTATAGATTCTTTTTGTAATGTAAAAATTATTCTACTCGTTAAGGTTTCACAAATATTATCTACAATTACACCCGCCCTGCGTCTTCAAAATTCTAATCTAGGTCAATGGCAGTGCTGCATACTTTAAGTTTAATTACAAATATTTATCAATAGTTATTTTTTTTATTTTGCGTGCATGTTAGATGAGGTAAATTATTATTAAGGTTAGTAGAACAACTAGAACACTGGTTATTGTCGCATCAAAACTAATGCTATTGATGAATCGTAATAAAGGCAAAAAATATGTTAAAATTATCTGAAAATAAAAACTAATGTAATATTATTGAATTTTTAGATTTTGGGCATTCACAATGCTATATTGATATTAAGATAATTAATATAATTAGAAAAAATATAATATATACCTACTTACTAAAAAAACGGGTGAGTCTATTTTTTCTAGTATTTTTTCTAATATTTCAATTATCGTAATATTTAATATAACTTCTTCTAACCACAATGGCACAAAAAACTATTTGATGCCGAACACTTGCTATATGGAATGAAAATCTACCTTCAGTAGTACCACGATGGCTCACATCACAGCTAAACATCCTTTCTACATTAAAACTTCACTTTGCATCAAAACACCCATAACCGTGAAGATTGCAACGTTGTACATACTCCGAAGAAAATCCAGTAACATCGTTACAGACAAGTCCATATTTCCCAACAAATTGTTCACAGCATGTTGTAAGTTGCCCTCGCAAATACTACGGGATATCCCCATGGGGTGCGACTAGGGTGCACTGTCAAGGTCGCGTCAGATCGGGTAATTTTATCCTAGACGGGCTCCTTGGGGGTAAAGATAATTTTAACCCAGACGGGGCTCGTCTTGAGGGTGATGATAATTTCTTTTCCGACAATAGTCGGACGTGATTTATGTTCCATAAGAGTCCAGTAAATACGTTGGATATTTATTCTAACTTTGATTCCTGGATTTGTGTTGATATTGATAATATGTTACACCTAATCATTATATTTTGCACACCAGTACCCGTAGCACGAACAGCTGTCGAAAAAAATAACGCGCGTAAAATCATTCGATAGTGCAATTTTGTATTGGAAATTTGTACAACGCCATCTACCGCCGAATAGCGAAATTAAAATTTCCATAGAAAATTATCGATCGAGTAATTTTACGCGCGCTTTTTTTCTCGATAGCTGTTCGTGCTAAGGGTACAGAAATGGTTAGATATGGCGCTCCAATAATTTATAAGACCAATATTTTGTACTTACCCATATTTTGCAAATAAAACTATTTGATTTGATTTTTCTTTATTCAATAATTTTCATTCTTAAAATCCTATTCTATGTTGCAAAATTGTTTATAAAAAGGATGACTTCGATAATTAATATGATGACGTGTAAACCGCATCGTGTGGTATCATCACTACGCGGCCTTGTCACAGTGTGGTTGGAGCCTTAGAGGTCACACTTGTAAGAAACACGATATTTATTTATACGAAAAACGTAATAATATATATATATATATATATATATATATACCTACTTCATAAATAGTTGCTGTGACACGTTTTGGAGCGCGTGCGATAGGCAATAGGGATGTTGACTATTTTTTTTATTTTATGTTACATAAATTACCTCTCAAAAGAAGAAACATTGGTAAAAGAATTAATTCGCTAGCATGAAAACTGCCCAAGATATCACAGTGTGAAATGCACACAAGTGGACTCGATCAAAAACGCTCCATACTAATGGCTTGCACGTTATGACGTCACGCCGTGCTAGTTTGTATGCAACGCGTAGGAAATTTGTTCAGCAGCTATATTAAATATTGTGTTTATCAAAATAGTTTCTTAGACAAATTTGCTATACATTTTACGGACTAATTAAAGGTATTATTTATTTTAATAAATTTTATACTTTTTAAATGGACTTGTCCACCCAACTTTGAAGGGTCATAAAACAAATAATATGCAATATATAAAACCAAGAGGTATACAAGCTACTCTAAAAGTTTAATATGTTTACGATTTTTATTAGTATTTCGTTATTTTATTCATTAGTCAACATCCCTATTGTTTAGATTTCACTACGTAAAAAAATAATGTGATTTGTAAAACCTGCAGGTTGTCTTTCAATAATTTATCATCTTGAATGTTATACGGTATCGTCATAAAATAATAACCGTAGCTACCAACCGGTTTAGTTTTGCTGTTTGGTTTTCAAAAACATGTCGTTATTTAATGACTCACGACACGTTGTTAACATCCAGTTTCAAACATTAAGTTTTATTGAGAACTTCTTTACTGTTTTACGGTTTGATCATTTTACAACCTCTTCTCAGCATCTTTATTTAGTTTTCTGATAAAAATATCATTATAATTTCGGATCCTTTTCACAAGTCAAATAAATATTTCAAGTACTTGAATCTCTGCAATAAACCATAATCTGCTAAAGGGAGATTCACACGATCCATTATATGTCGCAACTCGCAAGTAAGTTTTGCGTATGACATCAAGTAGGCTTGGCTGTACGGTACGCTATGAGAACGTACGCAAGATGACTATCTTAATGTCAGCGAAATTACTTCGACCTTCAACGTGCGTCACGTGAATTAGGCGAATTTACTTTAAAGGAAAAGTTGACAAATTCTGTTTTAAAGTTATTAGTTAAGGAAAAAGATACCTGACCTCACTTTGGCGGTTTTTGTGTTTGCCCTTACTTAGTGAAGCTATTTGATCACATCATGTCCATAAAATGCTCAGGGTTAGTATTTGACATTGACTATGACGACTTGACTTGCACATAGAGTTATGTTATTCACTATAACTAAGTCCTTACCTTTTTGTCACTGAAAAGGACTTGTCATTGCCATTTCGAAATAGCGGATAGGTAACAAAACACATGATAAGGTGTGACCCGAATAGGGGCCGAATTTTCAACGATAAAACCAAAGCTAAATCGTTACCGTTTTAGTTTCGTTTACAGAAAAATACACGCTTTAGTTTTGTTAAAACTGTTGAATGCTCTGCCTAAGGAGTCTAGGATTACAATCTGGGACAATTTAAGTGTTAGTTTATGAAGCTAAACCAAAAATGTTTAGGTAAATATAACCTAAATGACAACGTAACGTTTTTGGTTTTATCGTTCAGAATTACCGCGATTGGGCTCCAGCTGTCACCAGAAACTAAGTCCTAAACGTACGTGCTATATTACCTACCTATAATCATCTCTACATTACATACTCTAGATTGTCATATCAATAGCAACGCCATTTTTTTTAGATGTTGCAATACAGCACATTGAAAATAATTATTTACTTTAATATAATGCCGATTTCTTTGTCTCCTACTGACATTTATTGAAAACACCAGACAAATTCATTTCGCATCGATCTGAACAACGCTTCATAATAGGCATGACGATTTTATGTTACATAAATTACCTCTTAAAAAGAAACATTGGTAAAAGAATTATTTCGCTAGCATGGAAACTGCCCGAGATATCACAGTTTGAAATGCACACAAATTGGAGTCACCCAAAAACCACAGTACATATTATAAGTTTTTGAAAAACTTATATACTGTGCAAAAACGCTCCATAGTAACGGCTACCTATATAGTTATGACTACCTAGGCGTGCCTAGGTAGTTTGTATGCAACGCGTAGGAAATTTGCTCGGCAGCTATATTAAATATTGTGTTTATCAAAATGGTTTCTTTTTTACGGACTAATTAAAGATAGGTATTATTTTATTTTAATAAATTATATGCTTTTTAAATATAATATCAGAAAATAAATAATACGCAATATATAAAACCAAGAGGTATACAAGCTACTCTAGAATATTAATATGTTTACGATTTTTATTAGTATTTCGTTATTTTATTCAATAGTCGTCATCCCTATTATGCTGATTATGCATTAAAAAGAATTACACATATTTTGTTTCATGAAGAAATAAAACTCAGCAGGTAATTCCGATGGGCTGTTTTTGCTCTCAATCCAATTGAACAAACACAATAGAATAGAAAATATACCTAAGTAATACAAAAAGCACTCATCTGGCAACTAAGTAGTATTGGTGCCAGTGTTTTTTCAACATTTACTAGTGATGCTAACTAGGCACCCTACTGGCAAAAGTCGGAAGAAAAAACCTATTAACATTTAAATTATTCATGAAATAAACTGCTCAACTTATTTTGCGAAATGTTGATTTTGTATTCTAATTTGACGGTCATATCTTCATCATCAGCCTGCGACGAAAGAATTCTCTTCAATTGGAACTAAGAGAAAAGTTATTGATTTGAAATCATTGCCTTTTTTAAAATACGTTCCAATGATAAGCTTTAATGAAGACTGAACAACAGGACGCTCGTTTTAGCGTCAAATCTTAAATTACATTTTTACAATTTGACATTACCATACCAATAAGGTTATGAGTACATATTTTATTAAATAATTACAGCAAAAAATCACCACCAGTAAACCACATTAAAGAAAATTGGAACATAATACAGCTTTTTTATGTCATCTTTGACCTTGAAGAATAAAAAAACAAATAGAACGTACAATTTACCTAACTACACCAGTCTGAGGTGAAACGTGCTGCAGTCAACTACGATCTAAGCCGATTAACTGAAGTAGTGAAGTGGAGTTAAAATAAATACACATGGTTTGCTAATTGCTTCCGTTTGCTTAGAAAACACTGGCCATTTCTGGGAGATAAACTCGGGAAAATGTTACTGTCACAGACTAGATAGGGACCAGACGCAAAGTCTTTGGAAAAGAAGTTTGAAACAAAATATTCTGCGGAAACTTGTTCTCGACTCGGAAATCGTTTTCCTACTCGTACTATAAATAGCACAAAGAAAAGAATAATCTGTAAATACCGTTTATGTTGCATACGGAAATATAAAACACGATAATGATGACTTAAATAGCGATATTATTGCTAAAACGTTTCCTTTATCACCCTATAAGGTACATCATTAATTGAATTCTTTAAACATAAACCTAGTTGACATTGTGACCCTATTAAAAAAAACAAATACAAACTGTTTTAAAGTATCTCAGTATTTATATCCTCTACAAGTTGACCATACAATTTACCCAATCCAACAGTTTCTACGTTTCTAAACCTCATCTCAATTTCCATTTACAGAAATGCCACACGCAAATGAAGCAGAAAACTCGACACCACAATAAAATAACTTAACTCAGCAAACTCCTGGAGTCCAGCCGTTAGTTTCTCCATTAAAACAAATATTAGAGTCCATAAAATAACAGATAGGATCTAGGAGATTAAAACACAGCGTTATACAGTCCCTGCCAGCGGTGTATTAATGAGATAGGAGATTTGAGTGATACTGTAAAGAACGGTGAAAGTAGAGGACAGCGCATCAACGGAGCCCAGGGCTCGACTGTGGTACAATATGGAAGCGATAAGCGATGAACAGTACTCTCATTGAACATTGCAAATAATTAGAAACTCTGAACTTCTTGCTGTTAATGTTCTGTTAATTACTTATCACCAAACCAATCACAATCTACAAATTCAATGTGTATGCAGGTGAGCAGCCCCTCCTTTTTATAAAGCAATCTCAAGAAAACCTGTGCCTTACAAAATTTTGATCAATAAATTAGAGGACAATCCAGACCGATATACGATTTTCTTTGTCAAGTTCAATGTACAATGTAAAATTTGGTGTATTTATAAATCTTTAAATGTTACTAATTTGCTATCATATTGATTAGAAAGCTGATTTGGAAACGTAATACTAAAATTGCAAGATTACACATTATTACAATTAGACATATTTTGTTTATCATGAGATGAGTCAGGCTCAGGGGGGCTACTGCCCTCCTGAGTCGTTACTACGACGACGACCAATCGACTAAAACCATGAAGCATTTTGATTGCAAAGTGGCAGAGCGCCAACCACCGCGATTGTAAACAAAATAATGGGTTTCATGTTCAAATATTTTTGTCGCAACTTTCTTACTATTCAAACTCAATTTACTGAAAAAAGCCCTTATTAGTCGCAGATGACTTCCCCACCACAGAATTAGCGTTTCCCTTATAAAGACTTTGCATATCGTAGGAAAGGCAGCACCATTCTGGTTAAGATATTGTATGTGAGTTGCGGATAGTAAAATGTACCGTTTTTCACAGACGTCAGGGTCCATCGTGGGTTACTGATAACTGCCCCCCGGCTACAAGAGATGAATTTAAGTGATGTAATATTTGTGATTGTGCATTATTTGTTGTGATTACGTCCTTTAATAGTACTTCCTAGACTATTTAAAGCTTTCTGCAGAAATTCTCGCGGTTTTCTTGGCGGAGTATTTTCTTTTTATGAAGTTATTTAGTATGTTCGGTGTTTATTGAGGATTCTGATTCACCAGCAGTAGCGTTAATGACTGAGTTGTGTTTCATGTATAGATAGACTTGTAGTATAAACGGTTGATTTTTCTTCATATTAAGGCTTAATAAAGGCTACTAGAAGATTTTGAGATGTCGTCCTTTTTACGAATTCAACGTTTATATTTACACTTTTATAAAACAAAGATTTACATTACCTACTTGAGCATTGTCCCAGTTAGGTCAAAATTTATGGATTTAATAGGTTACTATTCCATATTGAACCATAGGGTACTTTTGTCTAATTTCAAAATCTATCGCAATCGCTTTCATTTGACAGATGGATGTGACACATTGATACTTATTTTTGGTACAAATAAAAACTTACCAAATAAATGTAGCAATGTGGCAAATCCATCTATCAAACTAGCGATTGCGATAGATTTTGAAAATGAGACAATAAGTACCTACGCAGTAATTGAATAGGTGTAAGCAATTAGTGACAAGTCACTAGCCGGTTTACACACAGGTCACAATAACCGTAAATTGAACATTATATTTTCCAACAATTTTATTGCATGTTTAACCACTATAATGTTTTATTCTAACCAACTTTTATTAACAGTGGTAAAGGATATATCAAAGAAAACTTATGCTTTATTTTGTTTACATTCGTATTTCCGTCCTAAATTTTAATGGACAGTAAAGTCTCGACATTTAAAACTATTATGTTTCTAAAACCAAGTAAAATAAGTAGGTTTATTAGTTTACATAAATTATAAAAATATTTTTTTACATCGGAAATACAACTATGTCAAAACCCATTTTGTCAACTGATCTGTAACTTTTTCTTCAAAATTATAAGAATCTGGTTTTAAAATCAAGTACCTATATGCATACCTACCTACTTACTATTTTGTAACCTGTTACAAAAAAATAATTTACACAAGTAAGTGTGTCATAATAACATAACTATTCGTTCAAGAAGAGACACCACCATCACCGTCCTCCTGCCCTTATCCCAATTTATTTGGGGTCGGCGGCGGCACAGGATGTCTTTTTCTTCCATAAATCCATATCACTCGTCATATCAAGGTTATCTTCCTTTCTAGTTATATCCTCTTTTATACAGTCCATCCACCTCTTCTTTGGCCTTCCACTACCCGTAAATCCATCCACCTTCATACTCAAGACCTTTCGCGTAACATGCTCCTCATTAATTCTCCGCAAGAGACACCACCAAAACGGCAATAATCAGTTCTGTGAAATAAATTGTCATATAGGTGTCATTTCATTGGCCAATGTTTGGCGACGGATTGCGAGATGAATATGCTAGATCTTGCACAAGTGTCGTTTGTTTGTCTGTGCGCAAGCGCATATTTCGATATGTCAGCTCGAGTGCCTTCTTGTCAATGTCAGGTGTTTTGATTGAACGTTTACTATGCGAAGACAACATAATTGTGAGTCAAGTGAACATTAAATGTTGACATTAATTTGATTTTATGTTTTACTATTTTGACTGAATTTGAAGCACCTTTAACCTTGGCGAATAAGTCAACGTTGTGTAGGTTAGTTTCTGAACAATTCCACTTGACATTACTTTTGAACGGCAAAACAAATAAAAAAGATTGATGGATATTTTAAATTTTCATTCATTTCAAATAGTAAAGGAAATACCAATTAAAATAAATTCTGAAATAAGCCACTTTATGCTTGAAAATATAGAAAATCGCTGAACATCGATAACTTTAATAAACAAATAAAATAAAGTCATAATACCCAGCGAGCTTTGGCTTTGCGAATGTACAAAGTCAAAGCTCGAATGTTACATGAAAAAGCTTTAGAAGTAAACAGAATAATTAAACAAACGGGTACTATTCTGTAAACAGTTTTAGAAACTCGAAAACTGAACCTCATTCGCGACATTCAAGAATTGGAAACCTTGAAAAATTATGCCTATGATGATAATGTAATCAAGCAATTAAGTTGAGTAAGTACAATACTTATTCAGAAAAGAAGTCGAATAATTTGTACGTATAATACGTAACTGTAATAAATAACACTTAAGTCTCTTTAAAATAATATAATGACAGTTTAATAATTGTAACACTGCAATGCAACTACTAACCAAAAGACGTTAATTTTTGGATATTGAACAATGTTGTTGGAACTTTATTTAGATTACTCAAAAGCAGCAGAAAAACTTGATTATACTTTTGGTATCGCTTGTGTGCAATTAGACTTAACTGACCACTTACGATGCTTCTAAAACAAAGGAAAATTGTACCAGACACATAAAACTGCCAACCATCATTATTATCTGTTTCCTAAAGGTTGACTGGGAGAGAATGCTTTTAGCATTAAGTTCGCCTTTTGTAACATTTTTTTAAATGTACAATAAAGTTTGTTACATAAAAAAATTAAAAATATCATATTGTTGTATTGATGTTTGCAGAATATTTAGCACTGCAGCCCAGTGGCAGCAAGAGAGCGTTGATAAACGAACATGGGGCGAAAGTGCGGCTGGTCTCGACGACGCAACGTCGGCGTCGGTGAGCTATCAGCTTAGGTGAAGTATTTTTAGTTTCACTGCATTGTCTCGTTTTTCATGCAATGAACTTCGCTTTTTTGTTCTATAATGAGCTCCTTCATTCAATATAGGTATTCTATGGGGTTAAGTAAGTCGATATCTACTAGGTAGGTACGATTATTTAAAGGTCATAAAATTGATAGGTAACGGGTATTTAATTTCATTTTTCCACTTTTTTGTAACTTTTATGTTCTGTAAACTGTGATTATGGTGTCGCTTGAATTTTCCTGCACTGCTTTGATATTCGGATTGAAACACACAGATTACTAATACATAGTTACTTCGTAAGTTCTCGTTCTGCAGCGGAAAAGTTTGTGTGATAAACATAATCATTTTATCACGAGTCACATATTGTCGACCAGCCATTTTAATGTCCCCACTGCTGGGGCACAGGCCTTCCTTATGGGTGGGTAAGGAGGACGGGCCATAACCCACCACGCGGGCCCAATGCGCATTGGTGGGTGTTAATGACTGCAAATGCAGCCGGGATCAAAGGCTTAACGTGTCTTCCGAAGCACGGAGGAGCTCGAGATAATAAATTTTTGATCACCCATCCTATGACCGACCTTTGCGAAAGAAGCTTTACCTCCGCAATCGCTGGGCCACGCGCTAAACCACTGCGCCACCGAGATCCTCACATTTTATTCATTACCATTTAAACTTTTCATGCCTTTATTTAGTATACCTCCTACATACGGATTAAAGTACACAGATATTACTAATAAATAGTACTTTATTCTTGTTCTGCATACGGAAAATTTTAGTATGATAAACACATTGACCTGAAAAAAATGTTTCTTATAATATATAGAGGTCAATGGATAAACATAAGCATTTAATCATGAGTCACATATTATACATTTTCATTATCTTCTTTGGTATTTATTTACAAAGATCATAAAGTTCGAACCAAAGTTGTAAGTTGTTTCACTTTTTTGTAACTAACCACTAAAACTAAGTTACAATACCTACCGCATAGTAAAAAGTATGTATTCGGCGCGGTAGGTGTGCGCCCGCGCCGCGCCGGCGTTATGTCACATATCAATCAATTACGGACCTGCCTCCGCCATGATACGTACCTATTAGAAAACAAATGAATTGTTTGATTACTGTTGCGTCACAATTCACTTAATCTAATTGCTGTTACTGTTCTGGGGTTCCATGGAATGTTTTAGAAATAAAAATTCGATCAAATTAAGTTAATAGTATGGGAGGGAAAGAAATTTTTCGGATCACTGACCTATCGTAGTAAGTATAAGTATAATAAGTATAATAAGTAATGAATAGCACAGCAGATAGATTTTAGTATAAGTGATCTTCTGATAAAGCAAAATAAAAACAAACTGCATGAAAGATATAACTCGTATGTTCTTGAAAAAGTACGATATTATAGAGATTTGACATGAGATTTATGTAAAATGTTTTTAAATTTGAGATTTTTGCATTCACTATACTATATAATATACTAGAAAAAAATCGATTCGACTAGAAAAAAAAAGATTGATCTGGTGCGAGTCGATTTTTTCTAGTACTTATATTATTTAGTATTATATTGTGTTAAATAACGCTTTACAGCATAAAGTTATTTATATATAACAAAAAGTACTAACCTATTTCTTTTATCTACATTTATTTACAAAACTATCATAACTAAAAAACTTGAAAGACAGCTGTATAACTTTTTTGGACAGAACCTCTATTGTGGTAGTCGCTCACACTCCAATTTTTTAATCTATTTTAGCAATTCACCTCGGATCTCCGGTCATCGCTCAAATAAATGAAAGTGTCATGGTTATTGCAAGAAAACCAACCGGATATTATATACCTAGTTCTGTGGCCATTCCGAATAACAGAGCTCACCGGCATAATTGAAATCTTTGATTATTCATTTCATTCAACTTTTAATATAATGCAAATAAATTTATCAGCCAGGTAAACGATAAGGTAAATTATATCAAATGATGAAACCCTCTAGAGGTATCGACGTCAGCCGTTTTTAGTGTCCCCAATGCTAGGGCCCGGCCTACCTTCGGGTGGATAAGGAGGATGAGCCATAACCACGCAGGCCCAATGCAGATAACTGCAAATCCAGCCGGGACCAACAGCCGAACGAGCTTTCCGAAGCACGACGGTACTCGAGATAATACATTTTTGATCACCCATCCCATGACCCATAAAGTGCTCTTAGAGGTATATTAAAGGATAGAGGAACTATAAAATATAATTAATTTAACTTCAACGATAATGCATTTTTCAGCATAAAGAAACTTAATGCTGTCTTTCCATAAATGCCTGAAATTGACCAATATTTAGTATTGCAAGATTTAAAGTTTAAAGAACTATTAGACAATTGAACCGACACTGATCTTGACCGTTAGATACAGAAAAAAGGATAGTGTCCAAAACTCCGGGACACCAGAAAACTTAAATCCAAATTGTGATTTATTAAAACTGAACCCGTTACCACCAACATTATCTCAGCATGGCACCATTAGTAATAGCCAAATAAACTAAAATCTGTCTAAACGCAGATAGTTTTAGACTAGTTTTCTTTGTTAAATACCACTAAGAGAATAATTTTCAGTCGAATAATTTGGCACCCGCTGGTATGCGTTACACGCCATCGCTTCCTCGTTTCGGCTACCGGTAACATGCCGCCGTAGCAACTCTTTTTTAGTAAAAAAAAACACTAACATCTATTCCCCTTTTTAACCGACTTCCAAAAAAGGAGGAGGTTCTATGTTCGTCTGTATTTTTTTTTTGTGTATGTCCACCGATTACTCGAAGACGGCTGGACCGATTGAAATGATTCAAACGGTATTACATTAGGTAAACTCCCAAGTTGGTCCCATTTTTTGAAATTTGGAAATCGGTTCAGTACTTTTCAAGTAATCTTGAAAAAGGCACGAAAATAGTATGATTTTCTGTGAATTACCTCGATGATAATGGTCGTATAACTTCTTTGTTTATGAACTAAATAAGATAATTATTTTTTGTAGGAAGAGGAATATCTTAAGTGTAGGTTCTTTAACCTACTTAAAAAAGGAGGTTCTCAGTTTGACCTGTATGTATGTTTCTCCGCGATTATCTTACGTTTGGCTGAGCCGATTTTTCTACATATTATAATATACCGTACCTACACTAAAAATAAAAAAATAAAAAATAGTTTAAAAAACAAAAAACCGACTTCAAAAAACCTACCTCTAAAAAGTAAGAAATAATATTCGTAATAATAAAAATTCGTCTATTGAAGTCGGGTGGGGCTGGAGTACAGATTCCTTTTTTTTATTCTAGTCGATCTAGTCTAAGTCGATTTTTTGTTTTTTTATGTTGTCTGAACCTTGACTAAAAACAGCTAGTAGAGCAAGTAAATGCGACTTATTAAAAAATAATGTCCTGACAGAGGCCTTTTGGATAAGGAGCATACGACCTTCTTATAAAAAAATAGATTAAGGCATACTGACACTCAATATTCTCGGTAAATAATTTATCAAATTTGGCTAGTACTTAGGATTGGAAAAAACGATAGTACTACTAATTATTATGTAGTATTAGCTCTGTAAAATATAGGTCGCTTCAATTATGTGTAGATAGCTAAGTGCTCAAAGTGCCACATCAGCCACTCTTTGTTAAAATGCTAATTATCTTTTAAGATAGTAAGAGGAAACATGGAAGTTTTTGTTGTTTTACTTTCCTAACAAATAAACCTAAAAAAAAAATAACTTTTTCATTAGTTAAACTAACCTAAAAGCTTATTTACTTAAACAAATCCGTACGATTAATTAATAATAGCTACTGATTCCTAGCAGAGCGTTTTGCTTCATTAAAACCAAGCGATTTACAACCAACCAATTACTATACGTCTAATTAAACTCATTGAAATAGTAATTTCACGTGCGTGGGTGGCTAACAACGTAACAACGTCCATTTCAAAAACAAAACACTACTTGATTGACACCCCTAATGACGATTTGACAATTTTCAATGCTGTCAATGTTTGAGATAAATAATTGAGAGAAAGAGTGAGCGAATTATGCAAACGATACAAAAACGATCCTGCTACGACGATTTAACTGTCAATATGTCCATCAGCAAAATGTTAAACAATTTTATGAGTACAATCGATTATGTTGTTAATAATATTTGTAAAGTGACACCCGTTATGTGTTACGTAAAAATAATTACATTGGCGATTCAGTTTTGTTCTCACGCTATTATTATTACTGTTAAAATGAAAAAAGAAATACGGCTAATTTCAAAAATCTAAGAAAATGAATCACACTTTGAACTACCTAATTATAAAAAAAAATTTAGAAAGCAAGAATTAAACGTCCAAACAGTGTTTTCAGTACCTGTGTAGTACGTAAGACAAAAATTAAAAAAATGGCCCCTCTATGAAACATCGTTACAGAAACGTGTAGTCTTCTATAACTTCTTTAGCGATTTATGTAATAGTTTTATTTAAAAACCAACCTAATTCAATTAAGTCACCTCTTTTCAGTAATTTGCTACCCTCACTCAATTTGGCATACCTCTTTAACCCCATTTTACTAAAATCTATTAAAAACATGAAATTTCCGCAAATCACGATCACCTATTAACCTTTCCGAATCGCGTATCATCTCCGCAATGACCTCTGCCATTACTTAATTCCCGATCCGTAAACATTTTGACATTCCTCAATAAAAACTTCACCGATTGAACACAACAATCACCACTTGTTAGTGAACCTTTGGTAAGATTTTTGCAATAAAAATAACGAGTCGTTTGAGTGAGCAATAACAACTCCGATTTATTGGAGTTTTAGATTATATAACCTGCTAACAACAACAAATTGATGTTTAAGTGATGGCGAGTTACTAGAAAAACGAGGTTATTTTACTTCCGATCCTTAATTTGATTCGACTTTGTTAAGAGCGTTTAAGTGCTATACTAGCGCCGCCAATCGAAAAAAAACATAGTCCTTAAATAAAGACGAAATTGTGAATTGTGTTCTTCTAGTGTACTCCGAAGAAGCTTTGTGGTACTCTTTATCGTTAAAACAATATTTTCTAGTTTGTCGTTTAGTTTAATGAAGTTTTATTGCTAAAAGTGGCCACTTTTGGCAATAAACTAAACGACAACTAAACGACACGATCACAGCGTCTGTTTGGTACTATGCACCTAAAGGCTTAAAGAGTTATGATTTTAGTCCAGTTTTCATTTGATTAACAGCTATGTACCCTATTTTTGCATTGTATGCATGTTTGTCGTAATTTAACTTAAAGTAACGTATGAAAACACTACAATATTATTGAACTTTCAAATGTATCTACATCTATAATAATATGCATTGTTATTTTATTTCACATGTAAGTATTAATAAATCACCATAAAACTATTTTGGTAGAAAAAAAAAAGACAAATTAGAAAAAGAAAAAATACTTTTTCTAGTAAATTTTAATTTACTAGAAAAAGTATTTCATATTGATTTATCTCCAACATACATGATATCAATAAATTTACAAAATACACGAATACATTTTGACACATCAAACAGCTTGTTAGTTGTAGCCAATTTCACAGTAAGAATGTAAGTAAACCATTCCTTTCGTTTTCTATTGAAGAACACTATTGGTTACTAAGCAGACATACAATAATGATTCGATATAGATATAAGTTGGACTACAATACAAATAATTAACTACTGCTGAGATAAGAAATCAATCCTGAAAGAACTTTCTTAGACATATTCAATAGATAGTATTGGACTCGTCTTTTTAGTAAATAACAATACTTTCCAATCTTTAGACTAAATAATTACTCCTGTAGAACAATAAAGAAACAAATGTGTTTGTTGAATGTTACAGTATAGTGCTTGAACTTCCGAACCTCCAAAACCTCCGAACTTATTTAATCGAAATTAGTATAATAATAAGTATATAAGTAAGTATAAGTAAAACAAATAATTGAAATATACTTTTTCGAGTTAATAATGCAAATTATGTATTGCATATTTTTTGTTTCACCACTTGTACAAAAAAGTGTCAGCAGAGCACAGTATGTACTCATCGTTTTCAAATTAAAAGGTACAAAACGATCATCGAAGCCGATAACGAGCGAGATCGATTTCATGTTAGGTATGCTAAACGATGAAGGGAGGGTTACATTGCATTTTAGGTTGGAATTAGTTACCTATTTACCTATATACCTAGCTATTTACCTTTTTGAGTGGGTAATTTATTAAGTTTTTTATCCGATCATAGTAAAAACGGTAAAAATGGAGTCGTATTTGTATTAGTTGACGACCTGAGTGGTGCAGTGGTCAACATGCCGCCTATCACGCAATAGGTCCCGGGTTCAATTTCCGGCCGCGCAGAAATTGAAATGATAAATTTTAATTTCTGTGACGGGTTTGGGTGTTACTATATATAATAAGTATAAAAATAAAAAATAAATAAAAAGTATATAAGTAGTGTATCAGTTGTCTAGTACCCATATGGGTACTAGACAACTGATACACTTGTAATATTACAAGCTTTGCTTAGTTTGGGGCTAGATGGCGCTGTGTGAAATTGTCCAACCATTTATTAATATTATTATTTATTAACTTCTAATAGTGACTGGCAATAATAAGTCTCTTCCATAAACAGATTGTACATTTGGCACGAGGGAATTTTGCCACCAGCCAGTGACGACGGGAGGGGAAACAGAGAGCCTACTACGAAAGAAGAATCGCAATAAATTCGTTGTTGGATTACATAATTTTGGACCCTATTCTGAGCCTATAACGTCACGAACGAAGGCCGGCCGATTTATCGTTGTTCTGTTTTTGTGGTAGACTCAGAGCATATTGAAAATCCAGATTGACAGACCCTTCCCGTCTCGGAAGAATAGGGGAACTATAGAGAACACTGTTAATATTTATGAATTAGGTATTCGAACTCTCTTCAACATCTGATTGGTAGTATTTTGTTTGAGGATTTTGGTTGTATTGTAGTAGAAGAAGTAAAATCCGTCACTTAAATATTCAAACCGTGGCCTAGTAAAATTGACATATTATGATCTTTTCAACACACTTGCTCGTAAAGTGAGCCCTAATACATCGCTTTTAGGGCCATAAACCGAGCTATAACAAACGCGTGCAATAATATATAAAACACTAGTTCGTAATAGAACTAACCCTACAAAGTTAAATTAGTACCTTACTGCAAGTTCTATGCGAGTAAACAGAGCATTCCCAATTTAGCCGGGTAATACAGTTATTTTTTTTGACAACAAAGAGGTTTTATGCTGCTGAAAATTCATATACATTTTTGGAATAAATAAATGTGTAAGTCCTTAATTAAGTCAAATAAATATATAATTATTATCAAATTATTCATAATTCACAATATTTTGTTATAAAATATTAAAATATTTGCATTTTGTCACTTAAAATTATTATTTTGAAGTATTAGTAGTAGGCTGTATGCTCCTCACCCCTTTGTTCGCAAAATATTCTTGCGTTGGGCGTGTGAAAAAAAAACAAAAAAAAAACATGCGCGCCTTTTCCCATAATTATCATATTTTGTTTTTGCCATATTTGTTGCTGTGTGATAAATTACTTTGTTTTTTCCTCGCAAATGTGTTGAAAAACGTCGTATGAAACTCGTGAGCTCTTGCTTATTGCACACTCGGCTGAGTTACGCCCTCGCCTGCGGCTCGGGCTGCAACCCACAGCCTTGTGTGCAATGAGCAACCTAAGCTAACTTGTCTCATAATGTACTATTATGTAAAGGTGCTTTAAATCAAATATAAAAATTTTCACCAAAATAATCATACGCATCAAAATCATAGATAGATCTCTATTATTCTTTTCAAATTTAATTTATGTAACATAAAATAAATATAACAATAAAATAGTTTATTTTGTATGTACACAATTTTATTCTCATGATATCGGAAATAACCTCAAACGTGATTTGATCACTGTGGCAGCTAATAATTCTCGATATCGTAATCTACATTACCAGATCAGATATCACTCCATCCATGCATATAGGAAAACACGTCTTATTGGCGACGTCCATGAAACGTCCATCGTATCTAATCACAACTAGATAAAGAAATCAAATAACCAACTATAAAGAATATTAAGAGAAAGGGAAAAACAAAAAACCTAACTTAACGCTTGAGGCAACTTCAAACTGATTCTTCGATACAATACGTAGTTATTGCTTTGCGATCTAATCTGTACAACATATTAGCTAGAAAGAGCACCTTAAAATAGTATAGCGATATCGTGCTTAGATTAATGCACAATTTGAGATCGCTTGCATTTATTAAAGATTTATCGATCAGGAACAATACAGAACAATGTAACGGAAAGTGTGATGATTGACGACATGATTGTTAAATAAGCATTCATTCAGTCCTTCATTCATATCCTATCATGTACGATAAGATAAACTGTATACTTATCAAAATAATAAATAGTCTAAAGGGTATTATGAGTTACTTGCGAAATCACGATGCTCGTTTTTTAATAGCTAGTCATTGGTGATCAAAACATAATTATATTATTGATTTATCCAAAAAACCGTATTATGTTGGTAAAATGCATAAAAAATATATTTGAATTGAAATTTTATAGATACTTAAGTACTTGTTTAACATCATATCGCCCCCACAGCATGTATTTAACACCCAATTATTTCAAGTTAAAATCAAATTGAAAATTAAAGTCACAGTAGGTATTTCAACACCTTTAACATTGTTTCTCACTTAAATGACCGTGCAGAAACTTGCCTAAACCTTTAAAAAACAAAAGACGTTCTTATTTTCTGCAGTTTCAATTCTTGCTTGAATCTTCCTTAGCAACTGATCTACTAACTCGATTTCAATTAAGCGTTGAATGTTCATTAACTATGCTTTTTTCTTATCCACCTAAACGTCGGACCACGTGTAGGTCCGACCTTGATATTGAAAACGCGACAAGCCAGAAACGAAAGTGAAACAGATTTCTTTTCTCTTTTAACGGTTACGTCTGATGTTAGATGACTTAACTAATTCGAGCCGAATCGGTCGATGCAGTTTACTACCAAAACGAGTTTCATCAGAATAAAACGACTCCTATTGATATTGGGCTTCAATGAAATGTTACATTAAATGAGAATGTCAATCAAGTTAACACTGAAAATAATGTAATAGAGTACGAAGAGAAAAACTATTTCAACAGTGATGAAGAAGCTGAATTCAAAAATACCTAAAGAGATCTCAATGATTCGATTTTTTAAAGCAGACACTTAAATAAATGAAGATCAATATTGGCTATTTAAAAATAAACTATAATAAAACAAAATCATTCTCACTTTACGTTGGAAGTGAATGATGAAAAACATTTTGTAATCCAAATTTGCCTATAGTACAACTCGTAAAAATATAATTACGACCGCATCGTATTACCTATTGTGTTTGGCTATTACTGAAGAGATTCAAGTTAAATAGAAAATGGGAATGTAAACACAAACGGTACTTTCAAAACATTCACGGATGCCGCGAACATAATAAACCCATATTATGGCAATGATAACCTATCACCTCGCTTGTCTAACCCAAGATCATGTCCATTGTAGTTGGATACTTAGCCGGGGTGAAAACAATACTCATTGTATTGAATTCTCAGCTTTCGTGCCGACGACCTTGTTAGCTCATTGACTCTAGACTTCCACTGCAACATTATTAGGTCAATTTTCGAAATTATGATGTAACGAAATGGCATTGCCATTAGTTGTGATTTTAACCCTTGTGTTCTGTGGCAATTATTTCTGAACCGTATCTAATAACGATTGTCTGTTGTATTTATAATTAAATTTAATTACTAGAATCTGTGCTTAGGTCTCAATTCGATTTCTTTAATGTGTACATTAACAGTTCAATGTCTTTTATAATCGATAGCTACTGAAATTATGAAATCAGCATACAATTAATTTGTTTTAAACATTTTTGCTCTCATGTTATGAATAACTTATTACACTTTAGAGACCATGTAAAAGAAAACCAAACTTTCTTAAAGAAAATGTTTGTTAGTTTTCTGGGTGTAACAAATCAACATTTACCTTAAAAGCGAACAACACGCAATAGTATGTGTGCACATAAATTATCATTAAAGACATCCGGTTATCATTTAGTTTTAAACTTTTCTATTTCAACTTTTTTCTTTTAAACTAAGAAAGAAGTTCAAAAATAGTAATTGTTTTTATTTTTATTTTGACACTATTATCTATAATAAATAGATTCAATTATGCACCTGGGTTTTTAAAAGAAATGCTATCTGCAAGTATTTTAAGTACTACTACAACTTAAGTCAAGTAAACATTGCAATCTGCATCTGTTACTGCGATAGTGCGAAAACCTTGTAAAAATATAACGTCAAAAAGGCTACGTAAGTTTTTATCGTACTCTTATGAATAAAATATGACATTACAGTTCTATTACAATGTTTTTTCTGTAGGAATAAATTAATCTGAGCAAACATTGTTATTATTTAACTGAGACAAAATCACTGAAAAAAGTGAAACTGAACTGATGATGCTCCAACACCAAAATGATTAAACGACTTAACATCTGCAAGTGATATAGTCGGCAAGATTGTTTCTTTTTCGAATACTGATTATTCATAAGCACATGAACGATCACCATTAACTTCTGACATTAAAGTACTTTGACCTCAGCTTTTTAAACTTTAAACTTCCGAATCGATAACCCATCAACGGAACACCTTCTTCAATTTGGACCAGGGTAAGACAATTTTGAGGTTTGTTTAACCGTGAAGGTGTTAATTGTGAATGCATTTGGTATCATTGTTCCCAATGAGGTTTCCCCTGAATGAAGTTCAATTATATTCGGGTTTCCGTCAGTAAATGAATTAACACCTCCCTGACCCCAATAGAAGAAGGTCAAAATGCAAGGGGCTGGATAATTCGAAGTGCATGCAGCGGCACTGCATCTCCTAATTTGTCGGTTAATTTAATGGAAAGGTAAGTCAAGAAAGTGAAAAATCGAATTTAATAGCAAGAAAATAAATTTGCGACAACTAAATGAAAGTACTAAAGCAACATGTCGATAATGGGAACTTATAAAAACTCACGGTGATTACAAGAAAAAGTAAAATAAACACGAAAAGAGCGTTGTGAAGATACGTTCACAGATTACTAGAAAGAATTTAAACGTTTTTGCACTTTCTCCAATTACGTTTGGTCTTGACTCTTAATTCAACTTTAGATCCATCAATCACGCTAGCTCATGATTGCACAATAAAGACCTCGACATGATTTTTCAAAATCGAATAATACGTACTTATTCATTTGATCCCTTTCAATACTGTGTAAACAGATGTTGCTTGACAGTCGGTCAACATTTACCGGCTATTCATGTAGAGCCTCTACTGACGCGTCGAAGGCCACATATGATCAATAAGGCTTAATTCACTGTCAATATTTGAGTCAAGTTTTTTGTATCTACGAAACGATACTCATTTAGGCTTGCCGCCCACGAACGATTAATCGCTGAGCGATTCTTTGCCTGCCTGCTGAGAGTTCAATACTTAAACGCCGACGAGCTACAAAAAGTCGCTCACAAAGTCGCATACAATAATATGGCCAAAAAAATCGCCGCGATTATCGCAGCTACACGCTTATGGTTTGTTCATTGAAATAATACAATTTGAATCGTGTATTCTTCACTATTCACTTCAAATATATACCGAAGCTAGTTTTTGAGATTCAGAATGTGTTTACTCATTTCCTACCATCATCGAAGTTTTTTTTTATAATATTGTAATTTTTGAGCAAACAAGATTCAGATTGACAGTATGACCTTTGACCCTATAAGTAACTAATGAATAGCAAGGCTTGAAATCAAAGTGTTCCATTAGCTTTGGTCTAAACATGAAGGTTACTTTTGTCGTAGTAATTATAGCTATACGATATTTTAAAGCACATCCTAATCATACACACGTATTCTTTGACATTACCATTCATGGCTTAATGAGCGATTCGATTATAAAGCTTATGTGAAGTCACGGCATTCTTATTGTAGAAAATAAAATCGCATAAAATTCGAAGGTTGACATCTATGTGTCAAGGTATAATGAACAATTTAGTGAAGCATGATCTCAGACGATGTAATAAGTAGTTATAGAGTTGACATACGTTTCTCAACCACACGAGCGTATGGATTACTTAGATTTAAGCACAAGGTCTGCTAATATTAGATCCAGTCTATTGACACAGTTTTAATCGCCGCCAGTAAGCATAAATTACCATCACGCACTTTGATGCAAAAAATCACTTTGTAAGTGGAAGAAAAATCAATGAAGTTAGATACAGTGATATTTTTATCAAATTGAGTACAACAATGTCAGTGAAACATTAAACACTATCGATAGAGTTTTACTTTGTAGATTCATTAAAAAAAATTAGAAGCATCTTTTTTGAGTTTTTCATTGCACCATCTAAATTGGATGTTGACATTTGATACCTTCTGCAGATAGTATTCTTTGCTTTTGCCTTACACTTTATTTGAAAGCAGGTGAAAAATTTACTGTTATTTAAATTAATTTATATTGAGATAACTTTCAACAGAGACCAGTAGGTTTTGCAGATTCTCACGTCCATGACCTCTGTAGTTACCACTATTAGCACCTCTGTTTTCACAATGAAACCAAACGCAGGTGTAGGTAACTGTTAAATTTCACATGCAACTCCCATTGGTGCTAAACGATATGAGAAATAAAAATGTACAATCGTTACATCACTATCGATAATCTTGTCAAATTGTCGTAAGACATCAGTAGTCTCAGCATGCGAAATCAAGATTACAGTTTAAAATAAAACGATGGTTGATCGGAATAGCGCATGACTTAACTTGAACGCTTTCGCATATGACGTGTTTAAGTTTTCCTATCCGATAGTTATCTTTGTGGTTTCTGTGTTTCAAAGACAGACACATTCTTATATATTGATATTCCGAACATCCGGATCACAATCCAAATCTTCCTATAAAGTTTACTCAAGCCTAATGCTACATAAGATTATCAACTTTATTGAATTTAGAATCATTGGATTCCATTTCATGAGTGCTAAAGTTTACGTGCTTTTGACATCACATTCATGAGAATGTATCGTAAATAAACCGGAAATGTGACATAGTAGTATTTTGATTGCAAATGCGTTTACGTTTCCATATATTGTTATCATATTAAACTCTGACCAATGTTTGCTGATACAAAATAATAAAAAACCCTTGTCCTGCAATTTGCGACTGAATACCATTCTAAGGTGCATAATTTTGACGCTCCATAATATCATTATTGAGGTGACGTGACTGAATTACCTCCATAGAAACTTACGTTCATTATGGTCATCACATGTGATGTGAGAGTTATCTCTCTGTTATACAACACGTTAGATATCATTTTTTGTGAGTGTAATTCCAGAAAACAATCGTTGAAGCATCGCCAATGAAGCGTTTATAGTGCCGGTCTGTCAATATTTTTAACAAAAAATTTGTAAGAAATATCTGTTTTCAAAATTCTTGACTATTCGTTTTCTCTTTAAGTGTAGTTACTAACATTTATAAATATTCGAAAAGTATATTTGAAGTTGAGTATTTTGATATTTCTAATTTTTTATGGCACACCTCAACGAAATCGGCCTTCAATGTCAAGTTTGTATTTAGTTATACAAATAGTAATATTTAAACAACAATTTGCATAAACTAGTGAACGATAACATCAAATAGGAAGCCTTCGCCTTATTTGGTATTTGTAAATTAGTATTTCAAGAGTTTAGTTTAGTCCATTACCGTTCTGTCTGTAATGAGATACTTATGTCATTTCTGGTTTCTTTTGTACGTAATATTAGCGACAATTGGCGTAAAAGATTTTAGGTAAACACAATCCATTTTAAATTCTAGCGTTTTCTTTTAATAAACTCTTCTAAGCCAATGCAATAAATTACTAATAACTAATGATTTCGTGAATTCGTGAGCTTAATTGAATTTATAACTATTGAAGCTTAAAACACTTTCTGAGCTGAAAGTCTAATATTAACAACTTTATTACTCAAGATTTATTTAAATTGATGAAATAATATGTAGCAAATAAAAACAGACATATTTCTATAACTTCGCATTTATGAAAAATACAAAATACATACGGAAATCCTTTTTACATAAACTTATCTACTTAGAAGTTCTTTGAACAACGAAATAATTATTGATGATTTAACAGATAAACTTATTTCAATAGCCCAAAATGATTGCAAAGATACTTTTGCAATCAGACTATTACAACTTATTAGCAAACACTATAATACTTGATTTCAAACATTACTCCCTCACGAATAATGCGATAGTAGATTAAGAAATTATTAATCTTGATGACTGCCAAATGCGATACTCCAGAATAAATTAGCACAAACAAAACAAAGAAAATAATATTCAACGCAAATTGATTTTAATTCTAACGATTCTATGCTATGATGATTCTAAATTCAAAGATCAATAAGTTTATATTTAAAAAAATCAGCTGGAAGAAAAGCTAAAAATTATTACGTTTCAATATTGAGAGCAAATTTAGCGTTAGTACGAAAAAACAACAAAGTTACCGGCGCAACATTTTTTTTAGTTTCACAAAGCGCTCAATAGTTGTTTTTTAGTTCGGTTTTTGCACATCTGACCGCTACAAAATAGATTCTCGGTACACATGGCACTTTCGATTGATGCAAATGATGGACAGTTGGCCGTGAATTCGACGATATTATCGTCTCTCAAAAGAGCTAATAAATATTTCAATTTGCACTTAACATCTTTTCGACTCGCTTCGATTACATTAGAAAATTTAATTTGGGCACGTAATTATTGAAGTTTAGTTTAATTAGTCTGTGAAAGCACTAACAGACTTTTATTTTGTGGCCCTAGACTAAAAACTTACAACATACTTTTGAAAATTACATTCCAGTATTCGTTTTAAAATCTAAAAGTTGTCTTGATTGCCAATTCGATATAGATCTATTGTTTAAGTTTGACCGACATTTAAAATTAAGTCGTTTAATGAAAATATTAGTGCAATTTTATCGCGACAAGGGCAAGGATTGTTTCAACAATCAGTCATCCGTGACTAAAGTAAGCGGTTCAAACCACAATGAATGATTAAATTTTCATGAACATAACGCCAATATTTCTGTATCGCTAGAACATGTTAATAAAACATCAAATATAAGTAAAAGCGTTTTCTTAATTTTGAGTTGCTAACTTTAGTTGCGGTGTTTATCCTTTCCAAATACTTACAGAAACTTTTAACAGCACTTTTACTCAGTCGCCGACCTTAAGAACTGTTTTTGTGAAGCCCAGTCAGTCCTCTTCCTGTTAGTATGGTGCGTACAAAAATATCCAGTCACTCACACTGAACTACACCACTCTGAAAATCAAGTTAGCACTTCACGAAAGTCCTGCCTCGGCGGGGTCCGAACCTAAACCCGTTTCTGAGGATACTTAATTCCGGTTTTGTGAGAGGTCACCCTGGTCGCTCGCGGGGTCTATGGAGACAGTTCCACTTCAACAATAATAGGGTTGAAAGGAAAGTCTTTTGAAAGTTTCGTGTGTAAACTTTTTTCGCGATGTCGGAAAGACGCGGTAGGGCGCCGCGCGGCACGGGCGTCGCGGGCGGCGGCACGGAGCAAACTGAGGAGGACGGCTTTAGCAAGTGTGCACTCAAAGCTTCCTCGTCGCGACGACAACCATCAATGTGTGCTGGACTTGCAGAATCCTCTACTGAGATTCCGTCGCAAGCTGTCACCGATCAGTGCGCGATTTCCACTACCGTTTTGTTAAACGAATTCAAACCGAAGCATCTCATTTCACCAGCAATGTATGTGCAAATCTGAAAGTTCGATGTCACAGGACGTACGTACGTTCGTGGGAGAGAGGTATCAGGTTCTGGAGCTTTGCTCATTTATTGTTATAGGCCTGCAGTCGGGTGCATAGTTTTATGAAATTGGCTTTTTGTTCATTTCATACCGTCTCGCCGTTCCCTAAGGAAAGCTGTTATTCCACGGGCGCTGAACTTGAAACACATTTTAACGAGTTCTTAATATTATACTCTCCATTTTAAGTATCTGACTAACAATTCTTTTTCATTGTGTTCGACAATATTTCTCACGGGTACTGAATAAAGTGCTTCAGATATTTATGTCAGAACTAATTTTTGATAAGTGTTCTACTTTGCATAATTTACACCATGCCTGTACTTCTGCGTCGTAGTCTTTTAACAGTTGCGTGACTTTATGCAATTCATCATAATTTTACATGAAATGATTGTCTGTACTCGTAATAATGTCTATAAATAATCTCGTTTTACTGAAATCATGCGATCTAAAGAACAATAACACTTGACATTTTATTTTACTAAACAATATGTAGTTAAGTTACCATCTTGAGTAATGGCTACTACCAAACAACTTATTTGTAAAAGCAAGAAGTAAGTTGATGTGATAGACGTGTGTGACAGGGTCATTCTAAACTTACTATCCAAATTTCAAGGATGTGTCCAGTCCATGAAACTCCAAGAAACATGCGGCGAAATTTGCCACAAAATTTTGGTCAAAAGAGATCACGTGAACAATTTATTATGGGATAAATTGATCACGTGATCTCTTTGATTTGTATGGATTGGATTTGTTTTTTTACATATTTGGCCCTGTGTTCTTTAGAGAAAGTTGTTCAGTTTCATAGACTGAACACATCCTCAAAATTTGGATGGTGAATATAAAATGACCCTGTATATTTTATAATGGTTAATACACTATTGGTATAAGACTTGCTTGACTATAAGTTTTTATAATAATACAAGTGGCTCTGTAGAGTTGTAGACCTCGCGTTTGTGCCATTTTGAACATTTTTCGAAATGGCTGTTGAAGTCGGTTAAAAATTTCGAACCCTAGCAACAAAACAAAGACTTACTCACTTAATTATTTTCGAAACGTACAAACGCTGAGCGTGCACTTCTTTATGGACAACCAACGGGATAGTGCTTGGCCTTAACCTCACCGGATCTTTGGTGACGATAAGGTCGAAGGGGACCAGGAATCCTCATCACTGAGGAACTGGCTATCTTACCCCTAACTGCCGGAACACAAAAAAATGTTCTTATGGCGTCAGACTTAGGTAAGATGGTGGTAGCTGGCAAGGCGGACTTGAAGTAAGTCCTACAATCAACCGAACCAAGTACAAATTTTACCCCCTCTGGGAATCGAACTCGGGACCCCTGCGTCTTACGCGGACGGGCGAACCACTAAACCACAGAGACGATTAATACGCTACCCAGCGTTATCTGCTGCACGCCCTGCTCTGTTTTCGTCGGAAGCTCAGAAGAGAAGTAAATAGAGTTTTTTACTCTATTCAAAATCATCCCCTGCTTGCTTTTATAAAAAAAAGTATAGCACAAATTACGTATTTAGTATAATTTACGCTTAATCGAGAATTAAGCGAAAATTATACAAAATAATTCCATCTCGCGCAAGCGTAGGCGCGGTGTCAAAATGTTCCAAAAGTCGCACGCTCCATTTTCGCGTTTGCTCAGTTAACATTTGACCGATAAGCCACATAATAGAGATGTAAATAACGGACAATGAAACTGCCTTTACCAACTTGGCAAGACAAAGTACACTCATAGTGTACTCGGATATAGTCCGTAAGTGGTCTACCTACATGATAATTATGTGGGGTGTGTCCAATATTACTGAACAAATGATGTTAAATCATTTGTTCAGTAATATTGGACACACCCAAATAGGTAATGTAAGTTAAAGTCTTAGTTTATTTTTAAGACACAAAATGACAGCTTTATCTATCAAATTGTTTATTACGAATGTTGATTTCATGATTTTGGTTCAGATTAAACCAATTTAAATTAGTTACCTAAATAATAATGTTATTTTATATGCAAACGAACGAAATGTTCAATTACGAAAAATTCTAAACAAAAAATTTGGCTCTCTAATAAAATAAGAAGATATTTAGTCTTAAATACTTATCTAAAACTAAATTTGAGTTTAATAATATAATAAATGATAAAAATTATTGGTTCGTTGTGTCCATCAGCCATTTTTTGATGTCCCCACTGCGGGGGCACAGGCCTTCCTTATGGGTGGTAAGGAGGATGGGCCATACATAACCCACCACGCGGGCCCAATGCGGATTGGTGGGTGTTAACGACTGCAAATGAAGCCGGGACCAACGGCTTAACGTGCCTTCCGAAGCACGGAGGAGCTCGAAATAATAAATTTTTGGTCACCCATCCCATGACCGACTCTTGCGAACGTTGCTTAACTTCCGCAATCGCTGGGCCAGGCGCTAAACCACTGCGCCACCGAGCTCCACTGCGCCACCGAGTTCGTTGTGTAATAAAATAAAAATAAAAATATGTAAGTTCCTATAGTAATTGCATTATGAAAATGTGACGTAGAAAAGCTTTCTATTTCACATTTGATCCAACCAGAATCGAAACTGGAATTGAAAGGACCTACTAACTAATTTCGATAACCGTCGATAAAGCGAGATTCTTTGACATTTTTTATATTCACCTCGTTCTACTTATACTTGAAGTGTAATAAGCACAATGAAGCCGTTATCAAAATAGCAGCAACTCCGATCCCATTTCACCGGCGGCCGAATGCCGACCTGTCAACTCCTACGCACGCGAATTAACTCCAACACGACGCGAATAACTATGCAATTTCTGTAAACATAATTTTCGTTCCGCTAATTAACTTGCGACATCGGACACACGGTACTAGTGGATGGACAACGATGTGTTAATAACATTGTAAAAAAAAAGGAAATTAAAAGAAATATAAACGTGTAGATAACTATAATTGGCCTTATAAATTTGTGAGTTACCTCATAGTTAATTTTATTATGATTGTGCTGTTGTTGTCCTAAATAAATAAAATAAAATAGATCTAGTGAATCTCTCCCATAATGCGCATATTCAACTTCTCCTGCTTTGCTATACTTCAAATGATTTATTGTTCGAATGATATAAATAAAATAGCTGACATTTTATATTCAAATAACTTAGCAATATTCAACTGGACATAATTATTATGTTTATTACCGGGTGTAACAAGAGCCTCAACGAAGCCGAGGTCAACGTATTCTGTCCATCATCAGGACCATTTCTGTTCAAAATTATTGCTGGGAAACGATTTTAATTTTTGGTGTTAAAAAGCATTCCATACATTACAACTCAATGTAACGCGTACAGCAGACCGCGCCTGCGAGTGTATGCTACACAGCTGCGTGCGATCGAATTGAAAGGCAGCGTTTATATGCGTGCTCATAAGGTACATTGAGTGATGACGGAGCCCGAAGCCCTTTCCCACCACTCGCGTTACCTCACCTACGCAGAACCAAATTTGGTTCTGCGTGGCCTCCACCCGATTTCGATATATTTTCGTCGTACCTTACTTTCTGTTATATCATCCAAAATTGTTGGCAGTTCTAAGTGTCCGTGTGTGAGCAGGTGTAAGAACAACCTGATTGCCCTGAGGTTATCCGCCACAGCAATTAGGCAAACAGTTCCTTATTGTGCAAACTCCCAATGGGGAAGTTTTCGCGACATCTCGTCACGATTCTAATGTAAAGCATTTTTTTATTTATTTTCTTAATCAATAAATCTGTATGAATATGTTCCTAAGTATATAATATTAAAAATAGTAAGGTAACATTTCATTTGTCTACAAAAGGACTGGGTCATAGTAATCAAGAATAAGTGTTATTTTTACTGTATTTCAGGTTAAACAAAAAAATATACTACAACTACTTGTAGGTACTTCTACGACTAAGTAACTAGGGTTCAAATGAACGCAATACCACTTTTTAAATTTGTTAAGATTTTAAAACACTTACATGTTATAAGATAACTAGCTTCCGCCCGCGACTTCGTCCGCGTGGACATTTGAAAAAATCCTCATGTTTCAATTTCATTAAATTCTGATCAGCCGTTTTTACGTGATTAGGCGGGTACCCACCAAGCGCGCTGCCTCGCGAGGCAAGACGTTTGCCGCACGGGCCTCGAACGAGGCTGCTCGCTTGGTGGAGACCCGCCTAATCACGTAAAAACGGTTGATCAGAATTTAATGAAATTAAAACTTGAGGATTTTATCGAATGTCCACGCGGACGAAGTCGCGGGCGGAAGCTAGTTTATAATATTCAGAATTGTATCCAGAGATATTAGTATCCCGTTCCCGTTCCCGTTCCCGTTCCCTATCCCGTTCCCGTTCCCGTCCCTGTCCCCGTCCCCTGGATGTGCATGTCCAGGTCCAATGACTCCAATCATGTCCACCGTGTTGGACTTCAAATAAATGTCATTTTCGCAATCACCATCCCATGAAACCTCATGTTCATGTTTACTCACCCCATTTACCCCTAAGTACGGAACCCTAATAAGTGCTTTCAGCTATTATGATAGTTGTTTAACTCCAAAAGAGTTGAGAGAACAAGATTCTAATTCTTTCTGGTTTTAGCCTTTTACCAGATGGCCTACTATAATGGCCAATTTTCTATTCGTTCGCTAACTTAAAGCTTAAAAATAAGCAATTAGACGATCAAGTCACACATTTTTAGAGTTTAAGGCTTATTTTAAATTGTAAGTTAGTGAACGAATAAAAAAGTGGCCATTTGAGTAGGGAGGCAGGAAACTCATCTCAACTCTCGTGAAAATAATTTAGTCACTTGTTTAACAAATAACTTTATTTCTCTGCAGAAATGACAACGTAAAAGCATCATGTTATAGTAGTAGTCATGTAGCTAGTACATTTGAATTGAAGTTTTCAAACTACTTGTAAGCTTTCAAGCTTTCACAGTGGAACAATCGAATAAACTGTATGTAACTATAATATGTAATACTTAATTCAAAACGGAAGCTTTTAGAAGCTAACTATCAACAATTTGCTTGTAAGTAATAAATCGTACAGATGCGAGATAAAATGCTACATTCAGAGCTACACCAGCTAGTAGTTTCTCGAAGGAAAATTGTCTGAATAACCATATTTCGCGAAATCCGTGCTATAAACACGTCATTGAATCGACAATGTCAGAACAATACTGGTAATACTTTCGCTTGGTAACAGTGGTTCTGAGGGGAAATGAAAGCTATAATTTTTATTATTTACTTGACTGCAAGAAGGAAAAATTTTTTCTCACTTATGCTCTGAAATCTTATCATTCCATTTGAAAAAGGAATGCGGGGCGTTCCACATTTCCGAGGGGGTCTGGTTCATCACATTCTAAATTTAAAATTCAGGCCAGGAATGAATTTCAATACTTACTTCCCGCACCAGCACCAGTGCGGGAAGTAGGTACAGTGCGAAGATGATCTGGGTGGTCTGCGGCAACTTCTTTTTTTTTGTTTTAGCTGTTCACAAAAACAAAAAAAGCAAAGGCACATTTGCACCATACAGCCATAACTTTAGTTCCTTTTTTTCTGGCACGCAAGCCAACGACAAGACAGTTAATATTATAAAGGTAAAATTATTTAATAGGTACTATAATAAGGATACAATAAAAAAAATGGTGCGCACAGAGTATATTACTATAAGAATAAATAAATATTACATTGTATTGTACCAGATTTATCAGAGACAAATCCTCTAAGTAATCTTGAATTATGTACAGCGCCATCTACCGCCGAGAAGCGAAATGAGATGGGTTTTTGCTTCTCGGCGGTAGATGGCGCTGCACGTAATTCAAGATTACTCAGAGGATTTGTCTATGATAAATCTCATTTTTAATAATAATTAAATTTAATTAAGTTTCAATTGATAAGTTTTTTATTTCCTCGCATTTCTTGAGAAAAGCACTATACAAGCCTTGTTCTGGAAGCTACTTGCATTGCCTCGAATGATTAAAGCCCTCGCCTGCGGCTCGGGCTTCAAACCATCCTCGACAATGCAATCGCTAGCTTCCCGTTCACGGCTGTAATGTACTATTTCGTGAAGAGGTTTATCTTCTACTACATCTTTGTTATATTCTTTTCACTTCTCCAGCATGAAAATGGCGCTTTTGGCGCGTAAAAACTCGCAGCAAAATCGATTTTGGCTGCGAGCGTGAGGCAGAGTGCTTTTTCAATTTCTAACACCAACTTGGTGGTCTTTTATACATTTTGATATTTTTTTTGTTTGAAACAGCTGATATTTTTTTGCGATTTCAGAGTTGGTCCATTAGTAAATCTTGTTCAGTTTGATGGTCCCTATCTACCATATTCGGCATTATGGTTTTTTTGTAACACCTTGTATGTATATATTTCGGACCATTTGCCGGTTAGTATTTATACTAATTTATATTGATTGCGCAGTGGTTTAGCGCCTGGCCCAGCGATTGCGGAGGTTAAGCAACGTTCGCAAGGGTCGGTCATAGGATGGGTGACCAAAAATTTATTATCTCGAGCTCCTCCGTGCTTCGGAAGGCACGTTAAGCCATTGGTCCCTGCTGCATTTGCAGTCGTTAACACCCACCAATCCGCATTGGGCCCGCGTGGTGGGTTATGGCCCATCCTCCTTACCACCCATTAGGAAGGCCTGTGCCCCAGCAGTGGGGACATTAAAAATGGCTGATGGACATTTATACTAACCTGCTGCAATATTAATATTATCTGCGAATAGTCTGAAATGTTAAGAACCACTGAGCTAAATAACCATGTCTTCGTGCATAAGACATAACTCAGCCCCAATCTGTGCATTAGTAGGGTGGTTATCTTGAGTGGCAGCGGCCGCCGCGCCTTGCTCATGACATAAGAAACGTAGGTACTGAAACAAATTCAGAATAGTAATTGAATTTATCATTCCAACAAATGTAAGAAGAAAGGAATATCTGTAGAGTTCAAAATGCCAAAAATTGCTTACATTTTTTTATTTGAGAAGACTTTTTTATGGATCTAATGTAATTATCATGTATTTTTTATATAAAAAAAAAGAATTAACTAGAGATATGCCGTGTCATTATAAAGATTTTTAAACACTGTTGTTGTGTGATTCTGTCTCTTTTAAACAATATTGTCAAAAAAGTGACAGCATCACAGTTAAACAGTGTTTAAAAATCTTTTGTCATAACGCGATTGTAGTTTTGTTTGTAGATATCTAACTATATAAAACAATCTTGTTGTTTTGTTTTTTATTTTTGTAAAATTTACATGCTTCCTTTTAATGATCTCTTTTACTGCAGTGATTATATTAAAATAATAGGTATACCTACTCAACAATGAAGTTTTAACCGAACTCACTATTATTAAGTCATGTTTTAACAACATCAATAAAATTTTTACTCCAACTCAATCAGGCGTCAATGTTTTAAGCTTGTACTTCCAGCTCGTAAATCTTATCTTATTAAACTATGTTTAGAACGAGAGCTGGTGGTGATCCGAAGGTCCTGTTCCCATGAGGCGAGCTATCGGTCACAGTTCAACTCGTGACGCCGTCCGACCTTTGTCAACTGCCACAGACCAACCGGCAGATATGATACTGCTCTATGACAAACACAACGCTGATACCTACCGTTTGATAAGGTATTTACACAAATTGGTTTAGTTTTCAAAAGGTTAGGTATTTTTCTTCAGGTACTGTTTTTTTTTCAAACTACGACAGTCTAAAGTCGGCCCGCCGCCGTCCAACCTTTGTCAACCGCCACAGACCAACCGGCAGATTATAATACTGTTTTATGACACTTGTAAGCTTTCAAGCTTTCACAGTGGAACAATCGAATAAACTGTATGTAACTATAATATGTAATACTTAATTCAAAACGGAAGCTTTTAGAAGCTAACTATCAACAATTTGCTTGTAAGTAATAAATCGTACAGATGCGAGATACAACGCTGATACCTACCGTTTGTGTAAGTAAAGTACCAAACATTAATATAATTTTCAATATAATAAGTTTTCTTTCTTGTTTTTTCAAAACTGTGACAGTTTAAAGTCGTGCCGCCGTCCAACCTTTGTCAACCGCCACAGACCAACCGGCAGATATGATACTATTCTATGACAGACAAAACGCTAGTACCTACCGTTTGTGATTTGTATAAGCCTAAGGTACCAAAATTGGTGTAGTTTTCATAGGTTTAACTTTAAAGGGTTAGGTATTATTCTTTACGGCTTTTTTCAAAACTATGAGAGTTGAGAGGAGTCCGACCTTTGTCAAACTCCACAGACCAACCAGCAGATATAATAGTGCTCTATGACAGGCAACAAATCAGCATACAACAAACAACAACTAACATTACCTACCGAAATTAGTGTAGTTTTCCTTTTTTCTGTTTTAAATATAAGGAATTTAAATGGTTATTTTTCTTAAGTTTCTTCAAAATTTAGTCGTTATACCGTCCGTCCTTTGTCAACCGCCACAGCACAGCACAGACCAACCAGCAGATATGATACCAACTGCTCTATGACAATGACAGACACCTGATATCATAAACCTCCATACTTATTTGAAATAAATTACATGATAGAGTTTTAAGTAGTGACCTAATAAAATGAAAAGATAAAAACATCAGTTTTCTAACGAAAATAGATTTCTACGAAGTGAAACAGTTTCCGAGGAGACAATCGATTTAACATGTTATTACTCTTATTAGAGGTTCTCGATAAATCGCTTCGTTTTCTTTGTTGAGATCTCGTGTATTCCCACATCGGTGTTATGAACACACTTTAATTATACACCATCTGGTAAATTGATACTTTAATAAACTTCATTCTTTACAATTGTTTTCGTGAGAATGTAAATGAGGTAACCATTTTCATTTCCGATTATATAAAGTAAATCATGTTTTCAGAACAACATGCGTAGGTACTGAAAAAGTATTCTTCGATTAAGGGAAGTTATTGAAAGAAATATAATTTGTAATGTCATTAGGATATTATAAGCTAATAATAATGATTAATAGGGTAAGGAAAAACAAACCAGTTTATTCAAAAATTAACCATGGCATTTAAAACAGTTTTTGAAAACAAATTACTTAAGTAAGCTCAATTATTTATTTAAGTAAAGCTTCTACGACTTTAAGTTGTAGATAATAGTATCAAATTATGCAAAAGCTTAATAGTATCAAATTATGCAATTAAAAGCAAATAATACTCTACGTCGCATAATCTTTGGTTCGCCAAAGAGCTATATCCGGCGGCGGGCCATACATTTTGTTGCAATTTCTATACATTTCATTGGCTCTATTGTGAAATTGTTATTCCGCCATGAGCCGCCCTTACTGGAGCAATATTGTTTGTGAATTGTTTACAATGTTACAGCTGTCGGGCCATCTACTACTCGCCTGAACTTTCAACTGTTTCGCAGTTGTCTTGCGTTATTATTTTAATTTACTGGAAGTGATAGTCCTCGCATTATTTAACTACGAAGTTAACGTCTCTTACTATATAAACACGTAATCATTAACAGATCTGACGATATTTACACTGACTGAAATACTCACCTTAAAATTAACTAATTTTCAGAAAGCTTTCGAAGGCTTATCAAAATAAGATCATCCAAACACTACAAACTAAGAATCACATTGAATCAGGCCTTTCTCGAAATTAATCGAAATCTCTGTGTGTCTGACTGAGTTATACATACGGAGCTATACATACACCATAAAAAGTCATTTGATCTACTTAGTAAGTATTTAATTCTGTATAACAACATTACATTACATTACACGACATAAAATTGTCTATTAATAAATAGTACCTATCTAGCTATCTTATCTGTGGGCGCTCCCAATAACCGTGTATCGATGTGCAAATCAGTGTTTACACCATTATAGATGCACATGCGCGGGCGCCGGCGCAGTCAACGCTGGACAAGGCGAACCACATTCAATGGGGTGACAACAAAATAGCGAAATTAGAAGACATGTGGTGGAATACTCAAAGGCGTCTTAGCTAAAATCTTTAAGGAAGCTGTCAGTTTCATAGAATTGCTGTCAGATCTGACAACTTTTTTTAATTTAAGGTGGCCTTCACTTTAAGAATCGTTTGAGTATTAAGTATTAAGTCGTTTAGTATTATAATAACCACTGAAACAAGAGGCTCTGTTTAAATTTGTCCATTGTGCGTCTTTAAATTTAACCACAAGTATATATGGCTGAGTTGCACCATCTAACTTTAACAATAACAAGCTTGTTAAAGTACCGGTTAAGCACAAGTTAGCCAAAAAAAGAGGTATGATGTCTTTTGACAAGTTTGACGTGACAAATAGGTAGCATATCATATGACGATAACTATAACTAGCGTTTTTTTGAAAAAATAAATATATGTAGCTTACTTCCGCAAACAAAATATGCAAGATGCACCGCCCGCCCGCCCGCAAAAATATGCACATACACACCACAAAATATAAGTGCACAATACCTGCATTTAGCAAGACAGCAACACACCTTGCACCTTCACCAATTAGGCTACTCTACACGTGTTTCGCCCCAACCCAAACTGCGTTTTGGTGCAACTCACACTAAGTAAGTATTAAACAAACTGTAGACTGTGAAAGAGGCACTCGTTTGTTTAGTTAATTAATTTTCAGATTTACATTGAGGTTTATTTTAGCATTCGAATGTTATTTTATTTTTGCTTCTTAATTTCTTCATCTTTTAGGTGTATTTCAAATGCTGGCCTATGAAGTTGGTAGCTACACTTATTTTATTACGCGTTAGTGTAGATGAGATAGAATTAGAAAAGGGTCATCAATTTAGCCTGCTGCAGCCAACACTGGCATATTAAGGTTGTTTTAAGAATCTTAAAGGAACAATCACTCAAGACAATAAACATTTTAATTCTTTAATGTCTAGAAATACTCGTACAGCTTATAGGTAACCAATCTTATAGGTAATTTGATTGTCATCATTTTTCCTTACAATAACGATACCCTAGAGCGCATCTCTATAGGATCTCCCTCCACGGCCATCCGTCCTACGCTGCCTACATCCAGCGGCTTCCCCCGACCTTACCAGACCCTCGGTCAGCCTTGTTGGCCTTAAATAATTACTTAACCACTCATATTAATAAAAAAAAGTTGCGTCATCAGATGACCGCATCGCGTGGTCACCATATGAATCACCGCGACAGATTTAGTAGGTCGCCAGTCACCAGACGTACCTGCCCTTCCAAGCTGCTAGCGATATGGTCCATTTGGACCGGTCGGTGCACTAACGCGAATATATCACCTATACGTGACTTGTCTAAATCAGTTCTGCACAAACACTATTCTGTAGAATTGTTAATCAAACCTCGAATCTGAAGGATCTACTTCTCAATTCATTATGACCAACTTTCTGTTTGTTAGAACGCATACATTAACTTATCTTATTTATAGAAGCTTCAAAAAAATGAATTAAAAAAATTAAAAAACCCGCCTGCATAAAAAGACAAGTCAACTGAAAAGATGGAAACAAGATTAAATAAATGTTAAGGGCAACATGTCATAATAACATGCAGTCGGAGGCATATAATTTAAATCATTCATAATGTCACTTCTTTCTTTATGCATGCCTCCGACTGCATGTTATTATGACATGTTGCCTTTAACATTTATTTAATCTTGTTTCCATCTTTTCAGTTGACTTGTCTTTTTATGCAGGCGGGTTTTTTAATTTTTTTAATTCATTTTTTTATTTATCTCTTTTTAGTTATTATATATTACGGTCATGATATACCTTTTTGAAATCCTTATATTATGCCCTTTAATATGACACCCATATTGCAGTATTCTAAAAAAAAAAATTTTTTTCACTACGTATAATAGCACCGTACAGCCGCCATGTTGGTTTTTTTATAACGCCACCTTCTTAAGAACACTTGGGCTGACAAGACAAATCTAACGATATCTTAATCATAGAAATCCATTCAGCCGTTTGAAAGATAAGAGGTAATAAAGAATATTACATACATACATACAAACATACTTACAAGATACGCGCGAAACACATAACCCTTTCTTTGCAGTCGGGTTTTTTTTACTAACGTAATATTAAGTATATTTACTAACAATATTGTTCATATATTATATGTTTTAGTTTTAAGGTATGGGCCATTGTTGCCTGATTATAAATTAATAAATAAATAAAAATAAATAAGCAAAAGTCACATATATTTGACTTATCCGAATAGACTTAATCTGCTGTATGGAATTTATTTATAAGCTAACGAAATAATTGTTATATTGCTTATTAACCCCCCACGCAAAAAGAGAGGGGTGTTATAAGTTTAACGTGTCTGTGTGTCTGTCTGTGGTATCGTAGCTACTAAACGGATGAACCGATTTTCGTTTAGTTTTTTTTGTGTTATAGATTTTTTTTTTTTTATTTTTATTTTATTTGCACAAGCTTAACACTATTATTACAGGTCTAGACCTAATGCAATAGTGAAGCTATATTAATTAAATCAGTACATTATTAATTAATTTTACATACTTACATAAAATACCTATATTATTATTATACATTATTAATTAGTTGCCAATTAAACATTTTAATTTATTATATTATAGATTATAAGTGCCTACGATAAATTCTGATAAATTATTAATTATTGTATACATTATCATAACATATTTTATCCCGAGTGTTCTTAGTCATGTTTCATGAAAATCTGTTCAGCCGTTTGAAGGTCATCAGCTCTTTTCTAGTTGATGAGGGGATCTGACTACCTTCCATAATGCCCTGTCGATTCGAAATTTGGTACCGTGTTACTTCAATGAGATTGGAAGTATATGGTAATGTAACCATGACCTGATCAGCCGTTTGAAGATCATCAGCTCTTTAATAGTTGATTAGGGGATCAGATGACTACCTTCCATAATGCCCTATCGATTCGAAATTTGGTACTGTGTTACTTCAATGAAATTGGAAGTATATGGTAAGGTAACCATGACCTGAACAGTCGTTTGTAGGGGGGTTTTAAAAAAAAAAATTGTTGAAGCCCGTAGTCATAGCTCATTGTAACTGCTGAAAAATTGTTATCTTTTGCTCACACTCAATACAGGTGAATGAGTGAGCTTTAAAAATGACAGAATGAAATGGAATGCGTAGGTCACTCCCAGTTTGTTAGCGCTAAAACGGGTTAGTCGGCACACTGACCCATTCAACAGCCGGTAAAAAATTGTGTAAACAGAACCTACTTCGAGCTATCCCTCTCTTTCAACGTGTCTGATTTGTATAGGGCCATTAAAATTTTGCTTTGATGAATGGGTCTTACAAACAAGTCCATATTTAAGAATTTAAAATAGATATTATGACCACTTTGATGAAGTACTTGTATGTCGTAAGACGACCACTTTGCTGTCAGGGAAAATATCACAACCAAAATAAATTATCAGGAATAGTTTCAAATATTTCAATTGGTTACAATGTTGTCTTCGCTCTTTTTCAATCATAATGTAGTTTCTATTCTAATCTTCTATATTAGATATTATTATTTACTTAGGTACTGACACAAATACGATAGCACACGAAAACCGAAAACTTTAAATTACGTGTGTGTAGTATGTAGAGCCTACCAAATAAGTATAAAATTGAACCTCGGAATCATTAACATAACTAAACGGAACCAATAACAAATACCAAAAATTACTTCTTCATTCTTATACAACATTAAATACATTTTTAAACTGACTAATTTATAACAAGACCAACTTAGGAATCTATGGAAGCTAGGTCATTTCTAATGATTTATTTGCAACGTATTTCTTGTCCTGCATATTCTTTTACAAATGCATTTTGCGGTTAACAAAAATTTAGTACAACCTTTCGAATCATTATTCGCTTTAAAATAAGGTTCTTTTTACATCATCATGTTTTTGAAAACTGGGATTAATAAAGTGGGGTTTTAAAATAATGCGATAATGTCATATATTAGTGCAAGCGTGCGCACGCGACTCGCATCATTTATCAAAATTATTGCTGGTCATTTTTGCGTTATGTTATGTCATTGTAGGTGCGACGTTCTGGCAAATATTATAGATAGGAAACAAATAGTTCGACCAGTAAATTTGATCAATCGATGCTGCTTAGGTCAGTTATGTAGATCTTTAGGGGTCACTGTATAGCTATTAGTCATGTTGCGTTATGTCAATGTTAAGCGTTTAATGCAATTTGTTATTGATGTTGAACTAATCGAAGTATAAAATGTTTCATAGCAGTAGAATAAACGGTGTCAATATTGTTTCATAATCTACGAACTAGTTTTCGTAACAAAAAATGAAATGGTCATTCTACTCAAATTAATACTAGTAAAATAGAATGGATTGACAGGAGCTGAGCATTAGCTTATGGCAATCCCTACATGGTCATTTGAGTAGGCCCTCTGAATTTATGTCCCATGTCTGATTACAAAATAGTATAATAATTATTTATGTTTAATGTCCATCAGCCATTTTTGATGTCCCCACTGCTGGGGCACAGGCCTTCCTTATGGGTGGTAAGGAGGATGGGCCATAACCCACCACGCGGGCCCAATGCGGATTGGTGGGTATTAACGACTGCAAATGCAGCCGGGACCAGCGGCTTAACGTGCCTTCCGAAGCACGGAGAAGCTCGAGATAATAAATTTTTGGTCACCCATCCCATGACCGACCCTTGCGAAATCGCTGGGCCAGGCGCTAAACCACTGCGCCACCGAGCTCCTCATGTTTAATAATATAATCGAATTTCCTTAATTGTTTTGTTGCTTAGGCTCGGAGCAATAGTCGTTATTTGACTTATCAGTTTTATTTACTTCTATACTATCATTAAAACTGAACTTAAAATTTTACTATTACCTACCTAACTTGAAAAGAAGTAAACAATTGAAGTAATACAGTCAAAAACTTTTGAACTTTCGAAATATCGGTGAATAGGTAATTCGAATTGCGAAAAAAGGAAAGTGCAATATAATTTTCACAGTTTTTAAAGCAGCAAATTAATTGCACAATTAAGAAAGTAGACACCTGCATGAATATTATAGCAAAAGTAACAAAAACCCAATAAAACTATAGACACAAACATTTTACACCAATAAAGCCTCGTAAAAATCAGTGGAACATTCGCCCTCCACATTTCCTCTCGAATCTCATATTGTGAAACACGGAAGACTATCTTTAAAATTCTTACAATCATAGACAATTATACGCGCATAAACAGCCTAGGGCGTAAGTGAGGCGTTTAATCTATGGCCATTTTTCATTACACCAATGAGTCTTTTACCACGCCACAATTACTGCTCCAAATGAAAGGGTGCGCAAATTATTGTGTCTCTGTTTTTACGACTCACTCTGCTGTCAAATGTGTAATTTCGTCCTTATGTAATGGATCATTAGAGTCAAGTGCATTTAGGAATTTTACACATTTATTTTCGCACGTTAGATTATTTTTATTCAAGAACTTATTCAAAAAATGATTTTGGCTAAGCTTGAGTCGACTATCATTATAATAGGTAATCAAACATAATACCTACTTACAATGCGATTAATTTAACTATGTACAACAGGGTGTCTAATACGAAAAGTTTAATGCGATACACGCAGCTGCGTCCGTGATTCGTTCTGATTTTTTCGTATTATAAAGCACTTGCGTAAGCGATATTGCAAAGTGAATGCGTTTTGACAGTTTCTTTCTGGCTGATCCGACATCATTCGTTCAATAGTCTATCATATGGGCTACTATAGCCAAATTGAAAATGTGTTTAATAGCCACAACCAACGAACTGCGGACGACTATCGTGACCAAGTGACTGCGTTACGCAAATTGCGTACGTTTTTTTCGTAATAGGCCCCCAGAGTGACCAAGTTCGTGCGCTTGCAGTACAAAACGTCGTATTTTAATCTGTAAAATTTACTCCTTGCAATACGTTCTCGAATGAAGTTGCAGTGGATCACTGTCTATTGTCAGTGTCTCTTCATCTAAGACGAATTCCGAGTTTCATATTTGTAATTTAAATAAAAAAAAATAAACGTAAATAAACAGTCCTCATATTTGACTTCAAAGATTTCTCACACAGATTGGACTCTATCTATTGACATTGCTCTACCATCGAGGTAATGTTATTCGACCGTTGAACACTATGATTTATCATTTCGGACTTGATCTTGAATCGAAGATTGTTTTTTCCTGCATAGATAAGTGACATTGTGATACATAATGATAAAATACAATCTATTTTATTTTAAGGTTTGTGGGCCACTTATTATTAAGGAGCGTTCATAAATTAAGATTAATTTCTGATTTTTCAATAAAACGTGTATCACGTGAACACAATAATAGCTTAATTTATTTTACCTATAAGTATTAAGCTAAAAAATGGCCCATCCTCCACCCAGGAAGGCCTGTGGCCCAGGAGTAAGGACATTAAAACTGGCCGATGTGGACTGTAAAATGGAATGGTGTTGAATCACTCTGCATATTGCACCACGCAATTTTTTCTTCCTTTAGTTCACAACTTTTTCTTGAGCTTATTCGTTAAAAACTTCCGGTAAAAGGTAATTTTTGCTTTGGTAAATGTCCATATCAGCCGTAATGTACGCAAGCCTTTAGAACTGAGCCATTCTCACACATGGTGCCTTAAGTGTACAATTATAATGAAATTAGCAAATGGCGTGTGTAGTGCCGGTTATGTCACCTATTAGAGATTACCTAGTTTTGAGGAACAACCAGGTTAAATGTCATGGTTTTTATGAATGGTCTTAAGGAGCAGGTTATTCAAAATAATTATAAAAATAATAAGGTGAAGGCTTAAGTGACGTCCTTATAAAATTCCGAAGTGTATTATGAAATCAGAGACAACGGTGAAATTACCTACAAACTCTCAGACCTATGCCAATAAAGAAAAGTTCGTTTTCTTAATTAACCCAGCCGGGGATCGAACCAGGGACCTCAGAGATAGTGACACCTTGGAAACCGGCGTACAAACCAGTCGACCACGGAGCGTCAGGATAAGTACCTAAGTTGTCTCAGGGGACCCTCACCATAATTTTTAAAGATAAATCTAAAACTTCTTAGGCTGAGTTGCACCATCTTAACTTAACCATAACTTTAACAGATACAAACATATCTGAGTCGATGACAGCGTCGCTTTCGTTTATAACGCGTAACCTAGGCAACAATATGTAATAATAACACCTTAGTTCAACTTTTGACCACTGGCTCAGATAAGTTTGTATCTGTTAAAGTTATGGTTAAGTCAATATGATGCAACTCAGACTCTTTTTTCTCAGGTTCGTCCGGGTCACTACTGCTGCGCCGCCGTTCGTTGATTCGATTTCCCAAAACAAGACTGCGATTCGATTTCCCAAAACAAGAGTGCTTTCGAAGATTTACGATCGTTCAAAATTCATATTTCAAAAGGTTTAGCAACTGGTAATTGTGTGCAACTTAACTAACGGATAAGCTCAATATCAGGTGTATAGATGGTGTAACTGTTGTCATACCTTAAATTGGCTAGCAATCTAAGCACGCTGTTTACGACCAATCAGTCAATATATTGCATGGACTGTGAAATAAGCGCCAGTTATACAGTTGGCCGCACGCTGACAATCTATGAGTTACCAAAATGTATGTTATATGTGTATGAGGAGCTCGGTGGCGCAGTGGTTTAGCGCCTGGCCCAGCGATTGCGGAAGTTAAGCAATGTTCGCAAGGGTCGGTCATGGGATGGGTGACCAAAAATGTATTATCTCGAGCTCCTCCGTGCTTCGGAAGGCACGTTAAGCTGTTGGTCCCGGCTGTATTTGCAGTCGTTAACACCCACCAATCCGCATTGGGCCCGCGTGGTGGGTTATGGCCCGTCCTCCTTACCACCCATAAGGAAGGCCTGTGCCCCAGCAGTGGGGACAAAAAATGGCTGATGGACATGTTATATGTAACTCATAGGTTTTTAGGACAGGCGATTTTTACATGATATTTCCAATTCAAAAATTGTTGTGTTCCGGCAGTTAGAGTTAAGATTACCAGTTCCTCAGTGATGAGGATTCCGGGTGTAGAGCACTTCCACCTTCGGCTTTATCGTAACTTAACATCATGCGAGGTGAAGGCCAAGCACTATCCCGTTGTGCATAAAAAAATGGTTTTTACTCATGGTAGATTTGTTGATATGTTAAAACGTCAAGGAAAGAAGATCACTGTCATACTTATGCTTTATATAACTCACCAGTTTCTGACCTGGGGCCTTACTATGAGCTCTTATTGCAGGGCTTATATTGAACTGCCTTACTTTTTCGCACTATGACCTCAACGGTTAGTATGAAAGCAGGCCTTTAGCAGTCCTGTTTAAGGCCTGCTTTTGAACTGAACGGTTTCTTATTTGCTGATGGTAAGCCCCCTGACATTTCAGATCATGAAACCGTACTCAGGATAAGGTCAAAATATGAAGTAGATGCTACTTACAGAAAGACTTCCAAAAGCTACACTTCGCACGAGCCGCGATTTGTGTTCGGAATTTTTAAACTTATATTTTTTATTTCCATAAGGATAATAGATAATATAAAAGAAAATATAAAATATTCTCTCTTACTTAGCTACAGTTAATAGTCAAGACCACTTTGAGATTGCAATGTGCACGCACTTATAGAACGTAGCAAGAATTCGTAAAAATTACTACGCCTTTCAATGTTGTGCATTGTACGAAACGAAACACATATCAAAAGTATAACATTGCCATTATATCTCAAAACGAGCCATAAACTGCCATATCTTCTGCCACATTGCTTCAGTAAACAGCGAACACACAAACTATCCATCATTAACCTATTATTAATGGTACTTGGGTGCGTGTTACACCGAACTGTAATCACTTAATCTTCGCCACTTATAAGGTAAAGGGATAGAATTGGTGAGATGAAAAAGTAAATTACATAATTGGGTCAATTTCAACAAGTCATGTTTTTTCATTCATTTCGGTTGAATTTTTTATTATAAAGTTTTCTTTAAGTTTAACCGTGGTCAATTGTATTTCTTTATATTCTTAAAGCACATATTTAACACCATCAAAATATCTTTACAGACTTATGAGATAAACGTGTTTTAAAATTTGATGTCACCGAAATGAAACAGTCGTTCACCGAAATGAAATAACTATCCACCGAAATGAAAATCCACCGAAGCAGGGTGTACGTATACGGACTTATACAAGGTGGTTCAATAATTCCCCTATGATCCCGAGTATGTTAGATAGAATACCTACCATGCATGCATACGACCACGTAAAATTATTATAAAATCTGAATACATCACATAGCTGAGATATGGAGCTTTTTATTTGTTGGTATGGAAAACGGTAATGTAACAATCCTAGACGCAGATGGACTATTGTGTATGATAATGTACCAGTTGGCCTGTATTTTCACCGAAATGAAATAATAATAAACCGAAATGATCCACCGACATGAAAATATTATACACCGAAATTCTTATCACTCACCGAAATGATATTTTTTTTTATTTCGGTTAGTTTTTTATCATTTCGGTTGACAGATTAGTCCACCGAATCAACCGAAATGAAAATCAAGGACAAAAATTATCAATAAATGAAAACTATTCACTATATAATATAATGAATAATGCATTAATAAACCTTTAACAATTAGCACACTCATGAATATTTTATTAAATTTACTAGCTTATTGAAAGGCAAGTTATCTATACATGGAAATGAAAAGAAAGTTGTCCCATGACCACCGAACAGCAATACTTACTTTTTTGGCGGGAACCACGGGCAAGCGGCGCACGTCCTTCCACGACAAGCACTTAGGCGGCACTGGTATGCAAAATTTAAGCGTGTGAGGGGGGAGCTAGAGTTGTTCTATGCAAAAATATGCCTTATAAACTTTATGTCACCGAAATGAATAGACTTTCTGGGACACGTGCGTTTGCTCTTACCAGTTATTAAACTGGGTAGATATAATTATAAAATAACTTTATGATAATACCTTTAATATTCAAGATTAAAATAAAAGTAACCACACATCTAAACAATCAATAGTTTTTGTTGTACGAGGGAACTTACACTGAAAAAAGTGTTCTGGACTGGACAGCTACCGAAATGAAAAAATCGGGGCTTTACCATTATTTTTTCCTAACTAACTGCAATCCTAATAAAAAAATATGTATTGCCTCTCATAGGCAACGACCTCTTCTACGTAGAAAAAAATATTAGAACTGTTAAGCAACGTTCTACACTACCGATTTCATCCGTGCCGCGTAAATTTTTCATCTGGGAAATCCACCCAATTCCTCTTTTATGTGTAGGTACTCGTACTTCTCTTATTACGCACACTCTAGTAGATATTCATTGAAATAATAAAAACTTATAAAAAAGGCTAGTCATAAAAAGGCTAACCAATCATACTTCATCTTGCGCAACTTAATGTTACAGTACAGTAGAGTGTAAATGCAGCTGAAATAAATTTAATTACTACTGAATGACACTGAAATCATTAGAGATGAAATAGCCAGTCCCTCAGTGATGAGGATTCCAGGTGTAGTGCGCTTCCACTTTCGGCGTTATTGTCACTTAACATCAGATGAGGTAAGGCCATAAGCACTACCCCGTTGTGTAAAAAAAAAGGTAGAAAGGTTCTCGTAATCAGAATGTGCAACAAACAAAATAACTTAAAATTGTAATAGAACGCGGTATCGATCATACAAATATTAATTTTGGCATAAAAGTTTAACTTCAAAATGTTAGCACACATGTTAACCTACTTAGTTGATTTACAGCCGTCGTAAATTCAGTTACTATCTATAGAAATGGAAATAAATCTCTCTTTGAGAACAAATCGAATACTTACTCGTATAATTTACGACTTCTTATTTTGTATGGACTTTAATGTTTTTTTTTCAGTTGAGTAACGTATTGCTCAGAAATGTTAATTGAAATGTCCCATTATAATGATAGTAGGTAATCGTTACAGGAAAACTAACTGTTATAAAAAAACTTTATTATTAGAAGTCTCATACTGACCTCTAAGTAATCGCGTTACAGGAAAATTAACGCTACAAACTTAGAATAATAACACCTAGAACGATAGTTCTCTACAAAGTGCACTATCAAAAGTGAGGCAACTAAAACAGCCAAAATGGCCCCGTTTTCAGTTTTTTTTTCTCCATTATTATCTAATCATGACGAATAAGTACAAAACAGTCTCAAGTTTCCTACATTTATTAGATTGGTTACTATTTTATTGGATTTAATTACGATTAGGTAACGTATGAAGAATATATATCTGAAAACTAAGCCATTCTGGCTTAGTATTAGTTGCCTCACTTTGCATACGAGGACACGGCTTCTAGGTGTTATTATTCTAAGGCTACAAATAAAAGAACACTTTTTTAAGGTCTCGTACTTACGTCGAAAGGGTATAGGGTAACTTCGTTATCTGTGTTCCTTTTTTTCAGAAACGTGAAAGCAACAAATTAAAATTAATATCAAACAAAAGTTTTCTACAACACAAGTTCAATTCAAAATAAATTATACTTACACAAAAAAAAAAATATTGGGGCTCGTGCCTATGTACTCACTTGATACAGTATCTGATACATTACATGCTATACAGCTAGATGAGTACCCTGCTTTAGGGGAGGCCTATAACCAGCAGTGGGTGTCGTGCGGCTGATAATATGATGATGATGATGAAATAAAATATTAAAAGAATTTCCAAGAACCCTGGATCGCAAATCAAAATTTTATATTTTTTACACGACTACCCAAAAAGGAGTGTACTATATTATGTATTCAGTGTTCATGTATATTTGTGGGTATTTGAGTATCTTTATTCCACCATAATTTTACAATTAAAATTTTGAACAACTTTTTAAATAACTAGCGCTTACGTATGATAATGAAACACGATCTGTATTTTTTGCTCATAAAATTCTGCTGCAACCACTCAAAAAGTACATTTTCAAAGTAAATGGCACTGAAAGAAAGTCTGGCAGGTGCAGTCTGGAGCTTGCAATCAATCACAGGACAGACGGGCGTTGATGGGCCCTAATGGGTTTGTATGGGATCAATGCGATGTCCTGTCTATTCGAAGTGTCTGGATCTAATGGATGTTTGGAACACCAATTTTTTTCAAACGCTGTATAAATTTTGAAACAAAACTTTGAAGTAGAGAGGGTGGCAACCACTATTAAATCTGTGGTAGAGAATCTATGTAGAATCATCATGAAAACCTCATGATTCTCCCCATAAGGTTTTCTTCCATTTATATTAAATTTTTCCGCTAACTTTTAAATTACAGCACTGTGTTCGTATTGCTATTCTCGAAATTAATTTCAATGATCCAGCCCCCCTAGCCAAAGTAACATTTGCAAATTTTTGTTATCGTTTCGCTTCAAAACATGTATGGATTTGACGTTTTAAATTTCGATAGTTAACGAAACCTTATGTCAATCCCATACATGTTTCGAAAGCGAAGCGATAACGAAGATTTACAAATGTTACTTTGGCTAGGCCCTCTGGAGGTTTCATTCATTTCGAACTTCGTTGAAACGAAATTAGTTTGACGTTTAAATTCCAGGTCGTAGACGGAATATTTTTATAAAAACCAACCTAATCCAGCCAGACATATTACTGCAACTCAGCACAGTGACATCGTTACCAAAACACAATAGGAACATCAAAGCAGTCGCGAAAGGTAAACATCTGTTAAGTGCTTGCAGTTGTTTTAGCTCGCGAACACTCAGTGACATGTTACACTCCAAATCTGTACCTATAACTTTTAGCCTACCTTCCTACAAACTGCCTAGCTACTGCTCACCTTTATCAAAATAACATTATTATTTAATATTTCTATTTTGTTTAATAACTAAGTTAACATTATTAGAACAATTGATTGCCCTTGAAGCTCAAACGAATTAGAGATAAACAATTATAGAAAAGGCGGCTTTATTGCTAAATAATAATCTAATAATTCAAATAACTTTTGTATTTCTGATACCTAGTTGGAAAAGTCAATACAAATTGTAATTTCAATACACAATATTTAAATTACAATTTGTATTGAAAGTACTTATTATATGTAAGTACATTAAATCATCTAAAATAGTTAATAAGTCAAAATACATAAATAGAAAAAAGATATGTTATCAATCGCAGTAAGAAACAAATTATTATGTACCCTACGGAAATTGAACGGAACTAACTAAAACAAAAGACAAAAGTCGACATTCAAAAGAAGAAAATGAACCTTAAAATGTCTTTTAAACTATGCTAGTTACTCATATTATTCCACATACGACTCAGACATGACGCAAAACGTAAAATCCTATTCCTCCCTTCCCAGACGATTCGTCGCCACATCTCTCGGGCTAAGAGCACATCTAAGAGGCCATTACCATAACAACGGTTTCCCCATGAATCCTCCAGCCCTCAGATAGGCGCAGAAAAACTGTTTAGTCACGATCCCGATGTAGAAACACTGAACAAATAACAGTGCTAGTTATGAAAGAACCGGTTTTTATGAAAAAATAATAATAAATATAAAATTTGCCAAATGTCACGCACGTATATTTCCGCAATAAGTTAGAGATTAACGATATCCAAGGGCGTAACAGACGACCGTGAACCATTTTTCATGGCAAATTGTAACTAGATCTTAATTTCATAAGCTAATGAAGACTTTGTCCAGTGAAAACCTTCAAGGATACCTCGTAACCGCAGTTTACCTTTTGGAAGACTTTTTTCTGTTGAGAAACTTTTTTCAATGATTTCAATTCATTTTAAAACCTACCCGTTCTCGGACAAACATTATTTTTATTTACTTATCTTTTTTTATTATTCCTTTTTCTTTTTATGAGAAACTAGCGACCGCCCGCGACTTCGTCTGCGTGGAATCGTGGATAGTATTGTCTATCCGTCGGGAATAGTTCTTTTTTTCAGAATGAAAGGTATCATTATGTCCTTTCCTGCACCCCTGATTATAATAATAATAATAATAATAATAATAAGCCTTTTATTTCTGAGCTACACTTTGGTTGTTACATAATAATAATATATTTAGTATTTAAATAACGTCTCTCTGCTCAGTGTGCCTTTTGGCAAAGGCCTCCTCCAACCCCCTCCAGTACTGCCTATCAGCAGCCACTCTCGTCCAGAATGGCCCTAGGGTCAACTTTAGGTCGTCTTCCCATCTTCTTATGGGTCGACCTTTGCTTCGGTGCCCATCCCTTGGATACCACAGCGTCACTCGTTTGCTCCATTTATCTTTATTGCAGCGAAGCATGTGGCCGGTCCATCTCCATTTTAGTTGGTCTATGCGAGTTAAAATGTCAGGAAGTTTTGACATATGCCTGATGTGAGTGTTTAGGATCCTATCCTGTAGTTTCACGCCCAACATGCTTCGCTCCATAGCTCTTTGACATTTGGCTAATTTGTCTCTGTGAGCTTTTGTCAGCGCCCAAGTTTCACAGCCATATGTTATGCAGGGTAAAATGCAGGTGTTAAAAACGGTTTTCTTTGTTTTTATACTGAAGTCTTTACTCTTCATTATTTCCTTCATGGACCAGTATTTGTTCCACCCATATGTAACTCTTTTATCTATTTCCTTGGTCATGAGGTCTTTAGGTGATATTATTTGCCCAAGATACACATACTCCTTAACATATTCAAGCTTTCGTCCGCTGACTGTTATTTCTATTTCTTCTGCATTAGTCATCAGTTTGGTTTTGTTGGGATTCATTTCCAGACCGACTTCACCACTTCTGTCTGCTAGATTTTGGATCATGTGTTCCAGTAGTTTTGGGTCCTCCTCCAGTACTACAAGATCGTCTGCGAATCGAAGGTGATTGAGGCGAGATCCATTTATATTTAGGCCAAGGTGGTCCCAATCGAGTTTTCTCATAATTTCTTCCAGTACTGCTGAAAACAGCTTTGGCGAGAGTGGATCACCCTGTCTAACTCCTCTGTTTATTCGAAATGGTTCACCTACTGATTCTAGTTTGATTCTCGCTATACTTTCTTTGTAGATATTTCTTATGGTGTTTATATACACTTTGTGAATTCCTTGTTCTGCAAGACTGTGCCAGATATGCTCGTGGTTAAGGCTGTCAAAGGCTTTGGAGTAATCTATAAAAGCTAAATAAATTGTCTTGTTATATTCTTTGTATTTTTGGATGAGCTGTTTGATGGTGTGTATGTGATCTATCGTACTGTAGTTTTTCCTGAACCCGGCTTGTTCGATTGGTTGATTTTCATCAAGTTTCCCAGATATTCTTTCCAGTATGACTTTTGCAAAGACTTTATATATGTTTGAAATCAGTGAAATAGGCCTATAGTTTCCTATGTCTTCCCTTGGGCCTTTCTTATGTAGGAGTATTATGTGTGACTCCGCCCATTGTTTAGGTATAATACCCGTGCGTAGTATTTCGTTGAAGACTTTGGCTAGTATAGGCCCCATCTCTTCTGCAGTACCTCTTAAGAGTTCGTTGGGAATTCGGTCAGGTCCAGGGGCTTTTTCCAGCTTTTGGCTATTAATGGCTTTCACCACTTCAGAAACCAGTATCTCAGGTACATCCTCACTTTTGTTGTCTTCCTGACCAGTATTAAGCAGCGTAAAGTCCTGTTTTGAGTATAGCTGGCGGTAATATCCCGTAGCAACTCGCTGAATTTCTTTGCGATTAGAGGAAGTAGTGTTATTCTTATTTCTTACTTTAAGTATCCACTCCTTTCCTTTTTCATTGAGTTCCTTAAGTGCTTTCCTAAGACCTCCTGTCTTTCTAATGTGTTTTTCTATCGTGTTCATTCTTTTAGCTTTCCTGTCATTCCTCATGCTCTCTCTTATCTTCTTGCTAAGGTTTGAAATGGCGTTGTGGTTTACTTTCCTTTGTCTTTCTGATATTAGCCTTTTTCTTTTCTCTAAAAGTTCTAACGTTTCTTCACTCATGTAACTTTGTTTACTTTTATTAGTGTGGGTATTGAGCATTTCTTTCAATTGGCTTTCGAGTTTGTTGTATTTATTAGTAGTTTTGAGTTCAGAGCTAACAATTTGTTTCATTTCTTCAATTACATTCTTTGTGTTTGTCTCGTTCGTGTTGTTCCAAGGTGGGAGGCTTAATATTGATGTTTTTGGCCTAGGCTTTTTGCTATCGTATATTCTTAGGCAACTACGCACCATACGATGATTAGTGTTGAAGTTTAAGTTTTGTATTACGCCTGTATCTGTAAAATTTTTAGGTTTGTTTGAAATCATGTAATCAATTTCGTTTTTGACCTTGCCATCTGGGGACACCCATGTCCATCTAGATTTCGGTTTTTTGCGGAATATGGAGTTCAGTAAATTAAGATTGTTTTCCAACAGGAACTCCACCAGTTTATGACCATTATTGCTCCTTTTACCTTCTCCATACATTCCAATGATACGATCTTCGCCATCTCTTCGAGGGCCCACTTGGGCATTGAAATCTCCCATAATTATTAAGTTATTGTTGGAGTAACGACCAGTAACTTCATTAAGACTGTTGTAGAACATTTCACGGTCTGCTTGGCTGGCTTGTTCAGTCGGTGCGTACACTTGTACAATCGTCCACACTTTTCCGTTTTCCTCGAAGTTTATGTGAATTGCAGCTATCCTATCCGAAATCCCTTCAAAGTCTTTAACATTTTTCTTGTACTTCGACTTTACAAGGAAACCAACACCTCTATGCCCGGCAATTTCTCCTTTGTAGTACATAATATAGTTCTCTTTCTCTTCTATTCCTTCCCCTATCCTTCTCATCTCACTAATTCCTAGGATGTCCCATTTCAGATTTTCGATAGCACTTTCTAGCTCCTGCAAGCTCTCCTGTGTTCTTAGAGTGCGCGTATTCAGTGTACAGATATATAAAGACATTTTTTTCAGTTTTGTTTCCATTTCTGTTTCTATTGTTTCTTTTTCCAATGCTATTTCTTTTTCTATTTCTAATTTTTCTAATTCTTTTTTGGTTAGAGGGTTTTGGTCTATCTCCCCACGGTGACCGGCCGGATTGGGGAGCGTTTTGTATGGTTTGTTGTGATTGATTTTGACCCCTGATTATATTTAAGCAAAATTTCACGATGATCGGTTGAGTTGTACGTGAACGCGTATAACAAACAAACAAAGAAACAAACTGACTTTGGCATTTATAATATTAATTAAGTAAGTAATAACATAGCTTTGATCATTCACAATAAAAATATATAATAATAAAAAATAAAGGCACTTCTAGTGGTACCTACTGTACACAGCTTTCAGGCGCGCCGAACTTTTAATCTGTGCAGTCGTATGTTTATGTATAGACTTTTTTTAACTTCGCAACTTATTTTAACAGAGCAGCCATAGAATTTAATAGCATAACATAACTGACGTCAACTTTATGCTCATGACAGAAATAAACACTCATCGAATTCAAACTCACAAACACCACTTCAATCTGACCCTCACATAAACTAAATGGTAATACTAAAATCTAGAAAGCTCAAAGCTCAAGTTACATTTGACCGTTATTTGCAAAGATCACGCAATATCGCGTATTGACAAACTACATACCTATTACATCAGGTACCTTTCGCTGATCTGTTACTCCAGTCATAATATTATATTAGGCTTAGGAGTTAACGAGGCGAAAAAATATGAACATTTACTACTGATTAATAGGCGGCAAATCCTCAATGGCGGACGTCAAATTAAGATTGATTACGAATAATTTGCGTGATATATTATGTAAAGTGAGATGGAGAGATAAAATGTTGTGGTCGATCTATTGTTTGACCACGAGCGTGAAAATATTTGTGACTTATGGATCGTGGTATTTTGACCTTATTTCGGGCTTCAAAACTATTAGTATTAGATGAGGGTGTAATTTAATTTGCCTCTCTTAAATAGTAATGTCAGCATTTTAAGGACTTGCTAGGGTGTTAATGAAAATGGGAAAACTGTTTATTTATTTATTATTTATTTAAGAAACAACAGCATATAATATACAAACTTAATGATACAGTAAATGTTAGCACATTAGCCTAACAGTTTAGACTAGTAGTTAATACAAATACAATTTCTGTTGAGTAACAAAGATGCGAATTATAATAAACGTACTGTTTTTTTTTATTTTTTTATTTTTTATAAGCAAAAAAAAAATTAAAACTATTTGTACTTACATTTTGTTTTAATATAATAATTATAGATTGTTAAATTCAGAAAAAGAAGAAGAATGTTCATCAAATTAATACTAAGTTGCTACTACAAAAGTGTTAAACAAATTATGATTAGCCACTATCTTTAATTTAAAAATGGAACGGAATTGATATGAAATTGGAAATAACAAGCCAAGAATATTAATTCAAAACTAATCAAACCTTGTGAAACAGGCCCATTATTTAAGACTTAGGTAGGTACTAATTATCTACAAAGATATTGAACATTATAATGTCTATATAATATGCACAACAAAACAAAAGATCTAATACCAGAACATATTTTTATGCATAACAAAAACAAAAGAAAACGTTATTTGACAAATTTGGTACTATAACTATTATTTATCATCGTTTAAAAGGTTACGGGAACATCTCTGAAACCTCGGAAAAAAATAGCTGTTTCATACATTATGATATTTACCGATATTATGCGTCTCGGTGGTCATACTGTGGGGGGCAGAAGATAGGTGCTATCAGTTACATGAAAAACAGGCCGTACAACAAATTATTTTAAGTAGTTTATATATCCATCGGCTAATTGCGTAATTGGGCAATCCAATTTACCCAAACATGTTCGTTAAACAACAAGATCGGTATAGAAAGCATAATGACACTGTATATAATTCGTTATTGTAATTTATTGACATGTGAACAAGCGTGATTGATGTATTGACAAGTTAAGGCGACGTTGTATATCAATTGATTTAAAAAAAACACATTTAGTACGTAGAATTTTCAATTGATGGTGAGGGAGTACTATTACACAATATGTAAGGTATCACTACAGAATATATATTATATATTCTGTGGTGATACCCTCACCACTAAATACTAACTTGTATTAATTTTGCAGTCCAATAAACTGTGTCAATTTCAATGAAGAAGTTTATTTAAATTTTTATCAACTTTCTTATGTTTAAATAAATCTGAATTTACAAGATAATTAGATATACATATTTTCCGTAAAAACGTGTCAAAAACAAAGTGTCTTACTAGGCGAATTAAAAAAAAATACAATATTTGCTATCGAGTGATTGTTTTGTTTAAAAAAAACTTACCCTTAACGGATTAATCGAATTTGTCGTATGATCAAAATAATATTATTAGGCGAACTAATAACCAGCCGCAGCCAGTGTAGTGATCATATCAAATTTCGCAAACTGGCCCGCATTAAAACACTTCGCTTTCTCGTAATATTCCCTACGAAAGTGAAATTTTAAATCACTTACACTCACTTTCCAGTTGACTATTTAATGATTTTATTGCCACGAGTGTCGTAAAGCATTGTTTTTAATCACTTTATAACAAAACAATGAATCAAACTTAATTTATCATTCAATAACAATTGTTTGTCCCCATGTCGACTTTACTTTTTACAAGAATCTAATCCAGCATCTCTCCTTGATTCTTACATGCTCTAAGTTACTAATCCAAGAAAGAGAGTTTATTAATTCTTAACTTATTAGATACAGAAATAACAAAAAACATCTACTTATCAATTTAAAAACATTATAAACCAATAACTTTTAATTGGAGCAACAGACCTAATAAGCTATTAGTTTCATAATTCTTATAGTGCGAACTTATTAACGCCGATCAAATCTACCAAGCTTCTCATATCCGCACTTTTCGATTTTCGATTCAATTATCTAATAGACATACAATTATATTCTAATTAATAGACAATCATATTGTGCATTGTGTAAAAAACGAATGGAAGTTATATAATTTTTATACTTACTTAATTTATACCTCGTGTGCACATTTTTGCGAAATACGTGTAACTTTAGAAATGATTAGTTACACCGTTTGTAATGTATCATTATCAGTGGTACCGCTTTATTTGAATACTGTAATATCCATATGATATTAAAACATGAAAAGAAAATAAAAAAAACATAAAATCAAGTTGCTCACCCCTTTGTTCAAAAGGTCACTATTAGAAGTATTAAATTTTGGGCACCAATTAAAATATTTGCGTCAACAATGAGCAAATTATATAAAACATTAATTTATCTAAATATATGACTGTTTTTAATTTATCTACATTGAAATTCAAAACATTTGTATTAAAAAAATAACAAAAACATTAAAACCATTCAAATGATATAAGCTCATACATGTAGTGAACTGAACCAATGCGTTTGATCGTGTAGTTATAACCTGTTATCCTAAAATGCAATCTTGTAACAAATATAATAGCATGTTGTTCAGCATCAGCACATTCATATGGCCCCAGGCGTCGCTTATAAGGTATTATGTCAAATATTACGTTAAATTAATAAAGTGCAACGCAATGTTTGCAAATAACTTATGTAACGCTGAGCTTTTTAAGCCTATTGTTTTTCGAGTGGATGATATAGTAGATATTATTATTATGAATTGCGTCATTGAATTTGAACACATCATTTAAATATTAAATAAACTTTCGATATTTGCCTGTAAATACTGAATCTTCGAAATAATGTTCAAAATTATTGTTTTGCCTTTCCTGAATCAAGGTAATAATTGGTATGATTATAAACATCTATAATTTGCGAAAATAATTAAACTTCAACTCAAGAAAAGTAATAGTCATCAATGTCATTATTCAGTTATCTTATCAGATACTTATATTATTTACGTATTTGCACCGTTCTTAACAAATTCGATGTTCTAAATAGACATAGATTTAAATAGGTTTTCAAATTCTAAAGTAGGACCTAATCATTGTCAAAATCGTCTACACGACAAAGAAATATCAATCATTATTATTTCTTTGTCGTATACTTAGATGATTCTATGTGAACGCAAAGTGTATTTATAATGAAAGTTGGAAAAAAGATGCACAATCACTATCAAAATCTTTAAAAGTTTAAAATGCTGTCCTACTCACATAGAAATAAGAAGTAAACGAGATGTGAAATTATATTCTTTTAAGGTTTTGACATACTTTACACCAAACAGTAATAAAAAGATTCAGTACCTACATCCAAATCTTTCACGATCTATCATAAAATCGATGAGCCAGAAAATCAGCTTATCTCAAATAATGACGTTGCGAATTTACAACTTGCACTATTCCAATTAAACGGCCTCGACTACTATCTTGGTGTTAACTGACAATAAATTTGATGTTTCCGATTATTCTCAGTTTCACCTTCAGATATTGGGAGGCAGTTAACCCCGTTGTGGTGTTAAGTGACACACTAAGTAAGAATTTCTAGTATAATGTAGGTGAAGTGTTTGAAACACGCAAGATGATGGATAAAATCGAAGCGGATTTTGCAAAGGTCGATAAATAAAAACATCGAGAGACGATGCAACTGTCTTAACGTACCTAAACATAAATATTTTGCTCGGTTGCGATAATTAGTCCATAAATGGGATAGGTTAGGACATGGTTAGGAGCCCAGTCAGTACGCGGCTATTAGCTAAATGTAAGCGAGACTTGTAACAAGTACTACCTTAATACTACATAGACTTTTACAATCGTGTCGTTATGGTCATACTTAATCGTCTTACAGGAAATAACAAGAATTTCGCAAAGGATGTTCTTAATTAATGTAACTTATTGTTGCGTGTATCTACTATTACACACTTCATAAACCAAACCAAATAGGGAGATCCTAATTAAAAGCTTCTATGTATGGTCACCCATCATCTAACGCATATTACGAAAGTCATTTGACTTTTACAATTAACGCTTTTGTAAACAAAATGTCAAGATAGCTAAAATATTTAAAGGTTATTTCTATAGATCCTTTATAACCATACTTAAACTGAGCAAACCCAATCGATCATTATAATTTATAGCTCCGATGATTGATCAATTTAGTGGATCGATAACTGAGCCCACATTGATTCCTCCATAATTGTTTCACTTTTACTTTTTGATTTAGTTTTTATGTGTGTAACGCTTAGCCTCCTTTTTATTATTATAGACTAGTTTTTTGGAGGTTTTTTCTTAATACAAGGTTGGAAATAGTCATCATTCGGGAAATCAGTTTTTCTCGAATCTGAAAGACTACAGTATTTTGTTAGGAACCTACCTACTTCCGTTACACAAAAAAAAATGTATGCTCAACGGATTGCCTTCACCTCGCCCAATGTTAAGTGAAGATAAGTCCGAAGTTAAAAGCACACACCGAATCCTCTATGCTTTAGCTACTAATCTTGGAACTATAGGTAGAACTCTAGTTCCAAGATAAGTAGCTAGCTAGCGTATCTATACGTACCTAGCAGTAGCGAAGGGTCTATATAAGCCGATTCCCAACGGCTTACTTACCTTTTAAAAAATTTGTCGACCTCCGTGGTCGAGTGGTTTGCACGCCGGTTTTCAAGGCGTCACTATCTCTTGAGGTCCCGGGTTCGATCCCCGGCTGGGTCAATGTAGAAAATGAACTTTTCAATATTGTCTCAGGTCTGGGTGTTTGTGATACCACCGTTGTCTCTGATTTCCATAACACAAGTGCTTTAGCTATTTACCTTGGATCGGAGCAATGTATGTGATGTTGTCAAAAAAAAAAAACCCACCCCACCGATCTACTATGCAGATTATAACATTTTTGTAGAACAGCTTACCTTCGCCACAATTTCAACCCTTGCCGCTGGACCTAGTTTACATTATTTTTCCAAAGAAAATGTAAGTTGGAGCTGTTAACTGACTGCCAATTATATAATAAAGTACCTCACACACGACAAAAGGCAACAAAAAGTTCGGAACAGTTTTTCAACATTACGTTAATCCACACAGTGGGAACGGTTGCGCCACAAAGGAACTGTGGACGAAATCTAATCCGCCAGTAAGATACGATCTGCGTTATGTCACTAGAGGTTACGGAGTAATTAAATTTTCATTCTTTTTTTTACTACGACCTCGTTAGTTGCGTTAAGTGGCTTTCTTTCATTGTCAGCCAGTGTTCGACCCACTGTGCGGACCTTTGAATTAAATCTTAGAATGTGTAACTTTTTCTTAAAGAATGACAAAAAGTTGTAAAAAAAGAACAATTGAAAGACTATCGAAATAGCGTTACCTACCTACATAATTAAAACTGCTACAGCACTATTATAATTCTGTGCTGCTACTTTATAGGAATTAACTTATACAAGTACCTATTGCTTGTTATCATGTTTCGACACCAGCTATACAGATAAATCCTAGTGTTGGTGTTACAGGAAAACTTACATGTATAATTCCTCTCAACAAAGTAGGATGTTATCTACGTTACATTGTATCTATGATATATCTTGTACCTATCCACAACTCTTAACCTGTGTTGGTTGGAGGCAACAGGTGACCGAAGGTCTGGCAACTATTTTGCTCAGCGCATAAGCCTAGCGATACAAAGGGGCAATGCCGCCAGTCTTTTGGGTACCTTGCCTCGAACAGGTGAGTTAGTGGAAATATTATATTTGTAATTGTTTGTCATATTGATTTCTGTTGATGAATAAATAAATAAACAACCTGTGTTACTATAATAAGTGTTACCTAACCTTACTTGTTGGAAATAAACATTTTTGTATTATATATTTTTTTGTAGGACTTCATATTTCAAGAAGGGTGTTCGAAATATTGATTCAACTGTAACTCAGACATCAAGTAAATCGTGTCCACTACATCCGGGCCGAAGGACCATTAACTCGATTGTCTATGACATTCTGGCGCTACCCGGATAAATCACCGGACCAATCGGTGAAGGCAAACAATATGGCCGACGACGATATTGTAATTAACCCGGATTGCAACGAGCTGACTTACTGATGAGGCCGCGTTTCGGATGTGCGAAGTTCGTGAGGTCATTTCACGATGATGGTTAGGTCTGGGGGGTTATGAGAGCAAACTCATAAACGGAAAGTAAAAAAAAAAATAAGGTAATATCTGGCTGGTGGAATGGGAGAGCCTCTTACATACTATACCATGAATGATTTTTTTTGTAGTTTACTCTTTTTCACTAGACCTCTTTGAATGGAATCATTTACAATGTTAATGATTAAGGTTTTGGAGAAATACAAGAACCTATCCGTATTTTATATTTTAGGGCAAAATAAAATGTGTTGACTGAAACTTTTTAATTGTTAAATGTATCAATCAAACGTAAGTACTTACCTCCCTATAGTTAAGTAAATGTATCAAAATAATAATGATCATGTTTTACATCAAATATAAACACTAACTTTCCCACAATTAAAATCACTTTCTCGTGACCGACCCTACTTATAAATCAAATGGATACATTACAATATCTCGCAATTTAGTATCGATTTAGCTTAATAGAAATCGCGAAAACCACAAGTGCGTTAGATAATTCACAGCCAATAAATCACAAATATTGAAATAGCATCGGTTATTTCAAGGATTTATAGGTCCCATTGTGATGTCATCGATGAGAAATAATGGATCCAGTCTGCGTTCTTGATTTTACTATTTTCATTTTAATCAGGTGTGTTTACATTAGTTATTTTGTTCTGAGATATTTTGGCAGCAAAGCGTCTACTTAAGGCGAATGAAAGGCGAAGGAAAGAAAAACTGAAAATATTACTGTATTTTTATTGACAGGCCTAAGGAAATAAAGATACGCGACCTACTTTGTAAAACGGAAGCCAAACTTTAGAATTTTTCTAATTAGGTAATTTTGTAATTAGTTTAGCAAAATATCATATAAGGCACAAAGAAGATAACCAAAGAAAAGTGTTTGAAAGGATTTTCAAAAATTACCTTGTACACTCTCAGACACATTCTTCCGGCTGCTCGTTTCCGGAAATAGACTAACAAAAATGTACCTAGTGCACAACTGCCCTTATAATATGTCATTGTTACTTACATAAGATATTGTGTCAGAAACACTACATGCTATCCGGTAATTAATCTGTGCGCTCCAGAAATCTGTGCGTGCGCTATTCCATGCGTATGACGTTCAATCAAAAATCAACTATAAGTAATTGTAATAAGAGTCAATGTTTACAGCAAACCTGAGTTGACATCCATCATGTTAGAACATCAATTACTCAGAGAAAGCCTTTGGTCCTTCCACGTGATTGCCTAAGGACAAGTGATCTATTGTCATTACTCATCAATAGATGTTAAATAGTGACGGTTTGAAAATCAAATACCGAGTACATTACTCTTTAATATTAATATTACTCTTGGAGAAATAGATAGACACGACGCAGTGTATTTGTAGCTAAACGTTTGTCAATAGCTTTTCGCAATAGTGATACAGCTATGTAATCAATGACTTCGATTTTTATTATAACGCCATGCATGGAATTCCGATCTGGGTTAATGTGTAGCTCACGAAAAACTTTATGGGTTTTACATAATTTAGCTTGTTACAGAACTACAAAACAATTTATGAACTCAATTAAACATTTGTAGGTTCCTAATGGGTTTTAAATATATGTTACTGTAAAAGCCCGTATGTATATTGGTAAATCCTAGATTTTACTGGAATGTCTTAAGACTTACCAATATGAGTTTGTTGGTAAATGTAAGGATTTTATAAAAGGGACACAATTTTTCGGGCTTTTACCATGACGACGTTACGTTTTAACGATGACGATCGGGAAATGTTAGATTTTTTTAAATAAAACAGTAAATTAGCTATCATAACAACTTAGTCATTTATTTAAAATAAAAAATGAAATAAAGTAAATAAAATAAAGTAAAATCCTTAAATATTTTTCATTGTCATTATAATTTATTCTTAACTATCATTATTAATTTTATTTATCCTGTAGGAGTATTACAAGGCATAATAAAATTACCCTTCAGTCAAATCCTTTGTTTAAATTATTATGATTTGATGAATTTATTAGTAATAAGTAAAATATAATTTTAAAACACCTTCAAAATAAATATTTTTCAGCATTTACTTCGTCTGCGAGGTAAAACTTAAGATTTACCGAGTGAATGATGGTAAATGTTCGAAATGAACGATGATGACAAAACAGTTCGAACTTTTACCATTAAGAGTAAGTAAATCTTAGGTTTCATTGGCAAATCTTAGGATTTACATAAGTTCGGGGTTTTAGTAACATAATATATTTTCAATAAAGTTTGTAACTCTTTTGACAGCCCATTATAAACCATTGCGGAACATAGACCGTTTCCGAGGGCGGATGTTGCTTTGCTATCATCTCCACTCTCGGCAGGCGGGTTGAAGATCGCAGTTTTGGTCCTATAATTTGAGCGGTATATTTTGGAAAAAAGGAGTGACTTATGGTAAAAAAGGAACAATAGTATTGTCCTAGATATGGAAATTTTGCGGCTTCCTGTCACGTGACTAGAAACCGTTTTCGCAGCTTACAGTCAGTTTATGATTCCATTATTCGCACATAAGGACTGAATATAAATGAAATGAAGCTACGAATCAATACTGAAGAGCTGAATATATTTATAACTGGCTTTTAACCGTAACTTTATATTTGACATTTTTCTTTTACATTTTATTTTTGTTATTTCTGTTTTTGATTCAAGCATTTTAAGTTTTTTGAGTTTTTGAGTCTAACTTTAACATCATTACCCCTAATCAGGAAATATTTTCCAAATGATATTTAAGGCAAAAAGTTTATCTTTCTTTTAAATTTGAGATTTTTGCATTTACAATGCTATTTTTACACAATACTAAAATCTCAAATTTAAAAATTATATAGCTATTTCATCTTAATCGATTGCCAAATATCTGGAAAGATATTTCAATTGAATGTCGAGGTAATTCCTCACATTGGTGAAATAACGCTGGCTTGCAGCGTAAGAGTAGGATATACTAGAAGAAATTCGGCGATGTCACTAGTGACTCGGTAGCTCAGCGGTCAGAGCATTGGACCGGATATCCAAAGGTCGCGGGTTCGATTCCCGTCTGAGTATTGATCTGGTGCGAGTCGTATTTTTTCTAGTATATTATTTAGTATTTATCTTTCTTTTCACGCTTTTTTTTGTTCATGCTGTGTGATTTATGCTTTATTGAAATACCAGAGAGACAAGTCGGGAACAGAAGCAATTGTACCAATCAAAGAATTTATCGGATGGCCTCATTGTTTTAACACCCACGTTATATTCAGATAGTTGGAGGTAAACATGTATGTAAGTAAGTTGGTACTACAATCAAAGCGTTGGTTTTGTCAGTTGTTGTTATATATGATATATTATGGCAGTCAACCCACCCACAGTCGCTTGGTATTTTTATGGAAAAAGGCAGTTCAAAAAGATAACTATAATTGGTTACAATACAAGTCACTTCGACAGCCCGGTTTTTTTCACTGTGTGCTGTGTAAAATTTTATAAAAGAACATAATATACAATACTAAATAATATACTAGAAAAAATACGGTAGTGGCTCGGTAGCTCAGCGGTCAGAGCATTGGACCGGATATCCAAAGGTCTCGGGTTCGATTCCCGTCTGAGTATTGATCTGGTGCGAGTCGTATTTTTTCTAGTATATTATTTAGTATTGTATAAAAATAGCATTGTGAATGCAAAAATCTCATATTTAAAAAAAAAGAACATAATATTTCATATTTATACGCCGTTACACATAAACCTTATGAGACCGAATCTAGAATCATAAAGCAAAAATAAATAAATCGATAAGGAAGAACTCGAAAAATAATTTTGCAATAGGAAAGCGAAAAAAAGCTTAAATTTTCAATAAGTATACCACCCTGGAATTCCACCTTTTCGTGCAAAAACCTTACCAAACCCACTTCCACCAAAATGTTTTTTGCTCGCCAATTCTTACGAGTATCTATCCCTTATTGGTCGATAAGTCCGCAATAAATGTTCGAAGTACAACGGCCTATTGTCACGGACGTTGCAAATTGTTTCCTAGTAAAAGTGGGTTAGACCCGCGATGTAATCTTCAATGCGGTTTTCATGTGATAAAACCGTATGTAAAACACTTACGGAATTATAACGCAGTACCTATACAGGAAGAGGCCAGGGCTGTCTCACCATACAATAATTAAAAATACTTATATTTAAAGGAAAGGTGTTTCCAAATTGAATTTCCGCCCTGAAATTACATTATACCTACAATTGGGTTTATGGCTAAAACGAAATCTTTCACAGACAAAATATTTAGCCATAATCAATCGAAATGGTAACCCTTTTCAAAGATAAGCAAAGCAGAATACGAGTATATTTATATCGGAAAGTCAGAATTAAATAACCAAAAAATACATAGGTAGGTAAAGTATTTATGGTTAATTAAGTTTTATGCACGATTACGAAACTTTACTATCTTTTTCGTAAAAAGGCAACCCTAAGTTGACCGCATTCACAATCTTTTGTTTAAGTAGAGGAAAAACGATGAGACTTTTAATAGCTAGAGGCGATCCGAAACAATTAAACTAGATACTTACTGTCTCTTTGTTACTTAAAATGTTATGCAAATTAACGAACTAACTACTAAAGTTTGATATTTTTCTTTACTGCTTTTGTATAGTGTCTTATCTTACTAAACTCAATTTCATGACAATGACAAGAAAAAATTAAGTTAAAGTCTTTTTAACCGACTTCCAAAAAGGAGGAGGTTCTATGTTCGTCTGTATATATATTTTTTGTGTATGTCCACCGATTACTCGAAGATGGCTGGACCGATTGAAATGATTCAAACGTTATTACAATAGGTACACTCCCAAGTTGGTCCCATTTTTTAAAATTTGGAAATCGGTTCAGTACTTTTCAAGTAATTTTGAAAAAAGCACGAAAATAGTATGATTCTGTGTGAATTACCTCGATGATTGGTCGTATTACTTCTTTGTTTATGAACTGAATAAGATAATTATTTTTTTGTTGGAAGAGGGATATCTTAAGTGTAGTTTTTTAACCGACTTAAAAAAGGAGGTTCTCAGTTTGAGCCGTATTTAAGTATGTTTCTCCGCAATTATCTTACGTTTGGCTGCGCCGATTTTTCTACATATATACCTTACCTACAAGGTAAAAAAAATAATAATTGATTAAAAAAAACAAAAAACCGACTGCAAAAAAACTATCTCTAAAAAGTAAGAAATAATATTCGTAATAATAAAAATACGTCTATTGAAGTCGGGTGGGGCTTTTAGAATAAAAAAAAAGGAATTTGTACTCCAGCCCCACCCGACTTCAATAGACGTATTTTTATTATTACGAATATTATTTCTTGCTTTTTAGAGGTAGGTTTTTTGAAGTCGGTTTTTTGTTTTCAGCAAGTCATTTCATTAAGTTTTAACACTAGTGCATTCGATTCCCTTGACACTAGTTACTACTGTTAATAAATAGGTAGCAGGTAGGTACTTAAATAAATAAAAATACTGAAGAAGTCATTTATTCTGTGGTCATAGTGTGATGTTAAAACAAGGCTTTATAAAGACTTTTAGTAATTTTGAATTTTAAATGATGATTTGAGACATGTATTTCCGAAAAGTTTTAGAAAGTTCATCGTGGATCAAGATGGGTATGGCATAATCATTCGCCCTTATTTGGGACTGATGGTGTGTGCCGACATATGTTCGTGATATACTATATTATGTTGCAATGATTTAATCTTATAATGGGTGAATGTAGCAGTATCGCGAAGGAAAACGATATATTAAATCATATCAATTAGGTACTTGTAAAGTTAACTTTACATTTTAATACGAATTGTTTAGATATTAAGGAACGAGTACCTACTTAGCCGGCGACATCATCATGGCGTCTCAGTGTGTTAGCGCTCTAAACTATTTTTTTATACGTAATTTAAATTTATGACAAATTTATTATGAACATTATAGAAGGAACAATAGAGGGAAAGAGAGGAAGAGAAGACCAAGAGCCTATATGGAACAGATCAAAGAGAAGGTGAACGTCGTGTCTAATCAAGAAACCAAGGAACTGGCTTTGGACAGAAACGAGTGGAGGAAGCTACACACTTAAGAAGAAAAATTTCTTTCTTGAAAACTTCAGCTTTAGTTAATAAGAAGATACGCGCTTTTAAACTCCATACTTACTTACAGAACAATAATTATGATAGCGGATTTATATATACCTATTACCTAATTGTATATTTAATTAATAATACAATCACAACCAAAGCTTGTATTAATTGTATTTATTTCATCATAATCCTACAATAATATCCTACACACTACAACTTTCACGAGGTTTGCCCAAACTAATTTTCTATTCATGTGAAAAACACAATTCATAATCGATTGCACATTAAGTTTGTGATCATTCGTTTTCCGCAATAATTCAATACAGTTTTGCGTTTCCAATCTGTAGTTTGTATGGCAAGCAACTTCACGGCACTTACCTAGTGGTATCAACATTTTGATTCGCTCGTCAGTCATCAATACAAAGGAATTACGTGCTCTATGGGAAGCCTATTTTCATACGACTTTCATTACTATCTGATTAGAAACAAATTCAACGCGAAATTGTACTCTATTGGTTACTTCTAGAGTTGATATTACTAATCTTGTTATTATCGAAATTATGACCGCGGGGTATAACGGATTTTGGAGCAAGTATAGAGAGTTTGATTCTCAGTAATCTGATGAAATTGTCGATATTATTATTGATAGAGGTGTAAAATGTCACCTGACTGAATTAATTGCAATGATAAGTTATTCTATTCAATTTCTAATGTGCGGTGCTAGGTGCTTTTGTATATATTCTAAGCTTTCGTGTGAAATAATTTACAAAGCAAAATATTGATGTCTTCATGTCAGATTTTTGTTCCCGTATCACTTGAGAAATCGCAAGAATTTTGTGATTTCACAAAATTTTGTGAAATCTATGATGCATGGTCTTTTGAAACAATCTTTTGCGTTCAAATAAAATCTACTTAGTTTGATATCCATAGTATATTGCCCCTTTTGGTTCGTACTCGTGCTTCATTATTTTAAGAGCACCCGTGAACAAGTTATTCCTTTGTTTATGTTGAAAGATGCAAAGATTTCGTTCTTGCGCTGTACTGACAAGCTATAATGTTGCGAGACTGAACATAAATAAGTATCAGTTTAATTAGGTAGGTAGGTATGTCAATTTTCACTAGTTAGACCCAAGAAAGTCCTTGTGACTTGGGCCAGAGCGCAATCGTCCTCTTAGTTTGATATGTGCTATTGTACATAGAAAACAATTTATTTATCTTCGTCTTGTCGTGTCCTGTGACTTTGACTTACTTTTTGATTGAGAACCAGGCTCTAAATAAATCAATCGACGACCGACGCACGTCTGATAATCGAGATTCAAGTTCATAGTGGGCAATAGAGGCACGGTAAAGAAATGTACCTATTTCTTTACCGTGATAGAGGCAAGCTTAACCATCGTGCGTTGAGTGCGAACAGGCCCGCAGGTAGGGTTGTCAGACGTCCATAAATTTTAAGGACGTCCCCATTTTCAGCCCTAAACAGTGATATATCGGATAGTGTCAGTGATGTTATACGTACCATTATCATGGTATTAGTACCATTATTTAGGTTATCGTACCATGTACCTTTGGACTTCCATCATGGTACGCAAAAGTACCTTTATTTTCACCTCTTTCATCTAAACCAACTTTTCGTGTAATGGAATGAACATAATGTTTTGTTTCTGCTTTTAATGCGTAAGTAGCATGGCTTAGAAAAATAATAAGTAGTTAAAATGTTCAATTTTTTACTTTTCGTGGTTAAAACGGGCCATGGCGATCTATCGATCGCCACTCAGCGATTAGCCTGCTGAAATGCACCAATGTCAACAGAGTGTTCACACTCTTTTCTTTTCGAAGAATGCGGCTTTTCTGTTCGAATTCGATTCGAAATCAAGAAGATTGTAGGTAATTTTAATTCATGCTCGAAATCCCATTTCCAAGTAACTACGCAAGCTTGTAATAATATTTCTCAGACCGTATAAGACTAAAAAGCCGTAGGTACCATTTTTTTTCCTGAAGTACCATGATTTTGACAGGCTGATGTCATTATTCCTGAGTTGCCATCTAACATCCCTGGATAGTGTTCCTCTTATGGACGATACTTCGTAATTTTTTATAAAAATGAACCCATATCAGTAGGTTGCGCAAATACCATCATCTCGCTTAATTCCGTCCTTAGTCCAATAAGTTCTACTAATAAATCCTCTACAAAACAAAACGCAACCCTACCTGCGCAGGTCAAGTTGAGGGCCGCGGCCACCTACGACGCCATTGTTCAGCAACGGTGCCAACTGCCAATCAAAAGTTTGTAACCTTCGAACATCTTCTACACCTATGAGTAACACCGTAACACTAACAATAACATTATCTGCCGAAAGTTTGTATGTAAGTACTACTCGTAACAATAACAATAACTTCTCGCGTATTCTATAGTATTACACTTATTCACAGCAGTTCAGGCAAACATCTATTTTTCCACCTGTCATGCTATCATCATAACCTTTATAATAACGGCAAATTAACCCCTAGCCGCTGCCCTTTTTCCAGTTAACCTTTAAACGGAAACACCTGTTCTAAAACTAGCAAAAATTCCAAGTTCTATAATTACGCAGCCTGTTTGAGGCAGTACCTTATGTAAGGTTTATCTTGGCGGCACGACTGATGGAGGATTCTGGATCGGACAGTAGAGGCGAACGGTCGTAAGACCAATAAGATTCGGTTCGCAAATAATGTTTTGTTGTAAATATCGAAAAGCGAACGGTCTTAAGATCAATAAGTTTTGGTTCGCAATAAGATTTGATTTGGATTTCCAAAAGCGAACGGTCTTAAGATCAATAAGTTTTGATTCGCAATAAGTTTTGATTTCGATATCCACGATAAGTTTTGTAAATTTTGTGATTATCCCCAAAAATAAGTTTTGAAGCCAATAAGTTTGGTGCTGTAATTATTATTTAATACAAATAGTTTGTGACTTATTTCCGAGGCTTCCTATATTTCAGCAAGTGGGATCTCTACGCAAAACTGTGTAAGTACATCACGCCTAAGTACCTATTTATAATTTGAAATTTTATAAAAGTGGTGAAGAAATAGTGTATTTGTTCTTTATTTTCAAAGAAGGACGCCCATTTCTGTCCTGTCAAAATGTTAACTTTAACAACTATCGTGTACCTATAATAGGTATGTATAGAAGTGATATACCTACCTAGCACATAATATTGCATTTTTTTGTTATTTATAAATGGTTTACAAAAAAAAAAATATAATATGCATACAATACCGAAAGAAAGTAAACTAATAATAAAGATTTACAATAGTTACCTACATTTAGTTTGGAATGTAAATAAATTGAAATCGAAATTAGTATAAATAGAACATTATTTATTTTACCATTACATAATGTTTGTGATTTTCAAATTGAAATTCAATAAATACTAGTGTTCTAGGGTCATAGTAACTACTTAAATATATTTTTATTTTTATTATACATCTAACAAAAAAAAAAGCAATTTGACAGGTCATCACTTGTATGGGAAGTGGTCGTTGTTCTTTGCACAGTTGTTGGTTTGGCACCGCACGATCACATTAAAAAAAATATTACACATAGGTACCTACTTAATTTCTTTAAAACTAAACAATACCAAGCTAGGTACCCGTGACATCATCTTAGCTACGTGGCCGGCCTCGGCCGGGAACGTAAACATTGATAAGTCGGGTTCTTGTTACATCCTGAATACCTGAGAACGAACATTGTAGGTAATATTTACAATCAAACGCAAACATAATTCAATCCTACAGTCGAAGCTCAATTTAATTGTTTGAATGCGGAATAGTTGGTTCGCTCTTATCACTTTTTTATAAGTACAGGATTAAAGTGTTGGACCTTCTCCTTAAACAAGTGAGTTAACGAACACGATAGATATAACACACACTAGGTTTACATGACTGATAATTTTCTGTTTCCTATGATGAGAGTGTGCCGGGTTCGATTTCCTGTCAGTACCTAACAAATGTTTGTGTTGTCAACATGGACAAGTTTATCTCAAACTTGAATGATTATGTGTACCTACAGAAAAACATGCATTTACAAGTTGACTGTGTATCAATTATTATCTGCGTGAGAATTTGGGTCACTGGTAAAGGTACATAAGTTTCGTTGTTTACTATGAAACTAAATGAGTGACACTTGCCGACACTCCGACAGTTATTAAAGGTGATTTGGCAAATTAACATTTCAGATGAAATTGTTTCTCAAAATTTAATTTGGCTAATATCGACGTTATTTAATATTGATATTTACAGGCTATACCTACATACATGTCCACTGATGGACATAGGCCGATTCAATAACCAAAAAGTTACTGTAACTAGAAAGTTTCTAAATATTATAAAACGAAATTGCTATCCACGTTTGTCTGTTTGATCGCTAGTATATTAATAGAGTTAGGTTTAACGTGTTTAAACTATATAACTTATAGTGAAATAAAATAAGTATGATCTAACTGTTTTCCCTGTCACTGAGTTCCAGGTCATGGACAATGTGCTCAAAGAAGTTGATGACCAACGGAGCTCAAGGACTCCAACACGAGATCGGCGGAACAGCAGGGCGAGCAGCCGCAGAGCAAGCCGAGCTTGCGAGCGCGGGCACACGCCGACGTAGCCGCAGCTGCAGCCGGGACCACGGCTGCAGACTACGAGAGCGTGAGCACGCTCTGAAACAGAAGCAGCAGCGGCTGCGCCTGATGAAGATGGAAGCAACCTGCGAGCAACGCGTGACGCTGAGCAGCGCCGGCGAAGCGAGGCCCCGGGAGAGCCGGAGCCGCAGCACGCTGCCTGCCGCTGCCTGCCGCCAGAGGTTCGAGGCCCCGGGAGAGCCGGAGCCGCAGCACGCTGCCTTCCGCCAGAGGTTCGAGGCCCCGGGAGAGCCGGAGCCGCAGCACGCTGCCTGCCGCCAGAGGTTCGAGGCCCCGGGAGAGCCTGAGCTGCAGCAGGCTGCCATACGCGAGGGCTTCAAGGAAGTCAGCGCACGGGCGGGCGTCGGACACCACCACTCAAACAGGTCATGTAACCCTACTTTTTCGTTTAAAGATGTAATTCAAATAATTCAATCAATTATAGACATCCTCCCATTCCGGCCGTCTAGCCAAAGCACGAGAATAGATGGATCTGTGTCTTGACCTGCTTAGAAAATAGTTAATTGGTTTTTTTTATAGGGATAGATTGTTGAAGTACGTCCTCGATAAAGAATTTTGAGGCTACTTTGGATATTATGTTGGATATTGGTTATATGGATGGATTGTTAAGTGTGTTCTCTAAAAGGGTGTTCGAGACTACTTTTTGAATATTATTTTAGTTGGATGTTGGCTATATGGATGGATGGATAACTATGTCCTCGAAAATGGAGTTTAAGGAGATGGATTGGCTATTATAATTGCCCAATAAGCAAAAAAAACAATAATAGGTAATCATATTAGTTCTGACTCGTACGACTTTAATGGGGTTGGTAAACTTTTTCGAAGAGAATTGTTTTATATTTTTTTTTGATAGCACAAGTTTGAAGAATAAAGAAAATAATATTATGATTTTTTTATTTTACCTTGTTAACTAAATATTTTTTTTTATATTATTATCGCGATTAAATATCAAACATACGGCTGAACACGAAGTTCCTTTGCATTTACTGATTTAAAAAACCGATTGACAGATTTGACAGACAGTGACAAAGAGTAATCATACCTTTGTTTTTTTTGTTTTGAGCAACAACATAGAAAGTCTTTGGAGCAAAGGCATAACCTACGCATACAGCCGTAATAGTGATTTATTGTACTATGCTGTAAAATAAAAATTTAAATTTTTATTTAAATTAACATGAAGCATTATAAAAATTCCGCAATTTGTTATTCCTGACTCCAAAGCCAAAAGCTACCAGAAAATATATAATTCACAACAGTTTTGGAAAAGTTTACCAACCCCATTGGATAACAGTCTTATAATAGTAATGAGATGATTGCTAAGTCGTATAGACATCTTTAATTTAACTTTTTAGTCGTGCGATGAATGTGATAATTAGACTAGTCATAATATCAACGTCGGTAAACTATACAACGTTACGTCAAAGTTTTAGCTAAAACGTCTGTACGCAATAGTCATACTAACGTTAAAGTCCGATAAAAGTTTTCAACTGACCAAATTAGGTGTTTGGAAAACCTATGTACGACCTTTATAAAACTATCACTATTTTGTTTACAGCAAGTCAATTTGAGACACTTAAATGACTTGGTTGTTTATTTACGACTCAAATATAACCTTTTTATTATGTGATATTCATTTAATTTAATTCTGACTTTAATTAACCATTTAGTCAAATTTGAGTCATGTTTCATGACTTTAAACAACTTGGCCGCCATATTTACGGAACGTTTGATAAAATGGCGTATTGTATGGTTTTTTATTTGGCCTTCAAATAACCTTAAAACGACTTTTTGTCTTAACGTCATAAAGAGATGTGTGCGACAAAATCAACATGGCTGACAACATAATTTTACGAATAAATATTTTATGTTTAAAACGCAAACCTACGAAGGGGCATGAAAATATGAATAGTATTAACAAAGGTATATTATTATAAATCTTAATTCCCTGTCGAACTAAATGGTATGAAAGACAGACACAGTTAGCAAAAGTTAAACAACACTCAACTTTTATCTCTTTGTACAAATATGTTTATATATTAATAAATCATGATACATACGTTGTAAAACTTTGATGCGACTGCTGTACAATGAAAGTGGCAATTCCTTAAAGTTCATACAACTGTTGAATGACGTTAATGAAGTCGTCTTGTGACTTTTGTATGACCATTAAACAACAACGTAGGTCATATAAATGGGGCCCTTTTCTCGTTTAGCAAACGTTATTATAACGTTAGTGCGACCTAGATTTTACGACCAGTGGTAATAAAATAACGTTTGTAGGACGTTAAACTGCTAGTTGGGTGATTGATCTTTTGTTTTTGTTTAGATGGTTATATACCCAACCCAACTGAGATTTTGGTAATAGGACTATGTGGTTTAGGAGTTTTCTATAGTTGAATTTTATAAAACTAAGTTGCTATACAGGCTCTAACAATTGGTAGTATAGCGTGTTATAACTCCTTTACATACCTTATTTTGGGCGCAGAATTTTAGAGCTTAAAGTGATTTATGGGTTATAGAGTAGTAATATTTAAGGAGTGATAGTACAGAGTTACAATAGTGCTATTGGAGCAGAGTGTTTTGTGAGCTATTGACAGGTTACAACTGCAAGCTAAAGTAGTACAGTTAAGTTGTAAAAACCACTCTGATAACTTCTTCAGTAGGTAATACATTATACTTTTCAAGTATAATTCCAATTTCTATACTGCCGGTACTCTCAAAGCTTTTCGAAAGACTAGTACACAACATCATTTATCCTGCCTTGCATAACATCATAATAAAACAACAGCACGGTTTTGTGAAACAGCGCTCCACCACTACAAATCTTATAGTTTACACTTCTTATCTTTTTGAAGGGATGGATGCAAACAAACAGACAGACAGTGTGTACACAGATATTCAAAAAGCTTTCGATCGTGTGGACCATAAATTACTGTTAGAAAAGCTAGCATATAACGGAATACGGGGCAACCTATGGCGCTGGTTTAAATCCTACATTATGAATCGAACGCAAAAGGTTGTGGTCAAAGGTCACGAATCTAACTTCATTTCCGTGAGTTCTGGAGTTCCGCAAGGCTCAATTTTAGGTCCCTTATTATTCATTGTTTTTATCAATGACATAAGTACCTGTTTTAAATTTTGTAATTATTTATTATATGCTGACGACCTTAAAATCTATCATACTATTAACTGTTTAGACGATCATATAAAGTTTCAAATAGATTTAGACTCATTTACAGAATACTGTTCGGTTAACAAACTTAAATTAAGCATCAATAAATGTAAATCTATAACTTTTACGAAAAAGTATCAAGTCAGTCATTACCATTATAAGCTTTGTGGAGAGCAACTGGAAACAGTTAAACAAATAAGGGACCTAGGGGTAGAACTAGACTCGAAATTACATTTAGATACCCACGTGGAAAATATTATTAGTAAAGCTTACAAAATGTATGGCTTCACAATGCGCTCCAGTATTAACTTTACTCAACCTTCTACCTATTTATGTTTATATAAATCTTTAATCCGCCCACAACTAGAATACGCTGTGTCTGTATGGAACCCCCATTATAATAAATATGTGGATGCACTCGAGTCTGTTCAGAAACGGTTTTTAAGAACTTTACACTATAAATGTCAGCGTCGATCCCTGGCGTACGACAGATTGTTAACTAAATATAATCTCATAACGCTTAAATCTAGACGTCTTCAACTTGAATTAATGTTTTTATATGATTTGTGTCATAACCGATATGATTGCGTTGAACTTAACAATAAACTATGTTATCGAGTTCCCTATAGAACCCATAATCGAAATGCAACTCGTCTATTTGCCACCCATGTATGTAGAACAAATGCTGGCAAACGTTCTCCTTTGCATAGAATTACTAATTCGTACAATAATAACTTTAATTCGCTTGATATTTTCTCAACCTCTGTAAACTCATTTAAAAAACAATTGTTAGAAATACTTAACAGTAAATGAACTATATCAACTAGCAGCTATAAAAACATATTTCGTAATATTAATATATAATTAATAAAGTAATCGTAATATCTCAGTATGATAAATGTTAATTATCATAAATAATTTAAGTTTTGCTTATTGAAACATACTGTGTAACACCTACCCTTTTTTAGGTCAACCTTGTATTTTAGGACATTTTCTGCCAAATTTATTTAAGCTTGAATACTTATTATCTTTTGTACTTAATACCATAGAATGAATAGTAGTAATAATATACCTACTCATAGTGTTTAGAATAGTTTTGATGTAGCTACCAATGTTTTCTTTTTTTTTTTCTCCGTGCTTATATAGCATCGCTTCTTAATTAACCTATTCTTGTATTAATGTCGTGGTTAATGATGTTGGTGTCACAATGACAAAGGCTATTTATCATAATATCACTGTAAGAATACTTTATTGTGTACACTGTTTTTTAACCCAAATAAATTGAAAAAAAAAAAAAAAAAAGTAGCTATTTTTAATTACTTGTCTAATATTATTGTTATTTTAAAAATGTTACAATAGTCGAAAACATTTTAGTTGATTGCCTGATTAAATAAATTACATAAGACTGATTCACATCTAATAAGTAGTCAAGCAAGCTATTAAGTAACTTACTATAAAGCTAGCTTAATTTTAAGTTAACCTTATGTTTTCAACACTTAAATATTACGATATTGCTGCCAAACGTACTTGGTATAGTCAACCGCGGGGCAATCAAGTTAAAACAATTTTAAATATATAAATTACGCTTTATTGCACACAAGTAAAAATATTATAGCAAAGAGATCAAAAATACAAAGAAGAAAGTATACAAGAGGCGGCCCCATTGCTAAGCAGCAATCTCTTCCAGGCAACCTTTGGGTAAAAAAAAAATGGGGAGTGGGTGCTATTATAAAATGGGAAGAACAAAGTGTGTATGAAAACAAACAATAGTTATATCTAAATATGAATGAAAATAAGATAAAGGAGAAAATAAATAAAAGTAAATCAGAAGAAGAGGAAAAGAAATGACTTCTAACTCTATCTCTAAAGGACTTGAGAGTCTGAGATTTTCTGATGTAATCTGGTAGTGAGTTGAGTAGAATTTTATACTTGATTTAATTTTATGATTTATGATTTATTCAGAAAACCAACAGCTATATTAGGTACAGATTGAGTAATTACATATAAGTCTTAAATAAGCCAATTATAGGTTTCCATAGCTATAACAAATTTATATCATTATTACAAAATGGATGTTACAGATATCGTTACAAATACCAGAACATTATATTCTTGTAAGATGGGTACGAGTGTGCTGAGATTTGTGGATGGGATGAGAAGAATTTAGTGCTTGCAATGCAAATTAGCGGGACTAGCAAAAACATAATATGAGTCTTAACTCAATATTCTATAGTTACTATTCGGAAGAATAGCAGATTAAGGGGCTATGTTAAAAATAAATTGTAAAGCGAAATAGCAATGAGAAAACGACGCGCGCGGGCGGGAGACCGATTCTGCAGATTTGGAGTAAAAATCACTAAATCAATTCGTAGTAAATAACTATAGTGATTAAAGAGAAATGCTTCTACACGATTGTGAATATTGATGATACAAATTATTTAAAGCAATTTTGACTTGAATACCTAATGTTGGTCTTAAATAATTTCGAATTTAAGAATTTTTAAGAGGTATTTTTGAAATTAAAATGTATCGAGTCAAAATCACTGAAGCGTGTTTCTGGTTAAAGATACGTGAAAGATATAAAGAAATATATATCTTAATTTCAGATCTCTAGGATCTTTCCGTGACCTATGGCATTACATCGAAAAGTGGAAAAATTTTGACGTTTCCCCTAAGTTAAGCAATGCGTTCTGCGAGCAGAATTTTGGGCAACTTTTAGAGAACATGCTCAAACGAAAGAATAGGCCCAATAAATTAATTGAAAACTATTAAGTACTATAAGAAGATAGCTTTATTAATTCAATGCGTAATTTACGGCAGGAAAGCAGTTGACTTTGTTTTATCCACGACATTAGTGACAGAATTATGCGGTCAAGTACTTTGACATTAAGGTGCGAAGGCCCATGATCAGCTGCTTAAATTCCTATTAAGTAACAATAAGGATCTCTCGATTCAGCCACCTTGGATACACGTAGCGTCACTTAATATAGATGATGACAATGATATTGATGCTAGGGGTGACGCAAGCGATGATGACAACATGTCCGAGTCTTAATATGTATGATATAGTTTTAAGGTGTACATAGTTAATATTCAATTAATAACAGTTAAAGCTGAATTAACTATATATTTATTTGTGTTGTTTCAGGTCAAAACCGAGCGAGAGGAATTAGAAGAGATCCTCATCGTGACTTGGCCTGAAACATTGATAACGATGGATTCATAACGACGGATGTAATAAGAATACATTCAAGACTATTGTTTAGCATAATATGAGGTTGTTTCGTTTCGCCAAGTGTAAGGTTCCACCGGGTGCACGCGTGGGGACACGCGCGTCATCAGGATGGTCGAGTGTAAGGTTTATCTTGGCGGCACGACTGATGGAGGATTCTGGATCGGACAGTAGAGGCGAACGGTCGTAAGACCAATAAGATTCGGTTCGCAAATAATGTTTTGTTTTAAATATCGAAAAGCGAACGGTCTTAAGATCAATAAGTTTTGGTTCGCAATAAGATTTGATTTGGATTTCCAAAAGCGAACGGTCTTAAGATCAATAAGTTTTGATTCGCAATAAGTTTTGATTTCGATATCCACGATAAGTTTTGTAAATTTTGTGATTATCCCCAAAAATAAGTTTTGAAGCCAATAAGTTTGGTGCTGTAATTATTATTTAATATACGCAGTTTGGATACAAATAGTTTGTGACTTATTTCCGAGGCTTCCTATACTTACTACTTCATATCCTATCTAAAGTATCGAAGGGTCCTTACAAGCCGATTCCCAACGGCGCACCTTTTACAAATTCCACTCCACCGATCCACTATGCAGATCATAACAATTTTGTACAAGGGCTTACCTTCGCCATAGTTTCACCTCTCGCCACTGCATAAGTATGATGTGATGTTACACGCTTATATGAACTAAAGACTAATCGAAGGCCAGAGATTTATCAAGATTAAGATTAACATAATATCATGATTGATTTCTTATTGCAATCGGGAATTCATAGAAATATCATATTCATAACTGTTGTGAAAAATGCAATTTTCATTATGATCTGAAATTCAATATTAATTATTGATGATCAAATTGTTACATTAAAATTGCTGAAGACACAATGAAAATATCCCACTTCGAAGATTTTCTTGTATGTACTTTCCAATGCCCGTTTATTGCAAAACCAGGGTCAAATTCCATCTAGCCTTTTATGAGTGATCAGCTATCTTTTTCGGGGATCCGTCCGCCGGAGGCAGGTGAACTTTGGCAAAGCATCTGATGGAATCGTACCCATGCGAAAGGAAATCGCATGCACTTTCTTTGTCTATTCTCGGCAAGATTTACGCTTGTCGTTAACGACCACGCCTTCACCGCCCGCCCCTTCAGTTTGTCGGACAAACGGACAAACCGCGTTTGTAAAGCTCGACATTCATGTTGCCTTGTCAATATTGTAAAGCTCGACATTCATGTTGCCTTGTCAATATTGTAAAATAAAAAAATTGGCTAATAACTTAAAGTTCGGAAAAGTAATTTACTAAATGATGCACCTCTACATACCTACGTCACTACTATACTACATAGATTACAAATTGATACAGCCTTCCCAATCCCAACCCAGAAATGACCTAGCATGCCAAAATTGGATTAACAAAATAATTATGCTTAACTGTTCATCTTGAAATGTTTCTGTTATTCTATAGATAGCAGCTTCGCAAACCATTACTCAGCGTGTAACGAGGATTGTTATAATTACAGGTTACGCGGCGTAATGTGTAACAATAAGTGTTATCTTGATCGGTGAGCCAACGAGGGCGGGATGGTTACACATAAATTGCTTGTCGTCAAAATTAACAATTGCCTGATCCCTTCTTGCTGGTACAGTCAGCAAAGAAATTTGCTGAACAGTACCTACGAGTAAGTACCTACTTCTGGGCTATTATCCTTTTTAACCGACTTCCAAAAAAGGAGGAGGTTCTTATGTTCGTCTGTATATTTTTTTTGTGTATGTCCACCGATTACTCAAAGATGGCTGGACCGATTGAAATGATGCAAACGTTATTACATTAGGTACACTCCCAAGTTGGTCCCATTTTTTAAAATTTGGAAATCGGTTCAGTACTTTTCAAGTAATTTTGAAAAAAAGCACGAAAATAGTATGATTTTGTGTGAATTACCTCGATGATTGGTCGTATTAATTACTTCTGTGTTTATGAACTGAATAAGATAATTATTTTTTTGTTGGAAGAGGGATATCTTAAGTGTAGTTTTTTAACCGACTTAAAAAAGGAGGTTCTTAGTTTGACCCGTATTTAAGTATGTTTCTCCGCGATTATCTTACGTTTGTCTAAGCCGATTTTTCTACATATATAATATACCTTACCTACTAGGTACCTACACTAAAAATAAAAAATTGTTTAAAAAAAACAAAAAACCGACTTCAAAAAACCTACCTCTAAAAAGCAAGAAATAATATTCGTAATAATAAAAATACGTCTATTGAAGTCGGGTGGGGCTTTTAGAATAAAAAAAAGGTTTGTACTCCAGCCCCACCCGACTTCAATAGACGTATTTTTATTATTACGAATATTATTTCTTGCTTTTTAGAGGTAGGTTTTTAACTGTGAAACATCCTGTCAAAAAACTACTGTAATAAAGTCCTAAAGTCGCGATTAATATTTCTTGTTTATATTTATCTCCTATACCATGGAATGAGTATGTATCCTTTAGTATTTTTGTATATTCACATATTCTGTCCTCTAAAGTGCAACTATTCCCCTTATCCTATTCATCTTATTTTATTTCGCCAAAGGTTGCCTGGAAGAAATTGCTATGTAGCAATAAGGCCGCCCATTGTATGTAAAAAAAAAAAAAATATTAGAAAAAATCGGCTCACCCGTAGCATCGACTGTCCCGTATGAGGTACCTAACTTTAAAAAATGATTTGTTTGTTAGTAGATAAGCTTTTCCTCTATTGCTGATGGTACTTAACCCGGCGTCTTCCGCCGCATTGCACAACGCACACCACAATCGCACTGTTTTCACTAGAAAGCTGGACCCGATATGTGTAACACTAGAACCCGATGGAAATAATCACTCTACACGCTTTGGTTAATACGGAATTGCCATTCGTTTTATAACTTTCGCGTTTGACTGTAGTCATGCCTGCCTAGCATGACCGATTTATATCGCGTGATAAAGCATTTTATCGACACTCAACTGTCAAATTCTTTTGTCTTTTTGACAGTTAAACGTGATAAAACGCTATATCACGCGATATAAATCGGTCATGCTAGGCAGGCAGGACACATTAAAAACTTATTATTTTACAAAGTGATATATTCTGAGATTTCTTAACGTCTGTATAAATGGGAAAAATATTTTGATTTTTTTTCCTAAAAATTTGTACATGTGGCATGACTTGTGATGTAAGTGCACAACTGCAAGCTTAACTAGCGCCTGATTATTTTTTGCTAGCAATACAGCTTTAGATTGCTGAAGTTCTATACCAAAATGCGAATCTAGTTGCGCTTGCGTAAGTAATGTAAGTAAGTATAATATACCAATTAGGTCTTCAACTTGAAAGTTATCATAAATCTTATTGTCCATCAGCCATTTTTGATGTCCCCACTGCTGGGGCACAGGCCTTCCTTATGGGTGGTAAGGAGGATGGGCCATAACCCACCACGCGTGCCCAATGCGGATTGGTGGATTTTAACGACTGCAAATGCAGCCGGGACCAACGGTTTAACGTGCCTTCCGAAGCACGGAGGAGCTCAAGATAATAAATTTTTGGTCACCCATCCCATGACCGACCCTTGCGAACGTTGCTTAACTTCCGCAATCGCTGGGCCAGGCGCTAAACCACTGCGCCACCGAGCTCTTCAAATCTTATTACAAATTCTATGCTTTACTTTAAAGATTGTTCTTAAAGATAATAATTATATTATAGATAGATAGATAGATAGATAAACACTTTATTGCACACACACATTACAGAAAATACAATAACATAAAACTTAAAACTATGGTGAGCAAAGGCGGCCTTATCGCTAAGAGCGATCTCTTCCAGACAACCTTTAATACTTTGGATAGCTGGAGAGATATGTGAAGGGCAGTGTGCCAGTAACATACACATAAAAATAATATAATTCTACTATAATTATAACCTAATAAACTTACACAGATACAAAGCAAATAATATAATATACTACATATATCTAAATAATAAAAAGTGTTGCAAACTAGGATTTTGACAAAAGATAAGCATGCAGATTCCTCTTGAATGCGGCAAGGGATTCGGAGTGTCGAGCCTCGGATGGAAGGTTATTCCATCGACTTGCAGCCTTAATTGTGAAAGAATCTTGGTAGTAGCCAGAGTGGGTTAAAGGAATTTTCAGGAGATTATCAGTTTTGCTCCTGAGTGCCCGGCTATGATCCACACCGAGAGTCTGGAAACGTTCTTTGAGGTAGGGGGGGGATCTAGGGTCATACAGGATTTTGAAGAGCAGCGTGAAAACATGCTCTTCACGACGCAACCTAATGGGGAGCCACCCAAGTTCCGTTCTGAAATTAGACACATGATCGAACTTGCGCAATCCGTATATGAATCTAATGCAAAGGTTCTGAAGGCGCTGCAGTTTGTTCAACAAATCTTCATTAAGGTCAATTAGAGAAACGTCTGCATAGTCAAGTATAGACAACAAGAGCGATTGCGAAAGCTCGATCTTAGTCCTGACAGGGAGTAAGTTTTTCCATCTCCGTAAGGAACCAGCCGCAGCGTAGACCTTTCTGCTAACCTCAGCAATGTGGGGTGACCATGACAGAGTATTGTCGAAAAGGACGCCAAGGTTTTTAACGACATCACTGAACGGTAGAGGAACAGAATCAAATATAAGAGGTGGGACATTGATATGTTTTAGTTTGCCAATCTGTTTTGCTCCTCCAATAATGATGGCTTGCGACTTATTAGGATTTACCGTGAGGCCATAGGATAGGCTCCACTCGTGGATCACAGCAAGATCAGCATTAAGATTTGCAATCAGTTGGGAAATGTTATCAGTGGGAGCTTGGGAATAGATTTGAAGGTCGTCAGCATACAAATGATACTGACATGAGAGGAGAGGAGTTAAGAAGTTAATAAAGATGGAGAAGAGAAGAGGGGAAAGGACGCCACCCTGAGGTACACCAGCCACGACGTCACAGGGAACGGACAATTTATCGTCAATTCGGACACATTGCCGACGCTCGATGAGGTAGCTGCGAAACCATTTGACCGCGGTATCCGAAACGAGTACAGTTTTCAGCATTGCCGAGAGAATGTCAAAATCAACAGAATTGAAAGCATTGCTGAAGTCTAAAAGTACTAAGGTTGTGAGCTGTTGATTAGACATACCTTCACGGATGTCATCAGATACCTTGGTCAAGGCGGTAACAGTGCTATGCCCAGGACGGAAACCAGACTGAAAGGGACTAAGAATATGATTTGAAGTAACAAACGCGCTGGTTTGGTGAAGAACAAGACGCTCGAGTACTTTAGAGAGAAATGGAAGGATAGAGATAGGTCTGAAATGAGAGGATAGAGAAGGATTTGAAGATTTAGGGACAGGAATGACCACAGCTTGGCGCCAACAACTTGGAAAAGTGCCTGAATCGAGGGAAAAATTGAAGATGTAACATAGAATTGGAAGAATGACGGGACCACACTGCAGGATCATTCGCCTACTTATTGCATCCAAACCCTCTGCATTTGATTTAATATCAAGCAAGGCCTTTTCTACCTCTCGCTCAGAAACATGCCTAAAGGAAAATGCAGAATAGGCCGGAATAGGCAAGCTGGAAAGAGACTGCAGCGTGGTTTGTTTGATTTGTGAAGAGAGAGGTGAGTGAGAGGTAAAGTGCCGGTTCAGGGAGTCAGGATTCAAGTTGTGCGGGATTGTAGACTTACACTTGCCAATGCCCAGGGAATTCAGGAATGACCACACTTTATTATACTATTTTAGCTTCCTTCATCTGTGTATTTTAGCATTGTTATTTGCAAAATGGGCTACGTATCATAGTTTGGCATTGGGCAAAAAACTTGCGTTGTTATTTAAAACTTTATTAAGTGCTTGATTTACTAAAAAGTTAAATGTATGATCACACATTAGTATAATATGACATTCGAAAGACGTTTTGAATACCATTATTTAACACTGTTGTATTAAAAGCATGCGCCATGCGATTGAGAGAGAGAACAATAATTTAGCTAAGTAAGTATAATATACATAAATATTCCCAAATCTCGACGACGTTTTTCAATTTCAATTTGCAAATTATTATTGACTTGTATTGTATAACACTTTTTTTGACAAATAAATTGTAAAATAATAACTTGGTAAGTAAAGTATACTTAAATAAATACCTAACTAATTTTATAATCAAATCAAATCGTAAGCACTTTTAAGACTGTATATTTCGACCACGTTCCATTTTGAAATTTCAATACAAATGATCGAAACAAATCTGCGCGAGCCGTTATGTAGGTGAACTTTGAAAATTCCTATTAAATACATAGACATATATTAAATACATACATTAGACAAATACCTCATTAATCTTACACAAAAAATGAGGCGTAGGTGATGCCTCTGACTAGCAAATTTGAAATTCCACTTGAACAGATTGTCTTCGTTTCAAAAATCCTGACAGTATAATTATTACGTTTTCTCTCTATACGCCACAAATTTAAGAATTTTGCTTCATTAAATTAAAGTTTACATCAATAATATCTAATACTTTCATTCTTTAGATTTCGTCTTTGGAAAAACGTTAATTTTGTTCGAAATGGGAATATACAGTCTTAATGTTTTATTTATTTTTATGTCTATATAAAAGAAATTTTCTTTGGTCTATACAAATAAATAATTAATCAAGAACCCAATTAATATAAATAAATGAATGGTATTTCTGTCAATAATCGAAGTCATCGTAAATGTAATAGTTTTTTGTTTTGTTAGAAGCCAGTCCTCTTTCTATCCTATACCCTAAATCTGGATGTACGAGTTTGAACAACTTCACAGCTCTCTCCTGTAAGAATTTAGTGACAGGTCCTAAGCTGTAAAGAATATTATCAACCAATCGATCCCGTTCCTCTTTGCTTAAGTCGTTTACATACAATTCCTGCTGTTGGTCAAAATTATTCGGGGGATCCTGGTAAATTTGTAATAGCTCCACTCTCTTCTTATCTTTGTACGCAACAGGACCATTAAATGAGTTTGGATAAAAATTAGGAATGTCTCCTTCATTATCCTTGAGAGGAGGTCTTCCATCACGGTTATTAGTAAAGACAGCAGCAGTTTGAAGCGGACAGTTGACAGGTATCCTATTAAAGTTAGCTCCTAGACGATAATATTGTGCGTCTCTATATGCCAAACGACGAGCTTCAAACACCTTATCCGGTCCACCCAATATCCCAGGTACCAAATTCGCTGGATTGAAGGCCAATTGCTCTATTTCTGCAAAGTAATTATTTGGGTTTTTGTTTAGGACTAATTTGCCCACAGGCACTAAAGGATACCTATCAAGAGGCAAAGTTTTAGTAACGTCGAACACATCAAATCCTGAATTTTTGACATCATCCAAAGATAATACTTGAAGACCCACTCTCCACGCAGGATAATTACCCTTAGCTATTTCTCTGTAAAGATCTCTTGTGGCATAATCAGGATCAATAGCGGCTACCTTTGTAGCTTCTTCCGTAAACAAATTCTTGACCCCATCTTCAGGAGTAAAATGAAATCTTACAAAATATTTTTCTCCGTGCTTATTTACTACCTCGTACGTTTGAATGCTAAATCCTGGCATATGTCGGTACCCACGAGGGATTCCACGATCCGAAAAGACCAGTAAAAACATATGTAAACTCTCTGGATTAAGGGTTAAGAAGTCCCAAAGCATATTCCCATCAATGAGATTCGTTGCAGGGTTCCTTTTCTGTGCTCTTACGAATGCTGGGAATAGCAATGGGTCTTTGTAAACGTACATTGGTGTGCTGAATCCGGCAATATCGAAATTACCTTCCTCTGTATAGAATTTAATAGCGAAACCCCTCGCATCTCTAGAGGTGTCAATACCACCCCTCTCCACGACCACAGGCGAAAATCTTGCCGCAACTGGAGTCCTTTTGCCAACGGTACTGAAGAGTTTAGCACTGCAGATATTAGTGATATCGTGTGTGACTTCAAAGTACCCAAACGCCCCACCAGCTTTGGCGTGGACCAATCGTTCTGGAATCCTCTCTCGGACCAAGTGAGTCATGGAGTCCATGAAGAATTCGTTGAAGATCAATGGCCGGTTGATCGATACCATGGCATCTGTGTATTCTACCGGTGCGCCTGCGCTTGTTGCCAGTATGCTTACAGGTCCCTGAAATTAATGAAAAAAAAATTAGTTACACCGGATTATAATTTTGGTTTATTTGAACACCATTTTTCCATTCATAGGTCGGTTAAAAAATAGGAAAGTTTCAATCAGACAATTAATTTATATTTGAGGGTTAAATAGGATATTGTTTTGTTAATAATGAAGCCAGTTAACTAGATTGATCACAGAGATACAACTAGACTATTATATTCAAACTAGATGTCAAATAAGTTTAAGGTCATCATCGAGTTATAGTTTAGAACTACATATTATTTATTCTGTGGTTATAGCGCTATTATAGTATCTTCGATAAAAATATCAAGTAGGATAGTTTTACCTAAGTAAAGGAGAGTCCTAACTCCTAAGGTTGGCCTTGACGAGATAACTCGGTCATTGACTATTTATAGTTATGCACCAATTGTTCCTTCACGGTTAATTAACATTATTTTTTTATCTCTAAATCGTAATTAGCAAAGCGTGGTAATGGTAAGATAAAAGGTATTATCCTACTATTGAACTAGGTACTTAGTCTATCGTGCTCATCATAATATGTTGGATCAAATATACAAATTTATGTTTCTTTTATATATTTTTTCTGTGTATTATTTAATACACATACATTATTTTTATTTTTTTATATTATTATTTATTAAAAATACATATATAATAATTATTCAAATATGGTATTTCTAAAAACAAAATCAATTTACTTTTTGTGAAGTAGAGTCTAAAAATGCTGGAGGTGCTCTGACCAATGTTATGGCGGTCACAAATGCAATGCAACTCCCGCAATTTTAGGCTCTACTTCACTAAATAAATTAGCTTCAACAATGCAGGTGAACAACACTCTGCGAAATAATTTAGGAAATTTGTACTGGCTGTTTACAAAATATTAGAAATAAAACTAAAATAAACTTTTACTTTTACAACGTATTGTGTAAATACATAGTGTGAAATCATTTCCAGAAGGCCGTATCTAAACGCCTGGATATGCTCGGCATTCACTTGGTAGTGGAAAGTTGAACCGCAGATAGCTGTCATTATCTTTTTTGCCAATAGTACCTACCTACTCTGATTGATTTTACCTATAAATAATTGATCCAATCACTTTTTCAGGTTAATTTCGGGTTTGAACGACTTAAAAATCCACTAAGTATATTTATTGGGTACTTATTTAAAAGTTTTACGACGCCATTATACGCTTTATTATTATGGGGCAAGTAACTATATTTTTGTTTATATTTGTTACCCGAACGTGCTAATTTTGACAAAAAAAATCGTCACTATTTTGTTTGTTTATGTTTACCGAAAAGAGGATATTATGCAATGCCTGCCTTTATAGGCTCAAAATACTGATATAAAACTATTACCAACATAAAAATACTAATACTAAATATACATGAGAATACTAAACTTAAATAAAGCTTTTAATATATGGCTCAAGTTTAAAAAGCTTTCAAAAGCTCATAAGGGTACGTTTATCTTGCAATCGCAGAAGTTAAGCCAAAATACGGAAAAGCCGGCTACTGTATGATTAATAATAAAATATATAATCAGAAGATAAGATAAGTACCTACCTACAAAGACCAAATTCTTCGCTCAATTCATGATACAATTCAAGAAAGATAGTCAATAGAAAGAAAGAAAGGCTTTTTCTGTTTAAATTCTTCTTTAGGACCGTAAGTATTTAGTACTATGTTTTATTATATCCTGTGCCGTAATAAGTGTGTTTTAAAAAGCTCACCTCAGTCTTCTGCTTAAACAACACAATCTGATCCCTGGCCGGGTCGACGTCTTTCTCGGTGGCAGCCATCGCCACCACCGCTACTACCAGGATCCACGCCCGCACCATTTTACCACTCTTTCGGCACTAAGACCAACATCAAGCATTACACGCTTGTCTGCACTTTTATTGCTTTTTCGCGGCCTTGCTGTGTTACAGCCTGGCCACACGATAGGGCGACTGGCAGCGCGACACGCGAATTCCTAAAGCTAAATATAGTAAGACTGCGATAGAACTGAATTCTTTATTGCACTAATACACTAATAATAATTGTTACATAAGTCATACCTAATGATATTTTTTGTGAGCAAAGGTGGACTTATCCTTAAGGAGATCTCTTATAGCCAACCTAAGAGGTGTCAGAGATTTATAGTAAGCCAGCTGCATGCCAGCTGCAAAGTTCTAGTTTGGATGCAGCCAGTTTATAGTCGACTTCAGGCTAGCTGCACGGCTATAATGAGGTTCTTTTGCAGCTGGATTAGAGTTCAATTACCGTCCGGCGGGCAGTCGGTTTGCTGTCTCGATACGGTTCCAACCAAAGACGGCACACTGGTTGCATCTAAATTAAAATTGCTTTTTGCAGCTGGCGTGCAGTGATGAATGATTTGTCGCATCGCGTTTCGCGTCGCTGGTCGCCTCTTCGCGTGGGCAGACCTTTAGGTGCAACGGTTTACTTCTGTGCGGCAAAAAACATTGGTCTAATAAAACACAATAGGACGCTGATCGACCGTCTTTGTCACTGCTAAACAACTAGTCTGAAACTAAGTATTGAAGATATTCAATTCGTTCTTTCACTTATTAAAAGTTTCACCATTTTCATGGACTGTTGACAGAACAATGTGCATTGACAAAAGTGCTAAGGTCGACCTTTGACAAGGCATGTTTCGAATCACATAAAAATATGAGTCAAATAAAAATCATGTGTTCTAAAAAAATATTTTCGCTTACATTTTATTTGTAGACTATTGAATTCACATAGTTGTTTTTGTGATTTTTCAAGGACCTTACGACAGTGTGGTTTTGAGAATGTTTGCTTTTATGGTTGCCTCTATTTCATGAATATTTTATAAATTAAACTTAAATTTCTGATTACACATCTTAAAAGGCACTACTAAGCTTACCGCAAACAAGACATAAATTCTAAAGGTCCTAGAAAAGTATTTACGAGTGGGTACTTATAAATTAGGTATACCTATAGTTTGCGTGTGTTCTGTAATTAAATCGAAACATTTATGTTTTTTTTTCCTTTACTCAAACAATAAACGGGGGTTTGTCCGGAATGCTAGATTTTAACTTATACTTAACTAAAATATATTACTTACATTATTCTACATCTACGGTATCAGCAAAATAATTATTATAAAACAAAAAAACCGACTTCAAAAAACCTGCCTCTAAAAAGCAAGAAATAATATACAAATCATTAGATACGCATTATCATTGTTATAATAAAACACGTCTATTAAATTCGGGTGGGGCTGGAGTACATCTTCCTTTTTTATATTCTAAAAGCCCCACCCGACGTCAATTGACGTGTTTTATTATAACAATGATAATGCGTATCTAATGATTTGTATATTATTTCTTGCTTTTTAGAGGCAGGTTTTTTGAAGTCGGTTTTTTTGTTTTTTAAACAATTTTTTATTTTTTTTATTTTTAGTGTAAGTACCTTCTGTATTAGGTAGTGTAGGTATATTATTTAGGTAGAAAAATCGGCTCAGCCAAACGTGAGATAATCGCGGAGAAACATACAAATACATGCATACAAACTGAATACCTCCTTTTTTTGAAGTCAGTTAAAAAGACTACACAAAGGTATCCCTTCCCCAACAAAAAAATCATCTAATTCGGTTCATAAATAACAAAATTGTCAAGTTAGTTGATTTAATATCATAGTATTTTCAGGATTACTTGTAAACTACTGAACCGATTTGAAAAAAAATTAAATGGGACCATCTCGCAAGAAAACTCAATCGAACAAAAAAAGAATCATCTAAATCGGTCTATAAATGTCGCAGATACGCGCGAACAACAATAAAAAAAAAAAAAAAAAACATACAATCGAATTGAGATCCTCCTCCTTTTGATGAAGTCGGTTTAAAATTAGTCACTACATTGTCTAGTAATACACTATACCTGCGGCAATCGTCCACAACTACTCGCCGCTGGTGCACAAAAACAGGTTTAATTGCCCACATCAACAGGTTGTATAAGAAATGGTTAATTTAGTTTAGTTTTAATATTACTTTCCATAATGCTTTGTATAAAAGATGAATCCAACTTATTAATTAGACGAGGAACAACATACGGGGTGGTTCTCCTTCCGTTGTTAGTAACTTTTTATTAGTTTTATTACGAGTCTGAATATTGTGCGGTATTTCTATTTGAATGTCTTTATTAAAGAAGTTTTCTTTTAAAAGGCTGTAAATGACCTTGGTGTGTATCGGACGTACCTTACAGTGTCTAAATAATTCTAATTCGTTGAATTTAGACTTTTCCAAAATATTAGGTGTGACAATTTTTTTTTAATATTCTGTGATGTTGTATTATGCTATATTGTCTTGTTTTATACGTAAGTAAGTATTATTTATTAATTCTACAATAGCAAATGCAACAAGTCAGTCGGTACTGGCCTGCATTTAGTTGTATAATATAAATACGAAGTGAACAAAAAATCTGCAATAGATTTCCAACATTATGTTGTAGTCGTTATGCAATGAATGAACTGTATTATGGACGACATTGACTAAGTTAGCAAAGTAACATACTCTGTATATATATAACATCAATTCCATGTTTTTCAAAATGGTGGAGATATGGGGGTTAAAAACGTAATAAAACGGTGAACATTTATTCAGTTTTAAGCTTGGAAGAATAAGTTTAAAGGTATGCAAAGACAGACTCTTAAGGTCTATAGCCTACAGAGTCTCTTCTAGTTTATTTAGTTAAATAAACTATCTAACTAACTTATTTATATGTGTTAGTTAGTGATTAAATTAACCTAGGATGCCCATCTACATAGATTGCCTATCCTAGGTTAATTTTATCACTGGAAACGTAACATTTCGATACAAAAGTTTGATTAAAATTTGCAATTTCAATGCAGTCAAGTCAGTCAATGATTCGATAAATTCGGTTCATTAATAAACTTAGATTATTCTATCTCTTACAAGTGGACCCACCACTAAGCTTTATTTAATGGCTACTAACTTCAGTAAACAACCATTAGGTATATTAGTTGTAAATACTATAAAAGTCGTTGAGGTAATCGAATATTTTCTCAAGAGACGTAACTTTTTTTATCTAAACGAATCGGGTTGGGAAGTTACTATGGATGGAATAAAATACTTTGGGGGATATATAAATGCACTTTAAAAATTATGTAACACATTTTTTAATGTTTAGCTTCAAAATTTATTGAATGAACTATAATAAATAATGGTTGCCACTATAAATATGCTAAGCTTTAAAATAATACTTTGCACTATACAATTTAATTGCTTAGCTTTAAAATTAATACTTTGCACCATACAAATTAATTTTATAATAACTTTAAATGTTTTGTATTTTACTAGAATTATATTAAATATTAGCACCTACCTAGGTATATATTATTTCTCATGTGAATCAACAGATAATTTAATGCTGGTAAACAGACGACTAGGTTTGACGACGAGCGGGCGCAGCGAGAGAGGAGCCGAGGAGGAGGTTTGGTTCCATTGTGACCAACAACGCCAGAACCGACCTGCTGGCGTGTATGCATTATTCCATCTCATTTTAACTCTGCCATGGTTTGATGATTGATTGATGATTTCTGATTTCTGTCTTTACGTTGTCAAGTCTAAAACTAATTTTGGTATACCTATATTAGACAATTATTATTTAGGCTACTATTATTTTCCGCGAGAAAATTCCAACGGGAAACTTTCCACGCGGGCAAAGTCGCGAGCAAAAGCTAGGTTATTTCTCAGCTGTTACATCCAGTTACATAAGTTACCGAACGGAAATGGGTTTAATTGCTTCGCTGTGTTTTGGCAGCTGCCAATACAACCGGGTGTGAGCGGAGCGGAGTGGTCAGCAACAACAATCATTCATAAATCCAATCAATCAAGATTGAAAATACTACCACATAGGTACAATCCGTTTTATACGGACTAAATATTAGCGTGGTATCAAAAATTTATAAAAAAAATCATAGCAAGTTTCTTTAGTAAAAGCAGAGTAAAGCACAGTTACTATAGGATGTGGGATTAAAAAAGCCATGAATGCCAGACCTAGTTTTTTTGGATCATGGGTGCATGCAACCACACAAATAGAAAAAATACAAATACATAATAGTAGTTTATGATACTGATACATAATGAGGGGTATTAAAACATGAGTGTGTGTTTAAAAACCGAGCCGTAGGCGAGGTTTTTAATAGTATCACACGAGTGTTTTAATACCTAGTTATGTGCAGTTTCATACACTACTTTATCTACACTCATACATTTGGGATTGTACCTACTAAATAAAAGATCAACGTTAGAAAAGAGGGAGAGACTTTGGTTGAATTAGCTATGTGCCTACCTTGTAATCAGTCATTTCCTTAGCTGCATCTCAAATAATTTTGCAGAGTCAATCTTTTTCACATTTTTAAGCTAGAATAAAAACACCTACGAAATTCAGTATAACAAAATGTAAAAATTAAAATCAAAATTCAAAACTTTTTTTGTAATGCTCTAAAAATGGCGCGCATTCCATTAGAAAAAATATTGAGATGAGTGCATTCTTGCTGATTGTAAGTATTTGATTGAATCAGGCGTCACTTGGCGGAAGTCCCAAACCATTTTGAAAAAAGAAATATATGTAGCTTACTTCCGCAAACAAAATATGCAAGATGCACCGCCCGCCCGCCCGCAAAAATATGCAGCACACCACAAAATATAAGTGCACAATACCTGCATTTAGCAAGACAGCAACACACCTTGCACCTTCACCAATTAGGCTACTTTACACGTGTTTTGCCCCAACCCGGAGCCCCATCCTCAGGAGTTAGGACGGTGTCGGAGGGCGTAGTTGCTCATTCGGTGTTGGTTTACGCACGATCTAACTCCTGAGGATGCTCCGGGTTGGGGCGAAACACGTGTAGAGTAGCCTAATTGGTGAAGGTGCAAGGTGTGTTGCTGTCTTGCTAAATGCAGGTATTGTGCACTTATATTTTGTGGTGTGCTGCATATTTTTGCGGGCGGGCGGGCGGTGCATCTTGCATATTTTGTTTGCGGAAGTAAGCTACATATATTTCTTTTTTCAAAATGAGTGCATTCTTGCAAACTAATCGCAATAAGTCATCGATCACCATAGAGTGCATTTTAATCATGGAAATTATGTGGGAAAATATCGTTTTTTTTTTAAATATCACGGCACTACCTTCTTGGATTCGCCCTGTATCGTAATGAGAAAAAAAGTTATTTTATGATGCAGCTGACCTGCATCGTAATGAGTTTTTTTTTTAATTTTACCTATTCACGAAAATAAAGTACGTCTTTATATTACCTTTTTTGAATTCATATTTGGAACATTACGTTGTGAGTGTAGATAAATGTTTATTTTATTACTCTGTCTAGTACAAGAGCATCTACACACAAGAGCACAAATTAGATATTCCACGAGAGATATACATACAACGTGTTACAAAATAGCCCTAATGCCGAATATGGTAGATAGGGACCATCAAACTGAACAACTTTTACTATGGGACCAACTCTGAAATCGCGAAAAGAAACAGCTGTTTATATATATTTTTTATTTTTTCATTCAAAATTAGAAGCACCATCTAGCTGCGAATACTCACGTACGTGCTTTGAAAACTTCATGGCGACGTTTTATTTTTGTACAATTGGGATGAAGACTAATGAGTAAAATAACGAAATACTAATAAAAATCGTAGACATACATATTAAACTTTTAGAGTAGCTTGTATACCTCTTGGTTTTATATATTGCATATTATTTGTTTTATGACCCTTCTAAGTTGTGTGATCAAGTCCACTTAAAAAGTATTAAATTTATATAAATATCTACCTTTAATTAATCCGTAAAATGTATAGCAAATTTGTCTAAGAACCATTTTGATAAACACATATATTTAATATAGCTGCCGAACAAATTTCCTACGCGTTGCATACAAACTACTCAGGCGTGACGTCATAATGGTGTAGCCGTTAGTATGGAGCGTTTTTTTGCGCATTCCACACTGTGATATCTCGGGCGGTTTTCATGCTAGCGAAATTATTATTTTACCAATGTTTCTTTTTTTGAGAGGTAAATATTTTATGTACAACATATATTTATACATATTGTAGGGATAACTTCAAAATGCAGGGAATGCTGAATAATAGAGCAATTATTGAACTTTTAGCTGTTTATTACAAAATTACGCAAATAACATGTTTGTTTTACATTTGCCTTTTCGTACGACCCGCTAATTAATGGCGGGATGTCAATTCAATATTTTGAATATCGATCTTCTTTTGTTTAAGAAAAATAAACTGATCGTATGAAATACAAAGGAGGTTAAATAATCTCTTTGCATTGAAAGTTTGTACATTTTATAAAAGTGACTCGATACAAAACTAATTAAACGTACATACAATCATACTAAAATAATGAATATTATTCATTAACACTCAAGTAAATTATAATTAATACGAAATTAGGCTTAGTTAATATAATATAGGCTAACAATATTTATGTACCTACAACATAAAATAAAAATTCATCATCCCAATTTGAGCCACTTTCTATAGTGACGTCTACAGCTCACGGAGCCACTAGTAAATTTTTGTATGAAACAGCAGATTTTTTTCGCGATTCCAGAGTTGTAAAAGTTGTTTAGTTTAATTTTCCCTATGTACCATATTAGGCATTAGGTGTTTTTTGGTAACTTTGTATAGGAGATAGATACTTTTTCTCACCATAGTTTTTTGTTTATATATAAATCACCATATTTCGTAAGCTGCGTCTGCACCTACGTAACTACGACACAGTTGTATGAATGGGCATGGGCATCAGTTCCCATGCTTTCGCCCATATGCACAGGAAAAGGGCGACGCGACGGGCAGTCCATCCATCATAATAAAACGCCCAAAGAAACTATCAGTTTAATCTGTTAGTGTAATTTATATGAGAATTGCTGCATCCGAATTTGGTTATAAAAATATTACAACTGGTTTAAGTTTGAAATAATGAAGCCGTGGTACCTATGTCGGTACCTAATTACAATACAAATACAATACAAAAAATACAAAATATTTATTTCATTAACTTAGTCTAGTACAATTGTACAATCAAACAAACTTACCAAGTGATGTTCGATTGAAATTATGCACTTGTTCGTCTCGCCCGAAGATGATGATTTTTACTACATGTTAGTACCGTTTCTCGTACTCACTAACGCCACATAGTTAAAAGAATAATAAATTAACGCGTTTGGAAAGGAATTAAATGACGTTTTCAAACGCATCGTTTAAACGGGAACGCAACCTGTGCTGTCGCGCGCTTCTGGCTGTCATTAAGTTTAAAGTTTAGGTCTCACACGCCCTGTATATATGCTGATTCTGCAACTGTAGGGTATAGGTACATGTACCTGTAATATAAGGGTGGGAGGGATTCATCATCTTCGGGCGAGACGAACAAGTGCATAATTTCAATCGAACATCACTTGGTAAGTTTGTTTGATTGTACAATTATGCACTTGTTCGTCTCGCCCTCTATGATGATTTTTACTACATGTTAGATGTTTAAAGTTCAGTTGTAGAATCAGATTATGGAATACCTAACCATAAAAAAAAAATAGGTATAAATAATCATCAAAAAGAATGATATTATTATATTAAGTATATGATAACATTACTATCAAGGCTTGAAATAGAATTGGAGGGACAAGACGGAGCTGAGAACTTCCCAAGTAATTTTAAAAGAATTTCGCATTCAGATTTTGATATAAGTAAGTACCTAATAATAATCAAAAAAACGTGCCTACTAATACTAAGACACTTTACTTCATTCAAATTAGTGTGCACGAAACTCTGTAGAGAGTGATGATGTATCATCGTATTCCTTGGAAATTGCTGATGAGTTATTACGTTGTGCACTAAAAAAAGGACCGATATTATTATGTATATAACCATATTTAAATTTTAATGTAGGGTATATCGTTTTTTTTTTTTTTTTTTTTTTTTTTTTAAAGATTGACTGGTGGAGAATTCTATTAGCAGTAAGGCAGTAAGTCCGCCTCTTGTTGTCTCGTTTTATTGTGCATACAATAAAGGTAATTATGTAACCTACTTAAATATTTTTAACATTTTTATTCTAAGAAATAACTGTGTAAATAAAAATAACTTCAATTTATGATTAAGAATCAGTGTTAATTGAATAAGTATAGTTTCTTTTTTTTTTTTTTTTTTTGTTATAAAACAAAAACTTTTTATTATAATTAATGAATTTATGATGATCAATTAAACTTTTTGATTTCTTCTAAATATATGAAATGATATTATAATTTGAACAATATATCTATCTATAGGTATATATAAATAACCAATATTTAAAAAAAATAATAATAAAATACTTCAGTATTTTGTCATTACTAATGACTAGGTGGTTATCTTGTCTGTTTGCTGGTGAGTGGAGAAGACTGTCGTCTATTCCACTCATATCCAGAATAGATATGATCATAGTAAATAAATAAAACAATATTTAATAAATAAAAATAAAAACAAATTTGAACAACATCACATACATTGCTCCCATTCCAAAGTAGCTAAAGCACTTGTGTGATGGAAATCAGAGACAATGGTTGGTGTTATGTTAACACAAAAAATTGGACCTAAGCCAAAATAGAAATGTTAGTTTTTCTAAATTAACCTTGCCAGGGATAGAACCCGAGACTTCATAGATAATAACATCCTTAAAAGATAAAACTGATGACTGTGTGCAATCATCAAATAAACAATGTCAAATAATTTGATTCCATAAAATGTACATATAGCAATAGAACCATCTCATGTACCTAAACTAATATTGTGGTTTAGATGTAGGTAAGGTAGGTTAAGGTAGGTTACATACAATATGTAAATATAAGTTTTTAATAATATTTCTACCTTTTCATCGATTCCAACCTAAGGGTATATAATGGCATGGTACTTAAATAATTATACTTAATTTAATTATGTGCGCTGCTTATAGTACAGTCAGCAGCACGTCAATCTATACAAATTGTGAATAAATCTCCAATCAATTTTGAATCTTTATGACTTCGCATTTAAGCTCAGAATTGATCAAAACAATTTTGTAGCCTGTGGTGGTAACCCCGTATGTTGTGGTAGCCCAGCATGTTGTTGACTGTACATTTCATTCACCTTAATCAAAAAATACCTAGATTTCAAGATGTACCATAAACAAACTTGTGTGTTAAGAAATTATTATCTTAATAGAGCACCTTTATGTGCTTTAGTATCCATTTATATAAGACAATAAAATTAATAAAAAAATATTAGAATTATATTTGGTATATAGGTGAGTAGATTACTGCTTGTTTAAAATATACTAAAAAAAAAAATATCTTATAAAGAAAAAAAATGCAATAATTAAGTTGAAATTGAAAACTAACTGTGCTAAGGCAGTGTATCTCAAATGCCTAACAGATATAGTTATAATTTTTCAATTCATTTGACTCATCAAAATGCATAAAATATCTGTATCTAAGCCAAGATAATCTTGTGTAATAAGGACATTTAAAGTTCTTAAAGCAAACAAATACTTAAGTAGGTATCTAAATACTAAATATTAGTTATGGTTCCCTTTCTGTGTGACATTATATTTTTCATGAATCGAAATCTTCAATAATTCGTTATTTTGTACAATACTAAATTTTGTCTATTGTACTGATTGTATGTACTATTGTATGAATCTGAGTCTTTAATATTTTAGAATAGTTTTGCTAAGAAAATAGGTAATTATTTACATACTGTATTTTATCAATCTGTATGTAATTACCATACCTACTAGGTATTACATTCTTAATTTTCATATCAATTTTCACAATATAAAGTTTAACTTTTAAAGTTAAACTGCCAAATAAACTAGCTTAGTAACAAATAAATGAAAAATACATTCAAAAAAACTGTCGATTAGGGTGGAATGACTAGTAGTCCTTAATGCCTACCTACGAAATCACAAAAAAACTCACACTTCCACATTACTCAGGAGCAAAAAACAAAAAAAAAATGATAAGTTTTAAGACTGAATCATTTTAACTAGGTAATTATATTTAAATAATAAAAATATTTGTATTTGTTTATTTCTCCTGGAATAATGGTCTAAATAGATGCCTGTTTTCCGTTCAAGTTTATTTTGTTTACTTCGGTACTTATTTAACTGACATTGTTAATGTCGGTTAGGTAAGGACTAAATTATTATATAATTTTAAAGGGAATAAGTAGGTATATTTATGCCTTTCTTATTCTTTGGAAAAAAAATCATTTTAGATCTAGGCAGGTTGTCCTGTCCTGACTCAGAAAACATCATTGAAAAAATAATATTTTTTATCAGTAGTATTATGAAGATAGCTCTGGAAAAAAAAACTGTATGAATCTATTATAACAAACATACAACATAGAAATTTTAGTATTAAACCAAGGAACTCGCATTATTTAGAAGAAATGAGTTGACATAATTTCTTTTCTATTATGAGTTTAAAAAATGTCATTAACATTATCAGAATAGTGATCATGACATTCGTCAAACAATTATGATGAAGACTTGGTGTAAGTAAGTACCTATTTCATTTTGTAGGTACATGATTGTATGTCTGTCACTTATGAATTTAAGATTTTTAAGACTTCTGAGGTTTTGTAAGAATGTTACACAATATAATATCCTTTTACACAATATCTTTAGAATAAATCTAAAGTCTTTTGTCAAGAATTAAATGAACATTAAAATGTTGAGTTTTATTTATCCATAGGTTTTCTGTAATTATAAAATTACAATATAAATTGATTTTATATTATAAATCAGTCATTCTTATGCCCAATTTAACTCATATAGGTTTATTTTCACCCAATCATAAATAAATAATATGTCTTAGAAAGGATTCTGGTTCTCTTCCCGTTGTTTCCCGGACACTTAAGATTATATTACCCCTTCAGTTTACAGCTCTGGTTAAAGTTATTTAGGAACTTTACTTATTAAGGCTTAAACAGGCTTTTACACTGTACAGCTTTAATATTTATTGAGTAATTAGCCTAATTAGCCTTTTGCTCATTTATAGTTCATGTGCAAAATTGGAAAAATCTCGCACAATGTCAATTTTGTTTTCATGGAGATGGTGTAATTCACCATAAGAATAATTATTACTCACCAATTTATTTATTTTGTTATGTCCAATAGTTTTTATACTTCTTCAATACTAATAAACAACCGCTGCAAGCTCTTGTTTAACGCTGCTGCTTCAAGTTGTGGTTTAAACTTGATCAGTATTATTATGATTTCCAAAAGAGATAGGTACATATGTTATGTCTCTTTAATCGTTCAATCTTAATATGTGCAAGTAGGTAAGGTACCAATTTTTTTTTTTTTTTTATTTTTTTTTTTATAGTACCTATATAAACTTACTGTTCTTCTTATTACTCTAAGCTGCCAAGGCAGAAATGATCAGTCCGTTCAGGCAAATGAGAAAAAAAATTCTTTCAGAAATATATACCTGCTTCAACGATGGGTGAATGGTGTCCATCACCAATCTGGTAATAATATTGTCTCGTTTTGTGACAAATGGATATAAGTAGTAACCATAATATGGTATGGTATATGGCATATGGTATTATAACCTGATATATTGTAGATTTAGGTTCTACAGCCTGTAGTGTAGCAACTACAATTGTTGACTCTTCCATGACCCGAAGGCAGGTCCGAGTTTAATTATTGTCGATTTTATTGCTGATCTGGCGTCTCCATATCTCACGGGCAGGTCGAGTCTCATGTAGGTCTTACTTCCTTTTCTATGCCTTACAGTGAGTGGTGGGTCCGTATACATTCACTGTGTTTAGCAACCTCATTACTTACAGAATGTATAGCGTATTAACGTATATTACCCAGGCCTTGAAAACGTTAAGATACCGCACTATCCTGTAGATAGGCCTGACGTATCCGTTTGTACTGTCCTAGAGGACAGTGAGGTTGAACGTACACATCCGTGTACATAACCTCTAGCCTTAATGTTTTGAAACAATATGATACCCATACCGGGTAGGAGAGTCAGCCGTTCCTCAACCCGCAGCAGGTCCGTAGCATAAAAACTCTTAATTCTTATTGTTGATTAAACCATATTCTTTCTTCAGTAACGTAGGTATCGGGATCGAACTTCCTACTTTTGCACACACTTCTAAACACTTTTTTAACTTTACATTTCACTATTGTTCTTGTTCTTGATAAAACTGAGAACCAAATTGGTTATTAAAATCTTTTATAACCATTTTATAAATATTTTATGGAAATGCGTGGCGCCGGTGGAGTGACATAAAAAACGAATGACAGCCAGAAGCGCGCGACAGCACAGGTTGCGTTCCCGTTTAAACGATGCGTTTGAAAACGTCATTTAATTCCTTTCCAAACGCGTTAATTTATTATTCTTTTAACTATGTGGCGTTAGTGAGTACGAGAAACGGTACTAACATGTAGTAAAAATCATCATAGAGGGCGAGACGAACAAGTGCATAATAATAAGTGGTTGTTTGCTTGTGTTTGGAAGCACCGCTCTTCCATAGCATGGTTACATACAATAGACTACTTTGAGCCACCTTAATAGTCACAACCAATACTTAAGATAAGTTTTTAATATGTATACTTTATTAAATACAATATACTCGTACTATAAAAAATTTTGCAAAGCAATACTTTAAAACTATGATAAATTAAGGCGAGGCCTGTTCACGAAATTTACACTTTCACTATGTCTTTAGAATAAGGTTGAATATTGCATAGCTTTAATTGACGCTTCGCCAGAAATTTGACGAAATTTAGTACATTTTTATTGATTTCTGAAATACTGGATCATTTATTAAAAATGTACTCGGTTATTGTGTTAGATCAATAAAAAAGCTATACTTTATGCATAAAAAATCATATCACTGTCATTGAAAATTACGACATCTGACGATTTGAAGTTTATTTTTATGGTGTTATTCAGGATTTATTTACAGAGTAACCAAGCCATTTTCCAATATTCTGTTCGGTTATTGTGTTTCTTTGTTTCTTTGTCAGTCTACAGTAATTTTTGTGAAGTAGAATTCTACATCAGTTCTTCACATTGGAAGTTCAAAAATCAATCTTTTCATCAGATCGTGAACTGGCCTCGCCTTAACACGTTCACGGACACTCCGTCTGAGGACGTTGAAAGAATAATTTGAAATATGACACTTCGAAATCCCATACATTTTTTCATGACGGCTGAAGACGCAATGTCACCTATGCCATACTTCTACACATGTGCTGTGACAAACTCGTTCATGGACGTCAACGTCTGCAGACGAAACGTCACGCTTTGACTTGAAGTACATAATTATGTGCTATGACGATACCGGCTACAAACGACAACGTTTGCGGACGGGCCGTCACGCTTCATACTACAAAACATGTGTCATATATCACCATATATCAGTCATCTGCTATATCATAAGCCATCTAAATATAACAGCCATCTAAATATATATTTCTAAATATAACATCTTATCTCCAAATCAATTCGGCTTTAGACGTGGAATTTCAACTGAAGATGCAGTTACATCTATAAGTACGCTTATAACACAACATCTTGATGAAGGTAAAAAATGTATTTCAGTCTTCTTAGATCTAAAAAAAGCCTTCGACACCGTTTCTGGCCCCATCCTTCTGAGTAAATTAGAAAAAATTGGTATCCGTGGTGAACAGTTACAATTATTTAAAGACTACCTATCCGATAGAAAACAAAAAGTTAAATTAGAAAACTGTATTAGTGATGATGTTGATGTTACATACGGTGTTCCTCAGGGAAGTGTGTTGGGCCCTACCTTGTTCCTCATCTACATTAACGACCTATGTCAAATGAATCTTCTAAACGCAAAAATATTTTCTTACGCTGATGACACAGCAATAGTTTTCTCCGGTTCCAGCTGGAATAATATTAAAGTAGATGCTGAGCGGGGTATGGCTCAAGTAGCATCATGGCTGCAAAACAACCTCCTCACTCTTAACACGCTCAAAACAAACTATATATGTTTCAGTATCTATGATAGCTCACAACCGTGTTCAGACTACAATTTAAAAATACATACTTGTAGTAACTTGGTAGGTTATGTCTGTAACTGTCCACAAATAAATAAAGTGCGGTGTGTTAAATATCTGGGTGTAATGTTGGACCAGAGATTATCATGGTATCCCCAAATAGAAAAAAATAAATCTAGAATACGTAAATTCAACTGGATTTTTAAAACCCTGAGACATATAGTCCCAAAGAACATATCAGCCGGTGCTGGCATATCTAGAAATCTATTGAACGAAATATATATCTCCCTAGTTCAATCCATAATAATTTATTGTATCCCGGTTTGGGGTGGTGCACTTAAAACGCGTTTCCTGGAGGTCGAACGAGCCCAGCGTACTCTTTTAAAACTAATGTATTTCAAGAATAGGACTTTTTCAACACAGGAGCTTTACCAAATAACCAATTTACTATCTATACGTAAACTATACATCGTGCACACTATACTAAAAAAACATAAAAACATAACTTTCTGTCCAACTAATGTGGGTAGACGGGGAAAGAAAAATGTGGTTCCACTTCCTTATAATAAAACAATGTTCGCAAGAGCACAATACGAAGCAAGGTCAGCATTTTTATATAATAAAATAAATAAAGAGATACATATATATGATAAACCTATTTATGAGTGTAAGTCAGTGTTAACAAATTGGATACATAAATTAACCTACATCGAAACTGAAAGTCTATTGGAATATATAAAATAAACACAGTAAATACATTATATTATTGTTGTTATAGCTTTATTTCATTTAAAAAGAATGTAATTTACATAGAAGCATTTAACATAGAAATATACATAAACATACAATAATTAACATTAGTAAGTACTTACCTAGCTATAATCTATTCTAAACCTAAAGTGCCATAAATAAAAAATAAATAAAAAATCTTTCTTAATAAGGATAAATATTTTAATAGAAACTAAGTTTTATAACTAAGTATTTAGATAAGGAAATTTCATTGACTGTCATAGATAAATAAGTAATACAGAGCGGAGTCCCTTGGCACAGGCATTTTTTTGCTTAAAAGGGGGCTTCAAAAATTATTTGTTATTGTGTCATGAAAGTGAATAAACATTATTTTATTATTTATTTTATTATTATTATCTGCAAAAGGGGCAGAATTTACGCTAAGTAAGTATACCTATTCGTCTCCCCAAGTCGATAAATAACCCAAACAAAACACCCCGATCATATATCAGTCAGTAACCACAAATACATACAATTATCAACTTTTACTTTGATATATTGTACCTACTCACCGTATGCTTATTACTTCCATAATATTGCTAAATATTACAAGCAAAACAATCAGATCACAACAAATATCGAGGTAGGTACTATACTGGCTATCAACCCTACTTTTATTCATTTCCTTATTGAATTTGAAATATATGAACACAGAACAGTAATATTAGGGCACTTACTATGTTTACAAGTACCTAAACATCACTCTAATTGAAAAACTATTGAAATAACTCAGCTTAGAATCATCTAGAAACTGGTTGTAGCCGCTCCGCTTGCGATGCGCATGACCTTCTCGTACTGTGACACCGGGCGACTGCGCGAACGAACGTGTTCGGAAATCGGCCGGCTGCCGACGACATGTCACAACACGCATTTCGATGTGTGCGCCAACACACACATACAAACCTTCCTAAAACTTGACATAAAATCTTTTGCAGTGACACTAGGAAGATAAAATATTTCGTGTTGTGACACAGGGTCACGTGATCCCTTATGCTGCTTAGTAAATCGGTCGTCTGCTCACGGGACGTCAGTTTCAAAGCAACAAAACTTGCCGTCGACAGACGGTGTGTCATATCAAAATTAATTCTTTCAACGTCCTCAGACGGAGTGTCCGTGAACGTGTTAAACTAATTATTTACGAACTAATTAAGCGATAATAAGTGTTGTTTCTAAAAATCATTGTGATTTTTTTTAAAGTTTTCCATTTTTCATTTATCTAGCTTTTCCATCAACTCCATCTAGCAATATAGGTATACCTAGGTTAGGTTTAATAAGCGATAATAAGTTTTTACTTATTAGATTGTAAAAAGTTGTTTATGAAAACCATTGCTTTTTTACGGTTTTCCATTTTTTTTTTCCAGCTTTTCCTTCAACTCCATCTAGCAATATATTCACATAGATACAAAACGACAACGTAGACATCTTACTAAACAAACGACAAAAACAATTTTAGAAGCGCCTTGGGCAGCTAGTTTACGGCATGCAGTTCTTCATAATAATTATTTTAAAAAAAATATTCAAATATTGTAACAAAATTGACGCAGTTGAATTTCCAACTTCCTATTAATACCATAAATGCTCTCCTTGTGTGAATGAAGTTTCATAACATAAGACGCCTATTAAATAATCAATGTTTAAAAATGTATGAACGGATGTGTCCGTCTCTTATGCCTGCTTAGTTGTACAAATAGATCTGATTAAATCTCGGGTAAAACGGACAGTTAACATAATAGGCAACTGTTATGGAATACTTTTTTCAACACACTTGCTCGTAAACTGAGCCTTAATACATCGCTTTTAGGGCCATAAACCGACCTATAACAAACGCGTGCAATAATATATAAAACACTAGTACGTAATAGAATTAACCCTACAAAGTTAAATTAGTACCTTACTGCAAGTTCTATGCGAGTAAACAGAGCATTCCCAATTTAGCCGGGTAATACAGTTATTTATTTAGTATCAACAAAGAGGTTCTATGCTGCTGAAAATTCATATACATTTTTGGAATAAATAAATGTGTAAGTCCTTAATTAAGTCAAAAAACTATTCATTATTATCAAATTATTAATAATTAACAATATTTTGTTATAAAATATTAAAAGATTTGGATTTTATCACTTAAAATTATAATTTTGAAGTAGGCTGTAATGGCTGTATGCTCACTCACCCCTTTGTTCGCAAAATATTCTTGCGTTGGGCGTGTGAAAAAAACAAAAAAAAACCTGCGCGCCTTTTCCCATAATAATTATCATATTTTGTTTTGTCGTATTTGTTGCTGTGTGGTAAATTACTTTGTTTTTTCCTCGCAAATGTGTTGAAAACGTCGTATGAAACTCGTGAGCTCTTGCTTATTGCACACTCGGCTGAGTTACGCCCTCGCCTGCGGCTCGGGCTGCAACCCACAGCCTTGTGCGCAATGAGCAACCTAAGCTAACTTGTCTCATAATGTACTATTTCAACACACTTGCTCGTAAAGTGAGCCCTAATACATCGCTTTTAGGGCCATAATCCGAGCTATAACAAACGCGTGCAATAATATATAAAACACTAGTTCGTAATAGAATTAACCCTACAAAGTTAAATTAGTACCTTACTGCAAGTTTTATGCGAGTAAACAGAGCATTCCCAATTTAGCCGGGTAATACAGTTATATATTTTTTTTGACAACAAAGAGGTTTTATGCTGCTGAAAATTCATATACATTTTAGTCATAATTGTGTCATACAAAATATTATTTCTTATTCAATATTCTATCCGACTGTTAAGTGCATTATATCCGAAAATGAAAAAAAAAACGTTATTTTCCCCTGTGTGATAAAACTAAAATAATCCATTTTTATATTTATTTTTCTGCTCCATCGTGTTTTTATACATGTCCACAACGATCAAGCTCAAATTTATCAAAATCTTTAGTTAGCCTTTTGTATTCTCTTAACTTGCTAATATTGAAAATCATTGAAAGTAGCTTTAAACAGAAGTTAAAATATTTATTAACCTCGTCTCTGATGTAATGGTGTGATAATAAAAAACTAAATATGAGATCTGCCTAATTGATTTGATATGACATGACGTGTTAGATCTCAAGTGTTAATTACTATTTTAAATAGGTTGAACTAGATTATGTTGCGATAACGCAATGCGATACGCTTATCGCGATGCTTTTTTGTAATAGGCCCTCTGTACCTAACCGTAGCACGAATAGCTATCGAAAAAAAACGCGCGTAAAATCATTCGATAGTGCAATTTTGTATTGGAAATTTGTACAGCGCCATCTACCGCCGAATAAGGAAATTAAAATTTCCATAGATAATACTCTATCGAGTAATTTACGCGCGTTTTTTTTCTCGATAGCTGTTCGTGCTAAGGGTACTGACCCTTTTGTAATGGCTTGACAACTGACAAAATTAGTTCATTTTCCTACCGCGTGTCAAAAGATCCTTATCGCGCTCTAGACTAGTATGCAAGGAATCTCAGCCACTCTCAGCGGTCACACGTCGTCGGTCGTAGAGATACACAACAGACAACAAAATTGATTTTGTTTGTTTTTTAGTTAGCGTTACGGATAGTGACAACGGCTGAGGGTAAAATATAAAAAGGCGGAATTTCATCTTGTGTATAGTATTTCGACAAAAGAAAAACAACATGCATTGTTGACAACACAAAACCGTAACACCATATCACATTTCATGTATCCGATATCAAAACAGCCCAACCGCAATTTCGTCACCTACGTAAATGGTGTCACTTAGTGTTTCTTTATTTCAACTGGACAAATTACTTCCGACATTATTCCAATACTAATAACTTTTTAATACCTCACTGTCATTTACAATTAATTCCGATCGGCTTAAGTTGTCGCCTTTGAAAGAAATATTTCGCAAATGTGTTAAGTGATGCGTACTTCCTTCTATTGGGTGATAATAAGTGGCATGAGTTAACATTGCACAATTTATAATTGGTTAAGCTCAAATGTAATTAATCAATACTTACTTAAGTTTAAAACATCATTAGCATTAGTCTATCTAACGAGATTACCGTATAATAAAAGCTTATAGTGATTTATGACTTGTTTGCAGTAGGTAAAACGATATCCTAGTTATTTTATATAACGAATGTAAAGAGGAAGCAATGGTAATCAAACAAATCAAATAACATTAGGTAGGTATTCAACGTTTTATCAAACACTGATGACTGAAGATTGACCGGCAGAGAATGCTATAAGCATTAAGTCCGCCTTATGTACTTTAGTTTGTACTACAAGAAAGATTTTTTAATTAAATTACCTAAACGAAATGCCAAAACAGCCGAATTTTAAACGTTCGGAATATTTGTGGTTTTTAAGCCATTGTTGGTTTCATAGTTATAATTTAGTATTAAGAGGAAGAAGTGAAGTTTTATTATCATTATAATTATGACACCGACCACAATCACATAAAAGTTTATTTTGTTTGTTTTTTCCTTCTGGTTTACAGTCTACGACTCAAATCACAAGATATTTGAAGTCTGTAAGTGGTTGAAGCATGATAGACTTATCATGCTAATTATGAGTGAGTCCCATCCACCCCGGTGGCTCTGCCCCGGTGCCGGGACCGATGGGAAAAAAGTTCCATCTGCCCCGGTGAATCGTATCTCGATGTTTAACGGCACGGCAACGGATGGCACTCGCAAAGTGTCAGCCACCCCGGTATTTTATGTAACGCTATAGTTCTTATATCATACACCCCGGGGTGGCTGACACTTGCGAGTGCCATCCACCCCGTTCAACATCGAGATACGATTCACCGGGGCGGATGGAACTTTTTTTCCAATCGGTCCCTTCACCGGGGCAGAGCCACCGGGGTGGTTTGGATGAGCCTCACTCATAATGATTATTCTAATTAATAAAAATTTACTCCGTCATCTGTATAGGTTCAAGAGATGGTATGTGTGAGGATTTATTAACAGACAAGATATAGATTTCCAGAAGATCGTGAAAGTGGCCATCTGATACAGACAGTGTCGCATATCGGGTGTCAATGGGACGCTCTGATTGGCCGGTGGTGTTGCGCGGGCACCTCTCTACGATTGGGGCGGATGGAACTTTTTTTCCAATAGGTTTCTTCACCGGGGCAGAGCCACCGGGGTGGTTTGGATGAGCCTCACTCATAATGATTATTCTAATTAATAAAGATTGACTCCGTCATCTGTATAGGCTCAAGAGATGGTATGTGTGAGGATTTATTAACAGACATGATATAGATTTCCAGAAGATCGTGAAAGTGGCCATCTGATACAGACAGTGTTGCATATCGTGTTTCAATGGGACGCTCTGATTGGCCGGTGGTGTTGCGCGGGCACCTCTCTCGTGCTAACTCTCCATTAAAACTGTATCCACTTTTGTATTGTAACTAGTAACGAATAAAAAAACTGTTAGTTATGTTGGTAGGCTCAATAGCGAAGTTGAACAACTATCTAACATTGGTGACCAACATATGAGTACGAATAATCAATCCGCATTTGGCCTATGTTGTGTGTGGGTTATATTATAACTTAATGGGTTATGGTTCATCATCCTTTTCCATCAATAAGAGAAGTACCCCCCTGCCCCCCCTAGCATAACTTTATTTACCTATTTATTTTACACGGTTAAAGTTAAGTGTAGCTGAATCTAATGTGAGCTTAAATTAAGTGAGCATAAATGAATCAAAAACAATGGTATATATAATAATTATGACAAGAAATAACAACAAAATTATTTGCCATTGAAGGATGCCTACTACCTACTCTATGAGTGTCTTCGCCGCACGGACACTGGGTGCAAATCAAAATTACTTGACAAAAATATATTATTATTTTATTGCTCGGTAGACAAAATTATTCTTCCTATTTAGTGCTTATTAGTGCTACAAAAGGGCAAATAATAAATACGGGTTACGTTAAAAGAGAGTTTATAAAGAAGCTTAAGACAATCAATCATACCAGATGAGATCTTCATAAGACAGACCCTTCGATCAAGAATATCTTCTATATATTTATAAAATCGTAAACTGAATGACTGACTGACTGACTGACTGACTGACTGATCTATCAACGCACAGCCCAAACCGCTGGGTCTAGAGACTCCAAATTTGGCACGTAGGTTCCTTATGAGGTCTAGGGGTGCACTAAGAAAGGGTTTTTCAAAATTCACCCCCTAAGGGGGTAAAAAAGGGGGTCAAAGTTTGTATGAAAGTCCCTCAGTTTTGAAGCTAGGATCTTCAAATTTTGTGTTTAGACTGACCATTGAAAATAAATAAATACGGGTCTCAGCGTTTTCCAAAATTCTACCCCCGAAGGGGTCAAAAGGGGGATGAAGTTGTGTATTGAAGAAAATCATTTATTTTCGAAGTAAAAATCGCTAAATTTATAATTTAGGCTTATGGATAGACATCTAACGCAACGTATATTGTTATTGTTAGTATTTGAACCCCTATTGGGATGAAATGGGGGTGAAAAGGGGTAAAAACCCCCAAAAATAGATATGGATGTCGTTATTGGGGTTTTCGGGGATGACGATTGCAAAAAAGACATTTATTTTGAAGTCCAACACGGTGGATATGATTTGACCCCTAAAGGGGTGAAAATAGGGTTCAAATTTTGTATGAAAAAATAATATAAAATAGACATTACAACTTTAAAGTTCGTTGGAGTGGAGCACATCTAAAAATAAATAGGCAAAATATATTTTGTAATTTTGAAAATCAACCACTTAGGGGTAAATGGGGTGAGTAAACATAAAAATCGATATGGATGTCGTTCTTGAGGTTTTATGGGATGGTGATTGCGAAAATGAGATTTATTTTGAAGTCCAACACGGTGGACATGATTTAACGGAACGGGAACGGGATCGGGATCGGGAACGGGAACGGGAACGGGAACGGGAACGGGAACGGGAACGGGAACGGTTTTAATATGCTTTAAGTCTTTTTTAACCGACTTCCAAAAAAGGAGGAGGTTCTATGTTCGTCTGTATATTTGGTTTTTTTTTAGTGTATGTCCACCGATTACTCGAAGATGGCTGGACCGATTGAAATGATTCAAACGTTATTACATTAGGTACACTCCTAAGTTGGTCCCATTTTTTAAAATTTGGAAATCGGTTCAGTACTTTTCAAGTAATTTTGAAAAAAGCACGAAAATAGTATGATTTTGTGTGAATTACCTCGATGATTGGTCGTATTACTTCTTTGTTTATGAACTGAATAAGATAATTATATTTTTGTTGGAAGAGGGATATCTTAAGTGTAGTTTTTTAACCGACTTAAAAAAGGAGGTTCTCAGCTTGACCCGTATTTAAGTATGTTTCTCCGCGATTATCTTACGTTTGGCTGAGCCGATTTTTCTACATAATATACCTACAAGGTATATTATGTAGAAAATAAAAATACGTCTATTGAAGTCGGGTGGGGCTTTTAGAATAAAAAAAAGGAATCTGTACTCCAGCCCCACCCGACTTCAATAGACGTATTTTTATTATTACGAATATTATTTCTTGCTTTTTAGAGGTAGGTTTTTTGAAGTCGGTTTTTTGTTTTTTTAAACAATTTTTTAATATTTCGCAAATGTGTTAAAGTCTTTGAAACTACGTAAAGTAAAACCTAAAGCTTTTATGAATGCCTACCTTTAGATACGATCTGTAATATTTTCGTGTGCATAAAGATTAATTTGTTATCATTATTATTACAACATTTTGATAGAACGTTCTGCTAAATGGTAAGCGGACATGCCAATCAAACCTTAACTAGGCTGTTACTTAATAATTATATGATCTCATTCATTATTTATCGCACACTTAATAAATACAATACAATATTTCCGTTTTAATAAAACTTTCTATAATTTATTTAGGATGTAGGAAATTGCGAAATCCTTTAGTTTTCGAAACAACACTTAAATTGAGTACAGTTAAGAAAGAAACATTCACTTTAATGGGATAAATAAATAGGTAATAAATAACATCTTCTTAGAGTACTTCGATTAAGTAGGTATCTTTGAAGATCAGAAGTAATGACCGACGTAGCAACTAGGTATTCATAAATAACATAAGCTCTAAGAAAATACAAAATACAATAAGTACAAAAGACATCAACGCACTCTCAACTAAATAGGGTAATTGCGAGACGCTACCATATTTACAAACTTTCGTAAGATGCTAATACTGAACGTATGTGTACCCTACCTAACTAGTCGGAGTGACAAAGTCCTGAAGTAGGTATTCAGCTACTTGTTACACATACATTTAATTATATTTTTCTGTTAGTCGACATTTTGTTTGATAATGCAATGTTTATTAATTTTATGGGTGATTTTACTCTTCGCCGCGTAGAAAAATCGCCAGTTGAATGTGGATTATTTTGTAACACGAACATTATTACGATCGACATCATTTTTATTTATTCGACTTTTGACTGGTTTTTATTTAATTCACTTGATTTAATTTGTTTAACTAACTATTATTATTTTTTTTTTTTTTTAACTTTAAAATTTTATGCATTCACAATGCTATTTTCGAAATTTTTTTTCGAATGTCGAAGTAATTCTCTTCACATTGATGAGATGGCGCTGGCCTACAGCGTAAAAACGTGAAAAGTATTAGAAAATTTCGCCAAGCTCGCTAGCGACTCGGTAGCATAATTGGTTAGTGCATTGGGCCGGAATCCTAAGGGTGCGGGTTCGAGTCCCGCTTGAGCTGCTACGGGTGAGTCGATTTTTTCTAATATTTTTCAATTATATTAATAATCTTAATATTATTAATTTATTTTGTCATGTCGCCAACCTTGGAGTCTCTGGTTAGTTGAATGAAAATTATGAAAAAAAAACTGCTGGTGTTTTGCTAAACGGCTGTTTTCTTAACCAGTGAACTTAAGATTTCCTTATTGCTGCTTGGAATCTTTTACTACCACAATGTATGTACACAAGGCTAACGTGCTGCACTTCAGAGCTAGGTATAGACTTGACTTATCGCTTTTGACGATAAGTGACTGTGTGTGTATGGATTGTTTAAAGAATCTACTGTGAAAAAACATGCCAACCATGTTCGTTTCATCTATATCTTATAGGTAAATAGTTTCAAAGTATTTTTTAAAACAAATCTTTTAAAGGGCCATAGAATGAATCCATTAGTTCTAAAGAAAAGCTTTAGATTTAAGAAACACCTTTAGATTTGAGAGGTAAATAAAAAGTGCGAGCTACTCTAGGCACAGTCACGTCTTTAAATATTTATACAGTTTAGAACTTTGTCACTCTAAAAAAGCTATTACTTTTTAACAGAAATCTATGGTAAATGACAATTCTACAACAAAGTGACGAAGTTCTAAACTGTATAGACTTACATTGTCATCATCGTCACAATATTATTAAAGCTCTCTATAACTAAACGTTTTTCAGCTTACATCTTATCATGGCTTGCTACCTATTAAATTATTGAATTTTAAAAAAATCTATTATTTGATGAAACAAACCAATTGGTTTCCCACGACGGACCAAGTAATTGTGAAAGAAACTTTAAAGCCTACTCAAGTTACAAGGCTTACGAACGAGGGACCATTCGACCATTTCGTTATTTTGCTACCATTTGTATAACACACAGAGTAGAAAACTAAGCGTACAAAAATAAAATGTTAAAAAATACTAAGTACTAAGTAGTACCTACATACTAAGAAGGAGGTAGGTACCTAGTAATTAATTCGTCTTCCTACGTTAACTATAAAATTAAATTGATATGAATTTTAATTTTTAACAATATCTTTTTCTAGTTGTTTTTGTTTTTTTTTTAACTTTTATAGCAAAGGGCGGGCGGACTTAATCCCCAAGGGCTAAGTCTTAGCCGCTAAAGCATTCTCTTCCAGTTAGGTAACCGGTATGGTATTTATTAGGGTGATAAAGAAAGAAATTACGACGGATATTGTAAATATCCGCGGTCTTACTTACCTAACCTATGGGTACCTCCATATGGTTTATTTATAGAGTCCTTACCTATGAATTGGTGTTTTTTTTTTCTCACACACAGAGAACCATAACTTCGTTGCTAGATATTACATCAAAATAATGACCAATTGTACCCGTCAAAACTATCAACATAATTAAAGTCTATTACTTTGCTTTCTTAGCTTAAAAAAAACCTTGAAAGTGACTCCTTTTTTGTTAGAATGGCGAAAATGACACGTAAACCGTTGTTTTGCCTAAGTTAGCTTTAATGTTCAAACAATTTTGTAAATAAAATTTTTGTTCGAATTAGCAATGCTAGTAGGTGGAAAATGCAATTTGTTAAAAAAATCTCCATCAAAACGTTAATTTCTTAGAATTCCTAGTTTCACCTCGTAACTTTCATAACAATAATAACTTTGGCGAACTTTACCAGTCTGTGGCTTGGTTCGAAATTAAATTTAGTTGTGCATTACAAAAGCGAACACGGCTAATGTTACCGAGCATACTGCCTCAACAATCGATGGTAAAATGAGCTAGGAATTTGAAATGGCACTAGAAACAATTTGTACCACGCAAATGTACTTAACTTAAGAGGATTGTCAAGCAAACGGTCTCCATACAAACGGCGATAACGTTTCCCACTCTCTAAATCTTAACCTACAGCAATGAATTTTTGGTATGTTTTTGAAATGCCTAAATACTAGGGCTGTACGTTTTGATTTTTAAAATATTCATTGTAGATTTGAAAATATTGTCACTTCTGTGTTTTGTATGAAATCACTAAAATTCAAATATTTCGAAATCTATTATAGATATTTAAAAAATCAAAACGTACAGCCCTAGTATTTAGGCATTTCAAAAACATACCAAAAATTCATTGCTGTAGGTAAGATTTAGAGAGTGGGAAACGTTGTCGCCGTTTGTATGGAGACCGCTTGCTTGACAATCCTCTTAACTTTTGTTATGGAAATGGTCTACATAGGAAAAAATATATAAGTACTAGTGACCGCCCGCGACTTCGTCTGTGTGGACAGTTTTTTTGCTATCCCTCGGGAACTGTAATTGAAGGGTGTTTTAGAAAATCGACCAATGTCACATTAATAATTTTCAGGAAATAAATAAAAGTTTTTTAAATTGGTTGTTTTTATCCGACTGCGGGTAATGTTTTTCGCGCGTATCTTGTAAGTATGTTTGTATGTTTGTATGTAATATTCTTTATTACCTCATATCTTTCAAACAGCTGAACGGATTTCTATGATTAAGATATCGTTAGATTTGTCTTTTCAGCCCAAGTGTTCTTAAGAAGGTGGCGTTATAAAAAAACCAACATGGCGGCTGTACGGTGCTATTATACGTAGTGAAAAAAAAAATTTTTTTTTTTTAGAATACTGCAATATGGGTGTCAAATTAAAGGGCTTATTATAAGGATTTCAAAAAGGTATATCATGACCCTAAAATATAATAACTAAAAAGAGATAAATAAAAAAATAAATTAAAAAAATTAAAAAACCCGCCTGCATAAAAAGACAAGTCGACTGAAAAGATGGAAACAAGATTAAATAAATATTAAAGGCAACATTGATAATAACATGCAGTCGGAGGCATATAATTCAATCATTCATAATGTCACTTTCTTTATGCATGCCTCCGACTGCATGTTATTATCACATGTTGCCTTTAATATTTATTTAATCTTGTTTCCATCTTTTCAGTCGACTTGTCTTTTTATGCAGGCGGGTTTTTTAATTTTTTTGGTTGTTTTTCCAGAAACCCCTTTACTTTGTAGCTATATTTCTACCGGACGTTGGCTGTTTTTGCTCATAATGTCATACACTTCTTAAAGTATGAAACGCGAAAAATCCATAGAGCAAAAAAACTCGATTTAAAAAAAATGAGACATTGGTCGTTTTTCCAAAACACCCTTCAATTGTTTTCTGGATGTAAGGTAACCCTCTGTCCTTTTCTGTACCCCTGACAACGTGTATGTTCCATTGTTCCATTTTTGTATGGGGGCTGGGCCCATTTGGGTAACCCGTGGCCTACGGTCATAAAATTATATTTTATGGAAAAAGAACAAAATAAGGAACCTGTCCATGTATCAAATTATTTTTTTAAAACCTGCAAACATTTTTTATTTATTTTTAAAGTTGGATAGTTAAAGTTAATAAAACAGCAACCCAAAACGTTTTTCTATCTTGGCAACATCGATTTTTTACTGTCATATGTCACATTGATGCTGTCAGATGTCAAATAAAATGACAAATGACATATCAACAGCCAATGTAGTAATTTAAAAGAAATAAAAATGCAAAGGAATATCCCCTAACAGCCGGCAGCCGCACAAAATGGATTTTCAGGATTAAATCAACAGTAAAAACTTGTAACAAGCATTAGAACTTATTGATATACTCGGAAGAGTAAAATTAATAGTAAGACACTTTCATTTTTAAGCGAAAACATTAAGAAATACACGATGAAGAGCACTATTATTCAAGTTTTTAAATATTTTTTTATTTATGTTTGCAGGTATAAATATTTTTTTTCTTTTTGGAAACCTTGTCCCACGAGATAAATCTACAGGGGAAAAAAATATTATGGGTGTAGGAATATTTTGAAAAAGTGAACCCAGGAAAGAACGACTCCAAATTTCATGATGATCGGTTGAGTAGCTTATACGAGAAGGCATAACAAACAAACAAACAAACGGACTTTCGCATTTTAATATTAGTAAGGATACCTATAATGATAACCTGCTCCTTTTTTTGAAGTTCGTTAAAACTTATAGTTGACTAGACTTGGTAATTATGTAACTTTGTTGCAATCAACTCTGACAGACATCGCAGTTACATCGCTGCTTTAGTAAGAACCAATAACTAAAGCAGCAATGCAACTGCGCTTTCAATCGATTTCAATCGAGAATTGTTAGCAACAGACTTACGTAATTCGCTAGCAGTACGTGGATTACGTAAGTCTGTTGCTAACAATTCTCGATTGAAATCGATTGAAAGCGCAGTTGCATTGCTGCTTTAAGTAAGATACCTAGTTCTCATATTATTGGTCCTTACTAAAGCAGCAATGTAACTGCGATTTCAGAGTTGATTGCAACAAAGTTACATAATTACCCCCTAGGGGGTCTCCAAACTACGGCCCGCGAGCACCATCAATTCCGCCCGCGAAAGCAGGCTGGATCGTACCAACAATACTGTAATTTATAGTATGTTGGTACATACGATGACCTAGCTAAATCCTGGCCCTTGGGACTTCGTGGAGGAGTTAATCTGGCCCTTATGCTAAAAAGTTTGAAGACCCATACTCTAGTCACTAGAGTCTAAACTAAATGTGTTGACTTCCCCTACGCCGGCGCGGCGCCACTGTTTGTCCACCAACGCTGTCACCGCGCACCGGGCCGTCTACAGTCTAGCTAGGTTACACTGTTGCTAAAGCTAGGGTTTCTTAAGATGACAGTGCCGTCATATTACAGCCGTAATTTAGCGGCGTAGAATGTTGTCTAAGTAAACATAATACGGCGCGGTTTCTGACGTGACGGTGTCGCTGTATTGTTTACAGTCATAGACAACATTCAACGCCGCTATATTACGGCCGTAATATGACGGCACCGCTATCCTAGGAAACCCTAGCTTAACAATTCTCATTTGAAATCGATTGAAACCGTCTGAAATCGTTTGAAATTTTACAGTTTCTGTTGATAGTAGGTAGGTACTTTGCTAGTCAAATTTATTTCATATAATGGGTGTAAGTACTGTAGTATGCTAAGCCAGTGGTCGGCAGGCTCTTTGACTCCCTCTGTGCGGCTCGGCCAAGAATAATCATGTACTAACTACTTTATTTTTTAATTGATTCCATTATAATCCGCGTGCGATGAGAATGGGATGGAACCTTGTCAAACTGAGACGCGCACAGGCATATCCAATAACATGGTGTCACGCTTCCGAGTTGAAGGAACTTTTGCTGCAGCACATTTTTTCTATAGACAAACGTCAGAGCGTTTTACAACCATCCATTTTGATGGTTAAAAAGTTGCAACGCTCTGGGGGCTTACCATCAGCAAACAAGAAACCGTTCAGTTCAAAAGCAGGCCTTAAACAGGACTGCTTAAGGCCTGCTTTCATACTAAACGTTGAGGTCATAGTACGAAAGAGTATGGCAGTTCAATATAAGCCCTGCTATAAGAGCTCATAGTAAGGCCCCTTACGTTTGGAACGGGAAGGTTGTGTCAACCGAACGTCACGCTCTAATGTTTGGAACGCCTTTAGAGCGTTCGGTTCGGTTGCACTCGGAGTGTAAGTTCGGAACGCAACCCAGGTTACGTTCAGAGCCCGATGGACCCCCCTAAACGATCAAAATTGCTTGTCAATCATTTACATTGCATTGCTTGTCAATCACATTATGTTCGTCTAGGAGCGATGCTTGACAAGCACCACAGAATAGATAGATTACCGTGGCCAATCAAAAGTAGGCCACGCCCCCAAATGGTAAATGCAATGTAAATGATTGACAAGAAATACTTGATCGTCTAGGGGCTTCATTAGAGCGCGGTTGTTTGGTTGTTTTTTTAACTCGCTCTAAGGTTCGGAACGTCCAAGAACTTTAAATGTCAATACAAAGTCTTCATTTTCCATTTGGAATACGAATAATTTAAAGTTTTCTTTATTCTAAATCAAATAAAATCCGTTTTTTGAGGATCTACCATGATAGTTGTGGTTAGATTGCACTCGGAGCGTAGGTTTGGAACGCGCCTAAGTGCAATAATTATTTTTGAATAATTGTTATCTATGCGTTTCATTTGTACTGTCTGTCACTGCCATGTCACTGTCAATGTCAAATTAATTTCAATCAATTTAAGCGTCAAATCGTCATTATTATTCCACGTTTTTAGTTGCCTATTGTTGAATCTTATAAATAAAAACGATAAAATGATAAATCCCTGAGTATAAACTGTAGTTTTTCGTCGGTGAAATAGTTTTTGATGTTGACATTGTCAAGATTAAAGTAACCAAAAATGGCAAGGTCGCCAAAGGATGATCCGCGATACAACGACAACACTTGGAACTTTGGTGCGGAAGCCGCAAAGCAATGCCCACCTGGTGTACTAAATGAGAGAAATCAACCTCCCCTCGCAACAAATACCGGTCCATTGAATGAGAATGCCATGTATACTAATGCAAACTTTGGCAATGATATATTTGTGAATAAAGTTCCTTTCAACGTGCAGCCACGAGAAGCTGTGGCAAATAGCGATGAAAAGATACCGTTCATACCGCCTGTGAACCGTCAAAACTACAGCAATGCTGGTATGTTACTACATTTGAGTAATGGTCAGTCCATGAGAGTGTTCTATGATGAAAATAACCAACAGTTTATACTTCCCATGTCTGGTCAGTATGAACTATTTAGCCATAACCAAGGACCATTAGATATGCCTCTACAAACTCCTCAAAATACTCATATGTACAATATGAACCAAGATTATGGAACTACCATACCTGCTACTCATATACCTGCTTCTAATGCACCAATTCAAAACAATTTTGTCCATGATAATAATCAGACATCCAATACGTTGCCTGCTGAGTTTTTGAAAGTACTGAGAGACAACTGGGAGCCAAACTCTACAGGAACTTACTCACCATTTGGTCAGAGTCACCCTCTGAACCACCCTGATGCTCCCAATCTGAACTTACCTACCAACCCCTTAATGGACAACAAGAATCCTTCACTTAAAACTGAAAATTCTCCTAAACGGAATGAAACCGGTCCTCTTGCCGACAACACCACCAAAAAGCGCATTGTCGCTGAAGTTAAGCCGATGAGACCATCTTATTCTGATGTTTTGGTAAAAAACACAAAGACAAACAGTCAAGCTGAATCTACACGTAAAACGAAGCCTCAAAATGTTGAAACTAAGTCTTCTAACACCAAAACTCATTCTAAGCTTGACAAGCCATCGACGAACATCAAACATGGAGATGAAAATAAGTTTAAAAATGAGAAGAAGCATCACTCAACTATATCGTCAGGCAGTGAATCGGGTGATGTTAACACTGATGATGCTGACAAGCCTCAAAAACCAAAGAAGTCTAAAAACAAGCGTAGCAACATCTCTAGAAAATGGTCATCTCTTGATGATATAACTAACGAAGAAGATGCTAGCTATGAACACAGTAATGAGAGCCAGTTTATGTTCATTGAAAATCAGGAAAAGTCTTCTAAGAAAGACAAAAAGTGTGACAAAAAATCTAAAGCCGACAAGAATGTAAATGATGAAGACTTCAAACTGGATGACGATGAACAATCTCAATTTGTTTTTCAAGATAATCAGGGAGATTCCGCTAAAATTAAAAAGAAGAAAGAGAACCGTAATTACCATAAAGCTTCCAAGCCAGTACCGGACAAGAAAAAGGCCAGCCAGGTGAAATTGCGAAGGAATAAACCAGGCTATCTAGGCATGGCACAGAATTACTTAGAGAATTGGGGTGGTGCTACATGGAAAGCTCTAGTCTGGTTTGCATACCTACTATCAGACATTTGCGGGATGAGCCTGCATTTGTCATTTGATCTGTAAGTTCACATTATAACAATTACTTTTTATTTTTACAGGTGTAGTCTCCATATTTTAACCGCCGCTGTGGTCTAGTGGTTTGCCCACCTGTGGAAGACGCAGGAGTCCCGGGTTCAATCCCAGGATGGGGGTTCAATTTGTACTAGGTGTGGTTGGTGTTAGGGTATATTTCAAGTCAGCCAGGCAGTGGTAGCTAGCCATAGCTACCACCATCTTAACTAAGTCTGACGCCATAACAACAATTTAAAAAGTGTTGAGTTCTGGCAGTTAGAGGTAAGATAGCCAGTTCCTCAGAGGTGTAGATTCTGGGTGAAGTGCGCTTACACTTTTGGTCTTACCTCAGACCATAGATGGTCGGAGGTCTTATTGTCACTTAATATCAGGTGAGGTGAAGGCCAAGCACTATCCCATTGTGGATAAAAACTAAAAGCCACTTACAATACACACTTACTCTTTACATTATAATCTAAGTTACATTGTAATTTCTTTCATGAATAAGGAAACAGTATCTCCATTATTTGTCATAAATTGTATGATAAAATTGAAGCAACTATTGTTGTGTCATAAACAACGTGCTTGATAAGATTTTATCATGGCATTTCAAAGAACTCTACATATTAAATATGCCTTGTTTGACTTGATTTGCTCAATGAATATTTACTCAGTTGGTTCATTGAAGTATGTTAATGAATACTCTTGATAATTTTACCAACATGTATGTTGAATCAATAAGATTGTTTAATACATAAATGATGAATTCATGGTTCCTGCCCACCAAAATATTTTTTAATTAAAGCCAGATCGCCATATTCGCCATATCAGTTTTAGACTTTAGTATGATTTCTAGTTGTCATCAAATGGTATTAAATAAATACACTAAACTTAGAATAATAACAACGGTTGTTATTTTAAGACACTAACGGCCAAATACTCAGGCTTCTTAGCAAAAGTCTTTAGTTAAGGTCTCCTAAACTTAAAAGCTGCCAGGATAGAGTTTCTGTCAAATCTGACAACTTTTTTGAATTTAATGTGGCCTACTTCAAGAATCGTTTTTGACAGTAAAAATTATAAAAAAAAATCGATACATACAGCATCATATTTTATGAATGGTGGTAATATTATTTGCCTCTTTAAATTTCCAGATGCACCTCGGTTTTCACTCAGACATACGTGAGCTCCCAAGCAGTATGGCGCAGTACTAAAGACTGGCTGTTCAAGCTGAAAGACAATAAGTACCTTGTGTACATTGACAGAAAGTTTGGACACACAAGATTCGCATTCTGGAGGAAGCTGAAATGGTTCAAAAAAGGTAAAACTTTCATTAGGTAATAGATACTTCATACCCCAGAAAAACTCTTTTAGTCAGAAAAAATGTTTTAGGTAGGTACTGTATTAATAAGTCTGGTGAGGGTCTAGATGTAAATAAAGTTTCCGTGATAAACTATAATAAAATCATAGTGATAAGTAAAATCCATAAGAGTGTGTTTTAAGAGTTGTTTTTTTCTTACATAGCTTTCATTAAGTTATATTTGTTTGTTTGAGGAGCTCGGTGGCGTAGTGGTTTAGCGCCTGGCCCAGCGATTGCGGAGGTTAAGCAACGTTCGCAAGAGTCGGTCATGGGATGGGTGACCAAAAATTTATTATCTCGAGGTCCTCCGTGCTTCGGAAGGCACGTTAAGCCGATGGTCCCGGCTGCATTTGCAGTCGTTAACACCCACCAATCCGCATTGGGCCCGCGTGGTGGGTTATGGCCTCCTTACCACCCATAAGGAAGGCCTGTGCTCCAACAGTGGGGACATTAAAAATGGCTGATGGACAATATTTGTTTCTAACACTTTTACTCTTCGACATCTCTGAGCCGGTTGTCGCCGAGCGGTATTCTCGCTCTAGTTCACTATATTCCTTTGTTACGAAAAGAGACAGAACTATGGAACAATACTAGATTATTCATAGATTTTTGTTCTCAATAGAAACGGAAGCTGACAATGGCAATGACACAACAAATCTCAATGCAAATATACCACTGCCCGCTACTGGCGAAGAGGCTATGAAGAGGCTGCTTGCATGTAAAGGAAAGGACCCTTACAGGTACTTACTTATTTTTTTTTTACCTAAAATTAAGCTAAGTAAAGACACTTCTATTTGATCCAGTTGCATTTTTTGAATAAGCCTCTGGATTTTCCCTCGAAAAAATAAAGTAAGTCATCAATCGAAATTAGGCAAAGATATGCTACACAGGACGTTATTTCTAATAAACTGCCTCTTTTCTTTAATATACTAACTACAAATTGTTAACACCTGTCACCGGGCAGGCGGTTGGTTGGCCCGACTAAATGCTGTGCTGGTTGTAATTTTTAGCCCTGTGGTGTTTAAGCAATATTTGTTTGCTATTTTTTAAGCAAGATTTGTTTGCAATTAGACTTCCATAGACATACTCATCAACTTTGTCTAGGGATACAGATGTTATTTTTATACAAATGAGGTAACTTTGAAGCATTGGTTTTCCGCCAGGGATGTACCGGGCTGGGACTGATGATGGCCATCTAGGGAGTGAATGGAGGAGATTCAGATCGCTGTACACACCCAACTGATCTTCAGCATTCTAAAAGATTTGTCAGCCGTCAGAGTTCTCAGTTTCAGGATATCCAATACATTTACACACACACACACTTACACTCACACAAGCACTCTTTCTGCTACTAAGTATTTAATGTTTAGTTTGTACTAGTCCTATAAGTTATCTTTATTAAATTTACATGTAATAATTAATACCACCTATGCTAGCTCTTCACATAGGTCTACAAATACTGCTAGCTAAGAACATAATTAATTGTATCCTATTGCGGGGGTGGCCTGGTGACCTGTGTAACCGGATTTCTTTTAAAACCTAATTATGGGCACCAGCTTCTCACACTTCAGGTCATACTTGTATTTTGCTCAAATTTAGTAAAGTAACCTATTGTGTGATGAGGAAATAAATGATTTATTTATTTATTTTCATGCTATTTTCGCGGTTTTTCTTAAACATTTCCTTTATTCTTTTACAATGCTGGTCAGATCAGTTGGGTGTGTATAGCGATCTGAATCTCCACCATTCATTCCCTGCATAGCCATCATCAGATCACATCACGTACCTTGTTTGTATGAAAATAACACCTGTATCCCTAGAGAAGTTGATGTGTGTATTACAGTATGCGCAAAATAACTTGGCTGCTCTGAACTTCGCGCAGAACGCTGCGCAGTAGTCGAATACTGGCGGGCGCGAGGACGGGGCGCGGGAGGAAGCACTCGGAACTATGGAACTCGACATATACCCTGCGCGAAATATCACTTGCAGTTAACTTCCGAGTCGCCAAGTTATTTTGCACATACTGTAATTCGATGTATTGTACTATGGAACTTTGTCGTCAGCATCCTTGGCGTGAGTGTGACGTGTACGGACGAGGAGATCAAGCGGTACTACCGGCGGCAGGCGTTCCTGGTGCACCCCGACAAGAACCAGCAGCCCGGCGCCGAGGAGGCCTTCAAGATACTGCAGCATGCCTTCGACCTTATCGGGGAGCCGGTAAGTAACTAATGACGAGCTCCGTGGTAGTCGACCAGGTGATCAAGCGGTATGAACCAGAAGATCAAGCGGTACTACCGGCGGCAGGCGTTCCTGGTGCACCCCGACAAGAACCAGCAGCCCGGCGCCGAGGAGGCCTTCAAGATACTGCAGCATGCCTTCGACCTTATCGGGGAGCCGGTAAGTAACTAATGACGAGCTCCGTGGTAGTCGACCAGGAGATCAAGCGGTATGAACCAGAAGATCAAGCGGTACTACCGGCGGCAGGCGTTCCTGGTGCACCCCGACAAGAACCAGCAGCCCGGCGCCGAGGAGGCCTTCAAGATACTGCAGCATGCCTTCGACCTTATCGGGGAGCCGGTAAGTAACTAATGACGAGCTCCGTGGTAGTCGACCAGGAGATCAAGCGGTATGAACCAGAAGATCAAGCGGTACTACCGGCGGCAGGCGTTCCTGGTGCACCCCGACAAGAACCAGCAGCCCGGCGCCGAGGAGGCCTTCAAGATACTGCAGCATGCCTTCGACCTTATCGGTGAGCCGGTAAGTAACTAATGACGAGCTCCGTGGTAGTCGACCAGGAGATCAAGCGGTATGAACCAGAAGATCAAGCGGTACTACCGGCGGCAGGCGTTCCTGGTGCACCCCGACAAGAACCAGCAGCCCGGCGCCGAGGAGGCCTTCAAGATACTGCAGCATGCCTTCGACCTTATCGGGGAGCCGGTAAGTAACTAATGACGAGCTCCGTGGTAGTCGACCAGGAGATCAAGCGGTATGAACCAGAAGATCAAGCGGTACTACCGGCGGCAGGCGTTCCTGGTGCACCCCGACAAGAACCAGCAGCCCGGCGCCGAGGAGGCCTTCAAGATACTGCAGCATGCCTTCGACCATAAGGTCGATAACGGGAAGCCGGTAAGAAACATAATGACGACCTCCGTGGTAGTGGACCAGGAGATCAAGCGGTATGGGCCAGGAGATCAAGCGGTATGGACCAGGAGATCAAGCGGTACTACCGGCGGCAGGCGTTCCTTGTGCACCTTCAAGATACTGCAGCATGCCTTCGACCTTATCGGGGAGCCGGTAAGTAACAATATTAATTGATGATTTAGCTTGCACACTGGTTTCATGGAGTCGCCATCTCTGAGGTCCCGGCTTCGATCTCTGAGTGATTCAATGCAGAAAAACTTATTCGTACTCCGCTATACTTTCCATGGTTAAAAATTACTCTATGGCAATCGATGGCTCAAAGATTTGTCTGGCAGAATGCGCCCACTACGGAGAGTTGCCATATTGACACTTTATTTCGAGTAAAAAATATTGATATGTTTTTATTAATAACCATTTAACCATGCATTCTTTATTTTTTTTGTATTTTTCTCAGAATCAGTATATTTTTCTCCATCTTTGGGTGTGGTGTACATAGACGTGGCCCAAATTAGGACATGTCCTTTAGATAAGTAATGTTTCTTTAAACAAAAAATAGAAAATAACTAATAAAATAAGTTTTCATAGTTTTGAAAAAAAAAAAATTACTTTGACCTTCAATAATTTCATAGATATGGGTTTCCCAGGTATAGTATAAAAGACAAAAATGATCCTGATGATGGGCAGAATGCGTGGACTTCGGTTTCGTTGAGGGTCTTGTTACCCCCGTTATTTTTTGTGTCATCATAAAAAAGTACCAATGTGTCATATCTAGTCTACCTGTCAAATGAAGCCGATAGCGATGCTGCAACACTAGCGCGGTAAACCCACAGGTTTCATTATAGCATGTTTAAACCACTGTAACAGGAGCGGCGCGAGGCGTACTCCCGTCGCGCCATGGAGTCGCGGCACGCGGAGGCGGCGTGGAGCGAGCTCTCCACGTTGTTGGCGCAACTGCACGACAAAATGGAGTTCGCTGCCAACACTATCAGGTATGCTCGACGTTGTTGGTGAGTGTATTTGACTTGACAGTGTTGCCACAAAAAAAAAATAGCGCCTATTGACATTATAAACTAAGGGGTCAACCATAAATTACGTCACACGAATTTCATGATTTTTGACCCCCTCCCCCGTCCTTGTCACAGCATTTGTGAGACCCCCCCCTCCCTAGTGTGACGTCACATATTTTACATCTAGCAATAATTATTGAATTAAAACAGCAGTTCCGAAATTTGTTTTATTTCAATTTTAGTGATTTTGAAATGTGATGTCACGAAATTTAGGACCCTTCCCACCCCCTTGTCACACAATGTCACACTTCGCCGACCCCCTCCCTCCCCCTTAACGTGTGACGTAATTTATGGCTGGCCCCTAATTAATTAGCGTCATCTTAGTCATCATTAAATCTTTTTTTTCTATGATAACAAATTGCCACATTACTTAAAGATGTTTGTAGATTCAAGTCCAAAAAACATTTTCTTTTCGCCTTCTGGCGGCATCTACCTAAGCGGCACATACCACAACACACGAAACCACAACAAAGAGAAATGAGGATTAGTATGGAATAGCATCTTATGTATGGAAAACCTACATTTCCCATTATGGAGTTTTCCCAGCCAACATACATACATATACTCACGCCTGTTTCCCATAGGGGTAGGCAGAGACTATGGATCGCCACCTGCTACGATCCTTGCACACTTTCGCTTCATTAACATCCATCAATCTTTTCATACATGCCCTGCGGTTTTTGTCACTACGTACACCAGCCTTTTTTATTAAAACCTCTATTTGGTCCGCGTAGGTTTTTCTGGGACGCCCTTGCGCAATCGTTCCTTCCACATTCGCACAATATATCTCTTTCGTGATTCGCCTTTCATTCATCCCCTCTAAGTGACCAAACCACCGGAGCATTCCTTTCTCAATTCTTGTCACTATATCATCTTTCAGACCACACCTTTCGCGAATCACATCATTGCTCACTCTATCACTCAATTTTACTCCACATGTTTTTCTCACCGAACGCATCTCTACCGCATTTAATCTGCTTTCATTCTTCTTCTGCCATACCCAAGATTCACTTCCATACATCAGTGTCGGCACCAGCACTCCCAGCCAACACACTACTTATATACAATTTCCAACCATCATTGGTTGCACCCCGGGCTAATACCACCCAGCCCGGAGGAAGATCCCCTTGGTCTTCCTACAAGTGGCTACCTACCTCCATACCATTCCATACTACAATTCCTATAGCCTTATTTACTTTTGACTGAAAAACCTATTTTAACGATTTCAAAATATCATAAACTGAGAATCGATCATCAATATAAACTGTTGGAACGTAAACCGGATATGTATTAAAATGCCGGAAATTCATAACACATACGACCGAAATAAAACACCTATTTTTAAAATACCTACCCAAAAATCCTAAATGCCGATATCCGATAGACCGAAACTTGAGAGATCGATTATTAAATTATAGATAGTTGTTAAAATGCCGATAGTTCGAAATCCCGAAAGTCTGTTTAGGTCCATTAGATGCGACGACGAGCGAGCGTAGCGAGGAGGAGGTTAGGTTCCCTTGCGACCAACAACGCACGAGCCGAGCGAGCGAAGCGAGCGTGCCGCGGTAGCGGCCGGCGAAGTGCCAGAACCTACCTGCTGACATGTAACCCTCAATTAACCTTCGGTTTTTTATGCTTCGGGATTGAGTCTTTTAGGTAAAATGTCCTTTCGTGGTTTTAAACGTACGGCCAAACAACCATTCGACCTTTTAATATTCGGCCTTTCCTTCATAGGTCTTGTTAAATTCTGTCTTTTCAAGTTCGGCATTGTAATACATACCGACGTAAACCCCAGATGCACAAACTGCGGGCGGCGCCACAAGCGCGTGCTGACGGACCGGCCGTGCTACGCCGCGCGCTACTGCTCGCAGTGCAAGATCAGGCACTCCGCTAAAGAGGTAAGCTGCAGGAACTTAGCAAGATGCTGTGGTCAGTGCCTTTTATTTATTTAATCTCTTTATTGTACTACAATAAAATTAGGTACAAGAGGCGGACTTAATCCTAAAAGCATTATCTCCCAGTCAACCCTTAGGGAACAGATAGCCACGAATGCGGTACATTTAATAGTAATAAATAATATACATACAGTATAATAAATACACACGTAATAATCATTATTTATTTATTTGCCAAGATATGGTAAAATACAGGTTAAAAATAGTAGATTGTACAACAACATAAAATGGGTTTTATGTACGAGTTATACACTCTGCTTTTCACTTCGATTGTGAGGAAATAGGAAATTAAACTTTTTTTTTCAACAATATTGAATAAAAAGTGACAAATTATATAATTTTAGAATGTGCTCACCAAGGCCTTCCATTTGATACCCATATTCAGAAATTGAAAAAAAAAATTTCAATTTCTGAATATGGGGTACTTCACAGCTACGCATACCCAAAATACGCGTTCCGCTCAATCCCCACCCGATTTGAAGATGTTTGCCTCGTACTGTATTTGACTTCATTATATTGTGTCGTCCAGGGCGACATCTGGGCGGAGTCCAGCATGCTGGGGCTGCTGGTGATGTACTACGCGTGCATGGACGGCGCCGTCTACCAGATCACGCAGTGGGCCAGCTGCCAGGTGCGTACGCTACACTGCACACTACACTCTTACAATCCATAATTTTTTTTGATAACACAATAAAGTAATCATATTCTTTAACTGTGTTTTTATTTTTTTCTCGTTCAAAGAGTGTTATAAGTAGTCATAACTCAAATAACAAACTACGTTCGCCATTATGTAAGACCTTTCCTCTTTTAATCATTATAGCAACACAAATAACCAACGTAAATAATAAATTAACAGAAATAAAAATTAAGCTTTGCGTTGCTAACCGTACTAGATAAGCGACGCACGCAGGGGGTGTGTATGACGACACGGGCCGCTAGCGGCAATGATGAAGTGAACGCGTAGTACTACTCATTGTAATTCGACATAGCGAAATTCGTGTTTTTTAATCACTCGTTTGTCAGTAGTTGTTAGTGTATGTAGTATAAAATTCGAGTGCGGTTAGTTGTCAGTGGAGATCCACACGCAAAGATAATCGCAGGTTGCGTCAGGGGCGACCCGACCGCTATCTTTTGATTGGTTAAAATACGCCAGAAATAGGTACGAAATAGTGTTATTTTAACTGGAACTGAAGACCTAGCGAACCGGCGCGGCGGGCTATCATATTCGACCTCACGGACAGCGCTCTCCGCTCGCGCCTAATATCGTCATCATCTTTGATATCGTTTGTCACTATGTTAATTATGCAATACATTATGTAGCATTACTATATCTAAGGCTCATAGCTCATTCAAAATTAAAAAAAATCAAGCATGTCCTAAAATAATTGCTTATATTTCCGATGACAGAAGAAAAACCTCCGCCAGCTGCGGCCGGACTGCCACGTGGTCCAGTACCGCATCGTGCTCGGCAACAAGGCCGCCGCGCCCGACCTCGCGCGCCGCCCCGACAACCCGTAACTACCACCATTCATTCACTCATTCCGTCAGTGCGGGACTGCCACGTGGTCCAGTACCGCATCGTGCTCGGCAACAAGGCCGCCGCGCCCGACCTCGCGCGCCGCCCCGACAACCCGTAACTACCACCATTCACTCACTCACTCATTCCGTCAGTGCGGGACTGCCACGTGGTCCAGTACCGCATCGTGCTCGGCAACAAGGCCGCCGCGCCCGACCTCGCGCGCCGCCCCGACAACCCGTAACTACCACCATTCACTCACTCACTCATTCCGTCAGTGCGGGACTGCCACGTGGTCCAGTACCGCATCGTGCTCGGCAACAAGGCCGCCGCGCCCGACCTCGCGCGCCGCCCCGACAACCCGTAACTACCACCATTCACTCACTCACTCACTCCGTCAGTGCGGGACTGCCACGTGGTCCAGTACCGCATCGTGCTCGGCAACAAGGCCGCCGCGCCCGACCTCGCGCGCCGCCCCGACAACCCGTAACTACCACCATTCACTCACTCACTCACTCCGTCAGTGCGGGACTGCCACGTGGTCCAGTACCGCATCGTGCTCGGCAACAAGGCCGCCGCGCCCGACCTCGCGCGCCGCCCCGACAACCCGTAACTACCACCATTCACTCACTCACTCATTCCGTCAGTGCGGGACTGCCACGTGGTCCAGTACCGCATCGTGCTCGGCAACAAGGCCGCCGCGCCCGACCTCGCGCGCCGCCCCGACAACCCGTAACTACCACCATTCATTCACTCATTCCGTCAGTGCGGGACTGCCACGTGGTCCAGTACCGCATCGTGCTCGGCAACAAGGCCGCCGCGCCCGACCTCGCGCGCCGCCCCGACAACCCGTAACTACCACCATTCACTCACTCACTCACTCCGTCAGTGCGGGACTGCCACGTGGTCCAGTACCGCATCGTGCTCGTCAACAATAACTTGTAACAACTACCAACATTCACTTTCTAACTAACGTGGTGTTCATAGAAAACCAGTTACCAGAGTCGAGGATATAAAGAGGATAATAGCTTCCCGGCAGAATATGCTGAATGGATACCATTTAAGGGCCATAAGTTATACTGCTACTACGCTCTTTATATTATTAATCATTAATTAAAGCATAATTATGGCAATAGACTATTGAATCTTAGTGGTTCCTAAATAAAAAAATGTTCTTTCTTTCTAACGTTCATTCATTCACCAACGACTCGTTCAATAATTTACTTGTGCTCATTCGCTCACGTCCACGTTCAAATAAATGTAGATAAATAAATATTCATCTACATTTATTTACTTACCTACGTTCATTTATTGATTGATTGACTGGCCCAGTTCATAATAGTCCAAAAACCGAATCCTCATAGCTAAAGGACATCAGGCAGAATCCCATAGAAAATAAATACAATTTGTTGGTAATCAGGCACGAACCAAACTTGGAGGAATTCCTGAACACGCTATACAGCCGGTCGGGCATGGCGGGCGGCGGCGCTCCGCCCCCCGACGACGCCAAGCGCCGCCGCAACAAGAAACAGAAGCCCTAAGCGCTCGCCACACTACCAACTACCGCTACATACAACGTCAAACGGGTAATGCTCGAATACAATTTATAACATTACCCTACACTATACTGTCTTTTGTTCAATAATTGAATGTTCATGCTTCGAAACGTTATAAGATTTTTTTATTTACTGATTATAACTGAAAATGTACATTTATAGCATTACCCTACCGTCTTTTGTTAGCGATTGTAAAGTTATAAGATTTTTCGCTACATACAACAACGTCAAGCGGGTAATGCTCGAATACAATTTATAACATTACCCTACACTATACCGTCTTTTGTTCAAAACGTTATAAGATTTTTCGCTACATACATCGTCAAACGGGTAATGCTCGAATACAATTTATAACATTACCCTACACTACACCGTCTTTTGTTCAATTGTTCATGCTTCGAAACGTTATAAGATTTTTTTATTTACTGATTCTAACTGAAAATGTACATTTATAGCATTACCCTACTCTTTTGTTTATTGGATACGTTATTAAAGTTTTTTTTCGACAGGGTTATTTGTAAAATACAACCTTGCAGGAATAGATTACTAACATTATAAAAAACAACTTTTGTTGAATGACTTTTCCGAAACAGACAAAAAAGACTCGATCCGCTATTCGGACATGTGTATGGAATGACGAATTTTTTTTGTGTGTTTTCGGAAAAGTCGTAGAAAATTATGATGTTAGTAATCTACTCCTGCGAGGTTGTTTGTGTTTTATAAATAACCCTTCAAATTGAGAAATAGGTATACATTTATAACAATACCCTACAGTCTTTTTTTATGATTGGAAACATTAAAAGTTTTTTTTTATTTACTGATTCAAACTGAGAAATGTTATTTTCAAACATTACCCTACCGTATTTTGTTAATGATTGGAAAAGTTACATATATGTTTTTTTATTTACTGATTCACATTGACAAATGTACATTTATAACATTACCCTACCGTCTTTTGTTAGTGAATGGAAACGTGATAAGTTTTTTTTATTTACTGATTCAAACTGAGAAATGTAGGTACATTTATAAAATTACCCTACCGTCTTTTGGTAATATACTTGGAAACGTTATAATTTTTTTTATTTACTGAATCAAACTGAGAAATGTACGTTTATAACATTGCCCTACCGTCTTTTGTTTATGATTGGAAACGTTATAGGTTTTTTTATTTACTGATTTAAACTGAGAAATGTAGGTACATTTATAATATTACCCTACCGTCTTTTGTTAATAATTGGAAACGTTATAAGTATTTTTTTATTTACTGATTCAAACTGAGAAATGTACATTTATAATATAACCGTAGTCCTTTGATGATTGGAAATGTTATAAGGTTTTTAATTAACTGATTAATATGAGACACAGATATATAATATTACCCTATTGTTTATTGTTTGGCGTAATTTTATTTTTTTAAATGAAAACTGATTCGTATAGAGAAATAGATCAAAATGCTCAAATATTTGGAAACATCCAACAAGAAAACTGTTCTAATTTTACCTAACGTTATACTTTAATGTAGTTTTTTTTTCATTTATTTGAACACGTTGGTCGCTCGCATGTTTTTGATCACTTTAGATATTCCTGAACATATTATGGATAAATTGGCTGCCCTCATGCACATGACAAAATAACAGCTGTCTAAAGAAAGATACTATCTTTATAATTTCTCATACGGAATCACGGACACATCGCCGCCGTATCTGTTGATGACGAAAAAATTAACCTTAATATTATGCCTTATTTTATTACTCTTTCCCATAAAACAAGTGGTATGACTACTTGTGACTAGACCAATATATATGGAAAAATTTACAAGAAAAAATACAGTTGTATTATTTTTTAAAAGATAAATTCGTATTGTTTACAGATTGATGAAAGTTCATCGAACAAACCGATTTAATTAAAATGTACTGTTTTAAATTAAAATTGACATTGTATGTAGTTTTTATAAGAATATGACGGCGTTATAACATCCATCCCAGATTTGATTGAAATTTCACTGCAGGTGATTACAATTTTCTTGACTTTTCAATACTAAAATCCAATTTTTAAATAGTGTTTTAAATTTATGGTAATTTTTGCGGTGAAAATTTAAATTAATCACACTCCTATATAACCTGATAAAACTGAATAATCTGCCTTCAATAGAGCTAGCTGAAAATATTACCAAACAAACATTTTTATTATAAATGAACACTGGACGTTTTATGAAATATATTCAAATATAACAGATGTTAAAAAAAAGTATTGTAAAAAAATTATAGTAGATATGTGTATTTTGATTGCCGACGTACCTTTTAAATTTAGGATAAAACCTTTTGACTATCATAACGAGATGCTAACGTACTAAGTTTGTTTTTACATTTGTAGGATTAATTAAGTTTATTTTACATTTATAACATTGTACCATTATGTGAAACATAAAATGTGTTTGCATTTAAAACTGTGCGTCAGTAATAAAACGTTTTCCAACATAACATATTCAAATTATAACTTAATAATATTATTATGAAAGCTAAAATCATATCAAATAGTACAATTTGTTTGCAATCATCTTTTACATTATTTGTTTAGTATATTGTTCTTTATTTCTGCATTTTCACTTGATTACTTTAAAATGCGATGCCTCACTCATGTGCAACTAGTCAATACGATATTTCATTAAATCCTTACTGTATCATGTTATGTAAGATATTGTGAGTTGCGATACCACTTAATGTTTTTCTTTCCTTGAATAATTAAGAAGTCATTGTTTTAAGTTTTTTATTGAAAGTGAGATAGTAATCGCATTTTGTGTGGTCAACATAAGGGCCGAAACCCAGCGTACGCGTAGACGTGCACATGCACGTTCGCGGTACACTTCGTTATGTATTGTATAAACAGTATTTACGTGCACGTCACGCAAGTGTGATACTGTCTCATATAGTTCCATATACATATAGTACACCGCAGTGCAACGTGCATTTCTCGTCCGGTGGGTTTCGGCCTTTATTATTTATAATTAGTGCACTATACCTTTACGCGCCCTGTATAAAACAATAAGACCAAGGTTCAAAAAATACATCTAAAAGCTGGTCTCAATGCAGATTAAGTGATTTTTCACTCACTGCTAAGGTCCAAATTTATTGTTTTACAGTATCTTTACTGTCCAAAAAAAAATTAATCGACCTTTATTAATCATAATCATCTATTCATATATTTTATGTAATTATTTTGCTTTGTCAAGGGATCACCCTTGCCACTCATGTTGATCGATGTGGGTGCATCCTCTCACTGCCTTTGAGATTATCGGTTTATGTTAAGACTAGTGCAAAGAGATTGCTGTCCTTAACGTTCACTACGTAGTCTTACGTAGGCCTTTGTGCTTCATGTGTCAATAAAAATAATAAAGACGTGGATATTATCACCTGTTTTTATTTAACTCAAACTTTGCTAGTTTTAATATAAAAAAAATTGGGACCACATAACACCGCTCATTCAGTGATTACTTGAACGAATGCATAGTATAATAAAATAAGTTTATGGAACGAATGAATGAATATTGATGAGCGGTTATGCAATGCGAGGGGGAAAGGGTTATCTTAAGTCTGAACAAAAACATATATTTTACTTAATTTAATTATTTATGATTCCATAACACCGTCAGCGTCGCCTTTCCAATCTTTGTCGATGACAATACAATTTTCGTACGTCCATTTTGGGAACATTCGCTTGTACAAGCTGAGAAGCACCGTGTCTTGAGATTTGAGCTGTCCATCGAAGACGCACTTCATGTGTCCATGGGTACCTGTAAAAAAACGTTCAATAGATTATAATATTTGTGCATCCAAAACTGTCAATTTTTCCAATCCAAACTCCTGATTTTAAAACCTTAATATTTTTTTCAACACACTTGCTCGTAAAGTGAGCCTTAATACATCGCTTTTAGGGCCGTAAACCGAGCTATAACAAACGCGTGCAATAATATATAAAACACTAGTTCGTAATAGAATTAACCCTACAAAGTTAAATTAGTACCTTACTGCAAGTTCTATGCGAGTAAACAGAGCATTCCCAATTTAGCCTGGTAATAGTTATTTTTTTTTGACAACAAAGAGGTTTTATGCTGCTGAAAATTCATATACATTTTTGGAATAAATAAATGTGTAAGTCCTTAATTAAGTCAAATAAATATATAATTATTATCAAATTATTCATAATTCACAATATTTTGTTATAAAATATTAAAATTTTGCATTTTGTCACTTAAAATTATAATTTTGAAGTATTAGTAGTAGGCTGTATGCTCCTCACCCCTTTGTTCGCAAAATATTCTTGCGTTGGGCGTGTGGAAAAAAAACAAAAAAAAAACTTGCGCGCCTTTTCCCATAATTATCATATTTTGTTTTTGCCATATTTGTTGCTGTATGATAAATTACATTGTTTTTTCCTCGCAAATGTGTTGAAAAACGTCGTATGAAACTCGTGAGCTCTTGCTTATTGCACACTCGGCTGAGTTACGCCCTCGCCTACGGCTCGGGCTGCAACCCACAGCCTTGTGTGCAATGAGCAACCTAAGCTAACTTGTCTCATAATGTACTAATAAATGGGATTTACAGTTCAATATCGATTGAGAAAAGGACAATGGGATTATGGTCAACTTTTGTTAATAGGATTAATGTTTTAATAGATTATTTGAGAAAAATCTTCAATATGTCTGTATTCAACCACAAAAAATATGCGACCATTAAGGTGCGTTCCCACCGGTGCGTCTGGAGACGCACGAGAGCGCACCAGACAAGACGACACACCGTGGGAAACGACGCGTTCGCCGCGGTGCGTCGTAGTTTGCTACTGTGCGCCCGTGCTCGTCCTCGTGCGGTTCGTTGCGGTGCGTGGTAGCGCGCACAGGTGGGAACGCGGCTTTAGAAGTTAGGATTTTTTACAAATCAATTTAACTAGTGAAGTAAAATAAATACCTAAAGCCTCCTTGATGTGACCAGTGCGTCCATATTTAGTGCGAAGCTTGCACGGCTTGTAATACAACACATCATCTCTATTGAAGAACATAAATCTTATCACTGCAGACTTCTTGTTAACCTGTGTAAATAAACAACATTTAGTAACAAAACTACTCACACATACAAAAATAATATAGCTTTTTATTATTCAAACTCTTCGTTTTACAATTTTAGTTTAATTTAAATTGTGTCACATTCTGTCCGTTCTTAAAACTTAACAGATTTCTGAGGCTATCAATGCATCTCTTTTATTTGCTATACTGTGAGAGAGAGATGCAACTATAGCAATTCAAAAACCTGGCAAGTTTTAAGAGCTTAGGGAGGGTATTAACCCTCCCAGTTATCCAGAAAGAAGGTACAAAACTACTGAACAGAAATAATTAAGTGGTTCAATATTCGCGTACCTTGAAAGGATGACCAGACAAAATAATCCTCTTGATTACTAATCTATCTGGATTGCAGGACAGAAGAACGCCGGACGCGATTAACTGAAGATTAGTATTTTTCTTTTCCTAAAACAGACAATGTTTAATTATAAAATGTGATATGTTTATTTGCAATCAGCTGTACTAATGCTATAAGCAAATTGTGTTGACTATGGCGATTTTTCGTGTAGTGTGTCCTCAGTGAGGGCATCTACTCATTGGTCACTCTGGAAATATATTACAGAGACAGAATGTCTTTTCACTTAAGGCGCTTTTCATAGCTTCAGGTTGTCAGCTTAGTCGCCAGTTCATTGGGGTGTCTCTCCATGCAGCCTTTCTTTTTTTTAATATTTTTTATAATTATTTTCTTTCAATAATATTCTGAACATATTTTAATCTGGAAAGATTACAAAATTTACCTTGAAACAAAGTACTGTTGAGGGGCTAAACTGAATAGGCGCAAAGAACGACGCCACGCAAGTTGATGCTGGTTGGAAGAATCTTTCATACTGAAATACAAAAAAATTTTAAAGCAATGACATTTTACTTTTCTTGATATTGTCGATTCATTTTGTTGCAGCCTACCTTGTGTTTGCTTCCATTTGTGTGTTGGCTAAAGATTGGATTTACTATAAATCTCCTATAGCCAACTTGGAATATCAGTTTCTCTTTACTCTTTATTGGCTCGTCGCTTGCTCCAGTGCGCTTCAAGACTACATTCATCACCGACATCTTGTGCTCGTGAGGTAGCAATCCAAAAACTGATAAAGGAGCAGAACCGTTGGCTGCATGGAACACTTTCCAGAGATCTTGGCGGACTCCTTTTACATGTATTGTTATGTAAAAACCATACTAAAATGAAAAAAAATGTTTTATATAAGTACTTCAAGATTTAAGTGGGTTATGTAATGATTTTAACAGTTTTTCATAAAGACTTTCATTTAAGTTAAGGTTATCATAATACTTTAAAAATATCTTACCATATTAACAAGACTCTCTTCATTCTCTTTAAAAATTCGTTTTCTAGTCCGATCATAATTTTCAAATTGAAATATGCGTGAAAAATCACTGGGCAAATTTTCTTTTGGATCCCATGGCGAAGTTCGAAATGATTCAAGGCCCCTGTATCTCATGAATCGCTCTCTAGCTGGTAGGTCCTGTGGAGTATCTACTTCATCAGGGAACTGCTGGTCTTCTCTAGCTGCAGCTAACTTCTGCAGTATTTCATGTTCTTCATGTGCATCAATAGTTGCATCATACTTATCATCAGATACCCCAACTTCGGATTCTGTGACTGACTCAAAATCATTGTCCTCTTCTTTTGCTTCTACATCAGAGTTGTCTTCTTCACAAGACATGAACCGCTCATCTTCATCATCATCACTCTCACTGCCTTCATCTGACCCATCACCCTCCGCATCTGACTCCACAATCCATGCGGCTTGGTAGTCTGACCAGCCTTTGGGAACCTTCTTTACTAATTTCTTTTTTGTCTGTAATAAAAAAAGTTATTTCTTTTATCATAATTATTTCTTCAATGTAAACTAAAGCCAGAGGGGCTCACTCCATGCATAAACTAATATATTAGCCCACTATTCGTGGCTCACTCAGTTGAGCCAGCGCACGAGGGATGTCATGTCATTGTGTCAGTTGAGACAGAGCTATGCGACTAATGCAACAGAAAGAGAAGGTGCAAACAATAATAGGTACGCAGCGCTGTGCAATTTGAAATTGTACTTTATTACTGTGCTGGGAGAGTAGCTTACAGGACTTCTGTTTAGTACTATTATTATTCTATGTTAAAGCTTTGTATATTATTAAGCTTTTTATTTACCTCTAATTGTGATTGTTCAACTTCTTCTTCAGTAGGCCATGTCTGTTCAGCATCCATAGGATCGGGAATATTTTCAGAAGTCAGACTCTCTTGTTTCGCAGGATCTGCCGTTTGCAGCACAGTTACTTGGGTCACCTCAGCCTCCATTGAATCAGATTTAGTATTCTCTTTTATTGAACTCAAAGGATGAGGATCATCTAAGCCATCGATTCTAGTCATTTGGAAGTCACCCAGTCCAGTAATGTGAACCAATCCGTTGACATTTAGAGGCATACCTCTGAGATACCCACTGAGTTTTAATGTACCACTGTCTCCCTCAGTATCTGCCACATATTCAACCTCCTCAGCTAACATGAACGGTCTCTTTTCTCTGTGATGTATTATATTACGTTTTTGGTTTCCAATCTTTCGCAACAAATTCAAACCGTCAGAACTTTTATCAAGCTGCATCACTTTTTCTTCCGGCAGCCACTTTGATATCAGCTTCTGCACATTTTGCTTTTCTGATGTTCTTTTCTTCGGATGGACCCCTTCTATGTCCATAGCAACAACAATAGGTGTAGGCATACTCTGTGCCATAGATAATGCTAAAACTTTCTCGCCCCAGTCATCCAACGGGTCATCTAATGCAGAACTGACAAAAACTACAGTGTCAGCTATTTTAAGGGCATCCAGAAGAGCAAAGTCATTGTTTACTTCTGGGCAAATGAATGAGAAACGCTGCTTGAAATTTGGTAAACTGTAACCAAAATTAAACATGTTTAGAGATAGGATTTTGTATGTAGCTAGTAAGAAAATAAATTATCATCATTGCACAAAGTGGCGATGAGCCAATCACACATGTCCAAGAACCGATGACCGGTGGTGGTGGTGGCATGGTGCTGGAATGGAGACTAAGGTCCGGTACCAAGTGTTGGCCGCTAAAAATCAGATGGTCGGACGACATCACAAAAGTAGCGGGAAAAACTGGATGAGAAAAGGACAAGACCAAAGGGGTTGGCATGCAAGTGAGGAGGCCTACACTCAGCATTGGGTGACTTGAGGCTGAAGAAGAAGAAAATAAACCTAAGAAAGGGTCGGAGTCAGGTTCAAATCTAACTTACCCTATATGCAATATACCATTGCTTGATTGCGAGACACTGGCACCTTCAGAGCATGTTTTTAAAATAGCAAGTGCTGACTGTACATCTAGTTGAGCATTCAAGGGCACAACGCACACCAGGAACGGCGGGTTACGGCTGCCTCCGAGCGCTCGTTTCTTGGACAATACTTCTTCGCGCTTATTTTTACGTATTTGTAAAGCCTGGTGTCGTCGTTCCTCTTTCTTCAAGATATGACGATTACGACGAACGAATTCCTTGACGTTGACCTTTCCTGAAATCCAAATAAAACTTGTAAATAGATATAAATAAGTAGGTACTGAATGAAACAAAAATTGAACCTAACCTTTCACTGCTGCAGAGATTCCGCGTTTAGATCGATGCCGGGACTTATGAGCCTTATTGCTCTGCTTCAGGTTTCCAGGTCGATGTGCTTGCTGCATTTTTTTCAGAGAAATTAATTCGAAATACTGGAAGTTTTTATCACAAAATTCACTAACAAACCAAAAACCAAACCGCAACCGCACATGGCAAATGGTGATGTGAATGACAGACAGTTGACTTGACTGACATTGACAGTGACAGACAGCTGTTTTTTTTTCTTCATATTTTATTTTGGCAATCTACTTTCCTCTTGGAAGTAATTTTTGCCAGTGTCAAGTGTTGAATAGCTCTGGGGCCTTACTATGAGCTCTTATAGCAGGGCTTATATTGAACGGTTAGTATGAAAGCAGGCCTTAAGCAGTCTTTTTTACGGCCTGCTTTTGAACTGAATGGTTTCTTATTAATTTGCTGATGGTAAGCCCCCTGACGTAGGTTAATATCGTATTAACCAGCCGCGCTAGGATGAGCGCCGTGACTATTTCTCGACATTTATCTCACGATGTCTGTCGCGCACACATCATCATGTCATATCGCAAATGAATTTGACGCAGAATCAGTGCAAAGACCAAAATTGACCAAAACTTTATCGACAAACATTATATAACGGTAACATCACTAAGTTGCCCATCGGCGAGAACTCGGATTTATCTAGCGACAGATCTGAAATTTGTACGGACGAGCCATGGACTAGCAGACCCGATGTCACTGTACAAATCTGACAACTAATCAAGAATAAAATTGATTTCATAGACAATAAGGCGTGCGATCTCTGAGTCACCTCTGAGTCCCCCAGGCAACGGCGGTGCTTGACAAGGTACGGACCTCGCGACCGTTGCCTCTGGGCAACGGCGGGCCTAGACTGGTTAAATGTAAACAAATAGCAATAATACGATAAAAAAATACTTTCATGTGAAATGTAACACCGTCTTTTTGTATACTTGATGTTCCAGACCTCTTTTAACAGCAAAAAACTCATCAATTCGACATTTTAAACACAGCAGCGTTCACATGCGCGACTGGACTCGGTCTAGAAAGAAATCCGGGCGCAACTGGTTTTACTATCGCGTATGCCCATTTGGGCTTGTACTTCGGCAGAGGGGAACGCTTCGTATGGCATCTCTTTCTGGAACAGAAGCCCGTCTTACTCTAAGCCATCAGCAAATAAGAAACCGATCAGTTCAAAAGCAGGGGGCTTACCATCAGCAAATATTTTTATTTTTTTTTTTTATTTTTTTCCACTTTTACATCTATCTTTACAGGATTAACCCATTACAATAGAGTAACTAAGTATATAAATCATCAATTATTAACAAAATTAAAAAAAAAAATCATTCGCACATTCACATTATTACATTAAAATATAACATAAATACATTTCATAAATAATGGGGAAGATGAGTGTAATTATTTTATAATATAGAAAAATCAAACGTAAAATCTAAAAAATATTGGTGAAAGAATTTTTTAGATATCTCAAAAACTGAATTTTTTATTAATTTTCAAAGTTGAATGTTTTTAAAATCAGCGCGGTCTTGACCGTTTAAGGCGTGACGTCACATCGCCGGTTACGTCCGCCGAGATGTTATAAAACAAAGTCTTTCCGCCGCATCTGTCTATCTGTTCGCGATAAACTCAAAAACTACTAAACGGATTTTCATGCGGTTTTTACCAAATGATAGAATGATCCTTGAGGAAGGTTTAAGTGTATAATAAGTTAAGGTTTTATCTAAATTGGTAGAAATATTACGATAATGGTTAAAGATTTTGCCAAAAAATAAGCCGACTGGGAGCTTGCATCGAAAACGCTGCATAAAAATTTTGAGCTATAACAAAATAATGTATGATGGAATTTTTTCTCTTTTATAGATCTACAAAAAAGTCCGCGATGGCATATATCTATCTTTTAAGAATAGCTCACTATACCCATTATAATCTTCTAAAAAATCGGTCACATACAATGCGGTAATTTGGAAAGCTATTTAGAAGGATACAGTATTAATCCTTATCAACTTAAATACGTCTGCTACCTGAAGCATTTCATGCACATTATTTTAATCTTTAACACCATACTATTTAAATGAATATCTTAGGAGTTGTCGCAAAAAATAACGCGAGCGAAAATAAATTCATGCGCGTCTTCTGGAGCAAAGGTAACAACTGTACGATATTTGTTTTATTTTTGGGTGTGCAAAAAAAGAAAGAAGCGAAGCGAGGGCGTGTCGCTAGTACACTTAAAATACTTGTTTAAAACAGTGTATTTTTTTAAGACAATATGAGACTATGATGGAGCCAGAAGGTGGCCATGGGAACTCTGTAATAAAATGAAGAAACCCTATCGAGTTTATGCTCGTTTGATTCGTCTTGACATGGACTCTGGTACTAGATGATATCCAAGTTCTGATGATGGAGCCAGAAGGTGGCTATGGCAACTCTGTAATAAAATGACGAAACACCGTCGAGTTTAGGCTCGTTTGGTTTGGCTTGACAAGAACTCTGGTCCTAAAAGATATCTAGGGTGATGATGGAGCCAGAAAGTAGCCATGGTATCTCTATAATAAAACGACACAAACCAGTGAGTTTGGGCTCGTATAATTTGTTTGGTTTTGTCAAGGACTCTGGTTCTAGATGATATCCCAGGTTTATGATGGAGCCAGAAGGTGGCCGTGGGAACTTTGTAATAAAACCCTGACAAAACGACGAAACACCATTGAGTTTGGATTCGTATGATTGATCTTGACAAAAACTTTAGAAAAAATCCAAGGATGATGGAGCCAGAAAGAGGCCATGGGAACTCTATTATAAAATGACGCAATACCCTAGAATTTAGGCTGGTTTGTTTGAAACGATCCCAAATTCAATGGTGTTGTGTCGTTTTATTACAGATCTCTCATTACCACTTTCTAGCTCCATCATAAGACCCTGGGAACCATCTAGAAATAGGGTCTAAGGTCTTAGTCAAGACAAATCAAACAAAACCAAACTCGATGAAGTTGTATGGTTTTATTGCTGTGAACTTCTTCTGGCTCCATTTTGAGACCCTGGAAACCATCTCCCATCATACATAGTACTTGTCAAGGCAAATCAAACCATTCTAAACTAGAGCATGGTGTTGCATGGTTTTATTACAGAGTTCCTGTGACCTTCTTCCGGCTCCATCATCAGAACCTGGAAACCATCTCCCACCATAGTACTTGTCAAGGCAAATCAAACGATTCCAAATGATATCAGACCCTAGAAACTAATTCTCAGCAGAGAACTCGTCAAGATGAATCAAATGAGCTAAAACTCGATGGGATTGAATGGTTTGAACACAGAGTTCCTGTAGCCTTCTTCCGGCTCCATCAACAGACCTTGGACCTCATCTCCCATTCCTATCAGAGTACTTGTCAAGACGAATTAAACGAGCACAAAAGTCGATGTGATTGTATGGTTTTATTATAGAGTTCCTGTTCCTGTAGCCTTTTTCAGGTCCATCATCAGACCCTGGACACTGTTTCCCAACATAATACTCGTCAAAATGAATCAAACGAGCCCAAACTGGATGGAGTTGCTGTTCTATTACAGAGTTCCTGTGACCTTCTCTCAGCTTTTTTTTTATTTTTATTTTATCTAATGGGTTTGCTCTTGACCCCAGTCTTGCCCAAAAGCAAAGACAGGGTCTACGATGGAGCGAGCTTGCCCAGAAGGTGCTTATTCACTCTGGCCTTGAATAGAGTCAGGTTGTATGCGCTCGGAAACACAGACGCCGGCAGGGAATTCCATTCCATAGCTGTGCGCATTATGAACGATGATGAGTAGCGTTTGGTACGCAGAAAAGGTATATCAACTAAGAACGGGTGGTAACCTGCAGTGCGTCTGGATGTCCGATGGTAGAAAGGAGAAGGTGGAATGAGTTCATGCAGTTCTTGAGCACACTCACCAAAGTACAATCTGTAAAAGACCGATAGGCAAGCAACTTTTCGGCGGTGAGCTAAACTGTTAAGCTTAGCTGCTACCAGTTCTCCATCGCCTATTAATCTCTTGGCTCTGCGTTCCACCGAGTCCAGTGCAGCAAGTTGATATTTCGCCGAGCCATCCCAAAGGTGGCAGCAGTACTCCATGCAAGATCGGACTTGAGCTTTATAAAGAGTTAAAAGCTGCCCAGGCGTAAAGTACCGCTTGACTTTATTTAGGACGCTCAGCTTCCTAGCTGCAGTTTGAGCCTTGGACTCGATGGAGGTGCCGAAGTTAAGGTCAGAAGATAACTCCATGCCAAGGAGCTGGAGAGAATCGGTTACTTGGATAGATGTACCTCGGAAAGTAGGAGTTAAGGTAAATGGACTCCTCTTTGCGGTGAACAGACATGCCTGCGTTTTAGAGGCGTTGAAGCTGACGAGATTTTCATCACCCCATTGGGAGACGAGACTTAACGTCAGGTTCAATCGCTCAACCATGGCCTCTCTCTTTATTTTTACCTCATCTCTGCCGGCATTCGCGCTGGACAGATATATCTCCATGACAGTACTGTCGTCCGCATAGCCAACAATGCCCGATATTAGTAGGTCATTGATGTGTAGCAGGAAAAGCGTCGCAGAGAGCACCGACCCCTGAGGAACTCCGGCATCAATTGCCATGAGGTCAGAGGAGCAGCCGTCAATGACTACTCTGATCGACCGTTCACTCAAGAAGTCTCTCAGCTCCATCATCAGACCCCGGATTCTATTTCCCAACAGAGTACTCGTCAAGACGAATCAAATGAGCCCAAACTCGATGGGGTTGCATGGTTTGAATACAGAGTTCCTGAGGCCTTCTTCCGACTCCATCATCAGGCTCTGGAAACTATCTCCCATCATAGTACTTGTCAAGGCAAATCCAACGATTCGAAATGATATCAGACCTTTGAAACTACGAGTATTTATCAACAGAGAACTCGTCAAGACTAATTAAATGAGCCTAAACTCGATGGGGTTGCATGGTTTGAACACAGAGTTCCTGTAGCCTTCTTCCGGCTCCATCATCAGACCTTGGACCTCATCTCCCATTCCTATCAGAGTACTTGTCAAGACGAATTAAACGAGCACAAAAGTCGATGTGATTGTATGGTTTTATTATAGAGTTCCTGTGGCCTTCTTCCAGCTCCGTCATCAGATCAGCTCAATGATGATCAGCGTTGTCTTACAGTTCTGACCTATATTCAAAGTTTCAAGTCTAGCTCGTTATAAAATCATTCCCAGTAATTAAACAAAGAAACAAATAAACGAGATAACGACCTAAGAAAATAAAAAATACCTCAAAAAATACCTGTAAAAAACGTCAACTTGCGAAAGATACGTATCCGAGGAACTCTATGAAACTTTCTGTACCTACCTAATTTTATTGAAAAATACAGTGGTTGTATGAAAAATGTAAAATAACAAAACAAAAGTATCGAAATAAACAAAAGTAAGTTTACAGAGCCTGTTAATCACATAGTGTCGCTAAGCTTCCATACGCCCGCCGCCGCTGTCCATCGTACAACCGGCGACGTGACGTCATAGCCATTACTCGAACGACGCAATCAGATTCCGCGCGTCCCCAAATTGATTTGCTTATAAAAAATTCAATTTTTGTGATATCAACATATTTTTTTCACAGTTAGTCTTATAGTTGCTTATACTTTTAATTAGGGCTAAAAAAATTAAATAAATTTTTATTTACATCTTCCCCATTATCATAATAGAATTTGAATCTTTGCAAAAAAAATAATAATAATAATAATAATATTATTATCTACTTAATTCATTTTATAACAAATAGTGAACATAGCCGCTCTCGTGAATTCACTCAGCGGACAAAAGAACACGTCAATATCATTGGCTATAAGGTTGAGAGTGCGCAATGCCCGCGTCAACGGCGCTTCCTTAAGTAAATTGGTACGCGCTTGCGGCACCGCGAGCAGATTAGGCCTAGGCCTGCGCCTGCGCCACACGTACCGGTCCGGAACACACATGCCTATTTGGCTGAGTATTGCAGAGTTATGTAACTTACCTCTTACTATTTTAAAAATATAAAGTACTAAAGCCATGTCCCTCCTTACCCTCAGCTGGTTGTATCCGACCATGCCCAATACAACTAATGTTGGATACATTAGCGGGTAAAAGGGGTACACTCCATACAACTTTAGGTAAAGGTATCTGATAAATTTATTCTGAACCCGTTCCAGCATGACATTGTACTTTGTTTCGTGTGAGGACCATATTACAGAATTAAATTCTAACTGACTTCTGACTAGCGCATTATATAAGGTCTTTATTGCAGTTACATTAATTTTTTTCAAATTACTAACCCTACGAAGCACGAAACCCAAATTCCTATAAGCTTTCTTGCATATCTGAACAATGTGTTTACGAAACGTTAGCTCACTGTTTAGACAGGGGGCTTACCATCAGCAAATAAGAAACCATTCAGTTCAAAAGCAGGCCGTAAAAAAGACTGCTTAAGGCCTGCTTTCATACTAACCGTTGAGATCATGGTACGAAAAAGTAATGCCGTTCAATATTAGTCCTGCTATAAGAGCTCATAGTAAGGCCCAGGTCCCAAGATCCTTGACTTCGGTAACTCTTGCCAAGGGTATATTGTCCACCTTATATTCGTATAACGGAGAATTGTGCGCGCGAGAGAATGTTATTGTCACACATTTTGAAGGGTTAAAATATAACTGATTTTCCTTACTCCAGGCAACCACCCTGTCTATGTCCCTTTGTAGTCTTTCACAGTCTTTTTCGTTTCGAATCTCTAGATATAGTTTTAAGTCGTCAGCGAAAAGCAAGAACAATAAACCGTTCAGTTCAAAAGCAGGCCTTAAACAGGACTGTTTAAGGCCAGCTTTCATACTAACCGTTGAGGTCATAGTACGAAAAAGTAAGGCCGTTCAATATAAGTCCTGCTATAAGAGCTCATAGTAAGGCCCCAGGCCTTAAACAGGCCAATACAAAAAATGACAATTAACATTGACATTGTGCTTCCTCGCCTTGTCCGGGGAGAGGGTGAGAGAGCCATTGCCGATTTTCTTGTTTTAACACGTTTTTGTCGTCTGGCAACACTGGATTCCCGCCTTTTTCTCTGCAACATAGACAATTCCCGCCAAGAATCATCCCTTCCACTAGGGCAAGCCAGCGCCTGAGCGCTCACTTTTTCCTCATTGCGTTGCTGAACTTCGTAGTGATAGCACAGTTAAGAGGAAGTCCTGTCGATTGGTGTAAAGTTAATAGTCGATATGGACGCCTCATCGTCTGGTAGCACTGGAAGGCGACAGCGAAGGAGCCGGCAGAAAAGGCGGAGATCACCATCAAGCTCCTCTTCTGAAAGGAGTTCAAGTAGCTCGGTGGAACGGGCTAACTAGCGGCGACGTTCTTCAAAAAAAGCTAAGTACCAAAATTCTTCGACTTTGCTAGATAATTTGTGTAACCAAGTGCAAGTGCTAACTGATTTTATGAATAACATTGTCCAAAATGACACAAATCCAGTTGTACCATGTTTGCCAGAATCGACGAATTCGCAAATAGATAAAGCATCCAGAGGTTCACCTGGACCGGAAATTCAAAAACAAAGTAATGACTTTTCTTTTAAATCTTTGCAAACCACTTTAAAAGCGTCCGGTTTTGGTAAGACGGATCAGGACCGGTTTGATATTTTGAACTCTTTGCAATTATTTGAGTCTCCAGATTGGTCAAATATCAATTTTATTGATACTCAAAAAACATACTTATCTAAGCCAGGCTTTGTCGAATTGGAAACAAACGACGATCTAAAGCCGTACGATAAAAATAATTTTCTACCCTCATGTGAACGCACATTGGCTGCTTTATCTAATGCTGTATTATTACAAAGAAGTATGCTACAAAGTAATGTAACTAAGTTATTGTCTTGGGTAAAAGATTTGCAAGCTGTGTCTTATGAGGAATTCAGTACTAAAATCAATGAAATTCTTTGCGAAGATAAAGAGTACAATGATATTTCAAATAACATTATACAAATAATATGTGGAAAGCGAGCTTCTATAATTAATAACCGGCGAACAGAAATCTTGAAATCTATTTCTAATAATTATACGGCTGATAAATTCAAGAAGATTCCACCCTCGTCTGAATTTTTATTTCAACCTGAACAATTTAGTAAATTGCTAGAAAAAGAGGGTGGTCCAGCTAAAGTTTTTCAGAAGCCGCAACCTATAAAGAAAAATGTTGTCTCTTTTAAAGCACAGGCACCTAGATTTGCACCTAATAAGAATCAATATTCCTTTCGAGGCAATACTAACGAGCAATCTTTACCCAATGCAAAACGAGACTTTTCTTCCCGAGGTAAACGAAAATATGATACTCATAAAAAATCTAGTAAACGAAGTCATGGCGGTGACTCCAAGAGACGTCGCTATGATTGACTCGAAATCATTTCAAGCAGGCCGTCTGAAGCATTTTATCGAAAGATGGAAAGCCATGCAAACTCCATCAGTAATTTTAAAGATGATATCAGATTTTCGAATACCGTTTATAAAAAAACCCCCTTTGATTTTACCAAATTTGAATTTTTATCAGACGCCAGATACCCCTCAAATGTTTCTAGAAGTTCAAAAAATGATAGAATCAAATGTAATCGAGCCAGTTCAAATAAGTCCCAGTTTCGTGTCTCCACTATTTCTAATAGAGAAGGCCGATCAAACTTATCGACAAATTTTCAATCTAAGGGCTCTGAACGACTACATATCGATAAAGAAATTTTATCTCATTTCTCATTTCGAAATCCCAAACTTCCTTCAACCGGGCGACTGGCTGACGAAGATAGACATGTCTCAAGCGTACTTTCACGTGAATATAGCCCCAAGTCATCGACCTTTTCTAAGACTTATTTTCAGACAAAACCTTTATCAGATGACATATGCCTTCCATTCGGTATAGCATGTGCACCAAAATGTTTTGCAATGATAACCAACTTTTTAGCGCAGAAACTTCGAGAAACCGGAATGAGGGTAGTTGTATATTTAGACGATTTTATGTTGGCACATCAGAACAGAGATTTGCTTCAGCAGCAAACCTCTATGGCTGTAACATTGCTACAGGCTCTAGGTTGGATCCTAAACTTAGAAAAATCTGTTTTAAATCCCACTCAGAACCTAGAATTTCTAGGGATTCGATGGGACACTGCAAGCAACCGAAAGTACCTTCCTCAGCAGAAGGTATTGAAACTTTGTCAGGAGTTTCAGAGACTCCTGACCAAGAAACGGTGCTCGTTAAGAGAAGCTCAATCGATACTAGGAAGATTAAATTTTGCAAATTTCGTAGTCCCTCAAGGTCGTTTACACTGCCGTCTGTTTCAGGGCCACCTACGAATTCTACGTCAAGGACACCCGAAACAGCGTCACAGCTTGCCCGAGGATGTGATCGAGGAACTACAGTGGTGGCATCGATCGGTGAGCGAATATTCTCTGATTCATTTACCACAGGTTACACATTACCTCGTGTCCGACGCATCCGATCACGGCTGGGGTGCCTTGATCAACGACACATACTTGGCGGGCCAGTGGGCACCCCATCAGCAGCCCTGGCACAGCAACGTCAAGGAGTTAGTTGCCATCCAAATGGCAATCCAAGCACAAGCACACGAACTCCAGGGTGCCAGCCTTCTGATTCAATCGGACAATGTAACAGCACTGGCTTATCTGCGGAATCAAGGCGGGACGAGGTCATCTCTACTCATGGAGCAGACTCGCAAGGTATGTCGTCTTATTCAGGACCTGAAGATGACTGTAACGTATCAACACCTACCCGGATGCTTCAACGGCATCGCCGATCGCCTTTCACGAGGAAAACCAATTCCCGAATGGCATCTCTTACCCGAAGCAACTTCGGAGCTATTTCAGACATTCGGTGTGCCGCAGATAGATCTGTTCGCATCAGCTCAGGCTCACGTAGTTCAGCACTACGTATCACTGGACCCGTGGGACGAAGGAGCAGTTTTTCACAATGCCTTCAGCCGGCAGTGGAATTACACCCTAGCATGGGTGTTCCCACCTCCATCTCTCATACCACGGGTATTAATTCACCTGAACAGTTGCAGCGGTCTATTTGTGGTGATTGCACCTCAATGGCTGAAATCGTTCTGGAGACCAGACCTTCAGAACAGAGCTCTCAGCGGGCCAGTTCGACTACAAAACCTGAACAACACCTTGGTAGATATGAGCACAGGTCACACTCTCCCAAAAGTAGACGATCTGATCCTGGAAGCATGGTTGATTGGAGCTGGGACTCTTTGCTCCAGTGTTGGACAGCAGAAGAAAAAGCCCTTCTACTGAATGGTTGGCGTAAGTCCACTATTTTGTCTTATAAACCCGCCTGGAATCGTTGGTCAAGATGGTGTGCAGAGAACAACGTTGCTGCTGCAACCCCTTTAGCCAAGGACCTAGCTAAGTTTCTAGCTCATCTTCATTTAAAAGAAAAACTAGCACCTGCTACAATCCACTTGCACAAATCAGTAGTCTCAACTATTTGTGAACCACATGTCGGTAAGAAATTAAGTGAAGATATTTTCGTAAGACAGGTACTCAAATCCATAACGCCCTCGCGACCAAAATTAAAGAGATCCCCAATTTGGGATCCTCAACTGGTAGTCCAATGGCTACAAAAGAACGTTCCAAATACTATTACTCTGTTCGAGGCAAATCGACGTTGTGCAACTATATTATTGCTTGTGTCAGGCAGACGTGTTCATGATTTGACACTTTTGTGTGTTTCTCCAGATCATCTTGAGGATGATGGTACTAACGTAATACTTTGGCCAAAATTTGGCTCTAAAACCGACTCTGCTCGACATCAGCAATCAGGATGGAAGCTGATTCCTCACGAGGATCAAATGTTGAGCCCCGTTTATTGGATTCATAAAGTAATTGAACTGTCTGATGAGAGAAGAGGCTCACTTCAGCAACTTTTTATTACAACTCAGGGAGAATCGAAGCCTGCTTCCAGATCGATAATAGCTAACTGGGTAAAAACAGTTTTTAAGTCTGCTGGCATTGATGACAGTGCAGGAAGTAGTAGATCAGCAGTAGCTTCATTAAATTGGCTTGGTAATGTTCCAATTGACAAAATTCTAAAAAAAGGTAACTGGAATCGGGCTTCAACCTTCTTGAAACACTATTGTAGGGAAATTAATAGAAATAATACAGCGACTGATCAGTTTTCTAACATGTCTGATTTATTTGTTCCTGTTGATGATTAAATTGCCTTAAATGAAAATTAATTACATTTAATTATGCGTGATTATTTTTAATAATACTTGATTACTAATGCTAGATTATTGATTTAAATTATTAAGTACTCCTGAATAATAAAGTTCGCATTGATTAAGTGGATTGTTTTATTTAATTGCTCATCATCCCTCACCAGGGCAATAACAAACATTTCTCACCCTCTCCCCGGACAAGGCGAGGAAGCACAATGCAGAGGTTTTACCTTCCAATAAAACCGCCATTGTGCGCTGAGCCTTGTCCGGGGCATTTTACTGGCCCTGGTGAAAACAATGAGGAAAAAGTGAGCGCTCAGGCGCTGGCTTGCCCTAGTGGAAGGGATGATTCTTGGCGGGAATTGTCTATGTTGCAGAGAAAAAGGCGGGAATCCAGTGTTGCCAGACGACAAAAACGTGTTAAAACAAGAAAATCGGCAATGGCTCTCTCACCCTCTCCCCGGACAAGGCTCAGCGCACAATGGCGGTTTTATTGGAAGGTAAAACCTCTGCATTTTTTCTATAGACAATTATTATTATTTGAGTGTTAGGGGCTATGCAGCTCGAAATGAGCTGGGCTGTAGTCACTGCGACCTAAAAGATCTATTGTAACTCGCCACCTAATTATAGTAACTCTTTGAGCCCAGCGGCTTCCAAGAAGTCGAGAATCTTCCTGCCTGCCTAGCATGACCGATTTATATCGCGTGATATAGCATTTTATCGACACTCAACTGTCAAATTCTTTTGTCTTTTTGACAGTTGAACGTGATAAAACGCTATATCACGCGATATAAATCGGTCATGCTAGGCAGGCTGGGGGCTTACCATCAGCAAATAAGAAACCATTCAGTTCAAAAGCAGGCCGTAAAAAAGACTGCTTAAGGCCTGCTTTCATACTAACCGTTGAGATCATGGTACGAAAAAGTAAGGCCGTTCAATATAAGTCCTGCTATAAGAGCTCATAGTAAGGCCCCTGGTTTTAAGAGTTTTTATTTCCTCCGGGTCGATAACATGTCGTCCCAGATGGATACTACGCCTGTGGATTAGAGGTCCACAGTCACATAAGAGGTGCTTGGGCGTTTCCTGCTCCTCGTTACAATATCTGCAGATGTCAGTATCACTCAATTTCATATGAAATAGGTGTCTGTTTAGTTTGCAGTGTCCAGTTAGGGCTCTAACAGTCGCGGTGACGTTCGATCTACTGAGCTGTATAAGCTCATTCGTCCGTCTTTGTGAGTAGCCTTCTACCAAGGATTTGGCGTGTCTCAGTCCTGGCTGTTTTAGCCAGAATTTTTTCTATAGACAAACGTCAGAGCGTTTTCCAACCACCGATTTTGATGGTTAAAAAGTTGCAACGCTCTGACGTTTGGAACGGGAAGGTTGTGTCAACCGAACGTCACGCCTTTGTACTATTATGTATTCTGTGGTCACGCTCTAAAGCCGCGATTACATATTACAATCTAGCATACCAATTTAGAGTTGCCACCCGTATAATAAGTTAAATTTTAACAATTAATTTAAACAAATAACGCAAAAGTCAACATTGTTTATGTTTTTTTTATTTTCGATTCTCATCTCCAATCTTATACAATGTTTATCTTTCCGTTATAGGGTAAATTCACTTTTAAAATCGAACTTATTATACAATATCTTATTGTCAAGTACGAGTGGCAACCCGAAATTGGTATGCTAAATCGGCGTATGTAATCGCGGCTTAATGTTTGCGCGCCACCGCGATTAGAGCGCCGCTACCGCGATTAGAGCGTTTGGTTGTGGTTAGGTTGCACTCGGAGCGTAGGTTCGGAACGCAACCGAGCGCGTTTTTTTCCTTTAAATTTTTCTTCTTATACTGGCAACATTTTCCACGCCAACATCACAGGTCACGTGACATGACGTTGTGGACGTGTCATTTGTAGACAGCTCGTTGGCGGCGTTGCGCAGGCTCTTTCTCGCAAAAGTCGTATTGGAGTGTTACTAATGAACAAAAGTTGAATGGTTTTAGTCCAATTGATCAGTTAATTTTATAGCTAGGATAGTTAAATCGCAATAAATCAAAATGGGAAGTGAGTATCGTAGATATTTATCTATATTTAGCTGATTTTCCTACTGGATACGTGTTCGATATTTTTGTGCTGTTATTTCATGATTTCGGGTATTTTGTGGTAAAAAATGAGTTCAACATCATAATTTTTGTGTTTGCAGTAAAATTTTTAGAAGTTATAAAGCCGTTTTGCAGTATATTGCCAGAAATAGCAAAACCAGAACGAAAGGTAAGTCACCACTTCTTCCCTATTTAAATTGTAATAAACAGCTGTTTTATGTTTTTAGCATGGTTTTAGATGAATTGTAATAAAAAGGAATGTCAAAGTTGTAGTAATTTTATCCAATTCAGACCAAATTATGGAAGTGAAAGTGAATTCCTAACCTCTTGTACTTGTCTCATTTAGGCTAAGTAACTGTACCCTAGAGCCGTGCTGATTATCACATATTTTATTGTATTTCAGATTCAGTTCCGTGAAAAAGTATTATGGACAGCAATTACTCTATTTATATTCTTAGTATGCTGCCAGGTAAGTTTTTATTGTGCCACATAATCAATTTTTGGGTATATCCATATGCATACTTTCAAATTGTAGAAAAGTTTCAAGTTCTCAATGAAAACAACCTCATTATATGGTTTTTGTACAGTGAATAGTTCTGTTTTGATTCAAAATACCTTATATTATGACTTCACATTTCTATGTGAAGTCATAATTTCTACAGTTCTAAAGTTTCTACTTTATTACTATAGTAATGTTAAAAGAACTGTCTGATCAACAAAGTGCTGTTTTCCAGATTCCTCTATTCGGTATAATGTCATCAGACAGCGCAGATCCATTCTACTGGATCCGTGTCATTTTAGCCTCGAACAGAGGAACACTCATGGAACTCGGTATCTCACCCATTGTCACATCCGGTCTGATCATGCAACTCTTAGCTGGAGCTAAGATTATTGAAGTCGGTGACACTCCAAAAGACAGAGCTTTATTTAACGGAGCACAAAAATGTAAGTTATTTAAATTACTGATTATTTTTTTAAGGATATAGTTTTTACACCCAATTTGGATTTAAAGTTGTATCATTAATTATATTGCAAGCAAATATTTTTGTAATGTTTAAAGGTTTTCACTTAGTTGTAGTCTAGGCAAAATGCCAACCATTCCATTAGGTGGGCATTATGCCAATATATATTTATACTTAAAACATAAATAAACAATAAATTAAGTATGTTATTTTAACTCTCAATATGTTATTATTCATCAGAGTAGCACATACTCTTTGGATTTTAAATTTATCTTTTCCATTTTATCAATAGCAATAGATAATTTTTTAAACTTATCTTTTTATGGATTTTATTAAATAATTTATACAACTGATTATTTATTAATATAAATTATATTTTATCTTTTCATATTGTCATAGAAATCTCAAAGACCCAAGTTTTTATTCATAACTAGCGGCCGCCCACCACTTCTTACAGTATATTATTCTGGATGAAAGGAACCATACATGCTTCTCTGTACCCCTGACAATGTGTATGCAAAATTTAATAATGATTGGTTGAATAGTTAAGACGTAAAGGCGTAACAAATAAACAAACTTACTTTCGCATTTATAATATTAGTAAAGATGCAGCCCAAAGTTAAGTCAAAAACAGAGTTAAAAATCTCAGCTTTTTGTTTTTTTTGCAGTGTTTGGCATGGTTATAACAGTGGGTCAAGCCATTGTGTATGTAATGACTGGAATGTATGGAGAGCCCAGCGAGATCGGAGCAGGTGTCTGCCTGCTCATTATCATTCAACTGTTTGTTGCCGGTTTGATTGTTTTGCTGCTCGATGAGCTGTTGCAAAAAGGTCAGTACATTAAAAGCAGAAATTTTTGTACTTAGGTGAATTTTGAAAAAAATTTATGATTGTGCACACAACACCATATTATTTTGATTTATCAATAAAATTTGGGTTAGTACTAATCAGACCCCCTAGCATAACCATCAAAACACGTTTTATCGACACAACTGTCAAAATCCATTGTCTTTTGACATGATAAATTACTATATCATATCGCGTTTTAATGGTCATGCTAGGGGGGCATAATGTGATTAGATTATACATATAAATGTATTAAATTTTATTTTCTCCTATCCTATTTAGTTTTCAAAATAAATAAACTGTCAAAACCAATATTGTATAACTTAGTAAACAATAACATTATTTTCAGGATATGGCCTTGGATCTGGTATTTCTCTCTTCATCGCCACAAATATTTGTGAAACTATTGTGTGGAAAGCATTCTCTCCTGCTACTGTAAATACTGGTAAGTGCAAAATTACTGTAATGTAGGTAAACTTTAATGTAGGTACAGTTAGCAACAAAATTCGTGTGCGCTCGTATTGCCCCTGCACGAACTAAACGTATGTAGTGATGGCGCGGCGTGCAAGCGATTTTAACCTTAGGAATGGTGAAGCGACGCTGTTGCTTATAGTACTTTCTTAGCAAACTTTTCAATCAATCAACTATGTTTTTTTTTAAACATTAAACAAGAAATTAATTTCTTGCAATTGACGGGCTTACTTACTGTTTTCTGTAAAATATAGGGTATTTTATCAACCGACTTCAAAAAAGGTGGAGGCTTTATTTTTGTCTGTATGTTTGTTTTTTGTGGCGAGGGGTGAAACTATAGTGAAGGTAAGCCGTTACACAAAAATGTTATGATCTGCGTAGTGGATCAGTGGGGTGGTATTTATAAAAGGTTAGCCGATGGGTGAGCCGGCTTGTATGGATTGGACCCTTTGCCACTGATCTTTACCGATTGAAATGATTTAAACGTTATTTCATCAGGGGGTCTAGTCTGCTAATATTAACGTCAAAACCGTGGTTCAATGTCGTTTGAATGGTAATGCTTTTTGACACAGTTCTTGTTTCTTAAACCGAAAATCGAGACACAAACCGTGTTATTACTAAATATTTTTAAACACTGTTTAACTAAACACATGTTTAAATGTGATGCTGTCACTTTTTTTACCTTAAAAATCTTTTGTAATAACATGGAATGCGTTTCGGTTTTGGGTTTGATAAACAAGAACTGTGCCAAAAAGCATAACCATTCAAACTACATTGAACCACGATTTTGACGTTAACATTAGCAGACTTAACCCCCAGGTTTTTTTCCAAGTTGGTCGCATTTTTTGTTTTTTTTTCATCAGGCCTTTTTCCAAGTTGTTCGCATTTTTTTGATTTTTTATCATTGTATCAGGTCGCGGCACAGAGTTCGAGGGCGCGGTGATAGCGCTGTTCCACCTGCTGGCCACGCGGGCCGACAAGGTGCGCGCGCTGCGCGAGGCCTTCTACCGCCAGAACCTGCCCAACCTCATGAACCTGCTCGCCACTGTACTCGTCTTTGCTATCGTCATATACTTCCAGGTAAGGTTCTTCAGTATGCCATTATTGCTGTGTCGATGAACAGTTTTTTTTAAGGCGAGGCCAGTTCACGATCTGATAAAAAGATTGATTTTTGAACTTCCAATGTGAAGAAATGGTGTAGAGTTCTACTTCACAAAAATTGAGGTAGATTGAAAAAGAAACGAAGAAACACAATAACCGAACAGAATATTGAAAAATGGCATGGTTACTCTGTAAATAAATCCTGAATAACACCATAAAAATAAACTTCAAATCGTTAGATTTCGTAATTTTCAGCGACAATGATGTGATTTTTATGCAAAAAGTATAGTTTTTTTATTGATCTAACACAATAACCGAGTACATTTTTAATAAATGATCCAGTATTTCAGAAATCAATAAAAATGTACTAAATTTCGTAAAATTTCTGGCAAAGCGTCAATTAAAGCTATGCAATATTCAACCTTATTCTAAAGACATAGTGAAAGAGTAAATTTCGTGAACTGCCTCGCCTTAAATATGAAAATTCATAATTGGGTTAACTCTTCAACGCCCGGAAAAAAATACAACAATAACAACAATCAACTTTTTGTTGTTTTGTGGCATTTCTTAAATATCTACGTGAGCCATTTTTATATAAATTTAATCTGTAGTTGCAAATACTCTCAGTTGATTATTTTATATGAAAACCTTAAGTACATGAAATTTTTTTATGTGATTTTAAAGAAAAATATATGTGACCCAGGGGACAAACCCTATTTTTCATACAAAAGCTGGAAAGAATCTTACAAAATTTTATAGTGTATAAAATAGTATTAAGCCTTTTTTACTTTTATGTTGAATCCTTAGTTGAATCTAATAGATACAAATTGCAAAGCTTTAGATTTTCCTAAAACTTTTTTTTCTTTAAAATTCATTCAAGAGTAAATTTCTGCAAATATCATTCATTTATAATTTTTCACCCTTTTTCAATATATCTAGTTGTAAACAATGTTACCATAGATCTTTTCCCAATGCAATAAGATCCATTATCATGATGTTGTAATTGCAGGGCTTCCGCGTGGATCTACCCATCAAGTCGGCGCGGTACCGCGGACAGTACTCCTCCTACCCCATCAAGCTGTTCTATACCTCCAACATACCTATTATTCTGCAATCGGCTCTTGTATCTAATCTTTACGTCATTTCACAAGTGAGTATATGTAAAGTGTAAATAATATTAAATACAATCAAATTAAATACAATGATTATTAAATTTAAATATCACTAACTAGTTTATGATATTATTTGTTATTTTTAAATTTTAGTTTTTATCTAGATTGGATATTTCCTGTTGGTCATAAAATGTACTGCCGCACTTGGTGCATTACTCCTTTTTATATTATACTCAATAGGCTAGTTGACAAAATTTCAATAACTGCTTAATATTTTAGCTTATTAGGCATTTTATCGAAAAAAAAGGTTTATTTATTTTTAATCGAGCGTTTACATTATAAATTTCGCGTTTTAAAAAACCAATTTTAATTTGGTTCCAAAACGCACAAGACTGTCATGGCGTCTTGAATGACGTCACGCCGTGCGAAACAAACCAAAGAGCGATCGTGTCTTCGTACGTTATAGCTAGTTTTTATCGTTTAAAAATGAATTTCTCATATTATAAGTACTGTATAGTGCCCCAGTGTGATAGCACGACTATAAAAACGCCAAACCAGTTATCTATATATGTTCCAAACAATGGAGAAATACGGAAAAAGTGGCTAAAACTTGCGTTCGGTTGTGATTAGGTTGCACTCGGAGTGTAGGTTTGGAACGCGCCTCCGGTAGTGATACTCGAAACGTCAAAGACAAGATTGGAGTTTCGCACGGCGTGACGTAACGCTTTCTGATTGGTGTTCACTGTCACGTGACTAAAGGTTTCATTTTACGAAATTTATTTTTTAAAAATATTATTAATCTTTAACGCTTTTAATAATTAAAATTGTTTGTTATTTTCTCCATAATATAATTAATCATTATAAACCCCTATCCATTATATTTATTCTTAATGGAAACAAGCCTATTTAAAGAGTACAAATTCTGGTTACACAGCAGCGTGTCAAGTACAAGTAGGCGCGAGGTGGGGAAGGGACCAATTTTTTTACGTCGCCAGAGTCAGTTTTCAATAATAAATAGGTACTTACTTATGAAATTGTCGATTTGTATAGAGAATTTTCAAGAAGTTTCATTTTTGATACTATCATTTTCTTTGTTCATTTAACAAACGTGAACTCATGTAACAAAACTTTAATATATCAATGTTTGAACACTATGCTTTATTACATTTACGATAAGTGAAAAATATAAGTTTTGGCCAAGTTACAACCCTTCCGGTCACTCACAAAAAAGAGTCACTTTCAAGGTCTTTTAATGTAAGAGAGCTTTATTTTGGACTTTATTTTTACTGATAGTTGACGATCATGGTCATTATTCGATATAATATCAAGATATTGTTAAATATTTTAAAATCATAGAAGTTATTGAATTTTTAGATTTTAGGCATTCACTATGCAATTTTTTTTATTAAGATATTTAATTTTAATAGAAAAAATCTACTCACCTATTGCAGTTCAGACGGGATCATATACTTAGGTAGAAAATAATATTTCTCTGTATGTGACAAAATATCGGCAATTTCATAGGCACCTAATACATTAATTTGATAAAATTTACATTATTGGGCCGCCAACTTAATATAACTATTTTATCTAAGCTATTATATTACAAAAACTAATTCCCACACTTTCTCGTAGATGTTGGCAGTGAAATTCAGCGGCAACTTCTTCGTGAACCTACTAGGAGTTTGGGCGGACGTGGGCGGGGGCGGGCCGGCGCGCGCCTACCCCGTGGGCGGCCTCTGCTACTACTTCAGCCCCCCGGAGTCACTCACGCACATAGCGCAGGACCCACTGCACGCGCTCATGTATATGGTGTTCATGCTGGGCTCTTGCGCGTTCTTCTCCAAGACCTGGATCGACGTTTCTGGCTCGTCTGCTAAGGATGTAAGTTTTGATAAGATTTTTAAGGTTTTCAAAATACGAGTATGCTGAATATACAAGTAACCTCATTATAATGAAATATCTGAATTTAGTGGAGTTTTCATTCACAATAGTTTCTTGGATATGGCAGGCCATATTTTGGGGCCAATGTCTTTTAATATCAATTTATATATTAATTAACTAGGTACAGTACGTTTCATTTTATCGGCGCTATCTTCCTCCAAGCTAACAATAAGCGTGGAACGGTTGGTCTGTCTACCGAGTCGCTTCAACTTTCATGCAATATTGCCTCCAAACTAGGGTTGCCAACATTTCTTTGGCGAAATATAGTATTTTTCAAATTCAGCTATAAAAAATATAGTACACTTCAAAAATATATAGTATTTAACAGGCAAATATATTTATTTAATTTATAAAAACTATATTTTTTCACTTTTTGCATTGTTCAACAAGTTTTGGATATTTTTAAAGTCTTTTTTGTATCTTTAGCTTTTTAGTCGGAATTGAACTTGACGCACTTTCGTTATTGCTACCACTTTCCATAAATAATTTATCTAAGACCTATTTCTCAAAGAAAGAACAATTTTATATTTTGCAGATGATTACTCAATAAAATCTCAAAACAAAAATAGAGAATCAGCAGACCAACCAATGACGTTTGGTCATTGGTTGGTCTGCTATCGTTTGATGCTTTTGAATTTGATATTGACAAATTCGGAATGCAATAAGACAGATACGTTCAGAATTCAGATACGATATACCTACACTACACTACACGCTATCGAATCAGTCAAGCAATGCACGATCACAAATCTAAAAAAAATAAGATTTGTTTCTTAGCCTTCGATATTGAAAATATATAGTATTTTTGCGTACTATATATTTCTTCAACAGTATATAGTACGCAGACCCGAAATATGGTACAATACTATATATTATAGTACGGTTGGCAACCCTACTCCAAACCGTACTCTTTCCCTTTCAACTCTCTGCCCATAATTTGACCTTTTTTGAGAAGTAAGAAGCAGTTAGAATGCAATGAAGCATGTTTCAGATTGAAAGCTCAGTAGGAACGGGAAAGCGACGGTGTCCAGTCGAAACACACCTTATAGCATGAAATTAATTCGACTCCAACTCCCCAGGTGGCGAAACAACTGAAGGAGCAACAGATGGTGATGCGCGGCCACCGCGACAACTCCATGATCCACGAGCTCAACCGGTACATCCCGACCGCCGCGGCCTTCGGCGGCCTCTGCATCGGGGCTCTATCTGTGATGGCCGACTTCCTCGGCGCCATCGGCTCGGGCACCGGCATACTGCTCGCCGTCACTATCATATACCAGTACTTCGAGATCTTCGTCAAGGAGCAAGCGGAGATGGGGGGCATGAGCACCCTCCTGTTCTAAATTAAATATTAGACTGACCCGAGTGTGATTAACTCTGTGAACGATGCGATGAGCACCCGTCGATTGTTTCTTTTTTTTTGTTAGGTGTATAACGGGTGTAGCAAGACCATCAACAAAGCCGAAGTCCACGCATTCCGCCCATCATCAGGATCATTTTTGTCTTTTAGACTATACCTGGGAAACCAATAGTTACGAAGTTATTGAAGGTCAAAGTCAAAATTTTTTTTTCAAATTTTTTATGAAATCTTATATTATTCGTTATTTTCTACTTTTTAACTAAAGAAACATTATCAAAATTTTAAGTATTTCGTAACAAACAATGGCTTCAAAACGTCGTCACTCGATGTATCTCATGAGCACGCACATAAACGCTGCCTTTCAACTCGGCCGCACGCAGCTGTGTAGCATGCACTCGCAGGCGCGGCCTGTTGTACGCGTCACATTGCGTGGTAATGCATGCAATGCTTTTTTAACACCAAAAATCAAAATGGTTTCCCAGTAATAATTTTGAACAGAAATAGTGCTGATGATGGGCAGAATACGTAGACCTCGGCTTCGTTGAAGGTCTTGTTACACCCTGTATAATGAGTTTTTATGATCGATAGTTTAAGAGTTGTTAATAAGTAAATGCTTGCAATATTTGTGTGGCAAATGATTTAAATTCAAACACTTATTTCTTGAGAAATGTACAAGCCGATATGATAAAGGGGTGATGCTCCCTTTGTACACGTTACATTACGACGAATGCGGGTCAGTCCTTACTTTAGAATTGTTCCCTCCGAGGCGGAAGTTCCGCTCCGATCTTTTTTTTATTCTCTGCGCGAGCGGAGCCTCCGCGGCGGAGGCTGTGTGCGTGCCACGGCGTGGGTTATGTGCTTATTTATATGAGAAGAACTTTATAATAAAAATAAAATAATTTCAGAGAAGTACAGCGGTTGTTTTTGTCCACCTGCGTAGTGTCCTAGCTCTTAAGTTCTCGTGGTTTCGAGCTCTCGCAGACTACAGACTTTCTATCGGCCGATAGTTGGGTCGGACCGTTTTTAATATAAAGAATCGGCCGATACCAAATCGTTGTATAATGTGCGCACTTGCATACTTCTTCATACTGATTAAAGGCCCGACCCAACTATCGGCCTATATTCACTTCTCAAGCTTACGCGCTCACTAGACATGAAATAAAACACTTTTAACGGATACTAGCGCGGTTTTATTGAAAGTACTTTGGTAATTAGTTGGTATTTGGTTTGATTTTTGATTTTCCCGACGTTTCGGCACCTTTGCAGCTGCCGTGGTCACGGGGGACTGAAGCTACTTGTGAGCCTACCCTTGAGACCCTTTTAAATTCATCGCTTGAGGGTAGGCTCACAAGTAGCTTCAGTCCCCCGTGACCACGGCAGCTGCAAAGGTGCCGAAACGTCGGGAAAATCAAAAATCAAACCAAATACCAACTAATTACCAAAGTACTTTCAATAAAACCGCGCTAGTATCCGTTAAAAGTGTTTTATTTCATATCGGCCTATAGTTTGGTCTGTAGTTTGCGGGGACTCTTAGACCTTATCGAAAACCCCTCCTACGTAAATTAATTTTTAAGTTCATGTTACATTAGAACAAATGTAAAAGACAGTGTAATAGATAGTTCATAGTAGTATTTGTATATTGTGTTGTGAATTGTTGATTGCATATCAGATTTTTAAGCAATAGGTAATTACGTTTAATTTTACATTCGATAGAATGAACATGTGGATATATTATACTTTACACATTAAACACATGACAAACAGGAAATTAATTAAACATTTTTAAACGAAATGTTCATATTTTTATTTTATCCAACTTGGATAATGTTAAGATTACTTATTCCTCCTTCAATAGAGAAACGAGTTGACTATTTGAAAGATAGGGCAAAAATTATGAAACAACATGGTAGGTTTTGTTATGTAACTTTATTCTCCTCGCTAGACATGCAAATACAAAGACAAAAAAACTATCACGACTTCCTCAAACCTTATAACAAAAACTCACGACTAAAATATACGATTGGTAACAATTTATTTACAAAGACGGCAGGATTAACAAACTATGACGAATCATAATATTTTCATACGGGAAATTCAAAATGGATAATAATATACAATGAGATCTTAGAACCAGATCAGAATTGGTAAGAGATCAACGGAACAACGTACGCCGTCCAAGATTCGTTTACAATTGAATCTAAGGTACACATGACACGACTATCCTACAAATAGGCACTTTATAGTGAGGAGTGATATTCGTTATTGCTTCGAACGATCGGAGGAATCCCTTACCAACGAGAGCTATCCTTCGAGGGCGTGTCATCACAAATGGAAGACTTCATTCTAAGAAGGCCTACCACCTCGACGTTCACTATGCACGAGCTGACTGCGACTAAGATAGCGGTATTGCGAGATTAATTTGTACTATTAACGGTAGTTAGGTTTTACTTAATTAGCTAGTTTCGCTATTCGCCTAATTAAGATTATCGTTAACGTAGCTTACACTACGACTACCGACGATGCTTCCGATAGGAAATCAGGAGACACGAGTCGACTGTCGATTATTTACCAGATTTTAATCACTACTAGTATGTGCGTGTTAAGTTAATAATGCCTAGATAACACGAGCTTAGCTACTAATACTATCTTAGTACTATGATACCTTACACTTGCACTAATACCTTGCGTAACATACCTACTGAAATAAGTCCTTATTCCGTATTACATGCAAAGTATTAGTGTTAGTGACAAGTACTAAGCATTAGTAGCTAAGCTTGTGGTAACTAGGAATTAATTAGGTACCTATTAATTGCCAATGTTAGCTTAGTATTTTAAGTTCCGATTTAACAATCTTAGCAGTCGCACAGTTAAAATAATATGTAAAACTTTTACTAATGTATTCCATTCAAATCACAGTATAAAACAATCGCACCCTGCTGACCCTAAAATGAAGTTTGTTCTTCACTTCATTATCTACCATCTGTCCTTTCCTTGAAAAGTAAAATATTCAATAAGTTCTATGTGTATGTACTAGATTTTGTGTTTCTAAGTTAAAAAATATTCATCTCTGCATACATAGTAAATGGCTAGCTACACTTTCATGATTTTATATTCACACAATATTATTACATAAATGAACAAATTACTTTATCATTCTAGGCAATTCAACGATAATACTTTCTCATAGTATATTATAAAATTGAAGTATAGTCAAAAAGCATATTACCACTAACGATAATTTTTGCTTAATAGGTATTTACAACGCTACACCTAATCTAGTGCGCCTAGTCTCAGTTATATGTGATTGCATTTTACAGCGCTTGATGTTTTACATGATTCTTAGTATCGCACAGATAACAACAAAATATAATAAAAATAAAAACTAAACCAATTATGTTTTATGCAGAAAACATTTATTAGATTTAACAACATATCCGTGAAGGAGAAAAGAAAACAAAAAAAATAACTTTAGAATAACAGTGCCAATTAACTTCTAATTATTTTGGAGTAGTTCGTTATAGAATTTACAACTTTTTTAAACAAATGCAAACTTTAATCCCCAAATAAATGATCATTGATAAATCTTATATTTGCGACTTAGTTTCGAAAGTCATATCAATGAAATAGTGGTATTCAAAAATTAAACTAGGTACAAGAATGTCTAAAAGGTGAATGAACCAATAATATAATAAAATATACTCTAAAATATAACAACAAAAATTAATTTGGAGTCGCACCAGGCAACTAAACTGGACCTTATCTGGCTGCTACAGCTATTTAAACTAGTGATTTCATTATAATCTTGTATCATTTGTACATGCGTATAATAGCACTTCATAATATTATGTCTACAAACCAAACTTAGTCAAATGGTAATTTAGAATATTCATTTGGGTGCTGAAAACCCTCGGTCGCTCTTTCATATTCACACACAAGCATCCAAAGCATCAAAGGTGTCTAAGCACATCATCGTTTTGGTTTAGTAGCAATATCTGCTCAATTTCACCGTCACAAGGATGTGAAAGTCAGTCTTTGTTTCTAAAGCTGAACGACTGATTTCCACAAGAATATATTCACAAAGCATAATAAGCCACTACACTTGGACTCGCCTGTGTCAAACGAAAATATGGAGCTTTTAGACACCAGCAGATATTTATTTTCATGTCGGAAAATTAATAAAATCCCTTCATAACTATCTCTGGCCGGTCGATGCACTATATGTAAATATTTAAAGCTGTGTGTTAACGTTATGCCATCACATCGTCAAGTCTTATGCGAGATGAAATCCGCACAAACGTCATTTTAATATGACGGCGTATCGTTAAAACGCAAATCGTAAGGCGCCACGTACGTAAATTAAAATATAATCGCGTGTTAAGCAAGAGTCTCTATTTCTTCCTGTATGGGCGGCGTCTGATCCGTCGCCGCTATAGCTTTGGGCGGCGCGCTCGGGTAAGGGAGCGTCTTTAATTTTCTCGCTTCGCGTCGCTGTTTCTTCTGTTGCATGACGAGACGCAACTGTTCCAGTTTGCACTTGGTCTTCGAGTTGTCCAGAGCTAGAGTTTTGGCGGTATCACATTTCTTGCACGTTTCGCCGGTGGCAGACTTGCCGGCGCACGACGTGCAAACATTGGGGTGTAACCTGGTGCACTGACAGTCGGCGTCGCAGGAGCAGGGCTTCGCCGCGGCCGTGGAGGCCGGGTGCCCGTCGCACTGCCCGTACGAGCACGACGCCTGGCTGCAGCCCGAGCACTTGCTAGACTCATCTACAGTGCTCGCTGAACATGAGTGTTTTGGTTCCTTCTGAAAGAGCACATTAACAGATTTTATTTATGAAAGAGTTCAAGAAATAGTGAAATAACTATTTTGTCAAATTAGATTGATACCGAACTATCTATTTTATTGTTTAGATATGATTTAGAACAAGATTATGTGGTAGAAAGATAGTAGTTTTTCAAATTGACATAAATTGATTCTCACCTGAGATAAAGCAATCGGTGGTGTGGCACACAGTAAATCATTCAATATGTGAATAATTGTGGAAATATCCCTCTTCGGTCGTCCGTATCTGGAAAAAATTGAAAACATAACATTATTTTACAAACATTAGTATACAAGGCCATGTTAGCTTATTCAATTTTGCAACTTTCTAAAAAGACTTTAAACAATGATTTTTTTGCTTATTTACATTTATGACCTCATTTTAGATAACATAAAACAGCTAAGTAAGAGTTAGAAATCACATTATAATGATGATTCATTGATTTGTAGTGCAAGTGCAAAATAATATTTTTTATCCTAAATAAGTAACTGTAATAAAATAACTAACTAAAGTTATAATCATAAAGTAATTTATTTTACTTACCTGTCTTGCAGAGCTGGGTTGAGCGTCCCCGAAAATGTCCCTGAATATATTCCTTTGCCATGATGCTTCATGGACTCTATCACAGCCCCAGGGCCTATCTTCGAGCGCACTGCCTCCTCAGCAGTCCGCAAGGCAATTTTATTTGTCAACACCTCCTTGGACAGTTTCTTTAACTTCTGGGTTAAATTCTTTGATGCTTCTATTAGAGCTTTGGTGTCAACAGGAGGAGTCGGTGAAGCTCTTTGAGGTTTCTTCGGTGCATCTGGTGCTTTGAAAGGCATTTGTTTTGATGTGGAAGGTGTTGCATTATCATCAGCTGGAGCGCTACTCGCTTGAGCACTACTGCTCGGTTGAAGGATAAGTTTCCTAGAATTAGTTATGTATGGATCCGTTCGGGATGTAGAAGGCTGTGCGGCATTACCATCTTGCCTTATCTGCATTCTCTTCTTATGTTTATTTACAACAGACTGCATAAAAGCTTTCTGTTTATTCTGCCCAATAGGATGTTTAAACTTTGATGTTTTATGTAGTAAATATTGGAAGCGCTTATTTTTTAGAGGTTCATTTATGCTTTGGAAAGAAGGCAACGGGCCGGTTGTAGTTTCTTGTACCCCATGACTAGTTGTAGCCAAGTTGGATATCTCTCTGTCCATCATAGACTCATCTTGTTCTTCAAAAAGGCCTTTATCAACAGCACTGTTGAAAAGATTTTCCATAGGATATTCATCAATGGTGCTCTCAGCGAGGAATGAACTTTGGTCAGTGAAGTTATCACTGTCGTCACTTAATGAGCTATCTGGAGTAAGAGATGATGTAGAAGGACACGGCTGGTCACAGATGGCACTTGTAGAAGGAATCACATCGCTACTAAGTTTACTTTGAGATAGCAAGTCTATCAAATTATTTTTTACAGTGTTAACAAGAGCAGCCTCACGGCTCTCAGAGGTAGTTTCATCAATAGGACTAGACACCAAATTCGATAATGATTTAATTGGAGACTGTTCATTTTCCAAAGATGTAGCAGATAAATCTGACAGTGAGCAGTTTGTGGTGTCCATTGATTCGTCTTTCTCATCACAAGATTCATTTTTCTCAGCATATTTTTCTTCAGCCATAGACCTGTACAAATCAAAGGCATTCTGTATCATTTCCAAGTCTTGTTTTTGTAACACATGTGTAGTGCTTTCTTGTTTTGTTTTGTCATTGTCATCAAAAGCATCTTCATTGTCCAAAGGTTTTTGTGGAGTGCTCTGAGGGCTGGGTGTTTCCTTGGCATCACATTTGGTGCGGGTCGAGGAGGAAGAGGTTTTTGTAGGAGTAGATGTGCGCAAGGAACGGGATCCTCCTGAAGAACCCGAGTTTAAAGTGGACAGTTGCAACTGAATTAGCATCATGTGGTCACCCAACCTCATGGTTAGATTCAAGGGGGACTTCCCACTCAAAAAATCATTTACTTGTGTGTCATTTAGGGACTCCAATGCTTGCATCACAGAATTCTCAGGTCTTTGACTCTGTAAACAGTATATAATAATTAATAACAATATGAAATAAAGGATCGACTGATTGGTAAATAAATGCAATAACGTTTAAAATGAAGATAAATGACTTGATTAGTTTCACATTGTTATGAAACACGTGATTATCAAGAGGTACTAAATTAGGATTTCGAAACAAAATGACGTAGGTACTCACCAAGAGGCCTGTTTCGACGCTAGGCAGAAGAATAACTCTCGATCCGTCCAGCAACCCGTTTTCTTCGAGGGTGCCATCCCTAAGTTGTCTGCGAAGACAAAACCACACATCAATATCGGAGTCAAAGGACGCGGATGCGTCATCGAATCGACGCAACATTATTTCCGTGATGTTTGACAATATAAGCTTGGCGTCTCAGTTTTACTCACCTTTCGCGATGTAGCAGGCATATCCGATCTTTTGACACTTTTAGTTTCTTGGACACAACTTTCTTGAGGTGCTCCACTGTATTTTTACCGTTCAAACTGATTGAGAAGTTACCACCCGTTGTCGTTTGTATATTCAGCGTTATGTCCGAGGTTTGAGGCGAGCCACACCCGTATACTTCTGTTCCTGTAGCACGTTCCATATTTTCCACATAAATTGCACTAGAATTTCCACTTTATCACTATTTTAATGGCGCAAGGCTTATCTTAGATTACACAGCTATTTTATTGCAGAATAGAAGTAACAGGGTCACACGCCAGACCCCCAGATTTTGATGTGGCCCGACGGTGTGACCAGTCGACTTCGCGATATCCCGTTAACTTTTTTTAATACAACAGCTGATGATGCAAAGTGCTACTCTTTGTCGCTCCGTTTCATTTTTTTATTGTTGTAAAGGTTGGTTTTATGACTATTTTCACAATTAAACCAATAAATCAGAAGTGTCTTTCAAAAATATGCTAGATTTTCGTCATTTTAGATGCATATAATTTAGAAATCATGTTAAAATTAAAATATTTTCATTGGTATCGCAGACACATTCTTCCACAAATACGTGAATTGAAGTGGTAATGTCATTTTACGCCACACATATGACGACGCAAGCTGGCTTTTTGCGGGAACTTTCAAGTTTGTTGTTTCTACGAAATTGACTCACTTCACTACGCATGACTGACGGTGACGACATTGGAATCATAGACTAATATACTATATCTATGATTGGAATAATTTCCGCACATAAACAAATCCATAATATTTGTGCATCAGCCATTTTTTAATTTCCTTGGGCACAGGCCTTCGATAAGGATGCGGGCCACAAGGATGCGATACACCACACAAGCCACAACCTACCACGCGGCCCCAATGCGATTTGGTGGGTGTTATCAAGTCGACTGCAAAAATGCAGCCGGGACCATCAGTTTAACGTACCTTCGGACCGAAGTACGGAAAACGCCATACATGATATCATACAATATACTAGACGTATGTTAAAAAAATATATATGAAAAAAGTATATTGTATGATATCAAGTATGGCGTTTTCGCGAGGCAGGCGGTATGAGTGTTCATCGGCCATAATTTAGTCTACATAGGTTTTATAAATTTTTCGATTTTACCATCAAGTTTGCACAATTATTTCTTAAATTCTTTGTATGGTATATGGCACTAGGTATGTAGGTACGTACGTTTGTGCCGGAGGTTTTTAGTAGGTATTCCCTCCTCCCGGGATCCCACCGAACCACTTGGTTGGTTGGGATCACGGGAGGCAGTCGTGGAGCTGCAACGCCGAAGTTGCGGTCCCCTCCTGGCGAGTCCCACATGCCCCCTTCTCGATCACCTGCGGGAAGGGAAGCGCGTAAACGCGTTTTCCTTCGGCATACCAAAAAAAAAATGTATGTACGTACGTACCTACCTACAGCACAGTCAGCACCTATATGATTATGGAGACATCCAAATAATATATTTAGGTAGGTACCTAATATAAACATCTAACTGATTATGATGCCTCCATAATTTATATATGTCGCCCCGTCGCCGACTGTTTATTTGTATTAATGGTAAATATTACAAGTGATTTAAGTATACAAAATAAAACAAAAAGTGATCCTCAACCCATTTTTATTGAACCAGCGCCACAATAGGTATAATATAGACAACAAAATCAACAGCTATCACAGAGACTTTCACAAAAACAACATTCTTCATAAATAAAATAGTAGCATTCGACATCGATAATGGCAACATCGGAAAGTGCTTTATCGTTTTCAAGGTACGAGAGCTAGTATGTAGTACTAGGTTAGGTAAGTCACCACTCTTTGAATTCACATGGGAGAACGCTCACGAGCAACTTTTGTCTCCGCAACTATATTGCCTTTATCATGGTTTGTATGAAAAGTTGCCGACTGTCGTCGTGTCGCTACGTGTGCGCGCTTTCATACAAACCCCTACACTTGATGTGAGAGACGAAGTAGTTGCGGAGACAAAAGTTGCTCGTGTGCGCTGGAGCTAAATCATTAAAAGATTATTTTAGCAATTTACAACAGAAGTGACCAACTTCAGAGCGCTACGGTACATAACGAGGTATTTTAATCTGTAATGCCATACATTCTCGAGTGAAGTTGCCGCAGATCACTTGTCTATTGTCAATTTAATCGCATTGTAACTACAGAGGCGCGTTCCAAACCTACGCTCCAAGCGCAACCCAACGCTCTAACGGTGTTCCAAACATTAGAGCGTGACGTTCGGTTGACACAACCATCCCGTTCCAAACGTCAGAGCGTTGCAACTTTTTAACCATCAAAATGGATGGTTGTAGAACGCTCTGACGTTTGTCTATAGAGAAAATGTCAATGTCAATTGACATTATTTTGTATTTTGATGTTTTGAGTCTAAAGCCGCGATTACATATTCCAATCTAGCATACCAATTTAGAGTTGCCACCCGTATAATAAGTTAATTTTTTACAAATAACGCAAAGGTCAACATTATTTATGTTTTTTTTATTTTCAATTCTCATCTCCAATCTTATACAGCTTGACCATAAAGAGTTGACAAAAATTGAGGGCGCCACTTTCTATGTAAACACGTCAACATCACGAATAATTTGGCAACACTGACTATATTTTGTACTGAAAAATTTTAGTTCCATTTTATTTAATTTCATCTCTTTATGGCCAAGCTGTACAATGTTTATCTTTTCGTTATAGGGTAAATTCACTTTTAAAATCGAACTTATTATACAATATTTTATTGTCAAGTACGAGTGGCAACCCCAAATTGGTATGCTAAATCGGCGTATGTAATCGCGGCTTAATTCTTAAAATAATCATGGTAGATCCGCAAAAAACGGATTTTATTTGATTTAGAATAAAGAAAAGCTTAAATTATTCGAATTCCAAATGGAAAATGAAGACTTTGTATTGACATTGAGTTAAAAAACAACCAAACAACCGCGCTCTAAGGCTCTGAAACGCAACCCAGTGCGTTTAGCTTTTGCTTGGAGCAGACCAAGATAACTATAAATAAAATAATATAGATATAACTAAAAAAACAGGAGAACAATAAAGTTCAAAATAGCAAACCGGGCCTAGATTCTTCTAATGTTAACGTAACAATGGTGTCTTTATGGTTTTTCAGTAGTATTGATTTTTGTGTTATTATTTAAAAAAACGGTGTCAAAAAGCACTACTATTGAAACACAATTGAGACACAATTGCGACATTAACATTGGCAGAATGGAAAAATAGTTTCAATTCAGTAGTTCTGAATTTCGAGTTAGTAGATTATTTACTACTTGGAATATAAGAGTATTTTAAGCGACACGTTTTCCCGTTTATTCCCAGTAGTTCCTTTTGAAAGTTCCTTGAATGATACTAATGGTACTTTTTCTTCACACTAGTTCCTTTAATCATTTCGAAGGGAACTACTGAGACTTTACGTCCGGGGGTCAAGTCTGCTAATGATTTCGTCAAAATTGTAGTTCAATGGTGTTTGAATGGTAATGCTTTTTGACACAGTTCTTGTGTCTTAAACCCAAAACTGAAACACATTGTGTTTCTTAAACCCAAAACGGAAACATATTCCGTGTTATTACAAAAGTTTTAAACACTGTTTAACTAAACACATGCTTAAATGGGATGCTGTCTCTGTCAAACAATATTGTCAAAAAAGTGACAGCATCACATTTAAACAGGTGTTTAAAAATGTTTTGTAATAACACGGACAGTGTCTTGATTGATTTTTGGTTTAAGAAACAAGAACTGTGTTAAAAAGCATTACCATTCAAACACCATTGAACTACAATTTTGACGAAAACATTAGCAGACTTGACCCCCTGGTTTTGCGTAAAATACTCTTAATTTGAATAGTTTTATAATTATAACCATTATACTAAGCATTTTATAAGTAAACAAAATTTGATAGAGGTCTGCCTATGTTGACAATAATTATTATGGTCTATTATCTTAAAAATAAAAAAACATACGACTTTAAACTATCTAAAAACTGTGTACCTATATCCCGATTTAATACTTACATAGTAAAATCATCTTAAAATATAAGTAGTTTAGGGAAATCCTACAAATTTTACTCTATGCTATAGTTTAAGGATAAAATTCTTCAGCAATAGACTTACCAACAGTCAACATTAGATCCTGTGTATAAATAATAGAAACTCAAAAATATATCTAGCGCCCAAATATTATAATAAATTGGTTAAACAAACGAGCATTAGCATTTTCATATTATCACATGAGGTATTATAAAATCACATTTAATTATTCAATATTGTTTTTAAAAACAATCGTAGACATAAAGTACGCATTCTGAATTGAATACAGTAATTTAGTTGTGTAAATTCAATATATTAAAATAGGTATATATTAACATTAGTTTTAAATATGTTTGAAATAATAACATAATTTTTACAACTGATTTGGCTACTAAAATTTATTTCAATGTACAGAGATGTTGAAAAGAAGATACTTATACCTACTTAGTTTGTTTACATTAGTACGCGACTAACTCAGTCGAGCCAGCGCGCGAGGGATGTCGTGTGTCGGTTGAGACAGAGCTATACTACAGAAAGAGAAAGTGCATACAATAAAAGGCACGCAGCAAGGGGCCATCCATAAATTACGTAACATGAGTTTCATGGTTTTTGACCCCCTACCCCGTCCTTGTCACAGCTGGACACATTTGTGAGACCCCCCCCTCCCTATTGTGACGTCACATATTTTACGGGAGACGTTATTTCTCCGAAACTGTTCACAGCTGCGTTGGAGGACATCTTTAAGCTCTTGGACTGGAAAGGACTCTGCATCAACATTAATGGCCAGTACCTAACACACCTTCGTTTTGCCGATGATATAGTCCTTATGGCTGAGACCATGGAAGACCTGAACACAATGCTCGAAGATCTCCGTAGTGCTTCCCAAAGAGTGGGTCTCAAGATGAACATGGATGAGACGAAAATTATGTCAAATGCCCATGTTGTACACTCTCCAGTTCATGTTGGGAACACTACACTTGAAGTTGTTGACCATTACGTATACCTAGGACAGGCAATCCAGTTAGGTAAGTCCAACTTCGAGAAAGAGATCTCTCGTCGAATCCAACTCGGGTGGGCAGCATTCGGGAAGCTTCGAAAAATCTTCGCGCCCGACTTACCTCAGTGTCTCAAGACGAAAGTCTATGAACAGTGTGTGTTGCCAGTGATGACTTACGGCAGTGAAACGTGGTCGCTAACTATGGGTCTCATAAGGAGGCTCAAGGTCACCCAGCGTGCAATGGAGAGAGCCATGCTCGGCGTTTCCCTGCGTGATCGAATCAGAAACGAAGAGATCCGCAAGAGAACTAAAATAACCGACATCGCTCGAAGGATTGCTCAGCTGAAGTGGCAATGGGCGGGACACACAGCGAAAAGATGGCCGTTGGGGCGGAAAGGTTCTGGAATGGCGACCGCGCACCGGACGGCGCTCCGTGGGTAGGCCCCCGACAAGGTGGACCGATGATCTGGTGAAGGTCGCGGTGCGCCGCTGGATGCCGGCAGCGCAGGACCGATCGTCGTGGAGATCCATAGAGGAGGCCTATACCCAGCAGTGGGTGTCGTGCGGCTGATATGATGATGATATTTTACAATTTTACATCTAGAAATAATTATTAAATTAAAAAGCAGTTCAGAAATTTGTTTTATTTCAATTTAAATGATTTTGAAATGTGACGTCACGAAATTTAGGCCCCCTCCTAGCCTCCCAGCCCCTTGTCACATTACGTCGACCCCCTCCCTCGCCATTAGCGTGTGACGTAATTTATGGATGGCACCTAATGTGCAGTTTGAAATTGTACTTTATTATTATTAGCGAGAGTAGTTTATTATTTGATTAACCTCGCGCAGAAGGACTTCTAGTTTCTGTACTTATTTGATTGTCCTCACACAGATGGACTTCTGTACGTTTAGTACAATATTATATACATATATTGTGGCCAGGATATGTACTTTCTTACGAGAGTTAAATAAATAAAATAGTTATTAATAAATAATTTATTATTATGTTGTATAAAAAAATAGATATAAATAATTTGAATATTAGGTATCACGCTATAACCTATACGCTGTTAAAAATAAAATTTCAACATTGAAACTTTTTGAGCCAATTCTAATTTTTAATAGGGAATATTATATATTGTACGTATAATATTATTTGTCATTGTTTATTTAAATAGTTATAATTAATTATTCTATGTTTCAAGTTGACTTTCTTTCATCTTAATTATTTACTTGAATGGTAACCTTTGTTGTTTAAATATCAATTGAAAGTAAGTATAGTATACAATATACATTGCAGTTATTATAGGATAAAAAAGGTTTAAATGAAGAAAAAAATATGAATTGCCTGCTATACTACAATTACAATGTTTTCTTTTTGTAATAATGCATTGCACACTGATCGTACGATTATGGACCTTACCGGCTAACCTTCCGAACTTCGGCAAATCTGCCGGGCTTCAACTTAAAACTGATACATGAACATTTTCTATTAAATTATTTATCTTAAAACTTTTTCGTAAATTCGTATTGTACGCACGACAGCACGCTAGGTTAAACAGTTGAACTACGAAAACAGCTCTTATTACGTACGGCATAAAGGCTTTCTCAAGGTCAACATGTAGTCTGATGTACTGCTGACTGTACTATTTGCCGAAGTTATTTGCAATTGGAAGATATCGATGTTCGTGTGACATCATGAATCGGGTTCGCCATTTTGGCCTGATTGAGGCTCGATTCATCTGTATTAATTTGAAGCCCGGCAGTCTTGCCGTAGTTTGGAGCGTTACATGATCTTTTAAGACCTTCAAAGCAATCAACAGGTAACCTCTTTATTCTCTGATAATCCACTTAAACATTTACGGCCTTACCACAAAAGATCTTAAAACACTGTTTAGCTAAAACACTGTTTAAGTGTGATGGTGTATCTTTTAAATAATATTGTCAAAAAGTGACAGCATCACATTTAAACAGTGTTTTAGCTAATAACTTGTTAAACAGTGTTTTGTGGTAAAGCCGTTATTTACTAACTATTACAATCCGACTCCAACCCGATTACGATCCGACTGCGATCCGATCACGAGCCAAACTCGAGCGTCTCGTTGTCGATGGGCTCGAACTTGTACCCCCCGCGGCCGTCCATCTGCAGGTAGTGGTCGTGGTGCTTCCACAGAGACTTGCGGTGCGACACCGTGAATAGGGAGATGCCCATCTGTCGACACAACAAACAATTTGACTAACGAAATAAAGACACAGACAGATACTTCGATCAAGAATACCCTAGATGTCCGGTCAGAGTCTCAAATAGCGTCCCACTTACAAACTGGGCGCTTATTTTGCACAAAGCAGGGCTCCGTCACTCCGCGCGTGAGTATTAAGCGCTCGGCGTCCTCTGAGAGGACAAATTTCATACATCAGAAAAGATAAGACCTACGCGATAGAAAGAGAGACAACTACCAAGTGCATGTTTTGGAGCGAAGGGAGCGCTGTGCAACCTGAATTGCACTTTATTATGTGGAAGCAAGAGTCGCAATTTATTTAAACGATTTTGCAGAGTGCAACTTCTGTACGCTAGTACTATTATCTATTCTGTGCACAAAGTAAGTGATAAAAGATGATGTGGTCTAAAATCCCCTTTTTATATTTAGATATACTTAAAAAATAACCGTGTATAGAAAATATTAAAATGTATGAAACAGCAGATTTTTTTCGCGATTTCAGAGTTGGTCCCATAGTAAAAGTTGTTCAGTTTGATGGTCCCTGTCTACCATATTCGGCATTGAGGGTATTTTTGTAACACGTTGTATTTTGTGTATGTCTATTTTTTTTCAAACTTTTTGGTCTGTTATTGTAACATTTTCGTGTGGTTACGAATGTACGCACCTCTTTGCAGTATTGGTACATTTGCCCTTCGACGTCCACGGAGACTGCGCTCGTGCATTCGTCGAGGATCGCGAACTGCGGCTCGTGGTAGAACAATCGTGCCATCTGTAAGCAATACATAAAAAAATATTGTAATACACAAGTAATAACACACACAAAAAATATTACACCATCTTTACATCCAACATTAAATCGACATTATTTGCATTCTTTATTTCCTTAAAAATATTGAATCCAGATTGACACGAAGTTTTGTTGTTTCTTAAAAAAAAGTAAAGTATAATATACTTCGTTTCAATGATCGAACTCCTACTGACTTATTATTAAACGAAGAGCGTGTGTTAATGAGTGGTGTGTGTAGTTTGTGTGAGCATGTGTTAATAGTGAGTGACGCGTGTAGTATGCTTTACCGCAATCCGTTGCTTCTCTCCACCAGACTTCTACTGCGTCCTAGGTCCTAGCCGTTGTCTCTCGCGATTAAGTACGCCAGTTGTGCAACTATAGAATGGTGCCATTTCTATAGCGAATGTCGTGTGTAGTATGTGTTAATAGTGAGTGACGTGTGTAGTGTGTTTTACCGCAATCCGTTGCTTCTCTCCGCCAGACAGCACGTCCATCCAGTCTTCGACGGCGTCCCAGCTTGTCTCTCGCGATTAAGTACGCCAGTTGCACCATTTCTATAGTGAGTGCCGTGTGTAGTACGTTTGAGCGTGTCTTAATAGTGAATGACGTGTGTAGTGTGTGTGAGCGTGTGTTAACAGTGAGTGACGTGTGTAGTATGTGTGAACGTGTGTTAACAGTGAGTGACGTGTGTAGTATGTGTGAGCGTGTGTTAACAGTGAGTGACGTGTGTAGTATGTGTGAGCGTGTGTTAACAGTGAGTGACGTGTGTAGTATGTGTGAGCGTGTGTTAACAGTGAGTGACGTGTGTAGTATGTGTGAGCGTGTGTTAACAGTGAGTGACGTGTGTAGTATGTGTGAGCGTGTGTTAACAGTGAGTGACGTGTGTAGTATGTGTGAGCGTGTGTTAACAGTGAGTGACGTGTGTAGTGTGTCTTACCGCAATCCGTTGCTTCTCTCCGCCAGACAGCACGTCCATCCAGTCTTCGACGGCGTCCCAGCCGTTCTCTCTCGCGATTAAGTACGCCAATTGCACCATCTCTAAGCATCGCGTTAACTGAGCGTCTGTTCGACCGCGACGCACCATTTCCTCTCGCGTTTGTGGGTATATGACCTGTTAAACATTATTCCTATTAATAATATAAAGAGAAGAGCTCAGTGAAGAGCCTAGTCACAAAATAGAATAGAACAGAAAGCCGCAAGCGCAATAAAACAATGACCACTTTTCGGATACTGCTAGAGATGATGATATAAGGTTCCAGTTAAAGGAGCAAACTATAATTAGGTCAAATAATTATTTTGTTTTATACAAAATATTATCCATTTATTTTTTTCCCGTCAGAAAATACGTGTTACAAAAAACCCCTCAAGTAGATACTAGATAGGGACCATCAAACTGAATTTACTATGGGACCAACTCTTTAATTTAGAAAACAAAATCAACTGTTTCATACAAAAATTAATAACGAAAATATCAAAATGTAAAAAACGGCTGATTTTTTTTCTCGATTTCAGAGTTGGTCCCATAGTAAAAGTTATTCAGTTTGATGGTCCCTACCTACCGTATTCGGCTTTAAGCGTTTTTTTGTAACAAGTTGTATTTTTTTCTTACTTGATCTCTTAAAGTTCCCAGTGTCATATACGGCCTCTGTGGCACGTAGAACAGCTTCCCTTTGGGCGGTTTGGTGAGGGTCCCCGCGAAGATGGGCCACAGCTCGCCCAGTTGACGGAACATTGACGACTTGCCGCAACCGTTCGGGCCACAAACTAGGACGTTCATGCCTGATCTGTATCATAAAAAAACACCGGTCCAAAAATTTATGTAAATTGTAAATTACAACTACTGATTTGTAGATACAATATTGTAATCGAAATTTACATGCATTTTCTACATAATATGTAAACGTTTATTGAACAGCATTTATAATGGGGTTGGTAAACTTTTCCAAAACTGTTGTGAATTATATATTTTCTGGTAGCTTTTGGCTTTGGAGTCAGGAATAACAAATTGCGGAATTATATAATGCTTCATTTTAATTTAAATAAATTTTTTAATTTACAGCATAGTACAATAAATCACTATTACGGCTGTATGCGTAGGTTATGCCTTTGCTCCAAAGACTTTCTATGTTGTTGCTCAAAACAAAAAAAAACAAAGGTATGATTACTCTTTATCACTGTCTGTCAAATCTGTCAATCAGTTTTTTAAATCAGTAAATGCAAAGGAACTTCGTGTTCAGCCGTATGTTTGATATTTTATCGCGATAATAATATAAAAAAACATATTTAGTTTACAAGGTAAAATAAAAAAATCATAATATTATTTTCTTTATTCTTCAAACTTGTGCTATCAAAAAAAAATATAAAACAATTCTCTTCGAAAAAGTTTACCAACCCCATTGTAATATTTGTAAGATTTTTACTTGTAAAATTCTTACACAATTGTAAGGTTTATTGAACAGCACATGTCATACAACTTGACAAATATGTCACTTATTGACAAATTTTTAGGATTGTAAGTTTTATTGAATAGGGCCCAGCACAACTGCTCTGTGGCGCTGTCCAATCGGATACTTTTGGAACTGCACATATTAGTCCGTTTCCCAGTTAGCTCGTCGCTTTGCGTGGACAGGCTGTTGTGTTGTGTTTGTGTGTTACGCAGAAAAAATAAAATACATTTGCCAATTTATAGATGCGCGTACGCCTCACGATGAACGGACTGTCATACTGAACATCGAAGTTCAAAATATCGATGTACTGCATGCAGAAAGTATAGAAGTCTGAATTACGTGAGTTATAGTATAAAGTATGCTATTACGAAGTACATTATTGCGAAAGTTTACGATTGTGATGTGCGGACTATGACATGATCAAATCGTCGAATGATGATGATAACATCTATCGAGAAAAAAATCGCGCGTTAAAAGCTTGATAATTTTGTATGGGAATCAATCACTGAAATGCGAAGTGACTGAATGGGAATGCATACTGATGAACTAAAAGCGTTTGATTGGTTGTTTCAAATGTCAAATGCCATTTCTGCCATATTTTAACCAATCAAAAGTATTGATAGCGGCCGGATCGTCGCTGGCGCCACCTGTGATTAGCTTTGCGTTGCCATCCCCATGGAGATTTCCCATACCAAATGTGCCCACCGACCTGACTTCGAAGGACAGCTCCTTGATGAGCACGTCCCCGTTGGGCGTCACGAGCGGCACCTGCTCGAACCGGATCAGTTTGTCCTGGTAGATTATTCGCCCGGCGCCCGGCGCCATCAGCTGAGGCACTTCTGAACAAAATGGAACAACTATTGCAATATCTTTATAAAGATAAATAGTTGGAAATATCAGTATTTGAAATAGTGGCTGAAACTCTGAAAACAAATTGGGTAAAACGTCGCAAGTGGCGATAAAGTCGAGCCGAAGGAGTCTCGACAACTCAACAAAAACCGGCAACAGTAATGACAAGGTTGGTTATTGCGAGGAGGCGGCAATGCGGGCGCGGTATAGTTCTGGGTCATATTTTTGAAATCACTCGGCTGGCGTCGTTGAAAGTGAAAGTGAAATAAGCTTTATTCAAATAAACTTAATTGTTAAGTACTTTTGAATCGTCTATATTTTCCTACCACCCGTTCCAGACTTTTTTAGCTGACAAGAAGAACGGGCGCAAGAAACTTATCAGCTGTAACAGCCATAAGTAACGATATTTACAAACTTGAATATATCGTTACCAGGGTAACATAACATAATTACAACAGGGTGACAGAATTATTGGCAACAACATAGACTTATTATATTACTTCAATAAAGTTCTTATATTAGCAAGTTATGTGTTACATCATTTCCACGCATTTTGATCTTTAAGATAATCGTCAACTTTATAATAACCTTTACCCATGAGCGTTTTTTTAACATGGTTTTTAAATTCATGCAAAGGAAGATCAATCACTTGTTGTTCTCATTCGACATAGCAAAATCCGTATTTTTGAATCGTTCCGAAATCCGAAAAAGACAGTAAAATAGACTTTCCATACAAATGTCTGAACAGCTGATTGAGTTTATTATGGAAAGTCGATACTTTTTATTTTTCGGAAAGTAGTAGAAGAAACGTTATCGTATAATTATGATATTAATAATCTAGTCCTGAGAGGTTCTTGGTGTTTTACAAATAACTCTGTATACGTGTGCGTTGGACAGCTGACTATTTTCTTGCTCAGATTAAATTGGTCCTATAGAGAAAGTTGTTCAGTTTGATGGTCTAAGCTACACCACAAAATTTGTCGAGTGTTTTCGTTTTCAACCTGTATAGCTAGCTCCACTCACCCCCTCCCTGCGTGTTCCTGTCCACCATAGTCCGCTGGTACTGCCCGCGGTATACTTCGTCCAATACCCTGCGCAGTTGCGTCACGCGCGCCGTCAAACCGGCCAACTTGTTCAGTTCTCTACCGGACAGCACTAACCGACCGAGGCCTTCCGCCATTTTTAATAACATCCGACCGTAGGTGTAGTAATGCTGAAAAATACATTTATCAGTTATTTCAGATGAGATCGTGACTTGTCGACACTCTACTCGCGATGTCTGTCTCGCTTACATCAGCGCGGTGTGAGCGGGACAAACATCGCGCTAAACCAATAAAGGGTTGACAGAATTTTGTCGTGGTGCGAGCTGGCTTACTAATTTTAGGTGTGTTCGCGGTTCGCGAATCTTTGTCGTGCTTTTTTGGCAATGCTGATGCGAAATAATAAAGTATAAAACATTTGAGGCTCAGAAGAAACCATCTTTAGAAATTCAATTATTTGTGTTGGTTATAACTCCCAAAAACGCAGCCCACTATGAAAGTCCCCCACGACTTGTCATACAACTTGACATTTAGTATCGCGTGATTTGTCAAACGGCATGTACCACATTTCAGCTTTGTTATTGTATGACGTGCTACATCCTCAGGCTATACCTGAGGATGTAGCACGTCATACAATGACAAAGACCAGGGCGCCACTTGAGCTATTTAGGGACCTTAATACCTGTGTGTTATTAGTTTATTGCTTAAATACAATGCAACACAAAAGTTTAAAGTGTATATAATATAGTTTTACCCTAAATCTGTCGTTTTCTGTGCCCGTCGTGAGTAGGTTGTGGTGCTTCGCGAAGAATGGTCGTGACACGGCGTAGAAACCAACAGTGATCGCCACATCTGTGACAAACAAACATTACTTTTGAAAGCCCACATTTTTTTACTTATACAGGTGGACGAATAATTAGAAACACCAGTAAATTTTCATACAAACGAGGTATCTTTAAAGACTTGGTTCTCCGCCATTAATTGATCGAACTGTGATCTGATGATGGTTGTCCAGGGAGTGAATGGAGGAGATCCAGATCGCTATACACATCTAACTAATCAGCATTCTAAGATATCATATCATATCAGATCACATCTCGTTCAATCCCTAGCGGGTAACCAAGGCTTCAAAGTTCCTCGTTTGTATGAAAATCAATTTCTAATTATCCGTCTACCACTATATATTAAAAAACTATAAATTAACGATAGAATAGCAACTTTATTGCTTAGCTCATAACACTCACATTTGGCGACGATGTTGTCTATCAAGCCCATAGCAACTCGGAAATTGAGGAAATTCCTTAGATGCCTTGTTAGTTTGTAGAAGCTCGCTAGAAGAGTCAACTGTTCCCTGTGGTTGCCCTGGAAAATCAATACATTTTTTCTAACTGAATTTCAACTTTAACTCCAACACTTAAAGTTCAATATCATCGATGATTATTGTTTAATTATTTCATGGTTCAATAATATTTTAAAAATCTTCTAATTGATTAAAATAAAGTTGTGCGAGAAACAAACCTGGTAGAAAGCTATTTCCTCAGAATTAGTAATAAGCCTAGCGTTGACATATCTAAATTCTCCTTCTAATTTTTGCTCTTGAACAGTCATCTTAGCTGTAAAATTAAAATACATAATTAAAAAGATAATTAACACATAAAATACAAGGTGAGCACAGTATTCAGTCGTCTCTCAAGGTCACATAATTGTTAGTTGTAGTTAGTTCATAAATATACACTGCTTAAAAAAAATAAGTGCCATCATATGATTTTCCATACAAAAGAGCTAAGTTCTGAAAGGTATTTTTTCTGATTTTAATCTAATTTTATTTGAATTTGATATTGTCCGAAAGTTGTAATAGTCAACTTACTGACTTTACTATAATTTCTCCTATTCGCCGTGTGCCAGTTAGAATATAAAAAGAACACGTATTTTTGTATGAAACTCCAATTTCATTTTATTCTGACACACGGCGAATAGGACAAATTATATTATAAGCAAAAACAATCTTATTTTGCCCCCACTCCGTCCAACCACTATAAATAACGTGCACAACGCCAAGCGGGCTCACTTTGCTCTTGGCATTTGGCGCGGACGGATCCCTGCTCGAGTTGCTGTCGGGTGACGTTTTATTCATTTTCCTTCTTAAAAGTGTTATCAGTGTTAGTTTATTGGTTTAAATGTGATTAGTGTGAGTGAGCAATCTTTTAGTTTTGAAATTATTAATAAAGCAGTCGTTTCAATGGTAATTTTGTTAATTCTCATCATAAAAAGATAATTACAGTGTTTAGTGTTCTTTTGTGTTTTTTTTGGTCTTTTTCACTTCTGGTGCTAAAATCAGAAGTGGGATAAAGAACCTGTTTAGATAAATCAGCCCACCTGTAAGTAAATTTTATTTTGAGGTTAGATTGCTTACTCACATTTTCATATTTATTTTTGTTCGTGTATTTTTTGTGCATTAAGTAGTTTAATATGGTCCGATCAGGATCATGCAGCCGTCAAAGGCAAAGTACTCGGAGTGTCTCGAGCGGTCGGATAGATCTAAAAATCGTCGTAATCATGATTCGCATAGTAAAATCTAGTGATCGTAGCCGAGGTAGCTCGAGACATTCTCCGATTAGCCAGAAACGGCGACGTGATCTTCGCAGTAATTCTCGTGGCCGTGATCCGTCTGGTTCGAGCAATAGGCAACGACGCCGCTTGCGTCACGCGGATAGAAATCGTTCTCGAAGTGTCTCTCGTGTTCGGTCGCGATCACGAGGTAATACTAGGAATAACGTTCGTAAATCTCGATCTCGCTCGCGTCGTTCCTCGCTTCATCGAGGCCGCCGTCCGCATAGTAGACCTAGAGGCCCGGTGACCAGGGGGCTTACCATCAGCAAATAAGAAACCGTTCAGTTCAAAAGCAGGCCTTAAACAGGACTGTTTAAGGCCAGCTTTCATACTAACCGTTGAGGTCATAGTACGAAAAAGTAATGCAGTTCAATATAAGCCCTGCTATAAGAGCTCATAGTAAGGCCCCTGAACGCTGAGTCACGCGCGAGCCGTTCTATTGAATCTGTCGCTCCACCCTCTGAGGCGTCTACCCTCGCTCACGCTTTGATGCAAGCCATAAAAACGCTACAACCGACAAAGGTCTCAACACTATTACGTATCTAATTTCGACCCATTAATAAATAACATCGAAGCGTGGTGCGAGGAGGTGGACCGCGCCAGGGACGCGAACTGATGGAGTGATCACGAGTGCTTGTCCCGCGTGGCCTCTTGCCTTAAGGGTGATGCTAAGGTTTGGTTGGGCGAATGGGTGACGAATGACAGGACGTGGTCCAATTTTAAAAGGGAGTTCAAACCCCTTTGCCCAAGCAAACTAGACTACGCAAATATCTTGTTTGAAGCGATGAATTCGACTTCAGATAAATACGCTACGTACGCAGAATACGCGCGTCGGACTTTATTACGCCTTAGAGTAGTTCAGGGACTTAGTGACGAGTTGAGAACGCTTATCGTCATTCGTGGTATCGATAGTCCCCAAGTTCGCGCAGCTGCCGCCAACGCCGAGTTGACGCCAGATAACATTGTCTCTTTTCTATCGATTTACACAAAGCCGAGTAGGATTAGGACCGATAAGTCCGTTAATTCCAAAAAACCTATTCATCACGGTTCGAACGTTCGTTTTGGCCCCAAGTGTTTTAATTATGGTTTGAGAGGTCACCTTGGTAAAGATTGTAAACGTCCTAAATCAAATGCTGCTCCTGCCCCGCAACCGGGCGTAAGTAAGTCATGTACATTCTGTAAGAAGCAGGGACACACAGAGGATACCTGTTTTGCGAAAGCACGATCGGAATCTCGCAATCCGCGTAACGTTAACCTTTGTTCTCATCCAACGGATTATAAAAACAGTAACGACGTAACTACCGCGGTTATAGATGGCATACCGGTTGATGTACTAATTGATAGTGGTGCCCTCGATGTGTCCCTGATTTGTTCAGATGTCTTAAAATATATTTCGTGTCAACCAAAGTTAAGACGTTGCGTTTTAAAAGGTATAGGTGACAAAGAAATTGTAACTTCCACTTACGTAACTGTTACCATAGAATTTAGTGATATCTCCATCAAGACCGTTTATGAATACCTACTCCTATCATAATAGGCACAGATGTCTTAAATCGCGACGGTATTTAATTACTTACGTGAGAACTAAGGATAGGCAATACCTTACGCATGCTAACAGCCGTACCTGTGTTAATTCTGTCCAGTCGCAGGACAAGCTTTCGGTGAAGACGCCTCTTCAAGGCAATAATTTAGATAAGCTTACGTTAGTGATACACGAGTTTTCGGAATTTTTGATATCTAGTACCGCTGCAACGACCGTAAAGACGGGCGAAATGGAGATCAAGCTCACTAGTCCCGTACCAGTGGTATACCGGCCGCACAAGCTCTCCTATCAGGAAAAACTTCGAGTTAGGGAAATCACTAAAGATCTTTTAGACAAAGGGGTGATTATGATTAGGCGGTCTAACTCCGAGTTCGCTAGTCCAATTATACTAGTAAAGAAGCGTGACGGTTCTGATAGGTTTTGCGTCGATTTTAGGGCACTCAACCGAATCACAGTGAAGGACCCCTAACCTTAATTGACGATCATTTGATAGCTTGGGCAGCTACAAATTTTTCTCCAGCTTTGATATGGCTACTGGGTTCCACCAGATTCCTTTGAAAGAAAGCAGCATCCACCTTACTGGTTTCGTCACGCCCGAAGAGCATTTCGAGTATACCAAAATGCCCTTTGGATTAGCTAATTCACCGATCGTATATCAGCGCATCATAAATGATACCTTGCGAGAGCTTATAAATGAGGGTAATGTGCTGGTCTACGTCGATGACGTGCTCCTTTTGAGTAACACCATTGACGAGGGCATTTGGTTGCTCCGTAATGTGTTAGGCACCCTCACTCAAGCAGGCTTTTCCATTAACCTTCAGAAGTGTTCTTTCTTGGTGATCGAGGTAGAATATCTAGGCAGGGTAGTAAGTCAGGGTCAGGTTAGGCCGAGCCCTCGTAAGGTCGAAGCCCTAGCTAACACCACCCCTGTCATACGTTCGCTGGTGCGAGATATAGCAGTTGAAAGCTCAACACCCAACCGTGAGGCTCTCCGTGAGATCACCAGGGGCAGAACGCGTCAACTGTTGGAAGACAATATGAGCAAGCAAGATGAGCGCGTTAACCGGCGAAGGCAGGCGCCACGTCAATTTAAAATTAACGACTGTGTCTTTGTAATCAAGTTCTTTCAGTCAACAGGGAAACTCGATCCAGGCATGCGCGGGCCCTACAAGGTGACTGAGGTGTTACCTAGTGGTCGTTACGCACTCCGCCTGACCAGTGGCGGCTATGGCAAAACAACGCAGGCCGCGGCTCAACACATGGTGCCGTGGCAGGGCGAGTGGTGCCCCGAATGTGCTGCGTTCTTCGAGAGCAAGTTGAGCGCTGTGGCGTTTGTCGCCTTGAATGTGTTATGTTGGGTGAGGGAAGCTATGCAACCCGAGCGTTTGTCGCTACACCCTGGCGTGTGTCGCCTTGAATGTGTTATGTTGGGTGAGGGAAGCTATGCAACCCGAGCGTTTGTCGCTACACCCTGGCGTGTGTCGCCTTCAGCTCTTGGTGGGCCCCAAGTTGCTGCATAGCTTGACCAAATTGGTTAACCTATGTTGTGTTTCTGCGCACGTGTGGAAGACGTGCGTTGACCAGCCCGTCAGACTGTGGTGCCGGCATTGGCCAGCGCAGCAGCCTCCATCTCTCAGCGAGAGAAGACACAAGATGGCTCAAAAGTCCTAGGCTTGGTTTGATATTTTTAAGAGACGTCTCTGCCTTATTTTTAGAATGATGAATGCGAAGTTTCTTTGTATGATGAGCGTGTTAGGTGAAGCATAAATAAAGTAAATGACGATCGAAAGGAAGGATATTGGGGTGTGAGGATGAATGACATTTATTGTTAAGTTGGTTATCAAACACTTATGACATATTGTTTACAGATGAAAACGAAGACGATGTTCATTCGGCGCCGACAGCATCTACCTCAGCAGCCGCACCTTCCATTCCATTGCTAGAAGATGACGTGGAAGATCTCCATACTACGCCACCAGCAGAGTCTACCTCTGCAGTTCCTTCTATGCCACTACTAGACGAGGACATGTAACCTTGTACAACCCTGAATATTGTGCCGAGGACGACACAACGTCAGGAGAGGCCGTATAAGCAAAAACAATCTTATTTTGCCCCCACTCCGTCCAACCACTATAAATAACGTGCACAACGCCAAGCGGGCTCACTTTGCTCTTGGCATTTGGCGCGGACGGATCCCTGCTCGAGTTGCTGTCGGGTGACGTTTTATTCATTTTCCTTCTTAAAAGTGTTATCAGTGTTAGTTTATTGGTTTAAATGTGATTAGTGTGAGTGAGCAATCTTTTAGTTTTGAAATTATTAATAAAGCAGTCGTTTCAATGGTAATTTTGTTAATTCTCATCATAAAAAGATAATTACAGTGTTTAGTGTTCTTTTGTGTTTTTTTTGGTCTTTTTCACTTCTGGTGCTAAAAATATATATAATCTAAAGGTCTTCCTTTAGATTACTGTACAATGTAACATGTTTTGTAAATGACCGTCTGTTGTCCAAAATAAAATAAATAAATAAATAAAAAAATATACAAGTAATGTCGGCATTTTGACTATCACAGTTTTCGAACAATATTAAATTCAAATAAAATCATATTGAATTTATCAGAAAAATACCTTTCAGAACTTTTGCTCTTTTATATGGAAAATCATAATGGTGGCTCCTATTTTCTTTTGAGCAGTATATAATTATGTATATTTTACAGTCATACGCAATAATAATGTTAACAATAGTGCGTTCTATGCCGACCCTTGTCACATTGGATCAATGTCTGTCAGACAGCTTCGACAACACTTCAAGAAATATCTTTTATTACGTAGGGCATAAAGACGGTTTCAAGGTCATGTATAGTCTGATATGCCGACACGTATATAATGATGTATATATGTTATAGTCAAACCCCGAAGTCCCGGGGCTCCTAGGTTTACCTAGTCAAACCTCAGGTTTGACAAGAAGGCTTAGTCAAAGTCCAAAACTAATAGCGTGTTTCGACTTTTGACTAATGCATTTATGGCCACACCTAGGAGAGACTAACTTGGACAGTCAAACGCTGAAACGCAATTTGATCAAATCAGGGTTTGACCAGTCAGACTTAAATTAGGTACAGAAATTGTTGTTTTGTATCTAACTTCTGAGAAAATTATGTTTTTCATACATATTTAGGTTTATTTTAGTCAAAGCTGCCTTACTCCTGTAGGTCACGTGATAGGTTAGAAATTTAAGACGATCGCGAAGGACTTTATTGTACTTACCGGTCGGTTTCCTGAGGAAGGTCAGGAACACGCCAGACGCCAACAAATATGCCACCATGATGCCTGGAGTCTGCAAATCGAAAAACAAAATGTAATGAGCTTGGGGCAGTATACTTTGGGAGTTACTTGGGAGCGAATGGCGCTGGAGTGAAAGGTTTTTTTAGCGTGGTACGCTGGAGCGAAAACCTACTGAAGTGACGAACGTAAATCAATTTGCTAGTGATGAAACTTGAAGACAAATCATCGGGGTAGGAAGGGGGGAAGTGATATATTTTTTTATAGCCCTTCAGAATAGGGATGATGACTAATGAATAATACTAATAAAAATCGTAAACATATTAAACTTTTAGAGTAGCTTGTATACCTCTTGGTTTTATATATTCCATATTATTTGTTTTATGACCCTTCAAAGTTGGGTGGACAAGTCCATTTAAAAAGTATAAAATTTATTGTGCTAAAGATAATGATGAAAAAACAATGAAAAACATCGAAAAAATGCAGAAGCAAGGTTATTTTCCATACTCTTTACAAGTAAAGAAAAAGACAGAGACAAATGATTTCGCATAACGAAGCCTTAAGAGGATTGTCAAGCAAACGGTCTCCATACAAACGGTGATAACGTTTCCCACCCTCTAAACCTTAACCTACAGTAATTAATTTTTGGTATTTTTTTGAAATGCCTAAATACTAGGGCTGTACGTTTTGATTTTTTAAATAATAAATGATACCTTTAATTAATCCGTTAAATGTATAGCAAATTTGTGTAAGAAACCATTTTGATAAACACAATATTTAATATAGCTGCCGAACAAATTTCCTACGCGTTGCATACAAACTACTCAGGCGTGACGTCATAATTGAGTAGCCGTTAGTATGGAGTGCATTTGTGTGCATTTCACACTGTGATATCTCGGGCAGTTTTCATGCTAGCGAATTAATTCTTTTACCAATGATTCTTTTTTTGAGAGGTAATTTATGTGACAAAATAAAAAAAATAGTCATCATGCCTATTCTTACGAACCCTAGCAACCTCGATTTCATTATTTTCTTATGGCTGACATAAAGTATCAAATGAGGTTTAAGCACAAGGACACAAATAAATGGGTGTTTACATAAATATAAACTAACTTATTTTACTTATTGAGGAGCTCGGTGGCGCAGTAGTTTAACGCCTGGCCGTGCGAATGCGGAGGTTAAGCAACTTTTGCAAGGGTCGGTCATGGGATGGGTGACCAAAAATTTACTATCTGGAACTCCCCCGTGCTTCGGAAGGCACGTTAAGCCGTTGGTCCCGGGTGCATTGCAGTCGTTAACACCCACCAATCCGTATTGGGCCCGCCTGGTGGGTTATGGCCCATCCTCCTTATCCACCCTTAAGGAAGGCCAGATGGGGACATTAAAAATGGTTGATAATCAAACAAACTTATTTGAAGTAGGTAAAAAAAAATCTTAAAACCGTTACGTTTAAAATTCATTTTGTCCCTAAAAAGTAACATTTCAATTAGCTAAGTACTTACATAATTTATTTCTCATTAGCATAACATTATTTTGTTAAAGTCAACAGCAGTATTGATTATTAAAGTTAACACAATACACAATTACCTTTTATTATTTATATACAGTTTCCGAATCTATTTGGGTATAGTTTGTAGCCATTAACGATAAAACAAAGCCATTCTGATTGTCATTGTGTTTTTATGGGGATTTAAATTCCACACCTAAATACCTAAATAAATCACGTGAGTGCGCAACAAAAATCTAAAATGACAGATGAAGAAAACTCATCTTCAGGATCCGCATTCGGGATCAGAAAGCTGAAAGGTGCTGATGACTTCGCCAATTGGAAATTCCAAGTAAGAAACTATTTAGAATGCAAAAATTGGTGGGGAGCCGTAGAAGCTGAAAAAGTCGCTGAAACCCTAAAAGATGTAGATAGAAAAGCGCGCACCACGATCTGTCTCCTCGTAGAGCCATCATGTTTTGCTCATGTATACAATGCGAAAACAGCGCATGAAGTGTGGCACAATTTGTGTGGAGCATATGAAGATAAAGGCTGGGGACGACGCATTTCACTTCAGCGTCAATTATGGTCATGTAAACTTGAAAACTTTGAAAGTATGGAGAAGTACGTATCAAAGGTGGTGACCATAGCTCAACAACTAAGCGATATTGATGCGAAAGTTTCAGACGAGTGGATGATCTCTATTTTATTAGCCGGCATGACATCAGACTACAACCCCCTGATTATGGCCGTTGACAATAGTGGAAACGAAATCAGCTTGGAACATATCAAGACGAAACTGTTACAGGAAGCTAGTAGACAAGCCGATACAGGCGGCGAATCTGGTGAGCAAGCCCTTCTCACAACCAAAGGAAAGGGTAAAAACTTTACCCAAACGAAACCAGTAGTTTACAAATGCTTCAAGTGTCATGAGATAGGGCATAAAGCGTCTGAATGCAGAGTTAAAAATCTCAGTAAAAGGAATGCCAATGTCTGTATGAGCACAGCGGATCAGAATACCTTCAAAAAGAACAGTTGGTATGTAGACAGTGGTTGCTCAAATCTCATGACCCATGATGCGGAGAAGTTGTCTGATTACCAAAAGACCAAACGAAACTTCACAATACGAGTGGCTAATGGAGAAGAAATACCAGTTACAGGAAGAGGAAGTTATGTTGTAGAAGGTAGTGGAAATTCAAAACTTCCATTGGAAAATGTTCTACACGTACCTCGTTTATCAATGAACTTGATCTCAGTCAGTGACCTTGTTAAAAAAGAGTTCGCAGTTAATTTTGACAAAAGAGGTTGTGTTATTAAAAACCAAAAAGAAAAAGTTGTGGCAACTTGTCATGAAGTGGACGGGATTTTTCAACTTCAAGAAAAAGAGATTAACAATGTTGTCAATCTGACTTTGTCAAATGAACCTCTGTTGAATTTGTGGCATAAAAGATTAGCACATTTGGGTCAAAATTATATGTGTTCATTGAAAAATATGGTAACTGGAATTGAGTTTAAAAACGTAGAGAAATTACCACCGTGTATTCCATGCATCAACGGAAAAAGTTTTAAAGTTCCATTTAAAAACAAAGGCACCCGTGCACAAGAAGTTTTAGAAATTGTTCACACGGACATCTGCGGTCCGATGGAAGAACCATCGTTCGCTGGTTCTCGATACATGCTGCTATTCATTGACGATTATACACGTAAGACGCATGTATATTTCTTAAGAAATAAGAGTCAAACACTTGAAAAATTTCGAGAATACAGAGCAGAAGTCGAGACAGAGACTGGTAAGTCTATTAAATGCATAAGGTCTGACAATGGTAAAGAGTTCTATAACTACGCTTTCGATAAGTTGTTCAAGTCATCCGGTATAAAGCACCAAAAGACGATACCCTACACACCTGAACAAAATGGTGTAGCTGAGAGGGCGAACAGATCTATAATAGAGAAAGCAAGAACTTTGCTCTGTGAAGCGAATCTAAGCAAGAAATTTTGGGCGGAAGCGGTTTGCACCGTAGTATATCTAAAGAATCGAAGCCCTACAAAGGCTGTCACAGATAAAGTACCACAGGAACTTTGGTCCGGTAAGAAAGTAGACTTGAGTCATTTGAGAATTTTTGGATGTTTGGCGTATGCATTAAAACCCAAACAGAAAAGGCAAAAGCTTGACATGAAGACTGAAGCCTTGATTTTCATTGGATATTGTGAGACTACGAAAGGTTACCGACTGATGCACCCCCAGACAGGCAAGATAACTGTTGCAAGAAATGTAAAATTTTTAGAAAACATGTTTCCTGGTGATGGTACGAAGGTGACGAAGAACGCAGTTGTTCCTATTAACATTGAAGAGGAACGAACCGAACCTGCGTTGCTGGAGGAAGCTGTTGATATTCAGAATCACAGTGAAGATATTCAGGAACGTGATGTATCAAGTACCGAGTTTGCTACAACTGATCGAGCGCGTACTATAGAACTAAGTACTGACGACACTGTAGCAAGTACTGAGCCAAGTGAAGAGACAAGATACAACTTACGCCCACGAAATCCTGTCAACTATAATCTTTCGTGCATCAATGCTATTGCAAGCATAGACGGCGACCCAACGACAGTAGACGAGGCGCTATCAAGGCCTGATCGTGAGTTATGGCAGAAGGCCATGAACGATGAACTACAATCGTTGAAAGAGATCCAATGCAAATGGGTATTTAAAATAATGCGTGATAACGAGGGTAAGATATCTAAGTATAAAGCTAGGTTGGTAGCAAACGGATTTACCTATAACACGTAATAAGATGAACCATAATAGAATATATTGAGATAAGGTATCATTTCATTCGGGAAGCTATAGTGAAAGAGGCGGTTGAGGTGCGTTATGTACAAGAAATGTTGGCAGATATGTTAACGAAATCCAAAAATTAAATCAGCTTTAATAAGATTACCCATTAAGAGGGCGGTAATTGGTGAATAATGGGCGTGAATGGTCTAAACTTTAGGCGAATGATTCATACTTTAGGTTTATACCTATGTGTAGTGTTGTTGTATTGTTGTTTAAAGTAGTCTTATATATTTTCTTATATAATGGCGTAATCTTAACTCTTAATCGTAATTTTAACTTAAGGGTGCGTATTGTAATTTCCATGAGATGTTAAAGATTAAGATGTGTCAGATTAAGGGTGCGTGTTGGACTGGCTGGCGAGCTAGCAACTGGCTAGCAAGTGTCGCTGATGAGTGATGACATTAAAGTATAGTAATCTGTCACATTGTCAATAAAAGAAGGAAGCCAATAAAATATGTATGTCCGATCGTTGTTGTGTTTGCAATTTATATAGTATTTAGGTGAAGCACTCTGCTAATTTACAACAATTCAAGTTTAGCGTAGCGCTTTGACATTTAGTTTGTAGGTACCCAGTTCATAGTTCTAAAATATGCATAATTAATTAAATTATAAGAAAAACGGCTACTTCTGCTTCCTCCAAATATTTTCAGTAAATAATCAATTGAGGTAATAAAATAATTTTTCATTTCTCATATTCGGAAAGTGATGTATATTTGAACTGAGCAGCGGGTCCAAAACTCTTCGTTCCACCCTAGGGTGGAAAAGTAATTTAAAAATAGAACTGAATTTGGCAATGAAAAAGTTTACATCAAATGGTTTAAAAAAAGTTGCAGCCTTGTAGGGCGCATTCACGAACAACAACAAAACATGGTATAAACAGCCAGTGCAAAATTAAAAACATTGGGCGGGGAGCGGCCGGCGACGCGACGTGTTCCAAATTTAAAATAAGAAAAACTATAAAATATTGGAGGGAGACTTACCTAACTCTGTGACTTTGAGCTGTGTGTGCCGTATTAAAGTTTTGTGTTGATTTTATATTTACTAAAGATGACTTTAAAACTAAATCAAAAAGTTCAAATAAAATAAAAGAAACAATAAAACTACGCTGTAATTCGCCTACAGGAAACAACTACTTCAGGAGAGTCTCTGCCATGGATTTACCGTCTTATCAAAGACCAAAGAATATCTCCAACTTTTACAGGCATCCAACAAAGCCAAATCTGTCATCATAATAATTTATATCAAACTGTAAATATTCCAAGCGAATTTAACTTTAAATTTCACAAATTGTTCTAATTTTTCTAGGTTTTTAAAGGTAAGTTGGTATAGGTAATAATTATAAGGTCTAATAATGTAGTTACTGAGTAGGTACATGTTTTATTAATAAACATTTTGGAATAACTAAGACTTTTTTACTTTCCTGAAATTCGAAATGAAAAGTAGTGTTTAACACGGGTAAAAGTCATCAATTCCTTTTGACCCTCGTATAACAATCTACTATAGTATCATTAAAACCTCTAAAATTTTACCTAAATCTTTTATTCACTTCAATAGATCCTGTGGTAATATAGGTTTAAAAAACAATTCTTACTTCATATTTTTCGTCGTTATCGTAGTAGGTACCTGTCCATCAGCCATTTTTGATGTCCCCACTGCTGTGGCACAGGCCTTCCTTATGGGTGGTAAGGAGGATGGGCCATAACCCACCACGCGGGCCCAATGCAGATTGGTGGGTGTTAACGACTGCAAATGCAGCCGGGACCAACGGCTTAACGTGCCTTCCGAAGCACGGAGGAGCTCGAGATAATAAATTTTGGTCACCCATCCCATGACCGACCCTTGCGAACGTTGCTTAACTTCAGCAATCGCTGGGCCATGCGCTTAACCACTGCGCCATCGAGTAGTAGGTACCTACCTATTCATATTTTTGCTTGTTAGTGTAGTACCACAGAACTTGTAAATAATGTGTGTTCATTAGTGTAGGATAAATATTTAAAGATCGGTGGTGCGTAACGGCGTAAGTATTTTATACGGACAGCTAAGCGCAATGATCATGCAGCCGTTCGTAGGTTAGGTAGCAATGAATGAATCAGATTATGTATGAGATTAAAGGTCACTCGATTCCTACGTTGGCTAGTAAAGTTTGTGTGTGTTTTGTTTGATACTTGTACAAACCGGTTATTACAAGCAAACTTTTTTTATTTAGGCAATCTTGTTTATTAAGACTATGGAAACTATCTACTCGAAATAGATAAAAAATACGCATCATTAATACCTTAACTTTATGAACGTTGGTAACAAAACTAGATAATTTGCAGTTAGTTTGACTTATTATCTATTTACCTATTTGCCAGCGAACTAAAATCTATGGAATAAGCATTCTGCTCAAAAAATGTCACCATACGAAAAGTACAACTATGTGGATAGAGCTAAAATGCTGGCATTTAATTATGCAGCACAAAGCGTCTGAACACTGGTTGCTTATAGCGACCATAATTTGTATTCTACCATATTTTCTATACTTAAACGAAAAAATAAGATACGTTTTTTCTGCATCTTTTTACTGCCTTCTTTGCATCTTTTACACCATTTGACTATAAAGGTAGTCATTTCTAATAAACTCTCTCTTTCTATCTTTTCCCTACAATACAAACTGCGATTTATTGAAAAGAACACTAACGTCAGTCACAGTGCGTGGCTGGCCCGACTAAAGCTGAGCGGGTACGTTTTCGGCCCCGTGGTGCCATTTTTTAAGCAATATTTGTTTGCAAATACACTTCCATAGATTTTAGTTCGCTGCCTATTGCTAAGTTTTCAGCGTCGTTACTTAGCACTTTGTCTAAACGAACGTTACTTTACTATGTTCTAAACTTTGAAAAAGCCTAAGAGGAAGACGTCATGGAATAATTGTTTTTAAAATGACCTTTAAAAACAATAGACTATTGAGATTTAATAAAATTATAGCTAATCTAAGTAGTTCCTGAAAAAAATATTTTTCTTTATTTATTTCTAACTACCGACCGCCCGCGACTTCGTCTGTGTGGACAGTTTATTTGCAATCCCTCGGGAACTGTTCGGTTTTTCTGGATGAAAGTTACCCTATGTCCGTACCCCTGACAACGTGCATGCAAAATTTCATGATGATCGGTTCAGTAGTTAAGACGTGAAGGCGTAACAAACGGACTTTCGCATTTATAATATTAAATAGTAGGGATTTTTAAGAGCTAATTTCAGTAGAAGAAAATTTTATCTGAATTCTAGAAATTGGGGATGTTTGTATTAAAATTATAATAAATAATAATAATAATAATAAAAAGGCTTTATTGCACACTAGACAAAGACATTACATATATAGGAGCAAACAATAAACATGGACAATTACACAAAAGGCGGCCTTACTGCTACGTAGCAGTCTCTTCCAGGCAACCTTGAGTAGAAAAATATTAAGGGGAAGAGGAAAGAGGGGAGTGGGTGCAAAAGTACTAGAAGGACAATAGAGATAGATATACATAAATAAAGAGAAGAGAAAGTGTATGTATATAAAATGAAAGTTGAAAGGGAGATATCAGAAAAAAAAGTAGTATTAGGTGGGAGAAAGGAAATGCGTTCTAACTTGATCTTTGAAAGATCTCAGGGTACGAGCTTTACGGATGCCCTCTGGAAGTGCGTTCCACAAACGGACAGCATGCACAGAGAATGAATAGGAAAGGAAATCAGTGGAATGACGGGGAATATCGAGGGTGAGATTAGATGAAGAAGATTAGATTAGAAAAGTCATTTACCTCTCTTATTTTATTATATATAAAACATTAATTAATTTTACATAGTAAAGCGTTGTTGCATTAGCCATTAGGCTAAACGCGGACGCGCGGTACAAGTACAAGATTATATTAGTTAACTGTGTTTATCGTTTATATAACCGCGCGGTTTCAAGATCTACAAAGAAAGCTGCATCGATCGACCCGTTCAGTTGAGCCGCGCGGTTTCCCAACGAATGGCTTTCGCCACGTCCAATGTTGATGCCAGACTGCCGCGCGAGCATACGCTGTCATGCGAATGCTCCTACCGCACGATGATGAACGCGCGGCGCGCTGTCATACAAACTTAGCCTTAACACATTAACTGATATGCAGGAAGTAAATATAATATAACTCTATGTATGCGGGTGTCTTTTATAATAGCACTTTTGTTTCATCATCAGTGCTAGATTTAAGCACTTTATCTGCTCAATCTGTTGTAATTAACAGATAACCTGGATTATCCAATAGTAAAGTGATAAATTGCACAGGAAGGTACAAATTACAAATACAATATTTTTTTGTACCTACAAGGCCAACCATTTGTCACTCTGAGATTTAGGTTTTAATATTAAATATTTTATTTTTTTTCTTATTGCTATTTCTAACTGCAATCAGTTTCAACACTACACTGTAAGCAGTTTATCCCACTTCTCAAAACTTATAAATAATATACTAATAATATAACTTATTATATTTAATTTTAATATTAATTTGATTCAATATTGACTTGTACTTGTTGCATTATTTACAAGCTTATAGCTAGCATTCGTTTCGTTAGATATTCAAAGAGTAATATGAATTGTATCTTATCGATTGCATTGTTCACCTACGCGACGACATATTGTATACTTACTACGATAAAACATTTATATTAGGGAATCAAAGTCCAATTTCGCTTGCAAAGTAGATTTGCTCATGTACATTTTAATGAATGCAAATGACGCTCCTGTTCTATGAACATTCTTTCTTACGTGTTCGGTAAGGTCTTGCTCCTGACCCCAAAACTAATTTTTAAATTTATTTTTTTAGCTTTTTAGCCGAAAAATATGACAAAGATGTTAGTTTTGCACGTTTGAGAGTCGGCAGGCACCACCACTCTCGTTGCGTGCGAAACGATTCGAAACCTACTAAGTAACATTATTATTTTAGAATCAGTTTTACACATACGAAATTGGACCATTTAGTTTAAAATATACACTTTCACCAGAGTAATAAAATTATTCTAGTAATACTAGCTTCCGCTCCACCTCAATTTCGTCTGTGTTATGTTATATTCCTTTTTCCGTGAGAATTTTTGTGAAAAATATACCCTCATGATTACTAAACCTGCCTATTTGTAAAATAGAATGAGTAGTTTCGAAGATTATTACTACATCCAATCTTCACCATCACCATGTCCCCAGTCCCCATTCCCAGTACTAAGGTAATAATTAGAGTGTCTTGGTTAAACTTACCGATGCTCCCAAGTTGGTAGTCAGCCGGTACAGATAGATGCCAATGTCCAGAAGAGGTTTGCTTATATTACTATACAGGTCTATGACGGTCTCACAGAACTTGTCCACATCAGTTGTCAGCACTTGGTCCGCGTTCGATATCCGGTTGTCTAAGTTTGTGACTTGATAATATGTGAAACCTCTGAAATATTTATAATAATGTTATTTAAGAACTTAAATAACATTACAACATTACATTGCTAGCTACATAGACAAACAATTTCTGTTGAAATGTATGGAGAAAAAATCATGTGTTAAGCGTCCTAGTGAGTTATTTAATTTTTACTTTGTAATAACAACAACAAAAGCTATAATTTGTAGATAACAACAAGAAAAACAAAGGAATGCAAGAGGTCATTCCCAAGCTTTGCTTCACAAGACACATAATTATTTATTTTTACAATTAAAGAAAACTATTATTGTTGTGTGCAAATCATGCGAAATTCAATTATGTGAATTTTGTAGGATGTCTGTAAGTAATTTCTTTAGCGGCCTTTAATATCTCTGTTGTTCATGTTGTGCTAGTCGTAATTAAAATAAATAATTAAAATTGCCAATGTTAATTTTTCAAATTTTGTTTCAAAGAGTTCCCCAAGGCTTTGCACTAATTGCATGTATTTACTTATCTCTTGTAAGTGAAAATTTAAAAATCAATAATTGTAAACAATAAAAAACTTACTTAAGATACTGTTGATACAGATGAAGAGATAAGTTTGTTCTTATTCTTAATTTTACTTCTCCTATGCTCCATTTCAATACATTATTAACTAATGATATCTGAAACACAATGCCAAAGTTAATTTTAAACAATTATGTAAAATATATCTCATTTTTCAATTGTTAATAAAAATAAACAAACCAAAGGCATCGCTATAAAGAATTGTGTCAATAGTTTCTTGAACTCGGGGAGGTTCATTGTGATTATAGACCTGCAACAATATTGTACCTACAAAAATCTGTATAATAGAAGATCTAAGGGGCCAGCCATAAATTACGTCACACGAATTTCATGATTATTGATCCCCTCCCCCGTCCTTGTCACAGCTGGTCACAATTTGTAAGACCTCCCCTGCCTAGTGTGACGTCACATATTTTAAAATTTTACATCTAGAAATAGTTGAATTAAAACAGCAGTTCCGAAATTTGTTTTATTTCAATTTAAATGATTTTGAAATGTGACGTCACGAAATTTAGGACCCCTCCCACCCCCTTGTCACACTTCGTGGACCCCCTCCCTCCCCTTAACGTGTGACGTAATATATGGATGGCCCCTAAACAGGCAATAAATGAAGACAGTCGGTAAAATACTGTTCTTTTATCTCACAAATTCGGGTCGGCTATGATTGCTGTTGAATGTTCTGCACATGCATACTTTAGTATACTTTAGTATGCGTAATTCGAGAGTATGAAGACGCACACTATTATTATTTTTAAGGGGGGACGCCAGCGAAGCCGGGCGGGTGATCAGTTACCTTGGTCGGGACCATTTCCCCAAATCGGAGGCGGGTTATCATTTACCCCACCGGCGTCGGACCCTCGAACGTACATGTGCGCTTACAATACCTGCTGAGTTGACCTAACGTTAACTGCTTTAGATCTCTTAAAAGCAGTTGACTCTCTCTCTCTCTTCCTTAAGCTTGTCCACTCCATAGAGCTCCCAGCGCAGTGATGCGTACATCGGGCATTCTGCCATGAAGTGGTAGTTTGTTTCTTCTCTTTCTTTGCATTGTGGACAGATAGGATCCTCTGTCCGTTTGATCACTGACAGGTGTCTGTTTAGTGAGTGGACAGTGTCCTGTCATGTGCATGTGCACGCCTAATAACATTCATAGCCGATTCGCATTCATGAAATAAAACATCATTAATAGGTTAGGTAGTATAATTGGTTTTGAGACATAAGTCTTCTACTTTGTTTGTCATACAAACAAAGTTGGTAACATAATTAAATAACAATTACTTATTGTTAAACTACCTCAAAATTTAATTCACTCATTGAAAATTATAAGTGTCTACCAAGGAATGTTATCTAACACTATCATTAAAGATAGGTTAGTTGAAATAACCTTGATTACTAATTATGTATAATTAATTAGATTTACTTACCCTTCAATAAAAGTGGTGTGTTGGATTAACCATAAATCACACATTGATCTAGACACTAATGAGAATGCAATAAGCACCATTAAGCCACTCTCTTTGGTCCATAGACCAGGAAACATGATACCCCATAGTGCTTTTAATTCTGCAAAAAACCTTGCATCTACTTGAGCCTTTGGTCCTTTTTTATTTTTTTCCTTAATCATGTATTGTATTTGCTCTTCTGGTGATAATCGGGCCAATTTCTTGACATTTTTGTTTTTTCTGCAAAAAATATTCTCAATGTTATTCACATAATTTAATGATCACTACTTAAAAAGATTTAGACGTTAGTACTATTATATATTCTGTGCTTTAGTATTTGATTGGATTTAGTATGAATACCTCTAAATTTCTTTGAGTAAAAATTTAAATAAAAGGTAAGTACCTATACCTAAAGGCAATCAAATCAAAGAACAACAAAGGTATTGGAAGAGTATGGATGAGTTTTAATAATGGTTCTATAAGTATAAAATAATAGTATATTTTTATACCAATAAGCAAACACTTAGAAGAGAAATATGTAGGTATGAAATTTAAGTAAAATGTCTAGATTTAGTAAACAGGTTATCTTATAAAAAACTTAGAAATGTCAGAGTTAACGCACCTTGCCTGCAATGTGTTCCTTATGACCCACGCACTTAAAGCTGCCGAAGCAGCTAGAGCAATTTTCACATCTGTTCTAGATGTTAATTTACTTAAGTTCGGGGCCATTATTTATTACTAATAATTATTAAATTATCTCACAAAACATTCATCAACAAGCACAACAAGTTGACAGACAAGTTCATTGAAAAAACTTGAAAACTGACTGGACTGTAGGGTAGGGATGACCAATGCCTGGGAATTGGGATGACTATTGACTGACTGTCACTGAATCGATCTTTTTGAAAATCGATTCATGGCGCAATTCGATTTTCCGATTTTTTTTATCTATTTAGCATGATGCGATTTTCACCCGAATTAGATAGTTATTAAAAATTATCTCACAAAACATTCGTCAACAAGCACAATAACACCCGCGGATTTACCGTCTAACTCTATCGCTTTGACTCTGGCTTTGGTTTATGACGTCAGGGGGCTTATAGCAGGGCTTATATTGGACTGCCTTACTTTTTCGTACTATGACCCACTATGACCACAACGGTTAGTATGAAAGCAGGCCTTAAGCAGTCCTGTTTAAGGCCTGCTTTTGAACTGAGCGGTTTCTTATTTGCTGATGGTTGTTGTAAAAGAAGGTTCAATGTCGACTGGCTGAATGCAATGTTTGAGGTGTGACGGAGGTTGTCACAATGGTCTTTTGTTTTTGTGTTCTGTCTAAAAACTTTTATCATAGTGTCATGGTGAAAAATCTCGATAAAGTAAATAAATATATTTTAAATGTGTGTTACTGTTGATTAAACTTACACCACCACTACTCTGCTACATCTGCAAATATCAACAATGGTAAGCCCCCAGCAAATAAGAAACCGTTCAGTTCAAAAGCAGCCCTGCTATAAGAGCTCATAGTAAGACCCCAGTGCACTGTCCGTCCTTGTCATCGTGTTAAGATTATGACAAGGACGGAAAGAGCATTGCTATCGATCTGGCTTGGTAGCTTTGAGTTAGGCGGTAGGTCCATAGAAAACTTGAAAACTGACTGAACTGTACCTGTAGGGATACCCAAACTGACTTAACCGATCTTTTATCCATAAATTCACAGCAATACGATCTTCTGATTTTTTGAATCGATTTAACAGGATGCGATTTTTTTCATATAGCCAGAAAATCGTAAAGAAAGACCGACTGATACCGAAACTTTTGTTTAAACGATGATAAAACCTTTATCAGCCATTTTTAATGTCCCCACTGCTGGGGCACAGGCCTTCCTTATGGGTGGATAAAACCTTTGTAAATGCATGCAATTGGCAAATGACAACACTAGCATTTAATAACAAAGTTATATCGTGTTACAAAAAAACCCCTAATGCCGAATATGGTAGATAGGGACCATCAAACTGAATAACTATTACTATGAGACCAATACTGTGAATTCTCAAAAAAAACAGCTGTCAGTGCGCAGACGATGTGGAAGCTATTAGCACGATGAAATAAACACTTATTGATGTATAAAACAGACTTATTTACAACACTGAAAAACGCTATTCAAGTACAGATTTTTCTTGAGAAGAGATTTGACATACATTTAGAGACTACATTTTGACATTAAAATTTGACAAATACAAAAATTAATAAAGAAAATATCGATATGTATGATTTGCTGATGATTTTTTTCACGATTTCAGCCTGCCTAGCATGACCGATTTATATCGCGTGATATAGCGTTTTATCACGTTAAACTGTCAAAAAGACAAAGGAGTTTGACAGTTGAGTGTCGATAAAATGCTATATCACGCGATATATATCGGTCATGCTAGGCAGGCAGAGCTTTTGGTCCCATTGTAAAAGTTCAGTTTGGTAGTCCCTATCTACCATATTCGGCTTCAGGGGTTTTTTGTACCACGGTTGTATACTTATTTTACGTTTATTTGTTGTTATTAGTTTTGAGTTTGGTCACTAGATTTACTATCTGATTAGTTTTAAACTGTTTAGCTTTAAAGTATCTGACAGTAGCTGTAACATTCTGTCTCTTCAAAATGCCTGTTTTCTGTTTTAACTGTAGGTAAAAGTATTTTCCAGAAAGAAAAAACAATACGTAATAGGCTAGAAAGATCCAAAAATATTAATTGTCAAAATAATCGCTTACGAAGAGTTTAAATAATTATTGCAAATAAGTTGGAATCTTTAAATTCTGGGTCTGTGTAAACTTTATTTTTGCTATTAAGAAAATACTTGAGCTTCTATTAAAATAAATAATTTTGTATGCCGTGCCTTTTTATAATATAAGATTCGATCTTCCGAAATCGAATGAGATCGATTCAGAGTCATACGATTCAGATCGTAAATCGATTCAATGGGTTACGTTACGGTCCAATATATCGATTCAATCCTAAATTTTGGGTATCCCTACTAGACTGACAGTGACAGTCGGACCATGCATGACAGACTCAAGTGACAAGTCTAAGGACCGACCGAGACTCGGTCTCGGTCTCGGCCAGTCTCGGCCAAAAATTATGTCTCGGTCTCGGTCTTGGTCTCGGCCTTGGTCTCGGCCAAAATGGCCGAGAATCTCGGCCTATTGGTACCTACTTACATAAGCCTGAGATTACGCTCTTGCGGTTTCTTCTTCGCTGAGGCATGCGTCATTGAAACTAATGCATTCCTCAGGGCATACGCTGACGTATTCCTTACTGTCTTTTGTATTTTTATTAGACTTTTTAATTTAGATTTAAAATTTATAAGTTGTTGATTGTTCACTTGTTGTAGGTACCTAATTGAGTTTCACAAAACAAATGTATGCGAATGTTATTTTAATTGTCTTTTATGATTAAATAAAGAATTCTGATTAGATTAAATGCGTTTTTTCATCAATATTCGCCATTTTATAGTAACATTTAAAAAAAATCAAAAACTCGGTTTCGGTCTCGGCCTAGACTGTTTTTTATTTTTGGTCTTGGTTTCGGTCTCGGTTCTCGGCAAAAAATGGGTTCGGTCGGTCCCTAGTGACAGACAACAACGCTGACAGTTTGAGGGTTACCAACTCCCAAAAATGTTTAATCCTAAACTGAAGTAAAATAAAGAGTTTTTGGCGCCATTTTGTCGGGTTCAGTTTGGTGGCTATTTTAATTATTTGCATGCGGCGCCCTCTAGTATTCTATAAGAAAAACATTTTAAATCGCCCCGTAAGTCGCCTTAGGTCTATGTATTCGGGACGGGAACGGGACGGGGACGAGACGGGCACGGGGCGAGAAAAATATCGTTTCATACAAAATGTATAGGAGCATGCATGCATACGTAGCGGAGGCACGATTGGACGGGAAAAACCCCCGTCGGCGGCACAATATTAATTTCTCCGGATTTAAAAGTCCCACAGTTATAATAAATAAAATATAAAATAGCATATCATAGAATGCTCATAATATCACCTATCAATTTAAAAAAAAGTTAAAAAAAAATTACTCAAGTGAAATTTATGCAGGTTGAAAATTCATATTCTTTTTTGGAATAAATAAATGTGTAAATGTGTGTCCTTAAACTAAGTCAAACAAATATTTATTGTTATCAAATTATTTATATAATTCACAATATTTTGTTATAAAATATTAAAATATTTGCATTTTATCACTTCTTGGGCCTTACTATGAGCTCTTATAGCAGGGCTTATATTGAACTGCCTTACTTTTTCGTACTATGACCTCAACGGTTAGTATGAAAGCAGGCCTTAAGCAGTCCTGTTTAAGGCCTGCTTTTGAACTGAACGGTTTCTTATTTGCTGATGGTAAGCCCCCTTGTTCTTCTAATCGAGTGGCCACCTCTGGTGTTAGAGTTTATCAAGCCGCCTGTAAGGCGGCTTGATAAACTCTCTCTAACTTGGCTTAACTCGCCTCTAACGTGGCTTAACGGCTGTTATCAATTGACAACAGCCGGGACCGACGGTTTAACGTGCCTCCGAAGCACGGAAGCGCTCAGTTGTAATACCACTTTACGGTCACCCATCCGACACCTGGCAGGACCGAGTGTTGCTTGACAAACGTGATCGAGCACGATCAGTCTGTCAAGTTCCGCCACGAGCGCTTCACATCACTTAAATTTATAATTTCTCTAAAAATTATAAAAATTTCTTAAACTCACCCCTTTGTTCGCAAAATATGGGCATGTGAAAAAAAAACCTGCGCGCCTTTTCCCATAATTATCATATTTTGTTTTTGTCGTATTTGTTGCTGTGTGGTAAATTACTTTGTTTTTTCCTCGCAAATGTGTTGAAAAACGTCGTATGAAACTCGTGAGCTTTTGCTTATTGCACACTCGGCTGAGTTACGCCCTCGCCTGCGGCTCGGGCTGCAAGTGCTGCAACTGCAACCCACAGCCTTGTGTGCAATGAGCAACCTAAGCTAACTTGTCTCATAATGTACTACCATTTTTTTACCAAGTCTTTTCTTCACGAGTTATGATGTGAAGATGGGCGTTGTGGTCATCTTTCGTGATACGAACTTATACCGCTGTGAAAAAAAATCCGAAAAAAATATCGGTGAGTAATTGAGAATATCAAGGAGCATAATTTCAAAAAACGATAAACATTTTTTTTAAGCGGTAAGTAATAGGTCGCTAGTGTCGCTACGGAATGTGCTAGGACTACGCGTAGCTAATTAAAAAAAACCGGACAAAATGCGAGTCGGACTCGCCCACCGAGGGTTCCGTACTTTGTTTGATTTAATTACAAATGTATAGTTTTCTGATTTTTCCCTGTACCTACCTACTTTGAGTGTCGAAATATGAGTTTTTTTGGCATAAACGGCCGTATGTTTTTTTTTTAATAAACATAGAAGTTTAATTTTATCACAGCTTCAAGGGACCATTAACTTGATTTTAATTTCAACTCGATACTTCCACGCGTTCCTGAGATAACTCACCGACGACGTTTTGAATTGACGCACCGACGGACAGGCAATACAGGCATACATACATTTTATGATTTTATTACAAATGTATAGTTTTCAGATTTCACCCTGTTGGTACTTGTAGTATCAATATTACTTGCCTTTCATAGTTGTCTGGATCAACGGGAAGTACCCTATGAATCTTCGCGCTCGCCGATTTTTGTGTTCCTAAAGGTGAAACCCTGGGCCTCGCAAAGGCCCTGCCGCCCGGAGCCTCTCCCCCGCCCCCGGTAATAATAATAAATAAACATCATGAATTCATGATATCATGATCTATGATGACTAGTACCGTACCTACAGATATAAAATATTGGAGACTGTTAGATAAATATGAAATTACCGTATCTTTTTTCACACACAATAAGAGCCCTTGAACGAATTCGTCCAAGTAAGAGCCTCATACACTACCTACTCAACTCATACATAACTATGTGGCATACATAACATACCTATGTGGCACCGCCCCGACCGGAAACAAACCACCTGCTTCGTCCGGCCATCCCGACAACGCTGCTGTACGTGTCCCGCCTGCACTACAGTACCAAACCTGATGATATTGTAGAGTTCATCAGAGTGAAGACCAAATTCTGTCTGAGGGTCGAGCGGTGGGAGTCTCGCCACAATGTGAATTTCAATTCATTTGTGGTGAGGGTACCGACCGAACATCTGTCGACCTCATGAAAGAAGATTTTTGGCCAAAGGGTGTTTTGTTCCGACGGTTTCGCGGTCGGACACCGGACACTGCGTTGCGCAACACGTCGCCGCCATCAATACGTGGAAAATAGTTTATAAAATTTAATTTAAATATATGTATGTTAGTCTGTAAGGTATATATTGTATGGGCCTAGTCGCCTGAATTAAATTAATAAATAAAATAAATAACTTTTACGATTAAATATGGGACGAATTGATAACCTTCTCCTTTTTTTGAAATCAGTTAAAAATATTCATCAGTTGCTTTGCTTAATTCATAATAGGTATTCATAATCGAATTATGATGACAACAATTAATTGGTTATCAGATTTTGCATCTGATAACCATTGAAAATGGTTATCAGATGCAAATCGCCTGAGACCTATTTTTGCCCATATTTTGGATTTTGTGAGGATCGAGATGGGACTAGTACCAAACGTTGAGGAATTTATCGAGACACCCAATCGTGAACGTTTGAATTTTGAAAATCTACTTTTGGGTTTTTTGAGGGGTGCTTGTTCACTAAATTGTAAATATTCCGGAAAAAAAACTGACTCTCGAAAAAATAAAAAAATGGATCCTAGGGTAGGTATTAGTTTGGCTACAAATATAGTGAAAATTTTTGAAAATCGGTGGTCCCTTTAGATTTGGAATTGTAGAAAACCGGTGTTTCCGTACATAAAAAGGGATGTAGCTTCTATGATTATTGACCGATCGTCATGGTAATAGTGTTAAAAGATGCAGTTGCAGACGAGAAGTGCATTCGTTGGAATTTTGAAAATCGGTTAAGTAATAATATTTCGGCCGCGTCGAGGCAGCACTCGGCTTCGCCTCGTGTCACAATCGTAAAAATAAATGGGTACTAGGTACCTACCTAGATAACTTTAAAAATATAATAGGATATTCAATGATATTAATATCATTGAGGATATTGCATTTGATTTGATTTTGGTTTTTCGTAAATTTTTGGGTTCATTTTCAATGCTCCGATTCTTGCGGGGACTGTAAAATCTGTTATTTTTTATTAACAAATTATTTGTTCAATCAAACATTTAGTAAAATAATTATAAAAGTTTTTTGTTTAGTCTAGCTATAGCTAACCCTACACTATTATGTATTCTGTGACCCAACTCAAAATCTATGATTGAGGTTCAGTGTTTATATACCTTTATATTATACCTACTTTATTCCACGTGGGCGAGCCTCCGTCCGCTACGGTAATGCCTCTCCGGCTACCTATCGAGTTGTTTTTATCTCTGTATTGTGATGAATGAGGTGCTTTAAAATAAAAGATGGTATTTTCTTATAAAAAATAAACTTTTATTTTTCAACATTGACCATTTTTTGGACACGAATAATAAATTAACTTACAAAAATTAATACAATTTCATGACTATCTAATAAAGGAACATTTTGACAAAATCATGATTAATCAGTTCAAATTAACTAGAGACTAAATAAATAAACTTAAAATTAACTATTTACAACTTATTTACAACACAGGAGGATTGTTATTTGGAGATCTTCGAAAGGTGCGAGGAGTCTGGATTGGAATGTTTAGTCGACCTCCTCGACGGTGGGCCCGGAGTGGTGCGGCTGGGAGTATTGGTGGTCGGCGCCCGGGCCGGCAGTGTTACCGGTGCCGTGCATCTTGCTCATGAGCGGCGCGCACACCCGCTGCAGATCCTTCAGCCGGTGCTCGAACTCGTCCCGCTCGGCGAGCGTGTTGTTGTCGATCCAGCGCAGCGCCTCGTCGCACTCGCGGCGCGCCGTCTCCTTGTCCTGCTCGCTGAGCTTGTCGCCCGCCTCGTCCAGCGCCTGTCGCACGTTGAACGCGTACGACTCTAGCTGGTTCCGCGCCGCCACGCGCTGCCGCTGGCGCTCGTCTTCCTCCTTGTACTGTTCCGCCTCCGACAGCATGCGGTCGATCTCCGACTGCGACAGCCGCCCCTTGTCATTCTTTATCACGATGTTTTTCTCGCGGCCCGTGCTGTTCTCTTTGGCCGACACGTTGAGGATTCCATTGGCATCCAGATCGAAAGTGACGTCGATCTTTGGCACGCCGCGCGGCGCGGGCGGGATTCCCGTCAGGTCGAACCGACCCAGTTGGTTGTTGTCCTTCGTCATGGCACGCTCACCCTCATAAACCTGGATGGTGACCGCAGGCTGGTTGTCCGAGTAGGTGGTAAAGGTCTGGGACTGCTTGCAAGGTATCTTAGCATTGCGCTCGATGATCTTTGTCATCACTCCACCGGCGGTCTCGATGCCGAGTGAGAGGGGTGCTACGTCCACCAACAAAACGTCTTGAATCTTGCTGTGCTGCTCTCCACTCAGGATGGCGGCTTGCACTGCCGCGCCGTACGCTACCGCTTCGTCGGGGTTGATGGACAGGTTCAGTTTCTTTCCGCAGAAGAAGTTCTGAAGCATGCTCTGGATCTTCGGAATGCGAGTGGAGCCGCCCACGAGCACGACATCGTGAATTGAACTCTTGTCAAACTTAGCGTCCTTGAGCGCCTTCTCCACTGGCTCGAGAGTGCCTCGGAACAAGTCGGCGTTGAGCTCCTCGAAGCGGGCGCGCGACACTCTTGTGTAGAAGTCGATGCCCTCGTGCAGCGCGTCTATCTCTATGGTGGCCTCCGTGCTGGACGACAGCGTCCGCTTGGCTCGCTCGGCCGCAGTGCGCAGCCGCCGGAGGGCGCGCGCGTTGCTGCGGATGTCCTTCCTGTACTTGCGCTTGAACTCCTCCGCCAGGTGGTTAACGAGTCTGTTGTCGAAGTCTTCACCGCCGAGATGGGTGTCGCCGGCGGTCGCCTTCACTTCGAACAGCGAGCCCTCGTCGATGGTGAGTATGGAGACGTCGAATGTTCCGCCGCCGAGGTCAAAGATGAGTACGTTCCGTTCGCCTTTGAGGTTCTTGTCGAGGCCGTAGGCGAGGGCGGCGGCGGTGGGCTCGTTGATTATTCGCAGTACGTTCAGGCCGGCAATGGCTCCCGCGTCCTTGGTCGCCTGTCGCTGAGAGTCGTTGAAGTACGCCGGCACGGTGATCACTGCGTCCCGCACTGACGTTCCGAGGTAAGCCTCTGCCGTTTCCTTCATCTTTGTCAGAACCATGCTGCTGATTTCCTCTGGCGCGAACCGCTTGGTCTCTCCTTTGAACTCCACTTGGATCTTTGGTTTGCCGCAGTCGCTGATGACTTTGAAGGGCCAGTGTTGCATGTCTTGCTGGATCTTCGGGTCGTCGAACTTGCGGCCGATGAGTCGTTTCGCGTCGAAAACCGTATTGCTGGGGTTGAGGGCGACTTGGTTCTTCGCCGCATCGCCGATCAGCCGCTCTGTGTCCGTGAAAGCGACGTAGGATGGAGTTGTTCGGTTGCCTTGGTCGTTCGCGATGATCTCCACGTTCCCATGTTGCCAAACTCCGACACACGAGTATGTGGTTCCAAGATCAATTCCTACAGCTGGCATTGTCACTTCAAAATTACTTTTCTCACTTTCCAATAGAAAACTTGAATGTTTACTTCGTAGATTGTTTGGTGATTCCACCGAGTTTTGTTTGCTTCGTTCGCTTGTGTTTCAATACTGAATGCATTGCCGCGCTTTTCGGTCGTATTTATACTCCTAGCCCTCTAGCCAATCACGTTCACGAACGTTCCAGAGCGTTCGACCGCTACGCCAATAGAATTTATTTAAGGGTGGAATGTTCTAGAATCGCTATTCATGTCGGCCAATAAGGGACACCGATAAGGATAGCGCTATATGTAAGAAAGAGTCGGCAATAATAACAATGCGTCACACGTTATTTCGGGGTTGCTACGTTTTTAGAATTTTCCCATTAAATGGGTAATACCAGTATAGTAGGTACATAAAAAAATAAAAATAGGCTAGTGTAGACAGTGTAGTAGGCCTATTTTAATTTTTTTAAGGATAAGATCTTTGCTCTATATTCATACTTTCATACTTGAGAGATTTTGTGAAAACATTCCTAATTGATTAGTTGTATCACGGCAATGTAACAACCGTGGTTGTGTCAATTAATTAACAAAACGTTAGCGCAGCTACACGTCATGCTTTAAAGATTGATATTAATTTAATAAGTTTCTTATTTAGGTATATTACAAAAAAGGAACATTACTTTAAAGCTGAACCTTAAGAATATTGATTTTAGCGAAGTTTTTCTTTATTTCATTATCCAATGTTGAAGAACAACTACTTCCCATGCAAGCTTTGTCAAATATTGTTTTTTAAGTTGTTGTATAATAATAATAATAATAAAATAATACATACCTATGTGATGTGAATAGTTGATATGGACGTGGTAAACTAGTATTTATTAAATTTTAATTTGACAATATGATAAGGTAAAATCAATATGTTCTGGTTTAGACTAGCTAATAATATATTGTAATTATTGTTTATCTTTATTATTAATTTTCTCTATTTCTGTACTTTATTGCCTATTTTTTATTTTAGTTAGCATTTTATAAATAACAATAAATGTGCAATTTAACGAGTTATATTACTTCTCTATACAAGATAATTGATAAAATCAATATTTTGACACGTCAAAAATGGGCAATAGGCATAGTTCTTTGGATGTTAGAATATTGAATGTTTAGATGTTTGTTTAATCACGCAAAAACGGCTGAACGGATTTGGATGAAATTTGGAACACTTAGATAACTTACAGCTTGAATTAAAATATACTTATAATACTTTTTAATCCAACGAAAGTGCCCTAGGGATTATCCGAATGTCCACGCAGACGAAGTGAGCTTTCATATTTTGTTTTTTACAGGGAAAAGTATGTACCATCTACCATGATAACAAAAACTAAACCTCCTTAAAAAAATTAACAAGCATTAAAAATAAACAGATCTAAAAAGCATGAAATAATATTCAAAATCTGCATAATTATAATAGTGCGAACCTATTTTGAATATATTAATATTACCTGAAAGTTAAAAACGTCTCTTGAAGTCATTTTTTGAAGTCGGCTAAAAACAAGTAATAAGTAAATCAACTGCGATTGCGTAATACAGGAATCGATAGTGTTGAAATTCTGCACTTCCTTACTAATATTATAAATGCGAAAGTCCGTTTGTTTGTTTGTTTGTTACGCCTTCACGTCCTAACTACCGAACCGATCATCACTAAATTTTGCGTACACGTTGTCACTTGTCAAGGCTACAGGATATTGGGTACTTTCATACGAGAGATAGCGAAAAACCATTCCAAGCGGACGAAGTCGCGGGCGTCCGCTAGTGGTATTACAAATTAGTGTAAGCTGCGTTTTGTTGAAAACTCTTTCTGGAATAAACTGGTTTTATGTTAATTACCCATTTAATATTGATTTAGATTGACTAGACTGAATAAATGCTTTTTTGATTTTGATTTTGATTTTTGTTTTAATAACATCTTACTAATGAAATGATAATAGAACATAATGTCAATTCCAATTTTAATTTTGTATGTTGGTTGTGTAGGTATTTGATAACTATAGGACTACTTACATTATGTTTTTGTGATTTTCAACGGTAATTTTGTTAAACTTTAAGTAAACAAACGATTAAAATTCCCACTGTTCAGGTTGAGAGGTAATTTTACCATGTAGCTGGTATCACTTTTCTAGAAGGTTCGTCTTCTATCTCTTTCTTATTTGCGTCATAACCATCCTCTGTCGCATTCGGATCAGTGGCGCAGTCAACTATTGATTTTTCCATACCCGTCTCGTTCGTTCTTGTATCTGCATCTCGTACCGTGTAGAACATTCTAGAATGGTTATCCTCCCAAATTGAATAAGCATTTAACCCATTTGATTTACGCTTGTTTTCATATCTTTATTTTTTGGTCGCATTTTACCGTGACGAGCTACTATAAAAGCAAGAAACCCCGGGGTTTCAGCGAGATACCTTTTCCGTTAGTCTAGTGGTGAGGTTCCATAATTAATTATGTAGAGTTTTTCCATCTTATTGTAAAGTGTTAAGGGAGGCTTTTTCAAATGTTACCTGTACCTTCAGAATAGCACAAAAATGTAGAGCACTAAATAAATAATTAAGAGGTGATACACAGTCCCAAATATCAAAATGGCCCAGTCGTCGCCCGGGTGAACTCCGTGGTAGATCCAAATAGAGAACAAAATCAAAGAAGACGAGTCTTTGTGGAAATAAGGTGGGTAAATATACCTTTTTCTTTTTTAATTTGGTTAGGAAAGTTAATTAGTATTTTTTTTTCATAATTTGTGATCCTTTTTTCTAAATTGCGTCGTAATTTGACCTTGACCTTGTACCTACTACGTATTTTTTATGTGTTTACTTTTTAATATGTATGTTTTAAGTGTTTAGACAACGTTAAAAACTTATAATAACGTGTATTCTATTAAAAGTAACGAAAAACGCATAAAAAATTACAAAGGAACGAATAGTCACGTAAGACACGATTGCAAAACAAAATGGCGACCGACGACGGCAAGTCGTCATCGAAAGGATGACGCATAATCGGCATACCTAATTAGTAATTTGTTTATGTTTAAAAAACATTATGAAATGAGTTCCATTTATAGAACAGCTAATTATTAAAAATTATATACGAAATTATGGTTGAATTATTTTTACAAATAACTTTAGCTTCGGCTAAAAGGCAAGCAATGTAGAGTTTTCGTCGCTATGTTTCTTTAACCTGCCCGATTTTCACGTAATATACGGAAAACGTAGGTAAAGGTTCTTGAAAATTAATACAATCGAAATTATTCGGAGTTCAGAAGCTTGTCTCTGAATCTACGTTTTATTAAAACTGAAAACAGGTTCATTATAAGTATACTTATACGTAACGAATGTTGAATTTCTTACATCTTTAGAAGTAAGCATAATCTTCGAACACCGAATTCAAAAATTGAAGGATTATTTTAAGAGATTAATGATAAACGAGTGTTAACAATAGCAAGTAAAGATTTTCAGGGAAATAAAATATTGGAGGCATTATTTTAAGTTTTTCTGTGTGTTTTTATTTTCAGACTGCGAGGCTGGTAGCGTTTGCAATTTTGATTTGCAATGACAGAGTAGCTTTGTTGTCACAGGCGGAAAATTATGCAGTCAGGTGTTATTACGTTGGTCGGTCCGTTTTACCACAGATAACATAGTTCTATATATTATTATGTACTAGTGTTTTACTTTACTTTTATGTCTTTAAAACGGTACCTAAATGCGGAATCATTGTGTAACAATTACAAAAGAATTTGATGTAAGAAATTAATAAAAACTAAAGCTGAATAGTTGTTTAAAAGCAAACCTCATAAGAAGTAATTATACAAAAAGTTAGTACTTCTTTTATTTATTTTCCTATGAACAATTTAACTTTCCACAGGATATAGGTAATGTCATCGGAGTCAACAATCGATCGAGCCTTTCTGGAGGCGTAGGCTGTTTTATCGTGGAGGTATATTAAATTGGTAACGATATATAGCATTAGGAAATAAGTTACAGTAGGTACCTATTTACGAAGGAGTTTTTATTTAAAAACAAACATAATGAACTATAACGAAGACAAAAAAGTTAATTGGAATTAAGGACAAGTGCGGATTGTATTACTTACCTATATCATATATTTAGCCTGATGGTGGATAATAATGTTATCGAAGGTTTTCGTAAATATTAACTAGGTTTTTTAGGACAGGAGGAGGTTGTGTTAATATGAGACTTTAAAGTTATTAAAAGATTAAGATAACAACATTATGATGAAAGCATTGGTAACAATATGAAATTAGTTTGAAAATACTATAAAATTGCGTAGATACAAACACTATGAATAATGACGGATCAATTTAAATTTTAGTAAGTTACTTGGCGATCATGTAAAAATTAAAGAAGGAGATATAATTTTTGGGTGAAATTGAATGTTTTCAAATCATTATTTGAAGATGTGAAAGCTAAAGAAATATTAAATATATATATAGGTACGTACGAGTATTATGAAAAAAAATTCAGGAAGCTAAAAACTACATGAAATTATTTAAGTAGGTACTAATTATTATTAATTTAAAATAGGGTAACTATATACAACGTGTTACATTACAAAAAACCCCTAAAGCAGAAAGTTGGGTGCGCGGCGACGACTGCGCGGCACCTAATTAATGGTAGAGAGACTATCAAACTAAACAACTATGTAAGTATTATTAAGGGACTAACTCTGAAATCGCGAAAAAGTCAGCTGTTTCATAAATATTTATATTTTCTATATATTTTTTGTATGAAATAGCTAATTTTTTTCGTGATTTCAGAGTTGGTAGGAAGAAAATCTTCAACAAGTAGGAAATGTGAGGTTCAAAATTAACTTCAGTCGAGATAAGTTTTTTTTTTGCACTTTTATGTAAGATAAGATAGTAGGTATCTATAAAAGTTTTGGGACATTTATTTATTTAGAGATATATTGAACATTTAGATATAGGTACGATTAGGATATTGATAATAACCATTTCACTAGAATATTTTCCTTTTTTTTTTAAATAAAAAATAATTAAGTAAGTATAAAAAGATTGCTCGTGTAACAAAATTGATTAGATTAAAGATTTTCTCGCAAAATACTTATATACGTAACTTTTTAGAAATTCTTAACGATTTTTGGAAAGGGAGATTTTGAATCAAACCAGTGGTGATTATTTAAAACCGGTAGAGTTTAAAGTGGTAGGTATTATCATCATCAAACATCAACTCGTCAACGAAATTTTATTACTTTTTCAAGTTTTTTTGATGATTTTTATTTAACAAAAGAATAGAAGTTATAGAGTTAGAGAGGTGGGTTACTAAGTTTTTAGGACAGGAGGAGGTTGTGTTAATTGTTTTATGTAAGATAAGACAGTAGGTATGTATAAAAGTTTTAGGACATTTATTTATTTAGAGATAATTATATTGAACATTTAGATATAGGTACGATTAGGATATTGATAATAATCAATTTCACTAGAATATTTTCCTTTTTTTTTAAATAATTAAGTAAGCAAGTATAAAAAGATTGCTCGTGTAACAAAATTGATTAGATTAAAGATTTTCTCGCAAAATACTTATATACTTACGAAACTTTTTTAGAAATTCTCAACGATTTTTGGGAAGGGAGATTTTAATCAAACCAGTGGTGATTATTTAAAACCGGTAGAGTTTAAAGTGGTAGGTATTATCATCATCAAACATCAACTCGTCAACGAAATCGTATTAAAAATAGATTATATTGAAAATTGAAACATATATTCGATATTATTTTTCTGTTTTTAAAACTGCACCGAGCTTTTGGCGCTCGTCGATTTCAGGTATTCAATGTGCTTCGTGGATGTTTGCGTGATGCACACATATCACTCCTTTTTTGAGTAATTTGTTTGTTTACATAAAAGGGTTCGATTCCCTTCTCTTTGTGATATTTGTTATATAATTATCACAATTTTTACTTTTTCAAGTTTTTTAGATGATTTTTATTTAACAAAAGAAGAGAAGTTATAGAGTTAGAGAGGTGGGTGGTTGGGATAAGTACTATACAGGGTGAAATCGGAGTTACCTGTAGTAGATTAAAAGAATAGGTTGTTATTAGGTACCTAACTGAGATCTATCGGTATTGTGTTCAAATGTGATATTATACCCATACAAAACGTGTAACAGAATTAATAACTAAACGAGAATATGGTCGAGACCATCAAACTGAACAACGTTTACTATGGGACCAACTCAGAAATCGCGAAAAAATTCAGCTGTTTCATACATTCTCATATTTTCGTTACTATTTTTTGTATGAAACAGCTGTTTTTTTTTGTACTTATATTAATTCTGGATTTCGAAACTTAGAAGCGTCAAGCGTTTGTTAGTAAACAGTAGGTATTGGTAATTCGTAACTTAGAAGCGTCAAACACTTCTTAGTAAGTAGTATCGGTAAATTAACTCTGCATTTAATTTGTTTGGACTTATTTATAATTTAAGAACGGTAATGAATGTCACTATCCGTGATTAGACTTATAAGAAAAGCTAATAGTGCGCAAAAATATTGGGAAATTAAGCTAGGGGTGTTTGAATTTTATATACGTAGGTATATAACATACATATACCGACCTTTAAGAACAGCAGAGTTATATTTAATAATTAAGACCAAGTTAGGAGTCTTAGGAGTTAGGAGTGTCAATAATTAATTATTTTTGTTAAGAATTTTCTACAGAATAATAATTTATAATAATAAATTATTACATAATGATACACATTTCATTAAAACTTTTAAGGAGAGTTTATTTTACGAACAGTAAGTTAGTAGTGTCAGTATTCAATTCAGATTTTCAAAGATAATTGATAGTGACCGCGGCAATAGTTTATTTTTAAGAATTTCATTAATTAATTCAGACTAATAAAGAGAGTCAGTTGCGAAATAGAGATAGGTAGGTACATTATTTATGGTTGGTTTATTATATTTTTATTCAGCACTTTCTGGAGTTTTGTTAAATAATTCAGATTAACATGAAGATAAATAATTATATTTAAGACTTTTGAGGAGAACCTATTTTTATTTTAAGGAATAATAGGTACTTAGTGTCAATAATTACCTAGTGTCGGGGACGAATCATTAAAGAACAGTAATTATCAGTAATTTATAGGCTTACACAGAAATAAGGAGTTACCGTTATAAATTAATTTAGATCAGTAAACAGCAGACTTAATTAATTAAGACTTAAAGAGAGATACATTATTAATGATTTTTTTATTAATTTTCTTCAGCACTCTGGAGTTTTAGCAATTCGACAATTAAGATTAACAATGAGATATTGATTAAAGACTTTCGAGGAGAACCTATGTATATTTTAAGGAACAATAGGTACTTAACTTAGTATCAATAATAAATACAGACTGTAAAGAGAGTTGGTAGTATAAGCACAGAATATATAATAAGTATGTATGCAATTGTTTATTATTTAAGAACAGTAGGTAAGGATACGAAGTAGTACCTAATAATGAAGCTTCGAAGCGACCATAATCATTTTTTTTATGATTAATAATAAGGAATATCAGTAATCATTCAGATTTTGAAGAGAAATAGATAGGAGCTTTTTACTATTGATTAGTTTTTAATCGCCGAGTCTATAGAACAGTAAAAAGTGCCCGTATTTTATACAGATATTTAAATATATTAAGAAGGTCCGTAGTTATTTTAATTTTAGGAATAGTAAGGAGTCTTAGTTGGTGTAATTATTTCAAAACTTTTAGAGAGAGTTATGAGTTATGTATGACTCAATGTGTGACCTTTTTAACAGTTTGAATGTTCTTCAGAGTTTACGTTTTACATAACGGCAGGTTATATATTTTTTATAAAATATAGTCCTTCGATACTTAAAATATTAAGACAACCACAAATTAGTTAAGCTAAGTCAGAGGTTTAAAAAGAGCAAAATTCTACTGCAGATCAATTTCAGATTTAAAAAGAAACTGAATAATTAACGAAAAATAAAGTTTGTTTGAAATATTGATAACACAAATTCGTAAACTAAAATAAGAACTAAGTATTATAATACCTATGATTTATGATGATATAGCTTCGAGCTTATCAATCCCTAAACACATTTTTACATATTACCTACTAATAAGCTAGATAAGAAATTTTCAAGTATTATTTTTAGGTTTGAAACATCACAGAAATTAGGTGACGAACATAATATGAGAAGACCAAATGTGGTGGATGTAAAATAAGAAATCATTATTATTATTCTTTTTAATAAGTACAATTGAATTATTGTAAATAAGCTTTTTACAAAATCTAAAAGCAAGGAATACACTGTTTTTAATTGACTCACAAATCTGGTAAAATGCTGTTACGCAAAATTTTTGGATTGTAATCACTTTAAAAACATTTTCACTCCTTGCATGATTTTTTTTCTATGATTGATCTCCGACATAGCTAATTTATGCAATGACGTAAATAAAACCTTTATTAAAAGCAAGTGGAGATTTGAGTTGAATATGCTTGAGCAAGTAACGTATAAATTATCTTGCTTTGGGTCGTATGACATTTAAGATAGTCTTTAGAGAGCATTTGTCATGTGTGTTTTTTGAAATATAATTGTTATTTCACAGTGCTTCTTGATCGTATTTTCCCTTCTAACTAATCACCAGAATACCTACATCCCATCATTGTGCTATAATATCACAGTTAGCTAGCGGCACCGATCTTGCCTCTTGAGCAAATGGTCCCGGTTTCGAATCCTGGTTGTGGCATATGTCTGTGTTATGTGCAAAAGTTTTTGTTAACAAGACATGGATAGATGGCGTGATTTTACCAATTTTTTTTTATTAAATCCCTAATTGGTTAGTAGTTTTGCTTTGCAATTTACAAACAGAAGCTTTAAACAAATAGGTAAATGTTTCACGGTTTTAGTATGATTATGAATTTTGGTATACGATATGAAATAAGTAACATTTGTCGTCGTTTGAAATGAATTTGCGTTTGTAAGCTTTTTGAAGTCACACTTGGTTGATGGAAATGCGTTTATATGTAAAGCAAAATTTGATTGTAAAGTTATTTGTTGCTTGTTAGATATGCTTTAATTTTGCGGTTGCCTGAATTTGACTTAAGTAGTTCATTCTAGTTAATCTGGCTTGACTGGTTAAAAGATAGGCAATCAAATAATGTTATTGTTTGTGCTTAATTGAATTTTGTATATACCTAGTAAACCAGGTATCTTGTGTATGATAAAGCATTTAAATAAATCATTTAAATGCTTTATCAAACACACACAAGATCACTATGCAAAAGATTACACAAGACTATACTGTACACTTGTATATTTGTTGAATTTATTCGCTTTCTCTAATTGTATCAATTTAAAAAGTTGCAATGAAATACGACTTAAAAATGCTGCTTATACTGGTTAACAATGTTACTACATATAATTTTTTTTATTATTCTGCAATAATATTTAACATTATACTTATTTTAACAAAAATACTTTTACATAATAAAAACCCACACATCTAAAATTAAGAGACTTAACGAAAATAATTATGTTTAAGAAAAATAAAAAATATTTTCTTCGATTTACGATTTACTGGAAATAACAAGGTTTGAGGTTGAATTATTATTATGAAAATATTTTGGAGGTAAATCGAAATTGTACCCGTACTTTATAAAGATTTTTAAAGAAAGTTATCAGTTATTTATTTTACGAATAGTAAGTAGTGTTATTCCTATTGATGTAGAGAGAGTTTAGGAGTGACTTTTATAACAGGTTAATTAATGTTCTTCAGTTTACGTTTGACATTGCGTCAGGTTACATTTTTTTTTATAAATAATAGTCTTATGATAATTAAAGTATTAAGACAAACACAAATTAAATTAAGCTAAAAGGTTTAAAAAGTATAAAATTCTACTGGAGACCGATTGCACATTTAGTAAAACTAAATAATTAAGTAAGAATAAAAAAATAGGTTTGATTGAAATGTCTACAGAAATCTTATTAAGCAAATGTAAATAACACGAAATTCGTAAATTAAAATAAGACCTATAATAATACTTATTATTTATAATATGATGGTATACCTATAGTTTAGACTTTAGAGCCTCTGAACGCCTTTAAAATATCTATACTTACCTACTATTAAATTTGTAATTTTAAACTTCACATTAGAATTTCAAATTTCTTAAAAAAAAAAAAATATAACTTATAATAATGTAATTATAGGTGACGAACATAATAACGAGAAGACCAAATGTGGTGGATGTAAGTAAAATAAGAATTCATTATAATAAGTACATAATTATATAGGTATTATGAGGTAGCTACTTCTGAATACAATTGAATCGTAATAACCAAATAAACTTTTTACAAAATCAAATAACAAGGAATACGCTGTTTTTAATTGACTCACAAACCTGGTAAAATGCTGTCACTTTGCACGCAATTTTTTTGGATAGTGATCACTTTAAAAACTTTTTCACTTCTTGCATGATTTGGTCCTACGTATGATTTATCTCTTGACATAGCTAATTTATGCGAAAACGTAAATAAAACCTATAATTTAAGTAATAATATGTGGAGATTTGAGTTGAGTATTCTTGAGCAAGCAATGATTTTTCTTTGGGTCGTGTAACATTTCATGTAAAGATATAAATAGGTAGTATTTGTGTTAATGGTATTTTTTGAAATTTAATAATTTGTTATCTCTTCACCTTTTCCAGTGTTAGTGTTTCTTGATTATATTGTTCCTCCCATGCTTTTTAGATATATATTGAGCAAATGGTCCTGGTTTCGAATCCTGGTTGTGGCATATGTCTGTGTTATGTGCAAAAGTTTTTGTTAAAAAGACATGGATAGATGGCGTGATTTTACTAATTTTTTTTTATTAAATCCCTAATTGGTTAGTAGTTTTGCTTTGCAATTTACAAACACAGGTAAATGTGTCACGGTTTTAGTATATGATTATGAATTTTGGTATACAGATATGATATAGGTAACATTTATTATAGTAACATTTGTCGTCGTTTGAAATAAATTTGCGTTTGTTTGTAAGCTATTTGAAGTCACACTTGGTTGATGGAAATGCGGTTATATGTAAAGAAAAATTTGATTTCAAAGTTATTTGTTTTTTGTTAGATATGCTTTGATTTTGCGGTTGCCTGAATTTGACCTATTTCATTCTAGTAGGTTATTGGAAAATATTGCAGTTTTATTCTGTGTTAGGAATATTAGGATTCATGTTTGGTTTTGACGTAAAAAAAATGTCTTGCTTGACTGGTTAAAAGATAATCTAATAATTTGGTTATGTTTGTCCTGAATGGAATTTTGTATACCTAGTATACCTGGTATCTTGTGTATGTTAAATTATAATTTTATGTGACAAAATGCAAATATTTTAATATTTTATAACAAAATATTGTGAATTATGAATAATTTGATAATAATTATATATTTATTTGACTTAATTAAGGACTTACACATTTATTTATTCCAAAAATGTATATGAATTTTAGGCAGCATAAAACCTCTTTGTTGTCAAAAAAAATAACTGTATTACCCGGCTAAATTGGGAATGCTCTGTTTACTCGCATAGAACTTGCAGTAAGGTACTAATTTAACTTTGTAGGGTTAATTTTATTACTATTTTATTTTGAACTAGTGTTTTATATATTATTGCACGCGTTTGTTATAGCTCGGTTTATGGCCCTAAAAGCGATGTATTAGGGCTCACTTTACGAGCAAGTGTGTTGAAAAATGATTAACACACACCTGATTACTAAGATACAAAAGATTACGTAAGCCTTTTCTTGCACTTGAATTTCTTCGCTTTCTAAGTATGACTTATTTGTTGCAATTTAACGCCTAAAATATTGCCTCTTGTAACTACATACCTATTACATTTTTATTATAGGTATTTAACATTGTACTTATTCTTACAAAAACACTTTAACAAGATAACAATACAAATAATATAAAATTAAGATATTTAACGAGAATAAATTATGTTTAAGAAAAATAAATAATTATTGATTTTCGATTTACTGGTAATAAATAACGTTAGAGGTTGAATTATTATTAAGTATGAAAATATTTTGAAGGTAAAACAAAATCGAATATTGTACCCGTATTTTATTAAGACTTCAAAAGAAAGTTAAGAGCGCCCGTAGTTATTTTTATTTTTAAGGAGTATTTGGTATAGTTATTTAGACATTTCTAGAGAGAGTTAGAAAGAAGTGGCAGTTATAACATGTCAAATGTAATTCAGGATTTACGTTAAATATTGCGTCAGGTTATATTTTTATAAATAGTCCTCTCATATTATTAATTAAGCTAAGAAAGGTTTAAAAAGAGTAAAAGTCTACTGTAGACCAATTTCAGATCTAAAAATACAAAATAATTTAAGAATAAAAAAAAATAAGTTTCATTAAAATATTTACAGAAATCTTGTATCAAAGGTAAATAACGCATTATTCGTAAACGAAAATAAGAACTATAATAATTAATACCTATAAGTTATCTCATGATGTAGCTCCGAGCTTCTGAACATCATTCAAACACGTAAGTAATGTAGGTACTTATACTGTAAGCTAAATAACAAATTTTAAACTTCACAATAAAATCAAAGTATTTTTTAGGATTGAAACATCACGAAAATATAATAATAGAAATATAATAAATAATAATCTAATAAAAATAGGTATGAGAAGACCAAATGTGGTGGAAGTAAAATAAGATATAGGTATAATGAGGTAGCTGCCTAAACACAATTGAATTGTAATAACCAAATAAACTTTTTTCAAAATCAAATAACAAGGAACACACTGTTTTTAATTGACTCACAAACCTGGTAAAATGATGTCACTTTGCACGCAGAATTTTTGGGTATTAGTGATCACTTTAAAACATTTTCACTCCTTGCATGATTTCGTTTCTATGATTAATGTGTAATATGTGAATTGAAATAGCTAATTTATGCGATGTCGTCCATAATTAGAAAACCATATTTTGAGTAGGTAATAATAAGTGCTTTGGGTCGACTGATATTTCAAGTTAAGTCTTTAGAGAGCATTTATTGTATGTGGAAAATAGTGTTTTTTGAAATATAATTCTTATTTCTTCTCCTTTTCCAGCGACAGTGCTTCTTGATCGTATTTTCCCTTCTAACTCATCACCAGAATACATCCCATCGTCATTTTATAATAACGTTTTTTGTGCTTAATGTCAGAGTGAGCTTACACAGCGATCTTGCCTCTTGAGCAAATCGTTCCGGGTTCGAATCCTGGTTGTGGCGTACCTATGTTTTTGTTACCAAGTCACGGATAGCCTGATTTGTCCAATGTCCGAGTGGTTAGTAATTTCGTTTTGCAATTTACATGTAAGTGTTTCACGGTTTTGGCACTTTATCTGATTAATAAATTGTCTGCTTAGTTTAAATTTTAGTCAGAATTATGACCTTAGAAACATTTGTCATCGTTTGTCACGAATTTGCGATTGTTTTGGTGGAAATGCGTTTATGTTAAGGTGGCAGCCTGACTGAAAGTGGCGCAGCGGTGACAATTCTAATAATTTTAACAAAACTTTACATGGAATTTTAGACGGTACGGTATCATTACATTCCCTTGTAGTCACTGCTAGATGTAGATAGCAAAACTGCTAATAGTGGCCGTTTTCGACACATTTGCTATCTACTTCTACGAATGACTACGAGGGAATGTAGTGATACTTTCTAAAAATACTAGACCATGGGCCCTAAAAATTCCCTAAAGGTATTGTTAAAATATTTTTTATTAACAACTTATTAAATAAAAACCTTTGAGGGCGCCACTTTCGGTGGGGGTTTCAAAGTTGCTTGTTAGATATGCTTTGATTTTAAGGTTGCTTGAATTTGACCTTCATTCTAGTAAATCATATTAGTATACGAAAAATATTGCAGTTTTGTTCTGTATTAGGAATATTAGCAGGGTTGCCAACTGTACGAGGTTCCTCGTACAAATACGAAAATTGAGAACTTGAATACGAGCCAAAATTAGCTAAAAATCACCAAATACAAGGATTTCACAAAATAGTTTTCATACAAAATTGGTAATGTACGAGATTTTGAACAGATTTTGTGTGGAAATATGAGAACTCCATCAAATCTGTACGAGAATTTATGTAAATGAGTTGGCAACCCTGAATATTAGAATCCATGTTTAGATTTTACGGGTGATTTGAATTTATTAGTGTAAAAACAAATATCTGGCTTAATATAATCTAAAAATGTGGTTGTTGCTTGATTGTGCTGAATGGAAAATTTGTTAAATGTATAAAGCATTAACACAAGACTATTCTTGCACTTGAATATCTCCGCTTTCTATGACTAATTGTTTCAATTTTAAAAGTTACAAAATAACGACTTAAATTATTGGTTTGACAATAACAATGTAATTACCTAAATATTATCTTATTTTATTATTGCAGCTATTTAACATATTCAAAAATACTTTTACACGATAAAAATATACATAAAATTAAGAAAGCTAGGCGAGAAAATATAGGTAAGTAGGTATATTAGTTATGTTTAATAAAAAAAAACTTCAATTTATTATGAAAAAATAATCTATCAATCGATTTAACGGCAGTGAAATGTAGATCAAGTTTATTTTTTAAGTTTTTCAATAAACGTGGTAAAATGTGGACAATTTACTGTATCTCAGTATGTAACCACATAATTCTTTGAGTTTTAAAATTTTAGTAGGTAACCCATGTACTGCTTTTTGTATTTGCTTTACACTCTCTTAATAAATATTTTTATTAAGAGATTATATAAAATACTAATAAATAGTAATATTTTCTCTCATTTTTTTAATATTTTCGATTGTAAGATTGTAAAGAAAATATTGCGGTTTCCTTATTCTTATGCTTAGGCAATCTAAAAAAATAGTTATGAATAGTTACTGTTATGAGTTGTTTGAGAGCATGTAGACATGGATATAGGGTTCGTTGTTTGGTCACCTTTTCCGGAATTAGTGTTTCTTGATCACATTTTCCCTTCAAGCTAATCATCAAAACCTTTTTTGCAAGTGTCATATTGTGAGTGTTAGATTGCATTATTTCCCGTTTGTGACGCAACACCCATACACGTTACCCGTATTATTAACGAAACAGAGCTTTATAAATACCTAGTACCGATTCCCCTCCCGTTATTAGTTCACTTGTTCACCTTTTACGGCGATAGTGCTTCTTGATCATATTTTCTCTTCAAACTAATCAATGTAACAACTTTTTGCAACTGGCATATTATGGTTAATTCCCTAATTGGTTACAGTTTCGCTTTGCACGTCACAAAAAGAAGTTCTGAAAAAAAGTGTTTCATGATTCCGGCACTTCTCTGTTCAATAAAACACATCATATGTCTTGAAGCGTCAAGAGTTTAGTGTTGATTGATAAGAAATAAATAACATTTCTCATGTTTATTTGTACGCGTATGAGCTATTTGAAAGCACTTTTTAGCGGTGGAAATGCATTTGAGCAAATTGGATTTACAAGTATGTATGTATGTATTTGTTGCTTGTCAGATATGGCTAGATTTAAGGTTGCCTGAATTAGAGCTAGTTCATCCTGGTTAATAATATAAGCAAATGTGTACAATATTGCAGTTTTGTTCTGTATTAGGATCAATGTTACGTTTTGTCTGTGATTTGCGACATTATATAATTATCTTTAGCTAAGTATCACTACCTCACACAAATTACTTATATTATTATGCTTTATAATTATGTTCGTTTCTTGAGCTAAATAGAAAGTAAAATTGATGAATGATTAAAAGCATTTATACATTTTTTATATTACAAATTAAAACACAAGATTATTCTTGCATTAAGTATTTCTTCGCTTTCTGTGACTAATTGTTATAATAGATAAACAAACAATACAACTATTGCAGGTATTTAAACTAAGTAAAGCAAAAACACACCTATCTTATACAAATTACACCTACACATATAATATTAAGAAAGCTGGTACAAAATGACATAATTTTTAAGAAACATAAAAAGCACCCAAATATTTTATTACTTACCAAGAAACAAGTATATACAAAAAATAATTTTGAAAGTAAAAGTCTACTTAAAAATTATAAATATCACTCGAATCAAAATGGTGATGAATTGGAGTCAAAGATTTGACAAAAACATGATAAGGCTAAGAAATTTTCTCGTCATAAGTATTGACAAGTTACAGAAAACAGACGTGATAAATGATTTTATAGTAAATAAATGACGTGATCGTGATATATATTTGTATTTATTTTATAGCCATAGGAAAAGTATGATAAGGGTTTAAAATTATGGCAAAAGAGTTAAGCAGAATATTTTATAAAAAATATACTTATCAAATATAATTTTGCAGTTTATTTTTATTTTTATTATATTGATAAGAAATAACGGACGGTGTTGAACTATTATTAAGCTGAATCATTTAAGAGACACAAACTATTTTAAAAGAATTGGCAATGTATAAAAAGATTGATAGTTATGGGTCGAGTTAAACGGCATTTGATTCAAACGAATCATGGTTATTTTTAAGCTCTTCTTAAATTATAAGTTCGTAGTCACTATTACCTAATGAAAAAAATAGACAATATTGTATATTAAAGGGCAAATCGATTGACAAAATATTAAAAAACCTAGGGGGGGTTTTGGTATTAACATTTAATAAAAAATAGGTTGGATTTAGGTACTACTCTCTAATTTTAGGACTCGGTATTATCGACAGGATAAATAAACAAATAATAGGGATATGAAGTCTTCAATATCATATGACATGGAATTTGCTATTTTTAGGGTCTAACTTCATAATAAATAAAGAATAGGCTTCAGGCGATACTTATCGTCGGAAGCTTATATTTTTTGTTCTTCGATAAATAGTTTTTTTACTGCTCTGTGTGTATCTTAGAGTTATAACCATAATTAAACTTAAACGGTATTTCTATTAATTATTACAATTCTCAAAATGTTCATAAATATATGAACTTATAACTGTCACGCTACCATAATTATATTATGTTGCAATTATTAATATTTATTTATTTTGTGTAGTACCCATGTTATATTATCTGTTTATGAGAATTTGCAAACTTAATTTAAAAAATGCTTTACGACTAATTTTGTCGTCAAATGTTTTGGATATCTTGGTACGTAATAGTGAATTTATATTTGTTTCTTTCGGTAACTGGTAGGATATTGTTACTGATTGGCGATATTATAAATAACTGTACAGGAACTGGGTTATAAAGAATATTGAGAATATTACAATACATATAATAAAAATATACTAATAAATAATACACAAAAATCACTTGTGAATATGAAAATGTTATTTATAGAAAATACACAGACGATCAAATATTAGAAGTAAAAGACGTAGGTAAGTGATAAATAACTGTTATTTAATATGAGGTAAAAGTTCTTAGTGAAATCATCACACATAGATCAATAGAAATTTGATACTTTAGAATGAAGTTGAATCAAAACGAGAAACAAAAGCATAGACAAGTAATAATTACTTATAATTATTATAATAACATTTTATAAAATTTTCTAGATGAGTAAGTACAAGATAGAACAATAAATTTATAAACAAAGGATCAAAATGTCGTGTTCCTTTGGAAAGGAACATTAAAATGTAGACTTTAGGTTAAATTAAAAAGCTAAAGGTTTAATAGATTTTTAAAGAGAGAGTAAAAACTTATAATATAAATAAGTAATTTAAGAGTAAGAAGAGTATACAAGTTTTGAAATACATGGATACATATTTTAGGATAAGTATACCTACCTATTAAATAAGTGTTAGTTAAGCGATGAAATTAGGATGGCTTAAAGACAAACACACACATATACTCATACAATTTATAGAAACATTATCAAAAATGAGACTAAGAAAAAATATAATATTTAACAAATAATATTTACCTGCAATTCACACAAGTAGGCCAATGTAAATGATTTTCTTTTTAGATGGACAGGTAGGACGAAAATTGGGTTTGGTCTAAGAAACATAGCGACATAAAAATAGAGGTAATATCACGGTAGCACGTACAGTGAAGTTCTATAAGTTTCAGAAATATAATTATTAAACTAACGAGCAGGAATAAGAATAGTAAGCAGCATAAAAGAAATCACATTGATTAAATTTAAGCTCTTTAATTTTAGACTGAGAAAAAAGTTTTAAGACAAGTTTAATGACAGATAAATAAAATATTTATCAGGATTCTATCAGGATAAAAAAAGTTTATCAGTAAAAATAAAAGTAAATAATTCAAATAATAATTTAAATCAGTGAGGGATATTAAATTACAAAAGATAGTAGTATAAGTGAAATCCTATCATTTTACGTTTTTTAAGTATTAGACCGAGAAAATAGTTTTTAGACAATGCCAAAAACAAAACCGATTATTTTGCGAACTTTTTATTTTCAGACTGAAAAATATTCTTAAGACAATGTTGATGAGAAAATAAAATAAATATTTTATTAAAAAATAAAACAATGAAGCGAACTAACGAGGATAAGGAATAATAATAATAGTATTTCAGACTGAGAAATAGTCTTATGTTGATGAGAAGTGAATTGAGGATCAAATAAAACAATAATTTTTCAGGAAAAGTTATAAGTTTCAGAAATATCAGTAGGTACCTAATAAAAAAAGCATTAAAGCGTGTGAACTAACGAGAATATGGAATAAGAATAGTAAGTAGTAGAAGAGAAAATTTATTCATTAAATTTCGTCTCTAGTAAAAATAGTATTAAGACATGTTTAATTATCAAGACAAAAGAAGTTTATCAGTAAAAAGAAAAGAATAATTTAAATCAATGAGGACATTGAATTAGAAGAGTTAGTAGTAGTAACTCTTCTAATAGTAGTAACCCTATCATTTCGGCGGCTCTTTAGTTCAGACTGAAAAATATTCTTAAGGCAATAATGAGAAGCAAATTGAGGACAGAATAAGGCAATTAAGTTTCGGGAAAAACTTTAAGTCGCAGTAATATATTATCAAAAAGAAAAAATAAAGTTAACTAAGAGGACATTGAATTGGATTAGCAAGTAGTGTAGTGTAAACTTATAAAAAATGTTGGGCTCTTTAGTTTAAAACTAGTCTTTAGAGTTTAGAGAAAATAGTCTTTAGACAACGTCAATGAGTAGTAATAAAACAATTGAGTTTCAGGATGTTTTTAAGTTTTAGTAGTATCGGTATTAAGAAAAGCAATAAATTAAACCAATGAGAACTTTAAACTAGAAATATAAGTAGCAAAATTAAAAATTTATCATTTACGGCTCTTTATTTTAAGCCTGAGAAAATAGTCTTTAGGGGTTATTAAGAAGTAAATGGAGGACAGAACAATTATCAGGATAAATAAGAAGTTTTTCTGTAAAAAGAAAAGGAATAATGCTAACCAATGAGTTAAAAATGTAAGTAAGTAGCATTACCAATTATTTTTCAGCTCTAAGAACTTTTGCAAAATTCTTATCATTTTGCGGTTTTTTAGTTTTAGCCGAGAAAAAAGTCTTAAGATAATGTTAATGAGAAGTAATAATAAGTACAAATGAGTTGAAAGATTTCTAAAGTTTCAGTAATACTTATCTGTAAAAAGAAAACCAAATATTTAAACCAATGAGGACTTAGAATTAGAAAAGTAAGTAGCTTAAGAGAAAACCTATTATTTTGCGGCATGTTTAGTTTCAGACTAAAAAATATATACTTTAGACATTATTAATGAGAAGTAAGTTGAGGACAAAACAAAACAATACAACAAAACAATTAAGTTTCAGGATAAACTTTAATATGCAGAAATATATTATTGAAAAGAAAAACAATAAGATGAACTAATGAGTACATTAAATTAAGATACCAAGTATATAAGAGATAACCTAAAATATCATGAGAAGCAAATGGAGGACAGAATAAAAAAATAAATGGGGACTTTCAATAAGAAGAAAATTATCTAACTATACCTAAGTAGCCTATAATAAAACCTATATAATATTTTGGCCTTTTAAGTTTTAGACTGAGAAATGGTCTTTGGACAATGTTAATGAGAAGTGAATTGAGGACAAAGCAAACAATAATTAATTTCCAGAAAAAATATAAGTTTCAGAAATACCAGTTATAAAAAGAAAATCATTAAAGCGAGCGAACTAGCGGGGATATGGAATAAGAATAGTAAGAAGTATAAATGAAAATGTATTGATTAATTTAGTTTTAGACTAAGACAATGGTTTTTAGACAAGTTTAATGACAAACAAATTAAGGAGGACACAAAATATTCATCAGGATAAAAAAAGTTAATCAGTAAAAATAAAAGCATTAATTTAAACCAATGAGTACATTGAATTAGAGTTATGTTAAGGTGGGCTGGGCAGCCTGACCGAAAGTGGCGCTGCGGTGAATTTTATTTAATATAGCTATTCTATTATAATTTTAATAAAACTTTAACATGGAATTTGTAGGGCCCATAGTCTAGTATTTTTAGACGGTATCATAACATTCCCTTGTAGTCACTGCTAGTGCGGCTGCTTATATAATAAAAATATACTAATAAATAATACACAAAAATCACTTGTGAATATGAAAATGTTATTAATACAAAATACACAGACGATAAAATATTAGAAGTAAAAGACGTAGGTAAGTAATAAATAAGTTCTTAGTGAAATCATCACACATAGATCAATAGAATTTTGATACACTATGAATGAGGTTGAATCAAAACGAGAAACAAAAGCATAGACAAGTAATAATTACTTATAATTATCTTAATAACATTTTATAAAATTTTCTAGATGAGTAATACAAGATAGAACAATAAATTGATAAACAAAAGATCAAAATCTTGTGTTCCTTTGGAGAGGAACATTAAAATGTAGACTTGAGGTTTAAATTAAAAAGCTAAAGGTAGATTTTTAAAGAGAGAGTACAAACTTGTAATATAAGTAATTTAAGAGTAAGAAAAGTATACTAGTTTTGAAATACATGGATACATATTTTAGGATAAGTATATTAAATAAGTGTTACTTAAGCGATGAAATTAGGATGGCTTAAAGACAAACACACACATATACTCATACAATTTATAGAAACATTATCAAAAATGAGACTAAGAATTTAAAATATAATATTTAACAAATAATATTTACCTGCAATTCACACAAGTAGGCCAATGTAAATGATTTTCTTTTTAGATGGACAGGTAGGACGAAAATTGGGTTTGGTCTAAGAAACATAGCGACATAAAAATAGAGGTAATATCACGGTAGCACGTACAGTGAAGTTCTATAAGTTTCAGAAATATAATTATTAAACTAACGGTGTGGAATAAGAATAGTAAGCAGCATAAAAGATAACACATTGATTAAATTTAAGCTTTAATTTATTAGACTGAGAAAATAGTTTTAAGACAAGTTTAATGACAGATCACTTAAGGAGGAAATAAAATATTTATCAGGATAATATTTATCAGGATTCTGTCAGGATAAAAAAAGTTTATCAGTAAAAATAAAAGTAAATAATTCAAATAATAATTTAAATCAGTGAGGGGTTTTAAATTACAAAAGTTAGTAGTATAAGTGAAATCCTCTATCATTTTGCGTTTTTAAGTATTAGACCGAGAAAATAGTTTTTAGACAATGCCAAAAACAACTGAGTTTAAAGTGTTTTTAAGTTTCAGTAATATCTGTGAAAAGAAATCTCTGATAATTTAAACCGATGAGGGCTTAGAATTAGAAAAGTAAGTAGCTTTAAGAGAAAACCTATTATTTTGCGAACTTTTTAGTTTCAGACTGAAAAATATTCTTAAAACAATGTTGATGAGAAAACAAAATAAATATTTTATTTAAAAATAAAACAATGAAGCGAACTAACGAGGATAAGGAATAATACCTAATAATAGTATTTCAGACTGAGAAATAGTCTTATTTTGAAAAAAGAAATATATGTAGCTTACTTCCGCAAACAAAATATGCAAGATGCACCGCCCGCCCGCCCGCAAAAATATGCAGCACACCACAAAATATAAGTGCACAATACCTGCATTTAGCAAGACAGCAACACACCTTGCACCTTCACCAATTAGGCTACTCTACACGTGTTTCGCCCCAACCCGGAGCATCCTCAGGAGTTAGATCGTGCGTAAACCAACACTCAACACGAACACCAAAATCGGTGTTGGTTTACGCACGATCTAACTCCTGAGGATGCTCCGGGTTGGGGCGAAACACGTGTAGAGTAGCCTAATTGGTGAAGGTGCAAGGTGTGTTGCTGTCTTGCTAAATGCAGGTATTGTGCACTTATATTTTGTGGTGTGCTGCATATTTTTGCGGGCGGGCGGGCGGTGCATCTTGCATATTTTGTTTGCGGAAGTAAGCTACATATATTTCTTTTTTCAAAATGGTTTGGGACTTCCGCCAAGTGACGCCTGATTCAATCAAATAAATAGTCTTATGTTGATGAGAAGTGAATTGAGGATCAAATAAAACAATAATTTTTCAGGAAAAATTATAAGTTTTAGAAATATCAGTAAGTAGGTACCTAATAAAGAAAGCATTAAAGCGTGTGAACTAACGAGAATAAGAATAAGAATAGTAAGTAGTAGAAGAGAAAATTTATTCATTAAATTTCGTCTCTAGTAAAAATGAAAAGACAAGACAAAAGAAAAGACATGACAAATAAAGACATGTTTAATTATCAAGACAAAAAAAGTTTATCAGTAAAAAGAAAAGCAATAATTTGAATTAATGAGGACATAGAATTAGCAGAGTTAGTAGAATAAGAGAAACCCTATCATTTTGCTGCTCTTTAGTTAGTTTCAGACTGAAAAATATTCTTAAGGCAATAATGAGAAGCAAATTGAGGACAGAATAAGGCAATTAAGTTTCAGGAAAAACTTTAAGTCGCAGTAATATATTATCAAAAAGAAAAAATAAAGCAAACTAAGAGGACATTGAATTGGATTAGCAAGTAGTGTAAGGGAAAACTTATAAAAAATGTTGGGCTCTTTAGTTTAAAACTAGTCTTTAGAGTTTAGAGAAAGTAGTCTTCAGACAACGTCAATGAGTAGTAATAAAACAATTGAGTATCAAGATGTTTTTAAGTTTTAGTAGTATCGGTATTAAGAAAAGCAATAAATTGAACCAATGAGAACTTTAAACTAGAAATATAAGTAGCAAAATTAAAAATTAATCATTTTACGGCTCTTTATTTTTAGACTGAGAAAATAGTCTTTAGGGGTTATTAAGAAGTAAATGGAGGACAGAACAATTATCAGGATAAATAAGAAGTTTTTCTGTAAAAAGAAAAGGAATAATGCTAACCAATGAGTTAAAAATGTAAGTAAGTAGCATTACCAATTATTTTTCAGCTCTAAGAACTTTTGCAAAATTCCTATCATTTTGCGGTTTTTTAGTTTTAGCCGAGAAAAAAGTCTTAAGATAATGTTAATGAGAAGTAATAATAAGTACAAATGAGTTGAAAGATTTCTAAAGTTTCAGTAATACTTATCTGTAAAAAGAAAACCAAATATTTAAACCAATGAGGACTTAGAATTAGAAAAGTAAGTAGTTTAAGAGAAAACCTATTATTTTGCGGCATGTTTAGTTTCAGACTAAAAAATATATACTTAAGACAATATTAATGAGAAGTAAGTTGAGGACAAAACAAAACAATATAACAAAACAATTAAGTTTCAGGATAAACTTTAATTTGCAGAAATATATTATTGAAAAGAAAAACAATAAGATGAACTAATGAGTACATTAAATTAAGATACCAAGTATATAAGAGATAACCTAAAATATCATGAGAAGCAAATGAAGGACAGAATAAAAAAATAAATGGGGACTTTCAATAAGAAGAAAATTATCTAACTACCTAAGTAGCCTATAATAAAACCTATATAATATTTTGGCCTTTTAAGTTTTAGACTGAGAAATTGTCTTTGGACAATGTTAATGAGAAGTGAATTGAGGACAAAGCAAACAATAATTAATTTCCAGAAAAAATATAAGTTTCAGAAATACCAGTTATAAAAAGAAAATCATTCAAGCGAGCGAACTAGCGGGGATATGGAATAAGAATAGTAAAAAGTATAAATGAAAATGTATTGATTAATTTAGTTTTAGACTAAGACAATGGTTTTTAGACAAGTTTAATGACAAACAAATTAAGGAGGACACAAAATATTCATCAGGATAAAAAAAGTTAATCAGTAAAAATAAAAGCATTAATTTAAACCAATGAGTACATTAAATTAGAGTTATGTTAAGGTGGGCTGGGCAGCCTGACCGAAAGTGGCGCCGCGGTGAATTTTATTTAATATAGCTATTCTATTATAATTTTAATAAAACTTTAACATGGAATTTGTAGGGCCCATAGTCTAGTATTTTTAGACGGTATCATAACATTCCCTTGTAGTCACTGCTAGTGTGGCTGCTTATATAATAAAAATATACTAATAAATAATACACAAAAATCACTTGTGAATATGAAAATGTTATTAATACAAAATACACAGACGATAAAATATTAGAAGTAAAATACGTAGGTAAGTAATAAATAAGTTCTTAGTGAAATCATCACACATAGATCAATAGAATTTTGATACATTATGAATGAGGTTGAATCAAAACGAGAAACAAAAGCATAGACAAGTAATAATTACTTATAATTATCTTAATAACATTTTATAAAATTTTCTAGATGAGTAATACAAGATAGAACAATAAATTGATAAACAAAAGATCAAAATCTCGTGTTCCTTTGGAGAGGAACATTAAAATGTAGACTTGAGGTTTAAATTAAAAAGCTAAAGGTAGATTTTTAAAGAGAGAGTACAAACTTGTAATATAAGTAATTTAAGAGTAAGAAAAGTATACTAGTTTTGAAATACATGGATACATATTTTAGGATAAGTATATTAAATAAGTGTTAATTAAGCGATGAAATTAGGATGGCTTAAAGACAAACACACACATATACTCATACAATTTATAGAAACATTATCAAAAATGAGACTAAGAATTTAAAATATAATATTTAACAAATAATATTTACCTGCAATTCACACAAGTAGGCCAATGTAAATGATTTTCTTTTTAGATGGACAGGTAGGACGAAAATTGGGTTTGGTCTACGAAACATAGCGACATAAAAATAGAGGTAATATCACGGTAGCACGTACAGTGAAGTTCTATAAGTTTCAGAAATATAATTATTAAACTAACGGTGTGGAATAAGAATAGTAAGCAGCATAAAAGATAACACATTGATTAAATTTAAGCTTTAATTTATTAGACTGAGAAAATAGTTTTAAGACAAGTTTAATGACAGATCACTTAAGGAGGAAATAAAATATTTATCAGGATAATATTTAGCAGGATTCTATCAGGATAAAAAAAGTTTATCAGTAAAAATAAAAGTAAATAATTCAAATAATAATTTAAATCAGTGAGGGGTTTTAAATTACAAAAGTTATTAAGTGAAATCCTCTATCATTTTGCGTTTTTAAGTATTAGACCGAGAAAATAGTTTTTAGACAATGCCAAAAACAACTGAGTATAAAGTGTTTTTAAGTTTCAGTAATATCTGTGAAAAGAAATGCAATACATAATTTAAACCGATGAGGGCTTAGAATTAGAAAAGTAAGTAGCTTTAAGAGAAAACCTATTATTTTGCGAACTTTTTAGTTTCAGACTGAAAAATATTCTTAAAACAATGTTGATGAGAAAACAAAATAAATACATTCTCAGTCTACAATAAGTCTCTAGTAAAAATGAAAAGACAAGACAAAAGAAAAGACATGACAAATAAAGACATGTTTAATTATCAAGACAAAAAAAGTTTATCAGTAAAAAGAAAAGCAATAATTTGAATTAATGAGGACATAGAATTAGCAGAGTTAGTAGAATAAGAGAAACCCTATCATTTTGCTGCTCTTTAGTTAGTTTCAGACTGAAAAATATTCTTAAGGCAATAATGACAAGCAAATTGAGGACAGAATAAGGTAATTAAGTTTCAGGAAAAACTTTAAGTCGCAGTAATATATTATCAAAAAGAAAAAATAAAGCAAACTAAGAGGACATTGAATTGGATTAGCAAGTAGTGTAAGGGAAAACTTATAAAAAATGTTGGGCTCTTTAGTTTAAAACTAGTCTTTAGAGTTTAGAGAAAATAGTCTTTAGACAACGTCAATGAGTAGTAATAAAACAATTGAGTTTCAGGATGTTTTTAAGTTTTAGTAGTATCGGTATTAAGAAAAGCAATAATAGAACCAATGAGAACTTTAAACTAGAAATATAAGTAGCAAAATTAAAAATTTATCATTTTACGGCTCTTTATTTTTAGACTGAGCAAATAGTCTTTAGGGGTTATTAAGAAGTAAATGGAGGACAGAACAATTATCAGGATAAATAAGAAGTTTTTCTGTAAAAAGAAAAGGAATAATGCTAACCAATGGTTTAAAAATGTAAGTAAGTAGCATTACCAATTATTTTTCAGCTCTAAGAACTTATGCAAAATTCCTATCATTTTGCGGTTTTTTAGTTTTAGCCGAGAAAAAAGTCTTAAGATAATGTTAATGAGAAGTAATAATAAGTACAAATGAGTTGAAAGATTTCTAAAGTTTCAGTAATACTTATCTGTAAAAAGAAAACCAAATATTTAAACCAATGAGGACTTAGGATTAGAAAAGTAAGTAGCTTAAGAGAAAACCTATTATTTTGCGGCATGTTTAGTTTCAGACTAAAAAATATATACTTTAGACATTATTAATGAGAAGTAAGTTGAGGACAAAACAAAACAATACAACAAAACAATTAAGTTTCAGGTTAAATTTTAATTTGCAGAAATATATTATTGAAAAGAAAAACAATAAGATGAACTAATGAGTACATTAAATTAAGATACCAAGTATATAAGAGATAACCTAAAATATCATGAGAAGCAAATGGAGGACAGAATAAAAAAATAAATGGGGACTTTCAATAAGAAGAAAATTATCTAACTACCTAAGTAGCCTATAATAAAACCTATATAATATTTTGGCCTTTTAAGTTTTAGACTGAGAAATGGTCTTTGGACAATGTTAATGAGAAGTGAATTGAGGACAAAGCAAACAATAATTAATTTCCAGAAAAAATATAAGTTTCAGAAATACCAGTTATAAAAAGAAAATCATTAAAGCGAGCGAACTAGCGGGGATATGGAATAAGAATAGTAAGAAGTATAAATGAAAATGTATTGATTAATTTAGTTTTAGACTAAGACAATAATTTTTAGACAAGTTTAATGACAAACAAATTAAGGAGGACACAAAATATTCATCAGGATAAAAAAAGTTAATCAGTAAAAATAAAAGCATTAATTTAAACCAATGAGTACATTGAATTAGAATAGTTAGTTGTATAAGAGAAACCGTATCATTTTGCGGCTCTTAGTTTTAGACTGAGAAGACTGAGAAAGTAGTCTTTAGACAATATTAATGAGAAGTAATAAAACAATTAAGTTTCAGGATGTTTTTAAGTTTTAGTTGTATCAGTATAATAAAAAAAGCAATATTTTTTACCAGTGAAGACTTTTAATTAAAATAGTTTTTAGCATAACAGCAACCCTGCGGACTTTTACGTATATTAGACTGAGAAATAGTCATAGACAATTTTGAATTTTAAGTTGCAGTAATAATGTTATTTATTTGAATACCAATAAAGCGAACTAATTAAGACATGAAATAAAAATTGCAAGTAGTATAAGAGCAAACCTTTATTTTGCGACCCTTTAGTAAAAGTCAAAAAAACAATGAAGCGAACTAATGAGGATAGTAAATTAGAATAGCAACTAGTATAAGAGGAAACCTATAATTTTGCGGTTCTTTAGTTTTAGATTAATAAAAGACTACAATAAGAGAAGTAAATGGAGGACAGAATAAACAATTAGGATCAGGAAACTATTAAACTTTTCATATTATATTTAATATCATATAAAGAAACGCAGTAAGTAATTGAACTAATGAAGACTTTAAAGTCTTTTCAAATTCAGAAAAGTACATACTACTTGTAGCCTATGAGAAAACCTATAATATCATTTTGCGGCCTTTTAAGTTTTCTATAAACAATGTTAATGGAAAGTGAACTGAAAATAAAACAATTACAGATTTAGTATTGTGTAATTACAGATTGGTTGAAACAGTTAGTTTTAGAAATATCAGTTACAGTGACCCGCCCTCCCTTCACTCGGTTCCTTCCATTTTTTGCCAAATGCAACCTTCCAATAACACCCAAAAAGAAAACAAATACCTTAAAGTAAACAAACGCTCCAAAAATCTGTTTTCTTTCCGTTCGAGTGCCGTCCTGTCATCGGTGTAAGAATCGCGCTTGAATTTATTTTCACACACGTAGAAACCTCATGAAAATCCGTTCAGTAGTTTTTAAATTTATCACGAACAGACAGACGTGGCGAGGGACTTTGTTTTATAATATGTAGTGATAAAGCGAGCGAACTAACGATGACATCAACTAAAATATATATACTATATCTAAGTAGCGTAACAGAAAACCTAATAATTATTTTTCAGCCATTTAGTTTTTGACTGAAAAAACAGAGTCTTTAGTTAGATAATGTTAATATGAAGTATATTTAGAACAAAATAAAACAATTAAGTTTCAGGAAAACCTATGAGTTTCAGATATATTGTAATTAATTAATAGAAAAGCAATAAAGCGAACAATTTAACGAGGACATGAAATAAGAATAGTAAGTAGTATAAAAACATGTTACTAATTAATTTTCGCTTATTAGTTTGAGACTGAAAAAATAGTGTTTAGACAAGTTAATTAACTATATGGACAAAATAAGTTTATTAGTAAAGAAACGCAATAATTTGAATCAATGAGGACTTTGCAATTGGAATAGTCAGTAGCATTAGAGAAACATAAATTTTCGGCTCTTTAATTTTAGACCGAGTAAATAGTCTTTAGACAATGTCAATGAGAAGTGAATTGAGGACAACATAAATAATACAATTAAGTTTCGGAAATATTAGCAGTAAAACGGGCGAACGCAGAGGATATGAAATAAGAATAGTAAGTAGTATTATATAAAACTTGTTGATTAGTTTTCGGCTCTTTAGCTTTAGACTGTGAAAATAGTTTAAGACAAGTATAGTTACTTACAAATGTATTAGGGACGAAATAAATTCATTAGTAAGAAAAAAAGTTCGAAAGAAAAGCTAAAATTTGAATTAATGAGTATACCTACATTGAATTTAAATAATTTGTAGCATAAGAGAAACCACATCATTTTGCGGCTTTTTAAGTTTTAGACTGAGAAAATAGTATTTACAAAAATATATTGATAAACAAAGGATCAAAATGACAATGTTCCTTTGGAAAGGAACATTACAATGTAGATTTGAGGTTTAAATTAAAAAGCTAAAGGCTAAATAGATTTTTAAAGAGAGAGTACAAACTAATAATACTTATATATAAGTAATTTAAGAGTAAGAAAAGTCCCTAGGTATATACGAGTTTTGAAATACTTCGATATTATATATTTTAGGATAAATATATTAAATACAATTAGGATGGCTTAAAAACAAACACACACGCATACACACATACAAATTATGGAAACATTAATTATCAAAGGTGAGGTGAAAGGTAGGCCAATGTAAATGATTTCCTTTTTAGACGGATAGGTTGGACGAAAATCGGGTTTGGTCTAAGAAACATAGCGCACATAAAATAGAGGTAATATCACTGTAGTGTACAGTGAAGTTTTATAAGTTTCAGAAATATCAGTACTTAATAAAAAAAACATGAAAGCAAGCGAACTAACGAGAATATGGAATGGGAATAGTAAGCAGTATAAAAGTAAACTCATTGATTAAGTTTGAGCTCTTTAATTTAAGACTGAGAAAATAGTTTTAAGACAAGTTTAATGACAAATCAATTAAGGAGGAAATAAAATATTTATCAGGCTAAAAAAGTTTATTAAATCAGTAAGGATATTGAATTAGAATAGTTAGTAGTATAAGAGAAATCGAGACCGAGAAAATAGTTTTTAGAGAATGTCAATGAGAAGTAACAAAACAACTGAGTCTAAAGTTCTTTTAAGTTTTAGTAATATCTGTCAAAAGAAATGCAATAGGTACATTGTTAAAGCAAGTATATATTAAAAGAAAACCTATTATTTTGCCGACTTTTTAGTTGCAGGCTGAAAAATATTAATTAGACAATGTTGACAAGAAGTAAATTGCGGACAGAATAAAACAATTATGTTTCGGAAAAAAAAATTAGATAAATATATTATTAAAAACAAAACAATAAAGCGAACCAAAGAGGACATGGAATAACAATAATATTATTTCACACTGAGAAATGGTCTTAAGACAATGTTGGATGAGATATGATTGAGGACAAAATGAAACAATTATTTTTAGAAAAAAAAAAGTTTCAGAAATATCAGTAGGTACCTAACTAACGAGGATATGGAATAAGAATAGTAAGTAGTAGAAGAGAAAATTTATTCATTAAATTTCGGCTCTTTAGTTTTAGACTGAGAAAACAGTTTTTAGACATGTTAAATTATCAAGACAAAAGAAAATTCTCAGTTGAATTAGAATAGTTAGTAGAATAATAGAAACCCTATCATTTTGCAGCTATTTAGTTTCAGACTGAAAAATATTCATAAGACAATGAAAAGTAAATTGAGGACAGAATAAGGCAATTAAGTTTCAGGAAAAACTTTAAGTCGCAGTAAATATTATCAAAAAGAAACAATAAAACAAACAGAGGACATTGAATTGGAATAGCTAGTAGTATAAGAGAAACCTTATAAAAAACGATCGGCACTTTAGTTTTAAACTGAGAACAACGTCAATGAGAAGTAATAAAACAATGAGTTTCAGGATGTTTTTAAGTTTTAGTAGTATCGGTATTAAGAAAAGCAATAATTTGAACCAATGAACTTTGAACTACTAAGAAATATAAGTAGCAAAAGTTAAAACCTATCATTTTACGGCTCTTTATTTTTAGACTGAGAAAATATAATCTTTAGAGGTTATTAAGAAGTAACATAATTTGTAGCATAAGAGAAACCCTTTCATTTTGCGGCTCGTTAGTTTTGACTGAGATAGTAGTTAATCAGTAATAAGGGTATAAAAAGCAATGATTTGAACCATTGAGGACTTTGAATAAGAAAAGTAAATAGCATAAGAGAGAACATAATTATATTATTTTGAGATCTTTTTAGTTTCAAGCTGAAAAATATTATTTAAAAAATGTCAAGAGAAGTAAATTGAGGACAGAATAAAACAATTAAGTTTAAGGAATAACTTTAAGTTGCAGTAATATTAAAAAGAAAAATAATAAAGCGAACTAATGAATTAGAATAGCAAGTAGTATAAGTGGAAACCTATAATTTTGCGGCTTTTTAGTTTTAGATAAATAAAAGTCTACAATAAGAGAAGTAAATTGAGGATAGAATAAACAATTATCGGGAAATGTTAAAACTATCAGTAATATCATTAAAAGAAAAGCAGTATTTTATCTAATGAAGACTTTGAATTTAAAAAGTCCATACTTACCTATGTAGCCTATGAGAAAACCTATAAGTAATATCTTTTTGCGGCCTTTTAAGTTTCTAGACAATGTTAAGATAATGATAAGTGAACTGAAAATAAAACAATTACAGTTATAATAAGAAAAGTAATAAAGCGAGCGAACTAACGATGACATCAAATAAAAAAAGTACCTTCTATACTTAGAATTTTAACTTAAAATTAAAACATGAGTGTGTGTTTAAAAACCGAGCCGTAGGCGATCAGTTTCATAACTACTATAGACATTTGAAAATTGGTTTAATTTAAAAGAAATCTTATTCAGCTTTAATTCGAAATGAAGTTTAAGAAATACGAAAAATTTTGTCGATTTTTGGTAATTAACGTAAAAAATAACGAAACCATAAGAAAAGTGTAATAGAATTTTAAATAATGCGAAAATACTGTATGCGATGTCTGAAAGTAATTTAAGCATAAATTCAGTAAGTAAGGTATGAGTATTCTGGAATTATAAGAAGAAAATAACATTATTGAAACATTGTTGGTGGTGTAAAAACTAAAACCATTATTCATATAAAACTAAGTTAAGCTTTGTGAAAAGAAGTGAATATTTTAAAAGAAGAAATATCGTTGTTAGGTATTATTGTTAGGCTTAAGAAAATAAAAAAAATACGTTATTGCGTGTTACTTTAGCGTTTAGTTACTGTTTTTGTTTATTTAGAAACTATTGTTTTAAAACGATAAATTAAAAGTAACAAAGCCACTTTTATCAATAGTAAATCTACAATACGGTAGCATAGAAAAATTATATACAAATGATTACTAGGTATTTGTCTTTAGTAATTTGAACTGAAAGTTGATTTTAATTAAGAAATAATATATTGATCCGTTGAAAACTTTGATTTAAAAATTAAATAAGTAGTGAGTAACAGGATTAATAAACCGATGGACAGGATACATTAATAAACCGATTCGGGAAAAACTACAATGTCTGATGTAGCAACGAAACAGAAAAAAAATTAAAAATATAATAATAGACACAGGAAAACAAAGAAGAATAAAATTATTCTAATGTTTGTTCGTTTTATGGTGTAAAATATTAAATAGAAGTATTTATAAGTGTGATATTATTTTAGTTTTCAGTGTTATTATGATTTTTGTCTTGTCATTGTGAAACTAATAGACCATTAATGGGTTTAATTTATTAAGTTTCATAAGAGGAAAAAAGGTTTACAAAAGGAGAGTCCACGAGATCCGTTACACTTGCAATTCATATTTTACTACACAAATTCTGATTATGGTTCGGTAATAATACAGAAAACATTCATTTCATTTATTAACATTTAAATTATTATTATTTTTGAGACATTTGGAAATATTGAATTAAACAAACTCACTATTTATGCATAGAAAAGTAAAAGTAAAAGTAATCATTTGGAGAATAAAAGTTGCATCAGAAAATACTCTCTGTAATTATAAGTTACCTACCGTAGTCATTGTGAAAAATTTATTAGGGTGTACAAACCAAAGATAAATATGTTTGAGAAGGTGTAATGTAGTTTTTCTCTTGCCCTCTGTTCAAGAAGAGTAAGTAAATACAAATCGTGCGGTACTTACCATAATGACATATTTAGGAAAAATAAAGAACACAACTACATGTAAGGTAAATACCAAAATACAGTTTTATTGAAACTTCCTTTTGATTCTATATAATAATAAATATCTTTGCAATCACTGACTGTTAACCGCTGAATTTTCACTGAGGTACACATATAAATAACACAATAAAAATATCGTCTGCTTCCCCAGTGGTTATATAAGAAAAGTGGTTAACTCTTAAAACTAACTCAAAGATAATGTGGGTAAGGAATGCCTGCCCTAAGGATATCAGGTAGAATAGTATCTTGTAAAAATCTAGCTCGAGACTTAACTAGAATGCCTAAATATTAGAGTCCGGAGACTATCTGTTGCCGAGGATTACTTGCCGCTTCGGTTAGTTTAAATGTTAGGTAGATTTTACAGTTAAATAGTACCTATTTGAACAGATTCGACGGCTGCTGATTATTGATTCCTAGGAGCCGTTAGCGAGTGACGAGTGTCAGGGTATAACTCGACTTCTTTCTCTCGACGTCTAGCCTTCAGACTACTTGGACGAACGGAGCAGTGGGCTGGGAACGTGGCCCCGTATAAGCTTCTTCACCTGTATTCGGGGAACAGTACTGTGGTTAACAACGGCGACCCAGATCAACCCATAGATTTTACTAATAGCTCATAATTTTAAAGAACATAATTATTACAAGAAAGCTAAATATTCCTGCTGTTTAAAGTGTTGGTTTTGACAATAAATATTATCCATGAAAGCATTTTCTGTTTAACGATTCTACCTGCAGCCAAAATTAGGTTTCACTTGACTAAAAAAAGAGATGAAAGGTCAAAATATTTTGGCTGATGGCCGAGTTAGATTAATAATTCTCTCAATTTGCAAGGATCTTTTACACTCTAAAAGATCTGAAATTGAGAGTAGTAATTAGACCAATTCCAGGCATTTAAAACTAGGTACCTAATAGGAAATAACAATAAAGTATAGATTGTCTCAGGTTACCTCCGGCTCCTTGTGAAACGATAAATATGGTTTTAAATCCACCAAATGGGTACAAGCACTCAGCAGCTTCTCTTAGTAGCGAAATAAGCCCAGAAATCCCTGTAAACAACGAATAGGTACCGTGATAAAACAATTTCCAAGATTCCAGTCAACGAAAATCTGTAGTAAAAAAAACCACAAACCTGGTCAAATTCGATGGTCTGAATAAATAGGCTCCAAAAGGCCGAATACTTTTAGCGTAATCAGACACTGGTCTGAATAAAATATATCAAAATGAAGTTATTTTCGAAGGAAGAATTAAATAGGTAATGTCTCAATCACACCAGCTGATATTTTAAAGTTCAACGACTCGACTTTCCTTCCGATGCATTCCAAGATTTCGGACACATTCCGGCGGGTCCAACGAGAGCTCAGCGATTGGTATGGCTTGACCGCCGACCGACAAGATCGCCGCCACTCAAACCCCGCTGCGCAGCCCGCAAGGAAGCGATGGACGTCAGCGAACACAACGGAACTACGGTCAAACAACTTCGCGGAACTAACCAACTTTTGAGGACTACAGAAAAGGATCTCAACATCAAGACTTGGACATCGGAAGTCATAACTGCACGCGCCCCGATCAGTGGGCGGCCTGGGGGAGTCGATTATATGGGAAATACGATTCTAATTTTTTTTTTTTTTTTTTTTTTTTTTTTTTAAAGTCGATGACGCGAAAATTTAAAATGAACTTTTTACGGAAATAAGGAAAAGGACATGAGGCTTACTGCCAAACAATAAAATTTTATCATTAATAGGAAAAAGTACCTTTATACTTTGAAAAACTACTCTTTCAAGGGAAATCAACTAAACTATCATTCATTTAGTTTAATACACCAAAAAAACAACGCTACAAAGGGTAAAAAAATCCAATTTACCTATTTATAAAAGGACAGTCTACGATTTAATATTGTATTAAATACACATAAATATAATCTACAGTAGGTATGTAATATAATAATAACCAATATAATTACTTACAATTATTATTGAATAGTTGGGTAAATATTTTATGACTAAGAATTGAAACATTGTGAAAACGTAATGTACAAAATAATATTAAGAAATAATATTTGTCAAAAAAGCGAAACTGTAATTATTTTTAAGACATTTGGAAATTGGTTTGATGTAAGATGATGGCAAGATTTCATAACCTGAAATATTACAAAAACATAGTTATTTAAAAGATAGAATACCTTCCTAAGTACCTGTTTTGCTTAATTAGGTCCTATATGAGTAGGCATTGAAATGGATTGATATAATTTAAGTTGCTAGCCATTAGAAGCGCCAAGTTACATAACTTTAATTACATACTTAAAGTAAAAAAATATCTGTCTAGATTAAGACAATATTTGCTAAACTCATGGAAGGTAAAATAGGATAGATTTTTTTTAAGACGTAATGGACGTAATGAATGAATTTTCTTAAAAAAATACTTAACTAAGTAAAAGTTCTTTAACTTAGATGTCAATCAGCAATATAAAAAAAATATTATGTTAGTTTTAAAATAAAATTTCAATGATGTGTCAAATGTAAGTAATAGTGTATTTTGGACAGTGTGTCTTTTGTGCAAGTGATATATTTCTTATGGTGACAATGTGACATAAATATTATGCTATGAAACATTTTGATGCAAGGGTTTTATAACTTGAGTTCATAATCACAAGTGATGTAATGAAATTAAAATTTTAGTTGTAATAATAAAGAAAAAGATTTAAAAAATAAAAATAAAAAAACTAACTTATACCTCTAGGTATTGTACCATTGTTATACTCGTAAGAAATGTAATGTAAAACTGAAAGAATGAATGCAAAAGATATAATTATGGAAATGACGTAGCTTAGGAAAATAACTGCAAAGCGTTTTTTAGAGTAAATAAACACTGTTATTTTGATCAAAAATGTAGGTTAATAGAAAAATAATAAAAAAACTCAACAACTGGCAAATTTATACAATTTCATACAAATCAATCCTATAAATTATTAGTGCTTGAGACACGATTATCGCAGTGGAATTAAGTTTTAGTGAACAAGTTTTTTACGAGACAAGAAAACACGTTTCAAGGTAGAAGTGTCATTGTAATTTGTATAGAAAGAATACGTCGTTTTGTTAGTGTTTTGTGGTTTGGTGAATTTGTAAAGAACGAAAAATCATATTAAAATAAAATATGTATTACAATTAAAGTGTGTGTAAACAACAAATAAGTGTAGGTAAAATGAAAACATGCCTTAATGTGAAACTGACTGACTTTAATAAAAGATATTAAGTGAAATAATAAATGTTTAGGTGCAATCAAAATTAACATAAAAAGTGGTGAAAAAAAAACTAGACGAAAGAAGATTTTAAAAGTGAACTACATAAATTTTAAAAGAAATAACGATTTTAATTATAAATAATCTAAAATGTAGCTGAACTTAACAGGCCAATTAAATTTATAAAATGCAAAATATTCAAACATGTATTTCTCAGTCGCAAGTTGAGTTTTATAATTTTCCTAAAACAAATTCAATAGGGCTGAAATTCCCTAACTGAAATATTACACTTACGGTTTTGTTATCATAATGATACCTATCTAAAATGTAAACATACTTTTATCAAGTCTATTCAATCAGTCAGTAAATCTAAGTTTATAAATGTTAATAAACTTGATTAGGTTCATAATAAGTTTATTAAAAAATATTTTGAGTTGATCATTATGATTTTTTTAATTATTTATAGAGATTAATGAAAAAACTGAAATTGAAAATATTATTTATTCACAAAAGCTCACATAATAAGCATTTTTAAATCGTCAATTATTTTACTCTACCACCCATTATGACGTCTTTTAGCTGACAAGAAAAATTGGTTCAAAAAACTTATCAGATGGAAAAATATTTACAATATCTTTTTTTTTCAGACATTACTTTTATATAGCTATACTATAAGCATAGATTTATAAATAAATAAAATTGTGTAATTGCAAGATTTCTTTATGAATCAATTTACAGGGTTCAAGCTAAATTCAAAGTACCTAATTGATAAGCCGTTACAAAAAATGCAATTCATATAATTTTATTCAATATCCGTTTAAGATAAGTAGTCAGAAGCGGACCGTTCCAGTAATATATCATATATTAAAATAATTTTGTCATTTACTATAATTATATTAATTAATAAATGTATAGTTACTATTAAATTTTAATATGAGATAGGTATGTAGGTACCGTATTACTACTATTTATTTGAGAAAGTAATAATATAAATACACATAAATAGAAAACTATAAATATCACAAGTAGGTATTACAAAAATGCCGAGTGCATTGTGGGTGATAATTATATTTAAAACAGAAAACGTAAAATGATTTACAATCTTATCAATAAGTAGGTAATACCTAACTTTTTTAAGATAAGTAATAAGTATCTATTAATGAAAACCGATAAAATAAAACGATTAACGATCTTATCAGTAAGTATTATTATAACTTTTTTAAATAAGGAAAAGTTATTTATGAAAACGGAAAAAGTATTTATGAAAACTGAAAAAATATTTATAAAAACGAAAAAAGTAAAACGATTAAGATCAGTAAGTAGGTTATATATTTTTATTAATGTAAGAAAGAAATACTTATGAAAACGGAAAAAGTAAACGATTAACAATCTTATCAGTAACAATTATAACTTTTTTTAAATAAGGAATAAGTATTTATGAAAACGGAAAAAGTAAAACAATTAATAAACTTATCAGTAAGTATTATGACTTTTTGTAAGATAAGGGAGAAGTATTTATGAAAACGGAAAAAGAAAAACTATTACCATACTTATCAGTAAATACTTAGGTATTATCACTTTTTAAGACAAGGAAGAAGTATTTATGAAAAAGGATAAAGTAAAACGATTTACAATCTTATCAGTAAGTAATAAAACTATTTAAATAGGGAAGAAGTATTTATGAAAAGTAAAAGTATTAGAAATTTTATTACTCATTAGTATTTAGGATTTCCAAAACTATACTTATACACAATGATTATAGTTTAAATAAGTTGTTAAGGTTTCCCATGCACAAAATATATTCACTGAACCTTCTAAGAGAGTGACACAACCGCATCAAAATCGGTCCATTCATTTGGAAGCTACTACGATGCCACAGACCGACACACAGATACACACATACCGACGTCTTACTTATGTGTAACACCTATCTTTTTGCATCGGGGCTTAACTCTTTTTTATTTGAATATAAGTACCTACTTATACTAAGAAATACTTTTGGGAATTGTCTTCTTTCTCCCTACTAACCATACGGGACGGTCTTTATGCAGTAGGAACCGAAATCATTTTAAATACTTGCATTTTACATTATTTATTTTATCACAATTAAAAGGTAAGTATTAAAGAATAAATAATCAAACTTTGCTGACATACTGAAAGGTTTTTATGAAGTAAATAGGTAAAATAAGACGATAAGAAAGTATTTAACGGAAATAAAAATTATAATTTTTTAGATACTTTAAGTGTGTCGATACTAAATTGAAAGCATTTTCTAAGATGTTATGAATAGAGCTTAAATAAACTTTAAACGGACATGAATTCAGAAATTTATAAATTCAACATTATAATTTTAAGATACTTTAAGTGCGTTGATACTAAATTGAAAGCATTTTCTAAGATGTTATGAAAAGAGTAAATGAACTTTAAACGGACATGAATTCAGAAATTCATAAATTCAACATAATAATTTTAAGATATTTTAAGTGTGTTGATTTTAAATTTAAAGCATTTCTAAGATGTTATGAATATAGTTAATAAACTTCAAACGGACATGCATTCAGGAATTCACAAATTCAACATTATAATTTTAAGATACTTTAAGTGAGTTGATACTAAATTGAAAGCATTTTCTAAGATGAAATAAAACACTTTTAACGGATACTAGCGCGGTTTTATTGAAAGTACTTTGGTAATTAGTTGGTATTTGGTTTGATTTTTGATTTTCCCGACGTTTCGGCACCTTTGCAGCTGCCGTGGTCACGGGGGACTGAAGCTACTTGTGAGCCTACCCTCAAGCGATGAATTTTTTAGAACGTTCAGAAATTAAAATTTATCAAATTTGCCGAACGGTGCCGAAACGTCGGGAAAATCAAAAATCAAACCAAATACCAACTAATTACCAAAGTACTTTCAATAAAACCGCGCTAGTATCCGTTAAAAGTGTTTTATTTCATGTCTAGTGAGCGCGTAAGCTTGAGAAGTGAATATTTTCTAAGATGTTATGAATAGAGCTTAAATAAACTTTAAAAGGACATGAATTCTTAAATTCAACATTATAATTTTAAGATACTTTAAGTGCGTTGATACTAAATTGAAAGCATTTTCTAAGATGTTATGAATAGAGCTTAAATAAACTTTAAACGGACATGAATTCTTAAATTCAACATTATAATTTTAAGATACTTTAAGTGCGTTGATACTAAATTGAAAGCATTTTCTAAGATGTTATGAAAAGAGTAAATGAACTTTAAACGGACATGAATTTAGGAATCCATAAATTCACCATAATAATTTCAAGATATTTTAAGTGCGTTGATACTAAATTTAAAGCATTTTCTAAGATGTAATAGAGTATATACTTCAAACGGACATGAATTTAGGAATCCATAAATTCAACATTATAATTTTAAGATAATTTAAGTGCGTTGATTGATATTAATTGAAAACTTTCTATAAGATGATATAACAATCAAGTAATAAACAGTATACAATAATGTATGTACCTACCTACTTAAAAAATCTAATCAGACTTTGAGTCTATTAGTAAAATGTTGTTCGAAAGATAGCATGTAACGGAACTTTTATGTAACGTAAATAATTTAAGAGGTATATATATGAAAAATTATCCAAGTAAGATATAGTTAAGAATAGTCGTAAGGTCAAGGTCAAATTTACAAATTAGGTATATAAATAATTAAAGAAGTATTATAAAGATCAAGGGACCAAGGGGAACGACGATACAAAAGTATTCATAACAACGATGGTCAATAATAAAGTGCTATTAATATCCACCAAAGCCTCCCAAAATGTAAAAAAAATAGTTTCATAAAGGTATCTCCTTCTACTTAAGGAAAAAGAAAATTTAAAACGTTAAAACGTTCGACCTAGTAACATATACTATCTACTTGTACCTAACTTTACATAACATTCTTAATTACTGTTGGCCGAGTACTTAAACAATAATGTTGAGGCCATCTTAAATTCGACAAAATTGTCAGGTTTGACAGAAACTCTCTGAAACTTGCAGCTTCCTTAAGGAGACCTTAACCAAATATTAGATATGAAGCCTTTGAGACAGTCTATTAGACTGGTAGATTGTTAGCTTATTGTTACGTAATTTTTCTCTTTAATTATTGCATTTACTTTCGTCAATTTGATATCATCAAATTAAGGTGTCTATATACCCAATAACTGCAAAATTAGGTACGCCTTCTTTATTTTGGAACAATAGAAATTTCTATATTGCCGCCTGTAAATCCCATTTTTATCGAATTAAGATCGTGTTTTGTTAATATAATATTTTTCACAAGCCCATTATTTTTCAGGAACAGGATTTTTCACGTACTTTTTAAGTAATACCAGGATAATTTGGGACTTGACAGTTCACGCGAGGTAGAGCTTTCCTTACAACAACATCATGTAAAATAAAATAAAACCTTATAGGAATTATGTTCTTCACTAAATACCTCGAAGGTACTTATAAAGTATAGTATTAAAAACACGTATTTTTAATGATTTATCATTTAAATGTATTAAATACGCTACATTTAACATTTAGTGTTTATCAAAATTATTTAGTTTCAATTTTATTATTAGGATAATTATACAAATATCCATTATTGAAATCACAATTTTTTTCAGTTAAGTTAGTTTTAATTAGCAGAGATGGTTAATTTATTATTCAGATTAGTAATGACCGGAATGATATATGATTAATTTTCCAGGTATTTTATTGTAACAAATTTGAAACAATTGTAATTTTCAGAACTGGCAACAAACGACAAATTTCACGAAGTTACGCATTAGATAAGCAGCATTCATACCAATAGTAGATGTACTAAAATATCACATACTTTATGGAAGAAGTTTATAATAGCAATAATTAAAAAAATGCAGATTTTATTCACGAGGTAGAAAATCACAAAAATATTTTACAAATTGAATTTTTCATTACATTTGAATTTAATCTTACTAACCAAAAATTTTCATTTAATTCTCTACATAACCTAGTTTTTTTATATATAAAAGATATCCGAAAGACTAATTTAGCGAAATCGGTTTTATTTTTCCAGGCACTAATAAAAGATATTGATATAAAATGCGATCATATTACAGAAGCAGTTTTTTCCCGTCCCACCGACGCAACCACGTTCATCGTTAGCTTCCGATTGACACCAAAACGAAAGAGAAAGATATAACCAGGCTATAATATAAACTGTTATAAGCTGTAAACATCAGAATATGATCTAGACTAGAGCAGCTAGAAATATGAGTATTTGATTTATCATAACCGCGAAAGGGCCAACTTCTAAAGATATAACCCCCTTTTTTACATCAAGGTACAGACCGTGTTTGTCTTGTGATTATAGTTAGAATTTTAATATAGCTTCCAAACACTTAGAAAAAACTTGAGCAATTTGATTATAGTGAAACTCTTAAACTACAATAATTTCACAAACTAGAAATAATAAATTATTCTCAAATTCTATAAATTAACGTAATTTTTTAGATGGACCACTGCTCCGAGTTTTTTCGTACAAAAAGTATCGTGTTATTTAGTGTTACTTATTATCTTAAATTATTACTAAATTCACAAGCTAACTTCGAAAATTATCTTTTAAATTAACTTTAAGCCACCGTTTTGTACTTATAATTGCATTTGACTTTAATTTTCAGCTATTAAGTATATATATGTTGGAGTCGACAGTCAGTTTTTGCATCCGAGAGAATAGGGAGGTCTTTGTGTCCAAAATGACTAGTGCAGTACCAACAATAAAAGATCGTGGCAGTATAGATGCAGACAATACATTATAGGTATATATATCACATAATAATTTTAATCACACTTAATTATAAATATAAGTATCAGTATTTGTTTTATGATCAATAATACATATTGTATATTAAAATTCATTTTATCCATTCTATTAGGATAGTTCTTGCAATAAAAATATGTTAGCAAATTAGAACTTTAGTGTTTTTGTATATATGGGAAGATATAAACATTTAGTAGCAACAAAAGAGAGGAAATAAGAATCATTAACATATAAATTCGGGCGATGGCGATAACGAATACATAATTCTATACATAGTAAAAACTAAACACATTACATACCTTATAGAATTTTCGTATTCCGTATTTGACGATAATACAATAAATCATTTATTTTTATTAATAATTTCCAACTAAATGTTTAAGAATCATAAGTTAATAGTGTAGTTTGAAACATCATCATTACTTATATATATTTAGATGGTAAACGAAGGGCTGAGAAAAAGGTATCTCCAAACATAGCATGCTATGTTGATAATTTAAGATCTATATTTAGGAACTTAACATCCAATATGATACTTCTCATTATATTTTTATCTTAATGTGCATTAATAATAGACTACTTAAATATTAGATTACGAATTACGTCAACATTCTAAGCTTGTATTTTACTAATAATTAAATCAAATCTCAATAATAATAAATATTTTAAATAAGTAAGTGTAAAGAAGTATTATCTGAAGTCATTGCGCCGATCTCACAACTTGCTGATTTATCGAACAAAATATTATGCTACAATTTTTTTACTTCCATAAAATTTTAAACATGTCTATTGTAAATTATTCAAATTATTTTCTATAATACAACAAATTGGATTTATTAGAAGTATTTTAAAATGTAACATTATTTATATTTTATGCATTTTACACCTGAAAACGATTACTATTTCCTGTAATGAAAACATTTCAATTAAATAATTAAATCATATTTAATTTTACCGAATTTTCGTATAGTTGTTTTATTATTTGACAATACTCCAATAACTTCAATATTGTCCTATATTATTTATCCTTTGCAGAGTTATTTCTTATTTAGTATAATATTAAAACCATCATTGCTTAGGTATGGATGATGCAAACTTATTTTCGGCAACTCATTTTCTCTTTATTCATTTCTTTGAAAAGAAAACTGGCTCCAAATTAACTTTCATGTGTTTAGGAGGAGCTTTTTTTAAATATAAATTGTTTCATTATTCTATAGCAGCTTTTTTTTAACAAAATGTCTTCCAGTAACATAAGAAAATAACATGCCTTGCAATAAATATCGAATCAAATGAAAAAAGTTTTCTCAGACACATACCTACCTATTTCATTGAATATAAATTTTGCTTTTAATATTAACTTTCTGTCTATTAATTGAACTTTTACTTTTTATAAAAAAACACTAATATTAGGTACTTAGTTGTAGTATAAGGCGGCGTCCTAATTGGCTACGATCTTACGAGCAAACGACGAGTTTTCGTCGCACGACAAGATTAAATACAACACACACTTTTCTTTTAGAATGTCCTAATTTGGTCATCTCGCGGCCGTCTAAAGAAATGTGTCATCGTGCGATGAAAACGCATCGTTTGCTCGTACGAACGAAACCAATGAGGACGACGCCTAATGTCAAGTCGGCATTTAAAGTCGTTGATAAGTATTTGATCTAGTAGAAATAGAAGAAAGTTTGATGATGTTTTATTTTACAAAAAATCTCAATATTGTTTTTGTTTGAATACATCAGCAATAATGAATAGCGCCTTTCATTTATTTTTGTGCCATAAAACACTTAATTTTATTATAAACTCTGTAACACAATATTGAAATAAATTATAACAATATCCATTATTATTATTTCAGAAGTATTAACACAGATTTAAAAGTTAAAAAAAATTGTAATATCTGTATATATTTTATTTGTATATTATATATTTTATACTGGCCTTATATAACAAGGACAATAATAATTTAAATCGATTTTCTTTTGTTGTTTACAAAATACATTTATCAGTACTGACATACAGACACTACTAACTATTTTTCTAAGTATCAAAATAGTTAGATAGGTAGTTATTGTATATTCTAAGATACTCGAAAAATAATTAGTGAAAAACATTCTGATAATAATATTAGTTTTACAACAAATATTATTATCGGTTCGAAAGGTTACCTACTTATATAAAAAAAATATGTTCAATAAGTAGGTATACAAAAATACATGTCCCAATATTTTAATAGCATTTTGTTACACAAAAGAAGTTTCAGATGATTATGTGATATCAATTATTTAAGTGTATAAAGTACCTAATTAATTTCGCTTGACTTTTAAAGTTACGACTTTAAAAGACTTTAAATCATTAATAATAAGTAATATGTTACAACCAAATACTATTTTTAGGAACTAAGTATTTAAGCTAGAAGTTATATTTAGTCTTTATGGTCTTTAATACGTATTAAATGAATAAATGTATGTTTAGGAGCACCTACTGAGTTTCTTGCCGGTTCTTCTCAGTAGTTTGTAAGTTCCGAACCGGTGGTAGAGACATTATAAAAAAGTTCCCATACCTCTTCTAAAACAAAATAAAATAAAACAAAACCACCAAATAAGCAATAATAATACGGAAATAATAATGTGTAATGATGAGGTATGGCCTTAATATTTTATAAGAAATAAAAAAACCATGAAAAATACTTTAGTTTCACATTATGACTTTTCAATTGAAATATAAAGGATTTTACTTGAATATACTTACTCAATTTAAAAAATCAATAAATATTACTATGACAGTATTGTATAAATATATCTAGATTTATTTTGATAAAAACAGATTGCATAATGTTTTCAATCAAAACTGGTTCAGGCTTTACTTTTAAATTGAATTATAATTATTATTTAAAATTATTGAAGATCCCAAAATAGTAAATGAATAAACTGGTAAAGTTTTCTTTGCAATTTCTAAACTTTCATTTAGTTCCAGTAAGTAGGTACTTACTGATAATTAAATAAAAAAATAATGAAATAATCTCTCTGATTATTTTTGTAAATATTTTCATTGCAAATTATACATGAAATATTTTATAAAAATATTTTTCATTGGAATTTTAGAAAGGTGATATCTCATTTATTTTCTTTTATTTATTTTTAAATATGCTAATATGTTTTAAGCTACATTGATCGTATTGAATATTTAAACTCATCGAATCACAAAAAAAATACCTACTTACTGTTTATGTAACTAGTCAATTTAAAAGTAAATATTTTTGTATGAATTCAGTACTTAATTATATAATTAATGTAATCAAGCCAAATTACAAGTAATCACGGTAAATTTTAAGCGAAATACAATACAATACGAAAATAAATGTAAAACTATATTCTAACAAATAACCATCAAATAATACAATATTTTAACCACAATTTGATGTTTTATTGTATGTATACCCTTCCCTTTAAGAACTGGGTTATTTAAAAAAGTATAATATACAACGTGTTACAAAATAACCTCTAATGCCCAATATGGTAGATAGGGACCATCAAACTGAACAACTTTTACTATGGGACCAACTCTGAAATCGCAAAAAAAATAAGCTGTTTCATACATTTTGATATTTTCATTATTATTTTTTGTATAGAACAGTTGATTTTTTTCCGCGATTTCAGAGTTGGTCCCATAATAAAAGCTGTTCAGTTTGATGGTCCCTATCTACCATATTCGGCATTAGAGGTTATTTTGTAACACGTTGTATTTTTTTACACTAAAAGGTTCATTTTTAAAAAACCTAGTTAAAATTATAAATACGTTGGTCAACACAGCAACAAGTTAACGAAAACTTTGTTTTTGCAATACAGAGACTTTTCATAAGTACTTAGTAGTACCTACACTAAATGTCAAATAGACATACAACAATGCTCTTATAAGTGTGGCTTGTTCATTAGTTGTTCATTAGTACTTATTGTTAATAAAAAAGACGAAAAAGTAACTATATACTACCTAGGCAATTTAACTTGTTGCGTCTGTACCCTTAGCACGAACAGCTGTCGAGAAAAAAAACGCGCGTAAAATTACTCGATAGACAATTCTCTATGGAAAATTTCATTTCGCTTATCGGCGACAGATGGCGCTGTACAAATTTCCAATACAAAATTTATCTATCGAATGATTTTACGCGCGTTATTTTTTTCGATAGCTGTTCGTGCTAAGGGTACTGTTGTCTTCGTACACAATAACAACATTGTGGTTACAATGCAATGTGTTGAACGAGGGATTTAAATAAACCCTTCCGGACACTAGGCACCATGACTTCGCTCCCATGGGATCCACATATAATTTTTCGCCTCTTGACTTCCATGGGATCCTCAGATTTATGTGACCCTGGTACTTTAAATTTAAAATTATTATTTGCCTTACTATTTTACATATATTTTTAAATATAAAGAATATATAAAAGCTACCCTTCTCTAGATTTAAGTAACTGAACAACTTTTCTATGGGACCAACTCTGAAATCGCGATAAAAATCGAAGGTAACGGTAACTTTTGTATATTTTTAAAATCCTTAAGTAGAATTATGGTAAATAATAATTTTAAATGTTAAGTACCAGGGTCACATAAATCTGAGGATTCCATGGGAGTTAAGTCATGGGAGCCTAAAGTCTCCGGAGAGAAAAAACAAATAATAATTATTGGACACATACATTACTTCCGATCCAAATAATTATAAAAAAAGAAATTAGCTAAGCTGAGTAATTCGCTCGAATGATTGCTTAGCTGAAGTAGCAGTGGGCGGAATACAGCAAGAAGAAGAAGAACGGCAGGCTGATTATCTAAATAGAAACTATTTAGCGACCGGTTCCATTTATTTCGGTTACATTGCTACTTTTCTTTGGCATGTTTTTTTTTACCCCAAAAAGAAGAAGCAATGTATAAAATTCATCTGTCAAATGAGACCGGTCGCTAGGTGGTTTCTAATTAGATAATCAGACCGCGGATCGATGGCCGTTGGAGCGGAAAGGTTGAATGGCGACCGCGCACCGGACGACCGACGCTCTGTGGGTAGGCCCCCGACAAGGTGGACCGACGTGAGGGTGAAGGTCGCGCGGGAAGCCGCTGGACCGATCGTCGTGGAGATCCTTGGGGGAGGCCTATACCCAGCAGTGGGGGTAGTGCGGTCGCTATGATGATGATTATGATGAAGTAAATAACTAAAGCACTTAGGTTATGGAAATCAGAGATAACGGTTGGTGGGTAATATTGAGACAATATAGAATAGTTAGTTTTCTCTCAGCCGAGGATCGAACCCGGGAGGACGGTCACTCGACCATGGAGGCCCTGAAAATAAATAAATATTCGACAAATTATTGTGTTTCATTTTAGTCTTAAACTAAGGAAAGCTTAAGTACTGACTAGGTACCTACCTAACTAATAGTACCCAGACCGAAAGTGGCGATGCGGTAAATTTTATTTAATACTGTAATTATAATAAGTAAGTATACAATAATATAGGTAGTTTCAATAAAACTAAACGGTATTATTATATTCCCTCGTAGTCACTGCTGGAAGTAGATAGCAAAAAAGCTAAAAGTGGCCGTTTTTTTTTACACATTAATTTGATCTACTTCTACGAATGACTACGAGGGAATGTAGGACACCTTCTAAAAATACTAGACTATGAGCCCTAAAAATTTCACGAAAAGTTTTATGAAAACCTTTTGCTATCAACAACTTATTAAATAAAAACCTCTAAGGGCACCACTTTTGGTGGGGTAGTATTCACCTTAAGGCGCTTTCCTTACCGTAAGTGGCGCCGTGGTGAATTTATTTAATATTGTAATCCTAATACATAATTTTAATAAAACTTCTCGTAGAATTTTTAGGGCCCATAGTCTAGTATTTTAGACGGTATCATTACATTCCCTCGTAGTCACTGCTAGAAGTAGATAGCAAAACTGCTAAAAGTGGCCGTTTTTGACAATCTTATTTGCTATCTACTTCTACGAATGACTGCAAGGGAATGTAGTGAAGTGACCTACCTTCTAAAATTACTGGACTATGAGCCCTAAAAATTCCACGAAAAGTTTAAGCCAAACATTGGTAAAAGCCCGAAAAATTACTCTTTTTTTATAAAAGCTTTACATTGAGCAACTGATGGTAGTAGATTTTTAAAACCTACATACAAATGTTATGTGGCGTCATCTGTTTATTAACCTTATAACTACTCTTGCAAGAACGGTTTTTAATTTAGAAAACGAACGTTGTTTGTTCTATGCCAACGGCAGCTTACTTAATACAAATCTCAAAACTATGCGAGTCTTATATTATAGTTTTAAAATTCTAGCCTCTAGATAATTACCTAGTTCAATGGTCGCAAGTCTGTCTATTTATTACCATAGCATGCTGATACCTTACCATAGACTATTCACCTCACTTATCTCATGCTTTAAGCAGTGTTCAAAATGTCAAAGGCTGAGGATAGATGACGCTACTTGTATTTTTTTGTAGGTTGTACTGTTGCCGATCCATATCATCTTGTTTAGACCTCTTTTACATATATATTTTTATTAAGGGTTTTAGCCGTCAACTATCGCCGATAGCCTTATTTTTATTAATTCCAGTGGCCGCATATAAAAATAATTTATTCCCATTTACTTGTATAAGGATTTTGAATTCTTAAGGCCCCTATATAAGTAAAGTGGCGCCCTCATAAATTTAATGATGAGGGCGCCACTTGTGGGATATAGGAGCCTTAACTACTTAGCTAGAGAAAATTCCAGAGCAAGTTATATACACACATACTTTGCATAATATGTTTTCTTTTATGGATGAAAACAAAGTTGTATAAATTTACTTGAACTTGTTCTTAGTAGATCTTCTCTCGCCACCAACCAGATACTTCTCAGGCGGGACTCAAACCCGCAACCTTTGCACAATCCTACTACAACGAACTATATTTTACCACAGATTACATAATACTATTTTACAGAGGTTATTGTTTGTCAATAAACCATAAAACCTAGCTTCAATCGGTACGTGTGAATTTTCGATACATTGTTGGTGAGCAATAAAAATATAATGAGGGCGCCACTGTAAGAGCACTTATCGCCTTAATTGAGTTATCGAATCACTAGAAGACTTTGGGCCGGACGATGCCCAAAAGTTGTGGGATTTGCAATTGCAGGTTCGAGTCCCGCCTGAGAAGCAATGGCCTAGTCGATTTTTTTAGAATATTCATTTAGAATATTATTTGAAATTATTTCATTATAAAATAGCATTGTGAATGCTAAAAATCTATTAAGGCGGTTGTATGACAGAAAGTGGCGCCCGCAGAGGTTTTTATTTAATAAGTTATTAATAGAAAAAGATTTTAAAAATGTTAATCGTGGAGATTTAGGGCCCATGGTCTAGTATTTTTAGAAGGTATCACTACATGCCTTCGTAGTCATTCGTAGAAGTAGATAGCAAATGTGTCAAAAACGGCCACTTTTAGCAGTTTTGCTATCTACTTCTAGCAGTGACTACGAGGGAATGTAACGATACCATCTAAAAATACTAGACCATGGGCCCTAAAATCTCCACGATAAACAATTTTAATATTTGTGTATTAGATTTATAATTTTAAATATAATTCACCGCGGCGCCACTTTCGCTCCCGGGTACCACCTTAAATCTTAAATTTAATAGATCTCCCTTTGTGAGGGAATCTGCTGTAGGTAGACTTTTATTAATAGTAAGGTATAAAACTATCTTAAAGGATAAATAAATGAACTCATTAAATGTGTAAAATTATGTATATTGAAATGTAATAAATTGACACAACATAGAATTGCCACGATCCTACCTTATATAGTTTCCGTTGAATCCTTAACCTAGACATTTACGAACTTAACTAACTTAACCAACTTAACGTTACATCACATGTAGAACGAGATATTTTTAATTCATATTATAAGTAACAATGGCCGAAGATACTCTTATTGAGTCGTTACTCCGTACCATCGTCTAACAACTAATTATTCACTTAATTTATGCTTAATTTCAATAGCAAGGAATCCATTATTCCATATACATCATGTATCAAAAAACCCTGAACGAAATTCTCCAAGGAACATAGGTCGAAAATTGAATTTTTTTTTCGCCTTTCCATAGTAAGACGGTCAGTTGACCAGTACATTTTGTATGGGAGTATGTTTTTTTTCGTTTTTCGACCTATGTTCCATGGAGAATGTTGTTCAGTTTCAGCAACACTATCACCTGTTTCAGGATCTGTACCCTTAGCACGAACAGCTATCGAAAAAAATTACGCTTGTAAAAACATTCGATAGAGTAATTTAGTATGAGAAATTTGTACAGCGCCATCTATCGCTGTAAAGCGAAATTAAATTTTCCATAGATAATACTCTATCGAGTATTTTACGCCCGTTATTTTTCTCGATAGCTGTTCGTGCTAAGGGTACTGTACCCTTAGAACGAACATCCATCGAGAAAAAACGCGAGTAAAATTTTACGCGCGTTATTTTTTTCGATAGCTGTTCGTGCTAAGGCCCCTGACAGGGTTTTTTATACATGATGTATAAAGTACAATCTTAAATTCCAGTGATAATAGTAGTTTATGTTACTGATGCATAATGAGGGGTATTAAAACATGAGTGTGTGTTTAAAAACCGAGCCGTAGGCGAGGTTTTTAATAGTATCACACGAGTGTTTTAATACCTAGTTATGTGCAGTTTCATACACTACTTTATCTACACTCATACAATAATTGGGATTGAACCTACTAAATAAAAGATCAACGTTAGAAAAGAGAGAGAGACTTCGGTTGTATTAGCTATGTACCTACCTACCTTGTATTGAGTAATTTTCTTAGCTGCATCTAAAATAATTCTGCAGAGTAAATTTTTTTTTTTACATTTTTAAGCAAGAATTAAAAACACCTACGAAATTCAGTAAAAGTTGAAATCAAAATCCAAAACTTTTTTGTAATGCTCTAAAAATGGCGCGCATTCCATTAGAAAAAAAATGAGATGAGTCATAATAATATTTCCTTGGGGAATATACTTATCGTTGTTTTTTTTAATATCACGGCACTACCTTCTTCTTGGATTTGCCCTGTATCGTAATGAGAAAAAAAGTTACTTTATGATGCAGCTGACTGCAACGTAATGAGTTTTTTTTTTTAATTTTACCTATTCACGAAAATAAAGTACGTATTTATATTACCTTTTTTGAATTCATATTTGGAACATTACGTTGTGAGTGTAGATAATAGTAGTTTATGATACAAGGTTGGTAAAGAGGTTTTTAAAACGAGGGGACGTTTTATAAGCCCGAGCCGCAGGCGAGGGTTTATAATCGTCACGAGTTTTAAAAAACCTTAACAACCGTGTGCCATACTACGTTTTTCAATACATTTGCGAGAAAACATTATAGGAACTGCTGAAATTGTAATTTATTCATATAATAAAACTGTAAATTCTAAATATTTGTGCGCGAATTACGCAAAAACCGCTAAACGAATTTTGATGGATTTTTCACAATTTAGTAGATTGAGGTCCAACTTAAAATCTAAGCTATGTTTGATCAAATTCAGGTGGGTGGAACCAGGGAAACAGCTTGAACTCTCCGTAGTACTAGCTTTCATACACTAAAGGGGTCATTTTAAACTGGTTGCAATATTTTTCTACTGTCCACACGGATGAAGTCGCGGGCGGAAGCTAGTAGAAATTAAAAAAAACGTTCGTAAACAAAAACGCACGGCGCCGGCGTGCGGTAAAATCAACTTTCCGCACGCTGTACCACTCCGTAAACAAAAACGCACGGCGTGCGGTAAAATCAACTTTCCGCACGCTCGACTGTCATCGTAAACTTACATTTTCGAGCAACTGTATTGAAAAGTATTGTTACATGACTAAGCATCTTCAAATATTTAATAAATGTAAGTATCAGAAAAGTTGCCTAAATTTTTCAATAAGAACATTGTCGGTCGATAGTATTTTGCTGCACAATATCGAATATTATATATATTTTTCACCAAAACCTGAGGTTTTATATTATATAACAACAATCTAGATCCAGCGAGGAAGAAAACCTAAAATTATTCTTTAAAATCATATTTTAACAAAACAATTGAGATTTATGACGTCAACGTAAAAAAGCAGGTATAAAATTTAGAACTGTGACTGGTAACTGGTTATGTTACCACATTTTTTTTATTAATTTGATTTGTGTGGTCATTAGTTACTTTTGTACTTTGTCCTGTACATACCTACACAGTAAATGACTGAAGATTTGCAGTAAAACAATATATTATTCCGTGATGTCGATTATAGCTAAGATAGCAATTTCCTGTAGGTTTTGATTAGGTTGTTCCATGTTGTTCGCTTTTTACAAAGTTGTATATTTTATAATTATAAGGAACTATATTTAAGTAAAAAGCGAATACTATATTATAAGCTTCCTTAAAAGAGAAACAATATGTATGACAACATTTCACATTTAATTTAATTATGATCAAATAGCTATTCATAAATTCCATTTTTGTCTGAATAATAAATAGATTGTCCGTCATCAGTAAAAATTTTCATTTGTTTTTTTCTCAAAGAGTTAATCTAGGTAGGAAAACTTAAGTAAGTATACAACATTTCAAGATTTCGTTCGAAACAATAAATAAACATCAAATCTAAGTAAGTATTATAACAAAGGTCTTCACGCGAAGACTCTTTACAAAGCAGACATTATTATGCACATAATTATCTAACAGCTACGTTACAATCAGTCAAACCGTAGCTCTATAAAATTGTAAGTATTCAAAAATTCGCCAGTACAATACGGGTACTTGATAACTTTTGTAAAATTGACATAGAACAATATGATCCGAAAGATGCAACGGAGTAACGCGCGGCCCGAAGGTTTATCTCTTGTTTTTGTTTTTCATGGTAAGACGCCGCCAGAAGCTGGTCTTCTCGGCGGGAGGCTGCTCGTCCCTGGTCTCCTCGACCCTGGAGTCGCCGCGCAGCATGTCCAAGAACGTCGGGTCGTTCTTCCGGACGTTCTTATCGATCTTCACAGCCTCGGCGCTGAGCTCCGCCTTCAGCTTCTCCGGGCTCGTGTTCTCGACCTTAAACTCGTTAGGGTCTTCAACGAACGCCTGCTGGAGGTCGCGCATGATCTTCTTTCGTATCGTCTTCTTCATGCTGAGGTGTCTCTCTAGAGTTTTGACGTCGCCATTCCCATATGTGCGGAAATCATCCTTCTTTTTCTTGGTCTTCTTGTTTTTGTCATCGCTGTCGTCGAAGCTCTTCGTATCGTATTGCTGGTTGAGACCGAAGATGTCCCGGAGGTGGGGGATGGCTCGCTCTGACGTCATGGTAGAGTTTTAGGCGCAGTTCACGCCCGACGGTTATCACAGACACCTCATCGCGAATCCTGGAAAGATAGAAAAGCAAGATGAGCAAAAATTTAAAAAAGTTCCACAGCTTAATCTGAATGGATGGTTATTAATCACGCGATGCGTGTAGTTGGTTAACGATTGATGGTAGAACAATGGGTCGTTATTTTCAATAAATCAGCAGATCTCTATGCGTTTTCTAGGACTTCTTCATCAACCACGTGAGGTTGATGAAGAAAAGAAAGGGAAAATAAAACATGAATTCAATTAAACATTTCTAATTTTATTAATTGTTTTACTATCATGTTGTCAAGGTTATTTAATATGGATAAGAAATTTATTTATTTATTTATTTACCGATCTTTATTGTACATTACAATCAAAATGTTACAAAAGGCGAACTTAATGCTAAAAGCATTCTCTCCCAGTCAACCTTTAGAAAACAGATATCAATGAAGGCGGTATACATATGGTAAAATATTAATAAATACAACATAACATATAATTTAATACTTATAATATATATAAAACATGGATATATATATAATTTATATAAATAATAATCTACATATTTAACAAAAATAATATAAGAAGGAGATACAAATATCGATGATATAAATAAAGTTGGTTTGTTATTTTTTGCCAAGTTTTCTTCAAACCGTGGTTTCTTATCTTTTAGATAGAATTACTTATTGAAGCAAATGTGCAAAAATTTAGTAAAGTAGATATTAATTATGTAATATTATAATGATGACATAATTAATACTTTACTAAATTTTTTAGTAAGTTTAAGAAGGAAATTGCTATGATCACAATTTCGGTTTACGAAAAAGAGCCAGAATTTTTGATTTCATTGTAAATTAAAAAATTAGAGCAGTAGAGCCTCATATTATATAATACTCGATCTGATGTTGAGGTAGGTTAAGTAGGTAGGTACCAATTAAATATTTTCAACTTATGTTCGACTTCATTGTATTTCGATCAATCCAAAAATTACAACGTGTCTCTTGTTTTCATCAGTAATTTCTAAATAACAAATAAAAACACTGAACTAAAATTTTGAAATGTTGTCAATTCACGAGTATTACAGCTTTGAATTGACAATGGCAGAAGAAGTTTCTGGCATCATAACTCCTGATAAACGCCGCTCTCACCATTCCGATGAAGCTAATAAGGGTGAGAACAGACGTGTCGGAACGACGGCACAATGGCGGGAGTCTGAACCGTGACGTGACTGATATGAGCCAGTCGGTGGCTGGTATAATAATTTCCCCGACTTTGACTAAACTAAACGTTATTCATTTTCATCTTCTCTACTCTGTTTTTGTCACGAACTCGGTGACCCAAACCTCCGTCCATAGAAGTTGCAATTAGGCAAACAATGTTTTTTCGCCATTTGTGATTTTAAGTTACAATTTAACTTAACTTAGGCGTTTATACGTACGTAGGTATAGGTGCATTAGTTAGTGAAATTGTTTAATAAAATAACAAATGGCTTAAAATGTAAAAAAGTGAAAAAAAATTGACAATAGGGAATATGCATCAATTTTTTTTAAATCAAAATCAAAAGTATAATGCGTGAGAAAATCAAGTGTAATATTAAAACTTTTCTATTGTGTTTTTTTCTCGTGATATAGTTACTTGAAGTTAGCACGCATGAGCACCCGCCGAAAACGCTCTATACAAAACGGTGACGTCACATGTCATGTTTCAGGAGATCTACTCTCTTTCTCCGAAACGAAACTTCGTTAACGAACGAAATTTAAACGAAGTTTCAGGCGCGTTTAATATGGAGTTAGCCAATAATCTTCAATTATCTCCCTAAATTTTGCGTTTAAGTACATAAGTGTCATACAAATATTATTTCTTATTCGATATTCTATCTGACTGTAAAGTGCATTATATCCAAAAATGAAAATAAAAATATCGTTATTTTTTCCTGATTTCATCGTGTGATAAAACTAAAATAATTCATTTTTTTATTTTTTTTTCTGTTCCATCATGTTTTTGTAAGTGTCCGCAGCGATCAAGCTCAAATTCATCAAAATCGGTGACATGCATGCATATTCCCTATTAAGTAATCGAAACAGTCGTAAAAGTAATAAAATATAACGTTCCAAAAGAAAATATCGTAACTCAGAATAAAATTTTTGGCTGGATCGTTTTATAAAATACTTAGGTAGTTACCTACCTATTTAAACTACACAAAAATGTGGTGATAGATCTCGTCTCTCGCCTTTCCGCATTTATTGTTCCAGACAACTTTGAAAAAATAGGACGTTAAATTTTGGTACAAATTATAATTAACGAAATTTAGTTGCAAATACGAATTTCGCGAATAAAGAGCAGACTTATTTGAATTACGTTAATGCTCTCTCCAACTTTAGCTTTCAGAACAAATTTTCAGAGTGCATTAACTGAATTCAGCGTTTAGTTCCGAATAAGTAATTACCACTTTGCTGTTACGCAGATAAACGGGCACTATCATTTTGATACTATAGTGTTGTATGTATGCCGTTAGTTTCGTTATTTAATTTGGCTGTTATTTCACGCATTCGTATGTGGTCTACCGCTATCCTCGCACATGTTAGTTGAGACTTTTATAAACTTAATAGCATCTAAAAATGTGCTGAAGAAATACTGCAAATTTTTAATGTCATTTCTAATAATGTTAAATATTTGTTATATTTTACGTTGTAGGTACATATTATTATTACAAAGATTTATATAGGGCCCTTCTTAAATAGTGCACAAAATTTTAAGGGTCAATGTACTCGTACATACAAACAACTTTTACTATGGGACCAACATTGAAATCGAGAAAAAAAAACAGCTGTTCTATACATTTTGATCTATTCGATTTTAAATTTTCTATGGAACAGCTGATTTTTTTTTTCTCGATTTCAATGTTGGTCCCATAGTAAAAGTTGTTTGTACATTGAGTACTTCATGATTATATTTTTTGTAATAATTAAGTACGCTACATAATATTTAGGTGGCACGACATTAAACACCACACACGTCAAATTGACCACAACATTTCGTTAAATATTAAATTATGAAGTAAATAAGCAAAACAAATCATACACGGTAAAAACAGATTTCTTAAAAAAAGACAAATTGCTTTGGCTTAAGACATATTTATTGAATCTAAGAAAATGATCCTCTCCCTATAGACGCTAGACAATAATTTCTTCGTAATAGTAAAAAATACTCTTAAAAATATTTAGTTGTTACAAGAATAATACATTTATTCCAAGACACGTGTTGTTATATTCAAGACAACGTTATTTTGTACAGTCAAGTAAATGTATTCTTGATACGAAAATCTTCTATATATCTCTTGTAGACTAACCTTACTTAGAGTAAATTATTATTTTACTCATAAGTAAATGTTTAGTTGGCCTAAGTAATTACTGATTTTTGATGAAAAAAATTAAATGGAAAATTGAGATTTTGTCTATTGAATGAAGATGTATATTTTGTTGTTGTATATTAAGTGGAGATAATTGGAGAACACCGATGGCTTCCTTCCTTTAAAAGTACAGATTTAACTTTTCTGTCCAAAAATAACAACGTGGGCGCGGTCTAAAAAAAATCAAGGTAAATAAAAGTGCTCGAAAGAGGAGTGGAGTCCGGGAAGCCGTTCCAAGTAGGACGCGACACCCAGAGGCAACCAACAAACAAACCCGATTGAGCTTGACAAAACAAAATTAAGTCCGACTACTTAAAGAACTAGATAAAAATCTTAACACCGCGGGTCAGACCATGATGTATGGATAAATTTCTCAAAGTAAAAATGTTATCGTGTTTATCGAAAACTATGATTCCGTTGTTTCGAAATTTTTGTATTTCTCTGTTTAAAACAAAATTTCTATAAGCCGAACAAAATCATTTCTTAGAACAAGAAATAATACTTCATAAACAATAAACTTTCTCTTAATAGAAGAACATGATTTTTTGAAAAAGGTTTATCTAAATTCAAGTAACTTGTAGTTGATTTCAGATAATTTTAATTTGATGCAAGAAGATGGACATTTCTTGATTTAAATTAAGTCAATTTAATTAATATAAGTTTAAATAAGCCTTGAAACAAAAATATTTCTCTTAATCATTAAGAAAAATATTGTCTGAGTAAAAGATGAGCACTATTTTTGTTTTAAAAATATTGCATTGGCGTAAGTAAATATATTTTTAGAATAACCAAATATTTCAAGAAATTGGTCTTTCTTATTTAAAGAAATCCTTTTTTACCGTGTAGAAAGTATTACCTTGCAATCTTGCAATGATATTATGACAAACTAGGTAATACAATTTTATTCTGTTGCCTTATTTTAGTAGGTACCTAGTTAAAGTAAAGAACATTGTGTACATTGTCATTCGATTTGCCATCAATTACTTTATTGTTAAAGTTAATCAAATTCATTGGAATTGCCCTGCCCATAGGGGTCGACTTGATCGAATAATAAAATCTTCCCCCACTATAATGGATCTATAGATCGATATACAATAGGAGGGTTCTATCTAAGTTGAAATTGATGGAAACATTATAAACACTATTGCTTGTCTGTAGGTACCTTAAAGAAAAATAATTGAATTGAAAATTTACTTATTTGTAAGCTTTTTGATAATTTTGATTTGCAGATAGTGAAAAAGGATCTTCCACTATTCGGACGACTGCTAACGTCGATATCTAACAGTGTTTGTTTATTATTCTGGTTGTATTGGTGGTTTGGTAAAAATAAATATATGGAACTTAATTTAAATATCACGTCATAAGTAGGTATCAATGTTTTAATCAGTTCTGACATCTGAGGCATTAAAAATGCTAGGCTGATGAACAGTAAATTTTGAATAAAAACGTCTCAGACAAACAAATTTACCTGTTTTATCTGAAGTTTAGTCACTTAAGCTCAAGACCGTTACGTTAAAAGATATACAGATGAATGTACTTCGAAAACTAAACACTCTGAATGTACACGCGTGGAAAAATAAATTGAACCGCCTGCACTCACTTTACTGTCTCATTAGATTATTTGTATCCGCAATGATTTAGGTACCTACATGATGTTGTCAAGACTAAATTTTCAATTATAGAATAAGAATTTGTAACAACGGAAAAACATGCAATATTAAATAAAATTCATCCATAAAATACCATCATAAATCCTAAGTTATAAGCAAAGAAAATTAAGATTACACCAAAATGTACTATGTACTTACAAATTAACGTTTTGCCATTTTTAAACGACTTCAAAAAAAGGAGGAGGTTCTCAGTTCGGCTGATTTTTTCTTTCTCAAAAACTGTTTATGATGAAATTAAAATATTACATTTTGGTTTGGCCGTCCACTATTTGTAGCTGAGTGTCACAACAAGATTCCATACGAAGTTGTTACGGAGGTGTCGTTTTACATAAAGTAAAGTACGGTAATTAGTAAGCCATCCTAGGTGTCATATAAATATGGCATACGGCAACATGAGACAATCCCACCGAACTGCCATTATGTCACGTTGAAATGGGCGAAAAACGTGTATCAGTCAAACTTGTTTTGCTTTATAAAACTATTCCTTAATTTTGGATTTCCATTGCTTAACGAAGTTAAAAAATGTACAGTAGTTAGTTTCACCACGTCTAGGAACATAAGTTTAGTTTCAAAACCTAACAAAAACTTTCTTTTGATTTGTAATCTTTGGTACAACTTTTTTCAAATTTAATAAACTAATAATTTAATATCATTTGATTACTATTAAAGTTCAGTATCAGTTGGTACTTAAGCAATCCATTTGTCAGGAGCAAGCGGCCAGCGGCACACATCGTAAATCTACGTCAATGGTTAACAGCTGACATTAACATTGACGAGGTCAGTGCACTTTACCTAACTCTAGCCACACATGATCGGCCATCTTGTGACGTCATCGAAGCGGTTACGATACTACTGGTTTTCGTGTTTTTAATGCGATTCAATGTTGTGGCTCTTGTTGAATAATAAATAGATACCAGATGATCGGAATCAAGACCAAAGTAGACTGGAAATAATAACTTGAATTTATAAATTCGAAATTTTTGCATTCACAATGCTATTTTTATACAATACTAAATAATATTACTAAAAAAAAATTCGACACGCACCAGATCAATTCAAGTCGAATTTTTTCTAGTATATTATTTAGTAGGTATTGTATAACTTGAATTTATTTAAAGAAAAACGATTAAGCTGCTGGCAGTTATCTACTATATTTCAATCGATTCTTAATTAAAAATATTGTTTTAGAACTAGGTACCTATATTATAATGTCATATTATTACCATAATTTATATTGTCTTCATGGACTTTCGATATAATAAGTCAAATAATTGTTTTTATCAAATAGTGTAGCCTTAAGATCTAATACACTCATAGCTAAAGTTAACATAATATTATGCTTTTAGCAAATAAGCATTTGTTTTGTTTATACCAAAGATGAACTGACAGCTTGGACTGACGGATGCAATCTTCATAGATTAATTTCGCTATAAGCATAACAATATTGACGTCTCCAAACTTTAAGTGGACAAATATAAATTGCCCACATTCCTCTCTAGTGGAGAAAAAATTACAGATATTATCATCGCTAACAACGTTTTGTTTCCATCTAGCACAGATTTGTATCCAAAACGACTAGCTTTCTATCACGTAAAATGTTAAAAACAGTAATGAGTGGTTGTCAAAATAATGTTTCTATTAACCTTTAAAAATTATGATAGTAAGATCTTTGGAAGATTTCTAATTTCGTACTGTATTATTAAACCAAAGAATATTATTATAAGATTCTTGTATTAAACTGATCAGGTTTATGGCCATATCGCACGTAGAGTTACAGATAACATAGAAAAAAAAGATAAAAGGCTCATCGTAAGCATAGGCAAGATAGAAGGAAAGGACCGAGAGGCAGAAGTCCAAAATGTTGGTCAGACCCTATTTTTATGGTTTTTTGTTTGTTTTTTGCAACGAAGCTCGTCACGTTAAATTACTAATTAATTAAAAAGAACAAGAAAATCGCCAAAAAAAACATAAAAATAGGGAGTTTATGTTAACATTTACATGAACTTCATATCAACATTCTTACGCGGTATACCCGCCATAAAATCTGGATATGCCAGTGAACGTCGCGCTGCATCGAGCCGAAGATCGCAGCAGGTGGAAACACCCCGTACGAGACGACCTTGTAAGGAGTCACGATCCTCAACCATGAGGGAACCACTGAGAAGGAGGACCGAGGAGGATTAAACTGAGTTTGAAAGTTTACGATACTATTATGTTTATTACAATTATTAAGTACTATTCAGTACCCTTAGCACGAACAGCTATCGAAAAAAATAACTTGCGTAAAATCATTCGATAGATAAATTTTGTATTGGAAATTTGTACAGCGCCATCTATCGCCGATAAGCGAAATGAAATTTTCCATAGAGAATTGTCTATCGAGTAATTTTACGTGCGTTTTTTTTCTCGATAGCTGTTCGTGCTAAGGGTACAGAGCATAATTAGTTTTTATTTCATTAGTTTGCAGAATATCAAAATGTGGAAAATTCTGCGAAAACCGTTTGATGTTGTTTAATCGGTTTTCTTAATGGCAATGATGCAGAAATATTTAATTTAATGGCTGAATGTAAAACCGCAATTTGTTTATTTATACTAGCGCCCCGGATAACGAGGGAACCGTAAGTAAATAAATTGAATTTTTAATTGAATCCTTTCAAAGGCTTTATTTGAATCAATCAGAATTAATTACGAGTACTATCCCACGAGGTGTGGGATTTTGACCAATACTCTTCGATCAAGAATAAACTAGATGTCCGGTCGGAGTCTCAAAAATAGCACGTCAAATAGCGTCCCACTTACAAACTGGGCGCTTATTTTGCACAAAGTAAGTGATAAAAGATGTGTTTTTGTATAAAATGTGAGTTTGTACAAAATAAGAGGTGATTATGTACAAAACAAGCGCCAAGTTTGTAAGTGGGACGCTATTTGAGGTGACATTTTTGAGTGCTGTTTTAGTTCGTGAAGCGTTATCTAGGATTTTCTTGATCGAAGCCAATACTAAAAATAAGCGTTATTTAAATAGAAAAAATGTAAATAGATCATTTGAATTTTGATTAACCTTCGATATGCAAGACCCGTACAACTTAATCCCATAGATAACATGTCTAATTTATACATATTCTGGAAAATTTTAATGTGTCTGATAAGATGCTAAATACTTTTTTATGCAAAGACTAAATGCAGAGATATTATTTTCTAAAGACGAATGGTTACGAAATTAATACTTATGACGATTTTAAGAAGAAAACTAAAGTTTATTAAGTGATTTAATTTAAACATTCAACAACTGGCAAGAAACAAGGGTTTCCATTAAATGGAACAAGCTAAACTTTAGTTAGACCAAGAGCCAGATTAAATCTGTAGATATATTTATTATGTGCACATTTAATTTCAAAGCGATGGCTCTAATTTAACTTGAAAATTAAATTAATAAGTTAATTTATGGTTGTAACAGCGTTGTGCGAACGTTGTTGGTAACAAACGACCTGCTGAAACATGTGTCGAAGATAATTTTTGAAGTCGGTTATGTGTTGATAAAGACTTAGTCATCTTAATTAATGCTTTACTAATGTATAATCATATTTCATCGGGGTCTATTTTTGATTAATAGCACTAAGTATATTATGGAAAAGATTTTCTTCATTGACCTATCTGGAACAATGAATATGAATTGACTTTAACTCTTTCATAAACTTATGCTTAGTGTCTTTTTTTAATAACGATGACACAAATTACATTGCACAAGGCAAGATTGCGGCCTTGCCTGTTATTGTACTTATTAATAATGTGCTATCGTTGTACTTGCACAAGTGTTCCTCACAATAGAGCGTCTGTGCTGTGATGTTCCAGACACACTTTGTTAGGTGTAATCACTAATAAATTTCGAAAACAAAGAAAAAAGGTTGAATAAAAAAATCTTTTGTTCTGTAAAAAAAGAACAATTTGTAGGTATATATACACTTTTTCTACCATTAAAGATTCTATAGAATGAGAAAAATAAAATAAAAAATTATATTAAAATTTGCCTTGTTTGCTCGATACAAATGTTTTAAAATTATAATAGCATACCTACCTGTTGCTTAAAATGAAAATGGCGTAGAAAATATTAAAATGAAATAAAGTGCTCAATTTAAAACATTATTGCCTTGCCTATTTCCGTTAGGCGAAGAAAAAATTTAGTTATTATCTACTACTAAAATCTGGGACCATTAATATAATAGATTGTCCTTCATAAAGTGTACCACGGTCGCTAAGCGTAATTTACTCAATGGTAGGTAGTACCGTAGTACGTACGACTAATAATGATAAATACAAATAAAAGTAGGTACTGAATTTAGCGGTAAGGGCACGCGTTTATCAATTTTTCAATCAGAAATATTATCGTTGGAGCTATTATTCTCTAACTTGATTCTCTAAGTCAACTCTTGAAGAGTAAGGCTTCTTTTCGAATCAATATTACTTTAAACTATAGAGTGTTCATCCTTCAGGAAGTGCGTTCCATAAACGGACAGTCATGGTCAGAAAAGTATAGTAAAAACAAAATCGGTAGAGTGCTTTCAAAATCCTTCTTTACAAACAATTTATATGTATACTTAATTAAAAAACCTGCTTACAGTAAAATGACTGTTTCTCAGTGTTTGTTATGAAAACTGAAGAATTCCTCATAAAATCAACGTCGTCACTTTGCGTGAGAACGAATCGTACAAACTGCGCGGTGACAACTCACTCGCAAGTCTGACAGATATATACGACCAACGGTTAGGGCTATCAACTTGCCAAAATCTAGGGTAGTATTTAATCGGGTAACAACAAATTCCCATTTTGGATATCAAAAATACTGAATATTGCCTACTGAAATACTAAGTGGGCGACGGACTAAGAGCGACTACAGATATTGAAAATAGGTGACTTTAAAATACAAATTGAGTAACAAGTTATTCACAACGGGCGACCAAATTACTATTTGGGCGACAACCTTAGGGCACACAAAACATTTAAAATTAGTCATATATTTTATTGAAAAAGGGGACTATTATCCTAATCGAGATGACAAAAAACAAACAAACAAACAAACGAGAAAGCAATAGGTTGCTTTCTCGTTTGTTTGTTTGTTTGTTTTTAAATAAATTATATATATATATATTTTAAATTATTATTTTAAATAAAAACGCGTTAAAAATACAATGTTGGGCAGCTTAAATCAGTTATATAGTTACCTACTTCGTATAATAGTTGCCCACTCAGTATTTTTGTCACCTATTTAGAGTTTTCACTGCTTACTTAAATTATTTGTCACCCATATGTAGTCGCCCCTTTTAAATATTTTTGTAATCCAATGTTAGTCGCCCGTTTAGTTATTTTACGCCAGGTGTGTAATTGACGACATGAAGCAATAAATAAAGTGAAGTGAAATAAGCTTTATTCAAATAAACTTAATTGTTAAGTACTTTTGAATCGTCTATATTTTCCTACCACCCGTTCCAGAATTACCAATAAACTATTTTTTCTCAAACATGCTTGGAAATTCGATCATTATTTTGACAACCTTCTTCGCGCTAAATCGGAGTTTCCGGACTGACCTAAACCGCGCCGGCAATCTTAGTATGAGAATCCATTACTAACGTGTAATAATGGATTTTCATACAAAAATTGCCGGCGTCTGACCGGCAATGTTTCTATTAAAACTCATTACGCACGTGTAATTCAGAAATCGAGCGAACTTTTTAATGAAACACGAATAATGGGTATCAAATGATGAGCGAGCACAATCCATTTTTTTTTAAATATTAGGTATTATGGGTATCAAATGAAAGGTCTTGATGTGCACATTCCAAAAAAATAAAGAAACTGGCTCCTTTCTTCTTCAATTTTTTGCTTTAATTTGAAATAAAAATTAAATGTTAAAAATACCTACTTGGTTTGAATTTCCGCGCATTATTTGAGAAAAGTACTATACAAGCCTTGGCCGCAACTAGGCATTGATGGACTCACGTATGTGTGCCTCGGCTTCGCCTCGGCCCAAATTTTCACGTTCGTCCTTCAATGCCTGTCTTGCGTGCCGCTGCAGTAATGTACTAAAATCTATGTGGTGTTGATCAATATTTATTTATCGATGACCCTAGGTGTTCGCGCTAAACGTTGTGCGCGAGAGGCGTCGCGCGTCGCGCACTGATTGCCGCGCACCGGGAAATGTAGAAAATCACTCTTCATTTCGAATAATTTTTGGAGCAATGTTTCGAGAGTTGCATTGTTTGTTAATTGCAATCTTCGAATTTCAATCGAGAAGGTTTATTTTTTACAAACAGACTTTATACTCATTGGAAACGGTGAAAACTTTGATATAAGTCCAAAACCATTTATGTAGTGACAAAAAGCAAACATTCGTTTACCATGAGGAATGAAAAGTTACATATTAACGAAAATTAACAAAAAAAAGCATTCATTGCGATATTGAAACGAAAGGAAAACACGAAAATAAAATACTCAAGTACTTTTTTTTTAAATAATTGTTATTATTAATTTGGTATAAAAAAATAACTAAAGATGTGTGTGACCATCGGAAGCGCGACCTGCGTCACGTGTGATCACACACTTACACACGTCACTCAAGCGACTCTTTAATTGTTTTATTAATTGCAGTGGAATGCGACGACTCATTGAAGATTGTGGCGATTAATCTGCGCCGATGTGACGCCTTGAAAGCTTTCAGCTGATAGATAAATACAATTTATAGTAAATATTTTAATCTTGAATGCCTATCTATAAGGTATGATCGAACCGAAAGGTACTCAGGAAGATTTTGTAAGTGCATATAATTTATGAGTGACAGTATAAATAACGTCTAACAGTATTATGAATTATGATACCTACTGTTGTGTTAAAACGGTTGCTTGGTATGTTTTGAAATGAAAATAACATCATTTACAATTGAGTGACGCAACGGTGTTGTGGGGCAGCTTCGACGTGACAGGTCGACGAGAGCTTGCAGGCAATCGGGTGGAGACTGGCAATAGGAAAAATATGCTGGTCGACATCAGTTATTTTTAATGTCCTCAATGCTGGGGCACAGGCCTTCCTTATGGATAAGGAGGGTGGATAAGGAGGATGGGCCATTACCCACTACGCTGGCCCAATGCGGATTGGTGGGTGTTCGACTGCAAATGCAGCCGGGACCAACGGCTTAACGTGCCTTCCGAAGCACGGAGGAGCTCGAGATAATAAATGTTTGGTCATTTATCCCATGACCGAACCGACCCTTGCGAAAGTTGCGTAACCTCCGCAATCAACTCGTAGCTTAATTTTTCATTTTTCCGAGTCAAATCAATACTTATTTAATGTTGGCTGCAGTGTCATGCAACATACAGTTATAACCGTGAGAGCTAAACATAAACTTCCCATCCTAACAGACAAAACATTCCTCTCCGTTCCTGGAACCACCATAACTTGCAAATGGGGTAATAAAAAGTTTATATTTAAAGCTTTTTCTGTTTTCTGCTTAGGGTAGTGATAATATTTTAATCGTTTTTTTTCTTTCTAGCAATGACCAACCGTGAAAGAGTTACTATAACACCGAAGTTAATGTAGCGATCTCCAAAGTGTCAGGTTTGATCAACGAAGCAAAACTATTTTAAATGATAGGTCGCGAATGATAAGCTGGAAAAGTGCTTGGCTAATGCGCTATCCCTTTATTTATTTGTATGAGCTCTGTATAATAAATACTTGATAAAAGAGCTAGAAAAGTCTTTTAGTTTGGGGTCACGCATCGTGTCAATTTTAATGAGTTGTCAGCTAGCCGCGTCTGCGCGGGCGCAGGCGACGTTCCCACGTGGTTGGATAATAATGAGTTACTTAACGCTTATTCAATTACATTGCGCAAAGCTCACAAGACTCGGCCACGAGCCGTGCGACTGCCAAAACAATACCTCAAGTTATACATAAGGTATTGAAAGCTGGATCGAGAAAGAATTAATCTTAAAATTTTGTATGACAGGTGCCTCGATAATCAATCTATATTTTATTATTGACCGGATGTGATTTGCGAGCTTGATTGCTTTCTTTATAATTGATTTCTTGATTCAAATCAATCGAGCGATAACTTTAAGATGTGGCTTGCATCCGCCCGTTTCTTATTACAATACATTTTGTAATCCGGGAAAAATGATTTAAAAGACTGTTTAGGTTTTAATATCTACTTATACTGACTGAATAAAAGAAATGTGCTCACTGAAGCACCTTAACAAAAACTTAAAAGTTGTTAGGTTGCTCGGTCTACAGAGCATTATTTAAAAAAAATAAGTAAAGCGTATCACAATAAATCATACCGTATACATTTCTATTTTCTTCAGCTCATTATGTAAATGTATGGAAACATATAATTACTTTGAGTAATTATTTATACAAAGAAAGTGCGGTTAATAAATACAGAAGACCTTCCTAATAATGCTTATATATGTTCGTTCAGGTATAATAATAATATGACGTTTCTGAACATAATTATGTGAAAAAATTTAGCACTGATTTGCATAAAATTGTGTAATTTATAAGTTGACATTATAGGTATAATTTACTTACTTAGAGAAACTCTATTTGGCTTAAGATTTTAGAAGTAAATGTAATATGTATGTTTAGTATAAATAAGCTTATTAAGTTTCCAATTAAATTAAATAAAAAAAAACACTTCTCCAAATATCACAAATAGATTTTCTTTTTTACTTCAATAATATTAAAAAATTACACTGCTCAACAATTTTAATTGTATAATGAGACGGTATAATAAAATATACCTGTGATACCTTTCACGCATTTGGATTTGTTTACAATGAACGAGTTTTGTGTCAAGGTACAGTGTTAATAGTAAAATTATAGTTAAGTATTTTTAACTTTATGAACATTAAAATAAGAGTTACATTGGGGTGACAGTGCCGAGAATTGGAAAACCTCACAAATGCAGATGTTCAATCGACATCGAACACGCGTCCCGTGGGTTTGAAATAAGTGATGCAAATTAATAAACCACAAAAAAACTATAAAAACTAATAATAAAAGCAATAATGGTATGTATCATCTTTATTGAATCATTTAACAAATTTTTAGCATAGGTATAATTTTGTTTTAAATTAATTAAACATTACATTGGTGTTTTTCTGCACTCGGCCCAGATTAGTTTTTAATTAAGTTTCAAAACAACTGAGCTACGAAAACTAAGTCATTAAAATGATAATTTAATAAAACTGTTTTAATGATTACTGATAAGATAAGATATGAACATGAAGCGCATCTATTTTATTTTATCTGATTCCGTAGAAACAATTCAAATGTTTTTTAACTAATTCGTGCAATTATTAATCAAATGTACCTACTTGTAGAATTTATTCAAATCGGGTGCTACGGCCACTGGTGTGATGGAAAATGACCTGACGTTTAATGCTGGTCATTTTTCAATTTTGACTACTCTGTGTGAAATACACAGGGAGAAAAAAATAGCCCTTTACTTAGGTACTTACTTGTGTAAATCAGCCCTTAGGGTTTGCGAGTAGCTTTTAAGACAAGTGCTTGTAACAGCCTAGACTGAATAAATTGTTTTGAATTTTGAATTTGAATCAAAGTCAAAGTCAAATAAGCTTTATTCAAATAAACTTAATTATTAAGTACTTTTGAATCGTCTATATTTTTCTACCACCCGTTCCAGACTTTTTTAACTGACAAGAAGAACGGGCGCAAGAAACTTATCAGCTGTTGAATTTTGAACAGGTACTACGAGTGCTTAAGGCTCCGTTACGCGAAATCACTTGTCCCTGTCTTTTTCTTTATGTGTAAAGAGTATGGAAAATAACCTCACTTCTGCACTTTTTCGATGTTTTTCGTTGTTTTTTCATCATAATCTTTAGCACAATTATCTTTCTTAAAAAAAAGTTATTGGAGCAACTGCTCAGTACGTTAAAGTGTATTTTGATGTAGAATTCAATACGTTTCTGCTATTATTTACGCCAAAAATATGGCCCACGACAAGCGCTTTTGATGATATTCTGATTTTTTTTTACAATCATCTGTGAGGTTTATACGCAATTTAATACTTGTAGGTACTAGATAATCTCTTAAGCTTGTCGTATATTTTTTTGTGGCTACAACTTTACGTTTTCTATATAAAAATATGGACCGCGCAAACCATGTTTTCCTATTATGGCCCCTTAAGCCACGAACCCAAATAAAAATCGGTTAACAAAATTGAAAATAACATTTTTTAATTGCACTTGGCGTGCAATAAAAAAGTTACGTCACGCGTTTATCTTGAATTAAATCATAATTTCCCAATTTCAAACTAGGAAACTTGTAACATATTTTGGCTTACCTAAGAATGCTACCTTGTGCTTACGTAAATCATACCTAAGGTTTTTTTTAAGTTATTGTGTCATAGTTTGCCTCCGTACGGAACCCTTCGTAAGGGTATGGTCCGGTGGCCCGACAACTAGAGCGTACGAATGAGGAAACGTGGCACAATGCAAAATGCACCGAGCACGGGCCGAGTTAGGAATTCCGAGCTTTGTTGTGTTATGTATGTCAATTATTGAACATAGTGGAAACCATCTTTAGACATTTACCTGAAGATCTGAATGTATTATTACATGCAGAGGTCGTAGTACTTCATACAGTAAAATTCTACAAAATAGCTTTTCTATAGAGGAAAATCTTTTGCCATATGTATGAAAGTGAAAGTGAAAGTGAAATAAGCTTTATTCAAATAAACTTAATTATTAAGTACTAAACTTAATTATGAAAATCTAAGACTCTAAAAAAACCCGTTTTAACATCTAATAAAAAAATCAGAGGTAAAAAATTTTTGTTTAATCTCAAGTGAGGTAGAAGTAATTAAGTTTTTTTATAAATTAAGGAAGAAAAGCTACTGGCTAGTCTTTAAATGTCTTTAATGTCCGAGTAAACAAAAAAATGGTAACTATGGTATTAGTTTTACTATGTTCGCGTGTATGAAATCATTAAACTTGCTAAGCCATAACTCGGTTAATTCGTTTTTAACCGATTTCCAAAATGGAAATAATAACCTCTGCCTTTTTTGAAGTCAGTTAAAAACTAATGTAATTATGAATAATACCTAGTACATCCTTTTATTTTCCTTTTCCGCCTTGCAGTAGTGCTTTTTCGGTTCTCGATTTACTGTAACTACATATAATATTTTACCAAAATGTTATTTTTATTTAAAATTTAACTAACAAGATTTTAGATTTCGCTAATGACTTTGTCTCAATTATCTCGATTTTGAATTGGGTTTAGCCAAAGCACGAGGTTCGCGAACCTAACTGGGTACCCACCCTAATATGTAAATCTGTTCTCTATCTTACAGCAACTTTGAGGAAGCAGGTTTATCTTCTTAAAACTCAATTAATCTCAAAATGGCACATAACTATCAGTCATATCGTTTAACATACCACACAATAGGCCAATTAGATATAGAATTGTGCCTACGTCTAAGCAGAGGTATTTTTTGTCACTATTTCAAAATAGTGGTCTGTGGGTTGCTAAGTACTATTGCTTTATGCTCAAAAGTATTGTCGAGATAATTTAAAAAGCATTGTGTGTAAATCTGTGACGCATAGTGATAAAGAAATAGAAAAAATAATCAATCTTTTGAGTAAGTATTATAATCTGTTGCAGATTAACTTGATATGGCAATGAGGTAATGCGCGTGTCGTTTGGAGAAATAAATTGCCATATTTATGAGGTTAGATCTAAAGTTAGGTATATATAACTAGCAATTTAGATTACTGATTCTGCCTTCTGCGGGATAAAGAAAAAATATTTGAATTTATCGTATCCGCTTTTGATAAATAGTTCAATACCTTTGATATGGGTAACTAGATGTAGCATAATCTATGAATTTAGGAATCGGAAGAGAACCCATAAAGGAAAATTAATAAAATAAGTATTCCAAAATGTATTTCTACAAAACATCTTTGAGAAGAAAATACAGAACGGAACTTTAACTAACTTAACTAATAACTTTAAATAAAGTGTCTGTTGATTTAAAGTTCTGGTAACTATTATGATGACCTAGCAAAAACACTATGTACTTACTAATAACACTGATTGGAGCTTCGATACAAAAAACGACCATGTTGTACTCGGAAGGAACTTGAGTTTTCGTGTTTTTCTCACGCGTATTCCGAAATTTCCGAAACGTGGTGTCAACAAAGTAATTCAAGTAGGAAGACGTGGGCTATCGGAGGTGAATCTCGTCCGAAACGACTTAACGGCCTCTGATACGGAACGTGGGAATGCACCGACTATATATACTGAACAGGGAACGACAGTAGGTACCTACGGGAACTTTATGGAATAAGGGAATGGACACAAAAGTCACATAACGTACTTTTTACATCGAGATAAATATACTAGAGAAGCACTTACCGCGCCAAGGTGAAGATACTTCGGATATGTCAGCCGACATCAGTAAAGCTTATGTCAAGCCCATCGAGATAATGACTTTTTATCGTCTGTTAACTTGCAATTTGAATATCTTAAAAGAAACCCACAAGATATAATTTAACGTCATTTCTTTGTTGTAATAAACATTTAATTTGCAGTTTGTGAATTAATCTGGTTTATGTTTTTCCAGTGGTGTTCAATTATTATTAGTTCTCAAAGTATGTCTTCGTTCTTGTACACTTCAATTATTTAAAAGGTGAAACCAAAGATGATACTGAAATAGGTGATAGTGTTGTTGAAACTAAACAACTTTCACCATGAAACATAGGTCGAAAAACGAAAAAAAATCATACTCCCATACAAAATGTATTGGATGCGTTTTTTAATCTATGTTCCTTGGAGAATGTTGTTCAGTTTTAGCAACACTATCACTTGTTTCAGTATCATCACATCATTTGGTATACCATCTTATACAGGTAATTTCTATGCAAAGTAGGTACAAATCATCAACTTTTACATTTCCGAGCCTGTGGTACTGATCGTGTTTTCCTTTCATAATAAAATTGAAGTATTTTCGTTTTTCTAAACAAAAGACTTTACTGTTCTTTAATTATACTATGGCGATTCTTTATGGTGATTTTACGAGGGCATAGCAATGGAGTTCTAACGACCGCGAGTATTTCAGTTGGGATAAACATAGTTAATTGTGTTTTAAATGGCGTAGTGGTATGTACGATATAAAGCGTTTTATTGAACTATTGCCCTGCTGAACAACATCTGGCGAGGATTCGGAAGCGATCAACTGTGCGGCCATTTTCACGAGTTAAAATTTGTAGGTCGTGACGTCATGACTATTTATAAACAAACACTAGAGAAGACATAGTGAAATTGGGATTGTTTAAAAATAATGAGAGGTTGAATTTATAATACAGCCTTTCCTGAAGTTAAAGTATTGCTTTCCGAATAACGAAATTTTTTAAAGGAATAATATTTTTTTGCCATAAAACTTTCAAGATATCTTAAATACCATCTTAACTTAAAAATTCATAACCTCGTGCGTTTTTTAAAGTTTTCCACCTTTTCAAACCAAATTATAAAAATTATATCCGTGCATTTCTGCTTTCGGGAGTCCAAAATGACTTTAGATGATGTGTTTTTTATAATTATGACTTGTTTCTTACCAAAACTTGAGGCAGGTGCGTGGACGCAAAATGCAGGTGTATTCTTATTAAAATATTTGCTGAGAATCCTGTGATATTTTAAACCAAAATTGCTTTAATTTTCCGTTGAAATTTGAGGTTTGCATCTTGTCCTTTAGTTTATGTTAATAGTGGAATCATCGATCTGATGATTACTGCATAATATTAATTAAATAAAAAGAAAGCGAAATAATAATAATAATATACTTATCTGACTATTCTAATTCCTCACAAACTTCGTCACTTAGATTCTAGACTGAAGTTCTTCATTGTGTGAAAAGGGATAAAATATTCTGTCATCCCCATCTTGAAATACGAACAAATAGCTTTAGGACTGAAAACTAATAATTATAAGAAGATGTGATTACCCATATCATTACGTTAAGTTTTTATTAATTTACAAGGTTTTTATTAATGTTCTTAACGATACTATCCAATGGACTATGAGAAAACGGTATACCGGAGAACAATACCTAGCCACGACCTTTTGCAATCCGGGCGGCTAATCACTAATCTACCTTGACATTCATTCGGTCATTCGGTGCTAAGCTGCCGTCCAGATTGATACAAATTGACAATGTTTTGCATTCTAGGTATACCGGGTGTAACAAGACCCTCAACGAAGCAGAGGTCTACGTATTCTGCCCATCATCAGGACCATTTCCGTTCAAAATTATTGCTGGGAAACGGTTTTAATTTTTGATGTTAAAAAAGCATTGCATACATTACCACACAATGTAACGCGTACAACAGACCGCGCTTACAAGTGTATGCTATATACACAGCTGCGTGCGGCCGAGTTGAAAGACAGTGTTTATGTGCGTGCTCATGAGATACATTGAGTGATGGCGTTTTGAAGCCATTGTTTGTTATGAAATACTTAACATTTTGATAATGTTTATCTGGACAAAAATGAGGAAATAACGAATAAAATAAGATTTCATAAAAAAATTGAAAAAAAAAATTGACTTTGACCTTCAATAATTTCGTAGCTATTGGTTTCCTAGGTATAGTTTAAAAGACAAAAATGATCCTGATCATGGGCGGAATGCGTGGACTTCGGCTTAGTCGAGGGTCTTGTTACACCCGTTATATTCATCGGGATTTGAGGGCATAGTGACCAGTTCTACAGAAGAAAATGGTTAAATGAATTCCCTCTTACAAATTCCGAAGTTCCTCTCTGTTTACTAGTAGCCGAGACACAAAACATAAGAAAGTTATTCTATGGAACCAAATTAATAGAACCTTAGCACAATATAAAAAGTCTGTGTGATTAGACAGAATGTCCTCTCTTGAATAATTCAAAAACGCTAACGTTATTTGTTGCTTCTTTGCTTAGTGCAGCGGTTCCCAAATTCTTTTGGCAACGGAACCCTTTTGGCAACGGAACCCTTTTGGCAACGGAACCCTTTTGGCAACGGAACCCTTTTTGGTTCACCGTTTTTGGGTAGAACCTTAGTAAAGTAAGAACTAAACTGTAACATTGTTTTTTTACGTGGAAAAACAATGTTACAGTTTGTGGCTTGGTGTTCACATCTTGTATGTAGGTATAGTTTGATTTTAAAAGAAGGACTTTTAAAGATAAAAATATTTATTTCGTTAGAACAAAAGATATTTACTTAACACTTAAATTTTCGCGGAACCCCTGAGAGCCTCTTACGGAACCCCAGGGTTCCGCGAAACACCATTCGGGAACCGCTGGCTTAGAGCAATGCGGGCTTCCATACGAAGCCGCGTTGCTCTTAGCTTCTTGGTAACTGGTAATAACTGCTGAAGTACTGAAAACTGCAGGCATATTACCTACTTACATAAAAAGAATCGCGATAAGCGGACGCAATTAGTCGTTCAATTTACTTGATATTGAACCACAATCGTGAGTTTGAACCAATTGATAGATTGGTTATTATATGTAATAGGCCTGAGATGAGTCTTTGTAATGTGTTGTTTGATATATCATTTAATCCGAAAAATAAGCGCCCAGTTTGTATGTGGGGCGTTATTTCGAGGTGCCGTTTTTGAGACTCTGGCCGGACATCTAAGGGTATTCTTGATCGAAGTTCGCACGTCCGCGGATAAAATGATCTATATCAAACGACACACTCTCATCGGGCTCTTCAAGCTGCTGGGTTTTTTTAATTTCCATGGCATTAATAACCCTCTTTCAGTGACGTAAAAGATAGCATTATAGCGACGATAATGGATGCGGTGGGTGATTGCAATATTTCTGTCCTTGTCTGGTTAACCACCGTTAGACAAAGAAGTTCATTGAAATAAACTATTATTATCGCCACCACAACAAGGTCAAGATGTCTCGGATACTTTTTCTTGGTTTGTATTTAATTCTGGAAGTAATTATCTCCATTTTCTACTTGATTAGGATACCTTAATGTGGTCTGAAAGCACGTTATCCCTAGTTTTAGTTTTAGTATTTGTAGGAAGTCCGCGTGGTGGGTTAGCTCTTTATTCATCTCATCAGTCTATCTTTTGGGAGCATTAAATAGTTCAATCTGATGATGATGATGGATAAGACTTTGCTCACTGTATACCTATATAACGCAGTGTGCGTGTATGCCTAGACCAAACGAGATGTGGGCGTACTAAGACTATAAGTATACTAAGTCTGTCCGGCTGCCCATTAATTTGTTCTCCTCTAAGTTCGCATTTCTAAAACGTTTCTTGTGAAATTTTGTGAGCAGGTTCTATAATTATATTAAAAAAAAACAATATACTTATTGTTTTTTTGTCGATTCAGTTTGTAATTTTTTTTTTAAATAGTGGAGATTAAAATCCTATTTCAGCCATTTCGAAAAATGTTCAAAAATGTCACAAACGCGTGGTCTAGGTACAGCTCTACAGAGCCACCACTACTTCACCAGTATAATAATTATTAAAAACTTATCATCGCAGTTAAAGTGATGATTAGTTACACTATTTGTACAGTTGTACCCTTAGCACTACAACATCTATCGAGAAAATAATGCACGCAAAAGTACTCGACTCGATAGAAACTATGAAAAAAATAATTTTACTTTTCGGCGGTAGATGACGCTGTACAAAATTCCCATATCAAATTACGCTAGAATATTTTTTCGTGCGTTATTTTTTGCGATAGCTGTTCGTCCAAGGTGCAGACACGGTAAGGAAATGTGTGCAGATAATCATCAAGATTACAAATAGGAGTCTTTATAATCTGAAAAGTTTTTTGTTCATCAATACACATCACATTAACATAAAAAATCTCATAACGAAATTCTATTCAGCACTTGCCTTTGCCATGCATTGCCTTTTGATGATCGGCCTTTAACATTCGTGACTTGGTCTAAGAGTCTTTTTAACACTTCTTTATTATTACGTAGTATTCCAAAATAATGTAATTCATCATTATTAATTTGGAGATTACAGTTGATACAAAACCTTGACGTAACGTCTATAGAATAGCAATCACGCTGGATTACAGGCAGCTTAATTGAAATTACATAAATTACGTATTATTATTGGCATTAATAATAATTACATTGAACCTGTGAGACTCACAAACAACTAGAACTTTGCCTTGAAACAAATTATAGTTACCCTTGATTAAACTGTATCTGAATGAAACCTAACCTAACCCTAACTTCTAACTAACCAAACCTAACTTCGTCACCTAGACTCTAGCCTAGAGTCTCTAGGTACTACTTAGTTTCATTAAGGATACTCTAGGTCCTAGTCGTAAACTCTTGAGCAAGGGTGGCCAACTTGTTTAGGGCTGCGATCTACTTTAAAATTTCCTGGCCTATTGAGATCAACTTAAAGGATTTTCATTTTTGATGTAGGTATTTTTCACTACAAAACCGTCGCACCACCTCCCGTACCGTTCTGTTGCTAGTGTTACCACAAGCAAAGCACTTTTTGTTATGTCTCTCGCGATCGACTGCACTGTCTCCAGAGATCGACTGGCCGATCGCGGTCGATTTGTTGGCCCCCTGTCTTAGAGTATACCTGTATGCAGCTCTCTTCCTCAAAAAAATGACGTGCAAAAGGATGGATACAAAATGAAAAAAAAAGTTAGTAACATTATAATTGATTAAATGTGAAATGTAATATGTATACATTTTTATTTTACTGTCGGGCAACGATTTAGAATTCCCATCTGTTACATCCAACAGTAGTTATTATATTACACTTCGGCGACAAAGTAAGTAGTATTATAATAAAAAAAGTTATAACTACATAATTTGGGGTCCACGAGACGGATTATAGAATTCCTTTCTAGCGCACACCCATCTCGATACAACACCCTCTTGTTTGTTCACACATTTTTTTATTTCCGCTCGAGTTATTTTATGTAGGGCTGCCTGCTGCCTGAGATAAACTCAGATCTGTTAAAAAAAATTGTTTGTGTGGCTATTACCTACACAAAAACACTACTAAATAATATAGGTACTAGAAAAAATTCGACTCGCCCAATAGTAATATAATAAGTCTATGGACTCGCACCAGATCATTTCTTGATGCCACAAGTGACTCGGTAGCTCAGCGGTCAGAGCATTGGACCGGATATTCAAAGGTCGCGGGTTCGATTCCCGTCCGAGAATTGATCTGGTGCGAGTCGATTTTTTTCTAGTACATTATTTAGTATTGAAAAAAAACTCAAATTTAAAAATTAAATATTTTTTATCATAAAAATAATAGATTCATTAGCTTGTTTTTATTTTTACATTACAAATAACTACCGTACAAAACATTTTTATAATTTCTTTGACACTACAAATACCGCACACAACATAAAAGAAAAGAGGAAATGGTTTGTTCAGTGCAAAATTAGCTTTTACGCATACGATTGTGAACCCACGATTTTCTTCCAAAGTCGGCATCCCTAGCGCTCAATGAAGGGAATAACAATTTATATCAATTTTATTATTATTAATTTCTATTTCGTGAATAGCATCCCTAAATGAAGTAAATATTCAAATCACGTGTGCACGATATCTCTTCTCAGGAAACACGGCAAGTGTATAAAAAAAGCGTTAAGCGGCCATTGTTGGCGTCATAACAAGTTATTACAACTTGGCATGCATGCCCCGCATGCATATGCCCCGCATGCATATGCCCGACAAATTAGAACTTATGGTTTGGATCTTGGCGCTATCATGTGAGGTAGCTATAAAACCAAATATGGAAATACTTATATACGCACCTCTGTTACATAAGGTATGGTACAGCTCTACTTCTCTCTTACAGGCTATGGTACAGGTACAGCTCTTGCAGCATACTTTGCCTACATAGAATCAGTTTTGCGTTATGGACTAATTATATGGGGAAATAGTACGGATGTTAATAAGGCTTTCATAGCACAAAAGAAATGTGTCAGGGCAATATGTGGTATTGCACCAGACGAATCATGCAAGCCTCTTTTTAAATTATTAAAAATATGCCACTTCCCTGCCTTTATATTTTTGAAGTAGCAAAATTTGTTAAGCAAAATATGTATTATTTCAGCCAAGCCAACGATGTGTACCCGCGTAATACCAGAAACTCGTGTAGATTGGTTTCTGCAACGATTCCAAGAAGTGCGCGTTTCCGAAAAAAATGCTACTGGATGTGCATAAAATTTTATAATTATATACCGGACCATATAAAATATTTGACAATTAATAGATTTAAAGGAGCACTATTCAACTGGCTAATGGAAAAATGTTTTTATTCTGTTAAGGACTACCTATTTAAATTTTAACCCAATATTGATTTAATGATTTGACTTATCATATTTTATTTTAAATTTTATTGACATTCTATAAATTGTAAGTGTAATTGTATGTATAATTGATATGGTTTAATAATTTTATAAATTTTAATTAATTTTTTTTTACAATTTTTGCATGCTAATTTGTAAATGACTGAATAAGCCGAACTAAATTATTATGACCATCTTAAGTGTAACCTTATTCAAATGCAAATAAACTTTCATTCATTAATTCATATGTTTTAAGAGAAACCATGGTTTCAGTAAACATTTTGATAACAAAAGTTTATAGCACAAATATTCATGGAAATCCATATCCATTAAAATTAAATGTTTTCCACCATATTTTTCGACTCTCGGGCACCGAGTTCGTGTACCTAATATAGCATGTTACAAGGCGAAGTAAGTCAAAAATCTAAAAATATTTCTGCATAGGACCAAGTACGTAATTAAACAAAATTATCCAATAATATTATTGTTGCTATTAACATCAATGAACAATGCGCTAACTTTTTGCAATTCTAAAAGAAGATTGCAAAATGTTAAACTAGCTCAAACAAAAATCCTTGAATAAAGTTACAGACCGACTTCCTTGTTACTTAATGGATTTTTCTTTCCGATCGATCGATCACGAACATCACGATAAATAACTGTGACGTCATCCCGGACAATTATTCATAATGAGTTGACTTCTTTTTTTACAAAGTCTTCGGAAAATTGGTCAATTCATTAAAATAAGTATACTTTGGTTGTAAATTTTACACTCAATATTTTTTATGATGCATCTATTATACGTAGCGCCTTCATTATTTACACAATCTCTAAAGTGTTATACACGAGCGTACAAAGAAGTGAATACAGATTTTTTTCTGCAATTCTGTAAACTTTTTATTGCACACTTTGTAATTTTAATTGGTATCGTGTCAATTCTTCAAATGCTTAGTGTCGAGTTTAATGCATGGTTTAGTAATACAGGATGTATATTATTACCAAGTAGAATAATTGCGATTATACTTAGGTAAGTATGTGTCAAGATATAAAGTATACTTTACTAAGATAAACTTGATTTTCTTAGGTTGCGCTTACTGAATATACTGAATCATAATACAACTATTATGTATTAAATATAATACTGCTCATAAGAAAATATGGGCCACTATACAGGGTGTTTGATAATAGTCTTATAAAGCCGAATATGGTGCATAGGGACCATCAAACTGAACAACTTTTACTATGTGACCAACTCTGAAATCGCGTAAAAAAAATCAGCTGTTTCATACATTTTGATATTTTCGTAATAATTTTTGTATGAAACAGCAGGTTTTTTGTTCGAGCTAATTTCGGAAAGGTTTTTTTCAAATATAAAATCAATCAAATTTTATTTCAATTTGATATTTGCGGACTTTACTGTCCAATTATTCTCCATAGACCGTACAACAAGAATTTCCTCCTATTCGCCGTGTGTCAGTTGGAATTCAAAAATGTTAAATTTTTGCGTATTTTTGTATGAAACTTCACTTTCTTTCTATTCTAACTAACAAATGACGAATAAGAGAAATTAGTTAGTAATCTACTCTTGCGTGGTTGTTGGTGTTTTACACATAATAATCCTGTATAAAGTTAAACTAGTCTATAGAGTGAAGGTAAATATCACATGCACATAAAGTTAAGTAAGTACGTACGTTACTGTTATTGTATAAGATTAGGTAAAGTAAATCTTTTCTGTACCCTTAGCACGAACAGCTATCGAGAAAAAAAACGCGCGTAAAATTACTCGATAGAGAATTACCTATGGAAATTTTAATTTTGATGTTCGGCGGTAGATGGCGTTGTACAAATTTTCCATACTAAATTGCACTATCGAATGATTTTACGCGCGTTATCTTTTTCGATAGCTGTTCGTGCTAAGGGTACATGTAATTACATATTATTGATAGCTTATGTAAAAGAGTTCAATAGTCATTAGAAGGGAATGTATTAAGTACGGAAGAAGATAATTTCAATCTCCATAATGTATGAGGCTTCCTGTTCAATTGTTGAAATGCACCAAGCGTACATAATTTACATACACCACCATACTTTTTATACTTACGTTGTATCCTACTTACGTACGACTTAGGTAAAGATTTATCATACATTCAAGATGTTAAGCTATTGATGATTAAATGTTCATATTCAAATTCACCTCGTTTCCTCTGATAAAGTCATGACAGCTTTTATTTCTAACAGTAATTATCTTGTTTTATTTTTGTGACAGTTAAACTATTTGAACCAAGTCAAAAGCAAGTAAATAAACAAGTGGTTATTTTATAATACTTTTCATACGTAATAGCTAAATAGTGCTAATAAGAAGCGTTTTGTTGCGATCTTCATTTCTTATTTAAATTCAATATTTAATCTGTGTAGTGTAGAAGCCAAATGTGACCTCTTTTATAATAAACAGTTTACAACCCACTTCATTTGAGTGAGTAAACGGTTAATTTGAGGAAATTCAGATATCAGCTTTCGTCCCTGCTCCGGCCTTTGAGTGACATTTTAGCGTCCTCTCGTGAAATCGTGAAAGCATTTAAAGGGACAAACAGAAACACCATTATCATCATGGAGGCTTAGCGGTTGAGTATTTCTGAGAGTTGGAGTAAGTATTAAGTTTTAAACTAATGTTTAGTTAGCGAAAGTAGAAATTATTGCATTAAACATCGTTTACACATCTAAATAATCTTATGTAAGTAACTCATTAAACGATTGTAAATAAATAAATTAATTATAATAAATTACACTTCACTCATTGCACAGATTAAAAGAATTACAGAAAGAAGAACAGTTACAGAGAAAAAAGCATACAAGAGGCGGCCTTATTGCTAAGCAGCAATCTCTTCCAGGCAAAACTTGGGTGAAAAATAAATAAAGATAGGACTATAAGGGGAGTGGGGTGCAATTACGAAAAAGGAATAGTGCGTTTCAGAATAAATATATCTAAAGATAAATACAAATATAACTAAAGGAAAATTATATAAATAGTCAGTCAAAATAAGAGGAAAGGAAATAACTTCTAACTCCATCTCGGAAAGAACTAAGAGTCTGTTTGCCTTTGAAAACTCTTTATTTTTCACAGGGAATAAACTTTATTAACAATTTGCATGGCTTAAATTCTAAATGTAGATCTACGTAATACCGTAATTTATTAAGTTTATTTAACAATTAAAGTCATAAAAACTATTTTTTTTGACTCAACAGTCAGATCTCAACAGATCCTTGTTTTTAACGTACCTACTACTCATTCAAAATACTTAATACAGGTTCTAATAAAGATTAAGTGGCCAATTTTTCACACCAAAAGGCGTTAATTAGTTGTTTTGACGAGTCAAGTTTGCAGACTCACTGTGATCGATCACTTTGATCCACGGAAGTACGCAGTCAGAGTACCCACTATAAATCGTGCCCTCTCACTTCCGGTTTTAACACGTCTTGAATCTGAAGATTATTTTCAAGTACTAGAAGATATCTGTGTGTCTCTTATCTTATATGTATAAGGATAAAACATAAGTATTGGTTGCGAAGGCTACAACTGTACTATTGATTTTAATTTTTAGCTTCCTTCTAGATTTTTTTAAGTTGTCTTAATAAAAATGTAGTTCCAATAGCTTCTAATTAAATAGGTACAAACTGTTTATAAGTATGATGAGATTTGATAATAATTACCACGAAAACAAAACCGGCGTTCATGTTGAAAAAAAACTATGATTACGATACGACAAAGTGTTACAAAATAACCACAAGCTATTACTCACGTTAATTAAATCAGATCTTCTGTCAAAACAAACACATACATGCCAAAAAAATCAACTACCTAAATAAACCAAAAATAATTCCGGCCTGGCTAAAGCCTTTCTACGCGTAGCAAAAAAGTTATGTTGAACAGATTTTTGTTATTAAATCAAATTTAATTAAATCCTAATTCCTACTTAAATTACAAATGTGAAAGTTTGTGGGTTTGGATGTTTAGATGTTTGTTCCTCAATCACGCAAAAACTACTGAACGGATTTAATTGGAATTTGGCACATGGATTACTATCCATGAGCCAAATTCCAATTCCAGATAGCCTAGATTAAAACATAGGATACTTTTTTATCCTGGTCAAATTCCGCGGGCGGAAGCTAGTACTTAGTTAATAAATGCTTCGCTACAACGAGATAACGAGCTTTTTAACTACAAATCAAATCACGATTGGAAACATGAAGTTTTAGCAAAAAAGTATTGCATTATGCTGTCAAAGCACAAGAAGGTTGGCGTGACACTATCAGTTCCTAAGGTAGATATCGAGACAATTACTAGAAAACAGTAAGACAGTGTCAGATCTAGACGATAACCGCTAGACTTATCCATTGAGCTAAGTAGAAATGCCATAAAAACTCTAATCTTTTAGTGAAAGTCCGCAAGAAATAGGAGTACAGTGGCTGGAATTTTCACTGCCATTATGGTATAGGCGTAAAGCGTTTAAGGTTCGTGTCACACGAAGCTCGATAATATGGCGCCGTTTAGGTATATCATAACCCATTTAGGTTTTTATAACGATGCTCAGATGATGTCAAGTCAAGCTATCGATAATCGATGAAATTATATATATAAAAATATGTATCGCAAAAGTTTTTATTTTAAACACATGTAATAGCTTGAAAACTGTCCTCTATTTTATTGATTATTTATTTTTATTGAAAAAAGTTATGGTAGGTACTCTACTCTATGTAATCTACAGTTAGAATCAATTAATGAAAATTACTAATTATGTCACAGTTTTACACACGTTGTTAATAAATAAGTTTTATTTTAGTTCATTAAAAAATGTGTTTTAGTAATATGGAAACATTTCAATTATTATCACATATTTATCTAATTGAATAATTAATTAAATATATGATTGAACTAATAATTACTTACGCATAATTTAACATAGAACATAATTATACACAAACACACACATTTTTATTTTGTATTCTTTCATTTCATTTTTCATTTTTCTTTCCCCTTTTGTCATGTCTTTATTTAGTACTTACCCTGGAGAACCATATTCGTTATGGAGGAGCGGGAATCCTAACACAAGTGCTCTGCACTTAACTATTATATATTCTGTGACTTAACTGACGATCCCATTATTAATTTTAAGTTTGTAAACTCCGGTTACTGAATAAATAATGATGTCTTCTGTATTTGAATAGACCACGTTCTCTCGGTGTGCACCGTGCTTTTCTGCCTTATTCTATGATATTGGTTTTTTGCAATAATTACCGCTGACTGAGGCTCGTGCATAGCAATTTGTGATTACTTACGGTGTCGGCCGATGGATATGAATTACTCTACCCCTCCCGGTGGGAATTGGAAACAGTTTTCATTCAAACAGATATTTTCTTACACATGTAGCGTTTACAAGATGCGTATGGGTTTTATACCTCGAACGAAGACGATTGAAGCAGATAATCTTGTAAGATTTAGATTTACCTACATCTATGATTATATAGGGTAACGTATATTTAAATTAATTTCGGCAATTATTACGGTAAGCAACCAATTTGGGGCGCAATTGATAGTTAGCGATTATGGTAAATATAATCCTTTCAATCATTTCAAGTCTTTTTAATAATTTCATTCATTAAATTTCATAAAGACTATGACGTAATCACAATTTTTTTAACGTGATCGTAAGATTTAATTTTTAATCGACTATGAAGTAATAGGTAGGTAGGTACATGTAAATGACAGTTAGTTTTTCAACTTTACTTCATAATAATTTATTATTGTCTATGGTTTATAAAAAACTAAATAACATGATTAAGTATAAGTCGCAGACGATTTATCACCCTTGCTTTTATCAAAGTAAAAGTCAAAGACAAAAATAGCTTTAGTTATTCAGAAAAACTTAATTATTAAGTTCTTTTGAATCGTCTATATTTTCCTTTATCTATATCAGCAATATACGAGTAACTTGCGCTTGTGTTACCTTCTGGCCTTTTCAGTAACCTTCTATTACAAGTAGGTATTACAATAGTGAGAGTACATTATATAATAATAGCTTTCCATACAACTTGCACACTTAGTATAATATATTACCCTGAGAAAGGATTCTAGCATTCCTTTTATTGCATATCAGATCTTACGACTAAAATTGAATACTTAAATCTCAAATCAGTTGAGATTTACTTTTTAAATTGAACTCAAATAATGTTGACAAAAAGGTCAAATTTCAATGTGCAACTTTTATGACGATTTCATTAAAAGATTATCTACAGTATGGTTTGATGGTAAACAGATATTATGCACAAAATACGAAAAGGAATATTTAAACGCTAGCTAGATCACAAAATATCACAAAAGCAATCAAACATAATAAGTGTTTTTTTTTGCAGGCGAGATTAAGAACCATGAAAAAAAAAATTTTTTACAAATGTTTTTTTCAGAGCTTTTACGGAATTTAAAAACTAATGAACTGTAAACTATTGATGGTTACTTATAGCTATATATATAGTGAAGAAAATGATTCAATCAATAATATCATAAACTTCTGCACGAATATACTTAATTAAATAGAATTTTCAATATTCCACGGACTTATTGTCATAATAAATGAAATGATAACTACATAGTTTTTATATAATATTAATATGACCTAGATATTACCACTATCTTTTTATAACGTTTATAGGTATTATTGGTCGTATCAAAACTTTCACGACCTAATACTCTCATAAAGGTGAGGTCAGAAGGCTGGCCAAGTGAAAATTAGGTCAGTACAGTGGGGTGAAAGGCCTCCCGGGACTAAAGAGTCCCAAGTCCGAACCACAGATAAAGTTACATAAAAAATAATCACCGTCCATTAACTGGAAAAAGAAGGGAATTTTACGGGATTATAGCGGTCGTAAATAATGAAGGGTCTACTCTGCACACCTATGATTGTCGGACGAGTTCGTTCCGCTTAGACATTATTGGAACTTCATCTAATTTTTCCGACTTTCGTAGTAGAAGGAACCTCGGGTGAATTTATAACTTAGTCATCATCATCATATCAGCCGCACGACACCCACTGCTGGGTATAGGCCTCCCCTAAGGATCTCCACGACGATCGGTCCTGCGCTGCCCGCATCCAGCGGCTTCCCGCGACCTTCACCAGATCGTCGGCCCACCTTGTAAGGGGCCTACCCACGGAGCGCCGTCCGGTGCGCGGTCGCCATTCCAGAACCTTTCCGTCCCAACGGCCATCGGTTCTATATATAACTATGGGTCTCATAAGGAGGCTCAAGGTCACCCAGCGTGCAATGGAGAGAGCCATGCTCGGCGTTTCCCTGCGTGATCGAATCAGAAACGAAGAGATCCGCAAGAGAACTAAAGTAACCGACATCGCTCGAAGGATTGCTCAGCTGAAGTGGCAATGGGCGGGACACATAGCGAGAACTTAGTCATAAGTACGTTTAATTCAATATCGTTAACTAAACAGAAAGGAAAGATAGAGGTTTCATAACGATAGCTACAACGTTACTGCAAGACGTTACAAGCACGATCAACGCAAGAGTTATTTTTTATTTTTATTTTCATAATAGACCCTCGCTTCTATTTAGCTACTACCGCAGAGGTATTAATCACTGTTCACTTGATATAAAGTCCAAAATGCAATATAAGTGCAATGCCGAAAATGACGGAAGTGATGTAATCGAGTACGCAAGATGAGATGACAGATTCGATTGTTGTCTCGAATTTCAGACTCATTTGACGGTTAACGATATATTATATCAAGAGCGATTTAAAGTAAGTAAAATATGTACAAAATATAGTAATAGTAATTTGATTATATCATTAAAAATCTAGGACATGAAGAATATTTTTGTAAAATTGACATTCTCAACAACACATTTTGATTATTGCCCTGTTAATTTTATTGAATGAATAAATACTTTATTGTTCACTATAATAAATACATACAAGGACAGTACAAAAGTGGAACAATTGGCAGCCTTATAGCTAAAAAGCAATTTCTTCCAGGCAACCATTTATTTACACAGAACAGAAAGAAAAATAAGGAATGGGCAGTTTATACTTAGTTATCACTTTAGAAAAGTGATATGAATATTACCACAAGCTGCTGAATTAGTAGTTTGGTAATATTCATTTCATATTCATTTATTGAATCTGTAATAATCAATAATTAAATTACTGACGAAAATTACTTCAACTTTCACTAACCCTCATCTATTTACGTAAAATTTTCAGGGGTTCAAATTCAAAGCAATATGAATTCAATCGAACCCCGCTTTATATGAAAAGTTGGGGAATGTACCTTACGAAACTTCACCAATTTAGTCCGATATAAATATTTGCAATCTAGAGAACACTTTCTCAAACGGAAGCGTGGGACTAAACTAAACGTTCTGTGTTGACATTTGGTGTTGCACAATTGTATACGATTGTTGGTACTTGCAGAAGTAAATCAGTGTTATGCACTCTTTCGTATCGAGAGCTGTTGCGTTAATGTGGAGAAAAAGATGTTTGATTGTATTTGTGAGCAACGGGAGTAGGTGACGAGTGATTTCTAAGAAACACATGTTTTTGTTTCAATGTGACACATAGACAGTATCGCATATGATTGTACGTACCTACTCGTTACAGAAATGGTGAGGTGCTTTATTTATAATAATGATTTAATTAATAGAGTATAATATAATGAGGAACTCGGTGGCGCAGTGGTTTAGCGACTGGCCCAGCGATTGCGGTAGTTAAGCAACGTTCGCATGGGTCGGTCATGTGATGGGTGACCAAAAATTTAATATCTCGAGCTCCTCCGTGCTTCGAAAGGCACGTTAAGCCGTTGGTCCCGGCTGCATTTTCAGTCGTTAACACCCACCAATCCGCATTGGGCCCGCGTGGTGGGTTATGGCCCATCCTCCTTACCACCCATAAGAAAGGCCTGTGCCCCAGCAGTGGGGACATCAAAAATGGCTGATGGACAACATAATGAGGTCATTTCTTCATTCTTCATACCTATTGATATGGTATGGTTTATGAAATAATTGGAGTAAGAAGGTCGAAATTAACTATAGTCAGGTGGGGTAAGTGAAACATACTTAATTTTTATTTATATTTAACAAGGTTTAGTAAAGCTGTAAAACTCGCAATTAAAGTAGCTGTGTAGGCAATGTACTCCTCATTAAATCAGCCTTTAACGGTATGAATATAAATATCTAAAGACTTGCATTAAGCAACAAAATCACGAAAAGAATATAAAGGCTAAGAAGTGTTTCACTTACCCCTGACAAGGGGGAAGTGAAACAGTGGCCAAAATAGCTTTAAATATTGAGTAAATTTAATTAAAAATAGGACAAAGGGATCATTTTAAACCGTTAACATCCAAAATTTATCAAATTCTAATAAAATAGGGTCCAGTTTCAAAGATTTATCAAAAAAACGTAATTTTCATTTTATAACATAACTTAATTTTCTTTTTGGTTTACTAGCTAGTTTAATGATCGCAGCGATATCTGTGTTGTATTGAGGGCAGTAATTCGTCATTCCTGATTTATCGACACATCGCTATGAGAATAAACTACGATAGTTTCTTAGATATGGTTGGGTGTTTCACTTACCCCGGTGTTTCACTTACCCCACCTGACTATAATTTATCCTGATCCTGATCAATGATCCTGAGTGAAATGAAACTTCATTTACTCTCTTAAAAATAAACAGTTCAGTTAAAGGCCATTGTATCAGGTTTTAAATAAATCGAACACCAAAAATCTTTAAAAAATCCTTTAGTCTTCCTTAAACATAGAAGAGGTCTACGTAGGATGAGTTAGAATGAGATACCTACATAAAGCATTAAAATAAATTATGAGATGAGTTAGGTAAACGAAACCTCATCACCTCATGGGATGAGACGTCATAACGATGAATTTTGAACAACCCATTTAAGCTCACTTAATAGGTTTCAATTCGTTTTTTTTTATCAGTGACATTTGGTATCCGCAATGCGTATAAATAATTAACATTATCTGTGGCGCATGGCGCGTGGGTTTGGGTCCATTCATTTAATAATAGATACAGGGTGCCCGTTACTCGCAGACAAATGACACGACAAACTGGCTCCATAAACATTACAGTAATAAACAAATAAATGTTTTTTTTGCTGACTGTCTAGCTAGGACAAGTAAATGCTACGATTTGAATGGCTTCACAATTCAAAGGATTAATACTAATATAAACTTTTAAATATGAATTGCGATATCAATCACAAGGATTAACTTTTATTCATTATCTTAATTGTACATAAGACAAAGCTATTTATTTCTATTAAATAAAAAAATAAAAAAAAATATTAGACATACAGACGTGAGATGAGATTTACATGCTGCGTCGGTTTGTACATTAATGAAAGGAAACAGTTTTTTTTATATAAACCAAAAACAAAAGAAAAATAGAAAAATAATGTATCTCACGGCTGCGTCAAGGTAGGAAGCCAGTTCAGCATGTGTCGTGTTTGTAAGACCCGACGCTGATTTTCAATTGGCACCTTTTTGTTTTTAAATAATAACTTACTGATTATTTCGTAAATAAAATACTGGAAAAGAAAATACGAAAAATATCTCTCACAGAGTAGATAGGTAATAAAAAAGTAGCGATGTAGCTAATCACTGTAGGAACAAAAAGATCATTAAGCGAGCGACCAAAATAAATCCCTATGAAAAGCTAAGTTTAGCTATAATCACGAGGAAAACACGAAGGAGTCTTTGTTACATTTTTGTGGTCACAATCTTAACTTCGTTGCATACTCGTATTAACACGTATAAAACATAATATGTATGACCTCACTGTTTGATAGACTAAAAATAAACTTTTATTTTAAGAATGTGTACTACAGCTACAGCACCATATAGTAGAAAAAATTTAATTAAGTATTTATCCACACACGCAAATCAGTATTCCCGTTTAATATCTAATTCGCATAAAATAATCGTTCCCAAACATCATGACGTGACCTCAAAATACAATCTAAATAATTAATCCATTAAGAAATTTGGTAATTTTGCCGAAAATAATTAAAAGATCCTTTTTAATTAATTATGTGTTGTTTTGGCAGTGAGGGGTCATTATTTTGTAGACACGCATATAGATAAAATCATTTATCAAATTAGTTACCGACAAAATTTTATCTTTGGACTAATGAAACTCTAAAAACACACTATTTCATTAATAAATATAAATGAGCTGTCATATTGAAGATACTTTTTATGATTTGGACGCGCAATGTTCTTAAATGAATACGATTTATATTTCTAATAATGTATTTTTTTTATAGTTTATGACCGGCTTCCCCACGTCAAAATATTAAATACATATTTTTATATTACTTAGTAAGAAAGAAACCATTTGCAACATTAAATAATAACAACAAATAGAGAGTTTAATTTATTTGCGTCTGTTTCATTTACAAACATAATTAATTTACAATGGTATTCTAGTACGGAACCCATAACTACGTACGGTATAACTTGCTATATTTTTTTATGTTTGCCGTTACAAGTATAATCAAATTAGTGATACAGTGTTAAAGTTTGATTACCATGTGTGAAAATTGCAAAGTATATTTTTAGACTTCGCCTACGATAAAAACCATAATATTGAAATTGTAGGACCTTGAGAAATCAAAGTCAAACAAAGTATTATATTTTTAGTCGTATAGAAAACAAAATTGTAAATTAATAGGAGAGTTGATTAGATTGTTAGTAGGTACTTAATTTTTACTTACATTACAGCATAGAAATATAAATGAAAATAAAATCCTTAAAATAAACAGAATAGTTACCTATTTTATCTTAATAAAGCAAATTATATCAAAAGTTAATTGAGTAAATATTATGTAAAATTCTATTAATTTTTTTAATATGTAATTCTAACTTATTACTAAGCTTTATCGACTTATATAAAATCAAGTATTTTTTAATAATATTCCTCAAAACTATACCTAAATTTTTTCCAGGTCATGCAATACCCTTAACTTAACCCTCAAATACACAGAGAGACTGAGAGACTGAGAGACCTCTACGTCGATGGCTGCTGCAGTTTCTCGAAAAGCCTTCGCTTTAACAATGTGGATGCGGCCATTTTCCCTGAACGTGACCGACAAATGTCGGACTTTGGAAATAAAACAAACAGGTAAATTGTGAATTACTACTAGGGCTGCCACCCGTAGGTACTCAACTAAAACTTACACTTTCAAGCAGCGAACTAAAATCTATGGAAGTGTAATTGCCAACAAATATTGCTTAAAAAAACAAAAAACCGACTTCAAAAAACCTACCTCTAAAAAGCAAGAAATAATATACAAATCATTAGATACGCATTATCATTGTTATAATAAAACACGTCAATTGAAGTCGGGTGGGGCTTTTAGAATAAAAAAAGGAAGATGTACTCCAGCCCCACCCGACTTTAAATATTATTTCTTGCTTTTTAGAGGTAGGTTTTTTGAAGTCGGTTTTTTGTTTTTTTAAACAATTTTTTATTTTTAGTGTAAGTAAGTACCTTCTGTATTTGGTAGTGTAGGTTCTGTATTTAGGTAGAAAAATCGACTCAGCCAAACGTGAGATAATCGCGGAGAAACATACATACATACTGTGGCGTCTTGGGTTGGAGTGGAAGGCAGGTGCAGGACAGATTTATTAAATTAAAGAAGAGACTTCAAGATGAGCGTCGTGTATTTCAATGTAGGTACAGCCAGAGACAATCAGAGAGATGATAGACGATACATACTTTTTTAAAACCATAGACTCATGTCCGATACCACGTAACATCTTCCCTTCTTAAAAAAGAAAATAATCTAAAGTACAATATTCGAAAACATGGACAAGTTGATAACAAACGCACTGTGCGAAATGAAACGCATTTCAAATGACAAGTGACAGTTATGACAGATAGTATAAATGACGTTGACGTTCGTTGTTATCACTGTTTACAAAGCAAGAAATTTTATTGTAAAATGTATATACTAAATACAAGAATGTTATTCACGATACCTACTAGGGATTCTAATTTCACGACCAAAAGATGAGTATTTGACATTACCTTGTGTTGTGTTTTGACTATGTTGTGATTGTGATGTTGTGTTACTTATGTTTGTTTGATGTTTCAGGTGTGGAGCTGCAGAAGTATTCGACGGAGAAGAAGCAGGGGACGGAGTCTTCGGCGGTGAACTAAAAGTTCTGTGCGTGTATGTGGGAGGAGACTTTGGTTTATAAATGTGAATCCGGTTACGACGGAAGGAACCTTCATCCGTGTCTACAGTGTATGATCTAGGCTGTGAATTTATATCTGTTATGATACCTGGTGTCCAAGTACTATGTGGTTGCTTTTTAAAATATACCCTATCACCCTTGTTTAGAGCAGGTAATTGTTTTGAGTGTACATTGTAGTAAAGTTTTGAATATTCATTGTTTTCTTTCATTTTTTCCTCTATCAATTTATAGTTTGGGACTTTGGGCTGTAAGTAATGATTTGAAACTGGCAATTTGGACCTGAGAGTCCTGGACATAAGGAGTTGAGCAGGTGAACATAAACCTTGTTTGGGAGTATTTCTATATTGTAAAATAGCTAAATAGGGGTCGGTTTTATCCATATAACATTTCTTTAGAATGTTTTTAATAGTACCGATTGCTCTTTCAACCATGCCATTAGAACGGCTGTGGTAGGGACTTGAAGTTATATGATTTATCTGCCATTCCGAACAAAATGACTTGAAGTCTAAAGCGTTAAAAGGTGGGCCATTATCTGATTGCAAATATTTAGGTATGCCATGTCTGGCAAAAATGGATTTTAAGTGAGCGATGACATTGCTGGCAGTAGAATTGTCTTTCAACAAAGCCATTTCTACATATTTAGAAAAATAGTCGACGACTAGCAAGTATTTTTGTGAATTAAAATCGAATAAATCAACACCTACTTTATACCAAGGTATTAGTTCTATGTCTTGGTGACAAAGTGGTTCTTTAGTGTTATTCCGTCTGTGAGTCAAACAAATATGGCATGTCATGATAAAAGTCTCAATATCGGTATTAATATTTGGCCAATAGACTGAGTTTCTGGCTAGGTTTTGACAACTTTTAATACCTTGATGTCCTTCATGAATGAGTTTCAAAGTATCCTTTCTAAGTGACTTCGGGACAACAATACTGTTATTTTTTAAGAGAATACCATCTATGACTTGAAGCTCATTTTTTAATGAAAAATAGGACCTAATGTTTTCTGGCACTAATTTTTTATGTTCTGGCCATCCTTCTTTACAAAACTTTATAACGGTGAGTAAATCTAGGTCTTTGGTAGTGTTTTCTTGAAATTCTTTCAATTTATGAGGGCTAAGGGACAAAGAACGGATGACTAAATTGACATGAAGGTCAATATCTTCTTCAAGGTCAGTTAAAGCTTGTTCAGGCAGGGCACATCTAGAGAGTGTATCTGCGACATATAGGTATTTACCAGGTTTGTATATGATGTCTAAATCATAAGGTTGTAGTCTAAGCATTATTCTTTGTAATCGTGCCGGAATGCTATAAATAGGTTTTTTGACAAGTGAGACGATAGGTTTGTGGTCAGTTTCAACAGTAATATGATGACCATACACATACTGGTGAAACTTTGTACAACCGAAGAGTATGGCTAACAATTCTTTCTCAATTTGAGAGTAGGCTTGCTGAGTTTGACTTAGAGAGGCAGATGCATAGGCTATTGGCTGTTTGTCATGACTAATTACAGCACCCATAGCATCTTTTGACGAGTCTACTGAAAGAATGATATTTTTAGTATGATCATAGTAGGTTAAGACTGGGGCATTTGTAATAAGACTTTTTAAGTTGTTAAATTCATCGTCATGGACTTCTGACCAGACCCATTCTGTATTTTTAGATAAAAGACGCCTCAGATTGGTAGTCTTTTGGGATAGATTTTCAATATAGGAGCCTAGGTAATTAGTCATTCCCAAAAATCTTTGTAATTCTGAGAGACACGTAGGAGGTGGCATTTGGCATATGGCTTGGACTTTAGCTGGGTCTATTTTTACACCATCCTTACTGAATATGTGACCTAAATATTTAACCTGACTTTGACAAATGTTGGATTTTTCTTTGTTGAATTTAATTCCTAGGTCTTGTGCTCTTTGAAGTATTTTTTTGAGCCTAATATCATGTTCATGCTTGGTAGAGCCATAAATCAACAGATCATCCATCATGACCTTGACCCCTTCAAGGTCACTGAACCTTTTAGTCATTACAGAGTGAAAAATCTCAGGGGCGGCATTGATACCAAAAGGAAGTCGAAGAAATCTATACCTCCCTTGAGGTGTTATGAAAGTACAAAGTTTTGAGGAAGCTTCGTCTAATTTTAACATGTAAAAGCCTCTGTTGGCATCTAATGTAGAGAAAAATTGGGCTCCTGACAGACTAGTTTTAATTTCGTCTATAGTGGGGAATTGGTAATGAGCTCTCATCAAATTAGTATTAAGTTTCCTTGGGTCGATACACAGTCTTAGTTTACCATTTTTCTTAGAGGTTAGTACAATTGAGTTAACCCAGTCAGTCGGTTCGTCAACTTTGGTTATGATATTGTCTTTTTCTAACAATTCTAGTTCTTTTTTCAGGTCATCAAGTAAGGCAAATGGGACTCTACGGCAAGCATCGACGGATGGGACTGCGTCTGGTTTTAAGGTAAGATGGCATTCAAAATTATTAAGGCAACCTATACCTTCAAACAATTGTGCATAATCTGATAATAAGTCAATATGGTGGTTATGACTGAAATGAACATTATGTATTCTTTTGATTAATTTTAGTTCCTCACAACTTCTACGACCTATGATGTCTTGGCAGTTTAGATCTATAATGTGGAAGTTGAGTAAATAGTTTGTGTTATTGTGTAAGGTACTTACCTGACACTGACCAACTGTTGGTAAAATCTCACCACTAAATGTGGATAACTTGTGTGAACTCTTTTTTATGAGTGACAAAGGTAGATTAAGTTTTTTGTAAGTACTGAAAGATAAAATATTAGTGTCAGCGCCTGTGTCTAAAAGAAATTTTGTGTCTGTCGAGTTAATATTAAGATATGTTTGATAATTACTATTGTCATTATGTATGTTTGCAATAAATAAAGATCCCAAAAAATATGTGTCATTGTTACTTATTTGCAAGTTACTACTAAGGTCGGAATTTACATTATGAATTTGTCGGGTACGACATACTTTAGCGAAGTGATCCTTACGGCCGCATTTCCTACAGGTGACTCCTTGTGCTGGACATCTAACACGATGGACTTGTCCACACCTCGTGCATGTCTCGGCTTGTCTGTGCGGATTGCGGTTCTGACTACTGGGTCTTCTTGCTTGACTGCTTGATCTTGACTTGATGTCTGACATTCCTGGCGTTCTTGAGCGCGGTGGTCTTGACTGCTTGACTGCATTGACTTGGTCGTGTCCTTGTTGGTCTTTGGATAGTGTTTGTGTGTCGATCTTGCTGTTTCTAATCGTGATTGCAAGAGCTACTGCGTCGTCAAAAGATCTAGGTTTTTCGATCAGAATACGTTCTTTGATGTAGGCGAATTTCGAATCCAGGTTCCAGGAGAAAATATCCTTGAGAAGGTCATCTGTGATCTGGCCAAAGTTGCACTGCAGGCTAATGTTTTTGATGTCTGTCGCGTATGTTTCGATGTCTTCATTAGGCATTTGTTTTCTGTTGAAAAGCTTGTGGCGCTCTATGGAAATGTTGACTTTCGGTAAAAAATATGTCTCGAACTTGTGTAGAAGTGCCTTGTATGTGATCGCGGACATATCAACGTCGAAAGAGTAGAAAATGTGAAGCGCTTCGGTGCCAATAGTGTTCAACAAAATGGCTACTTTCCTGGCGTCTGGCTCATTGTCGAGGTTATTGGCAGTCATATAGATTTTGAGAGCCATTGAGAAGTTCTTCCACTCCAGTGGCATGTTTGAAGCACTCATGTTTAATGTGAATTTTGCTGGCGGAGCACTCGGTGCATGTGCATGACGCGTTGCAGGCGATTCGTCCGGCATTTTGGATTTCGCCTCGGGCTCTGACATGAAATTTGTATAAATTTACCTCTTTGCGTGGTTTAGTTGGACTTGGGTCTTCTTGGCTAAGCACCGCTGTCACCATGTGGCGTCTTGGGTTGGAGTGGAAGGCAGGTGCAGGACAGATTTATTAAATTAAAGAAGAGACTTCAAGATGAGCGTCGTGTATTTCAATGTAGGTACAGCCAGAGACAATCAGAGAGATGATAGACGATACATACTTTTTTAAAACCATAGACTCATGTCCGATACCACGTAACACATACAAAGTGAATACCTCCTTTTTTTGAAGTCGGTTAAAAAGACTACACAAAGGTATCCCTTCCCCAACAAAAAAAAACATCTAATTCGGTTCATAAATAACAAAATTGTCAAGTTTGTTGATTTAATATCATAGTATTTTCAGGATTACTTGTAAACTACTGAACTGATTTGAAAAAAAATTAAATGGGACCATCTCGCAAGAAAACTCAATCAAACAAAAAAAGAATTATTTAAATCGGTCCATAAATGTCGAAGATACGCGCGAACAACGATAAAAAAAAAAAAAAAAAAAAAAAAACATACAATCGAATTGAGAACCTCCTCCTTTTGATGAAGTCGGTTAAAAATGGTACCACGGGGCCGAAAAAGTACAACCCGCTCAGCTTTAGTCGGGCCAGCCACGCATCCGGTGAGTGACGTTAGTGTTCTTTTGGATAAATTGCAGTTTGTATTATAGAGAAAAGATAGAAAGAGAGAGTGTATTAGAAATAACGTCCTTTATAGTCAAATGGTGTAAAAGATGCAAAGAAGGCAGTAAAAATATGCAGATAAAACGTATCTTATTTTTTCGTTTAAGTATAGAAAATATCTATGAGTATACAAATTATGGTCGCTAATAAGCAACCAGTGTTCAGACGCTTTGTGCTGCATAATTAAATTCCAATTTTTTTAGCTCTATTCCACTTAGTTTTACTTTTCGTGTGGTGCCATTTTTTGAGCATTCTGCGCTCAAAAAAGAAGTGTTCCATAGATTTTAGTTCGCTGTTTTTAAGTATAAGTATAAGACTTATTTTGATAACGCCCAAAATTTTATAAAAAGTTTACTCATATTTTCACAAAGAGCTACACTTTACATTTCCTCTTTAAACTATAGTCAGTTCACGTTCTATAGGTACAGGGTACTCATTTACACTTTCTATTTAAGTGCACAAAAATGGACTCACTATCAAACACTTTATGAAGTGACAATGAATTTCTATTGCACGGTGAAAATTTAACAACGAATTACTTAGTGAGATTCTATTTAAATTGCCAATGCAGTTCTTTGTTAAACAATTGTACAATTTCTTTATACAATTTACAACCCCTTTTATTACTTTTTCACCCGACTGCAAGAAAGGTAATGTTTTTCGCGTGTAATCTTGCTTTGGTAAGTTTGTATTTGGTATGTAAGTAAAGATTTTCATAAAAAGGCATATCTATTACAAAACTCTACACCTCTAAATTGCCTGTGATTTTCTTTTGATGTCGATATAATTTGATTCATCGCAACTTCTTCTCATTATTATCTCATTTCCTAGTCCTTTCATCGATAACTTTGTAAATGGATAAATGATTTTCCAGAGACTTCGTCCTTTTTTAATCTACAAAAAAAGCCTCCCTCATTTTACTTGCTAAAATAAGTACTATCATTATCGCCTTTTTATCAAACTTCAAACGTTGTTAATTTGGGTAAATTACATCTATATATGTAATTTACCCAAATGAACTACGTTAACAGACATACAGTAGTTATTACCTATAATCGATCAATAGCCCAAAACGTATGTATAAAACGACATAATAATGATTTCAGATAAACGACGATAGCCATCAAAATCCTTAGTAGGAAAGTAACGACTAAACTTAGCCTAATTTATGAACTAACCTTGTAGTCCAAATGTATCGCACGCTTTGGGCCATGATTTCGATGATTGCGCGTTTACAAGAGTCAAGGATACTGTAGTTGGGCCAATTTACTACAAAATAGTGGGTAGGTAGGTGGCGGATGCAATGCTTATTTTTTTGTAAACTAATACTGTTTTTTGGGTTTTTAAATCGTCGTACCTACTCGTGAACTTGTGACATTCTACTCGATTATTCTTTGTGAGGGTTTCCACTGTTCCGTGCATATTTTGCATAATTATTATAAATGCCTAATGAGGCCTTCTTTTATCTTCAGTAAAGAAAAAAAATTATAGGAAAACAAATGACGATGTTAAACGGAGGCCACGAAAAAACAAGCTCGTGCCCTAACGAGTATGTGACACTATAATGTGTTTTTTCACGTTTCGTTCCAAGATGTGCCATTTTGATGTAAGGGGGACTACGATACGAGAGACGCGAGAAGATTACTTTTTTTTGTCTGTCGAAGAAAAAAGTCTCCAAATTCTTTGCCCGCGATAGAACACGTCATCCTGAGAAAAAAGAGGGACTTTAACATATAAGCTGCAAATGGTAAATCAATTTTTAATATATAGGGCATTGGAAAGTAGATTTCGACGGCAAATATACCAAAGCGCTTTATAGGGTCGACATTCAGACGGTCAGTAAAATCCAATATATGTAGATAAATGTTCAGGGAAACGACGGTAATTGCTTTGGGTTGGCTTTGTTGGTCAACCAAACGTCGAACTGGGTAACGATCAGTTTGTATGTGCAACACGCCTTATACTTTTATATATGCTTGATTCCTTGTAGATTTTGTGTATCTCTACAGGTAGGTATTATGTTACGGCTTATACCCAAAGTGCCGCTACACCTATAGATTTGGCCGATTAAAACTATATAGGTGTAGCCAATATCTGTTGGTTAAACCTAGGTGAAGCCGGTTAAATATAGATCTAGCCTTCTTAGTGCTTCTACTAAGGGGCTACTAATTTATGGCGTATTCATAAAGTTACCCCTATATCCGGGACCTACAGGAGTAAAGCAGATCGGCTACACCTAGTTTTAACCAACAGCTATCGGCTACACCAAGTTTTAGCCGGCTAAAATTAGGTTTAGCCGCAATTAGGGTATTAGCCGTATGTACATCTTCTATCAACAAAGATATAAATATAATAAAATAAACCGCCTCTTCTCCGTGAGTCAGGCCGCGCGCCAACTTAGCCCACACTAAGGTTAATCTGGTCGGGCTAGACTGTAGACTACTAACATGACCTTACCAACAACCGGTTCCGATATTCGAACCAGCTCGATAAAGTCAACCATTATGAATACAGGCCGAAACGGAAGTTTTGAACATTTGAAGCAATAGAACTAAGTTAAAAGATTATCGGAAAAAGTCATTAGATTTTTTTTAATATTTAGAAAAATATACAACCTTTTTAAATAGGACGACATTAAACAAAATTAATACGATATTTATAACGAAGACCTTCGCAAGGTTGTATGTTTACATATTTTTTAACGGAACGAAAAAACAAATGATGAAAACGCATAGATCTCTTGGGTTATATGTATAAACACAATGTTATGGTCGCATTTGGGGAAAAGTCAAATTATTTATTACCTTCATTTCTTGCTAAAAGCATAAAGCTTAATGCTTATGCTTATTTAGTTTCGTAGCTTATGTGCACTACGTAGCTTTAATCTGTGGAAGCTTGTAATTAGCCTCCCCTAATAAAATAAAAATAAAGCGGCGGTAAATGATGCTGACATCAGTTTTATAGAAAAAACAGAATAAGTTTGAATGTTTATATGATAAAAATAGATACTTACAGACTCGCGCATGGATCACCTGTAACAAAAACATCTTATTTATCACTTCTGCACATCAAAATGACATGTAATTTTACCATCATAGCTTAATAATTTAAACTTAAGATAGGAGTAGGAACTTTACTCTCTTAACAATATGGTTCAATGTCGACATCAGTTCGTTTGTATAAAAAACCGCACAAAAACTAAAATATGACCAAGATCTTGATACGGACTTCATTAAATATCGTTTTCGCGAATGTTTAACAACAATGACACAGTATGGGAAGGTCGAGCAGTACCTCAAGTTTAACTCAATACAAAACTTAAAGTTTGCGCAAACTGTTTCATCTTTCACTGATTGTACTTTTTGATTCCCTTGTAATTGTGATACTTATTATATTGGTTGAAGTTTGAAACATTATTGGCTTCATTATAGTTATCACAACGTTTTAACAATGCAACTTTCTAGGTAGTTGAGTAACATTTGTTTGCACTAAACTTAAGAAAAGTATTTTCCTAACCACAGCTCGACGGAAAACGATGTCATGAACTTAGCTGTCATGCAGCTGTCAATTGTATTATCTTGGTCAAGTTAAAGTTAGGAAAATATGGCGCCGCGGTGAATTATATTTAATATTATAATTCTAATACACAATTTAAAAATGTTTATCGTGGAGATTTTAGGGCCCACAGTCTAGTATTTTTAGATGGTATCGTTACATTCTCTCGTAGTCACTGCTAGAAGTAGAGGGCAAAACTGCTAAAAGTGGCCGTTTTTGACACATTTGCTATCTACTTCTACGAATGACTACGAGGGCATGTAGTGATACCTTCTAAAAATACTAGACCCTAAAATCTCCACGATAAACATTATTAAAATAATTTTCTATTAATAACTTATTAAATAAAAACCTCACAGGGCGCCACTTTCGGTCATACAACCGCCTTAAGTACGGCGATCATTAAGTTTAGTGCAAGCGGGTGTAAATATCTTTGTTTCTATTAAAATAAAAGTAAACACTCTCTCTTGACGATATTATGCCTTAGTTTTTAATAAGCCTAAAAGCTTATAAAAAATTGTAGGTAATTGGATAATGAACGTCATGTAACTGAAGGTTAATTAAGTAAATGGTATTTTTTCCGCAGAAACATAATTATTGTGTATACATTATTAGTAATGTAGTGAATAGAGCCTCGACGTTTAAATTTTCAGCATTTAAATTTAGGTTTTGGGCATCTCATTTATCATCATCATAAATGAATTTTAATGTCCAGGTGGACTGGGACATGATGGGTGGGACATAGAACTTCGTTGGTAGGTAGGTATACAAGGTGAAATCTAAGTCATTGGTAATATTTTAAACTAAGAATCTAACCGCGATATTGATACTGTGACTTTTCATATTCATAATACTTATGATCAAACCACATTGTCAGTTCTTTTAACTCGTTATCACGAAGTAACCTTCTTCTTTCAATGCTTCCTAGAATGAGTATTGATACTCAAGATTACATTAATGATTAAAAACTTTGAAAACGCCGAACATAACAAAGTACCTACCTATGACCTCGACTTATTCTATTATTTCAGAAAATAAAAAAAACTAGTTATAAAAAAGGAAAAATAATTTCCAGTCTTGATTTCTTTTAATTGATGAAGCAAAAATAAGAAAACCACATCGTTAACAAAATCAAGGACCACCTTGTTGGCATTTAAGGAAGCCTTACAAGTAATGTAATTCAATACCAGGTACCGAAAATCGGTGCAGGCAATGGCTTCTTGTTTTTTAAAGTCCCGTGAGGAGGGTTTGAGTTTTGGGGGTCACTTTATACATTACATGTCCACACTTTAATAAATTGTGCATCTTACTCCCAACTCACTCAATGCATGTAGGTATGCCTGTATGATGATGCTCCGAACGAAAACTAGAGTAACCGAAATCGCTCGAAGGATTGCTCAGCAGAATTGGCAGTGGGCGGGACACATAGCGAGAAGAACCGATGGCCGTTGGGGGCGGAAAGGTTCTGGTATGGCGACCGCGCAACGGACGACGCTCCTTGGGTAGGGTAGGCCCCCGACAAGGTGGACCGACGTGAGGGTGAAGGTCGCGAGAACTCTCTGGATGCGGGCAGCGCAGGACCGATCATCGTGGAGATCCTTGGGGGAGGCCTATACTACACCCAGCAGTAGGTGTCGTGCACCTGACATGATGATGATGATGTCCTCTTATCCCTTAGCAAGGTCATAAAGACCACCACTTTTGAGGTTGTGCAGCCATCGCATACTTAAACTTAAACGTATTTATGTTAACATATTAAAAACATATTTACATATTATGTTACTGTCGAATATAGTCATAGTCACTGTCGAATTCAGACATGGATAATAAACCCCTGGGGCTGAGGATGACGTGGTGCCGACACGACGACGTGGCCTTCAATATGGTCACCGCTCTATACCAAACTTATATTTTTAACTTAAACTTAATGTTAATATCACATAAATTTATAATTATTAAAAAAACATCAAAGCGACGTAAGTAAGGTATAAGTATATCAATAAAATTAAGAACAATAAAAACAAGGAAGGATGTGTATAAAATTGCATAAACATGCATGACGTTCATGACGTTGAATAAAAACTTGTTCAAAATTCGAATCCGCTCCGCTGTGAATTCAAAAGATATTCGAAACTGTTGGATTCCAAACTTTTCCAAAGTACGTTTAGGAAGATGCTCGCTTTTAAATAAGAACAAGTTGAATAGAGACTCCAAAGAATCCAATGGATAAATAGGTACAATTTTCCAATGCCAAATTGCCGCCCGCGCCGGGTAGAAAAATCTGTTGTTAGTTTAGTTGTGTTAATAATTGCAATAAACTTCTTTCACACAATTTGTTAAGTAAGTATATATATAGTATATATACTTGAATGACTATTGAAAATTGAAATGTTTTTTATTTAATACTTGTCTTTTCATTGCCGAGATAAATATTTGAAAAGCATTTGCTTGAAATAAAGTTTTTCTTGTATGGAAGTGTTCTAGTTATACCTATTGCCAATATTACATAAATATAGCATTAAATAAAAAAAAAGGCAAAAACACCTCGTTCTCAAGGTAATACAGCAACAAAATGTTTCCTTTCAAACGCAAACAATTAAGTGTCCGTTGTGTAAAAACTTTATAGTCTGTGTAAAAACGTAATAAACAATGAGTAGGCTGATAAGACGGAATCATACATTACCATCTTAAACCTATGAATGACGTCATTTATGGGCATTATTTGGCCACTAATCCATGACGTCACTGTTTTATGGCCAGTTATGGTCTACTTGACATAATGAGGCAATGACTTACCAAGTGATGTTATCAAAGCTCCATAAATCTGGCTATTAATAATAATCATATTTGCGTAGATATATATATTATTTAACGCTTGCATAAGATTGACTATTTATAGAATTGAGTAAGTTACTTTTAATTTTTAAATACATCAATTGTCAAATCTGCAAAGCCTGCATCATTTATGTTGACCACTCAAAATATTAGATTAATAGCAAAGATGAATTTTCTTACTTGTTTCGTGACATCGTTATTACAACAATCAGCCAACTTGACGTCATCATACTAGCAACAATTCTTCTTTTAATTAGGTACTTCAACAAAGTACCTATAAAATAAAATGATCGAGGCAGTCATCGTCGTATCTCGCGATTTAGCGACACAATTGTCTGTAGCCCAGTTTTTGTGTAATCACTTTTTATTTGTCGAGATAACGTTCAACTGTTCAGCCACTGGCTGTTCAAATTTTAAGCGTAATTTCTCAACCGAAGCAGTGAAAGGCGACGCAAGGCCGGCCCGACAACAATAGACTGAATTATAGCCGATACAAATACAAGACATACGGCCAGACCGGAAAGAGGCTTCCATTCATATAAACGAAGCTTTGTTTGTGGATCCTTCTGGGCTAGAAATGTGCGCCAATCTAGATGGAGTTATCTTAAACGATATACTTTAAGGCCGTTGATAAAATCTCCATTTCAATTAAAAATGGTAACAAGAAATGATTGTTAGACTGAAATATAACCTGCCTAATCTAAAAATGCGAACTACAACCCCTCGAGTTAGAGCTATATAGAGCTCTTTTAAATCATTAACCTTGGTAGCATAAATCTATTTAAGTTCCAAGTAGGTAATTTGAAAGACTAAATTCTAAGTAAGTAAATCTTCCGCAAAAAGTGATTGAACTTTATTTATATCCTAATGAATTATTAAGCGACATTGTTTAGAAAAGTTAACGTACTATGATTTGTGTCGTATTGTGTCGTTAGCCTAAGCCTGATTTCCATTTAAGGTATTAGTTAGGTATACCGGAGGCCGTTAAGGGTAACGGCCTCCGGTATACCTAACTAATACTCATAATAATAATAATAATACTAGGAAACCTCTACGTCGCATAATTTGCCCATTAAGAGACAAGTAGACATGAACAAGGGAAAAAAAATATTCACTTTTGCAATATTATTAGCAGTACCAGTACGAAACGAATACTGGTTGAAAGGTAAAACGAAAAATTTAAATTCTATTTTGGTAGCGCATAGCGATCACTTCCGTGTACCGTAATAAAATCAGATAAATATAATTTTGTTTTCTTTCGATATCGTAAGCCAGTGTTATGAATAAGTAACGGAAATACGAAAATGTGAAAATACGAAAATCGAAATCTTTGTTTGCTAAAATTTCTGATTCATGAATAATAAAGTCAAAACAGAACGTAAGCAATTGAGGTGCCCAAGTTATTTGGAATATCGAGAATATACACCTCAAGTAATAAATTATAATTAAATCCATAACCAATGTGGTTTGAAATTCTACCTTTGCCTTTTACCCGTCACGATGCGATTCGGCTAAACTCTAAAGCATTCAACTACATTCGTGACCACTAAGCCCTACTTTTCGTATTGTCCTATCTGATTATATTATATTAGTAGATATATTGAATTGAAACTTATTCCTCTAAAAATAAGAGCGAAAACTTTTGATGAAGTTTTATAAAAATGTTTTCTAAGACTAGACAATCGGAATCGGCGTCCTTCAAGGATGCATTCTAAGTCTCATTGTGTTAAAGTTCTATATTGAATAAAAGTTTTCAGTGCGTATTCTATAAAGACTGGTAGACTTCGGATACCTGATCCCAACAACGTAATGGGCTTACATAAGTAATTTACATTGTTTCCGGGAGTTTAACAGGTTAAATTCACAGGGACCGTTCGTACGAAAGTGGTTGGAGAGAGAATGGATAAATAATTAGATAGAAAAACATCGAGACGCCTCGTTTTAGTTCTAAAGTTAAATGACCCCGCTGCGGCGTGAATCTAAACATACGCTGTTCTCTGTACTTACTACATTTGGCTAACTTATCCATAACATTTTGATGGGCATGTAAAGTAAAATAGTTTCTGCAGCTTTTACGACTTGGAGGAATACTATTATTAGAAGGTACACCGTTAAGTTACTTTTAGTGGCTTATTTTAAATGTAAGAGGTAAATACTAGTGCCTACTGTTATCATACATAACCTTTTTTTACTGCACTAAAAATGTGTTAAATAGGTTTTCAATATTTAAGTTAATTTTAACATAACTCGGGTGTCATTGTGAAATCATTTTCCTTTGTAATTGAAAATCTGCTACAACTAGAACGTGCTGCAATTAATTTTACAATGGTGCCAATAATCGACTATTTACATACGGCAATGAGTTAAATAGCTCATTTTACTAAAGACATCATGTGCTCGTTCAATATGTAACCTTATAGCTTACAAAATAAAGACCCCTTTAACACAAAAAATATATTCTAAAATGAGGTTTCTAAACTTTAACTTGGACAGTGCTCCGCTGAAGTGTGACAATTTCGTAAGTGAGACAGCATCGAGGTGTCAATGCGCAATTTGTTTTATAAAAATGTTTATTTTTGCTTTCGACCGCACTAACAACATGTTTCTTTTGCGTCTTAAGTGACATTTGATTTAGTCTAATAAGTTTAAGGAGACACATTGCAAAAAAAAACGTAAATTCGTGTTGTGGCTATTTTTTATATGTTCTGTGGTTGTGGCTCTTACAAAAACCCCAACGCGTTGTGGTAAACACAGAAAGACTACAAAGCAAAATTCGCGTTGTGGTCATCATACCAAAGGACCACAACGTGTTGTGGTAATAAAGAAAAGTCATGACGCGTTCTGAGCAATATTTGGTGCAATCATATTTATTTTTATACATTACAATAATTTCAGTTCCATTTAGTAATGACCAAAGTCCACAGAAGTCCTCAGATTTTCAGAAATGACGCACAGACGAAGTCTATGACAGTCATAGTTGAAGTAAAGTGGCTAATAATTAGTTAGTAGTAATCTTAGAATAATAACGAACGATAGTTCTCTACAAAGCGCACTGTCAAAAGTGAGGCAACTAAAACAGACAAAATGGCTCCGTTTTCAGATTTTAATTCTCCATTATTATCTAATCATACCGAATAAGTACAAAACAGTTTCAATTTTTCTACATTTAGGAGATTAGTTACTATAATTATTGAATTTTAGTTTACGATACGATTTGGTAACGTATGAAGGATATAACTCTGAAAACTACGCCATTTTGGCTTAGTACTAGTTGCCTCACTTTGCAATACGAGGACACGGCTTCTAGGTGTTATTATTCTAAGGTAGTAATTAACTTACACTATTGGCTCCGTGAGCTGTAGACCTCTACCTATCCGTGTTGCATAAATAATAAAACTCGAGAACAAATACTAATAATGCTTGTCATACAAACAAAATGCCCCTGCCAGGACTCGAGCCCGGAACCATTGCCTCATTAAGCTGGATCATTGCAACAACCGGTCATCAGAAATAATACTTGTTATTATTTAATTCCGCAAGAATAACAGAATTATAGTGAAAGAGTGAACTTCTAAGATAATTAATAAAAAAAGCCTTATTTGACTTAGCGAAGAAAATAAAAGCATTTATATAGTTATTACCTTAAAACTTCAAGGCGCTTTGTTATTCATAAATTATTAATAATGCATTATTTTTCCGTTCAAGACTCCTCCGAAGCCTTTTTGATTATGTTTCATTGTTTGAAACTATCTATTGTATGCCGAGACTGTTCGTTTGAACTTTGCCACGAATTTACCAAGGAAAACCGGTTGCTAAGATTATCTCAGCTTAATTCTGAAGCTGCCTAGAAGCACAAACTTGTTTTTTTCCTGGTAGTCAATATCTATAACAGTTTGAGTGTACAAAACAACTTTTTGTTTTTTTTATACAATTACTAGTTTATAAAAATCTTGACCCGGGTGCATTGACTTATTGATATATCTATTAGCTAGTATTAATGCAAAGCTATTTTACAACATTTAACAAAAATGTCCTTGAGGTTGCAAAGGTGAGTTTGATTTAGAATTCATGATGCGAAAAACGAATTTTGATATTCGCACACTAATAAATAATAGTTATAAGTATTATAGTAGGTAAGTACATGCTGCGGGTAAACTAGTTTATGCCAACCCCTCTGACCAATTTTCTCGATTTACTTTGAAATTAACATCCAGTATGTTAAGGCTAGAAATAAATAAGAGAAAGGCAGTATTTGAATTATCCTGTTGTGATTTTGATCATACATTCACTATCTGTAGTCAAACTGTGAGCTATCTAACATCAATCACTATATTATTTACAAAAGTAGGTATATTGACGTACATTTAAACAATTACGAAAATAATAAATCGAATGCAAACGACCTTTCCTTATAGAAACTACGACGAATCGATTAGCAAATAATACAGAAAATCTCTTTACGTCCGACTGTTATTGGACCGTCTAGACTTCTTCCGTCCTTATATAGATCGGCAGAGGTATTCTGTAACGAATAACGATGCGTTTAACAGAGCTATAGCTAAATCCGCAGCGACTTACTGTTCGGTTCGGCATGCCGCATGCTGTTGCTGTAAACTCGAAACGGTCTGTTGATGGCGTCACTAACTTGCACGGCGTAATTAAAGTCCCGGATATTAAAACTTTTGGTGAATAGATACTCGTAAAACCAAAACGTACAAAACCTTAGTGTTTCTAAGTTTAAAAAAAAAAGGTTTCACGCAAACGCTATAAGTCTTAGTAAGTAAGTACTTAAGATTTATAAGGAAGGACGATTCATTTGCAGTCGATTAACCTTTGTTTTAATAAAAACTAAGGTTAATCGAGTATGATATGAATGTGGATTTGTTCGAACTACCATCGAATCTCGATTTCTAGATAGTTTTTACAGAATAACGAGATTGTTCTGAAAAAGCGCGCGCAATGATTGCTGCATTCCGAGCGATTCGGTCTGGCGCTTCGCTTTAGTAATATCTTTTGTTGATTCTCTGTAAAAAGTCACGTCAGACATTTTGGGCATTGAGAACAAAGAGATTTTATGCCAATACAGAGTTGCTTTTTATCATGATATGAGTAAAAATATATAATATATGTTCCGAGTTAACTCACTAAATTTTGAGCTAACTACGGATAGAAAAACAAAACTTTAGGCCATATCTCAAACTTATTTAAGTTTGAGATAGATATTATGGTCTAAAGTTTTGTTGTAAAAATGTCGTTTCATTTGGATTGGTTTTATTTAAAACCAATCCAAAGTTGCAATGGAATACATTCTTCATGTTCTATAAGGCTAAGGCCGTTACTATTTCCATGTTTAAAAAGTGCTACAATAGTAACAGAAAATAGTCTGAATGGCTTTTATTTTCACCTTGCAGAAAGACTGATGATAGTCCTATCCCGTACTAAATCCCTAAACGGTACAGATAATTTGGCGAACAGCCAGCCGGCAAATTACTGCGTTAGCTGGAGCATCAGCCCCCTCGCCGACGCAGGACTTAGCCTGTCTGATACTTAGAACACATGTACGATGCAATTATATTGACAATAGACAGCGTTTCGCTGCAACTTCACTCGAGGATGTATGGAAAAGAGAAAATTTTACAGATTAAAATACTTCGTTTTGTACCGCAAGCACTCTGAAACAGCGTCGTAGCGTAGCTAGGCGCTGGCAAAAGGGGCGGCTGCCCTGGGGCGCAAAATTCAAATCTTGTCAGAGGTGCTCATGATCCTCGAAATAAGTCTTGGGGCGCAAATTCAAATCTTGCCAGGGCCGCTACTCTGAAGTTAGTCACTTTAGTTGTACATTCTACGTTTTCTTCATTTCTGTAGACTTTGCCTACAAGGTGGAACATTTTCCGATCGCCTTTTGTTTCAGTCAGAGAGAGAAATGAGAGTCCTTATTTTTTCAGCTGATGATAATTTGTACGGTCAAATTGTGAACTTACTTATACACGATCTATCAAGAAAATTTTAGAAAAAAAACACGAACGTAGAGCGGACGCGTTATTCGTGTTAACTTGACACTAATTTAGGTACAATTTTAAAATCTGGCGTCGCGCGTCGCCATCTTTGTAATGCACAGTGTGAGATCCAATAACTTTTACAGAAACGTAGCCAAGTAATCTCTAAAGAGTTATATGAAAAATGTAGAGCTATAAACTAATATTATGAAAAGAGTGAATGTTTAAAAAAAACTTAACTTAGTTATTAGTTACCAAAAATACCCATTCGTCTTACTCAACTTTCCTGTAGCAAGTAAGTATCTCTAAGAAAATCTATAGGCTGACGAGAATCTCATTCAGAAAATCAAACAACTTTTCCTAGTTCTAACATTCGGAATGCAATATAAAGAAAAGTGCTTAGAAAATGAAACTTGGCGAATGCCTGCATTGCAATCCGAGCCGTCCGGCAGAAACCGGACCGTACCATCGGCTCCGGTTGCACATCGTCGAATAGAATAAAGTTACTGTTTTCCAAAGTTATTTAATACCTATACCGAGTAAGTATAAAACGCTAGGTGCACGAATCTAGGCCACGTGACTGAATTGATTATTTAAAAAAATTAAAACTGGATTTGTGTTAGAAGAGATACAATTTTTAGAATTTTCCTGTTTTGTCTTTAGATATTTTCGTATAATAGACATTTTTTTTTTATTTTATCGCGAAACTAAGTATTCCATTTATCTCTTTTAATCCATATACTATTTAGAGATAAAATTAGTTAGTACGAATGTCGGATTAAGAATGACAAATTAATGATTAGTTATTGAATCATAGATATGTAAACTATTATTTTCTCTGTATTATGTTACTTTTTTCTGTGCCTACAAACTAAATTCATTATGGATAGCTAGCAAATTATTTACAAACAAAAGTTTAAATTGTTAATCACGATCGATTTACTTTCCTTTCCAATTGAGAAAAGTAAAACGCTAAAACGGTCAGTCACCATGACCTTCAGCTTAATAATCGTGGTTATGCCCACTTTTCCCGTTAGGCCGCTTAGCCACGGTACACTGGGCACATTTATGCATGCGACCGTGAGCGACAAAACCTCATCATTTTAGAGATTTCGGCCTTCCGCGCTCACTTCAGCGGAAGTGTAATTTTGGAAATGTCAAAAGCAGCAACCATGTAAACGCACCCATTGTCAAAACAAATGACGAGTGTTTTGTTTTTAAAACTTTCATTAACCGTTCCTTTTTTGACAACAACGTTTACTTTTTAAATTAGCCGCGTATTTTACGTTACGTATGTCGTATAATTGACTACAAATAGCAGGCCACTGCCGCAATTAAAAAAGCTATAACTTCTGTTGCGTAATTTGCTAATACTCACTTTATACATAATTTAACGTTTTTATTCGGGGACTTAGAATTTTGCCTGTCATTGCTTTCTGGGCATAATAGGCTATTTGACAAAATTTCAATAACTGCTTAATATTTTAGCTTATTAGGCATTTTATCGAAAAAAAAGGTTTATTTATTTTTAATCGAGCGTTTACATTATAAATTTCGCGTTTTAAAAAACCAATTTTGATTTGGTTCCAAAACGCACAAGACTGTCATGGCGTCTTGAATGACGTCACGCCGTGCAAAACAAACAAAAGAGCGATCGTGTCTTCGTACGTTATAGCTAGTTTTTATCGTTTAAATATGAATTTCTCATACTATAAGTACTGTATAGTGCCCCAGTGTGATAGCACGACTATAAAAACGCCAAACCAGTTATTTATATATGTTCCAAACAATGGAGAAATACGGAAAAAGTGGCAAAAACTTGCGTTCGGTTGTGGTTAGGTTGCACTCGGAGTGTAGGTTTGGAACGCGCCTCCGGTAGTGATACTCGAAACATCAAAGACAAGATTAGAGTTTCGCACGGCGTGACGTAACGCTTTCTGATTGGTGTTCACTGTCACGTGACTAAAGGTTTCATTTTACGAAATTTATTTTTTAAAAATATTATTAATCTTTAACGCTTTTAATAATTAAAATTGTTTGTTATTTTCTCCATAATATAATTAATCATTATAAACCCCTATCCATTATATTTATTCTTAATGGAAACAAGCCTATTGCCCATGTAATAATCAAGTGAATAATGAAAGAGACGTACTTAAGCTAGGGTTTCCTAGGATGACGGTGCCGTCATATTACGGCCGTAATTTAGCGGCGTAGAACGTTGTCTATGAAAACAATATGGCGCGCCGTATTGTTAAATGTAATTACGGCCGTAATATAACGGCACCGTCATCCTAGGAAACCCTAGCTTTACTGCAACTCCATAACATTAACATTTAATGAGGCAGGTATTTCTTTTATAAGCTGAACAACAAAAAGGCGTTTCTACAATCATCTTTCTAACCTATAATTACATAGTAGGTACTTAATTTATTGTTATTATCGTATATTGAAAAGAAACAAACATAAACACTAGGCCAAAACAGGATCACTGTTTGGAACGACTACGTATGTTGAGTACGGGCTCTCGCTTTGCTGTCACTCGTTTGACCCTGATCTGTCAGCTGTCAGACTGCATGGGTCAGTTGCGGTACAATCCATTTGAATGCGACCGTTCATTACAACCAGCAGCGTACATAATGATACATAAATAATCCAATACAACCCTGTATGATGAGACCATTTACTAATCAAATTAATTGAAATAAAAAACCATCTTACCATTTTACCATCGCCACTCGAAAAAGTGCGTTTAATTCAACGATAAGAGTGAATAAAAATATTTTGAATTTGGAACAAGCGCGCTTCGTACGAATGAGGTAGAAAAAAAATAAAAAGTGCTGAAAGTATGTAGTTATTCTATAGATAAAGCCATAGTTATACAAATAAATAAAAAAAATATCCCGCCAATTTTATTTAGGTTCTTTTTAGTGTCTTATCTTTGGGTTCTTTTCTAAATAATATCTCCCCAAATTAATTAGGTTCTTTTTAGTGTCTCATCTTTGGATTCTTTTCTATATATTAGAGGGAGATTAGATGTTCAGTCTTGCATCAGTCTGGTACAATCTTCAGTCTGTAAAAAATCAAAGTCTATACAAACTGATGAAATGTATCTACTGCCAAACCGATCATGTATTTTCCCTCTTAGCGTGGTTGTTTTATGTCATTAGAAAACTTCTAGTTTCACTATTTTCTAATGTTTAAATACTTATTACTGATTACCTACCTAAATAATAAAAATGTGATAACTATTTAATTACATAGGTATAAGTACCTACTGCTATTTGTTTTCTCGCAGTCAATGGTAAAAAGTAGAGTACACAACTTGTGAAAAAAAAATTCATCTCGGTCCTTTGTATCCCTCGCTTCGCTCAGGATTCTACTTTTGAATCCCTCGCTACGCTCGGGATTCAACTCTAGAATCCTTCGCTGCTCTCGGGATCCAACTAGTCCCTCGAACTAAATTCCCTCTTTTTTCACTTGTTATTTACTCATACATCTGTGCGAATACCAGCGCGGTATACTCGTGAATACCTCAGAAGTAGAATATGTGTAATGAGTATATTTAATCAAATACTTACTTTTAAAAATCCTGCTTATACACATTTTTTAATTAGAAATTAATTTATTGCATTTAAGTATGGTTTAGTATTATAGGTCTTAATATCTTTGTAGACATTTTCATTCCGTCTCGGTGATTTATGGCTCGTTCGAAGCTAGCCTACACTCACCTTAATATATTATGTACTGCAATATATTATTTATTATTGTAGGTAAGTACTGTATACAATAATGCAATATTTTTCGTATACTTACTTAAAACAATGCTTTTGTGATTGTTGTTTTAAGAGCAGGCAAAATGCAGTTTTTACGAGTGTCCGGTCAGTGTGAGGAGAGAAAGCTCAAGTGTTGTTCGTCCAGTAATCGATAATCATCAAAATGGACCATATATGGCCATTTCCCTCCCTTATAAGTATTACAAAAAAGTTCTAAATGGTCTTATTATTTATACATTAAAGTGCAGAGGGCGTACTAAGAAAAATCTATTGCGATAATCGGCCGACGACGTTCGATTTCCTTAATTTTGAATCTTAGGCCAAGTTTCCACTTCACAGCGAGTGAAGCACCATACCGACTCCTTTTAACTCGCAGCAAAATTGCATACAACTCATACAAGCAGTCCCACTCACATACTTAAAGCCTTATGAACGAAAGGAATGAGCGAATACAAAAAGTCAAAATGAGCTCGTTGGGTTTCATTGTTTTATTCATGTTTTATATGTCTTTTGTAGCGACAGGATTTGCGAAAACTGTTTATTAGTGGAAAGCCAAAACTATTTTTGTATTCACAGTGCTTTATTTAGCTAAATTTTATACTTACTAGAAAAATATTTTTATACTCTAATGCTCGAAAAATAAAATCGTCTCTAACTTAAATCCCATCTCATCCGAGAACTAAGTTAGAGGCGGTAATCCCGCCGCGGAATGTTTTTACGTAATTACGTAAAAGAGTCACTTCGTCTTCGTCCGATTATTCGTAGTTTAGAGTAGGTCCCCAGATCCATTTGATGACAAATAGTCGGCTCATGAGTGACGCCCCCTAACTCTTGACCCATTTCCCCTGATAGCGCCCGGCCCACGCAACCCCTCATTATTTCATATTTATTTAACAATATACTGCGTTATTTTGGGAGCGTCATTGTAGTGGGACCCCACTTGACCTATTTGAAATTGGGTCGAGATTCGCTGTCCATTTATTTGCAAATCCATACTAATACCTATTTATAAACCTTTTCAGTTTCTCACACTTACAGCACAGCACTGAACCGATTTTGACGAATGACCGATTTTAGTATAGAAATAAATTGGACGTGGAAGGACGCTTAGCTTTTATCGAGAATTAATATTGAAGGGAAGGGAATGAAATAGGGGATAAAAGTTTCTATGGAATAAAGTCCACGCGCACGATGTCGCGGGGGGACGCTAGTATTTAATAATTTACTTTGCTATACTTTTACCCGCAATGTGTTATATTAGTAAATACGTATCATTAACTTGGCTTTTGTTTGCATAGGCTTCTAACTGAGCATAGAAACTTGTTTTGGTCATCAGCAGTACCTATATCAGATGTTGTGTGGTAGAATTGCATGAAATGTCAATTTCATGCATCGAGATAATAAGACGCTAGTAATAATATTTCGATGATTTCATGACAGTTTTATACATAGGCTGGTAGAGCTTATAAGTAGGTAGGTATTTTAACTTGTCGTACATAAAGTAAGGATTTGTGTTAATCGTTTTTAATGTAGCATGCTAATGTTTTGTCTTTTGTATAATTTACATTGTACGGACAGATGTATTATTATCGTTTGTCGGAAAACCAATAATAAAATTATAGAAATAAGTACAATAAAGTTACAAAACAAACATAGTAAATTATTTTAGTAAAGTTCAGAAGTTTCGGCTTAATTGTGAGATCGATGACCCTCGCACAAATTTATTGTTAAACTCATGGAAATTAGTTTCAAATTGTCCCCAAAGTTTTAAGTGAGCTGGTTTTAGATTGTGATTAATTGAAAGAGTTTCCTAAGATTTCCAATTAATATAATTTGTGAGAATTTATACCTAATTTAGAACATTTTGTGCAATGATTCAATTATATAGACTAGAGGGGTTAAAAGTAAGGTAAAGTGTATATTTTTAATTGAAAATGTTACGATATCCTTACTAATAATTTACTTTACCTAAATGCTAAACTAAGTGTGTTTGTTACGCCTTCACGTCTTACTATTCAATTTTTTTACACATTTTCAGGAGTTCAGAAAAGGACGTAGGACCTTTTATCCGGAAAAAAATAATATTCCCGAGAGATACAACTATGTACTTTAAGTCGCTTTCCGCCATCACAACGCGGCCTACTGAAATGAATAATCCTAGCCTTATTGTAAGTCGCGGGCAAAAGTAAACCTGTCATAAAAACTATTTCCACAGAAACGAAGTTACGGGCAAAAGCTAGTCACATAAAAAGAAGAAATACTTAAATAATTGACTTTATCATTTCATAATCTTTCATCAGTACCTACATTAAAGCTTTTGTTCAGAATAAATATAATAAATTATTATCTTCGAAGCTAACAGACAAGTATTTGTTGCATGATCTGTGCTTGTTATTCAATGGTCTGCACAATACAAAACAACAAGATATAAGATAATACGACCACAATTACTAATTACCTTTGAATGCACTTGCATTGCTTTGCTATCGATATCCGCACATGAAAAAAAAACAAGAAACATTCGCAGGATCCCCTGATTCACTAGCTAGACGGATGCGTCATACTATCTGTTATTATGCACCGATGACTCACTAACTTGCAAGTCTAACCGTAACCAGTGCGTTAACGTTTAGAACCCCTGGGTTGCGTTCCAAACCTACGCTCCGAGTGCAACCTGACCACAACCAAACGCTCTAACGGCGTTCCAAACATTAGAGCGTGACGTTCGGTTGTCACAACCATCCAGTTCCAAACGTCAGAGCGTTGCAACTTTTTAACCATCAAAATCGGTGGTTGGAAAACGCTCTGACGTTTGTCTATAGAAAAAATGTCAATGTCAATAATTGACATTATTTTGTATTTTGATGTTTTTGAGTGTAATTCTTAAAATAATCATGGTAGATCCTCAAAAAATGGATTTTATTTGATTTAGAATAAAGGAAGTTTAAATTATTCGTATTCCAAATGGAAAATGAAGACTTTGTATTGACATTGACATTTAAAGTTCTTGGTCGTTCCGAACCTTAGTGTGAGTTAAAAAACAACCAAACAACCGCGCACTAAGACTCTGAACGCAACCCTGCAGTTATGGGGCAAGTTGCGCCTATTACGCCCGCCAGACGTAAACTGAAACAGTTAAAGTCGCCCGACCGGTTTAAGATAGGATCGGTTTAACAATAAACATGGTAAACAAGTTGCGAAAGGCTTCGGTTGTTATGTGTAACTTAGAGTAGGTACTGTCAACAACAAAGTAGTATGTAACCATCAGGAACAGGCTAAATGTTGTTCATGAGTAAAATATAAACCATGATTGTAGCCAAAAAGGCTGCTGAATTTCCGTAAAAAAAAGAAGAAGTAAGGTTGTCTGGAAGAGATCGCTCTTAGCGATAAGGCCGCCTTTGCTCACCATAGTTTTAAGTTTTATTGTATTTCCTGTAATGTGTGTGTGCAATAAAGTGTTTATCTATCTATCTATGGGTACGTATCAGAATGTCTAAAGTTAGAATGTCTAAACTTAAAATGGCAAAGTTCAAAATGTCAAAAATCAAAATTCAAATGGTTTAAAATGTCGAAAATCATTATGTTTAACTTCAAAATAACAAAATTCAAAGTATCAAACGTATCAAATACTTGACGAGTTAAAATATCAATGGTCATTAAGTCTAAAGTTCACAATGATTTATTTGAATTGGGTTGGATCTTAAAACGAATCGATTTCTTTGAGGTTAATTAAGTCTGTGGAGGTCTTTGGGCTTCGCCTGAAATGCTTTATAGCAAATTTAGCTGCCGGAAATGAGCCTAAACTAGTCTACTGGGACTTAGAAACCGTAGACCATAGGTCACGAGATAGGTGCGAGGAGCGTAGCGACGAGCATGTTAGGTTGACATGAACCCAGCGCGCGAGCCGAGCGAGCGAAGCGAGCGTGCCGCGGCAGCGGCCGGCGAAGCGCCAGAAAAAAATATATTTCAAACTCAATTGGTGGATTTTGTTCGGCGGCTTCTGAATCAGTGACTGGCACCGGCTACCGAATCAGGGAGCGGCGTGGCTATGGTGATGTGCGGCGGAGACACAGAGGTTAACACGCAATTATTTTACCTAATTAATTAGGTACCTAAATGAAAGAAAGGCATAGGTAAGTAAATTCTTTACGTCATTATATGTATTTTGACTATTAGACATTTTAAGTTTTGATCATTTGAACTTAGACATTTTTAGTTTGGACTATCTGACCGCTTGACATTTTCGTTTTTGACATTTTGAACTTTCGACATTTTAATCGTTAGACATTCAAATTTTTGACATTTTGAACTTTGCCATTTTAAGTTTAGACATTCTAACTTTAGACATTCTGATACGTACCCCTATCTATCTGTGGAGCGTATTGTCGAAAAATTGGAGCTTTTGTAACATTTCAATGAAAAACACCTTAAAAACACATGCATCTTTTATCTGTGCAATTACGTTTAGTTACTTACCATAAGTTTTATAACTTTAATTTTGGGACTTGTTTTTTTTGTCATGAAATATTTTTTTAAGGAAATCTTTTATCAAAATTGCTGCAATTCCTACTTATTTCATTTTCGATACTGCACGTCCGTCGTAACACAGTTTTTATAGACTGGTTACAAAGAGAATGGTGTGATTGAGCACATCCGAAAGCGTGCTCTGATAATGACATCAGCAGAGAAGACAATAAAATGAGTAGGTGCCATGTTGTTTTGTTCATCAGTGTCATCGCCTCGAAAGTGGTACGGCACAAAATATAAAGTCTGTCTGCGCCGCTTTATAAACACTTAGGGCCCTACTCACTAGGGCACTAATGGTTACGCCACTACACCACCATGGTGATTTGTTTGCCGTCCCTAAATTGGGTGCGTAACCAAGCTGACTATAGGCTCAACGCAATCAATTGCGCTATTATTAAATCGTTACCGTTTCAGTTTCGTTTACTTTGTATTTATAAAAAAATAATAGCTTTAGTTCTGTTATTTTTTTTTCAACACACTTGCTCGTAAAGTGAGCCCTAATACATCGCTTTTAGGGCCATAAACCGAGCTATAACAAACGCGTGCTATAATATATAAAACACTAGTTCGTAATAGAATTAACCCTATCAAGTTAAATTAGTACCTACCTTACTGCAAGTTCTATGCGAGTAAACAGAGCATTCCCAATTTAGCCGGGTAATACAGTTATTTTTTTTTGACAACAAAGAGATTTAATGCTGCTGAAAATTCATATACAATTTTTGGAATTAATAAATGTGTAAGTCCTTAATTAAGTCAAATAAATATATATTATTGTCAGATTATTCATAGTTCACAATATTTTGTTATAAAATATTAAAATATTTGCATTTTGTCACTTAAAATTATAATTTTGAAGTAAGCTGTATGCTCCTCACCCCTTTGTTAGCAAAACATTCTTGCGTTGGGCGTGTGAAAAAAAACAAAAAAAAACTTTTTCGCCTTTTCCCATAATTATCATATTTTGTTTTTGTCGTATTTGTTGCTGTTTGGTAAATTACTTTGTTTTTTCCTCGCACATGTGTTGAAAAACGTCGTATGAAACTCGTGAGCTCTTACTTTGCACACTAGGCTGAGTTACGCCCTCGCCTGCGGCTCGGGCTGCAACCCACAGCCTTCTGTGCAATGAGCAACCTAAGCTAACTTGTCTCATAATGTACTATTAACTATGCCTAGGGCGCCTAGGGATTTAAGACAATTGAAATGAGAATTAAGTATTTCAAATTAAGGGAAACCAAAGATTTTTAAGTAAACACAAATAAATGACAACGTTAAGGCTTTGATTTTATCGCAGAATTAGCGCGATTAGGCCGCTGGGTAACACTCGATGCATGGACCATCGAGTGTTATGCCTTCATGCATCTGTAATTTCTTTATACATTTTGTTGGTAGCGTAAGCGTACCTGTTTGCGTTACCACTATAGTGTCCTAGTGAGATATGGCACTTATACGTCTTAGCAGTTGTTGTAACGGTTCTGTTACACTTTGTACTGAGTATAGCCTGGTTTTGCCTGAGATTGCTTGTACGTAATATCTCTGTGTGCGTCTTGCATGGAAAACCGCATTTGTGCCAAGTTCCAAGCGGCTCTCTGTCTACTATGTCTCAAATACACGCACTTTAGATATGGCACAATTCGCGGTTTGTTTAGATTCATACAATTATTTTAACGCCATCTTCTTTTTAATTAGTTAAACGGTTAATTGCAATGTTGGAGAAAACGAGCGATTAATTAAGAAAGCGCCAGGTTCAATTCTGATAAACTTAATTATTTTGATAACAGCCTTGTCATGTCATTATCTTCGTCGCATTTTTGCTATCAAATAGAGGAATATTGGAAATTATACACTTACCTAATTATATTAGTTGACCTAAGTATTGAATAGTTAAAATTATATTAAATTAAAATATATTTTTTTATATATAAATGTCATTGGTTAAATAAATTACGTTTTGATTTCGCTGTTTTTCATAGGTAAGTGTTACTTAATTGAATCATTTAATCACAAGAGAAAATTAATTGCAATTCATTACCTAACTTCATATTAGACTTATTATATTATTGCCTAACATATTCAAACATTTCATGTCGAAAGTAATGCGGTGAAACTATGTAATATCTTCCGATGATAATAACAAAGTGATGAGTGTCCGCGCCGCTGCAGTTGTTCAAACAATCTCGTTGGAACCGGTTTGAGGAGGCTTCAGAGCTGGAGGAGTTGCAAATATAATTGCGCCCCTAGTTTAAGTCTTCTCAAATGTTAAGTAACGACTCTTCACTTAGATTAGTATCGATTAGGTAGGTATTCGAATAGAATGAAGTGACAAAGTGTATGAAACGTGAGGTATTGTACTAGTAACGGAGGTACTACACGTAGTGCGGTAGTCCTCATTATGGTGACGATTTCGGGTGTAGCGCGCTTACACTTTCGGCCTTATCGTCACTTAACATCAGGTGAACTGAAGGCCAAGCACTATCCCGTTGTAGATTAAAAAAACCTAATAAGTACCAAGTATGAAATTGACATTTCAATACCGGACTGACTGTCAATAATTATATAGGTAGCGATATCTTGTCTTTTTTTCTATCCGAAATGTAGAACGTAACTTGGCTATGACGCCTGTAGTTGAATCTTGATCACTATTTTATACAGGGTGTCTTTTTATCCACTCTCCAAATTTTTATGATTTATTCAGTCCATGAAACTGAACAACTTTAACAATAAAATAAAAAATAAAGGGTCAAATATTTAAAAAAATACTTTCAATATAAATCAAAGAAATCACGTGATCAGTTTAGTAAGGGATGACCAAAATTTTGTGGTGTATTTCGACACCATGTTTCATGGAGAAAGTTGTTCAGTTTCATGAACATAATACATTCTTAAAATTAGGAGAGTGAATAAAAATGAACCCTGTATAAATATAGCATTATTTATTAACTTATTTTAATTTAGCCTATATTTTTAAATGAATAACTCTGGTTTCAAGAGTCTCTTCAGAGCTGAAGGAGTCGCGAATTGTGCTCCAAGTTTTAAGCCTTTTCAAATATTAAGTAACAACTCTTGTTGAAGTTTTGCAAACTGTAGTTTAACTTGATATTCTATTTTAGGAGTAGGTACTTTGCTTTACTTATTATTGTTGGAAAAGCGAGGAAAATCTCAAACTTATGCTCTAAATAACAAATTAGATATTGTAGAGCTTCAACTTAAAATATAAGTGAGTTAACAGAGCAATAAAATTATTACCAAGTGTAAAACAGAAAGACGGATTAAAATGCGATACTTATCATTATTATATTTTAGAAATCTTTTCACATAATGGCTTGTAAGTTTTTTAAAAGCTTCATACAATATAATTAAAAGTTTTCTATTTCATTTTGATACTAAAATATTATCCGCAACTATTCAACTTATATTTGTTAATAGTGTAAAATTAATAATTTATTTTACTAATAGTAAAATCAAAATGTATTCAGTACCTACCAACACGATTTTACTAATATGTACGTATTGTACATTACGAGTGTCGCAAATTTCTTCTGACTATAATAACCATAATAGGATTTTTTCTACACTTTCTATTGCTTTTCTTTATTTGAACCAATAGCAACAATATCTTAATGATTAAGTTTGTCATTGCCTGAGTTAAGATTCTTAAAAAAATCTACGTGTTGTGATTAAAAAACAATTAATATTAGGTACAACAATGTTATATCTAAATAAAAACTGTGAGCGTTTAGCGTCTCTTCTCTAAAACGTTAAGCTCCTTGGTTTTCACTTTTGCAGAACATTAACCATCGGCCGCGTCATTTCGTGCGCTTCCGTACTATAGAAAGTGCACGAATTCAGTTCAACTGAGATATTCTGTAAACCTCGAACTAGAATTAGAACGTTACGAGCCAAAGCTGAAAACGTACTACAATAAAAAACACGACAACGTTCTTTTGTTTAGTTATTATTATTTTTTTACAAAACATTCCGAAGGCACTTATTTATGCCAAATCCTTTTTTAGCTTATTTTTCTTTCACCCTTGACTTTTTATTTTGTCATGATTATAAATGCCCTCGTATCTATAGGAGTAAGTAATAACTTGAGTAAAACTTGCAATTTTCAAATGCTACATGCAATTTATTGTACCTACCTACTTTATAATTAAATTTAAATATTGTTTTAGTGCAGTTTTGGTGCATTCAAGTATACTAAAATTGAAGTATTTGAAATTTTTTTTACTCAAGTAATCCATTACTTACCTACTCATCTACAGATACGAGGGAAGCTCGCCGGTAACGATCACCTGCGATTGTCAATTTTTTCGTGATGCCATTGTTAGAGCAAATGACAATCGCTTTAATTGCAAGCGGTAAACGATCAATTTTCGCATCAATGAGCGTCAATGACGTAAAAATTGACATTCGCAAATTATCGTTACCGGCGGGCTTAAGAAAGAACGTAGCTAAAAACGCTGAGCCAAAAGAAATAAAGAAATTAAAAACAATTTAATATCGTCCCGAATACTTATAGAGTTTTCACAGTAAACTGCCGTAACACGGCTTCATTAACTATGACAATCATATTCGACATTATTATTAATAACTACTTATACCTACTAAGGTTTTAAATTCCTAGTTCGAAACTGTTGAATTACTTACAAAAGGCTCTCACAGAATAGCCGAGCCGAGTAAGAATAGAGATTTATGCGTTGATGTCTTGAGTCTTGACTTAGTTTATAGTATAACTGATTTGTGGCTAGAGTTTCGAGAGAAACTAAGTGTCGACTGTCACGCTGATTTGAAAGCAACCTACGTATATTATTTTATTATTTGTAGTTGTAATAAATGTTTAAATAATAATACTTAATAATAATATAATATACTACTAATACCTACAATGTGCTGCACTAAATGTCGTGGGAGTGATTTTTTGTACACACAATGTTCAACAAAAAATAAATGATTAGGTATTTAATTATTTTTTTCAGTATAAAGATACCTAAGTATTATAAAAAACTAATGAAGGAATACCAGCCCACTATGAAGCATGATCCAATAATTGAAAATGGTATAGATAGATCCTATTTTGTGTTTTTATACAATATTGATCCAACAGTTTTAAATTATATATAAATAAACAAAGACTTGCAGAGAATATTGCAGTAACTCAGCATACTTATTATAGGTACCTACTTCCTTAGTGATGTCATGTTTGATATTACTTCTAGGCAAGACGGTTACGAAGTTGCACCAACCAATGCTAAATAAACAATATTCAAGATTTATTTACGTTTTATTTAAATCGAGAATATAGGATAGGTAATAAAAAAAATAAAAATATATAAAAATATATATATACTTCCGGTAGGCTTCCAAATTAAATGATATTAGGTAAGTAAGGAAATCATTAAATACTTAGTGATAAAATAATAAAGTTTTTTTACCATTTTTCGAAGGAGGAAAACCCTCTTTTAATGCATCTTTATTCACTGTAGGATAGTGAATGTAGAGTCGAACACTTAAAACTCAAAATGATTACTAATGAGCAAAAGTCTTCAATTTTACGTAAATGATGATAAGTTAACAAACTAAGTTTACTGAAACATGGAAATAAAGCGCTCCGGTAACGATCATTTGCGATTGTCAATTTTTACGTCATTAACACTCATTAAAACGAAAATTTATCATTACACGTGCATTGCAATGGAAGCGATTGTCATTGACGAAAAAATTGACAATCGCAATTGATCGTCGGAAAAGTTAGCGGCCTTTTTGAAGCATGAATTTTGCGTGTTATAATTTCTGACCATTTTTTGGCAAACTAAACTAAGGCTGAGTTGCACCATCTAACTTTAACGATAACAAGCTTTTTTTGGCTAACTTGTGCTTAACCTTATTATCGTTAAAGTTAGATGGTGCAACTCAGCCTTAGAATCGGGAATTGTTTGACAGCTGACTTGCTGGTAATATCGGTAAAATTAAAACATATTGTCTTGCTTTTACATATTTTTAACATTTTTTATTTATTAGATACGTCTTGCTATTTTTTTTTCGATAAGGCTTTAGGCAGACCCTTAACTAAAACTACTAGCTAGTTTTAGTTAAGGGTCTGCCTAAAGCCAAGCTGCTGTTCAAAGAAAGATTTGTATTGTAATGTTTATCGAGAAGATGGTTTATCGAAAATTACTGCAAAAAAATGGTTCAGCTGATTCAAGGCTTGTAATTTTGATGATAAAGACGTTCCTCGCTCTGGTATCTTTATTGTTTTTAGTACAAAAAGGGCCCGAACTTTTTCGACTAACACATTTGACTAACACATTAACATTAACACACTAACACATTTGACTGACACATTTGAAAAATAATTTAAGTAATATATTTTTCAACACACTTGCTCGTAAAGTGAGCCCTAATACATCGCTTTTAGGGCCATAAACCGAGCTATAACAAACGCGTGCAATAATATATAAAACACTAGTTCGTAATAGAATTAACCCTACAAAGTTAAATTAGTACCTTACTGCAAGTTCTATGCGAGTAAACAGAGCACTCCCAATTTAGCCGGGTAATACAGTTATTTTTTTTTATGCTGCTGAAAATTCAAATACATTTTTGGAATAAATAAATGTGTAAGTCCTTAATTAAGTCAAATAAATATATAATTATTATCAAATTATTCCTAATTCACAATATTTCGTTATAAAATATTTGCATTTTGTCACTTAAAATTATAATTTTGAAGTATTAGTAGTAGGCTGTATGGTCCTCACCCCTTTGTTCGCAAAATATTCTTGCGTTGGGCGTGTTAAAAAAGTAACAAAAAAAAACATGCGCGCCTTTTCCCATAATCATCATATTTTGTTTTTGCCATATTTGTTGCTGTGTGATATACATTACCTTGTATTTTCCTCGCAAATGTGTTGAAAAACGTCGTATGAAACTCGTGAGCTCTTGCTTATTGCACACTCGGCTGAGTTACGCCCTCGCCTGCGGCTCGGGCTGCAACCCACAGCCTTGTGTGCAATTAGCAACCTAAGCTAACTTGTCTCATAATGTACTATTTACATTTTTATCTTTACAACTTATGATATTTTGTTTCTACATGTTTCAAAGACCAAATTTTAAATCTCAACGTATTTGTATGAACTCTGTACCCTAAAACTCGGAGGCCCGTCCCAGATTATAAATAGAATCTCATTAACAACAAACAAAAAAAACTAATATTCACCTACGTAATAAATCAGCTGTCTCGTACACTCCCAACGAGTTTGGTTAATTTTTATTTCACACTGGCGACACTGGCTGTGTCAACGAACGAACCGCAACAAAGACACAGATTATAGTTTGCCGCTTAATTTGTTCGATGCAGTACAAAATAATTGCATTGGTGATTGTATTGTATTGTGTGGCGCAGTTAAGTTTCCCCTTTTGGAAATGTGGTTATTTTGAACAAGGTAGCTTTTATTGTTGATTTGTAGAGATTGAACATGAACAGATAGATATTGACAATAATTGCAGGTTTATTTTAAACTGAAACAATTCAACACGGACATTCCACATAGATCTACAAGAATGTACTACCTAAATTAGATTATTTTTTGTATTCATATGTAAATGTTATACATAGTTTCAAATTAAACTGCTAACACATTTTGCAATGTAGTAATATTTTTTGAAATAAAAATGAAGAAATGCATAAATATTAAAAACCCACTAAATAAAGAGAAGAGTTCCTATGAAAATATTTTAATCGTCGCTAATACTTTAGTAACTTACTTCAACGATATCATAGATATTTTAACTAGGTAATCAATAGTGTTGCCTCAAACTTATTAAGCCTCGTGTCAAGCATTTACTTCGTTTGACGTGATTAAAATATTAATTTATTTTTATGCGCAGTTGATGGCGAAGATGGGAATCAACTTGTTAAGGCATACTAATTAGCATTTTTAAAGTTATTCTTTTGAACAGGTTTAAGTAGAACCTAATTGGTAGTGAGTACTTTATAGTTTTTCACACATTTCGTGTCGTAATTTAGCGTACCTAACTTGAATCATTTTATGGGATCTTAAACGTACTATCAGAAACATAATAACATTTAAAAGTTTAATCGATTTATACTTAACGTAATCTAGGCTACATCTGTTGATTTGAATGTAGAGCCGGAACATGTGCGTTGTATAAAACAAAGTTGGAATTTGGTATACTTACTTACTATTGTTTGGTAGAGACTTTGAAAATTAAGGAAATAAGAATTATTATATTTCTGCATTTAATTATTTTGCAATTTCTAACACGTCCTTGGTTGGCTGGGGGATCTCCCCCAGATATTTTTTAGAGATAAGTCCACCGATGCTTTCAATTTTTATAATTTTTCTGAGTAATTTTGTTGTTGGTGCAATAAAGAATGTAACTTGTTTCTTGAATTAGGACAGACAGACAGTCTGCTTTAAAGTGGTATCTCGGACACGTTCGTTAATTTTCAACACATCTTCAGAAAGTTCGTTAAAAAAATGCTGAAGCTCAAGACTTAATTTTCTTAAATTAGGAGAATCTTCAAGAAAATCTTAATTTTCTTTTAAAACTAACACGCCTTATCGTGAGCTTCAGCATTTTCTTTTTTTCTAGGAACATTTTTTGAGAAAATCTTAATTTTCTTTCAAAACCTAACACGCATAGATAATTGCAAAATTGAAAATTGAACATTGCAAAATAATCAAATGCAGAAATTTAAAAAATATTACTTCCTTAATTTTCCAAATCTCTACCAAACAATAGGGTAAGTAAGTTTTAACATTGTTTTATACAAAGCACATGTTTCTGCTCCACATTCAACAGATGTAGCCTAGATTACGCTTTAAGTACTTATAATTTAATTTGATTTAACTTTTAATTGTCTGCATCACAATAATTAAGTATTTTACTTGTCTCTTACTCAATGGCACATTTGAAACGTTTTCTCACGTTACGTGATGTAACTCAGCCTTCAGATAAAGCTACAAAAAATTGATGTAATCTGTGCGATTGTTACCAAAATATTAAAAACAAACACGGCATTAACGAGCCTTTCTCTTGGGAAGCTCTATTTTTTTCAACTCTTTATTATTTTTAAATATTTTAACTGTGAAAATTTCCATTTCACAATGCTCGAATTTTTCATGACGTTTTTAATATGTATAGTTTTGTTTCTCTATTTTATCGTACCTACCTACATTGTTACAGCCGCGGTATAGAGGTTCTGTTTGGTGGAAATAGGTATTTTTTTAAAGAAAACACGTGATGACGAAGAAGGCGAGCTTTTAACCCTTAAAAGTCCACATTTCCACACAAAAGTTTCCACTCAAATCAAAGTTACCGAAACTCTTCACAAAATTCCGATACTTTTTGCTGGCATCGCAACCTTCAGCATCCGCTCAAATATGTATCACAGCGAGCATGGAGCCTGGTTGTATTCACCTTTCAAATAAGACAAAGTGAAGCCTTTCACCATTGAAAAAATACTTACACGGAGAAATAATCCAAATGCAACTGTCAAAAGTAACACAGCACAATACTTTATGTTAAAAAAGAATGCAACTGTAATGTTTTTTGTCGGCACTTGGTACGCGCGGGCGTGCGGTCGCCTCGGCCGTTCGGGGGGTACTGGAAATGGAAACCCTCTGGCCGGAGGGAAGGGGCAAAGCTCCTCCGCACTTTGATGTGGAAATGGAACGGAGGTTACTTACGTTTAGTGTACACTGCACGCTTTTGCCAACTTTGTTTTTCATTAGGGCGCTGAAATAAACGAGTAGGTAGGATTACGCAACCTACTTTGTCAAATTGGTGATTGATAAAAATTTGTAAAGAAAGTCGTGAACTGTTGATAGTAGAAACCTAAGAATTGGTACTCAGCAAGCTTTCACAGTGACCCTTAGTGAAAATGCATAAAAATATTTTGATCTCCCAATTTTACAAAAGTTTACTTACTTTCTGGTTATTTATATAACTACTTTACAGACAACTAATAATGTTAACCCAAGAAGTGCTTCATCAACATTCAATCCAACACATCGACAACAACACTATGAGAAACTCCTATCCAGTTTGAGAACTAAAATCTGTACTGAATATCTTTTCTCCCCGCAATGTACAGTGTCCATTTTGACACGCTCGCAGCGATTTTCACGTAGCAGTGGAGACTGAACGGAGGTCGGCGACACTGATCGGAGGTGGCGTCGCCGCATCGCTCGCATCTCTGCTACACGCGACACATCGCTAGCGTAGCGATGGCCGATCCAGCCTATCTATTTGTCTGATTTCAAAATCTATCGCAATCGCTTTCAGGATGTAACACATTGATGCTTTCTTTTTGGCACAAATAAAAACTTACCAAAAAAATGCAGTACCTAATGTGTCACACCCATCTGGCAAATGAAAGCGATTGCGATAGATTTTGAAATTAGACAATGGGGTTGGTAAACTTTTCCAAAACTGTTGTGAATTATATATTTTCTGGTAGCTTTTGGCTTTGGAGTTAGGAATAACAAATTGCGGAATTTTTATAATGCTTCATTTTAATTTAAATAAAAATTTAAATTTTTAATTTACAGCATTGTACAATAAATCACTATTACGGCTGTATGCGTAGGTTATGCCTTTGCTCCAAAAACTTTCTATGTTGTTGCTCAAAACAAAAAAAAACAAAGGTATGATTACTCTTTGTCACTGTCTGTCAAATCTGTCAATCAGTTCTTTAAATCAGTAAATGCAAAGGAACTTCGTGTTCAGCCGTATGTTCGATATTTTATCGCGATAATAATATAAAAAAATATATTTAGTTAACAAGGTAAAATAAAAAAATCATAATATTATTTTCTTTATTCTTCAAACTTGTGCTATCAAAAAAAATATAAAACAATTCTCTTCGAAAAAGTTGGCCAACCCCATTAGCCCCCATCGGTTGCAGAATTCACTATAAGCTAAGTTAGCTTAACTTCGCTTACATAGCTTTAGTTTTTTATACATTTACTTACCTATGTGAAAACTGAAATCTACCTATATGCAAAATTAATTAGCTAAGTATGTTATTAATGAGCTAAGTTTACCTAACTTAGTTCTTGATCTGCAACCGGCCCCCTAACTACTGATTTTCAATCAGGAAAATACGCGATGGACAGAGGGTTAGGGATTTGGTGGGAAAGATTTCTGAAACGGAAACTTTTTCTGAGCCTGTAGCCAATGTCACATTATTTACAAATTTTCGCTATCGCTTACGAAAAATGTATGGATTTGACGTTTTAAAATAAGATAGTTAACGAAACCTTTTGTCAATCCCATAAATGTTTCGAAAGCGAAGCTGTAGGTATCGAAGATTTCAAAATGTTACTTTCGCCAGGGGTCTGTTAGCGATACATCGCTAGAGTTAGCCTATTGAACTCCTAGTGCTGATTTTCACTAGATATCCTGTGACGTCTCATCCTACGCATTTTTTTTAATCAAATTTTGTCACTAACTAAACCCATTAAAACAGTTTGATTAGGAACTTTTGGAATGTGAATTATAATACAGAATTTTCTGTTACGTGTAAGTACCTAACCTACTTATGAAACTTATAAGTACTTTATGTTCGAATCGAAAAGATTAATTAAAAATATTTAAGGGTTTAAAAAATATTATTGGGAAACTTTATAAATTCCAATCAATATTTCATAATATAAGAGACATACAATTTCAATAATATTTTATATTCACAAAACATCGAAGTTTCAAAATTTTCAAAACTTTATACAATTTAAAGTCTGAACTGAACATTCTACAATAATTAATTAATTTTGGTAACAAGTTGGTAGTTAATTAATTTGTTTTTAACTGTCTTTAATCACTTCTAAACTTTGCTGTAAAAAGACACAAGGTTAGTTTAGTAAGTATTAGATTTACCATAAAACCGCTGATTTCTTTACTTTTGTTTAATTTTGTATGACACTTTACCTTAAAGAAAAACAAGTGAGAGGGAGGAGAATTAATGGAGAGAGGAGGACATAATACTATTTATCCCGGTTAAAGGTTCCCTAAGGATTTTCTCGAATATCCACGCGGACGAAGTCACGGGTAGAAGCTAGTCTATATATAAAAAGGGTAGAGATGCGCTTTCCTTTTGTTTACAAAAAATTAAGAGCCAAGCCATTTTGAATGTCGGTAACTAATGAAAATTGGCAGCTTTTTTGTCTTTCCAAGTTTCAGACTTGAAAATTCGAGGCAGGAACCTTAAAAAAACAAAAGCTAAGAAGCTAAGTAGGTTTTGCATTGCGGGTTTGGTGAATAAGTTATAGGAGCCGATAGAGCACTCACGAAACGGTATACATACATACTTAAGTATATAAGTACGTGAACGAAAAGGATCCATAGATTAATAATTTATGAAAAGAGACGGTTTTGTTTAAAAGTATCTGAGTAGGTACAATCGTCAGCTCATAAAGCTACTTACCAAAAAAGAATTTCCTCAATTAATGACTACAAAGTGTTTGTACAAAAACACAAACGTTTATTATTAAGCTTTTTATACGATAGTAGAGTCGACAAAAATTGTTTGCAAACTTAAATAGCCTTCATTAAAAATTAAATTAAAACTTAATTATTTTGAGTACGAAAATTATAATATGAAGAAAATCAGAGTCATCGTTGCTTATTTTAACAAGTGTCTTAAATTAGTTCTATTCATAGCTTACAATTTTAAAATTCATAAGCACATAAAATACAATTTAATCACATCTTACTTACCTTTTAAGTTGCTTTCTAATTAGCCAATGCGATACATTATGTCGATTCATTCTCATAGGCGTAGGTAGGTACAATTGTATTTGAATCCTTTTAGAGTACCAACGATAAGATTAGAAAGTCCATAGAAACCATCTCTAATTTCTCCTGGCGTCTCCATCAGCGTCCTTGACAGCGACCGCGTCTTGCCCGCTATGCCATGCCATGTCAAATGTGAAACAAATGCGTTTGACACGCTTGGGTATCGGCATAGTATCGGTAAACATACGAACGCGGGCTCACAGTTTGAATCATATTTATGTCGGATCATATTTTTTTGTTAATGATGATTTAATAATTTACTGAAAGGAAAATTATAAAAAATACAATTTACTATGTTATATTTCTTACTACCTGTATTCGCAATAAAATGATTTGATTTGATTTGAAAAAACACCCTTTTAAAAGGGACTAAAAAGTATAAATAATTTGTCCTGTAAAGATTTCAGAAGTTTTAAACCAGTAGTTTATTAAATAAAATTAAACCAGTATTTACAGTTTATTAAAATAATACGAATTCAAAACAGTGGGTATTGATTGACTAATAAATTGTATACTTTTGGTATGTTACAGTGAGCTGCTGAAAGTTTAGTTTTCACAATATTTTACATATTTTCTTGCAGAAATCTTCTGTGGTCTGCTTGTCTGTAAGAATCTTTTGAACGTCAGAAGGATACACTTAATCATTAAAAAAAATGACTTCATCTCTATACCATATAAAAACATAGGTACACACCTGTTATTAAATAATAATTTTGGGACTCGTATTAGTTCAACACGAAATACTTACTTAGTACGTTTTAGTAACAGGTAGGTACTTAAAAAATACTATACATATACCTCTATATGTATAAACAAAATTACCTAATATAGAGGTTAGAGGATATAGCATGATCTTACCATACAACTTTCATTGACTAATAATGTCCTCACCACGGCAAATGTTTCAAATGACCACAAACATAATAATTATACTGTCATTGCTGTGCTGAAATTGTAGGAGCAAAAGAAAATATAGCTTAACATTACACACACAGTATTCTAAATTGACATAAGCTAGCGCACTTTTATCATTTTAGATGGGTAAGTATATTTGTTGGTGATATACACGGCCTTAATTTTAATATTATACAAAAACACATAAGGCAGAAAAAATCTCGCGCGCTTTTTGTCAGATCACCATTTTCCCTAAGTAATACTTATTTTCTCAGCTGAAACTAATATAAAGACTTTATCGAATCTAAGTAGGCCTACCTACTTAGTTATTCTGTGGCGAAGCGATACATGTACATAAATACACATTTTTACATTATTTCCATTATTATTTTTATTAAGTAGATGTAAATAATTTCAAAAAATAATAAACAAATGAAGTCGTTAGAAATAAAACACTTTTTACGGAGTATGGCGCACCGAATTAATAATACTTATACTTACTATACGCGCTGTAATCCCTAAAAGTTTTATTTCAATGAAATGTACCTACGCACGGAAGCCTTACAGGTATTAGAAATGGATTTAAATAAACTCGTATCTAGTTTGCCCGGGCGGTAAACTTTGTCAATAAACCGTCTATCGTCATAATGAAAGTTCACCCCCTCATTAGTTAACTGCAGTCTATACGAAGGGTATAAAACCGCAGTAACATTGTCCGGAAACGCACTACATAAACTGGGTGCATTTTACGAGCTACTCATGCAATGGTAGTTAAATCGTTCGTTTTGATTTTTTTAAATTATATGACTCTAACAAAGACATTCTTGTTTTTAATCTTTAAAAAACTTTAGGACTGAAAATAACTTAAGTCAAACATTAATTATTTTTTGTTAGTGTTGAAGCATAAAACCCGTCATTGTTTACCTACGGCACAAGTTTTTGTACAAAATGTTTTTATGAGAAATTGTTACCTATAGCTATATGTATTATTTATTACACAGGAAAGATTGGTGAGAAACCCCACGATAAATAATAGAAAAAAATAACAATGAAAACCATCTGGTTGAACACATACAAATACAACCAATAAGGACACGTCATACTTATAACCTTATTTTTAGCTAGCCTACTACGAGGCTAGCTAAAAATAAGGTTGCGTGGTTTGATATGATAAGTTCATATGACTTTGAAAAGAAGAAATTTGAAAATTTTGTGTCTTAAAAAGAAACTCCTTAAGGCATCTTTACACTGCATTTTTTCAAATTCGGCAAAAGATTATTACTTTTGGAAACAAAAAGCTCAAGCGACTTCTAACTTTTCTTAATGACCATGTCGACCCTCTCGGCGGCACTCATGACATCAAAACTCATCGAATGAAGATGCGAATTCTTCATATTCTTATAGATTCAACCTCAGTGAGATTTTTTTCTCCTACCAAACATGAATAAATGTCTTGGCTGGCAAAGATTTTCATCAAGCCAAAAGGTGGTGTCTGAAATGGGCCCTACATTTCAGTGACCCGATGAAAGAAAAAAATAATGGGTTAATGAGATAATAAGGTAGGAACTTGGACTTATCAATCCACCCTCGCTATTATATGTACCTTTCAAACCTCCAGTCAATAAAAAAAAATATTCTGCAAATAAGTACTTAGTCAAGACTCGGTGAAAATTTTACGAAAATCTTCATAACACTGAACGGTCAGTTTTGTTACCCTCTCGGAGCTAACCGTTAATATTCACAGGGCGCACTTCCCTCTAGCTGGGCCCTCGTTATTCCCGCCTCATAAATCTGTTTGCAACCTCCGTACATTTTCTTCATGTGTGTACGAACTTTTGAAAGGTTTTAAAAATTGAGGATACCGTACGTACGAGGGATTTCGTGAAAAGGACACGGCCTTTTTGCTGTTTAGAATACTTAATAACGTTTCTACGAAATAAGCCTAAGGGTGCGGGTGAAATAAACAAATGAATTGATTTGAACCCTTTAAGAAAATAATCTAATAAAATTAAAATAAGAAGTTGAAAAAAGTAGGTACTGACAAGTGCCTTATAATACTGTGCCTCAGTGGCGAAGGGAATACAAGCCGATTCACTATATATAACATTTTTGTAAACCATCATCCATCGCCATAATGTCACTAGACAGACACACACAACACAACGTAACATCAATTCAATGATATTTCAATAAAATCATAATAGGTAGGATAGTTAGTAGTGCATCGAATTCTTCTATTGTTTTGCGATCTTGAACATTAGATTTTTACTCAAATTATATTAATTTAGAAGTATAATAAAACTTATCTTTTACCACTTCGGTACATTCGAGACAAAGATGTTGCGGTATCAGTCAACAGCGGAAATAAGGGTCCTACCCCGGGAATGGAATCTGTACCATGTTTACATTTCTCGTTATCACCCCGCATTAGGGACATCCCACGTGTTGCGACTGTCGGAAACGCAACCTTATTGCTAAGTGTTATGGGGTACGAATTTAGAGAAATTGCCGGAAAATATAGTTAGAGAATGCCAAGGGTGGATATCAAAACAGCACATTTAAAAGCGTCCCCTGTACGACTTGTCTAAGATAATGGATGGCTAAGATAATAGCCAGAACTAGTGTGTAATAAAAGTTGTATTTTTGGTTAGGAAAGTATCTGCGATAAGATACGGACATTATGCTTTCTTGAGTTGTCAATAGAATATTTTGACATGACCTGCCTACACTAATTGCGGTTTAATAATAAAGAAGATTATTATTTAACCGCCACTGGGTCTAGTAGTGATTTTATTTTATGCACAACAGGATAGTGCTTGGCCTTCTGTGGACTTGAAATAATCCCTACCACCTACCAAAGATTTGTCCAGCGTTATCAGATTCTGAAGCTAAGAAGGGTTTGAATCCCAACGCCTGTTGTATGACAAGCTCGAGGATTTTGTCAATCTAAAGTTAGGTAGGTCATAATGGACAAAGATGGCGTTCTAAGTTTTAGGATCGACTATTTAGGTCAATCGCTTTTTGGATGTGGTTTTTGGAGGGAATTTGAGTTTTAGGCATTTTTCTATTAAAGGCAAATTACTTTGTCGCGTTTTAGTCATCGCGGTCATGAGGGAAATTATTACTACGCCTGATGCCGTGGCAACTATGGGTCTCATTCACCTAGCATACAATGGAGAGAGCCATGCTCTACGTGATCGAATCAGAAATGAAGAGATTCGTAGGAGAACTAGAATATGTAACCGACATCGCTCGAAGGATTGCTCAGTTGAGGTGGCAGTGGGCAGGACACATAGCGAGAAAGAACCGATGGCCTTTGGGTCGAAAGGAAGGAACCTAGAATGGCGACCTCGCACCGAACGACGCTCAGTGATGGGTAGGCCCACGATAAGGAGGACCGACGATCTAGTGAAGGTTGCGAGAAGCCGCTGGATGCCGACAGCGCAGGACCGATCGTCGTGGAGATCCTTGGGAGAGGCCTTTACCTACCCAGCAGTGGGTGTCGTCGATGCGGCTGATATAATGAAGATGACGCCTGACTGAGGTGTTCCTGCAGTTAGTTTAATATAAATTTCTTAGTAGATAAAGAAGTTCATTCTGGATATTTTAAAAAGAACATATAAACAACAATAAAAAATATGTTATCGTTTTCATGAGACTCGTAAATACTACTTACTAACAAACACACGACATACAAAACAAACCATCAAGGCAGAATGTCACGGCAAAGCATTGTTTTGAAAAATTGTTACAATAACTAAAGGAATAATGTGAGATGCGTAAAATTCAGCGGAACAGCCATGACACTCGTATATAAGCAAATTGTATGAGCCACGAACTTCATTTGTTTACGGGATTGACAATGTTTCGTTACAATTTCTTGGTATTTTTGTGCGGCACTATTTTGGTAAGATATCTTTACAAATATTTAACATTTTGATCTGTCTAGGACATTTTTCAATAAGTGTATGACTTTGGTCTAACCACAGAATAAAGTAGGTACCTACTAGCGTGTCTAACTTGAGTAGGTATAATTTCATTGTAAAGGATTGGAAATTAAACTCCGATTAATCAATGGATAGCTATGCCAGAATATTTTTTAACATAAGGGAATGTCTGAAAAAAATCAAATTGGCTGAATATTTTTTTATAGATAGGAATAAGCTCCCTTAGTAATAGAAAAAGTAATAGAAAATTCAGAATTTTCCGTTTCGTAAAAAAATAATAAAAAATTAAAGTCGCTTCGACAAATGTGTAAAAGTAAAGCAGAATGGAGATTATACCTTTGCCACCACCTGCCACAACAACAACACGAATAAAAAATAAAAAGTTTTGACATTTTGACATTTTTGAAACTTTTTTTTGATACCATGTTGTGGTTGTGGCACGTGGTGGGCTGGTGGCAAAGGTATAATTTCCATTCTGCTGTTACTTTTGTATATTTGTGAAGTCGAAGAGACTTTATTTACTTTGTTTTTTTTTTTACTTTTTCTATTACTAAGGGAGCTTATTCCTACCTATATAAAAATATTCATCCAATTTGATTTTTTTAGGACATTTCCCATTAACTACGTAATTGTTTAGAGTGTAGCATTAAAATAAATTAATCAGGTAGGTTTATTTATTTCACAGTCAACAAAAGGTGAAAACCTATTTAGGTCGAATTCAAAATAAGATCCTTATTAAAAAAACACACAACATAACTATTCCAAGACTACCTACTCATTATTTATTGTTAAAAATAAATGTGCGTGTGGTGTGAGTGTTCCTATCCTAGAAATTGATTTGACCATACGAAGATTTTAAGAAATAATTGTGAAAACTTGATGGTGAAATCGAAAAATTTGTGAAACCTATGTAGACTAAGTTATGGTCGATTATATAGAACACTCACACCGCCAGTCTCGCGAAAACGCCATACTTGATATCATAAAATATACTAGACGTATGTTAATAAAAGATATTTGGAAAATTTGTGCTGAATTTGTGACAACTATTCACAATATAATCAATTCATTATCATGATTAATTTGGATTTTATAAGGGTTTTTTAGGAACACTCACACCACACGGTGTGTGGTGTGAGTGTTCCTGAAATTACTAACTTTAACTGAATAATATTGAAATTTTATTATTGTATATGATAATTAGTATTCAGAGTAAATATGTGACACATAAATCTTGACATAAAACGTGATAGATCAAGAGCAATTAAACATTTTGTTTCTTCTTCAATGCTCGTGTGAGTGTTCCATATTTTGGCATTTATTTGATTAACCAGACCTCGTATACAAGTGGAGGCTGCATCCAAAATTGTGAAAAGTTTGTTCTTAAAATTTTAAACATCGTCTATTTCCGTAAGTGTTATACTTTAATAGTTATCATTTGTTTTACATCTTCAAAGGAAAGTCTTATGTAGGGTGACCATGCCTATGAACAAAAAGCGGGAAAAAACCTTTGTTTAAGCATTTTATTACAAAAAATAGATACAACACGAAATGTAAAAAAAATATATTTATGGTTGATAACATGCAATTAAGGGTTGCGTTTATTGTTACCAGCATCTTTATGTAACGGTTATTTTGTTACTTACGCTATAGTACCTAGGTATTACATTTTATTGGGCTCGATAACATCTTTTTATGGTTCCTTAGCCTAAAGACAAAAAACGGAATCCTTATAGATTCGTCATGTCTGTCTGTCTGTCCGTCTGTATGTCACAGTCACTTTTTTATTTAAGTCTAAAAGTCCGTATGACAGAGAATGTAAAATAACAGGATCATCTTTACTATTGTAAAAATTTTCCCCTAAGTAAAATACGGGAACGGGAATACGAACGAGAACGGGAATTACTTATATTAAAAATGTGAAAGTTTAATGTTTTGGATGTTTAGATGTTTGTTACTCAATCAACCCCCGACACACGGCTGATCAGGTCATGGTTACCTTACCTTAAATACTTCCAATCTCATTGAAATAACATGATACTAAATTTCGAATCGATAGGACACATGAAAGGTAGTCAGATCCTCTCATCAAAAGCTCATTAAAGTAATACTGTACCAAATTTCAAATCGATAGGATATATGGAAGTTAGTAAGATCCCCTCATCAACTATTAAAGAGCTGATGATCTTCAAACGGCTGATCAGGTCATGGTTACCCTACCAATCGGTTCATCCGTTTAGGAGCTACGATACCACAGACATATACACAGACACGTTAAACTTATAACACCCCTCTCTTTTTGCGTCGGGGGGGCAAAAAATGGCTGAACGGATTTGGAATGGCACACAGATTCTGCCAGATTTGATTGCAACAGAGTTACATAATTACCCCCCGGTCAAAAGTTCCCTAGGAATTTTCCGAATATCCACGCGGACAAAAGCTAGTATTAGATAAAATAAATAAAAAGTACCTATAGAAAAATATAATAACTTACATGATTACTTGTTATTAGTAAACAGAAACACTGGAGAATTTAACAACAGACTGCAATAAAAATAGAATTATTACAACGCCAAACTACGAGTAAAGGTTAGCCAATACGAGGGTAGACGAAAATTGTGTCCGACAAAATAAAAAAGCATACCCACCCTACATAAAATATTCCTTTGAAAATGTAAAAAAATATATAACTATTAAAGTATAACACTTACGGAAATAGAAGATGTTTTAAATTTTAAGAACAAACTTTTCACAATTTTGGCTGCAGCCTCCACTCGTATACGAGGTCTGGATAATCAAATAAATGCCAAAATATGGAACACTCACACGAGCATTGAAAAAGAAACAAAATGTTTAATTGCTCTTGATCTATCACGTTTTGTGACAAGATTTATGTGTCACAAATTTACTCTGAATACAAATTATCATATACAATAATAAAATTTCAATATTATTCAGTTAAAGTTAGTAATTTCAGGAACACTCACACCACACACCGTGTGGTGTGAGTGTTCCTAAAAAACCCTTATAAAATCCAAATTAATCATGATAATGAATTGATTATTTTGTGAATAGTTGTCTAATATACGTCTAGTATATTTTATGATATCAAGTAGGTATGGCGTTTTCGCGAGACTGGCGGTGTGAGTGTTCTATATAATCGACCATAACTTAGTCTACATAGGTTTCACAAATTTTTCGATTTCACCATCAAGTTTTCACAATTATTTCTTAAAATCTTCGTATGGTCAAATCAATTTCTAGGATAGGAACACTCACACCACACGCACATAAAAATAATATACTAACTGCTAAATGTAAAATTCACGAAGTACCTAATACTAATTTTCTTACAGGTCCTGAATCTTTTTCTGACTGAGGAAGGTAAGTTCTAAAAAAGTAAAATATAAAAAAGCTAATGCTAAGTAGATATACCTACCTATCTAACCAAAACCTAATATTTTCAGTAAGTGGAACACCATGTGGCCTTTTCAATCTGTTCAGGATGCCTCGAAAAAACGAAACTGAGAAAAAAGACCCGAAGCCAGCGAAAAAGCCCGAATTCGATATCTTAGAGAAAGGTAAGCTTATAACTAAGCTTAGAAAATAAGTACGGTAAATCAATCAATACCAGTACGAGGCAAACATCTTGAAATCGGGTGGGGATTGCGCAGAACGCGTAATTTGGGTACGCGTAGCGGTGAGGTACGCGGGCGGCGGGAGAGGGACGCGCGCTATTGGTCGCTCACAAGTGCACATGCGCGAACTTATCCCCACCACTAAAAACTGTCAAGAAGTTTGCCTCGTACTGTAATTATCATCATCATGACCCGTATTGGTCCACTGCTGTGCTGGGGCACAGGCCTTCCTTGTGGATGGATAAAGAGGACGCGCCATAATCCAACGCGCGGCGGGCCCAATGTGAATAGGTGGGTGTTAGAGACTGCAAAATAATGCAGCCGGGACCAACGGGTTAACGTGTCTCCTGGGGCCCTATTTTATAAAGGCGTCTAGCGCTCATTACTCAATTTCATTCGACAGCATGGCTGTGTCAAATGAAAATAAGCAGTAAAGAACGCTCGACGCATTTCAAAAATAGGGCGCCCTAATCACAGAAATCGAGATAATAAAAAAATAAGACACCACCCATCTAATAGCCGATCCTAGTTGCTTAACCGGTGTATTCGCAGGCCGAATGCCTAAATAAATACACTGAATCGAGCTCTTCAATACCATGTCAAAAACGAAGTGAAGATATAGTTTTACCCATGGCACTACTGATAGTGCCACGCAGTAGTGTCATGGGCAACGAAGCGTTAATAACGTATTCAAGTAGTTCCTTTTTGAGAGTTCCCTCAAAAGATCTAATGGTACTTTTTCTTCCCACTAGAAAAGTACCATTAGTTCCTTTGAAGGAACTACTGGGAATAAACGCCGCAAGCCACACGCTAGCGCTTGTCGAGCGAGCGTGCTCGTCGTAGGTGCACGTTCGTCACGCACACGTGCACGCAGCTTTCGAGACACGCACATACTGTGCGTGTGCACAATGTTCTGAAATAAAGACAAATGTTGTTGCTTGAACATTTTTAAGTCAATATTTCAAGCATATGCATGTTAATTTATTGTTGTATTTGATTTTAGTTTTACTAATGTTCTGTTTTCTTTTACAGCACTGGCTTTATTATGTAAGTGAAAATCACAATTTACTTTTCCTAAATAAAAATATTTTTTTACCTATGATTATCATGATATTAATACTTATTATTTTTTGCAGTTGGAATATGATGTCACTATGGTAAAGCTGAGCTCGCAGATTTCCTGTACAATAATAATCAACAACTAATTTAAGTAATGTATAAATAAATTAAGTTTGTGTAATAAAAAGACTGTAAATAATTTATATATTAATTTAATACTCATTTCACAACATAAAATGAGAATCGTACACCACACGCGACTTATTTTACAATATCAGTCGATTTCTTAAAAAAAACACATTTAGGCTACGACAACTAACACTGTAAAATAAACCCTGATCACTATAACAGCACACAGTGCCGTGAAATAACATTTAATAATAGGATAAAAATGGCAGGGTTATGCGTACAATATTGACAATATACGCATAACCGTGCCGTTGGAATTTGAACCTTATGTACACACAAACTCAGTACGATCCGGACGATAACCGCCTGGCATCCGGACATGGAATATTTCGAGCGGAAACTCTCATAAATTAATGCATATTATATAAGACTGGAACACATTGCGCGCAACTAAAACTCGGCAACTACACGCACTCACTCATACTCGCGGTACTTATTGTCTTTGCACACTCTGCCTTGTTTACAGTTCGTCGTGGTCCTCCTGTCAACAAAAGATATAAGCGTTAGTAAGACAATGGACAATGTACTTACAGTCTGTTTATCCTTGTCTTATTTGGTAAACAATCTTCAGCAACTCTTTATTGAAAAAAACATTTATAAATACAACAAATGGTTTTCCACACATCGATTTCGAAAGAAATTACTAACTATTAATGACAATTTGATTTAATAAGACAGTATCCGTGTTTAACTAAACACGTGTTTAAATGTGATGCTGTCTCTGTCAAACAATATTGTCATCACATGTAAACAGGTGTTTAGTTAAATAGTGTTTAAAACCTTTTGTAATAAATAACACGATAGGTATATTTTTAAATAACGATTTAAAAGACGAACAACTCTCAAAAGTAGTTAATAAATAGGACGAATAAGGATAAACAGACTTTATAGTGTATTAAGTAAAAATGGTTTATAATCATAAAAATACATGAATATTTTAAGTGAGAAGTGAACATTTTTAAAACATGAAAACTCTCAAAGGATAATGAGCCTTAAGTTTTTTTAACTAATAAGGCATTTACAAAGAATATGGTTTGTGTAAAACTAGACATTTCAAACACGAGCCATTTCTCTCTGTAGACATTTACTAAAGAGAACCCAATTGAGAATAAATTTTTCGAACCCTGAACACTTGTGTCCCAAAGACCACTTCGTGCGAAATCGCCAGAGCACTATTATCTGACTGTGATAAGTAAAAAATATCCTAAAACGAAATAAACGTTTCCTCACCGTAGGCACAGCGTCGCCCGCCTCATCATCGAGGTCCTCGTCATCCTCATCATCGGGCTTCTCCGCCTTCTCCTTCGCCCTCTCTTCCTCATCCTGCTCACTCTTCATCTTCTTCTCTCCCTCTTGCGTCTTCTTGATGGCCTCCCCCACCGCTTTGGCCGCCTCCAAGTCATCGGTGAACAGGAAGTTGTCGAATATGGTGCCAGATTTGACCTGCCACAAGTCGAGGCCGACGGCGCAGAGCTCATCGCGCTTGTAGAGTGCTGAGTCGTGGGTGTATTCTGGGTTGTCGATCTCGGGGTGCACCCACGGGCCTTTGTATGCGGGGTTGTCCATCTGGAAGGGTGAGGGTGCACGTTAGTTGGTGATTTTGACGAAAAAAATATAATGGGCTGATTTTGAAATAAAAAAATATGTTGGTTTTTTTTCTCGCTCTCCTATTTGTTCAGTCCATTCAAATGAACAACTTTCTCTTAGAAACATACGGCCAAATATTATGTAAAAAAAATACTATCCATCCAATCAAAGAGATCAAGTGATCAGTTTAATAAGGGATAACCAAACGTGGCGTAATTCGACACATGTTTCTTAGAGAAATTTGTACAGTTTCATGGACTAAACACATCCTTAAAATTTGGAGAGTGAATAAAAATACCTCCCGTATTTTTGGCGTTTCCAAAAGGAAACACAATAAAAATAAAAGAAGCCAAACTCGTTGTAGTAGACAAATAAGTAGCATGACGAGTTTAAAGCATTTTTAAATCTAAATGTCAAAAATGTCGAACCCACGTAGCCAATTTTTGTCAGATTCGTCATGCTACGTCTGCGAATATTTGTTTACGTATTGCATTTACATTGAATATAATTAACTCCGCATTTTTACAGGCAAAAGTAACAAAATAAATGTAGCATCTACTTATTCAATATACAATACCTAAACCAATTGTCTTGAAATTTCAAAATAATGCGAGTCAATCGGGAGCGTTGACCAGGCTTGTGTAAGCGCCTTCCGCCTAGTCTAGCATGTACCGTAATACCGTTACGGAGGTGAACAAACTTACATCTTTGTGACACCTACTTGCTAAATAAATTAGCAACTATTGCTTAGTCATAATATGTTGCCAAATTTTCCTTATCAAGTGTTACTTTTGATGGACACAAGCAGCTAATAACGTTAATTTAGGTCAATTGATAAGATACCTTTAGATTTACAATCAAACAACAAAGTTGCTTGTTTTGCTTTCAAACATTTCAAAATGTATTCTAACTTTGTTGTGAACTTGGCACTTAGTCTAATATTAATCATGTACTTGCATGGTTCTTTGTCCTAATTCAATTTATGTAAAACAAAGATCTTACTAAGACGTATCACTAATATTTAAATCGGCTTAATACGTTAACATTTTCCTCGCGTCATGCTTATGGAGCCGCCATGACAATTTATTTTTTATTGTTCTAGGACTGCATAAAATGCTAAGTGCCCGTTTGACAGTTCATGGTTAGTACGAAATGAACTATAGTTTAATTTAAAATGGAACACAATTTGTATAATATTATCTGTGTCAAGGAACATTGGCGTTCTACTTTTTGTACACTCCTTTGTATTTTTTTACTATGGTGCATGATGGTGGTAAATAATAAAGTATTTATATTCATTCATTCATTCAAAGACTGAAACGATCTTATGATCAGGGGCCCAAGTCTGCTATTGTTAGCGTCATAATCGTGTTCCAATTGTGTTTGAATTGTAATGCTTTTTGACATAGTTCTCGTTTCTTAAACCCACAATTGAAAAACGATTATGACGTTAACAACAGCAGACTTGGGTCCCAGGGTTCAATCATGGCTGATTGCCACTCGCCGTCCATTCGTCGTCCCAGAGCTCGGGCTTAAGTTGAGTCTTAACTTAAAATCATTAAAAAAAATTTTTAAGAAAGATTGAAACGCACCTGTTTCGGCGCCCAAACGCCCTTGTAGTCAGGGTTGTCGATCATGGGTGGCTCCCACTCGCCGTCCATCTCGTCGTCCCAGTCCTCGGGCTTGGCGGCGTCCGGGTCGGGGATGTGCTCGGGCTTGTCCCAGTTCTCGGGCTTGGTGTCGTCCGGGTCGGCGATCGTGGGCCTGTCGTCCCAGTCTTCGGGCTTCTTCGCTTCGGGGTCCTGGGAAAAGCAGAATTGATGATCAATTATTTTTTTTACATCCACTTTAACCAAAAACGCATTTAGTTCTACAGTTATTAGTAAATTGTCACCGAATCCGAAAAACTGAATCCTAAACCACCATGTGAATTGGAGATTTAGTAATGCCTGGTTTTTGAATAATTCAAAAACCAGGCATTACTAAACCTATGATAAACCACCAATAAGTACCTCAGAATTATTCCGAGGTACTTATTGGTGGTTTATCATAGGTTTAACTTTAGCAAAAGAGTCCACATTATCTGGTTTAAAGTTAATTTTATTACTTAAAACCAGATAATGTGGACCCTTCCGGTAAAGTTCAAACCTCCAATAAAGTCAAAAGGTCAGCGGGTCAAGTCTGCTAATGTTTTCGTCAAAATCGTAATTCAATGGTGTTTGAATGGTAATGCTTTTTGACACAGTTCTTGTTTCTTAAACCCAAAACCGAAACACATTTGTGTTTCTTAAACTCATAACGAAGACACATTGTGTCTCGATTTTAGGTTTAAGAAACAAGAACTGTGTCAAGAAGCATTATCATTGAAACACCATTGAACCACGATTTTGACGTTAACATTTAGCAGACTTGACCCTCTGGTAAGTATATACATATAGTAAAGTAATCACGATCAGTTAAACATAAGATTTTTTTTACTATTGTAGATTAGGAAAATGGAGTAATGGCGCGTACATTAGGTCTTTTACCCGCTTTTCTTAGTACCTAACGTAAAGTAAACAAGTGTTCATGGTAACAAGCACTAATCAAGTTCAAATTGTAGCCAAAAGTAAATTAAATCTTGGTACTTTTAACTATTTATTTAAAGACTTATTCCTGTAAAAACAACATACCTTAATCTTCTTAGGGGGCAGGAAGTCCCAGTCGGCTTCAAGATCTCCAGACTCGACCTTCTCATTGTCAATGAGGACTTCGTAAGTGTTGTCGGGCTTCACGACGAGTGTGTACAAGTGGGTGTAGATGTCGTCCTTGCAGCGGATGTCTTTCTTGATCAGGTGATTCTTGCCCTTGTAGCTGAAGATTACGTGCACCTAAGATGGAAATGTTAAGTTTTATAGAAATATAAAAATTGTTATAAAACAAAAATAATTCGATTATTAAAAATCAACAATTCAAAACATTCACTTTCCTAAGTGGTCACTATATTTTCTTTTTCTAATTTGTCACCTTCCCAAGTCACAGAATAACTAATAGTACAAGTACCCAAGTTGACACGTTCTTATGTGTTAGTTGACACTTGACTACTTAGTTAGGAATGTGACCACTTCGGAAAGAGACTACTTAGGAAAGATACCACTTAGGAAACTGACCACTTAGAAAGGTGACCACTTAGGAAAGTGACAACTTTGGGAAAAGACAACATTAGGAAGATGACCACGTGACGTGACCCTGGGGGATAACGTGTAAAAGAATTATAAAAAAATGAGCATCATACTTTCATTATAATTTTTATATGAAACAGCCGATTTTTTTTCGCGATTTCAGAGTTGGTCCCACAGTAAAAGTTGTTCAGTTTGATGGTATCTATCTAAGTTTATTAAAAAGTATAAATTACAAATTTATTTTTTTATCAAAAATGCCCAAAATGTATTAAAATATCAAAAATAATAGAAGTAAAAAAGCTTGTACAAATATAGTTTTTTTTTACACACAAATAAAATAATTGGATATAGGTATACCTAATCGGATTTTATGGTAAAAAATCGACAATGCAACAATTATCTATGTTACTAGGTACTTTGCTTACTAATTGCAATTAACTTGGTTCCGCAAGCAGATTAAAAATAGTAAAAATGTACAAATATTATTATTTTTATCAATACATTTAATTTTTTCAAAACAATTAATACCACATGAAGAAACTGGGTACTTTATTACTAAATTAGTGTTTTCTGTAATTAGCAATGCTAATTTTAATTAGCTTATTCGTTTTTAAGTAAGGTTTCTAAATAATAAATCCTGTTTCTATAATGAGATTTCGGTGAATGATGTAGTGATTAATTTTTAGGTATTGCTGGTAATCTATCAGAAAGTTATTTGTTAAGTTTAAAAATCATTTTAGCATCGTTTTCATAGTTTACATTATATTGCACATAAGTTACAACACACGTGACATTGAATTATATCTATTAGATTTTATTTCAATATTTATCTTTTATATCTGTTAAATGAAAATAACATAAATTATGTACAGCAAACATTTGAACAGATGCTATCAAAGTTTTAACATGACTAATAGGTCATTAGCGTGACCTTCTAACAAACACCATAAAAAATATTTAAACATTAACCTAGATAGTTAAATACTAAAATAAATCAATGCTACATAAATATTTCTGATAATAAAAATATTAATCTTTTTTTTAGGCTATTTCAATTACTGAATAGGTAACATGAAACATTTAAATTTAGTCATTTCAGTTAATATCATTGATACAATCAATGATAACTGAATAAAATCTATATGGCACCATAATTATTAAAGCAAGGTCATTCTGACTCGCATGTAGAAAAACCATAAATAATACATTATGATTTGTTAAGTATCAAATCATACAGATAACATCCACATGGGCGGGCAGTTTTGATTACATCATTTACTACTTTCACTATCGCTACAACTGGCTGGCAAAAAGTATGCAAAATTATTCTAATTGGAATTTTAATTTTGATTGAACCAGATCTTGAAATATGACTCAAACTAATTATGTAGCCTTAAGACCTGCAATTGAAAGTTCTAGAAGATAAACCTACCTTCTTAGTGCCAGGTCCACAGATATCAGGCCCAAACATGATCTCGTATGGAGTCTCTCCGTGCATGTCCTTCTGGTCGAGCTTGCAGTCGAACACCTTCAGGTATCCACCACCGCAGTCGATCTCCTGCTCATGCTTAACGGAGAACTGGACCACGAGGGGTTTGCCCTCGTTGCTGAACGGCTTGAACTTGCGTGAGAGAGCATAGAACCTGGCATCTTCTGAGCTCTTGAGACCTAGTAATATGTATAATAATTTTAGGCATTTCCTGCCAGTTTCTGGACCGAGTAACTACAGACAACTGACTCCCATTTTTTTTGGAACAGTATCAGTTTTTTGTGTAAAAAATATAACTGCATCAGATTTGTGACTAATTAGGAGTTTACTACACCCACCTTTATCTTCTTCCGGGTCGTTGTAGAATTTGCCAGCAGTCAACTTGAACTTGCCAAACTCCTTTCCAGGGTGTTCACTGTACACCCAGTTAGATTCCCACGAGTCTGGAAGAATAAAAGGCGACTCTTCAGTGAGAAATATCCGAAAATAAACCGGCTTCTGAGCTGAGACAATCGATAGCACACGCGGCATATACCGGTTGCCACACTCGCACTCTATTTGCTAGTTTTCTGAATAAAATTACTGAAACTTACCATCAGGGAATTTCTCTTCGAAATAAACTTCACAATTTACTGAATAAACAGCTAATAAACTGACAATTGCTAATACTACGGACTTCATTTTGATTCACACAACCACCCGCGCTGGCAAAGGACTGGCCACGAATAAATTCGGAAATCGGCGAATTTACTAATATTATTTTAATATCGTCAATACTTTGTCTCTTTCACTTTCTTCATAAAGCGTTGTATAAAAAGAGACATCTTCAATTACTCGTTTCTCTTCCTAAAAGAAAGAGCGAGATAACAAAATATGTTGCACTGCTAGTTTCCATGAGTGCAAAGGAGATAGCTTACAAATAGTTTGACGTTTGACGTATAACTACGACAGACAGATGGAAGGCTAACATTGGTCATTGAACAACCAATAGAAATCGAACACACTAGCTGAAGCTAACGAAATAACTGGCGGTAAAATTTGAAATAATATCGTGTTAATCGATCGTCTCAGTGAACAATTTTATTATAATCAATATTAAAATATGTACGTTTACATGTGAAAAAATGATGAAAAACTAACTATGAAATTAAATATTATACAGTTTACAGTATCATAAATCCTTTAAGTTAATAAAGCACTTTGTTTGGCGCCCGTCAGTGTAACACCTCACCAATAAGAGAGGCAAATACTGACAGTCAATGTAAATGAAAGAGATAGCTTATAGTATGCTACGTCTATAATTTCGTGAACTCTGAATTTGTACGTGGATTAACGTGGTGGGTGGGATAGTATTGAAACTAGGTAGGTACATTACCATAACAGTCACACAAATTAAATAAAACCAATTGTTATAGATAAGTACATAATATAATTTATTGTCAAAAAGACTGAATGACGTGGTCTTAAAATTTTCAGCTATAATATAGCTAACCTAATGAAGTAATACGTGTACAATTCAAATAGTTAATAGGTAGTTCAATATTCCAAAGTATCTAAGTATCCCAATTTTTTTTGAAAAAGTCAATTCTCACCAAACCGTTTTACCTTTAATGCAACATTATCCTAGGTTTCGGAAACAGGTTGAAAGCTTTCTTAGGTATATCAGCCGGGTAAAAAGAGCTAATTAGATCATCCTGAATGTCGGACCCGATATGACGTCACTCCTAAATTCAGAGCAGTGTAATTGCATTCAGGAAGCTAGGATCCGATTTAGGATCCTAGTTAGGATAGAAATTGTCTCCGACATAACGGATGCGCTTAAAGCGCTTATTACACCATCCTGAATGTCGGATCCGGAATTTAGTGTCCGATTTAGGACGAGAAATTCAGGCGCCAATTAGACCGTCCTGAATGTCGGATCCGATATCACAGCTTTACGATCATACAGTTGTTAAACGAATGTTCTTGTAGCCGTAAAAATAGATAGCTAGGTAAATAGGAGGTATATGTAGGTAGCTAGGTAGGTGCTTGTCATTTTCAACGCTAATCTGAACTAGTTTTTAACCGACTTCATCAAAAGGAGGAGGTTCTCAATTCGATTGTATACTTTTTTTATCGTTATTCGCGCGTATCTTCGACATTTATGGACCGATTTTGATGATTATTTTTTTTGTTCGATTGAGGTTTCTTGTGAGATGGTTCCATTAATTTTTTTTTCAAATCGGTTCATTAGTTTTCAAGTAATCCCGAAAATACTATGACTTTACATCAACTACCTCGACGAATTTGTTATTTATGAACCGAATTAGATGATTGTTTTTGTTGGGAGAGGGATACCTTTGTGTAGTCTTTTTAACAGACTTCAAAAAAAGGAGGTATTCAGTTTGTATATTATTATGTATGTATGTTTCTCCGCGATTATCTCACGTTTGGCTGAGCCGATTTTACTACCTAAATAATATACCTACACTACCTAATACAGAAGGTACTTACACTAAAAATAAAAAAATAAAAAATTGTTTAAAAAACAAAAAAACCGACTTCAAAAAACCTGCCTCTGAAAAGCAAGAAATAATATATAAATCATTAGCTACGCATTACCTATCATTTTTATAATAAAACACGTCTATTAAAGTCGGGTGGGGCTGGAGTACCTACAACTTTCTTTTTTTATTCTAAAATCCCCACCCGACTTCAATAGACGTGTTTTATTATAACAATGATATGATAATGCGTATCTAATGATTTATATATTATTTCTTGCTTTTCAGAGGCAGGTTTTTTGAAGTCGGTTTTTTGTTTTTTATATTGATGTAGGTCAAAAAAAAAGCAAATCACAGAGTGACAACCCTTATCTTATATTTAGTCGTTGCGCCAACTGTCTATCTAGACGAACGGCGCGGCGGATTTTTTTTCGCCAACATAAAAGGCGTTGACTGACTGTACTCTTTATGCTGTGGTACTACTGTGTCGGAGCCGAGCGTCCTGAATGCGATTACACTGTCCTAAGTGCTTCCGATTTAGCATCCGTTATGTCGGAGACAATTTCTATCCTAATTAGGATCCTAAATCGCATTCTAGCTTCCTGAATGCAATTACACTGCTCTGAATTTAGGAGAGACTTCATATCGGGTCCGATATTTAGGATGATCTAATTAGCTCTTAAGCCTGCAATAATTCTTCTACCCGGCTCTAAAATAACAGTGCCTTCTATAACAACATAGGTAGGTAGTAAGAATAACAATTTGTACCGACGGCGTTATTTATTAACCGACTTCTACGCACATCATAATAAAGAACAAAGAAAAGGTGATTATTTTAGGTCGGAATTAGACTAATTTGAGCGCTTTAAAATCAAAAAGTTTGAAAAATGGTTGCACCCATGTCGCAGGCACCCATCTCCTGCATTGCAGCTTTTTAATTCCTGGTACTTAGAGCCGCTTGTATTTCGACAAACTTAGGTACTCTACAGCTCTACTTGGGGGTGTAACTGTAACATGTGAATATAGGTATAGGGAGCTTAGTCAGTTTATCTAACTTATTTAAATTATCTGCCAAGTACCTAGGTAGGTACGGCAGTAGGTACCACCCGCGGGCCGATTGTCTAATTAGAAACCACCTAAAGACCGGTCACATTTTGATAGATGCATGTGATACATTGCTAGGTACTTCTTTTTGGGGTAAAAAAAATACCAAAGAAAAGTAGCTATGTATGTCAAATGAAACCGGTCGCTAAATAGTTTCAATTTAGATAATCAGCCTGCCGGTAAGTCTATCTACCTAGGTAGGTACTATTCTTAATCGGGTGAACTTACTGGTAGTGATAGGTCGGCCTCAAGTACCTATTTCACGAAACTGACCGACTGAAAGATGATGGTCGCTAACTATGTAATAATTAAATTGGCGTAGGTATTTGGCTATATTTATAGGTCCTAAAGTAACATTTAGCTACTTCGAAGGCCTATACCGGACCACGTGTGCTATTCCTACCCTATTGTTTTTCGCGTACCTACCTACTTCTTTTTATTAATTCTGCTGTGTTCATAATATACATAGACTTAGAAAATTTTTCGCTGATGGTTAATAGTGAATTTTCAGAAATCGCACTAGATATCTAAAGTAACGGACATCGCATCGAAGGATTGCTCAGCTGAAGTGGCAGTGGGCTGGACACATAGCGAGAAGAACCGATGGCCGTTGGAGCGGGGCGGTTCTGGAATGGCGACCGCGCACAGGACTCGGCCTCGTGGGTAGGCCCCCCACTAGGGGGACCGACGTGAGGGTGAAGGTCGCGGGTGCGCCGCTGGATGCGGGCCAAGCAGGATCCATCGTCGTGTAGATCCTTGTGGGTGTCGTGCACCTGATATGATGATGATCTAGAATTTGATGTTTTATCTGTAGGGTTATCATTATTTATAGGTACCTAGTTCACATTATGCAGTTTCATCTCTTTTGTTCAGCACTTAACGCCATAGCAAAAAACGCATTTGTTAACTTTAATTAGGTAGCTTCCTTTACTTTATCACAAAATGGAAAGTGTTTTTTTTAAATTCCGCCAAATGGTAGCTCATGCGTGACCGTTTCCAATTACATAATTATGTTGTCAATCCTTATCAGTAAATTTTTATGTTTAGGTAGGTAGGTAGATACATACCTATTTAATTTTATCTTTATCATTATCACCAATGCAAAGTTTATAGCAGTAAGTAAAGTTATGTCATTATTCGTGCATGGTTATTTTTATGCTGACTACAGACAAACGAACAAACAAAACGACGTAACTGTAAAATTTTCTCTTTGTCATACACTTCTAGAGTGAAGTTGCAGCGGATTACGGTCTATTGTCAATTTGATCGCATTGTGTTTGTGTATTGCGCCAGGGTGATTACGATCTCTGTTGCTAACAATTCTCGATTGAAATCGATTAAAACCGCAGTTACATTGCTGCTTTAATTATTATAGTTGTCACATTGGTTCATAATAGAGCAGCAAGTAAGTATTCCAAAGCAGAGGAAGTCACGTGGGTCACACAGACATTATCGGTATTGAAAATAACTTTCATTCATTCATCTTTAACTTTGCTAAATAGAAACACAACAGAAAAAAATCCTACAATCTTATTGCTTGTTAGTAACCGGATAGTGACGTAAGCAAGTTCACTCCGAAGTACAGTCCGTCCCCTAGCATGCCCTGCCTGCCTAGCATGACCGATATATCGCGTGATATAGCATTTTATCGACACTCAACTGTCAAACACCTTTGTCTTTTTGACAGTTAAACGTGATAAAACGCTATATCACGCGATTATTTATAAATCGGTCATGCAAGGCAGCGGCCCACCGAAACAGGATTTAGAATCGCGGTATAATATAACTGTTTATCGAAACTGTCAAAATCTATCGTCTTTCTTTTGACCGGCTGCCTGTCCATTGACGCGGAGCGAGGCGGCGGCGGGCGGAGCGAAGAAATGAGCAAATATTAACCAATAGGATTGCTGCAAGAAATCTCCGCTCCGTAATCCTATTGGTTAATACTTCCTCGTTTCTTAGCTGCGCTGCCTCGCTCCGCTCAATGGACAGGCAGCCTTAAGCTTAAGCGTGATAAATTGCTATATCATATCGCTTTTCAATAATCATGCTAGGGGGGCGGAGCTTGTTTTCTTGGATCATGGCTTTGTCTAGATTCAAGGATTCCACTCTATTGACATTTCAAGGTACACAAAACCGCTGTCGAGGTCGTCATGCTAGAAATACAGGAGCAGCTGAACTTACATTGCTATCGTAATCGCTTTGATTTGACAGGTGGATGTGATACATTGCTATTTTTCTTTAGTAAGTTTTTATTTGTGTCAAAACGAGTATATCGCGTGATATAGCATTTTATCGACACTCAACTGTCAAACACCTTTGTCTTTTTGACAGTTAAACGTGATAAAACGCTATATCACGCGATTATTTATAAATCGGTCATGCAAGGCAGCGGCCCACCGAAACAGGATTTAGAATCGCGGTATAATATAACTGTTTATCGAAACTGTCAAAATCTATCGTCTTTCTTTTGACAGGCTGCCTGTCCATTGACGCGGAGCGAGGCGGCGGCGGGCGGAGCGAAGAAATGAGAAAATATTAACCAATAGGATTGCTGCAAAAAATCTCCACTCCGTAATCCTATTGGTTAATATTTTCTCATTTTTTCGCTGCGCTGCCTCGCTCCGCTCAAAATAGCTATATCATATCGCTTTTCAATAATCATGCTAGGGGGGCGGAGCTTGTTTTCTTGGATCATGGCTTTGTCTAGATTCAAGGATTCCACTCTATTGACATTTCAAGGTACACAAAACCGCTGTCGAGGTCGTCATGCTACAAATACAGGAGCAGCTGAACTTACATTGCTATCGTAATCGCTCTGATTTGATGGATGTGATACATTGCTACTTTTCTTTAGTAAGTTTTTATTTGTGTCAAAACGAAGTAGCAATGTATCACAAACATAGTTAACATTAACTTCATTATTTTTAGCCGATAGACCGCTGGTAGCGGCTGCCTGGTTGTACAGAAGATGCAAAATAACATGACCCAAATTTTAGTAGGTACCACGTGACTTGCGCAGTAGCAATTTTAGGTACAAAAATGTTAAGTGCGCAAGCCTCATTGTCTATGGTTGGGTTCAAGTTATATTGGCTAACTTTAGTTGAAACAGCTTTTTTCCTTGCAGCTTGCAAGTAAAAACTGAAACAGGTAGGTATTATGTTTATGGTTAAGGTAGTTCCTAAAATTAAAATAATATAAAAAATAACACATAATGTAATAATACATTTATTTATCTTTAGAAACAACAACACTGTAACAACTATACGAAATAGTTAAAGACTTTATTTCACAGCGAGTTTTTTAGTTGCTTGGGACTTGGCTGTCAAAATTTAATTTTGGTATTGTTAAAAACAGGGTTTGTGTAATCATTATTGTTTGCACGAACGATTTTTAAACGCGCGATATTTTCCACGGAAAAATGTACTTTATGGCCAGGCCATAAGTTACCTTATCTGCAGCTTACCTTATTTCATTTATAAGTTACATTATCTTATAAAGGCGCATCGTACGTGCGAACACACAGCCGAGGAGTCATGTTACATTCCACGGGTAAAGTTACCCTATAGCCTGGCCATAATACCTTTTCCCGTGGAACGTCGTCGGCGTTAAAAATACCGCTTGTGTGAACGATCCCTTATAGTTAGAATTTTACTGATTGATCAGAGACAATACACTAAAGTGAGAAGTCTTCTTTGAAGTCATAATCATCCTTTTTCTTATAACTTGTAATAGTTACATTTTCTAACACGCCCGCTAAGTTAACAGCTTGCTTTTCATTCCTTACTTTCTTCTTTTTATCCTTCTTAAACTGCATTTTTCTTAGTTTATTCTGTTTAGTGTTGCCTTCTATTAGCATTTCTGGGTCGGACTTAGTCCGTTCGTTAGATTTGTCGTTCTTATCTAATTTGGACCTTATGTTTAATGCCTTAGGGAGTATTCCTGATTCGTCTTCATCGATTTGCATGGTGTTGTCTATGGAAACTGGGCCTGTGCTGTTTATCTGTGGATAAAAAGAAATCGTTACCACAAATTCATTTCTACGTAAATTCAAACTTATTAATAAATCTTCAATTATTTACTTGAATACTATTATAAATTATAATGCATGGCTTTTATTAAATATAGTTTTTTTAATAATTATTATGTCAGTTCTTTTTCAGAAAAATGTGGCCATTAAGTACCATTATTTCATTATCTTGAAACAAATATAAGTACCTATTTACTTAAGTATAACAAAGTACAAAAAATTTAACTGAATCGATACCTAATTATTTTTAAAACCTTACTAATTTCTTAGAAATATTATTAAACCATGTAATGGAGTATAACACAACGTGTTACAAAAACCCCCTATAGGCCAAATGAACATGGTAGGACCATCAAACTCAATTACTACGGGATTAACTCTGAAATCGCGAAAACAAAAATAAGCTTTTTCAAATATGTATATATTTTGATATTTTACTTATTGTATGACTGATTTTTTTTCGTGATTTCAGAGTTGGTCTTATAGTAAAAGTTGTGCAGTTTGATGACCCCTATCGTCGAAGAGTTATTCAAAAAATTCTAGAGACAATGAGGTTCAGTAACGATTTTTGTTTAGTGGCTTATCAGAAAGCTTATGCCACCACATGATTAACTGTGAAGAAATTGTAGCTATATGAGCTAAAACGAGCTAAAACACTGTTATTTTGGGGGGTCATTATGACGTCATCGAGATGTATGCGAACCTTATGTCGTACGTGATAAAGCACATATTGCATTGAGCTTGGCATTTTCTTCAAAACCCTTATAACTCAACCATTTCTAGACGGATTTCAAAAAATCTTTCACTAAGTTTCATAGCTATGAATATGTTTTTATATTATACCAATAAAACTATAGGATTAAAACCTGTTACTGAACCTCATTCAAGAGGGCATGATCTTAGCTTTTATTGACTTGGTTTACAAGTAATAAAAATAAATGTATTGGCTGCGCTAGTAGGACTATTATTGTAACTCCTTAATTGTAATTGTAATTTCCTTCAAGTTGTAATAAGTGTTATTACAACTTGAAGGAATATTTAGAAGATGAAAATATAGAAATATGAATATTGTAGATAAAAAGTCAACTTAATTAAAACATTAAAATACTTAACTTTAATTAAATACATAAGTGCAATATAATTGAATAAATAAAATAGTTTTTATTAATTAAGTAATAACTACTATTGTAATGAAACTAATATACTTACTAATATAATATAATGATAAATAAGTGTTTGCTATCTATTATTGTTGTTGTGCCCGACAGGGTCCATAGTGATCTAAAATATTATAATTTAAGAACTAGGTACTGTAACACTGTGGAATGCAATAAATAATTTGAGTATTGAGTATCTATGTTTACCTTAATGGACTCGGCCTCTGTCTGGTGTGCACTGAGCATATTGATAGCGTCCGTCTCCATGGTCTCGAACGAGTTGATGTCGAACTCCTGCGCGGGCGCAGACACTATCTTGGCGTCCACGTGCACTTCCGATGCGAGAGTCTCCGGCGGCTCTGTGTAGTATCTCACCTACGGATGTTATATGGAATTTTAGGCCCGTATTTATAAACCACTCTCAACGCTGAGAGCTATCTTGAGATCGTAGTTGAGATACTCTTCTTTTTTTTTAATGTACAACGGGATAGTGCTTGGCCTTCACCTCACCTGATGTTAGTGACGATAAAGCCGAAGGTGGAAGCGCACTACACCCGGAATCCCCATCACTGAGGAACTGGGCTACTATTGTCTAATTTTAAAAATCTATCGCAATCGCTTTCATTTGACAGATGGATGGACACATTGCTGCATTTCTTTGGTAAATTGTTCTTTGTGCCAAAAAGAAGCATCAATGTATCACATCCTGAAAGCGATTGCGATAGATTTTGAAATTAGACAATAAGCCCCCTGGCTATCTTACCTCAAACTGCCGGAACACGACAATTTTGAAGGCGTCAGACTTAGGTAAGATGGTGGTAGCTAGCCAGGCGGACTTGAAATAAGTCCTACCACCCACCAAACCGAGTACAAAACCCTCCTGCCTGCCTAGCATGACCGATTTATATCGCGTGATATAGCGTTTTATCACGTTTAACTGTCAAAAAGACAAAGGAGTTTGACAGTTGAGTGTCGATAAAATGCTATATCACGCGATATAAATCGGTCATGCTAGGCAGGCAGGGAATCGAACCCGGGACCCCTGTGTCTTACACGGGTAAGCGAACCCCTAGACCACAGAGGCGGTTAAAATCTTATAGCAACAGCTTCTCAGGTATGATCTCAAGATAGCTCTCAACGTTGAGAGCGGTTTATAAATACGGGCCTTAGACTCATTCCTGATTACGAAGAATCAAAACTCGTTGAAATCTACAAAGGAATCTTACATAGCAACATAATAGGCTAGTTGACAAAATTTCAATAACTGCTTAATATTTTAGCTTATTAGGCATTTCATCGAAAAAAAAGGTTTATTTATTTTTAATCGAGCGTTTACATTATAAATTTCGCGTTTTAAAAAACCAATTTTAATTTGGTTCCAAAACGCACAAGACTGTCATGGCGTCTTGAATGACGTCACGCCGTGCAAAACAAACCAAAGAGCGATCGTGTCTTCGTAGGTTATAGCTAGTTTTTATCGTTTAAAAATGAATTTCTCATATTATAAGTACTGTATAGTGCCCCAGTGTGATAGCACGACTATAAAAACGCCAAACCAGTTATTTATATAAATGTTCCAAACAACGGAGAAATACGGAAAAAGTGGCTAAAACTTGCGTTCGGTTGTGGTTAGGTTGCACTCGGAGTGTAGGTTTGGAACGCGCCTCCGGTAGTGATACTCGAAACGTCAAAGACAAGATCGGAGTTTCGCACGGCGTGACGTAACGCTTTCTGATTGGTGTTCACTGTCACGTGACTAAAGGTTTCATTTTACGAAATTTATTTTTTAAAAATATTTTTAATCTTTAACGCTTTTTATAATTAAAATTGTTTGTTATTTTCTCCATAATATAAAAAATCATTATAAACCCCTATCCATTATATTTATTCTTAATGGAAACAAGCCTATTATAAGGGAGTTTAGAATCTCTTCCTATGTACAAAGAGTCGAAACTCATAATGGTCTTATTGAGGTGGTACGGTGAGCTCAGTAGCGCCACCAATGGAAATAAATCATTTACGTTGTATCAAGGGCTTAGAATAAATGTTTTGGATATTTTGCGCAAATAGAAGAGTAAAGTGCAATTTTTAAATATTTTTTCATGGCCTCAAATATAAACAATAAGTTATGAATGTCGATATTGCTAAATGTGGCCACTTTGGCACTAGTGACATGCACGACTTATTGCTTAAGTTTGAGTTCTTGAAACTATATTTAGAAAATGCATTTTAGTCTTTTATTTGCGCAAAATCATCAAAACTTTTCATCTAAACCCTTGATAAAACGTAATTGATTTATTTCCATTGGTGGCGCTACTGAGCTTAACGTACCACCTCAATAAACTATAACCAAAATTATTGCTTAATTTTGATTCTCAAAGCCATATTCCTAAGAAACCTTATTGGTTAAACTAGCTGTAAACTTATTCTTCATTTATGGGGGATATAGTTTATTAACCTTTTTTTCGCAATATAGTATTAAAATAATGAATTGTGAGAAACATACATTAGTATTTGCAGATAAATCTTCATTCAAAATTGTTTAACTCTCGCGTTGATGTTTGTCAAACATTATGAAAACAATTGAATTCTTTTCAGTCTAGAATTTGAAAATAAGATTTATTTACTTTGCCAGTGTTCCAGTCATTGAGGAGGATCCTGGCGGCTGCCTCCTGATCGGGCACACCTCCCTTCTTGAACCTGCCCATTCGGGACGCCAAGCTGGCAAAGAACTCCTGAAACAACAGTTAATTTCATTACCAGAAAATCAAAGAATCTTCAAGCACAGAATATAATTATTAAGTAGCTAAACGAACAAAAGCCCATCCGCGCGAGGATAATCAAATAATAAGCTACTCTCGCTGCACGGCAATAAGGCCGGAACTGTGACTTCACTGATATGTGTGAAACAGGCTTAATTATCACGGTGGCGGTACTGTGCCGGAACTGTAACTTCACATATGTGTGAATCAGGCTTATAATTATTACGGTGGCGGTACTGTGCCGGAACTGTGACGGAACTGTGACTTCACTGATATGTGTGAAACAGGCTTAATTATCACGGTGGCGGTACTGTGCCGGAACTGTAACTTCACATATGTGTGAATCAGGCTTATAATTATAACGGTGGCGGTACTGTGCCGGAACTGTGACTTCACTGATATGTGTGAAACAGGCTTAATTATCACGGTGGCGGTACTGTGCCGGAACTCTAACTTCACGTATGTGTGAATCAGGCTTATAATTATTACGATGGCGATACTGCGCCGGAAATGTGACTTTACTGATATGTGTGAAACAGGCTTAATTATCACGGTGGTGGCGATACTGTGACGGAACTATGACTTCACTGATATGTGTGAATCAGGCTTTAAACCTTACCTGCGGCGTCGTAAACTCCGGGACAGCATACAAGTCGATCAGCGTCTGTTTGTTGGCCCGCAGCAGGATGGCGGTGGCGGGAGTGACGGGGTCCTTCAGGCTGCCGACTCGGATCGCGTTCTTGAGCGCCACGGACGCGTCCGAGTCGCCGCCCGAGTGGAACACTATCCCGGGACTGTCTAGGATCTTGATTTTGGAGTCCAGTTGAACTGTTTGCATTTGTCTGCAAAATGAATTTGTAACTTAACAGACTTTCCAGTGGTCTCTCTGTCTAAGTTCCCCTTGGGGTACCACAAGCAAATATTTTAGTCCGTGGAACACCCAAGGGAGACAAAGGGGTACCATGGGAAAATTATATGGCCTGTGGTACCCTCTAATCTTATTTATGTCAAATTGAAATGTTTGATGGTGAAGAAGATTGTTATTCAGTGGGTCACATGGGCAAAAATATTTGCTCTTGGTGCCCCAAAGGGAACTTAGACTGGGAGACCACGGGCAAGTAATCAGTTTTATTATACATATTTGTATAGTATAATCTTTCTACAAAGGTAAGCATAGCATTACAATAGCGTAAGGCAAAGATAATATTGTAATAAAATATAAGTTCATCATCATCATCATATCAGCCGCACGACACCCACTGCTGGGTATAGGCCTCTCCTAAGGATCTCCACGACGATCGGTCCTGCGCTGCCCGCATCCAGCGGCGCACCGCGACATTCACCAGATCGTCGGTTAAAGAGGTATATTATATAACACTGTGACATTACTGAGATAAAAAAAGGTTTTTTACAGTATGTGTAGTAGAATTACTTTCGTTCCACATGATTAAAATTATTGAAAATAACAGTTGGGTGTGTATTGCGATCTGAATCTTCAAGGCTTCAAAGTTACCTAGTTTGTATGAAAATTGACTGGTGTCTTTAATTATGTGACCGCCACTGTATTATTAAGTATAAGTATCAACTTACTTAGTGACTCCCGGAGTGCTGCCAACATTGCAAGCCTTAGACCTATTCAAGCTGTTGATGATAGAACTCTTGCCGACGTTGGGCAGCCCGACCACGCCCACTGTTATGGACGTCTTGATGCCCTTGTTGCGGCAGTAGTTGCCCAGGAGGCTCATCAGCAACTCTGCCCCTACGCACGCTGAACCTACGAGTTATATTTGGATGCTATCAATTGTATTCGATTTAACCTGGCTGGCAAGGCAGCTCACAATGGCCTCGAACTAATCTCATTCCGTCAAGCCCCGCCAGCTCACATCGGACCAAAACGGCGGACGGCGGCGAACAGCTTGCAGGCGATATTTTGTTTTATTGTGAAGAAGATATGGTTTAGTTTTGTTTGTAATGTTCTGTGACTTATATCGTTATGACATTGCCTTTCCAATGACGTATACACAGACCGGATTGAGTAAATGGATGCGTTCCAATTGCCAACCGAAACTAGTCGGACTTTTTCACTTGACTATATGACTCTTATTGTGATGAAGATAAGGTTTAGTTTTGTGTGACCCAATATCGTGCAGTTCAACATGTTATTGCGTATTATAAGGTTTGTTAGTATTATTGCGTATTATCGGTATTATATCTTCGTATTGGACATTTATTATAGATTCTGAAAAACAATACAGAATTAGAATTGGTAAACATATAAGAGCTGGGTCGTTTTTATTTACGTAACCCAGTTTTTCGTGGTTTTTCCGATTTTTCACACCAGATGGCAGGGCTGCACGTAGGATTCGTAATCAAAATGGCAGTGCTCCAGAGGTTAAAGCGCCCTACTACCCACTACTAGCGCCACCATTTCATTTATTTTTATAGATAGATAGAATAGATAGAATAGATCTTTATTGTGTATGGATTGAAGGTCACATAAACAGATATACATGTCTATAATAAAGTTTCACTTAATCCTGCCTTTTCAGACATATACACAAAATTGCAAAGTTTCTTGTCACAAAACTCAATTTACAATTACATTTATTATTTAACTTACAGCTACTTATAGTTTAAAAATTCCTGAACACTATAAAAACATTTGTTCGCAAGCCATTTTTTAACTGAACATTTAAAATTGCAATATTTCAAATTCTTAAACTCTTCTGGTAATTTGTTATAAACTTTAATACACATCATAAAGGAATTATTAGTTAGTTTTGCTGCAGGATTGTATAGTTTATTTTTATACATTGAGCGAAGGTTTCTACTAGATACTTGACAACGTTCTTCAAATAAGTATTTATTTTGATATACAAATAGACAAATATCAAAAATATACAAACAAGGTAATGTAAGTAATCTATAATCTCTGAAATATGGACGACACGAATCAATTTGTTTTATACCGAATATAGCTCGAACACATTTCTTTTGCATTATAAATGCCTTATCTCTATCAACAGAGTTACCCCAGATCATAACTCCATAGCGTAGTGTTGAGTTAACATAGCCATTATAGGCAGTTATAGCAGCCTCTATTGATACAATCTGACTAATACGACTTAGGGCAAACACAAACCTATTTAATTTTGAACAAATTTCCTGTATGTGTTGTTTCCAATTACAAAAACTGTCTAAAGTTATACCTAAAAATTTAATATATTTTGCTGATTCGATTAATTCTCCATTAATATTTATATTAAGATTTTGATTTTTACGTTTATAAGTTCCAAATTGAATATATTTAGTTTTATTAACATTAATTTTCAAGTTATTACTATTAAGCCATTCAATAATTGTTTTTAAAGTTATATTAATACAGTTTTCATATACTTTTACATCCTTATTTTTAACACCTTTAAAGATAATCGTGGTATCATCAGCAAACAAAACACATTCCTGAGATATAGAGCTAGGTAGATCATTAATATACAGGAGAAACAACAGTGGACCCAAAACACTGCCCTGAGGAACGCCAAATTTGTTCACAATGAAAGTAGATCTAACTTTTTCCAAGCATTTGCTTTCAGGACAACACCTCTGAATTTCCACACATTGTTCCCTCCGTGACAAATAACTTTTAATCCAATCATAACATGGTCCACGTATACCATATTTGTGGAGCTTGTCAAGAAGGCGTTCATGGCACACGAAATCAAAAGCCTTTGACATATCTAGAAAAAGTGCAGATACTGGAATGTTATCATTAAGACCGCTTGTAATAGATTTAATCAATTTAAATGTAGCTAAAGACGTACTTTTATTTTTTCTGAATCCGTTTTGTTCTTCTTTAATAACATTATGAATATTCAAGAATTTATTCAATCTGCTATACATTATTTTTTCTAATATTTTAGAGAAAATTGAAATTAAAGTAACTGGTCTATAATTACTCAACAAAGTTTTATTACCTTTTTTAAAAAGCGGCTTAACTATAGATTTCTTCAGGACATCAGGAAAAATACCTTCACATAAAAGCCTATTTATAGCAAATGCCAAGGGTTGTGCAACTGCACGTATACTCATTTTTATAATATCAGTACGAATTTCATCAAAACCAACGGATTTGGAGTTTTTAAGAGATAGAACTATTTTAATTAATTCCATTTCAGTAACTGGATTCAGAAAAATTGAGGGAACAATAGAGTCTATGTTGGCGACGCAATTGGAGTTTTGAGAGCTATTGTCTGACACATTCCCAATGAAATATTTATTAAATAGTTCTGAAATTATATGTGGGTCACGAACGCTCTTTCCATCTTCACATACACTTTCTATTGAGTGACTATTTACATTTTTAGTGTATTTATTTATGACATTCCATACTGCTTTACATTTATTATCGAATTTGTTAATATAATTTAAATTTTTATTCTTTTGTGAAAATTTAATACATTTTTTTAGGATACATGCATATTTTTTATAAAGATTATTGTATTTATTACGGTTTTTACGATTTTTAAGGTGTAGCTGGCGCTTCTTTAAACAACTTTTTTGAATACCTTTTGTTAACCAACTTGACATATGTGATCTAGAACTTCTTTTTATTTTTATTATAGGAAAGCATAAATCATACAATAATTTGTAAAGACTGTAGAATTCATTGAAAGATTCAGAAGCATCTAATTCCTCAACATATACACCTGAAAAAGATAAACATTTTAGATATTTAAGAAATTTCTCCTGATTCTCTTTGGAGTAATCTCTTTGAAACTCGTACCACCACTTCATACGTGGCTGCTTTCTTTCTTTTATCGGTATCTTGAGATATTGTGATCTATGATCTGACAAACCCAACTCTACCACACCAGACGAAGTATTTTTTATATTTGTTGCAAATTGATCGAGACAAGTCTTAGTAGTATTAGTGATTCTGGTTGGTTCTTTTATCTTCATTTCTAAGTTATAATTTTCAAGAATTTGTTGCAGTTCAATTGATATATGTGTTTCCTTTAAAATATCTATATTCCAGTCGCCACATATTAAAATCCTTTTTCTCTTCTTTCTGCACAGTGTTTGTAATAAATCTGCCAATTTTTGAAAGAACAATGAAGTTGGAGATGTTGGTGCTTTATTTGTGTATATACATATTATAATAATCTCATATTCAGTCAATTCCAACCCACAACATTCAAAAACAAATTTGGTTGGGATGTTCTGTAAATCTATGGATTTGTATTCAATATCATTTTTAATTAGGATTGCTACTCCTCCTCGATCTTTAGTACGCAATCTAGAACAACATGATGCAACTGTAAAGTTTTCTAGCTTTAGGTTCTTCTCGCTGCCAGTTTCCAGATTGGTTTCACAGAGACAGATAACGTCTGCTTTTAATATTTTTTGTTTTTCTAAATGATTAATTGAAAATTGTAACTCCTCTTGTTTGCTGAGTGCTCCAGCAATATTTGCGTGCAGTATTCCAATAGATTGAACCGTACTTTCAGGTGGAGATTCAGACAGTTTGTCAAAACGGTTGTTGGCGAAAAAGAAATTGATTATTATCTATGTCATAAATTAAGCTCTGAACATTTGATAATATTGTTTTTATTCCAGCTTTATTTATTTTACCTGTTCGCGATGAAAACATATCGAGCGTCAGATCTTGATTCGGGTCGAAGCTGTAGGCATAATTGTGTTCATTTAATTCCTTGTACAGTAGTGTATTAAAAGTTTCAATTTTATAATTTAATATAGGTGCACCACACACATAGGTTGGAGGGACTACAATAATATTTGTATGCATAATCTTGCCTAGGACTTGTCTCATATTGGCTATCAAATCATGATTTACTCTCTGCTCATAAAAATCATGATCCCCTACTAGTATTACACAGTAATCATTAAGGTTAAAATCCTTTAATTTTGACTCAATTCCCTCAATTAGTTGTAGTATTCCTGCGGTGTTCTTTATGTAATGGCAATAATCAAATTCATCATCAAAGTGCAGGTTTTTGATAGTGTTTAGAACATCATTTCTATTTGTACTAGATATGATGCACAGTTTATTTCTTTTTGATTTATTTCCCTCTTTATCTATATTCTTATAAGAAAAGTTACCTGTATTTAAGTTCTTTTGAAGCTCATTTACTGCATAATCCAGCTTTATTATTCCATTTTTAACATCGTTAATTTGGTTTTTAAACTTGAGCAGTTGCGTATCAAGATAGTCTATGTTAATTTTGTTGTCCATAATTAAGTCGATTCTGTCGGAACAGTATGTAGAATTACTATTCTCAGTAATATTTTCAATATTTTCTAAAGGGTTTTGGCGTTTGCATGCACCGTTGTTGAGAGTAGGGAGAGATAAATCAAAGTCAGTTGAGTTTTTTTCTTTCAATAATGGTTTACGACATATGTCTTTCAGGAAACTGACTTTGTGCGTTAAATCTTTAATTGTTCGATTTAATTCATTATTTTCCAGGATTTTACTCTCAAGTTCATTCTGCACACTATTTAATTCTAATTTTAGTTGTTCTAATTCATTTTTCAAATCTTGGACTATATTCAATTCATGTATATTAGTAACACTTTTGTAAATACTGGTATTACGAATGGGTAGATTATCTGAAATTTCATCTTGAATCAGTGATTCACAGGACTTCGAAATGGACAACTTCTTAAGTTGTTGTCGTTGTCTTCTATGTGTAACGTTATCTTCATTGGAACTCTCTAATTTTTCCTTCACATTTTGCTCTAATAATTTTAAATCTGCTATAGAAGTCTGTAATGGGGTAGATGTAGATAATAACGTAGACGGGATCTTAACTTGGTTCGAATGACCTTCCATATTTGAATTGTTTGAGGGAAGTTTAGTCTTTAAACAGCTATCGCAAATCCAAGTTCTTTTACGATCTGGGGTCATTGTATTCCGGAAGCGTTGAATAGATACATTTGCACAATTCAAGTCAAACTTAGACTTGCACTTATAACAGCTTAAAAATTCTCTTGCTGGTATGTTTTGTTTGCACTTTGAGCAAATAGCCATTTTATTTACTAATATTCTGTTAAAGTAAAGTAGAGTAATTCCAAGTTTGTGCCGCCTCTTCACGGACCTCGGGTTTGCAGTGCGAGCCGTGCAAGCTACCCGCTTCTATTTTGATAATACTGGAGTTAGTACTTATGCCGCCTTTGCACTGTGATCACGACCGACGGTATTTAGTTATTGACACATCCAATTGCTAATAGTTTATGATATTCTTGCACTATTTTCACTGTTTATTTGTTTCTATATCTATAATTTCTTCACTGTTAATTCCCAAATTGTTATATTTACACTTTTTGCTTGAGGTATTGTTTGTATTTTGTGTTTCACTGCACTGTTGACCACACTAATTATAACTGTTTATCTTTTTATTCACTGATTAGTTTTTGCAACAAACGATATCGCTTATTTATTGTCGTTTTTTTAACACTTTAAATATATTAGTTACAATGTTTACTTGTTTTCTGAATTTTAAATTGATATTTACTACGGAGCCGATATGCACTTTGCGGCGCCCTCTAGCGACTCTATTACTCGTAAACTAAATCAATATTAAAAAAAAGCTAACCTTAGATTCCCTTCACCTCACCAACGTCAAGTGACAATAAGGCCGAAGCACTCTACACCCGGAATCCTGATCACTGATGAAACTTAAATGATCAGTAGGGAATATGAGATTTGGATTATTTACTACATAGGTTGACAGCCAGACAGGATCAAACCTTTCATCTCCTTTTCTTTCACCACATGCTTCATCTTCTTCCTGCCCAAGTTGTGCTGCTGGTCCTGCGTGGACGCCTTGAAGGGCACGGCCGGCGCCGCCCGCCGCAAGTACTTCAGCCATGACGTGAGGTTCTCGCGAGGCACCAGGTCGGCTTTGTTCAGTACGAGGACTAACTTCTTGCCCGCTTCCCTTACTGCTTCTTCTACTTGTACACATCTAGTACCTAGTTGAGATAAGTTTTTGTAGAAATAAAAATCAAAACATCCTATATAATTAACCTGTAGAGTCAGACAAAATAAGACACATAAATTTTCCTTCGTTGACCGGCTTCATGCAGTCGCCTTACGTGTTATTAAGAAGTATCATTCAATACAAATATTAAGATAACAACAAAAAAGATATACCGTGTTATTACAAAAGATTTTTAAACACTGTTTAACTAAACACCTGTATAATGTGATGCTGTCACTTTTTTGACAATATTGTTCATCACATTTAAACAGCATCAAATTTAAACAGGTGTTTAGTTAAACAGTGTTTAAAAATCTTTTGATATAACACGGTACATTTTTAAAATATATTAAAAAAATAAATAAGTAAAAAAATATTCAAAAAACAAAAACAATGATAATTATAATTATCATCCTATAGGAAATAAATTGTTTTCCAGTCATATAATTTGTTTATTCCCTAAAATAAGTGCATTTATTCATAATCATTTCATATTATACTAGAATAAGGACCCCTTATGATAAACTCACTCACTTGAGTATTATAATTTGCTGAACCAAAGAGTTTTAAAGTATAAATAACTTTGCTTCAAAGTATAAATATTAAATTATTAGCCATAATTGAAAAAGTATGTATGTTTAAGCCTCAAAATACATACCCAAAGGATCTCGAGCATCAACAATCTCCAAAATAACTTCTGCTTCAGATATGACTTTTTTGAATTCTCGGTGGTAGGTTTTGAGTGAATTTTCTTGTTTTCTATCTTTTGCAAACTCAGTGCCACCATTTTGATTGTCTGCACTTTTGAATACATCATGGACTTTGCCTCTTGCTTCAGCATTAGCTACCTAAAATATTAATGAGTAAAACGGCTAAAGCAGTAAGCACTCACCATACGGTCCAACTGCTGTCGTGAATTTTTCATTGTTGTGTTGTGCAATCATAAACTATAAGTCAAGGGATTAAAGTTCATGAAATCCCTTTAATTTATTTCCTTTAAGTAACATTAAACTCTAATTCCTTGATTATAGTTACTAATTGTACAACATGACAGCGAAAAGCTTCGCGACAGTGCGATAGTCTGGCCCAGGGGTAAGCGATGCTATCAAGAGATTGTTATAAATTAATTTTCAAAGTTAAGCATTTTCGCATTATGCTACGGCTCCACCTGCGTCGCATAGCCTAACACTTTAATCTAAGTGTTACACAGATGTGGCCAAGACTTTAACATGTTAATTTACAAATGACAGTTACTAAATTTACTTAACGCCTTTGTTTCGTACATATTAATGTCGAAAATCAAAATTTTAAATAATCGCGGAAAAGACATTCAATCGTCAAAAATGCGGTATTGGAATGCGAATGGAATGCGGGTGTAAAGAATTGGGAGGAAGCGGGATTTCGGTAGGTAACGGACGTCGACGGTGGTGGGTCTAGGAAAGGCACTTACTTGGTATAGCAGCCAGTAGCTCGTCAACACATGATAATGGCAAGCTGGCGTCGTCGCCTGCGCAGCACGCACGACCTGCGTGATCGGGCGTGAACGGCCACCAAAGTCCACAAACACGTCGATTTACACCGTCCTTTCGTCACGTATTCACTAATTAATACACGTAACACTGAAACTTATGGGCTACGCGGATGCGGTTAAATGAGTTGCGCGGGGTGACAAATTATAGCGTGTTGATGTCACCGTAGTTCACAATAGACTGTCTTTGCACTTGAATGCATCGGCCCGCGTTCGGTCAGCGAGCGGAGCGTTGTGCCTTTTTGTTAGGATATTGGCGGGTAGGAAGGAAGTAAAACTATGACGATATGATCGCGGCGGCAACATTCCCCCCGCCCTTAAAGGGTCACCTTTAAAAAAGGAGTAATTAGCACAAGGGAAACTAATACTGTGTACATAAATACATGTTATGCGAAAAAAAATGTGGAGTAAAACCAATTTTGAAGGTATATCTACATTAAACTAAGCGGAGAGTAATGCACTTACATAACTAACTAAACTAAAGCGTATGCGGCTGACAAACAATTATTATTGATTTGGTATCGGACATAAACGAACAACTGGGCGAAGGTAACTCCCCTTGGAAGTCTTAACAGTCACAACCCTAGTTGTTCCATCCTTGGAAGGATGAACCTTCTCTACTATAGCTAAAGGCCACGAAAAGGGCGGCGCGTTTTCTGTAACGATCACTACTACTGTGCCTACAGCTATGGAAGCGGCCGGCGTGTTCCATTTGGCGCGCGATTGCAGCTTGTGTAAATATTCAGAGCGCCAACGACGCCAGAACGACTGGACGATACTATCTAGCAGCGAGTGACGCTGATGAAGGTCGCGGGGTTGCGCCTCGGCTGCCGGAATGGAGGACAGAGGAACTGTGTTCAGAAAATGAGCCGGCGTTAAAGCAGACGGCTCTGCGGGGTCACTACTCATTGCAGTGAGCGGGCGCGAGTTTACTAGTGCTTCGATTTGCGCGAGCACTGTTATAAGCTCTTCATAGGAGAGTATCTGCTCACCTATGACTTTAAATAAATGTGTTTTTACAATTTTTACGATGCTTTCCCAACAACCACCGAAGTGTGGGGACGCGGGTGGAATAAATTTCCAGTCTATGCGGTTTTCAGAAAGTTCGACTTCCAAATGTGGGCGCAATTCATCTAAGAATTTATATAGGTCACGAAGGTATGAATTGGCTCCCACGAAGCAAGTGCCATTGTCCGTGTACATGCACTTCACGGGACCACGACGCGATAAGAAACGCTTCAGCGCAGCCAGAAAACTGACTGTACTTAAGTCAGTTGCGACCTCGATGTGAGTGGCGCGAGTTGTCAGGCATGTGAAGATGCAAAGCCAGGCCTTGCGGCTTTTGACTCCACGACCACGTACAGGAGCGTACTGCAAAGGGCCAGCATAATCGCATCCCGACATTTGGAAGGGCTTATCAACTTGGTTGACGCGGTGGCTGGGACAATCAGCCATGAGAGGAAACTGAGGACGTGGTTTTGCTCTAAAGCAAGTATTACATTTATTTATGCGGTATCGGATCAAGCCGCGAGCGGAAAGGATCCAGAACCGTTGGCGGAGCAAAGCCATGAGAAGTTCTGGGCCTGCATGTAAATGCTTTTTATGATAAAAGTCGACCAAAATGTCAACAAAATGATCTCGACGCGGCAAGATCACTGGGTGTTTGCACGTGTAATCTTCAGCGGAGTTAGAAAGACGTCCACCAACGCGGATAAGGCCGTCTTTATCTAAGAATGGTCTTAGCTTATTGAAAGCAGGCGAGCAAGGCTTGTCAGCCTGTAAACTAGCAAGCTCGCTCGAGAAATGTACTTGTTGTACAGCGCGAATGATATTAACTTCAGCAAACTCTAAATCCGAACTTGATATGGAGCTGCCTTGCGGTAATTTCTTGATGAATTTAAACACATAAACAATCGAACGTAATAGCTTAGACAATGATGAAAAGCGGTGCATAAGCGAGTAAAGCGGAGAATCATTGTCGTTAGAGACGACCACGTGAACGTTAGTGCGTCGTTCCGGTGCATCGTCGTTTGACTGCTCGCAGTCATCATTAAGTTGCCATCCGGATGGGTCACTTGCGGCCCATGGAGGTCCATTAAACCAAAGCGGGTGATTTATTATTTTACTTGGGGTTAAGCCCCGAGATAAACAGTCTGCGGGGTTTTCAGACCCTGCTACATGGTGGAAACAACTTGCAGGAACGTTTTCTATAATTTTGACTACGCGGTTGGCAACAAACGTCTGCCAGCGGTGAGGGGATGAGCGCACCCAACATAAAACGACTTTCGAATCGCTGAACGCGTATACTTTATTGACAGGATAACGCGGAGAAACAGTGTCTACAACTTTGCGGATGAGTTTGGACAGCAATACGGACGCACACAACTCCAGCCTCGCGACGGATAGAACCTTCACCGGCGAGACCTTCGACTTAGCACAGACCAGCTGTATAGAATAACGACCATCGACGCAGATTTGAAAGTAGACGACAGCTCCATACGCGCGCTCGCTGGCGTCAGCGAAGCCTAAAATATTCAATTGACAGTTTTCAACAAGACCAAGATGTCGAGGAATGCACAAATCATTAAGAGAAGGCAGCTCTAGGCAGACCTGCTTCCAAGCGGTGATAATATGAGGCGGTGGTTGGGCATCCCAATCGCACTTCAACAACCATAACTCCTTGATTAGGAGCTTGGCGTGTAAGAGGACAGGCGCCACGAACCCTAGCAAGTCCCACAGTCGGGCTACAGCGGAAAGAATAGTACGCTTTGTACACGTATCATCAGGAGCGACTACCTTGAACCTAAAAGAATCTCTAGACCTATCCCAAAATAGGCCTAGGATCTTGTGCGGTGTGGCATCGTCAAAGAGCTTGTCATTGGAATCTCGGTGAGACTCAGGTATGTGCGAGAGGACTTCATCTGAGTTACTCATCCATTTTACGAGATCCAACTGTGCTCGTTTGAAGAGCGCAATAAGCTCGCTACTGAGATCTATAGCCTGGAGGGTAGACATTGATGACAGGACTATGTCATCCATGTACAAGCCTGCTGAAACTGCAGCGGATGCGGCAGGATATTTGTCTCCTTCATCGATAACTAACTGGCGGACAACGCGAAGAGCGTGAAAAGGGCTGGACTTGAGCCCAAAGCAAACACGGTTAAACTGATACACAGTAAGCGGATCAGAAGGATTGAATCTAAATAAAATTCTCTGGAATCTGCGATCAGGTTCCCTAATCCCAATTTGAAGAAACATTTGGCGACAATCGGCGGAAAAGCAAATTTCAAATAAGCGGAAATTAATTAAAATTGAGAATAAATCGCCTTGAAGATTCTCGCCAGAATGTAAAATATCGTTTAGAGAGCGACCGGAAGTAGTATTGCAGCTCGCGTCTAAGACTACTCGAAGTCGGGTACTACTTTTGTCTTCGCGAACCACACCATGATGCGGGATATAGTATGCGGGGCGAAGAGATTCATTATCGCGAGCCTCAACTGGGCTGAGATATCCCTTATCTAAATACTCGCGTATAACATTATTATAAGCGGTGCGAGTCTTGAGGCACGCCTCTAACTTCTTTTCTAGGCATAAAAATCGCCTGTGCGCGGCGGCGTACGAGTCACCCAAGGTGAACACATCCTCACGAAAAGGTAAAGCGACTATGTACCTTCCACTCTCGTCTCGAGAAGTGGTGGTAGTAAAATATTCTTCGCACTCACGGTCATCAAGACTTTGAGCGGGCGGCGCGGATATCTCCTCAAGTTCCCAAAATTTCTTGAGAATTGAGTCTACAGGCTCATCAACTACGGTACAACACGTGGTTGAATAATTGCAAACTACGTGTGACGTAGGTACAGAACCCATAATCACATAACCTAAAACGGTTTGAATAGCGGGCGGTATATTGCTGAAGCGGCTATGAACGATGCCTGGCATCAGCAGGTGCGGAAACAGTGAACTACCTATCAAAAGGTCGACAGGACCTGGAGTGGCAAAATTACCATCGGCGAGAGGCAACGAACGAAGGTGAGAGAAAGCGGATACGTCGACGGGAGCGGAAGGTAGCGTATCTGTAATACGATCGACAATGAGCGATGAAATATTATAATTAATATTTAAATTAAAACGTGAGTGAAAAACTAAATCTACGGAACCCTCAGCGGATTTAAGAGAACCACCTATACCCCTAATTACAGTTGAGGTACGTTGTAGTTGATTTAGTAAGCCGAGACGCATGCAACATTCATAGGTAATGAAGTTGCTTTGAGAAGCACTATCTAGTAAGCAACGTACAAGATGCGGTGTGCCATTAGTGTCGTAGACAACAACCTGCGCAGTCGCCAATAAAACCGTCCTATCACTCAAAGAGCTTAAAACTAAATTTCCACTCGGAAGTGGCGCCGAAACGGAAGGAGCGGGTTGCGAATTATTCGGCTGCGGTGGCGATGAAGAAGGAGCGCTGACGTTACCACTAGGCGCATCGTTTACGGGTGTATGCGTTTCGAAATGTAAAAGAGTGTGGTGGCGCTGCTGGCAAGCACGACACGAAACCTTAGAAGTACAAGTTTTCGATCTATGTTTCGTGCTAAGGCAGTTAACACACGCACCGTTTTCTTTTATGAACTTAAATCTATCCTGCGGTGTTATTTTTGCGAAAGCGTGACATTTAAACATATGATCATGTGTGTTATTATTACACAACGTACATTTTTTATTTTCAGACGATACGTAAGTTTGCGGATTAGGAGCCGCGCGGGTTCTATTTATTTTAGAGTAAGAATTGGTATTATTATTTGCGGGTGATACAGCATTAGTGGTTTGACAGATACGGCACTGCATTTTAATAAATTCTATAAAGCTTTCGAATTTAGGCAATTTGGAATCATGAGCGTATGTTTCATAGGCTCGAATCGTATTCGTATCGAACTTACGTACGGCAATGTGCATCAAAATAAAATCTGTCAAATTGTCAATGCCCAAGTTCTTTAAAGAATTGACTGCGGTTACAAATTTATCCATAAATAACTGATAAGCGGCAGGTGAATTAGAAAGTTTCAAATTTAATATTTGTTCTAAATAATTAGAACCTAAAACGTCGTTATTTTGGAATCTGTCTAGTAACGCTTTGAAAATTATTTCATAGTTCCGAGCACTGGGCAAAGTACCAGAAAAAAGCGATTGTACCTTAGGCGAAAGTTTACCCATTAGGTAATATAATTTATCGGAATTCGATAGCGATGGATTGTCGTGAACAGTCTCTTTAAAGCTGGCATAAAATAACGGCCAGTTTTGAATATCACCGTCAAAAGTTAACAATTCAATAGGCGGTAGTTTGACGGAAGCCTTATTTAGTTTAGAAGATGAACAGGTAGGTGACACTTGCGATAAAACCTGTTTCACGTTACAGTAAATGTCTTCAAAGGCGTTATAAGCTTGAAAGTTAGGATTAGCGGTCGGATTACGCATAAGTAACTGCTCATTATATTCATCAATAATATCATGAAATTTTGATCGTATACTATCAATAGTAACACATGACGTAATAAAAGATTGACGTCTCTCATCCGAAAGGTGAGCTATCTTCGCTTGATCGTATATCGATTGCATACGTTGAAAAAGTGCATCACGCTTCGCTCTTATTAAAATTAATTTCGTATCTTCAACTTCACTGGTAACCTTACTGGTATGTCCAGCAGACTTTTCGTCCCGTGACATGATTGATTATCACGAAATAAATATATAAAGTAAAGTATATAGAAATTATATAAGTGATATTGAAGTATATAAACACTATTAATTGTTCACACAAATGTATGTAAAAGACTGCGTATTTATATAAACTAAATCAATTAAGTTTTAAATTTAATCGAAAAATAAAAATAAAAAAATATTAATTTGAGTCGCTAGTGTGCGATGACCCTTATTTCAATTTGTGAACGATCGAATTAATTATGAACAAAGGTTGTGAAAATAAGTAGGTAAATTAGTACGTACTTAATTACGGTTGCGGAATATGGTAAAATATACTAAATGAAAATATTAAAATATATGAAAAGACCCCAAAGTACAAAGGTGACCTTTAGAGGGCGCGCGGGAACCACGTGTGTGGTTACAAAAAACTAGACTAAATGCGGTATTTAACGGTTCAAAACTGAACATACGACTCGAATAGGACCAGATGTTTCGTACATATTAATGTCGAAAATCAAAATTTTAAATAATCGCGGAAAAGACATTCAATCGTCAAAAATGCGGTATTGGAATGCGAATGGAATGCGGGTGTAAAGAATTGGGAGGAAGCGGGATTTCGGTAGGTAACGGACGTCGACGGTGGTGGGTCTAGGAAAGGCACTTACTTGGTATAGCAGCCAGTAGCTCGTCAACACATGATAATGGCAAGCTGGCGTCGTCGCCTGCGCAGCACGCACGACCTGCGTGATCGGGCGTGAACGGCCACCAAAGTCCACAAACACGTCGATTTACACCGTCCTTTCGTCACGTATTCACTAATTAATACACGTAACACTGAAACTTATGGGCTACGCGGATGCGGTTAAATGAGTTGCGCGGGGTGACAAATTATAGCGTGTTGATGTCACCGTAGTTCACAATAGACTGTCTTTGCACTTGAATGCATCGGCCCGCGTTCGGTCAGCGAGCGGAGCGTTGTGCCTTTTTGTTAGGATATTGGCGGGTAGGAAGGAAGTAAAACTATGACGATATGATCGCGGCGGCAACAGCCTTAGCTAAAGCGTAGTTGGACATTACCATTAACGTTAACGAAGGTGGAGCAGTAGCATAATAAAAAATATTTTATTAAAGAAATCAAACAACAAAATTACCATAGAGTCCATGCTGACTTTACTGTTTTTCTTTTCTTCCATTTTTTTCTGTCTCTCTAGTTTAACAAACTCCTTTCTCTTCTGCTTTTCATCTTCTTTGTGCTTCTTAACTGCTTCTACTTCTTTCAATATGTCTTCCTTGAAGGGACACACATTGGGAACGACTAGCGCTTTAGGTCTTTTTGACTTGGGATGCTTTTTCGCCTCTCTTTTAAGCTTTTTATTATGATCTCTGACTTTTTTTTCTATTTTGTAGCGAAGTTTTGCTGGTTGCCTCTTTGATGGCTTTTCTGTAATGTTTTTTTTTATGTTTTCGTTAGGTACTCCATGGAAATATTTGTACTTAGTGGATTTAAAAACACGAGAAACAAGAACAACTGTATAAACATCTCAATTATTTGATAGCTTTCAGCGTTGCTGAAGATACATTTTCAAATAAGTATAAAGAATAAAATATTTTAATACAATTTCTGAAACGATTTAAAAATTATAACCTATAAAGACTGACTGAAGATAAATGTGGATAATAAAGAATCTGTAGTGTTGTACTTACTTAGCTTAAATTTAGCCATTATTCTTTACGTTTGGGAAATATTATTTTTTATGATATAAACCCTGAGAAAACTATTTTATGGACTCTTACACCTCAGTGCCTGCCACCCACTTTGTTTTTATCGTAACGTCAACGTCAATGTCAAAAACACGTGCTTTTAACTTTTTTTTTGTTTCATTAGAAAAGGCAAAGGCTCATAGCACCGTACAGAGGCGCGTTCCAAACCTAGGTTGCGTTCAGAACGTTTGAGCGTCGGTTGTTTGGTTGTTTTTTAACTCGCTCTAAGGTTTGGAACGACCAAGAACTTTAAATGTCAATGTCAATACAAATTCTTCATTTTCCATTTGGAATACGAATAATTTAAACTTTTCTTTATACTAAATCAAATAAAATCCATTTTTTGACGATCTACCATGATTATTTTAAAAATTAGACATAAAAACATCAAAAATACAAAATAATGTCAAATGACATTGACATTTTTTCTATAGACAAACGTCAGAGCGTTTTACAACCATCATTTTTGATGGTTGTTTGGTTGCAACGCTCTGACGTTTGGAACGGGCCGGTTGTGTCAACACTGTCAACCGAATGTCACGCTCAAATGTTTGGAACGCCCTTAGAGCGTTCGGTTGTAGTTAGGTTGCACTCGGAGTGTAGGTTTGGAACGCGCCTCTACACTCCGAGTGCAACCTAATAGGCGCATAAAATAAGCTATAATTGGACATAATTCGTAAACTGAAATTTTCTTTTTCTATGGCATAAAGTATTGTTAGTTATAGATAAAATAAAAAGAATTAAACATTTTGAAACTCCGCATCAAAGTAAAAAAAAATAAAAACTAGATTTTCAACATATTTTGATTTCAACATTACAGCATAATAAATAACTTTGTAAAAGTATCTGTGTTATGTTAAGACGCTTGCATGTCAGGTTTATAAATTAAAATTAAACTAATTGAGCAATCGGGACTTTCATTATTAAAAAAGGTTCAGGAAAATGCAGATGTTTTGGTTTATCTTACCAGAAATTATAGATAACTGCAATTCGACAATTTATTCTGGATAGTATATAATGTGTGTTAATAAATTGTTAAAAATTAAACAGATTCTCTTTGCGGATTTCTATTTTTAGAACTAAGCAACAAATAATTGTAATTTTTGGAAAACCAAAATACATAACTACTTCAAAAGTGTTTAATTTGTGCCTCCAAAATATTATTAGTACTGTAAGAAACAAATTAAACAATAAATGTCCGCGATTATTCATTAATTGATTTTTCTTAGTTAGGTACGTTTTAATATAAACGTTATTTCTTGCAAAATAAGGTCGTTATTTGTTTGTGTACCAACTTCCAACCGTGCTGTCGCGAGTCGCGAGGCCGAGTAGGTACCAATATTATCTTTATTATGCTACGGCTCCACATGAGTTAATGTTAACGTTAATGTTAATGTCCAACTACGCGCATTATATATTTTTAGTACCTACTTACTTACTGTCGTTTGTAAATTAAGGCGCCGTAGTACCTACCTACTACTAGCGCCGCCAATACATTGATTTTAAGTACTCGTAAAAGTCGTAAACCAAGTAATTATTTAAAAAACGCTAAGATCATGCCATCCTAAACTGTCTCTAATATTTTTTGAATAACTCTTCAACAGTGTCCATTCTTGTGGCCACTTTGAGCTGGATTTTAAAACTTACAGAAAGAATGAAAACTGTTGAAGAGTTATTCAAAAAAATTTAGAGACAGTTTAGGAGGGCATGATCTTAGCTTTTTTAACCGACTTCCAAAAAAGAAGGAGGTTCTATGTTCGTCTGTATATTTGTTTTTTTTTTTGTTTTTTTTTTTTGTGTATGTCCACCGATTACTCGAAGACGGCTGGACCGATTGAAATGATTCCAAGTTGGCCCCATTTTTTAAAATTTGGAAATCGGTTCAGTACTTTTCAAGTAATCTTGAAAAAAGCACGAAAATAGTATGATTTTGTGTGAATGAACTCGATGATATGCTTTGTTTATGAACTGAATAAGATAATATTTTTTTTTGTAGGAAGAGGGATATCTTAAGTGTAGGTTCTTTAACCGACTTTAAAAAGGAGGTTCTCTGTTTGTATGTTTCTCCGCGATTATCTTACGTTTGGCGGAGCTGATTTTTCTACATAATATGTAAAAAAAATATTATAATAGGTATACCTTACCTACAAGGTACCTACACTAAAAATAAAAAATAGTTTAAAAAAAACAAAAAACCGACTTCAAAAAACATTTATTATTATTATTACGAATATTATTTCTTGCTTTTTAATAGGAGCCATGATAGTCCGTTCGTTTCGGTCGGGTAACTATAGTACCTACGAATCCTATTCCGGAGGGTGACTTGCCTAGTATCCGGCCTTTTAAAGAAGTAGACGATTTTAAACACTTTATAACTTAATAAATAGTAATGCCCTCAAATAATTTTATGTGGTTGGATTAAATATCCTTGGGGATTGCCTTGATTTTTATTTTAGATTAGTCAGTTTTGTCATTAAACATTATTTTACAAAAAAGTGTTTTTTCCCAGTATACAATACAGCCGTCTTATTCGTAATTCCGGCCTTCTTGTGCTCAGCTCAGTATGTGGCCGCCACCTTTCAGGAAGCTTTTTATTAAAAAAAGTTTTGTTTTGTTTTATGAACTAAAGTAACCGACATCGCTTGAAAGATTGCTCAGCTGAAGTGGCAGGGGGCGAGAAAGGACACACAAACACACGGGGGCGAGAAGAACCGATGGCCGTTGGGGCGGAAAGGTTCTGGAATGGCTCGCGCGCACCGGACGACGCTCCGTGGGTATATAGGCCCCCGAAAAGGTGGACCGACGCGAGGGTGAAGGTCGCGGGAAGCCGCTGGATGCGGGCCAAGCAGGACCGATCGTCGTGGAGATCCTTGGGGGAGGCCTATGCCCAGCAGTGGGTGTCATGCGGCTGATATCATGATGATGATGAAAACATTAGACGAATAACTAAAAGCAATATCAATACCCCTTTTGAGCGAAGTACCTAAAATGCACGATGCCTATGATACAGCTAGCATGTAGTGTTTTGCGTAGGTGTTTTTTTAATCGTGATTATTCGTGACTCGTCATATAAAAACTCATCTGCTGTATGAACAACAGTATAATCTACAGAAATCGAGCGTTTTGCATAGTCTTTAAACACCGTTGCAAAAATAAATCGCTTTTTTCGAAATACCGAAATTAAAAATACCGGTATTTTATCCTCAAATACCGGTATCAAAATACCGAAAAAATTAACCGATATACTGATACTTGCCTACCTAGAAACTATTCTATTAAGATGTCTCCTGAACTTCTTGTGGCTCTCATTAGTGGCTGCAGCTCTAGGATGAGGTCCACGACTAAAGGCTTCGAGAGTGATAGATGCAGCATCCGGAATTTTGAATGTGTCAGCGAGTTCCCTTTGACGACACATTTGCCTTTTGCACGTGTTGAGAAAATATGAGCACGTTCAAACAAATCTAGCCATAATAACCCTAATTGAGCTATTATTAAGAAAATCTTCGCATACACTTTCTGACATACCTAATTAACGTCATAAAGATGCAAAAGTTTGAAAATTCTTGGGAAACTAAGTTAATATTGTTATAATTATAAATGAATATAAGTTTTACAGAAGTTAATATGTATTAACTTTTGTTTGATTCCTATTACGCAGATATCAGCAGCATATTCACGCCCAACTCCACGTTGAGTGTGTCACTTTTCGGTAAGGCGGCCCCTAGACGACACAATAATATTGCGCAATATTTAACCCTTTGTAGACTCGTGTGATATTTTTTTAACTCACTCTAAGGTTCGGAACGACCAAGAACTTTTAAATTTCATGGTAGTTTCTCAAAAAACAGTTTTTATTTGATTTAGATTACAGGAAAGTTTAAATTATTGGTATTCCAAATGGAAAACGAAGACTTTGTTCTATTAATCACATTTAAAGTTCTTGGTCGTTCCAAACCTTAGAGTAGCGAGTTAAAAAAATGACACACGAGTCTACAAAGGGTTAGGTTAGGTTAGGCAATATAATTGATCGTTTAGTTAGGGCCTAACTAATTTTTTATTGTAAATAGAGTACTTTAAAAGCTAAGCTGCACGGAAAAAACAACTTTTCACGCACTTCTAAATTGACAGCGTAATACGAAACGATCTTGTCCACGCTCATAATCAACTTCACTTTAACTGTTTAAGATAGCAAAATAGACCCCGTGGCCGGTATATTGGTAGAATATTTGCAGGATAGCTAGTCCACCGACCCGTCCCCCATACATGCTAGGAGACCAGTATTACTGCTAGCTCCTAGTTGATAGAACCTTCTACATATTTTTAATAGATGAAGGCAAAATCAGCTTTCATAAACAAGCACATTTAGACGGCCGAGTACTGGACATAGTACTCGATACGACAAGTATCTTGAAGTTAAAAAAAATGGGATGACATTAAACATTCTTCTATGATAATTTCCTTCTTTTGTCAGAGAGACAAAAACAGAAATCAAGCTCAATCTCAGTAAAATCACATACGTTCCACTCATAATTATGATTTGTGATCTACCCCCTATTTGCTTACTAAGTTATATAATTACTAGCTTCTCCCCGCGACTACGTCCGCGTGGACATTCGATAAAATCCTCCTGTTTAATTTCATTAAATTCTGATCAGCCGTTTTTACGTGATTAGGCGGGTTCCCACCAAGCGCGCTGCCTTGCGAGGCAGGACGTTTGCCGCACGGGCCTCGCACGAGGCTGCTCGCTTGGTGGAGACCCGCCTAATCACGTAAAAACGGCTGATCAGAATTTAATGAAATTAAACATGAGGATTTTATCGAATGTCCACGCGGACGAAGTCGCGGGCGGAAGCTAGTTTATAATATTCATAATTGTATTAGTTCCCGTTCCCGTTCCCTTTCCCGTTCCCGTTCCCGTTCCCTTTCCCGTTCCCGTTCCCGTTCCCGTTCCCGTTCCCGTCCCTGTCCCCGTCCCCTGGATGTGCATGTCCAGGTCCAATCATGTCCACCGTGTTGGACTTCAAAATAAATGTCATTTTCGCAGTCACTATCCCATGAAACCTCAAGAACGACATCCACATCGATTTCCATGTTTACTTACCCCATTTACACCTTAAGGGATGATTTTCAAAATAACAAAATCAATGTTTGCCTATTTATTTTTAGACATGCTCCTACTAATTTTAAAGTTGTAATATCTATTTTATATTCTTTATCCATCATACAAAATTTGAACCCCATTTTCACCACTTTAGGGGTTAAATCATGTCCTCCGTGTTGGACTTCAAAATAAATCTCATTTTCGCAATCACCATCCCATAAAACCTCAAGAACGACATCCATATCGATTTTTATGTTTACTCACCCATTTACCCCTAAGTGGTTAATTTTCAACATTACAAAATATATGTTTGCCTATTTATTCTTAGATGTGCTCCTACGAAGTTTAAAGTTGTAATGTCTATTTTATATTATTTTTCCATACAAAATTTGAACCCCATTTTCACCCCTTTAGGGGTCAAATCATGTCCATCGTGTTGGACTTCCAAATAAATGTCATCTTGCAATCGTCATCCCCGAAAACCCCAATAACGACATCCATATCTATTTTTGGGTATTTTTTACCCCTTTTCACCCCCATTTCATCCCTATAGGGGTTGAAATACTAACAATAACAATATACGTTGCGTTAGATTTCCATCCATAAGCCTAAATTATAAATTTAGCGATTTTTACTTTGAAAATAAAGGATTTTCTTCAATACACAACTTCATCCCCCTTTTGACCCCTTCGGGGGTAGAATTTTGAAAAACGCTGAGACCCGTATTTATTAATTTTCAATGGTCAGCCTAATCACAAAATTTGAAGATCCTAGCTTTAAAACTGAGGGACTTTCATACACACTTTGGAGCCCCGTTTCACCCCCTTGGGGGGTGAGTTTTGAAAAATCCTTTCTTAGTGCACCCCTGGACCTCATAAGGAACCTATGTGCAAAATTTCAAGTCTCTAGGTTCAGCGGTTTGGGCTGTGCGTTGATATCTCACTCAGTCAGTCAGGACTTTGAATTTTATATATATAGATGTAACACTAAAATAGTAATAAGTAACAAATACCTTGAGAACCTACAAAATATTTAACTTCTTATAATACCCTAAAACCTATACCCAGCAGTGGGTGTCATGCGGCCAATATGATGATGCTCTAAAGTGCACTATTTGACAACATAACTAATGTTTTCTTTTTATAGTTGCGAAATCGAACAGGTGCATACGCCTCAGTTTTTAACACAGATTAAATAAAAACATTACGTGACGTTTCACTTAAGACGTTCATACTAATCGATAGGCCAATAAAATATCCAAATTGTTAAGAAATTGCCACGAATTTCTTAATTTATATGAAAAATGCTCAGAGGGCCGGATAATCCGGATACTGGATAAGTCACCTTATATGACGTCAAAATGTAAGAGCAGCTCGGGTAATAATTATGTACATAAAACTTGAAGTAGTAACTTAGTAAAATTTTGTAAAATTTCCTCTAAATAGTTACTACTTTAAGTTTTACTTTAGTTTTAGTGTCACGGTCGGATCGGTCGGTACGGTAGTCGCGATAGATACCTACTCCTCACTCCCGTAACTTACTGTAAAGAAATTGTGCTTTTTTTATTTACACACAAAAAAAATTCTAGGTAGGTACCTACTTAATCGTTTCTTTTTAAACTTTGCAAGCGGTAGGTACTAGCTACGGTACGAGGTAGGTAGTTACCTACCTACCGTACTAGAATATGACATCAGTCAGACTGTAGGTAATACGACAATAATACTTAACACAGTAAAATCCAAATGTCATGTATTCGTTCGTATACATTACCTACTCGTTACCTAGGTACCTATCGATCGCCGAACTTCAGTGCCTACTTTGAAGTCGGACATTGTGCTGGCTCAGTATAAAAAAGACGCTATTCTTACAAACACTTTTACTTATCTACCTAAACTCGCTCGTACGCAACTCAAAAGACAAGACAACGCGCCAAAATGCTCCATTTTTCAACTGTATGTAATATAAGATTCCATTGATCATTTTTTTTTTTTTATTAAAATGACACAAATTGTGAATAGTGTTTCGTTACCCCCTACCGGTCTAGGTAGGTAGGTAGGTATTGATATGTCGCCGCGCGCGCGGCGGCGGCGGCGGCGCGCGGCGGCTCCCCGCGCCGGGCGGTTATCTTTGCAATGCTCCACTACTTGCTTGCGCGTATTTTCAATTTCTTAAGCGTGACATTTACATGTTTAATTTTGATGAAAACATTATTGTAGTACACAAAAACCTATTATTAAACAATAAAATCACAGTTACGATTTTGGACTACTGAGAAATACATAATTATGGAAACGTAAAACATAAATGTTTAATTTTTGGCTTAAATGTCTAAAAAGACGCATTATAGCTTAAAAAAAAACAAACATCATAGTTACCATTTTGGCTTATCTAGATATTGAGATTAGATGAATACTTTGAAAAAAAACAAGCATACGAATTTGGTTTCAGTTTAATTTTGCTATTATGTGATTGCATTTGAATGCACCTTAAAATTATACTAACGAGGTATTTGGTTACCTATTTTGCTTTTAGGAAGAAGTTAGGTAGTGTACGAAATCTCATGATTTTTATATAAAACGGTTACCACCGCGGATTTTTTACATCATATATCTAATTAATATTTGACACTTAATATCAATCCCCGATAAAATAATGAAAACAACGAGTTTACGAATTATGTCCAGATAAAGCTTCTTTTATGCGCCTATAACCACAACCTAACGCTTTAACGGCGTTCCAAACATTTGAGCGTGACGTTCGGTTGACACAACCGTGTCGTTCCAAACGTCATGCGTCAGAGCGTTGCAACCAAACAACCATCAAAATGATGGTTGTAAAACGCTCTGACGTTTGTCTATAGAAAAACTGTCAATGTCATTTGACATTATTTTGTATTTTTGATGTTTTTATGTCTAATTTTTAAAATAATCATGGTAGATCCTTTAAAAACGGATTTTATTTGATTTAGTATAAAGAAAAGTTTAAATTATTCGTATTCCAAATGGAAAATGAAGAATCTGTATTGACATTGACATTTAAAGTTCTTAGTCGTTCCAAACCTTAGAGCGAGTTAAAAAACAACCAAACAACCGACGCTCAAACGTTCTGGGGGCTTACCATCAGCAAATAAGATACCGTTCAGTTCAAAAGCAGGCCTTAAACAGGACTGCTTTCATACTAACCGTTGAGGTCATAGTACGAAAAAGTATTGGCAGTTCAATATAAGCCCTGCTATAAGAGCTCATAGTAAGGCCCCTGAACGCAACCCAGCCATGACTTCGAAGTATTTTCTGTGTCACATTGTGTTATGATTGTGATTGTGACTCACAAGTTGACTAGGGTGACGAGTCTGGCCAGCGAGTCGTGTCATCTCAAAAACGCGGCAAATTTGAAAATTTTGTAGCTGTACACACTTTAAAAACTGCGATATATCATGTTGATACTTTCATTATATATTTTTTTTGTTGGGACTTTTAATCACTTTTTAATAATATGTAGATAGCTGAATATTACAGAGATTGTACTAATGAAGCTAAAAGGATATTAAAATAAAACTACGTTTTATGTTATTATACCATATATTTATTCAGTTTCATAATCAAAATCAGAATCCAAAAATTCAATGCCCAAGTTAACATCAGAATCATCACTATCACTATCATTGTTACTAAAACTGCGAACTTAATATAACGCAAAAATGAAAAAATTATGCAGAGTCGGGTGGAAGAAACCCATATTGAAAGTATCAATGTTTTGAGACGTTTGACAGCTTGAATAATGTTGCCATCCCAAAGATTGAAAAAATATCTAATGACACGACTCGCTGGCCAGACACTCACTAAACCGCGTTCCGAATCACGCTGACAGCACTGTTAGCGCGAATCCGACCAAATAGTCCGACCGGGCGACGACGTTCAGTTCAAAAGCAGGTCTTAAACAGGGGCCTTACCATGAGCTCTTATAGCAGGACTTATATTGAACGGCCTTACTTTTTCGTACCATGATCTCAACGGTTAGTATGAAAGCAGGCCTTAAGCAGTCTTTTTAACGGCCTGCTTTTGAACTGAATGGTTTCTTATTTGCTGATGGTAAGCCCCCTGGGGCCTTACTATGAGCTCTTATAGCAGGACTTATATTGAACGGCCTTACTTTTTCGTACTATGACCTCAACGGTTAGTATGAAAGCTGGCCTTAAACAGTCCTGTTTAAGGCCTGCTTTTGAACTGAACGGTTTATTATTTGCTGATGGTAAGCCCCCTGGACGGCTTAAGGCCTGCTTTCATACTAACCGTTGAGGTCATAGTACGAAAGGTCATAGTTTCGTTTGTCAAACAGTCGATAGATGTCGCTATCGCGTGCTGAATCGCGGTATCGTGTGGATTTTACATCACAGTTTTATACATATAGTCAGAGCTGAAAATTTTCTTCAAAAAACGGATTTATAAACATTTTCAATACAGTTGCTCGAAAATATAAATTTACGATGACAGTCGAGCGTGCGGAAAGTTGATTTTACCGCACGCCGTGCGTTTTTGTTTACGGATTAGTACAGCGTGCGGAAAGTTGATTTTACCGCACGCCGGCGCCGTGCGTTTTTGTTTACGAACGTTTTTTGTAATTTTTACTAGCTTCCGCCCGCGACTTTATCCGCGTGGACAGTAGAAAAATATAGCAACCAGTTTAAAATGACCCCTTCAGTGTATGAAAGCTAGTACTACGGAGAGTTCAAGCTGTGTCCCTGGTTCCACCCACCTGAATTTGATGAAACCTAGCTTAGATTTTAAGTTTTATCTCAATCTACTAAATTGTGAAAAATCCATCAAAATTCGTTTAGCGTTTTTTTGCGTAATTCGCGCACTAATATTTAGAATTTACAGTTTTATTATAAGTATAGATTACAATTTCAGTAGTACCTATAATGTTTTCTCGCAAATGTATTGAAAAACGTAGTATGGCACACGGTTGTTAAGGTTTTTTAAAACTCGTGACGATTATAAACCCTCGCCTACGGCTCGGGCCTATAAAGCGTCAACTCGTTTTAAAAACCTCCTTACCAACCTTGTATCATAAACTACTATTCCCGGTTACCCAATGCGGTCACCTCCCTAAAATATTATTATTATTACGATAGGATATATTATAGAAACCTACTAGAACCTATTTAATATCGTACACTTTTTGTCACATTTAGCTAGAAGGCGATGATCATTAGGTTTGACTGATAAGTCTATCTCTAGTATAATAATGTACTCTATGAATTAAATTATTTAAAAATTTCTCCACGAAATGGAAAATCAGCCCGGTTTCCTCCCTAAAAAATTACAAGTCAAGACATAAGTACCTACCTACTAAAGAAACCTACTTTGTGCCTATATAATATAATACGATAATATTAATATCGTACACATTTTGTCACATTTCGCTAGATGGCCTTGATCATTAGGTCTGATCGATAACTCTATCTCTAGTATTAAATTAATAATGTACTCTATGGTCTGTGGCCTTACTGCATTTAAAGATTATGCACCAGGGGCTTTTCACTTAGTACTTGACTCACTACAAGGGAGCGCGGCCTAAGATTTTAGTTGCGGATTTATTTGATAGATGGCGCTCATTTTTCGTTTGTCAAACAGTCGAGAGATGTCGCTATCCCGTGCTGAATCGCGGTATCGTGTGTCTTTCACAGTTTTATATAGTCAAAGCTGATTAGCTATAAAGTAAATTATTTTAAATTTATTTCATGACATAGCGGTTACCTCCCAAAAAAATTACAAGTCAAGATTTATAGAAACCTAGTAGGGTACCTATATTATAATATCGTACACTTTTTGTCACATTTCGTTAGATGGCGTTGATCATTAGGTTTGACTGATAACTCTATCTCTAGTATAATAATGTACTCTATGTTATGCACTAACTGCTAACAGTGCAGTCAACACTGTTAGCAGTTAGTGCATAATCTTTAAATGCATAATCTTTAAATCATTGGCAGTCAAAGAGAATATAATCACTAAGTGCAGTGCTGTCACAGAGAAAGCAATACTATCTGTAGGTACTTGTTGTATGACTGCATTGCATAATATTAACAGTGCTGTGTTGGCGTGGTGGTGGTGGAGTTTTACATTTTATTAGAGGTTGTAGGTAGGTATGTCATTTTTTCTTTTTTTGAAATAAAATGTTTACCTTTTTATGATTTTAATATTATACATTCTGTAACTACCTAGTATAAAAACCAATATTTCATTAAAAAGTACTTAAGAGTGACACTAAGTAACAAACGTTAATTTTTACCTGTCGAGTGGCAGGAAAATTCACTAAGTAGGTATGCATTGGAGTAAGCGGTGAACTTTTACCTACCGAGTTCAACAAAATAGTTTTAGATTTAGTGATTTTTGCTTCTTGGAATTCCGTAAAGTACTTAATGCACTGGATATGATGACTTTTTCCCGGTACAGTCGTTAGTATTATGCACTTAGTGTATTCTTTTCTATATCGTGTACTTAGTGAGTTTTTCTTGTCACCCCCATTGATTAAACAAAGTTTAGATGCGTTATGCGCCAACATCATGCAATTTAAAACAGCGACAGGTACTGCAGATCAATGATATTATAATGTAGATACACACATTGACATATTACGTCAAGAGAGGGACAAAAATGAACGCCACCATACGGAATCCCTGTCGTTAGAAAGAGATAAACAGACATCATAACTTTCGTCTGATACGCTGCATGCTCATTGGCGCGATCATATGAGTGACAGTCACAATGACAGTAATAGGGGCGATGGGCAAAAGTGGTATATGGTATTAGGTTTTTTGTTTTTCGTTTCGATTAAAATAATAAAACAAAAGTTCTGTAAACGCTTGCTGCGTTTTATTTACAAAATGTTAATAAAATAATAATTAAACTAAAGATCCTCAAATAATAATAATAATAAGATAAATCCAAAAATATTGTCCTCACGCCATTGACACCTAATTACATTTAGCCACTTTTCTTTCATCAATCCGTCTTTAGGTAATCTAAAATGAAAATAAATACCTACTTTAACTTGATATTCATTTAAAATCCTTAAATTATTGAAATCCTTTTCTATTTACAACTTATTAACTCGTAAAGGACTTACAATATCGAAAATAATCCATCATAAATGTTGTAGGGCATTTAATCCTGCATAGAATTAGACCAGATTCATATTATTTGGACAACACAACCCGTTCTTATGCTAATGCACATCAAAGATTTTTACATTTTTTAAGCATTACATTTTAAGCCTTTTACATTTTTATGAAAAAAATAATAGTTTTAACTACTATCTGGTCTCTAGTCTTATTCTACGCAAGATTAAATGCCCTACAACTTTTATGAAGGACGGTTTTCAATATTTTTAAGTCATTTACGAGATTATAACCGAAAAACCGGAAAAAAAATTTTTTGGTACATTTTTACCCCCATCACTTAATCACAACTCCGCCGGGGGAAAACCTAGGATAGTCATATTTGGCAACAAATGAAGCTATTAAAGCAATAAAACCTTTTGAAGGAATTAAATCTGATTTCAATTCATAAGAGTGTAAAATAATTGCAAATAAACCGGTTTTGTATTAGATTATGGTTTAAAACCACGACTATGTTTTCAGCACATTAATGAAATACAAATACGTGGTCGTAAGCATAAAACAATTTCTGGTTTAAAACCAGTTTTAATTGCGACTATAATCCCTGGTACAAAATAACCCCATCTCCCCTAGCATGTCCTTCCGCATGCGCGATACGTGCTCGTGCTCTCCTTCACTCTCATGCGCAAAACAGAGAACATCTCACTCTTTGTAAAAAAATGGCCGATTAGAGTAATACAAAATACGATAATACATTTTACGGTTAAATATGGTTAAATACAGTACTTACGTGTGAAATGAAACATTTTTCCGATCTCTGACTGTTGCTGTATAATTTGCACATCGTTTATAGACGCAGGAAGGCATTTTTGATCAGAATGTCACGGTTTATTAGTGTCTGACTGACGAGAGTGGTGTGTGTTTACGTGTCACGAGCCTGTGCCTGACTAATTGAAAGTCGGGCAATTACCTTACTTTCGTCTTGCCATTGTGGAGTGCTGGTAACGTATCTAAACTTTGTTTAATCAATGGTCACCCCACGATGTGTTTGCTGAATGAAGTTTCTCCACTGCCAGCACCCACCCAGGTAAGTGTACCTGGGAAGAAATTAGAAGAAATAGAAAGAAATTAATTAATAATTTTGTTAGATATTCATATTTAGGTAGGTACCTACCCAAGTACGTACCTACTTAATTTTTAGTCAATGTTAGAGTAATTATAGGTAATGTCTAGGTAGGTATGATGTTAGCACTTATTTAGTACCGACCTAGTACCTACTTTTTTATTTAATATGATTAAATGATTAATGATTATGATTAAATCAATTTATTTCATCGCAATAGGTACCTACTCTTAGTTAACTAGGATGTTGATAACAGCAATATGATAATATGACCTGCATTGTGAGTGACTGGTGCCCGATATATAAGAACCTGTGCCACAGGTCATAAATATAACTGTCGGTTATTCATTCACAGTGCATTTCTTGAATGAACCTCCTTGCGAGGTCAAAGAAGGTGTCTTGTCTATATCCAATCGGGGCGTCGTCGTCGTCGCTATGGCCGTAGCCATATGACGCGCTTTGTTCAGGCAGCAGCTGCTCAAGTCGCAAAACGGTCGTTTGTACCTGAACAGGTAATAACAGAAGCAACAGGTCATTTCTCCGGCGCGGGGAGCACCGCTGCCGGCCCCCAGCCGATTGCAGGCAGCAGGGCTGCGGGGCTGCGTGCCGTTCGGCTCGGCCCGTCAGTCAGTCGCGTTTTGCTCACCGCGCAGCACACTCGTTACTACCGCGCACCCTCCTTACGTCACACGAGACTTTCCCGCGAGTGATAACATCGTAGCGTCAAGTAATGAGCGCGAACGCACGCATCGATAGTTCTCTCATCAGTAGCCAGTTGTGACAGTGCAAATGTCTCCCAGTTTGGAAGGGATCATGTTCAACAGGAACGCAAACCTGTCCGCGCGCCGCCCTTTGTTGGCGGAACCGCAAAAGCCTCTAGTGGTACCGCCGCGTGCGCCGCCCCGAGATGCGAACTATAAATTTAATCGGCCCCTACCAGCTCCCAGGAACCTTCCTCCGAGCGAATACCGGCCAGATTACTGGAAACCGTCGAACGTCGAACTCGAAAGACGATTGCAGGAGGCACGAGCCCGTGAGAAAGTTGGCTACTTTCAAGACAAAGTAGCACCGCCTGAGCTGAGCTTGGACCGAAGAGAAGCTGAACTAGTTTTTAGGTTTGACCCTCACGCTTCGGCGGAGTATTTATCGAATCAGTACCGTGCTCCTGCTGTGCATTATGCGAAAGCACCGACGCCAGCAAACGGGATATCTAACCGTCTCCCGGACCGAGACGGGCCCTTTGTGTTTGGCGTCCACAGCCCCAGTCAGTTCCCCAAACGACGAGATGAGGACGATTACGATTACTCGGAAGTAGCAGAAGAAACTGGCAGGACTGTGATACGAGACGATGTCTCGGAAGACTTAAATTGCTGTGATAAAGTGAACGAGTGGACTGTACGTGATAAGAAATCGAGAAGAACTTTGAATAGGATGTTTCAAATTAAAGATAGAAGAAAGGTGAAAGGTGGCAAGAAGGATAAGATAAAGTGTGTGTTGGTGGGTGACGGGGCAGTGGGCAAAAGCTCCTTGATCGCAGCTTACGCGCAGGACACCTTCCGGGAGGAGTACGTACCCACCGCACATGATACATTTAACGGTAAGATAATATACCTAGCTAGATCGTTATACTTTTACTTTACAATTGGGAGAAGAATATTTGACAACAATATCCTAACAAAACAGGAAATTTACTTGAACTAACTAACAAAACAGAAAACTTATTAGATGTAATCGCTTCTAAATTTGGTTGTAGACACTGACCAAAACAAAAGAGACACAATCGCAGCACATTGAGTGTTGTGTGATGTCATTTGTGATGTAGACTCACTTCCATTAAAAATAAACATTACTTTACAAAAAGTTCCTATACTGAACTAACATAACTAATGAGAACGAACTAATGAGAAGCATGGTTATGTTTAGACTGCTAGCATACAACTACATTAAGCAAAAGTACATACACGACAATTTGTCAAAATGAGTTTTTTTATCGTTTCATGGCTGACTCTGATTAGCTGATTTGCTTGATAATTAACGTGATTGCGACAACTATCGTCATTACGATTGTTATCAGGTACTGGCAGGCAGTAAATGAATTTTGCCATTAGCTAGGCGCCATGCTGATCTGAGAAAAAACCTCAACACTAAATAATCACGTAATTTTTTAAGACTTCTAAAAGTAAAAAAAGTTTTTGAGACTAGGTAATTAAAATACAAAGTAGGCAGATCCTTCTTAAAAGGTAGGTACTTTAAGTAATGACGAAAGTGACTCCAAGAGCAAGCTTTCTCATTAAAGTTCTCGAGTGAGAATGTTTTTTTAAGTGTAAAGGGTAAAATGTCGTTATGGTCCTTCGAGCCACTCTCATTACCGGTTGCGATAATCACACACATAAATACTTTGAATGTAAAATGTCCCACAGCAGGAGTCAACGACACGTCCCAGACATTTCTTTCGCCTTATCAACAAAAGAAACTTGTTTTAAACACACTTGGTGGTTGATTCTGGTTTAAAATTTCTGTTACGCTTTCTCATTTCTTTATTACGAATCATATGTTTATGTTTATGTATTGGAAGAGCTGGGTCAATCAAAACTTCTTGTTCGAAAAGTTTAAGGTCAAGTTACTTACATAAGATACATTTAATATCATTGCATAAGATAAAATCAATAGCCAATATCGAGGACAATTTCGGGAGTAGGCTTGAATTTGAGAGGTGAAGGAAGAAATACAAGGGTACTTGAGCGAAATTGAAGTCTTATCCTACTTCGCGTTACTATAAATTTATGTAAGAACTAGGTACTATAAGTAACTAAAACAAGATAGATAGATACTTTTAAGTCTATTTGAATAATAAAAAAGAAATCAAAATAATGCCGAGGGCACAGAATCCGAAGGGCTACGTATAGTTACGTTGTCTGTCATTTGTCATTGAAGTTATCGCGATTGCAAGGCGTGTTGTCGCATTGATGCTATCTGATTGATAATGTCATACATTGGTACATAATGTGTATTTTGTAAGGACTGACAATTATTTCACCTATTAATTGTGCATTTTCCATTCCGAACAATACCACTTATAATACACATGTATTCTGTGGGAATACGAAGTTATCCAGAGTTACAAACTCGAATTACACTTAAATTTAACAGATGACTATGTAAAAACCAAAATTCAAACCAATAGGTTAAAAAATCGTTAATAGAGTTTTTAAAGATTTTAGTTGACCTTGGGAGAATAAGGTTACGAATTTACGATATCAACTTCCCGACTGCGGACTGAGCTAGGTACTATTTTTCCAACGCTGTTGTGAATTGTGATATTACCTGTGATATTACTATTCTTCTCACGTAGGTACCTACCGTACCGTAGGTACGGTCGACGGCACGTTGGGCTTCCACAACCTGTCAAATTTCTTCAATCATTTTTATACTTTAAGTCGAGCTGTATAAGGTTCAAAATTCATTGTACGTTTTTGACAGTTTTGTATAGCTTGATATGCTGCTGACTGTACGTTAAATAAGAATGTTAGAAAAAATCTTGTTCGTGTGGGGTCATAGCACTTATTTAACATGGACCCTATGCCATGCCCAAAGAAAGCTAGGTAATTAATGTTAATGATTATTTTGATACCTTGAAAAGAATCTCAAATGTGCATTTTACATTCGTGTTGCGCTTAGGCAGTATTAAACCGTAGAAAAAAGCATTGAAAATATCAACATTAAGAATAAAAGATTAATGAAGGAAGATGTAAGAAAAGCAAAGACCTATGTTGTATAGAAAGTCATTTTAACATCTTTACTTTTGAAAACTTCGAAGAAAGGCGAAAACGTAGGACAAAAACAATGGAATGGACGGCGCCATAACATAACCATAAAATAAAATAATAAAAATACATTCAGAGAGACTTCATTGGATACCGATGAACAGAACAGAACTTTTTGTTAACTTCCAATACGCTAAGAAACCCACAAAAGACAATCCCTTTAACGGTACTTAGGTACTCCTACTTATTTGTGAAGCCACAAAAATAGCGAAAGTGCGGCGTCTTACCTCGCCCTTGAATAACATATCCCTTCGTCTAGGAAAAACTTTAAAAATAACATAATTGCAGAACTTCCTGAGGGTCAATCAACACTTATGAATAGGCAAGTAACCTAGCTTTTAGACATAAGTACGTAGTTTAGTTATTGTTTCAATTTGTATCCATTACTAGGTACTTAGTGAGTTTACTATTTATTGTGTCTAGTTACCTACCTGTACCTACTTAGTGAGTTTTTTATCACTATTTGCTTAATAAACAAAGGTTCCTTACGTTTATTAATTTTATTCTATTTCAAATCTTCCTTCCTCTTAAATAGTAGTAGGTAGTATAGTAGCTAGCATAAGCTAGAGTTTGGTCAACGAAAGATGAGACTCGACTCGGTTGGAAATGAAACTAATTTTGCGGTGACCTGACTCTTAGTCGTCACATAATAATATGTAATAGTACTTTATGTACAGTCGTACCTAGTCTAACAATATTACTTTTCCTCTTTGAGTCTAACTAAGCTAACGCACAATATTACATGGTAGGTAATATTATGTTCCATCTTATATTCTACAGTTAATGTTAGGTCCTCAGATGCTAGCTCACAATGCGTTCATTCTTATCCGACTTTATTACACGATTTGTGACAATACATTGCAAATCTTAGAATAATAAATTGATGAATGCTTTTCTTGGCAACCTACCTAACTTAAATGCTTCTCTTTTCAACCACAACATATTATAGTTTGTTACTTATCAATATTTGTTGAGTCACATGTTTTCGAGTTCGCGCAAATCCAAAAATAGAAGGGATGTCATATTTTGTTCAATGTAAAGTTGTGAAACTACCTACCTACCTATCTTTAATACGTTTATTTATGAACGCAGCCATATAAAGTTAAACATGTCACGTAGTGCTCACAATAATACGTCATAAAGTAGCTTCGTTAATGACTGTCTTGTCTATACGCGTAAGTTAACTTGATGATTACCTAGAAACCGTTGAATGGCCGGCGCGTTAGCGTGAAAGCCTCAGGACTTTCGACGTTAGTACTATTATATATTCTGTGCTTTCGCCGCGGCCAGGCATTTGCATGCAAACAAACTTTGTATTAATGTTTCCATAACTAAGGAAAAGTAACAAAAGTATGGCCATTCAGACACATTCGGTCTAATGAAGAACATATCAATTTATTCTTGTATCTAAGTAAATCAAAAGTAGAATGCGTGAGAAAATCAACTGTTTATTTTCTATTGAGTTTTTTTCTCGTGATATACCTACCTATTCACTTGAAGTTAGCGCGCAGCAGCACCCGCCGAAAACGCTCTATACAAAACGGTCAACATTGGTGACGTCACTTATGCTACGACTATTATGTATTCTGTGGCCACGTTTGTATGGAGTTAGCTAGGAATTTTCAAATATCTCTCTAAATATTGCGTTTAAGTACATGTCGAAGTAGACCTATGGGTTTCCCAAGTATTTCTTGCCGATATCAGTTATTCTTGAGTGTGGGTATATTTTTCTAAAATAAACTCGCAGACGTTTCCTCTAATCCCATTTTATTACAATTTCACAATTAAAGTTGACTGTTAACTACAGCACGGTCAGGATGAAGACTGATTAGAGAAACGCAGTGAGTTCTGTTCTGAGGCCTTTCACGATTCTCCATGAATGAATCACAACACAACTCGCAATAATCAACAATCTCCATTTTCCAATATTATAACCTCCATCTTTCTACACCGCACTCACCGAATCGCTATACGAGGAAGACGACCCATCCACAGACCACACTTCAACGCTTAACATTTCTCCAACCAGCCAGTCAACCATTACCATAATCAAAGGAGTTTAACATAAGGTTTAGTCGTATTCAGCCTGCACCGATTCTGTTCCGATTAGGTAGTCACCTTACGCTTTCGCTCCGACATACATATGTCATACAAAATATTATTTCTTATTTGATAGGTATTCTATCCGACTGTTTAGTGCATTATATCCGAAAATAATAAAAAAAACACAGGTGTGCAAGAATATGACTGAAAAAAAAATTCCCAGAATTTTCATTTATCCAGTTAGATTACCTACCTAATAAATCAAGATTTATTGAAGCATAAGTAAGTATTACTTATTTGGATTTGTATATGTTACTTTTTCATCTACTCTACCGTGAGCTGTGAGTTCCTTACGTAATCCCTATAGTTTTTATCCGAGTGGAAACTGAACGCGCCATTACACAAACACAACCTTTTTATTGAAATTTAACGTCATTGGTTGGCATAAAAGTTCACCCGCGTTCAACGGCGAACAATACACGCAGTAAACAAAACGTCCGATAAAACTACTCCCGTTTTCTTTTATTGAAACATTGCAACAGTGTCCTATATTCTGTCGGAAAGTTTGGAACGGGAGTGTCTTGCGCAATTTGAACGGGTCGCGAAAAAACAAACAGTCATGTTTACATCATGACTCATGAGTGTATAATTCAGTAATAAACAACTGAATATAGTAGATAGGGACCATCAAACTGAACAACTTTTACTATGGGACCAACTCTTCAAAAAAACGGCCGTTTCATACATTTTCATATTTTCTTTTTTTTTATGAAACAGCTAAGTAATTTTTTTTTTGCGATTAATTTAAGTTATATAACTTCGGTGTATAACTTCTTAAAGGCGATCCTACGTTAAAAACATTCTACACTACAAATTATATTATTTTTTATGCAGTTTTTATCTATAAAAGAACTTGAGAGAGATAAAATAATATTGCACCACTTATAAAAAATCGAAAGTTTTAGGTAATTTTATCCGTTTCCGAGCATGATGTCTACTAAAACTTTTATTCTAAGATAAGATAAGAGGAAAAACTTATGAAATTTCTTAAGAAAATAAAATTTTGAAGCAGACATTTAGTTTTAATTTAAAAATGAACAAGACAGTATGAACAATAATTCATCTGGAAGAGGAAAAAATTAAGGAATACGTTTTTAATGCATTTCGCGACCTATTTAATATTTTCAATAAGTATAAGTAATAGTTGTAGGATACAAACTTATTATATTATTTTTATTAGGTAAACAAGTATATTATTATTTATCTTGATTAAAATTACTTAAGTGACTGGGTAGGTAGGTACCTATTTAGGTAGGTATTTACTTGTAATTATGTCATTCAAAAGCACTTATAATAATTGCAAGATTTTGTAATTTTAGACTACAGGTCAAGGTGGTTTTTAAATGTGAGATTCAGGAGATATGCGGCCAAATACATAAACGTTAACACTTTTTTTATCTAATAAAAGCAAAGTCGAATTTGTACTTATTTTTCTTCTGGCTTTGTTTATTAAAAAGTTGCAATTCTAATTTAGGTAAGGAAAGTTGTCGTTAATTTCATCATCTTTTTTTTCATAATTATGACACAAAAGTTTATAAAATATTTTCCCATACCTACTAGCCAGATGTATAGGCAGCTGCCTCAACTCTTTGTGCCCTACGAAAAATAAAAAAAGCTAAAACCTCCGAGCCATTACCTTTCAGAAAGGCGCCCGATGCCTTCGGGATCTACCTACCTTGGCGTTTTTTATAGATCTCCGTCTGAGACCATTATGGCCGGGGCCGGCGCATTTGATACAAGCGTGATGTTCTTTAGAAAAAGAAAAGGATGCACGAATTTAAAGTACTGTATTAAATTTGGAATGTTAATTGCAGTCGTGTATCGCTTATACACGTTACATCTGTGAGAAGCATACTAAATACACATTGGGATAATAAAAACTTAGTTATGGGAGATCAAAATCAAAATCAAAAAAATCATTTATTCAGTCTAGGCTGTTACAAGCACTTGTGAATGTCAAAGAAGCTACGCCATCGGTTCGCAAACCCTGAGCGGGAGACCTTGTAACGAGAAGAACCGGCAAGAAACTCGTCAAGGGCTGCTTTTTTCTCCCTGTATATTTCATACAGAGTCGTCAACATTGAAAAATGAGCTCCACATTTAAAGTGAGGTCATTTTCCATCACAATAATTAGCAAAAGTTTGTACACAATGGGTAGGTAGGTTGAAATTAAATACCTACTACATATCGGATAGGTAATTGTGAGAGTAAATAACTTTCAACTAGTTGAGAAATCAGTTAATCACTTTGTCTGCTACTCGAAAGTGCACCTAAGTAGGCAAAATTTACCAAAAAACACTTGATACAAAACATAAAAAATAACAATAAAAAAACGCAATTCTTACAATTCAATATGCGTTAAGATAGGTACTCAGAAGCAGACCCATTCCCACTGGCAGCACCCGTTCACGAGCATGACGCGTGGATGTTGTATGTTATAGTATGGCAGTCGATGAAGAATATGGACCCCTGTTTCAAAATGCAAAATGATTGATGACAATAAATTCGATACTATATCGTCGGCAATAATGGCACATAATAAAATATTTCGTGAAATTACGACCATCGGTTTGGCAACAGTGAATAATGGTGAGGTATGCGGCCATGATGTAACACAGGTTAACGAAATAGATGTAATCTACGTTGCGTTCGTGGCTTGGCTTACTTTTATACTGGCGTGGCTGGCAGTCAGTGCCGATAATGCGGAACTTCAAAAAATTCACGATAGTTTTGAATATTCAAGAATTTTGTGGACATAATATTATAGCTTCTCTGCATAAAATATCAATGCCCTCTATAAAAGACTGGTCATAATTCAGTTGCAGTCTTCACTTCATCAGCCATTTTTGATGACCCCACTGCTGGGGCACAGGGCCTAGCTTATGGGTGGTAATGAGGATGGGCCATAACCTACCACGCGGGCCCAATGCGGATTGGTGGGTTATAACGTCTGCAAATGCAGCCGGGACCAACGGCTTAACGTGCCTTCCGAAGCACGGAGGAGCTCGAGATAATAAATTTTTGGTCACCCATCCCATGACCGACCCTTGCGAACGTTGCTTAACTACCGCAATCGCTGGGCCAGGCGCTAAACCACCGAGCTCCACAGTTGCAGTCATTTGGTGTAAATTCAGTTGTAGGTTAGTCCGCATGCGTTGCAGACGCTATTCATGAGGATAATGAGATTAATGAGTCCGACGAAATGCTTACTGAATTTCCTGTCCAGTCTGTACTGCGCAGCATTACGAGGACGAAAGCGATTTTGACTGAAAACCTTTTGTTAGTCTGTCAAAAACCACTTTTAGTTATGTACCTATACGCAATTTTGTCGGGTCTGTCATGCTACGCCTATGGTCCTTCGAACTGCGTCTGCTCTGCTACAGGATTGGTGTGCAGAAATGAGGAATGGTAGATTATAAATGTATGTTGCTCAATTAGCTATAAACGCTTACTTTACGGCTTACGGCTAATATTGGGTTAGCGCCTTAGCGCGAATTTTGAACTCAAAACTGCGATTTTCCTCTAAGAAACATGAGAAAGTAGTAAATGTCTACCTATAGCATTTTGCTGATATAATAACATCTCGTTGTGTAGTCTAGCAAACTAAATTGCGGACTTTCACACGTCGGTCGTCTAAATAATTACTGAGCATTTCTTTCGAAGAGAGAAAGGTGGAGACGCATCGTTGATCAGTAAATAAATATTCTGGATAAGCTTAGATATACTTAGCTTAGTAGCAGGCCATACGAATGCATGGCACGAGCCTAAATGAACACAAAAAATAACTCTTTCCCTTGGTGTCCATGGAAGACCATCGTCGAGGAGTCATAATGGCTTCTCGACAGATGCTGAATGGATGATGGCTAAAATGGTTTAGGCCACTTTTTTTAATACAATTTTTATTCTGCTGCCACAGGCAATAGTTATAGCAATAGATTATAGAATATTTATTAGTAATTCCTCAATCAATATTTTCTCTATTTCTAATTTACAAAATCCCATCCGATTTTAATTTCAATTGACAGTGTAAATAATCAGTGGTCTTAAAATATCGTTTGATAATGAATCATTACTTAGATAGTTATTTGAGTAATAATGACGGAAAAGGAAAATTGGGTTTCATGAAAAACTTTCAAGTTTATTAAATTTTCTCATCAATCTAAATGAGATTTAATTTTATAACTTGTCGATAGTGTATAATTGCTCTAATAAGTTTATAACAAAATACACATGGAAATAGATACTTCACATAGGTACCTAGGTTTTCTAAAATCTTTTCAAATGCATCGATTCATTCAATAAGCTAGTTTCTCACGGCCCACCAACACGAAATAATTCAGTTAAGTATTCTATTGCATAATAAAAAAGCATGCGGGCCTGTCTGTCTGTCTATCATGCACCGTTATCAATGTATACAAACGTATTTATAACGCAACGTGTTTTATAAATACGCTTAATTATAATTTCCATAGAAAAAAATCTGGTTTTGACAACACATCTTTTAAATACTTGCATTGGTGCACAGTATGGGACTTTTTTATCGATGTAATCGTGAAATTGATGGGGGAAAGTTGGATATTTTTAACATTAAAAATATTATGACATCTTTACTGTAATGTGTATTTAGGTATATTTATAGTCACTTTTTAGATACATACAATACAGATAACCATCAATAAGACGAAGTATGACGTCTTTCCCTAATAAATATAAAGTAAATAATGGGTTTTTAAATACTTATGTTACAAAATGGTTTCAAAGTTAACCTGGATTAAACTGGCTGAAAAATCGAGCTGCGCGGCCGTTTTCATTATTGGGCATTTGTGTAGGGTAAAACCGGGATAGATGCCCTACTTTTTGAAATGGCTTCCTAATTTAAAAAATATTTATTAATATGAATAATTTCTTTGAAAGTAGGTTGGCTTAATCATTTATGTTGAATCATAATTATTTATTTTTGATCTATCAATTACAGATTTTGGAGAATTTAACTTTTCGTGGAACCCTTTTTTTGAGGATAGATGCCTAACCCTATGGATAGTTGCCCCACCATGAAAATACTAAGAAGGATAGATGCCCTTAGTGCGGGATAGTAAAAACGAATACCCAACCAAATTTTATGAAGTCGTTCTACTCCTAAAACAGCAATATAAACGTAAATACATAAAAATAGAACAGAACAATTAAAATAATTTAAAAATATTCACTGACACCATATATGCTTATATCTGGTGTATGGGGGGGTAGATGCTCCTAAGGGCACCTATTCCTTGAAGCTACAATGAGTAAAGAGTCCAAATATAAATATATGTAAATGCATAAAAAATATAACAAAACAGAAAAAAATATTATAAATATACACTGACACCCTATATGGGCATATATGGTGTATGAAGGGATAGGGGCACGTATACCTCGAAAAATCAGGGCCACTATCCTTTGTGACAGGGATAGATGCCCAAGTAGTTTTTAAATAAATTAAAAACAAAAGAGCAATTATTTACACCCAGGTGCACACTTAATGAACCAGTACATTGACGTAATAAAAAATATAACGGAATTTATTACTACTTATAAAGTTATACAACGGCAAATACTAACATTTCAAAAATTTACGTTTTTGTGAAGTTCGTCGCGGAGTTGGTTGCACACATGAGCGAAACGCGTCCACGCCGTACAACAGCCCGTGGACAATTAGGTGCGGGATGACTGCGGCTCCTACTTATACTATTAATTCTTAGTTGCGAGTTTGGGAAGTAAAAGTTTTTGAAAATGGGGCACCTATCCCACTGCGGCATCTATCCCGGTTTTACCCTACACTGCTGGCACAGTTACACTTAAAAAAATCAAAAGAAAAAAAATTTAACCATAATAGATTCCATTTCGCATATTTCGGAGTTTTAGATAAACATTCTGTGGTTTCACTCTTACGTAAGTACTTATATATTCTTTTCTCTAGTAGTAGACTGTTTACAAAAGAAACCAATTTTTTTAACTAGGTAGGTAATTCATTATGGATTTTTTTCTTTGCTGTGTTTCGTTCAATAATCATACTTAGATTTTTGTTATTCATTTGTAACTCTGATGAAAGCATTGGTCCAATGGTTTCGTTAATTTTCCGTTGGAACTAATCTAACGTATTCTATTTGAGTGTCCGATCGTTACTCGGTCGAGGACTCGAGGCTCGGCGAAACCCGTTTTCGACCACGTGCCTCTAGAGATGGAATCGTGACTTCCATGTTGTTTGTTGTCCAATGCTGTTACATCGTTGGGGATTGTACACTCAAGTCAAATTATCAAGTAAAGTGTTTTTTAAACATATTCTTCGTACATTTATTTATGCCACAAGGGTTAAAGGCACCTTTCTAAAGCTAGTGTGACTGTGACTACTTTAGCAAAGGGGTGTGTTGAGTTAGGTACGGTCGGTTGATATTGTAGTGCCTCTCACTGACGGGTAATATTTGACTGGGTAATAAAAATTTGACTGAGACCTGTCGAGTAAGTACTAAGTGTACTAACTTATACAAATAAAATAAAAAATTGTCGCAAACAATGTGTCTCCGACACAATACATTGTAATACAGTAGTCCAGTTAATACAGTGCAATTTTTTGATATTTTTTTGGGAATGTAAAACTAAGTTTTTAGAAGTATTTTGACTATTGGCGTCGGTGCAATAATAGTAGATTATGCAACAAGTGAAAAAAGAGGGAATTTAGTTCGAGGGACTAAGTTGGATCCCGAGAGCAGCGAAGGATTCTAGAGTTGAATCCCGAGCGTAGCGAGGGATTCAAAAGTAGAATCCTGAGCGAAGCGAGGGATACAAAGGACCGAGATGAAATTTTTTTTTCACGAGTTGAGTACTCTACTTTTTACCATTGACTGCGAGAAAAAAAAATATCAGTACCTATAGTACTTATAGTTGTCCATTAGCCATTTTCGATGTCCCCACTGTGGGGCACAGGCCTTCCTTATGGGTGGTAAGGAGGACGGGCCATAACCCACCACGCGGGCCCAATGCGGATTGGTGGGTGTTAACGACTGCAAATGCAGCCGGGACCAACAGCTTAACGTGCCTTCTGAAGCACGGAGGAGCTCGAGATAATACATTTTTGGTCACCCATCCCATGACCGACCCTTGCGAACGTTGCTTAACTTCCGCAATCGCTGGGCCAGGCGCTAAACCACTATGCCACCGAGCTAACTAAGAGGGAAACTACATGATCAGTCTTTCATCAGTCCACTTCATCAGTTTGTATATATATATAATATAGACTTTGAATTTTTACAGACTGAAGATCGTACCAGACTGATATAATGGACTGATGCAAGACTGAACAACTAATCTCCCTCAAATATATAAAATCTATATAAAAGGCTTCCTAATTTAAAAAATATTTATTAATATGAATAATTTCTTTGAAAGTAGGTTGGCTTAATCATTTATGTTGAATCATAATTATTTATTTTTGATCTATCAATTACAGATTTTGGAGAATTTAACTTTTCGTGGAACCCTTTTTTTGAGGATAGATGCCTAACCCTATGGATAGTTGCCCCACCATGAAAATACTAAGAAGGATAGATGCCCTTAGTGCGGGATAGTAAAAACGAATACCCAACCAAATTTTATGAAGTCGTTCTACTCCTAAAACAGCAATATAAACGTAAATACATAAAAATAGAACAGAACAATTAAAATAATTTAAAAATATTCACTGACACCATATATGCTTATATCTGGTGTATGGGGGGGTAGATGCTCCTAAGGGCACCTATTCCTTGAAGCTACAATGAGTAAAGAGTCCAAATATAAATATATGTAAATGCATAAAAAATATAACAAAACAGAAAAAAATATTATAAATATACACTGACACCCTATATGGGCATATATGGTGTATGAAGGGATAGGGGCACGTATACCTCGAAAAATCAGGGCCACTATCCTTTGTGACAGGGATAGATGCCCAAGTAGTTTTTAAATAAATTAAAAACAAAAGAGCAATTATTTACACCCAGGTGCACACTTAATGAACCAGTACATTGACGTAATAAAAAATATAACGGAATTTATTACTACTTATAAAGTTATACAACGGCAAATACTAACATTTCAAAAATTTACGTTTTTGTGAAGTTCGTCGCGGAGTTGGTTGCACACATGAGCGAAACGCGTCCACGCCGTACAACAGCCCGTGGACAATTAGGTGCGGGATGACTGCGGCTCCTACTTATACTATTAATTCTTAGTTGCGAGTTTGGGAAGTAAAAGTTTTTGAAAATGGGGCACCTATCCCACTGCGGCATCTATCCCGGTTTTACCCTACACTGCTGGCACAGTTACACTTAAAAAAATCAAAAGAAAAAAAATTTAACCATAATAGATTCCATTTCGCATATTTCGGAGTTTTAGATAAACATTCTGTGGTTTCACTCTTACGTAAGTACTTATATATTCTTTTCTCTAGTAGTAGACTGTTTACAAAAGAAACCAATTTTTTTAACTAGGTAGGTAATTCATTATGGATTTTTTTCTTTGCTGTGTTTCGTTCAATAATCATACTTAGATTTTTGTTATTCATTTGTAACTCTGATGAAAGCATTGGTCCAATGGTTTCGTTAATTTTCCGTTGGAACTAATCTAACGTATTCTATTTGAGTGTCCGATCGTTACTCGGTCGAGGACTCGAGGCTCGGCGAAACCCGTTTTCGACCACGTGCCTCTAGAGATGGAATCGTGACTTCCATGTTGTTTGTTGTCCAATGCTGTTACATCGTTGGGGATTGTACACTCAAGTCAAATTATCAAGTAAAGTGTTTTTTAAACATATTCTTCGTACATTTATTTATGCCACAAGGGTTAAAGGCACCTTTCTAAAGCTAGTGTGACTGTGACTACTTTAGCAAAGGGGTGTGTTGAGTTAGGTACGGTCGGTTGATATTGTAGTGCCTCTCACTGACGGGTAATATTTGACTGGGTAATAAAAATTTGACTGAGACCTGTCGAGTAAGTACTAAGTGTACTAACTTATACAAATAAAATAAAAAATTGTCGCAAACAATGTGTCTCCGACACAATACATTGTAATACAGTAGTCCAGTTAATACAGTGCAATTTTTTGATATTTTTTTGGGAATGTAAAACTAAGTTTTTAGAAGTATTTTGACTATTGGCGTCGGTGCAATAATAGTAGATTATGCAACAAGTGAAAAAAGAGGGAATTTAGTTCGAGGGACTAAGTTGGATCCCGAGAGCAGCGAAGGATTCTAGAGTTGAATCCCGAGCGTAGCGAGGGATTCAAAAGTAGAATCCTGAGCGAAGCGAGGGATACAAAGGACCGAGATGAAATTTTTTTTTCACGAGTTGAGTACTCTACTTTTTACCATTGACTGCGAGAAAAAAAAATATCAGTACCTATAGTACTTATAGTTGTCCATTAGCCATTTTCGATGTCCCCACTGTGGGGCACAGGCCTTCCTTATGGGTGGTAAGGAGGACGGGCCATAACCCACCACGCGGGCCCAATGCGGATTGGTGGGTGTTAACGACTGCAAATGCAGCCGGGACCAACAGCTTAACGTGCCTTCTGAAGCACGGAGGAGCTCGAGATAATACATTTTTGGTCACCCATCCCATGACCGACCCTTGCGAACGTTGCTTAACTTCCGCAATCGCTGGGCCAGGCGCTAAACCACTATGCCACCGAGCTAACTAAGAGGGAAACTACATGATCAGTCTTTCATCAGTCCACTTCATCAGTTTGTATATATATATAATATAGACTTTGAATTTTTACAGACTGAAGATCGTACCAGACTGATATAATGGACTGATGCAAGACTGAACAACTAATCTCCCTCAAATATATAAAAAAGAACCCAAATATAAGACACTAAAAAGGACCTAATTGATTTAGCGGGATATTTTTTAGAAAATAACCCAAAGATAAGACACTAAAAAGAACCAAAATAAATAAATAAATAAATAAATATATGACAACATCAAATACATGATGACAAATAAAATTGGCGGGATTATTTTTGTCATTTAATTGTAGAACTATATCTGTATCTATGGAATAGCTCCATACTTTCAGCACCTTTTATTTTTTTTGTACCTAATTCATACGATGCGCGCTTGTTCCAAATTCAAAATATTTTTATTCACTCGGTGAATAAAAACGCGTATTATTCACTGTTATCAATGAATAAGACGCACTTTTTTGAGTGGCGATGGTAAAATAGTAGATTATACAACAAGTGAAAAAAGAGGGAATTTAGTTCGAGGGACTAAGTTGGATCCCGAGAGCAGTGAAGGATTCTAGAGTTGAATCCCGAGCGTAGCGAGGGATTCAAAAGTAGAATCCTGAGCGAAGCGAGGGATACAAAGGACCGAGATGAAATTTTTTTTTCACGAGTTGTGTACTCTACTTTTTACCATTGACTGCGAGAAAACAAATAGCAGTAGGTACTTAATACCTAAAGTATTTATAATTACCTATCACATTTTTATTATTTAGGTAGGTAATCAGTAATATTTAAACATTAGAAAATAGTGAAACTAGAAGTTTTCCAATGACATAAAACAACCACGCTAAGAGGGAAATTACATGATCAGTTTGGCATCAGTCCATTTCATCAGTTTGTATAGACTGAATTTTTACAGACTGAAGATCGTACCAGACTGATGGAATGGACTGATGCAAGACTGAACATCTAATCTCCCTCTAATATATAGAAAAGAATCCAAAGATGAGACACTAAAAAGGACCTAATTAATTTGGCGGGATATTTTTTAGAAAAGAACCCAAAGATAAGACACTAAAAAGAACCTAAATAAAATTGGCGGGATATTTTTCTTTATTTATTTGTATGACTATGGCTTTATCTATGGAATAGCTCCATACTTTCAGCACGTTTTATTTTTTTTTCTCCATAATGCATACGATGCGCGCTTGTTCCAAATTCAAAATATTTTTATTCACTCGGTGAATTAAACAGCGTTTTATTCACTCTTATCGTTGAATTAAACGCACTTTTTTGAGTGGCGATGGTAAAAAATATTAAATTGAATTGAATTAAATAATGTTTATCGTCTATCAAAATAAACGACGACCTATAAATATAAAAGTGCAATTATATCAGATAGCAAAATTGATTGAGATAAGAATACTTTTGTCCTACAAAAAGGTACCTAACCTACCTACTAAATATTAAATTAACTTTGATATTGAGACAAATAAATTGTGTTAATAATAACACCAATAAAAAATATAATTAAATAGAAGTTATCTATAAAAAATCAATGAAAGAGATAATGTGGCATGCAGACGACGACGACGGCCAGTTGACGGCACTTAAGGCCTTAAAGTGCGTCAAATCCCAATATTCAATTCAAATTATTGAAAGATTACGCGCGTGAAGCTAGCATGGAAAAAATATATAATGTACTTGAAATAATACACAATAGATTTAATTGAAAGCATTTATAAAAATGTTACCACCTTTGATGTAAAAAAATATTCCGTGGACCCTGTTTCTGGTCTTATTTGCAAAATTTCTCGGAAACAGAACATTCGTTTATGACATGATTGCCCCATTCAAAGACACTGGGTCGAAATTGCAATGGGGCTGAAGAAATAAAATGTTAAACTTAAATAAGCTAACAATACTAACGTAGGATTAAGTAAAAATTGTTACTAACATATTACTAATAATCTATGGATGTAACGTCTGAAATAAATGTTTTATAATTATTATTATTATGTTAAAACCAACCACAAAAATCGGCGATGTTAATGTGCCACCGATTAGACACACAAAGTGTCTACTTGTTTTTTTTACTAACATATGTTTTTAAGTTATTATTTACTAACAACATTGTTTTATAAATTATATATGTTTCGTTTTTAAGGTATATTATATCTATGAGCCATCGTTGCCTGAATATAAATAAATTAAATTAAAATTAAAAATTTATCGTAATTAAACAGTTTTTAACTCACTTGAAAGCGAAGTAAAGTAATAAAAACATGTAAAAATTGAGATTTCGGTGCTAGTTCTCAACGCAACCGCCGCGTTGAACGCGCACAGATTTGATCCCAAAGCGAGTTAGAGTTACGTTCGATTTCACTCCATCACGGATCAACCCGCTCGGATTGACGCACGTTAAGGCCTTAAAGGATCGTCCACGTCACCACCAACACAAAACACTTCGATAGAATAGGTAGTGGACTGTAAACCCTATGTGCGGTAATGGACATGGTAGATTTCACACGGTTGGAAACACTATGACGGATTACGGAACAATCACTCTACCTACAGTAACTTTCGTAGGTACTTAGCGCCGAAAAGAGCACAGTCACTTGTAACAACAATCGTAAATTAATGGCACTTCAGTCATCACAGCACACACTGGTTACTACTTAAAACAATTCTCGTAGCAGTTTCTCGTAGCACTCACCGAAAACTTGTTCGTAGTCCACTTCGTAGACTTTATTCTGTGCTTCGTTCATAGTAACGTCACACCAACACAAAACACAAGAACTTGTCCGTATCCTTAGAATAATAACACCTAGAACGATAGTTCTCTACAAAGCGCACTGTCAAAAGTGAGGCCAAAATGTCCCCGTTTTCAGATTATTATTCTCCATTATTAGGTAGGTACCTAATCATACCTAATAAGTACAAAACAGTTTGAAATTTCCTACATTTATTAGATTAGTTACTATATTATTGGATTTTAGTTAGGATTAAGTAACGTATTCGAAGGATATAAAGGAGTCGTTCTTTCTTGGGTTCACTTTTTTAAATTTTCCTACACCCATAATATTTTTTTTTCTCGTAGATTTCTTTCGTAGGACAAGGTTTCCAAAAAGAAAAAAAAATATTAATCCCTGCAAACATAAATAAAAAAATATTTAAAAACTCGAATAATGGTGCTCTTCGTCGTGAATTTCTTAATGTTTTCGCTTTAAAATGACAGTGTCTTACTATTAATTTTACTCTCCCGAGTGTATCACTAAATTCTAATGCTTGTTACAAGTTTTTACTATTGATTTAATCCTGAAAAAACACAGATGCAAATAAAATTGTAAATACTGTCCATAAGAAAGCTAACAAAAAAGTATGAAAACAGTCACATGACTGACGAAACAAGTTATACAAAATAAAACCAACAACATGAAATCGCCTCATTGTAGTTATACATAATATAGTTATTTTCCTTATTTACACAAAATTCTAAATTAAGTATAAACTGACATAATTCCCGATTATAGCAACAGGAAAATAAATATACTCAAATTCGTCGCTTCTCAATCTGTTACATACATATTTTATCTCTCAGCCCCAGTTTAATTATAACTAACGGTATACCTACAAGGGTTACCACCCAAACTAAAAAAATAGACTATTGTCCTCTATTTCGTGTAGGTGTACTCCATAATCTACAATAGCAATAGAGTACGCTCAAATACACTATTTACGTAACTCTTGACTGTTATTGGCTTGTTACGGTTGTGGTGCGTACTAAACTTAGGGGACTAAATAATCTGTTTTTAAGGATAGATTAGTAAAATAGTAGATTGTTATACAAGATGCTAAAATGACCCATTGCATACGAGGTAGTTTTATTCCCGAGCTTTAGCGAGGGAATAAATAGAAACCGAGTTCGTGTGTTACACTCTACTTTTCACTACGATTGCGAGGAAATAAAATACAATATTAAATAGTTTATACCTACTTCCGTAGACGAATCCAGTCGTTTTTGTATCCTCCACTTCATAAACAATATTTAAAATATTTAAATAAATGATTTGTGCTTGACGGCAAAAGATTAAAATTATTTCTTTCCTATCACACAATTCAATCAGTTTGTAAGTATAGAAAAATTCTAAAAATTTCGCGCCATGGTACCTTTATAATTTTTGCTGTAGCAGCTAAGCAACATAAACACGCATTCTACGATTCACTCTGTGCACAGAGTATAAATAAGTCTATGATTTCACCGAAGAGATGCTTTTAGTTCCATTTTCAAAAATAAGAATGAGAATCGTGATTATGAATAAAGACTTTTTCGTTTTAGTAGGCTCATTGGTAATAGACAAACATTAAAAAAGAAAAAACTGTATCCCCTAGGGGTTATTATTATGCTATTTTATCTCGGCTCTTCTCTTGTACGTTAAAATTACGGACTTTTTGAGCAAGAGGAGTGAAAAATAAATATGTAGGTTACTCTTTTCTAAGCTGCGAACTTTATTTTTGTTCTACTTACTCTATTTGTCTGAAAAAAGGTGGCAACCCTTACTTGTTGAGGCGACCGACGCGAACAGCGATTGCAACAATTAAGTGAGTGCCCTCTTTAATGGGTTAAATTGCTTAATGCCGAGGTCCCGGGTTCACAGTGTTATCTATTAAGGCGATTGACTCGGTATTCGCATTAGCCAATTCTATTGTAGGTAGGTATGCCATTGTGGGACATACAGTTGATTGATGACAATGACCTATCACATTATTGATCAAATCTGAGCCAGATACCTATTCCTTTTATTTAAACTCAGGATAAAATGTTTAATTTCTATACCTAATCATCATCAGGTGTATTTATCTACATAAAAGAATTCATATTTAGTTACCACGTGTTTTTGATACTTCCATTCCATCTAACAATCTGGTAGCTGACTGATGACATTTTATTTAAAATAATAAAATTGTATAAGTAGATAAAGAAAATCATTAAACGTGCAAAAAATAAGTAAGAAAGAAAAGAAGAAAGAAAGAAAATTATGTACATTTATTTTGAAGATATGAGACCGCGTGGCATGTTAATGGTATAAAAGATTTGGTTTGGTTTTGTTTTTTGTCATCGGTCTCATAAAATAGAGAGACACTACTTTATACTATAAAGAAGAATCTCTATTAGATACTATGCAGTCAACATGGTTGTGCGACGGACGACGTTAAATATACGAATACTTTGTAATACTTCTGTTCGTTCTTTGTCCTCGTACCTAATAGAAACGCAAAGGCTGAAGTCTAGATTACAGCTCGCCTTTAGCCTTTCATTTGAGTCTAGACGGCAGTAATCGCTGGCCATTGACCGGCATCAGAGCTTTTTAGTAAACATTGAGCAGATCGGTCGGTTTCCACTCCACGGACACTCCTGCCAGTGACAGTAAGTAGTTGATAATTCACGAGGCATCAGTTCGTGAATATCAAACACTTTCATCGTATTGATCAATTCGCTTTGGAAAACTAATGAATGGAATTTATATAGGTAGGGTACCTACCTACCTATTCGTCATTTTGTAATTACTAATTAGGTTGCAACAATAAACGATATTTAGGTACCTACATAGGTATTATCTCTAATGACTAAGTAGACTTTCTTACCTAAGTAGGTACCTACTTTAGATAAGAAAATAGACGTCGGAACAAGTATTTGGAATTATTATCTAGGTACCTACATAAATTGCATCTAAGATAAACTTACATATTGAAAATAGTTTCAAATGATTCTCTGACATTCACATTACTCATAACAATACAATAACACTATAAATTCGACGTATGAGTCATTTTTAATCATAACAATAATTCGACAACAGACTGTGGGTAGCCTAGCATCACGTCCAATACAGGTGTCATATTAAATGACGACATTGAACTAGGCACTCTAGTCTAGATTAGCAATCACCTTATGCGCTGAGACACCTAGGTACCAGGCTATAAAAAAATATTAAAACCTGAGCTTTAGCCCGAGCAGCTGCATAATCAAACATAATGTTTGCAAGACTGGTTCGAATATCATCTCGCGACAATTTTGTACAAAAACACAAATTACAGGATCAACAGCAAGTAAAAAAGTGGTATTAAAACCTCATTTGCGAACGAAACTGAGCTCTATTTCAGTGCTATGATGGTAAAAATCCTCATTGGAGCGAGATGATCTATTTTCTGGCCCTTTCGAGTTCTCGTTGGCATTGCGTGCCACCTGTTGTTAACGTTTACCAACCAGTTTATATGATGAGCTCGATCAAACTGTCGCATGTCGTATGAATAAACAACTGTACTGCAGGTGGGTGTAATGGAAGGAGTAACGCGACTACTTGTTGTTACACCTGGCTGGAGTGACGAACTTGGTGCCTTCCAGTCTCCTTTTAAAATGGAACTGTTAGCTGCCTGGATTGAATTACTAGTTTTTGTTCAACACGACATGCCACAAGCACAACCTCTTCTTGTCTTGTTTTGTCTCAGACAAAAACATTTTCATTGCTCTGCATTTCTATCTATTGTACCTCTACGTTCTTCAAAATGTTTTATGTTTCAAACTTAGATTAAAACAAAAGGTTTCAAATATCTTTTCACTCCTCTTGCTCAAAAAGTCCGTAATTATAACGTACAAGAGCTGAGATAAAATAGCATAATAACCCCTATATAGGGGATAAAGTTTTTTCTTTTTTAATGTTTGTCTATTACCAATGAGCCTACTAAAACGAAAAAGCCTTATTTATAATCACGAATAAAGACTCGCTCGACTTAATACTATTTCTCATTCTTATTTTTGAAAATGGAACTAAAAGCATCTCTTCGGTGAAATCATTACACTTGACACTGGCAAAAATTACTCCCTGAAGAGGAGTAGATTGCAATAACAAAAATAAGAAGAAGAAAATCATAGACTTATTTATACTCTGTGCACAGAGCCACAGAGTGAATCGTAGAATGCGTGATTGTGCTGCTACAGCAGAAATTATAAAAAGGTACCTACCATGGTGCGAAATCTTTAGAATTACAAACTGATTGAATTGTGTGACTGTAATAGGAAATAAATAATTTTAATCTTTTGCCATCAAGCACAAATCATTTATTTAAATACTTTACAAAAAGTTTATGAAGTGGAGGATAGAAAAACAAGTGGATTCGTTTACGGAAGTAGGTATAAACTATTTAATATTGTATTTTATTTTCTCGCAATCGTAGTGAAAAGTAGAGTGTAACACACGACGCTAAAACCCATTGTTACTCGGTTTCTATTTATTCCCTCGCTAATGCTCGGGAATAAAACTACCTCGTATGCAATGGGTCATTTTAGCGTCTTGTATAACAATCTATTATTAATACTCGGTATCTCAAGAAGTTTATTTGAAACGTTTGTTGTTGCGAATTAGATTTGAAACTGATTTACTTTAGACACTGCTTGATCGTTAGATAGGCGTTTGGTATTTTGGTATTACCTACCACAATCTGTAGATAAGCTTGCGATGATTCCATAGTAACTATCTAATAACAAAATTATACTTGTGTACTACAATGACATGATAACTAGGTATTATCTTATCTGCAGCCAATCCAGAGGCTTATAAAACATGTCATTTTGAGACTACTTCTACAAATTTTAATCTATAAGTTGTCAAATAAGTGAAGGCTGAAGACCGTCGTTGTATTGAATCAGCTGTTAACTCAATGTTGTTTATTTTACCTGCATCAGTAACGTTAGAAATAAGAATTATTTGTTCATACAAAAATCCCAGCGGATTCCAATACAAAAAATACAAAATCTTTATTTACGATTGAAGCATATTAACTTAACAATTAGTAGCCCATTTTAAATTTTTAAACATAAAAATGTCTGTATTAAGGGGCAGCAGTATTAAGAGGGGAAGGGGGTCTGATGGTATTTTTTAATGAACAAATCGGAAAGACAGTCAAAAACTATTAGGAACTAGGAAGCATCGAAGTATTGACTCAGTTAGGACGGAAATTTCCTGACGCATAGGTACCTACCTACGCACACTGGAAAACTTACGAAATGTCGAGTCGCTTTACTATTACCTATAAAAAAAGTTTATTCCTGTGAATCAAGAAATTCTACCTTACTATTAAATACTATTGACGGCGATGGAGTTGGAAACTTGGAATAAAAATGTTAAGAAATTTTAATTTCTCTGGTCAATAAATCCCACAAGCGTTGCAGTGCGCCACAAAAGGCATTAAACACCGGTTCCCTCGCCTGCCAAGTTAGATTTACATTCCTCCAGGTTCTTATTACTGTGTACCAAAGCTTTTAGTGGCACCTTTCACAGGAAGACGTGTTTGCCAAGCAAGGTGTAACGGTTTGCGGCAGGCGTGACGGGTCCCGCACTCATTCTCATTACAAACGCAATGCATGCGCGCTGTTGCATTCCTGGCCCAACCGTGCTGTGGTCTATGGTTACGTATTGCTTAATTACGATGTTATGTATGTTCAATTGCTTAACATACCAACAGAATAAATTTGCGTAGATGCATTTCATTAGCCTTAGGATTTCATAAAAAAAAATTAAGATGTTTTCAAATAACACTGATATCGATAACATCATCAATTAATCAGCTGTCTGCAGATAGATAAATTACAATAGACGCAAGATAAGCCAAGTTTGCGTCGTTAAATATTATTATTGAAGCGTGTCATGAATAAGCTGTGCCACAATCGTTCTGTGCCATATTTACAGCTACTTCAGTCCAAAGTGCGGGTTTAATTTAACTCATTACTCATTACCCTAACCGAGTTCGTGCAATGCCGATTCGTAAGAAAAACAATGGACAAAAACTTTGGCGCCAACTGCCAGCGTAACTAAAACTAACTAAAGGGAACATTGCACATTGTCGATTTCAGCATGGAGATTAGAATTTAATTTAAGTTCGTTATTATTCTTACAGACATATTCTGCTTAAATTATATCATCCAAAGAATATTTAAAACCTGTGAAGCCTTGATTATTTATAGCAAAAGAGAAAGCTGCAACATCAGTAGCAACTTTTCCACAGAACTTTTTTGATAGCTAACATAGTTAAGTAACAACAAATTTTCTTCTTTGTTTATTTCACTAAAATTCAATAAGTTTATCATACGATCTTTCCTCTTAATTATAAAACACCACAGTTACAAAATAGGTAGGTAGATACCTACCTACTTCGTTCGAATTTAAACCGATGCTTACATTAAGTGTCTTGAAACCAGTTCCTTCGCGTAAGTGGTCAGTTAATCCAATGTAAACACGGTTTGAAACGAAAATTGACACGGCTATAAATACGTAAGTCACTTTTCTCGCGAATCAGTCGAAATGCTTTGAACTGACAACTCTGATGCACGGCCCGTCACAGGGTTATATTAGCCAGGCTTAGAAACGAGAGAATAATCGCTATAAAATGAGTTATAGGTACTTAGCAACTAAAAAATACCACTTTAAGACATCACATCAGCCTTTTTAATCCCACTACTGGTGTGGCTGGGCAAGCAAGGAAGAAGGACCTTCTTGTGTTGTGGGCCATCATAACCAACAAATGGTTGGTGTCATCGATGTCATAACAATTTTAAAAACAGCTTCATGACATAGGTAGGTACCTACTACCTACCTTACCTAAATATTTGTAGAATAAACAAGAATGGGCAGGCAACAGGCAGTGTTACCGTACAAAATAAGGTGATTTCATACTTGAAAATTCTTAAACCGCAAATGCTACGCTTAAATTCTGCGTATTATTTTATTTTTAACTGGAACGATCGCTAAACCTCAAAGCGTTTTACAACAACAATCAATGTAGGTATTGGTAATTAAAGAAACAATTAAATGGAATAAACACACCGCAGGAAAGATAAACCACTTAAATGCCATTTATAAAACGATTTTTGTTTAACCCAAGGATGCATCAAACGAGTGCTCAGCGTTTGTTTTTGTCACTTCACTCAGTGAAACCGTGAGTGACTAATGCGGTCATTTCTTTGTGTACACTTCGTACCGATTACTGAGGTACCTACGTACTATTTATTCTGCGACCTTGGCTTACATCGACTCATCGTGTTTTTTATTCGGCTAATCTACAGCATACGTTTCTGTACCAATTCTATCAATATTTCTAATTTCGTTATTGTTTTGTTTTGGATCTTTATTTTGTCATGTAGCCTCTCATCTCATCATCTTTAAAAATAAAAAATTCTTTAGAAATTGTAGGAAGGTTTCTGTGGTTCTACCCAAGGAAGTGATTATTAAAATTATGTTACGCTAAAATACCAATATCAATCATTATCATAAACCCGATTCACGTGAATTTCCTTCAGTTTTTGCTGTAACTGAATGCATCATGTTCGATATCATTTTCTAGAAACATTTCTCGATGTTTCGTAAAACGCGTGTGTCTTATCGTGTCGAACTTATAAGTTAGATAAACAATCATTCTGTAATACGATAAACTAAGTAATTTGATGAAAATAAACATCTGAAAAAACTTTTTGCCGATCCGAGTTTTGTCTCAGCATTTAGGTACGGATATTCTATTTTGTTTTAGTCATACGACAAAAATACTAAAGCTTTGATCGTGTGAAAGATTACCAATCTTTCACACGATCAATCAACTAATCAACCTCATTATCAAATAAACATCTGAAAAAACTTTTTGCCGATCCGAGTTTTGTCTCAGCATTTAGGTACCTACGGATATTCTATTTTGTTTTAGTCATACGACAAAAATACTAAAGCTTTGATCGTGTGAAAGATTACCAATCTTTCACACGATCAATCAACTAATCAACCTCATTATCATTAACCTCTATTATACAGGGTGTTTTTTATTCACTCTCCAAATTAAACATGTGTCGAAATACCTACGCCAAAAATTTTTAGTTATCCCTTACTAAACTGATCACGTGATCTCTTGAATTTGTATGGAAAGTATTTTTTTTGCATATTTGACCCTATTATATTTCTTAGAGAATGTTGTTATTTTATTATTTTCCTATCACACAGAGTCTGTCTAGTTGCATAGAACCTAAATTTACAGAAAAAATACTAAAATATCAAAATATTATAAACCAGCAATGTACAAGTGTTACCCGCGATTATCGAATCGTTACTCATGGACTGAACCATAGCCTTCTCCAGAAGGCTATGACTGAACACATTAAAATTTGGAGAATGAATAAATTAAATCATTTGTCAGAAATAAGATATATTTATTCATAGACTAGACTGCTTTGCTGTATTACCTATTTATAAAAGCCATGCCCAGTCCAGTGTCTGGCGATGTTGCCATAACATTATCATTGTAATGTAAGTACCTACCTACCTACTAGAACTGTAAAAACATTGTTCTGACACGCAACTGCAATCAATGGTGTTATAAGTTTATAAGGAACCAACTAAAAGTAGTAAGTACCATAACTACTTATTGAATACAAGTTACCTATTATATTAAGTTACCAAGGCCAACAGTCGACAACATAGTACAGCTGATTGAATGTCACAAATTCAATTTTGTCGTCAATGATTGTATTAATTTGTTGTCAAATCGAAGGCTGATCATTTGAGACGTGCTGTTTATACACCGTAAATTTTTAAGTACTAAAATTAAATGGAAATATCAGACCACGTTTGTACCAGGGCAGATTAATAAGTTTCCAAAATGATAAACTTAAAAAAGATACGCATAAATAAAAGAAACACATTACAGGGTGTTAGTAACACCCTAGCGAAAACTTTCAGGGGACTCATGATTCTGAATCTATCTGAAGTGGATTTTTCCGTAGCAAAAATCATGAAAAATTCATTGTTTTTTAATTATTTTCTATCACACAGAGTCTGTCTTAGTTGCATAGAACCTAAATTTACAGAAAAAATACTAAAATATCAAAATTTTATAAACCCGCAATGTAGGTAGGTAGGTACAACTGTTTACCCGCGATATTATCGAGTCGTTACGCGTACCTACATTGCTTCTCAACGAAAAATCAAAATATCAACAAGTGGGTCTATAACCCAAGATCTCTTACTAAAGGGTAGAATCATCCCTTTCGCTAGGGTGCAGTACAGTATGTTGTACATCCCTTGGTGCTACTAACACCCTGTATAATCTGACATCTTTTTGAACTTAGAACGCCTTTGAATTTAATCGAACTGATTGAATTTCCACTAGAGGACATAGAACACAGACCATACAATAGTACAGAAGGAACTTTATCTGTCGTGTAAAAATTTTGTTCCACTATTTAAAGCCACTAAAAATCAGAAACTTTTACCTCTAGAAACTAGTAAATAATATAAATTTCAGTTCTCAAAAAGCGCGCAGTAATGTAACCGAAATAAAAATACTTAAGTAGGTACAGTACCCACCTATTTATATTAGTCCAATGTTGAATGAGTATGAAGAATGAGAATGTATGAAGAATTGAAGAATGAGTATTGGACTGAAAACGCAATCGTCATAGTAAAGTCTACAGTAGGTGCTCTTGTCATGTCTGTTCTTGGTATACTTTGTTGTTCGAGGTTTTTACGATTTCCTCTGTCGAACAGACGTAGAAATACCAGCTAACAGCATTGACATTCGAGCCAAATTTAGAAAGAGGAGTCGGAAATAGTACGTAGTTTTGTTTTGAGAGAACGAATAAATTTGTCTTTTCATAATGTTAAAAAAATTGTGATTTAGCACAATATTATAGTTAAGTACTTATTTAAAGTAAAGTAAGGAATAAAACGAATAACAAAATAGGTACTGAAAATAGAAAAGCGAACCTTCTGCACTGGCATACGTGCAGGAAGAGAAAGTGATTCCTTTAATTTGTTTTCATGAAACACATTTAATATCCCAATTTCCCATATAATATAAAAATTAAACAGATAAATACTATGTACCTATTTCAGAACATTAACTTACCCAAAATACTTAAAAGTGTACTGTATCAAGAAAACAATTAATGAAAATTACTTCCCAATCCCAAGGAGCTTGAAATTGGTTGTTTGATTCAAATTATAATATTAATTTACATAAAACTTATCCCCAGACATTGTAAGTAAGAAATTTTTATTGTTCTTGTGTTACAATTTCGCAGAGGCTAATTTTCACGAGAGCTCCGAAAGGTGCAATTACTTATGCACAATTTTCCTTGCAATGAAACAAATTAAATTAAGGCCAGTATATTCCAAAAACTCTGTCTCTCTTTTTCTTTACGTGTGAGTAATGAAAATAACCTCACTTTTTCATTTTTTCAATGTATTTGTTATTATTTTGAGCATAAAGACACTTTTTGAAAAAGTAACCGTTGAATATTCTTCTATATGTCATTACCTATTTTTCTATATATTTTTCGTGAATAAGGGATTGATAAACTTTAATTATTATCCAAAAAATATAAAATAAATGAAAATTTTCTTTGTTTTTGCATATTTTTTTAGTCGAGTGAAGATACGAATATCGTATTTTTAACCGTAAAATAATCAAGATCGTTAATGAAACTTCAACACACATATTTATCAAACATATGCCAAATTCGATAATTTGGAATATACTGGCCTTAAGTACAAAATGTGAAATTAAGTACTTCGACGTGGAGCGGAGGGATTGCTTTTACTGTTCATAAATATGAAATTTGGAAGTGTCATGATTGAATGATTTCAAAAAATTCACGGCTAGGTACGGTCAGCAACGTAAGTTGTTTAATACTTTGTCACAGTAACTTTTTTGACTAATGTTTCAAACCGTGAGAAATATTTCAAAAAAGTTGCTATGACAAAGTACCAAAGCGTTACCTAAGCGATTTTCATTGCTGACTGTACCTACTACTACCTAGTATGATAACAAAGATTTTAAATCGTTTTTGAGTGTTAATAAATAATGGAAAGTAATAACTACCTCGGTATTTTTTTATGAATGGTGAATGATTAAAGCAGCATGGAATTTATTATGATTTTGTTATCAAACAATCTGTTCTTCTATAAAGTGCTAAAGTTTAATGAACTCTTTATCTATCTTTCTCCCCTGATTGTGTTGTGTGTGATCTAATGGCTTCGTCAGATATCTTGCTTATAGCCGTTTTTAATGTTTTTATTAAGTATGTTTCTGTTCATGTTCAAAAAGTTAGCCTGGCCAATTACCTAGGTAGGCTATACTTACTTAATTATCGTTTTTTTTCCTTTTACTTACTAATTTTTTGGCACTGAACAGCTAGCGGTATGTTAATATTACTCTACTTAAAAAGATAAAATCATTACAAGAGCAAATAAAACATGAACGATTTTCTGTCTCACCATAACGCTATCAAAGCTTATTAATTAATAAATTACTCAATTTATTGCTGTTAAAAACTGGTATACTTAGTGATCTTTTAGTTTTCTTATCATTATCATTGATTATTCAGATTAAGGCCTTAAGGTGTGTCGATCCGAGAGAGATCGATCCGTGATGGAGTGAAATCGAACGGAACTCTACTCACTATCAGTGCGCGTTCCAACGCGGCGGCGGCGGCGGCGGTTGCGTTGAGAACTCCGAATTCTCAATTTTTACATATTTTTAATAATTTTCTTCGTTTTCAAGTTAGTTAAAAATATCTGTTCAATTAAGATTGAAGGTATTAACATCGCCGATTTTTATGGTTGGTTTTTAACATAAACTAATGTTCCGTTTCCTAGAAATTTTGCAAATAAGACCAGATACAGGGTCCACGGAATATTTTTTTACATCAAAGGTGGTAAAATTTTTATAAATGCTTTCAATTAAATCTATTGTGTATTATTTCAAATACATTATATATTTTTTCCAGCTTCACGCGCGTAATTTTTCAATAATTTGAATTGAATATTAGGATTTGACCCACCTTAAGGCCTTAATAATCAAAAACACAGTTCCGTGTGATATTGAATTGTTATGGTAGACGTACCTACTAATAGTTTTTTATTTATTTATTGGGGTAAACAAACGGTGTAATACATCAAAAAGTATACTTGATTTTATTAAACTAAAATAATTATGAGACCAACACCGTTAACAAATAAGTTAATAACAAGTTGAGAGATACATGTTATATAGTATGATTCGTTGATCATGTTTCGTTTTAACAATTTTTGCTATCGATACTATGAAGCTTAGTCTTAATAGATTATTTTAAACAAGCCAATTTTAGGTATAAGTATATCAATATCGTTAAAGTATTTGTTATAAGTGTCAGTCAGCCGATATAAGGGCGAACGTTTACCAGTTTAATAGTTGGTGTCCTTAATAAAATTATTAATTAACGATGTTGACTAATTAATATTCATCCCATAAGCGTATCTGCCGGTGCCCAAATAAGGGCCGGGTCAAATATGGGACTACACACTATTTATATATCGAGTGAGGGAATCGTGGTTTGAATCGATTATTTAGTTATCCTTTTGAGAATTGAATGCGCAATAAAAATATTCTCGATTTCGTTTATTAAGGAGGGATACCTATTACGTAAAAGGGTTGAAGAATGTTTGCGGATTGAGATGGTTTTATTGTCGACCATTTCAAGAATAGAAATATTTATTATTACCGTCTGTTTCAAACTCTACGTATTCCCCATAAGAGATATCAGTCAGTTTAAATATTAACCAAATATAATAAAAGTCATTCATAAATGTGACAGACAAATGAATGACAAGCATTTTCAATTTGGAAGTATAAAACGCTATCAAACGGATAAAGCTCTATCTAGGCATTGAAAAATCAGCCCTAAGTCTACTTTGGAACTGTTACCAAAAACGATTTGGTTTTAATTATTTAAATCATGAGGAATTTTGCAGGTAAGTACCTAACTGAAATATATTATCTACCTAAATGCGTAAGAATATAATATTCTTATCTAAGCATAAAATATCTTATCTTATATCAGCAAGGATGGTTTGCGATCAAAATGCATTATACAGCAACCACGACGACCCTGACGACAATGTAGTTTATAAAAAAAACAACATTTGCAAGTGAAAAATTATGGCATATTCACCAAATTAATGTGCCATTATTTGATAACTAGCGAACACCGATAACTCACTCAGTTAAGTATACATAGGCATAAGCAATAGAAATGAACGAATTAATAATAAATATGAAGGTGATGGAGGAAAGTGTATCGAATTTCGTAGCCAATAACAAAACTGAAAAAGTAATTTGCTATTATCAAAGTTTACGAATTGATTAAATAGTTTTACTGAAACCACAAGTACTTAGTATAAGTCTGAAACGTACCTAAATTAAATACGATAAAAACGTCTCAAACATACAGATAAAAAAGGTTTAAAGCAGACACATCATTATCAAATTCATTAAAGTCCCACACTTATAAATGCGAACAATATATCTGTGCACCAACACTGAAAAGGCTTTATTGAATCATTCTTGATGATTAATACTCTGACCGTTTCAACAGTCTTTATAATCACACACCCACTATCAATTATGATTTTATAAGTATAATATGACTTCAAAGGCGCCAGGAAAAGGTTCTGCCTTTTCGACATATAAGGCCTTGGCCCCGACATAGCACATAATAACTATTATATGATGACGAGATGACTCATCAGTTTGCAGAATCGCGACTGTGACAATACAGGTGATATGAAGATAAGACTGCAAATAGACACCGAAAAGCAAAGAATTGTTTCTTGGTACCTATGCAAAATCCACCACAGTCGCTTTTTGATAAGTTTCAATAATTAAATAATTGAATTTTTATAATTAAATTAATATAATTTTTTTTTTTTTTTTTTTTTTTATTATTTTAACAATCAAATAAGACTTACCTATATGTAGTACGTAGCCCCGCAAAACTGTTTACACAGTTTGACTGCAGGATCAGTGTGTCTCAAACTTAAACAGGTAATACATAGGCTAAGCTAGTTTCACAAGGTTAGATTAAGTTCTAGTCGAAACAGATTCTTAACGTTAAAACAGATTTTAGTAACAGGTAAGTACCTACTTACTTCTAAATTATTACAACTCATTAGTCTATGTAGCCTCTAATGTATCAAAGAAATGTTGCTGTAACATTTTTTTTAATTTTTGTTTATTTGGTTCCCGTCGTATTTCGTCTGGCAAACTATTCAGTAAGTATGGTAATCGTTTTTTTAAGGTCCTATCTCCATAGTAGTTATTAACACTAGGAACCTTTAGTTTGCCCGCCGACACAGACCGGGTTCCATGATTGTGATCTATCAATGACAAGTTATATGCTCTTGAGTGTTATGATTATTTATCAAAATAAGGATTGGCATTTCAAAATATCAAGAATTATTTTCGGAAAGAACTAAATATAATAGCAAAATTATGGTCTTATTTTATTTTAGGTGACCAAATTTGTCACAGAGAGCCAATTAAAGCCAATTTCATTTACCATCCCAGCGAGACTCATTCTCGGGTATTATTAACACAGCTCCGTAACAACACTAGCATAACAAAACATTTCAAACATCATGTTGCAAATAACAGGTAATTGCTATCTATCGAGCCGCTGTATTATACCCAGACAGTCCATTTATGGTCCTAACCATTTATAACGCTCTTATTTAACTTACAGGCGGGATATGTGGTGTACCAGATATGGACATAAATAATGACTACCCTGCAACATAGGGAGACCTTACACTTAACGATGAGATCCGATTGGTACCTATCTTGAGGAAAAGATCGAAGCTGTCGTTGTAATGAGTGGTGAAATCTAAATTGTGATTAGATTTTTTTGTGAGCCTTGAATGGAGGTTTCAACGATGATGAGACATTATCTGATTGAGAATGACATATCGGAGCCATTACTCAATAGGATATGGCCTTTTATGTACCTATATAGGCTCGGTTAGTATGATTAAAACCATTAATTGGATACCTTTCCAGAGGAATGGCATATAACGATTAATTTTCATTTGTATCTAAGAAGTAATGGAAGAAGAAGTTAGCTATAAATCCTAAATATTTCTATTATAATACCCATGAACTGGTGTACTTATTTGAAATGCATATGTGTGAAAAAATATAATACCGTTGACAAAATAAAGAAAATTAATTACCTTTACAATGCTCTTGAAACTTTGCTATAGCATAGAATAGCAAACAGCAAACAAACAACATGCCTATTTTTTACCTGTTACAGAAACCAGCACTGGTCGGAATATATAGACTGTGTCATAACATGACTGTGTAGAGGCAAACACTGCTTTATTTAATAGCACTAAATGGAAATGGGTAGGTAGCTTCGTAGGTGGTAGTTTGTTGAATTAAGTTACAGTCCGGTGAATACCACTTTGTTTTGCAACGTGCCTCAGAAGAACTACGATGTCCAAATATGGACTGATACAAATATTGTTTGCGTGCGTCTATCTATATGCTATTCTTAGGTGTTTTCTGTTTTAACAATTTTAGCTTCGTTGGAACTTCTGCTATGTGTATGAAGCTGTCAGTTAGGTATTTGTGTGCCCTAACTATCCTGGAAATTATATATCAGTTGGGATAAATAAAAGCTTTAAGTAAGTACTTATATATTTTTAAATAATGATCTCTAAGTAAGTAGGTACGTTAAATTACTGTTACTCACCATTTTTTTTGTAAGATATACCTAATTTATAACTACACACACGTGGTATGGTAGGTTTATCAACTTAGGATTAGGAATTTAATTTAATCTACATAGTCTAGTCTATCCTATAGGCTGTCTTCTCTAGTCTGAGCTGAGACCAAATTCCCAAACTGGCCCAAACTAGGTACCTGAAATCAAGATGCGGTCAAATTAGATCAGTTTGAAACAATGATAGTTACAAAGTATAAGTCAGTGCATAAATCGGTGGTTCAACAGCAGTAAAGCTGTCAGACACGGTCTAATGGGTGACAACTGGACTGGTGCCACCTGACCCCTGCCACTTAACCCCTGATAAGTGACAAATGCTGCTATCGTCGTTTTGTAGCTTCAATAGGGAAAGTCAATGAAACACTTTCGCAAATGATAAGATTAATAGAGTAAATAGTTACTTTTAAGTCAATTATGTAACGTAACTAATTGATTATTTATTTAAATCAGTCGTGTCGGCTATTATCGATGTTGCGTTTAAATTAATGCATGTTTTATTTCTATTTTTAGTCATAATTTTAAAGTAAAAGAAAAAAGTAAAGAAATAGAGAATCTCCATCCGGCCATATTTATAAGACGGGGATAATGGTGCCGGTGTGGTGGTGCAATGACTAATATTAGTTTATTTAAATGATATTGTAATCAGTATTGTACCACTGTTTGTTGTCCTTAAAATAAAATAAAAATATTTAGTTACGGTACCAAAAAATTCTTACCTATAAATAAACTCATCCAAATATGGACGCAAAGTTGAGAAAAACTGCACTAAGTTACTACAATCGTATTTCCATGGGTAGCCAACATAATACCACAGTTATATTATAATGTTATGTTATTTCATTACACACACCAGCAGATAGATAAAACAACGACAAGAGACCATCATCTTGTTATTTTTGAAAATAAGGTGAAGGCCACTCGAAACAATAATTTGAAGAAATGATTTTTTATTGTTGATTAAGATATTTTTTGGGGAGTCATAGGCCGTCCTTCACACTCATCACACTAGAAACTTCTTCTGGGTGGAACAGCATTGATTCCAAACAATAGTTTGAAATTCGCATAAGCCTCGATTCGAAATGACTGAAGATAAACATTAAACATGCGTTTGTTAGTTAGTGCAACCAATCCGATGTTTGACGCGCGACATGTTTACCAAACATCCATCCATCACATCTGGTACCAACTTATGTTATGGAACAGCTAAATATCTCAGTATTTCCGATCGCCGAGTAACGATAGTATTTTTACTTACATTTACACAAACTCCTCCCGCGCTACATTTAAAAAAATTAAAACATTTAAACAAACCCCAGAACAATATTAAAAAAAACTGTATTCTGTCTGTGTGCTCAACAGCTGCTGACTTTAACAGTTGTAACGACAAAATAAACATAACAGAGTGCACCTTGTCCTCTATTTGCCCTGATATTTAAATAAAACCTTGATCTTTCGTAACATTTCCACCTTTCCTAGGCGGTAACGTAATTAGGGCACTTTGGGACTTTTCACCTTTTCCAAACATTGCTGCTTGTAATGAAAACCATGTAGGTCGACAACTATACGCAATTTGCATGAAATTACTTGGGTAAGACGTAATTTTATTGTATAGTAGGGTACCTACATTATTAACTTATTAATTGGTGGAAACTACGAAATTTTACATGACATTACTTTACTTACTTACCTATATTGAATAACCATTTCATGATAATGTCAAACTATTATGTTAGTCTACACTATCGATTACAGTATTTACAGCGAAGGAGCGAAGGTTTGATGTGTTGTGGCCTGTCGCCATGATCGCGTTTTGGCCTGTCGCCATGATCGCTACGAAAATAAGTACCTAGGCTTATGGTAGACAATTTTGTTTTTATCAACGCAACGGACAAATTCTTTAATTGAGCTCAACCTTTACATAAAGTTGCCCTACTAAAGTGATACCTAGGTCAAAATTTCGAAATAAATGAAGTAAATCAGTAAGTAGGTACTTACATAAATAGATAACAGAAGTTAAACCACAGGAGTAGTAAGTACCTAGTTTCAGAAGACAAGTTTATCCAGAATATCCCATTCTATCTAGTTGTGCCATATCCGTGCAGAACTTTAAACTACCTACATACCTAAATCATTAAGATGCAATGCTCAAACTTAAAAAACGACCTTGTTAAGCCAATCTACGACGTATCAGGAAAGCAGAGCAATCACGCATCGCTAGCTGCCACTCATCCGGTCATGGACGGCCGACGAAACCGCAATTAAAACTACTGTTATCCAACTCCGAATAAAAATTATCTATTTGATCTTTACAAGTGGTAGTGCCTATGCGACATCAAAAATTATCCGTGCTCTTAGGCCAAATGTAAGAGATTGCATTATGGCCTTTCTCTACAGTCATTTCATTATTCCCTCTCCTTTTGGGCAAAATCTATCAATACTTTATGCTGATTCCTCTCTATCTACCTATCTAGCAAATATTAATATTTACGTACTGCTGTAAACTTAATGCAATTCATATTGAAGATGACTTTCAATCTGCGTAACCTAGTCTTTCTCCGAAGCATGTTTCCCTTTACACAATTTACGAGGCATGACCTGATTCCGGAGTAGATTGCCTGACCCGATACAGCTATCAATGCTTCCTTGTTTCCAAGCATCTCGATTTTACAGATGCAATCACATTTTAATAACACCCTTGGTACTGCATAATCTTGTGGAGAAATGTGTTGATCATATTCCGCGAAAACATTGATAAAAAAGATTGGAGAAGTGAAAGTTAGTCGTTTGTTTACAGGGAACTCTGACAAAATCAACCTACTTTGGAGTCCTTGTTTTAAGATTTATTTTTATCAATTATTTATGGCATGTTTAACTACATTTTCGCATTCTCATTTAAAACATCGTTTATTTTGGAATTTTGTGAGGATAGATAACCTATTGACTATAGACAGTGATCCACTGCAACTTCACTCTAGAATAACTATAAGGCAAAGAGAAAATTTTACAGATTAAAATACGTCGTTTTGTACTGCAAGCGCTTCACTTCTGTTGGAGGTAATTGTTAAATTAATCGCATTGTTCCTAGATAGTAGATCTGTATGTCTTGCAGTCAATTTGCACCTAGGTACTGCACGGTGCTAGGAAAATCTGTTTCCTATTTTTGGCTAACTTCTTCCATAAATTCCTGTGCTTTTCCTAGCTATAGTGTAGGGTAGACTCTATCCTAAATACCCAAATAATCAGTAGGTGTACCTACAGTGCAATTTTGTGCGTTTTTTGTCTCTGGCGACTGGTATAAATAAACAGTCCCTCAAAAATGGGATCATGATATGATCTAAAAGTTACATTGTAACTTTTAGACCTTTCTGAAAAGTTTTGTATTTATGTTCTATAGATATCCATTTTGTGATACATTTATCGACTGGCGCTTACGAGGAAAGGCGCCAAGCAGACGATAACGATACCAAAAGCATAGGTACTATCTATTTAGAATAGTATGACACTGGAGTAGACTGCTCCATTAAGTTCAATATCTATCAAGGAAAATCATCAGTTTGTGGTAGGTAACGTCATACATAAGAGCTGTTGACTGTACAGTCATGAACAAGTCTAATAGCCCCGCTGGTATTGTAAAACTGTGTCACCGGTCGTTTATCGCCTCTGCCGAAAGTCGGTGCTAATGAGAGTAAGATGACCCTAAAAGTTGACTTCAAACTCAATAATAAAATTACATTTTTAAACCGTGATCGTCGAGTAATATTGTTTTTATTTCGCTCCTCTTTTATCCAATTCCCTGACCAATTTTCCTTAAAATTCCGAGAGGTCAGAGAAAAGTGTTATTAACTTTTTATTTGTGAAAAAATGAGAGGCCAGAAATGCAGATTAGCCTTGTTATTCTTTTATTCGTAGGACGTTTTTGTTGTTATTTGAGTTGCATTACGGAAAAACTTAATGCAGTTAAGGGTAAAGTTAATATAAAAGTTTCATATGAATACCAAATCTCAACGAGTATACCTATTCCGATATTTCGGGTAATTTTAACAAAAAGAGTTTATATAAAAAAAAGAGCTTCCGCAATAACGTTCAAATCACGTACCTAAGAGTACTGTGACATTTACGTTAGGTATAGGTACTTATACATACCAGTGGTTTTTTTCCACAAACCAACCTACATAGGCACCAAGACCACCCAAGCAATGATGGGAGGGAGACGTTGGTAATGTAATGTAATGGCATGGGTAGGTACCAGTCGTGACGTGACACACTGTCGGCCGTGTCGTGGCGACGTCTGATGACTCACGGGAAGTGCACTCAAACCAGGGTGATCGTATTATAGTCATTTAACTGCCTCTTGAGATGTTTTGTTTTTTAACGAAAATGAACAATCAGAATTTTTTTCGAAGATAATCTTACACTTCAATTTTGCGGTAGGTAGTGATGTGACGTTATTATTTCTGTGGTATGGGTTGATTTGATATCTAATCTAGTCTAGATACAAACAAAACATCACTTAGCACATGAATAGATACTTGTGCTGTGCTGTGGTGTGAAAAGGTACAAAGTTGTCGCACTGGTTGTCATCAAAACCCAGGATGTTCGCATCGGTCAACCCTCGTGTATGGCTGATACATACAAAAAATTAATTAAAATCACTAAGAGGAACTCACTTTTACAACACACTGGCATATGGCACGCAGCACCCATCATCCGCAGATTTTGAAGTATGTGAAGTTATGTACCTACCTAGTAGAAAAATCATGCGCATAAGTAGATGTGTAGCTTGCTGGTGTGGTGATTATACACCAATTATGTGATTACTTTTAAACTCGGCATTTTATCTTACTATATAACTTTAAAAACTGAAATCATTGACGATCCAGCGTGATGCATGTCTGGTGCGAGATGTCTTTCATTATTGCACTTTGTTTTACCTCTTCTTTTCAATAAGTGGTTATAAAATTCGCCAACCCTGCGGTGCAATACCGTAAACTTGCCACAGGAAACGGAGCGCGGCGTGTCGGATATGCGCAGGCGCAGTTGAAAAGCACCTCATTTTAATGGTCTTCTAATTGCGCCGAGTAATCAGCAGTTAGCTGGTATCTGTGATTGACATTGATACCCGTTTTTGCCACGGTTTGTAAGCCGTTAGCCGTGAGACGCGGCTGTGTAGAGTTACAAAATAATCTCTTGTTGAGTTCTATCAACTAGTTACTTACTTGCTTTTTTACCACGTTTTTTTTCAACTGGAATTACAACTCCGTATCTTTATTTTTTTATTTTCAAACGTAAAGTACACAATGCATTAGGGTAAACATGTTTAAATGTGTGTTTCTTTTTTAAAGAATTTCGGAAAGATTGTTTTTTTATTGTACCTACCTATTTTCTACTTTTTTTAATGCAATAGAGCAGTGGTTTTTCACTCAGCGACGAAACATGAATAATAGTTTCAAGTTTTCAAAATGTTTGTTAGGTAGCGAATTTTGTTTAATTTGGTACAAAAAAAATGCAGATGTTTTTTTCACTTTTAAAATTATATTTTCTTTTGTTTTCAGTGGCCGTAGATGTGGACGACCGACCCGTCCGCGTGGAAATCTGTGATACTGCAGGACAGGTAAAAGATTTTTTAATTATAAGTAGGTTTCTATTTTCCGCACCTAGGTAAGTACATACTTACATAAGTAATTCAAACTTATATTTTTATGTAAAATATCAAAGTCAACGACAGAAGTCTAGGTTTATCGCACAATTACTTGGTATTAAAAAACAATAGATTATTTCATCTTTTTTTACTAAGCGATGGATTGATTTTCCGGAGAATATATATTTCCAAAATTTATTGATAATGGCGTTCGTTTGTTAGATAATAAGTACCTACCTACCTACCAAATGCTGTGAAACGACTCTACTTACATTTTTTCTTGCAAAATCATTTACGTTTACATAGGTAGATACTTAATTATATATTAGGCAAGTATATAACTTTTTAATATTTGATGATCTTACCTATTCATCCATCACAATACTTCAATTCGTACAATACAAAACTAAAAAAAAATGCTAGACCAACAAAGATGCGCAATCAGCACCTGCGTAAGTAAGTAAGCACGTGTTTCCTGCATTCAGTAGCACACGTAGAAATGTGATTTGATCAAACACAAAAAGGTCTATTCGGTTCGTTCCCACAGTTTCACAAAACTGCCTCGTCTACCTGAGACCATGTCACCATTGTCCAGGGGCTTTTGTTAAGCGAAATGTCAACAAGCTGGTTTTTCGTCGCATCCGTAATAATTTCTGTGCGTTCGCACGTATGTTTATTGAATTTACTGAAAACACGTGTAGTTTAATGCTGGCCTTTTGCCAACCAAAACCAGTGAGAGTAAGAACCGACTTTGGTAAAATACTACATAAAATATTATTATTAAAATACCCAGAACCTCGTAGTAGTTTACTAACATCATAAACAACAACATATTTTGTCCGCGACTTTTCCGAAAACAGCCAAAAAAACTACTTTTCATACAAAACTCGATGAGCTGTTCGGACATTTGTATGGAAAGTCAAATATTTTTTGTCTGTTTTTGGAAAAGTCGTAGAACAAATATTGTTGTTTATGATGTTAGTAATCTACTTCTGCGAGGTTGTTGGTGTTTACAAATAACCCTGTATAAGTACTTAATAAAAGGTCATATCAAGGCTTTGTATGATATTTAAGGTAGGTAATAGGCACCGTAACTTTTCCACCTTAAGAAAGAATGTCCCTGCAGTAGTGATGACGAAAGTTTGGTATAAAAGACCAATAATTATTATTTGCTAGAAATAAAATAATTTATAAGGAAAGCTAAAAGATTGCAAAAAAACTTGGAAAATACAACGTATAGCGGTGCTATTCTGTCCGTCAAAGAGATTTTTTTTAATCATATTCCAATCAAGGAAGTAGGTACTTATAATTTCCTTGGTTCCAATCTTCGAGCAACGCCGGCTTCGTAGCGCGTCTTTCTCTAAGGTTCCAATCAACAACTGACAGTTTTATATCCAAATACATGACCACACTGTCAAATATGGCAATGGGCAATCTCATCTCATTGAATAAGGTTCGATCAAAGCGAAATGGTGTTATTACGATTGCGCAATCTCTGTCGATACATTAGGCAATGCGAATGGTGCTTCAATTGTTACCTCCTCGGGCTTGCCGACCATATCAATGGGTCACTTTCACCTTACCGAATGCCAACCACCGCACCAGCTCTCTAAAATATCCAGTTCTTGCTTTTGATACAATTTTTCATGACTCTTGCGCAATATCTTGATTAGTTTTGATTGTTTTCGATATTGTTGTGAGACGTATGACTGATTGGGTGGTCTTCAAGTTTATTTCGTAACCGATTCTGTCCGCCGCGCCGCCGCCGCCATGCTGTCTATAGCGATTTTATTAGCAGCAACTTAGAAAGTCGTAATATCGACTGCGGCATTTTGAATTATAGCAGAATCGTCTAGCATCTGACGTAGCTTATACACATCTGCATTGCATAATCTTTCTAAGTAGATAAGATAAAAAGCCTTTCTCTTGTTTTATAAGTAGGTAGGTACTTGACTATTTACTTCAGATTGTGTGATGTGAACAAGGTTGACATAACGCGGAAAGTCCTATTGTTCCTTACGAGTCACACCATCCTACCGTCGATTCGATGTCGACCTGTCGAGAACAATCGCAGAATACCTACTTGATATTATCTTCAAAAACTTTCAACGTTAACGAAAAACGTGCAAGCAACATAATACAAGAAACAGCGAAAAGCTTTTTGTTTACGTTCTACTAACCAAAGACAAAAAACTTCCTTTGGAATATTTACCGTAATTTTTCAGTTCGCACGAATTGATCACCCATCCATTGAGCTCCATCGTAGCTTGTGAACTGCGTGTCAAAATCATTGTCATAGATTTCGTTATGAGTAGGTAGAGTGGATAAGATGGGCCAATACAACCACTCGGGCCAATGCGGATTAGTGGATAACTTAATTTAGAGCAGCGCCCGCATATTGAGCTGCTATACTACACTAGTCGCGGCCACTAAACGTGATGGTGACCACAAGCTGCGGACGAGATTTTTCATACATTTTATTCTATCGGCGCAAACCGGCGTTCAATTGGCCTCGTTCGAGCCACAAGCTGCTGCGGCGGGAGTCGCCCGAGGTCGCTACTAGTGGTTGTGGCCGCGTTTTGTCGTTCGCATTATCGCCGCACACTCGGCCACAGTAGCCACTAACGGCTGCGATTGGTGGCTGCGTCTAGTGGCTTAACTGAGCCACTAGTGGTCGCGCTTAGTGGCCGCGACTAGTGGCTCAATGTGCTGAGGGTATTGGTAATCAATCTGAATTGTAGTACAAATGTTTCCAGGACTCAATGTCGGAGCTGCGCGAGCTGTGCTACCCCGGCACGGACGTGCTGCTGCTGTGCTTCTGCGTGGTGCGGCCGGAGACGTTCCGGTCGGTGGCGGAGCGGTGGACGCGCGCGGTGGCCGGCGTGCGCGCGCCGCTCGTGCTCGTGGGCACGCAGGCCGACCTCGCTAGGGACCCGCGCGTGCTGCAGGCGTTGCGAGTTAGTATTTGTTTTGTAATATAGCACAGCTGCACAGTCTTAATACTAATAGATAATAGCTACTGTGGTAAAATTAAACACAGACTTTTTATTTTGAGCTATAGATAAGGCCCCCAAGCATGACCACTGAAACGCGATATGACATCGACAGTGAAAAGCAAAATTGCTAATACTTACGCAAACAAAAAACACTTTTGGGAAATGAATTTTAAAGATTTTTTTGAGAAGAAAATTCATAACTTTTTTGTTTTTAATGTGTATAGTAGGGGAGACTGGGGAGGGTTGATCCCCCCTTTTCATTTTGGTCCCTAACTCTTTTACTATTGACAGTATTAGGATTTTTTTAGATTTATTTTATTAAGAATTTATCTATTTACTGAATATATGAAAGTGGGTAAAGCTTGGTAATATTTGGAGTTATAATTTGATGTCATGTCGTATGGTAACTCTTTACCATGTGTCCCCAATATAGGGGAGATTTGTTTCCTACCAGTTGGAAGACTTGGTCATAGGGAAAAGAACATAGGGTACCTTTCAACCTGAAAAAAAATTGTTTCCGAGGGATAGCAAAAACTTTCCACGCAGACGAACTTTCGCGGGCGGCCGCTAGTCATTATAAACTTATTTGCTTGACTAATCAGGCAGGTATGTACATATTTACTAGTATTCAGCTTTCAGCCGCATGAAAGTTTTACCTGCTAAAAAACTTGACTAAAAAGTCTCACAATTCTCTCAATCAGACTCAGAAAAGTAGATTAAAAAAATAAACGTATAAAAAAGACTTATTTTTTATAAAAACTGAAAATAATCTTCTTTTTACTGTCAAAAATAGCATGCATAGGGATAGGGGAGCATAGGGGAGACATGATCCCTGGGATCATACCACCCTGCAGAACAATAAACATTTTCAAAGATAAAAACATTTCAACGAAGCCGTTTCATAGCATTATATTAAATTAATCAAGTCAAAACTTGCCGTAAATTAAATATTTTAATACAACAGATTTTTGGCGGCCACTATTTGTAAACCTTTGACATCTGCCAAAAGAAATTATGACAGAAAGTGATCATTGGCATTAACGAATAAGTGTTGCTAATCTAAAAAACTGTAACACGCTTGGTAGAACCGTGAATCAAGATTACCAAGTGTCCCCTAGGGAACAAGTGTACCCAGCTTCCCCTACATTTTCAGATATAGGAATAAGTATTTTTTTATCCTTATTTAGAATATCTTTACAGATTAATAACTATTTTAATAAGCGAAAACCATAACTCATTTTGGCCAAATTGGCGCTTTAGCAATTTCGCCTTTCCACTGTCGATATATTTATCACGTTTAACTCTCAAAAGACAATCGATTTTGACAGTTGAGTGTCGATAAAACGCTATATCACGCGACAATAATTATATCGTGTTTTGGTGGACATGCTAGGGGGGCTATGGGTACTGCAGTCTGCGACTAACTAAGCTATAAGGCATGTCGTCTGTAGTGTTGTTCTTCTTGCGTCCTGCCATGACCACTGATGATTTTTAAAAGCGGTATAAAATAGCTTGAATTTTCTACTATTTATTACCCCTATTTTGATTTTTTTTACCTACAAGATCTAAGAGATACACTGGTCGTGTTGGAAAGAATGCTCCCTGACGCGACCACATAGGCTTCCCTTCCGTGTTATTCTTGCATTTCAAACGGAAGTCTACGTCGTCGTGTTGGGGAGCATTCTTTCCAGCACGACCAGTGTATCTCTTAGATCTAGTAGGTAAACATTTTCAAAACAGGGGTAATAAATAGTAGACAAGCAATTTTTTACCGCCTAATATAAGAAAATCATCAAGGCAGGAAGAACAACACCGTCTATAAGTGACAATCAAATCTATGAGTGCTAAACTGCTGCTAATAGAACGTTTTATGTTATACAGGGTGTTACATAAGAACCCGCAATGCCGAATATAGTGGGATCAAACTGAAAAACTTTTAATAAGTGACCAACTCTGAAATCACGAAAAAAATCGGCTGTTTCATGCAAAAATTAATAACAAAAATATCAAAATTTATAAAACAGCTGATTTTCTTTCGCGTTTTTAGAGTTGTCTCATAGTAAAAGTTTTTTAGTTTGATAGTCCCTATCTATCTAGCATACTCGTAGGTAGGTACTTGGCATTGCGGGTTGTTTTGTAACACCTTGTTATAAAATATTAGCATTTTAATATTGTCACTTTAATATGGGACATGTACCGCCTGTGACGACGAGAGATAAGGGGCGCACCCATCTTTATGTCCGTATAAATTATTATTGTTTGTCGCACATAAACTGTGCGCTTATTGTTTTTATCTCGAGACACAAGGAGGTCACGACGAAAGGGATTGGCACGTATTCATTGTTTCCCAGTATAAATGAGCGCATAGGTAGGTAGGTAACTAAAAAGTTTTTTAATTTCGTGAAGTTATCCCCACTATACCTACGCTATTGCACCGTATTATGACCGTACCTACGTAAACGTAGGTAACTTCCCATAAAAATAAATAAATCCTAACAAAGTTATTAGGTAAACTAATCTGATGTTGTGTTGATGATAAATCAGCTAAATTCGAAACCTCAAGTGTTGAATGACGTATTTTGCGCGAACATGATGAAAAGATACCGCCCGCCGCTGCCGGCCACTAGGTCCTACGTTACGAAGAATTATTTATGACGAATAAGTAAAATGATTCATTGAAATTTTCTTATCTTTTGTTCGTTACTATTGTACTAGGTATGGTATGAGCGCTGATATCATTATGAAATGATTTTGGTTAACTATCGATGACGATATCTAATCTAAGTACCTTAAAAATTATATGACATAACATAATACCATTATTTTTGACATTAATATTATATTGTACACCTTAATACTGAAAAAAATAACAGACGAATAAACTTAATGTTTACTAGTCAGTTTATTTAATTCACCTATTCACCTGGATGAATTATAAGGTGTAGGTACCGCGATTAGTATACTTAGTTCACCATCTAGGTGATAATTAGCCCAGGTGAATTAAGATATTATTATTAAATTTAATGATGTGAAATAGGAATACTTACGTCATTGTACTTACCATACGTAATAAAAAACAGAGGACCGATATACTTGCCTTGGGGGACAACACAGAAGGCGTCATCGTCTCGGGCGGTGTAGTTAGGGCTATTATGTATTCTGTAGTGGCTTCGTACCCAAAGGCTGACCGGAGCTTTAATGGTCCAATATCTGTACCATACAAACATTGAACATAAATTGGTACAGCAGTTTTGGGCAGGAAAAAACATAACAAACATCAAATACCTGCCAGAGTTACTTTAGCATTTATAATGTTAGTATAATAATAAATATTTATAAAATTCTTTATTTGTCTTAAACATGGTATGACAAGGTCTTAAGAACAAGGGTGGTGCTCATGTTTTGCTGTATCAAACAGCATACAAATACTAAATACAAAAAATACACTATCAATCTATACAATATAGTATAATGGAAAGGTACCTATACTTATTTTTTATCATCGTTACAGGCACGTGGTGAGCACCCGGTGACAGAAATCGAGGCTAAAGCACTAGCTGCTAAGATAAACGCCGTCTACGTCGAGACTTCGGCCAAGACGAGGCACCAGCTCAAGGACGCGTTCGACGCGGCCATCTTGGCTGGCCTGCCAGTTATACAGGGCAAAAAGCCTTTTTGGAAAAAGCTTTTTTGTATAAACTAAAAAATCTTAGTAGAAAATTGGAAGAATGCAAGATGTGCAAACTAAAAGAACTTTGTTTCGTTTTACTTAAAACTTTGTTTTCTTAAAAGTACCGAAGTGCCTTTATATTAATAATGTGATAGAGATTTGGAACTATTTATAGGGTATTTAGGTATTTATGTGCGTCTGATATAGATATTATTTTGATTGAATCGAATTTTACAATAAATTCTGACTTTAACATACTTAATCTTCAGCACAAGTAAGAATTTTAAAAGTGAAACTTATTAGAAAATATAAAAATAAATCTTTTTCGAATTTTGGAATTTTGGGCCATTCACGTGCTATTTTTTAATTGATATATAAATTATCTTAAATCTTTTTCCTTTATAAAAATAATTAAATGAAGTCGTGGTGGACTTTTTTAACTCTGAATAAACTTAAAAAGTCATAGCATGTATCAAAACCGGATGGATTATAATTGGAATTATAATTATTTAATGATTATGATGACAACATTTAAAGACATTTGTACAGTAGAAATACTTAATTGTTTTGTTATATTTAATATCGCAGTGGCATCATATTAGTTGGCAAAGTTATTAGCTTTGGCCTGTTTACCTCAACTAGGTATTTATTATGGTGCCACTCGGTTAAATATTATCTGCATTATTATCTGTATATTAGCTAGTTGTTTTACTGTGTGTATATAATATCGATAATGTTAATGTTGTATGATACTCAACCGAACTGATACCTAATTATATTTTTATTACAATTTAAATGTGATTTTATTATCTGCCTGCACCTACCGTGTCCCAAAAATGTTTCTATAGGAGTTATCAAGTAAGTACCTACCGGGTACATATAGTGTGAGTCTTCATAGAGTTCACAAATGAAAATGAGGGAAACTATGCTTGATTTTATCGACGGGAAATTTAAAAAAAAAAAAAAAAAATTATAACGTATTTTTTTAAGTTCTTGTTTGCTACTGTGAACAAATCACTGACCTGATTTTTTTTCTGAACAAATCGTTGTTACTTTTGAACTAAACGATCTATCACAACAAACTGAATAGATACCTAATGATATTGGAAATAATATAGGTCATCATAATAAAAAAAAAAGATGAAAACCTACAATAAAATGCAGTTTAATAAAAAATAAGATCCAGAAAAAATAAAATTTCACAATGAAGTTTTTTTAAAAGATTTTTTTATATTTTTCCCGCCATTAAAATTAAGCATAGTTTCACTCATTTTTATTTGTGCAGTGCACTTTATAAATATTCGCACTGTATAGCAAACTAAACTATACATCTAACTCAATATCATCCATCATAATAAGACAGAACCTACATATTAATAGTACAATAACATGTAATATAATAACAAAGATGCTCAATCGAATACGCTATACCTACTATTATAATAATTATACAATGTTCATAAGTATGTGCCCTACAATACAATATTAATTAAGGTCAGTGTGTGGAAGTCCGGCATATTTTTCTAATATTTAAGTTTAACTGAACTTATTGAACCAGATACGCTTTCTAAAGTGACTTGTGTCATCGGAAATTACAAGTAATGTATTAATTTACTTATATTGGTCTAAAAATAATATTAATTGCAATAATCTTTAGATTTATATGATATTTTTTAAAACTCGGCGAGTAGACGGACTTCCCATGCAGTTTGAGGTAAGTCCGTCTAGTACCAATATAACCATAACTATACTACGACTTTTAATTCGGTGCAGTAATTTGACAGCTCCAGTGTGCCCACTGGGGTGAGTAGCTGTCAAATTACTGCACCGAATTAAAAGTCGGAGTATAGTGAGGCTATATGAATGAAAGCCGTTTCTAGCAGTGATGCAAAACAGGCGTTAAAATATGTGTTTTATGTCATTGTGCTTACGGTTTAGATTTCAATGATAATTCATTTTATTTTATTTTAAGGCAAGTCCGGCATAACTTCGGTGACAGCGGTTGCAAACATTTTCAATAAAATTATAACTATTGTTTTTTCCGTAAAATTAAATACTAAGTAAAAACATAAATCTTTATTTCAAATTGAACATTATAGGTAGTGACTGCAAAATTAACAATTACCTTTCCTCATTATCATTTAAGAGGTCAGAAATTTTTCAACCATATTTTTTGCATAACTGTCAAATTTATTTAGTATTTAAATATTTACATAGTTGTATTTTTTGTATAAGTATATTTATCCCATGTGTACCGCCGTTTTGAGCTATAAAACAAAAGTGAAATAATATACGTGCAGCTGAAAAGGTTGACAATATTTGCAATCGAGGCATGACCGGCATATGACGGACTTTCCTTATGCATGCTAGACGGACTTCCCAACTATTTACATTTTAAGGTTGGTATTTTGTGCATGTAATAATTATGAAATTCAAGCGATATTAATGAATTCATCACCAGAAATAGTTATATGGATCACTAAATGACTTTCGTAATCACAGAAACTCCAAAAACTCCATTGATTTTCATTTTTTTTTTTTTTTAGAAGAGACGTTACACTCCAACTTCAAGTACTTAACGCGAAAAAAAACTGATGACCGATTTCTTTCAACTTAATGATGTTAGCGACATCTATGTTTCTCAGTTCAAACTAGCTCCGTAATACTTTTTTAACAACCGAGGCATAAAAACCTAGTGCTTCAAAAATTGAAGTTATGGCCTCTAGATGGACTTGCCTCCCAGACGGACTTCCACACATTGACCTTAATGCCAACACGGCTACCATGACTCCGCTGTCCGCTCCCATATGGCTCCCATAGACATTTTTTTGCCTTTGGGTTTTGTTGACTCCCATCCCATACCACAGAATACTGCCCATACTTCAAACTCTTCAAACGGATCGCTCCCATTGGATAAGGGTGGCCAACTGTCGTGTATTTACCAGGACGTCTCTATTTTAGCTATCATTTTGGCCATGTCCTGTATTTTATTAAGTAAAATAAAAGTCACAGTATTTACCATGCCTGTAGTAGCCGTCGCCTGAAGTAAAAAGTATAGTACATAATATTCATAATAATTTTAAAGTGCCAGGATCACATGGGATGGGAATCAAGAGGCGAAAAAAGTACCTATCTGTGGGCATATTAGTTCTGTTATTCTGTGCTGTGGGGTACAAAATAAACTCTAAGGCAATCTATGACTCAGCGATTAGTCTGATGGAATTATTAGTTGAGATCCGTCATGTCAGTGTCAAGGGATGGGCGAATGAATCAAATATATCGATATTTTTAAAATATATCGAAGTATATCGACATATAAAAATTAAAAAAGTATCGATATAGCGATATTTTTGCCCAAGGCTTGGCTTGGCTGTACACAAGGTTTCAAATTTGTAAAATTAATATATTAAATACACAGGCAAAGTTTCATTATAATCAAACTAACTGTAACTAATTGTCAATCTGCTCCTGTTATCAGGCTCGGTTAAATTTACAGTAGAAGCAACCTGTCAGACTTTTCGGTCGATGGTGCGCGGTTGCTTAGTTACCGACATTGTGTGTGCAAAAGAGATTGGGACCTTTATGACCCGGTTCGCAGACACAAATGAAACATATGGTAGTTTTTAGACAATTTCACGTAGATTATAGATATGTAGCTTATTTTTCATTAACTTATGGGAATGTCGAGAAAATGATCAAAATGTTTTAAGTTTAGACAATACTTAGGTTGAGAAAAATTGTTTTCTTGGAGTGATATAATCATAATCATAAGTATTATGATTTTCTTCAAGATAGATGTTACTTTATTTCAAAAAAGAAGCAAAACTGCTTTCAAAGCTTTTAGAAAATCCGGAAACCGAACCGACACTGATTCAAAAAATTACACAACTGTTATGATACAATCAATAGGGTCACTCGCAACAATTAAATCTTTCTAAGAAACATACTACAGATCATGAAACCTATCAGTTTTAACTAAAAAATATTAGTTTTTTCAAATTCAATATTTTCCAAGATATCTCAATATTCCGGTAGCCCACAATAATGCGCTTTCAGCCAGTACACCTAGACGTCATTAGCTTTAAAATACGGTATGATTTATCTATGTTTGCTGTAGGTAAGTTGTCCATAGTAAAGGTCCCAATATTCTTTTACTTTGGGAAAAATAAATATCTTTTAAAGGTCCGTGCAAGTTTTATTCCCTTTCGGATGACACCTGAGGAAGCTTGGCATATCAAATATTTATGATTTCAGCGCTGATAGCGATAACAGGCGTACCGTACCTCTTCAGATATCGCGCTTATGACAGATGGGATCTGTCAACGATTCGGAACGCTCGTGGACGCGCACATTGATATCTTGGCCCCAAATAACCTCAAATTCCGACCTTTTTATTTTATATTGTGTTCTTCAATTGGATAATAATTATCTTAGACTATTACTTTCATGGTATGCGGTATGAATTTTCAATTAATTTTAAACTTTCATATAAATGCACCTGAGGTAAACAAAAGAAACTAGTGTCAGTTTTGACAGAACGCTCACAAGGTTGCGTTCAGAGCCTTAGAGCGCGGTTGTTTAGTTGTTTTTTAACTCACTCTAAGTTTCTGAACGACCAAGAACTTTAAATGTCAATGTCAATACAAAGTTTTCATTTTACATTTGGAATACGAATATTTTAAACCTTTCTTTATTCTAAATCAAATAAAAAATAATCAAATAAAATACAACGTCCACAACAATTTCACAATTCAACCACGTATTTTTTGATAAGAATGAACTTTGACAACGAAATTTGACAGCTACACCGACAACGCTCACAGTGCTTTGGTGGAATACGCTGAGCGTCGTTAGCACATGCGATGACGTCACTTCAACTTACGTGAGCGTTGTAAGCATGAATTGGACCGGGAGTGAGCGCGCTCACAGTGCTGTAAGCGTGATTCGGAACGTGGCCTGTGATTCGGTACGCAAATTTCGGAAATATCGATAATTTCGAGAAAAAAATATCGCATTATTGATATATCGAGAAAAAAATATCAACGATATATATATATATATCGTTTTTTTTAAATATCTATATTTTGATTTATCGATATTTTTTACCCAAGCCTATCTGTCATCTGTCATTTTATTTTTGGGATTCCATCAATTCGATTTTCGCGCTAACAATATTTATTTTTACGTGTATCGATCACAAAAAGAAACAATAAGAAACACCCTTACACCGTAAAACCTGTAAAAGTAATAATGGCAGAAGACGTACATTATACGGACGTTGATATATCAGACATAATTGACGAAAGTGAACAATACTTAAATGATAGTGAACACCATCACAACATTGAGTTGACTGAAGCTTCAGACAATCTCTTCTCAGCCCAAGATTCTGAAGCCTTAAATACTGAAGCTTTAAACTCTGAAGATTTAGTGTTAACAGGGAAAAAACCAGCAATTACAATAAGCAATAAAAGTGAGGTTATACGATCGACAAGATTGCCGATGGCAAGAATAAAAAACATAATGAAAATGGACCCTGATGTTAGTGTTGTGTCTGGGGATGCAGTATTCCTGGTCACCAAGGCTACTGTAAGATATAACTTTTGTAAATAATAGTGATTGATGTAAGATAGCTCATAGCTTAACTACAGAGGGCCTAGTCAGGGGCTTTTCACTTAGTACTTGACTCACTACAAGGGAGCGCGGCCTAAGATTTTAGTTGCGGATTGATTTGATAGATGGCGCTCATTTTTCGTTTGTCAAACAGTCGAGAGATGTCGCTATCCCGCGCTGAATCGCGGTATCGTGTGTCTTTCACAGTTTTATATAGTCAAAGCTGATTAGCTATAAAGTAAATTATTTTAAATTTATTTTATGACATAGCTGTTACCTCCCAAAAAAATTACAAGTCAAGATTTATAGAAACCTAGTACCTATTTTATAATATCGTACACTTTTTGACTTTTGTCACATTTCGTTAGATGGCGTTGATCATTAGGTCTGACTGATAACTCTATCTCTAGTATAATAATGTACTCTATGGGCCTAGTATGAGTTGGTTTTTAGTACTCACTTCACTTTGCGAATAGTTAACTATCGTCTTCTCTCTTTCACTCACTCGTATGATTTTCTCTCTTTCACCCGATACTATTCGCAAAGTGAGGTGAGAAACACAACTCGTACTAGGCCCTCAGATAGTGAATGTATGGTCAAAACCACAAGATAATCCAAATACTGCCTTTCTCTTATTTATTTCATACTGGATGTTAATTTCAAAGTCAATCGAGAAAATTGGTCAGAGGGGTTGGCATAAACTAGTTTACCTGCAGCATGTATAGTCAGCAAAGCTATAAGCTGAACACCTTAAGGTTCATTTCTAGATTGAGTAGTCTGTTGTCTTGCATTTACCCAAAAGTCACAAAAGCATCTTTCTTTTGTATAAAAACAATGGAGGCAGGTAAAGACGCTAGTGATTTATTTTCAATCTGTTAAGGTCATAAATTTGCTGTCTGTACTTCTCTATCAACTGCTTAAAAATTTGTTTTTGTCTTTTCAGGAAATGTTTCTGGAAACATTAGCAAAAGAGACATATTCTTATACAATGTCAAACAAAAGGAAAACAATCAACAAGAAAGATCTGGATTTAATTATCAATAAAGTTGATTGCCTGTGTTTTTTGGAAGGAGGACTGGATTTCTAATTCATAATTTAGTTTTTAATCAAACATTTGGTTTATAAGGTACAAATAGACAAATCTGTTTTATATATATTTGTAAAGGCAAAGGCCATCATATAATTTACCTTTAAAAATGTATACTACTTAAGTACTGTTGCAAATGTTCTGAAGACAAATTTGTGTCTATGATCACTTAATATATTTTTGTAAGTGGAAAGGACTGTTCTACGTCCACTGAGGCATGCACACATCTGAACGATGAATGAGATTGACCGTAAATATGCATGATTTCAAAATATTTTGCCAAAATATGCATTGGTAATTAATTATGTAAAGTAGTTATCGAGCCTGCAGCCATACTTATCCAAGTAACATTTTGAGAAGATGATGATTTGGGGTCTAATATGTTTGGAAATACTTCTTTCAATTTGGGTCCCTTCATGGGTCATGCATCCCCATGCCATCACAAATCACAATTAAAACTTAACAAAAACATACATAAAAAAAAACGTTGATTTGATAACCTCCTCCTTTTTTTTGAAGTTGGTTAAAAACCCATAGCAATTTTCAAATTTCTAGGTCCAATGGCTTATAGGTACTTTTATTAATTCAATAAATCCTGTGCAGCTATCGGTAGCTTGACAACAATGAAATATATCTATGGTTTCATTTTCCTGGAGTTAGGGTTAATAATAATTATGGGATTCTCTTGTGTCACTTCAACATATTTTCAATGTAACTGTCATGTCTATCAATGTGATAACTAATTTAAGACTAGGATAAAATAAAATTGTAAATTTTATATTTGCATATTATTTATTGCATATTTTCATAGTTTTGTTTCCATTTGTTGTATTAACAGCACCTTCTTACAGTCTCAAAGACGATGGCACAGTGTGAAGAAACTCTGATGCTAGTCTTGGAGACATAGTTTCTGTAAAGAAATTGCTCAGTTGAGTATAGCAACAGAAGACAACACAAATATTTTCAGTAAAGATTATGAGCAAGTCATGCATGACTTACAATTTGGAATACTTTATTTTGCATTTGAAATGTAAATCTAGCCGTGATAGTATCGAGACGAGACGATCAAAACGTTAACGATTCGCTGTGCGAGACACTGCATTCACGTTGATGGAATAAACCTTATTTCGTGAAGGTTATGCCTTTAACTAATGATACGGTACGCCCACTGAGGGTTCCATGGTACTTAAATAAAGACTATATTTTTTATGATTTAATTACAAATGTATAGTTTTTAGACTTTGATACTATTTTTAGACTTTTCCCTGTACATATTTGTAGTATAAAACGATATTACTTGCCATAGGTCAATGGGAAGTACCCTATAAATTTTGATTCCCTTTAATCAAAATATGCGTTTTTACGGCATAAACAGCCGTATCTTTTTTTTAAGTTAACTTGGAAGTTTGATTTTCACAGTTTTTAGCAGCGAACTAAAATCTATGGAAGTGTAAAATGGCACCACGGGGCCGAAAAAGTACAACCCGCCCTGTGACTGACGTTAGTGTTCTTTTCAATAAATTGCAGTTTGTATTGTAGAGAAATGATAGAAAGAGAGAGTTTATTAGAAATGACGTCCCTTCGTCACAGTCAAATGGTGTAAATAAAAGATACAAAGAAGGCAGTAAAAAGATGCAGAAAAAACGTATCTTATTTTTTCGTTTAAGTATAGAAAATATCTATAAGTATACAAATTATGGTCGCTAATAAGCAACCAGTGTTCAGACGCTTTGTGCTGCATAATTAAATGCCAGCATTTTTAGCTCTATCCACATGTAGTTGTATTTTCGTATGGTGCCATTTTTAGAGCAGAATGCTTATTCCATAGATTTTAGTTCGCTGGTTTTAAGGGACTGTAGACCTGAGTATATTATGGTTTTAAATTCAACTCTATACCTCCACGCGTTCTTTAGATAAAGTATCTTGACAGACAGACCGTTCCGTTATACGGACCCAAAAATTCAGCCATAATATTTCAGACTAACCCTTTCTGAAGGGAGCAGCTGACACCAGAGGCAGTGACGCGCGTCAGCGTTGGCACGAGCTTGAGCGATGACAGGTCCACTACTTGGTCCTCATCGGACAGGTTCACGATGCCCACCACACCCGGAGCTACTGGCTCCAACCTGTGACAATCATGTTCTTATTTTAATAACACAAGGTTACTCGAGAAAATGATAGTGAGTGGTCAACTGAAATGTAACTCCTGCCCATAGAGTACATTATTATACTAGAGATTCCTGCCCCTCCAGCATCATCATCGGAACACAATTTATGATATAGCGATTTATCACGATTCACTGTCACAAGACATTGTGTTTCGGTGGTCATGTTAGGGGGGCAGAGGGAAATATTGAATTATGATACCACATATTAACTGCAATAATCTTATGTTTTGGGGCTCTGCCATGAGCACCAGCGTGGCAGAGCCCCAAAAATTCACAAGATTTGTACCTGGTAATCACTAGAATGGATTCCGAAAGCGCGCGAGTGTCGACGTCTCCGTAGCGGACTGCATTGCTCTTCTTAATCTTCGCTACGTCGTGGTAGAACTAAAAACGATAAAATCAGATATAGTTACCTAGAGGACGGTACATCAGGCATAACTTGTTGTCCTTAAGACTACGAAATAAAAGCTGTTTTCGCATTTAAACTGTTTTTTTATCCACAATACTACTACAATACTACTACTACACCCAGAATCTAAATCAAGGCTGAGGAATAGGGATGTTGACTAATGAATAAAATAACGAAATACTAATAAAAATCGTAAACATATTAAACTTTTAGAGTAGCTTGTATACCTCTTGGTTTTATATATTGCATATTATTTGTTTTATGACCCTTCAAAGTTGGGTGGACAAGTCCATTTAAAAAGTATACAATTTATTAAAATAAATGATACCTATAATTAGTCCGTAAAATGTATAGCAAATTTGTCGAAGAAACGATTTTGATAAACACAATATTTAATATAGCTGCTGAACAAATTTCCTATGCGTTGCATACAAACTAGCACGGCGTGACGTCATAACGTGCAAGCCATTAGTATGGAGCGTTTTTGATCGAGTCCATTTGTGTGCATTTCACACTGTGATATCTCGGGCAGTTTTCATGCTAGCGAATTAATTCTTTTACCAATGTTTCTTTTTTTGAGAGGTAATTTATGTAACATAAAATAAAAAAAATAGTCAACATCCCTATTGTCTATCTTACTTCTTAACTGCCGGAACACAACAGTTTTTAAATTGTTGTTATGGCGTCGTAGCTACCAGGCGGACTTGAAATAAGCCCTACCACCAACCAAACCGCGTACAAATTGTACTCCCCCTGGGAATCAAACCCGGGAACCCTGTGTCTTACACGTGTGGGCGAACCACTAGACTACGGAGGCGGAAATTTATGTACTATTGTGTGTACATTTGGTGCGAGATAAAGGTATATATACAACGTGTTACAAAACAATCCCTATAATGCCGAACATGCTAGATAGGGACAATCAAACTTTTACTATGGGACCAACTCTGAAATCGCGAAAAAAGAATCAGAGCTGTTTCATACAAAAAATAATTACGAAAATATGAAAATGTTACCTGATAGTGGCTCTTCGAGCTGGCCATTTGGCTAGCCAAGTTCAGGGTCTTGTAGTTGTCAGCGACTGGCAGCCAGGTGTGGTTGCTGGTGGAGAAGCCGGCGCTATTGGTCGCGTCCCAGTGGTAGGGCGTGCGGTTGGGGTCGCGGGACTTCTTGTAGTAGTTGATGGGGTCGTCCGTGTTGCACGCTTGAGGGTCTTTCGTGTCCTCCCACGATACGAAGCCGTCGGTCATTCCGATTTCTTCTCCCTTGAAGATTATGTTTGATTTGTAGGTATACAGTCAGCGTCAAAATGGCTGGTTGCCTGTGGAGAATGGTTCTCAAAGTATATTCACGAATTGCTAACTAATTTATGAATCAAAGACCAGCCATTCTGACGCAGAATACAAAAAAATACAAAAATATTTATTTAAAACCAGAAAAATTACATTTACACTGCCATTAATGAGGCCCTCTTTTAGATATAAAAATATCTGTGCCAAAAGACCCCGCTCCTCCATAGCCATTACAATTACATTTTCCAGTTTAGGACTAAACACAATATAAAATTAAATATGAGAAAGAAAAATATGTTATTAAAGCTAGTAAACTATAATATTTGATTTAATTAGCTACTCAGTAACTTTACTAATTGAATTTGAGATGTGCTAGTGTGTGTGTGTGTGTATGTTTGGGTGTGTGTGTGTGTATGTCTGTGCGTACTGCGTAGGTATGAATGTCTTCAACTCTGTTTTATCAATAATTGCTATCAGTCGCTACCTTCATGGCTTCCAACATAGTTTAGATTACATTAGATATAAAAATATATGCATCCGACGCGCCATCGTGAGATAAAAAATCTGTAATCCTCTTTAAACATTTCTTCGACTATATAAGAACTCGAGTTTATAGGGTTTTGTTCCAGTACATAATATAGTTATAGTGGTACCTGGTAGGTGATGGAGACGCCGGGCAGCAGGAGCGCGAGCATGTTCATGGCGTCCACGCGGCCCGCGCCCTGCCGCGAGGCCAGCCGGCTCTGGTCGTGGTTGCCGTTCTATACAAACAACAAAATTTTTTTTCCTTATTCTGTGGTACAAACATTTTACAAAATATTTAAACAACTAGCTTTTGCCAGCGACTTCGTTCGCATGGACATTTCAGAAAATAATGAATACCTACCTAATTACCTATCCTTAAAATACTGGTAGAAGGCGTTCCCGTCCCCGTCCCTGTTCCCGTCCTCGTCCCCATCGCCTTTCCAAAACCCTTTCTTAGTGCTCACCTACGCTACACCATGAAAGATCCTCCAAAATTGTGTTTTTAGTTTTTACCTTCAGCAGGGCTCTAATCGCACATTGCAATTTTCCTATACAAATTCCCATACAAACTTTCATCCCCTATTTATCCCCTTAGGGGGTGTTTTTTTCTCAAAACGAGAGAGATTAGTCTAACCCTTTTAAATTAAATTAGAGAAGAATTTCAAAAATTCTCCAAAATACTAAACATAGCTTGTTATCGGTTTAAAATAAACTAATAATAATCTGACATATAATTTCCATTTATTATTTTTTGCTATTATAAAGTGGACTCAAAAAAGTTATAGAAATGTAACTCACCACCCAGTTGGCGACTTGTCCACTCGGCATAAAAGTCATCCATTTATCTATGACCAGTTTGATGTCCCTTGCGTTCGACTTATTATTGACGTCGCCCAAGAAGCTGAAGTTGAACGGAATGGAGCCGTTCCTCTTCCCGTCGCCGTAGTACCTAGTGATGTAACATGAAAAAAAAACAACTTTGTTTTTTTTTCACAATGTTGAAAAAAAAACATAGCACCGTTGTTGTTTTTTTTCCTAAATTTGATTTAATAAGAATACAATCTTAGAAATTTTTTATTTAAACAAATCAATAATTAAATTAGATTTTTATTCTTCTTCATTCCAAATAAGTTCATAGAGTACCTCAAAAAAACATAAACCGAATGGAGATTTCACCGTGCGCGTCACAGAGGAAATAATCACTACGTTTTAGTGCGCGTCTTTAAATATTGCCAACTGTTGAAAACTTGGTACTGAAAAGTAATGTAGGTTAAAAAATTAACAGAAAACTATAAAATGAATTCATAAGTATTATTTTTTAACGGAAACTTCCTTAATAATTTTGATTTCTGTACTCCTGAAAAAAAATGCTCCAGAAAAAAACACGTTTTTTTTTTCACGTTAAAAAAACAGTTTTTTGAAACACTGGCAGTACCTAATCATGAGGTCCAACTCTGTGTAAGCTTCGGTCATCATTATCTTGTACTCTCCGTCCTTCGCCGTGTGTTGGTCGAGGAGGTCCCGCCAGTCGTAAACCACGTCGTATGTCTCGAGCAGGTCCCTTGTGTAGGGGTGCGTCAGGTATTCGTAGTCGTCTGAATTCGCAGTGGGGTCGCCTGGAATCGCGCATGTTTATGAAGTACTATTGTGCTGATAATAGTCGAAAAATATGAGCAACATATTTTAATTTAAAGTCCAAAACTGTCGTTACTTGATCTTAGGGCCTTAGCACACGACGTTTTTTTAAACGAGCGTATAAACGCAAATGAGTTTTTTTTTTTTTTTTTTTTTTTATAGAGATGCGCTACTAACATTGTGAACTTCCAAAAAATATATGCTACGAGACGCACTGACATGGATTCTCATTAACAAAAACTTAGGCCGTGTTCCCTTTTGCGCCAACAGCGATAATATCACTGATATCGCGCTCACACTTCGTTCCGATTTGTTGTGAGCGCGCCAACGATAGCAGTATTTACGTCACGGATGACGTCACTATCGCCGCCATTTTGCGATCACGGTGATATCGTTCTCGAGCGTTAGCACTGTGAGCAGTCTGTCATATTTGACGTTTTGAGTTGTTTTGCATTGACCTATTGTTTTGTTTATCTTATAGTTTATTATTTATTGGATTCTATAACCCGAAGCAGAACAGAAATAATACAAGATGATAGTGCTTATTAAAGTCGAAACTACGGGTAGAGATATTTCTCTAAATTTAATCACGGAACAGTATGAAAGAGCGCAACAAGGTACCTAAGTTTATTTTTAACTAACAAATACAACTTTTCATGGTTCTTTCACACTTCTGATTCGTTATTTACTTTGTTTTGACGTTACAAAACGTCAAAACAACGCTCGGCGCGCGATACATGCCATTATAGCCGTTCCGAATTGAAATCGCGTCAACAGTGCTGTCAGCGCGATAATCAAAACGGAACAGCTTTTAGCGCTCACAGCGCCAACAGTACTATTGGCTCAAAAGGGAACGCGGCCTTAGTGTGCTTAGCCTTAAAGATCATTTACTTAACTAGATTTCTGAAACATAAAATAAATATTTAGCTTTCATATCGTTTTGCTCCTGAGACCTGAATTCCTTTTACATCAAAGCAGCAGAAATATAATCAATCAAATAGTAATTTGTTACACAAGGGACGTAAGAGAGCTATTACAGAACAAGATCCAATTTGGCGCCCATGCGAGCGTAGCTCGCAAAGGGCGCTACGGATCGAGTTCGAGGGTGTAATAGCTACTTACAACCGAGGTAAGCATACTACTTTACATCATTCATGCGAGGTAAATATATAGTCCGGTCGTGGGACATTAAATTTCATAAAAAAGTTTTGATAATACTAAAAGTTTTAATTTTTGGGGAGTGTATAGATTATGTGCATTGTGAGCTATTTTTGAAAAGTTAGAAGTTTTATGCCGGTGCTTTAGGTATAGTTTAGGTATTTCGTAATATTTCGTTATATTTCGTTTAACTTCATATATATAGAATTAAAGTTTGAAATGTTGATTGTTTCATAATAAGAAGTATGTTATCATCATGTTGTAAAAAAATTAGAAAGTTAATATATGCGTAACTGCGTAAATCACAAAATCACTCTTTTGTGTTCGAATAAAATTTTAAAATTTCTGAAATCTTATTTTAAGACTTTCAGTGGTTAGATATAGCTGTTGAACAAAGTTTAGAAAGTTAAGTGGTGTGCTTCTTTGATAAATTCATTTTTCTTTCGTAATATACAAAATAATGAATTAAAAATCGATCAGATCGCTCTTACATGACCTCTTCAATGCGCTTATATGCCACACAAAAAATTAGAAAAATACATACAGTGGATTTTGTTTAATTACAGATACATTGTTGTCGCTACAGGCCGCCCGCGCCGCGCCGTTACGCCGGCGCGGCGGCCAGCTACTATGCCCGCTCGCGCCATATGAATAAATTAATTAGGTGGCGATACTGGCGATTGATCTGTAACATTTCGGCGTAACGTAACATTACGGCTACTTAAGACGTGTCGACTCCTATCTGACCTATCTCTTATCCCGAAATGATATATTTTTATAATTCCACTAGCGGCCACCCGCGACTTCGTCTGCGTGGACAGTTTTTGCTATCCCTCGCGAACAATACTTTTATTTATGTAAAATTTCATTGTAATCGATTCAGTAGTCATGACGTGAAGGCGTAAAAATTGTTTACAAAAAAAACTAAAAACCTACTTCAAAAAACCTACCTCTAAAAAGCAAGAAATAATATTCGTAATAATAAAAATACGTCTATTGAAGTCAGGTGGGGCTGGAATACAAATTCCTTTTTTTTATTCTAAAAGCCCCACCCGACTTCAATAGACGTATTTTTATTATTACGAATATTATTTCTTGCTTTTTAGAGGTAGGTTTTTTGAAGTCGGTTTTTTGTTTTTTTTGTAAACAATTTTTTATTTTATTATTTTTAGTGTAGGTACCTTGTAGGTAAGGTATATTATATATGTATTCAATTAAATTAAATTCAATTCAACTCATTTATTTAGTACTAAAGTAGAAAAATCGGCTTAGCGAAACGTAAGATAATCGCGGAGAAACATACTTAAATACGGGTCAAACTGAGAACCTCCTTTTTTAAGTCGGTTAAAAAACTACACTTAGGATATCCCTCTTCCAACAAAAAAATTATTATCTTATTCAGTTCATAAACAAAGAAGTAATACGACCAATCATCGAGGTAATTCACACAAAATCATACTATTTTCGTGCTTGTTTTCAAAATTACTTGAAAAGTACTGAACCGATTTCATAATTTAAAAAAATGGGACTAACTTGGGAGTGTACCTAATGTAATAACGTTTGAATCATTTCAATCGGTCCAGCCGTCTTCGAGTAATCGGTGGACATACACAAAAAAAAAAAAAACAAACAAATATACAGACGAACATAGAACCTCCTCCTTTTTTGGAAGTCGGTTAAAAAAACAAACTTTTTTTTTTTTTACTAGGCAAGTTGTGTTTGCTTTAGTCAGAGTCAGAGATTGGCCAATCAACTTTTAAGGCACTCCTTTCTTGTCCCCGCTCTATAAAAAATCATATTATTATATACAACTCGGTTTAAACCTTACATTTTTCTACATTAATCTAAAATTAGATGCATTTAGCAATGCGAGAACAACAGATTACAATATTTTTTCCTTCGAACATTTTATAGCTAGTATCTCAGGAGAACAAAATCGCTCCCCATACAAAGAATCTGTGTTACCTGGCATAGCCGGTCAAAGCAAATCATGTCAAATCTTCAAAATATTGTATCAGAATACCCAATATTTTATACATATTTAAGTTCTATATTGAATAATCCTTTATTTACAATACATAGTTTTAGTAATTTTGCTTAAACAATATTTAATTAATATTTGCGAAGGTTTGTCCCCAACAATGTCTAAAAAATCAGGGCTCCTGCATGACCATTAATAATTGGTGATGTTATTAGCATGAAGGTCCTATCTAGCGTCGTTAGTATTGCCCCTTGTCTAACTTTAATTCTTGTTTTGTCATTCAATGTCTTTCTAGCGATAGCTCTCGAGGAGTGTGTGTGTGGGTCTATTGTTGTTCTGCTGTGTTACGTCGGAAATCACGATAAGTTCATGGATTATTTTATTATTATTACGTTAAGATATTAACTTTAATATCGGAATTTAAGATCAAGTTGAAATAGTTGTTCGATATGCAATGATTACTTACTTATTTGTACTTTTATCAATGTTTTCCATCGCGTTACCGGTAACACTAGAGAAATATCTGGTAACACCAGAGAATTTATGTACTGTACGTATATATATAATATAATCAACCGATTACTTCACTGTAGTGAAGTAAATTAATGGTTGGTTTTACATTTACAATTTACATTTACACTCATTATCATCATCTTATCTTCTGTGTAAAAAACCTCCTCCAAGAATCTCCACAACAATCGGTCCTGCGTTGCCCGTGTAGCAGCACCTACCTATACGCCGCTCATTACCATACCAACACACGATTGCAACAAGATTCATCACCGTGTGACTAGATGGCGCTAATGTCGAATAAACACAAAGATTAGTAAGGAATAGCGTCTCGTAGTATGGAGAATAATTATGGAGAAACCTAAATCTCGCTAACGACGTTTAGTCAGCGACGCAGCATAATATACAACTGCCAACCATCATCGGTTGGACTAATACCACCAAGCCCGGAGGAAGATCTTCCATTTGGCGTTCCTACTAGTGGTCACCTCTCTCCATACCTACCATACCTACTTCATTCACTACACTGGTGACCCCAACGGAGCACATCAAGCACCTTCAGCAAGCAACGCAGCGCAGCCATCACTCCCCATACCTTATCCCAGCATCCGCAGCAGTCACACTGCAAGCAGAAGCACAGCAAGCCAGGCCTTCAAGGTTCCATCGCAGCATCATTGACGACGCTTTCTTGGACCTTCGGCAACTCTCGACGGCATTATCCCGACCTGGTCTTCGCAGCCCACTACTGGAGCATCACTGGGCCCTCACTCCGGCGTGGCAGCTCTGCGCACCACACCAGCAGCTCGGACCCACCGTCACTCAACGGAAGTGTCCGATCTACCCAGTTTTGTATTCTTATCCTCATAGTTCATGAACACCAACTCTTAGCAGATACTCTTCGGTGCTCTGTGCAACCTGGAGCTCAATCGCGGTAATTCTGAACGATAAAACAAAAACGTAACGTAACGTTGTCACTTCGGTTATATTTAGGTACCTAAAAACCTTTGGTTTAGCTTCATAATTTTCACTTAAATTGTCCTAGATTGTAATCCTAGACTCCTTAGGCAGAGTATTCAACAACAAAACTAAAGCGAGTATTTTTCTGTAAACGAAACTGAAACGGTAACAATTTAGTTTTGGTTTTATCGTTGAAAATTAGCGCGATTAGGCCCCTGGTCATGGTCTTATGGTGCCTGCTTGGGAACCGGCTTGTTTGGAAGGTGAAGTCATCGAATCTGCGAGGGAATAGAAATTCCCGATCTCCTTCAGACTTATTATTTAACTCTATCATGTTCATCTCATTCCCACACTTTGGGGAGCACTACTGAGATATTAAAACATTATTTCCCAGTATTTTAAGGTCTTGACTATAAGAATTACATCATTAGCAAAATGAAGGCCTCCTAGGTGCTCGCCATTGATGCTGATGCCGAATTAATTCCAGTCCAGAAACCTAAAAAGATACATTACGGCTCCTTGTCTTGTTGTTATCTCGCTGCAGTTTGATGAGGTTTGAGCTCTGATTTTAAAATAGAATCAAATATCAATATTGTCGAGTTTTCAGCAATTTTAAAAATATACCATGTGCCCAGTCATTAAGTGCACAAATGAAAAGACGTGAAATTAAGCTCAAACTTATCGTTAAAAAAATAATACGATGTTTTTTATAAAGGTTACAGGTAGGTTTTGCCGAAAAAATCACTTAAATTGTAAAAAAAAAATACATTTTCAAACATGGGACATAGCGACAATATGTTATCTTAAATTGTGTTTTCGCTCCTATTTGTGATCTGGTTAAGTTAATATAACTTCGTGTCTAGTTTTATAGCTTAGATTAATTGATGAATCACTACATATTATAAAACAAAGTCCCTCGCCGCGTCTGTCTGTCTGTTCGCGATAAACTCAAAAACTATAAAAACGGATTTTCATGCGGCGTTTTCACTAAATGATGGAATGATTCCTGAGGAAGGTTTAAGTGTATTATAAGTTGAGGTTTTATAGAAATTGGTAGAAATATCACGATGATTGTTGAAGAGGTCGGCAAAAATTAAGCCGACTGGGAGCTTGCATTGAAAACGCTGCTCTAACCTTTAGAGCTATAACAAAATAATTTGTGATGAAATTATTCCTATTTTTTAGATCTACAAAAAAGTCCGTGATGGTATATATCTATCTTTTAAAAATAACTAACTATACCAATTATATCTTCCTAAAAAAGTTATCAAGTTCAACGCGGTAATTTGGAAAGCTATTTAGAAGGATAAAGTACTAATCCTTATCAAATTAAATACGTTAGTTACCTTAAGCATTTTATGCACATTATTTTAGCCTTTAACACCATACCATTTAAATGAATATCGTAGGAGTCGTCGCAAAAAATTAACACGCGCAAATATAAATCAAACGCGTCTCTTATACCGACAACGGGACGGGACGAACGGGAGAGAAAAAGACTTTAGAGCAAATGGAGGTGAGGACTGTTAGGTATTATTTTTTTATCTTTTTGGGTGTTGTTGGAAGGTTGCATTTAGCAATAAAAGAAGGAACCGAAGCGAAGCAAGGTCAGGTCGCTAGTTACAATATAATATTCTCAAATTCTTTCTTTTTCTCCGGAGTTACTAGTTACTAAATATTATTCTCTAGTGTTACCCTGGTGTCCCCCTTGTAAACAATACAGTGAACGTAATTATAAAGAAAAGAAAAGTACTGCCAGACATAAAAGTAAGTTTCAAGTGGCTGTTTAATATCAAATTATTTTAAAGTTTAAGAAAGAAGAAGAAAAATCATTTATTGACCGCAAAACAAAAGAAAACAATGTACCTACACAAACTTAGGACTAATTACAGTGCGGCCAACTAGGCCCCAACCTCAGCAATGCTACAGAGGCAAACCTGAGTATGCCACTGCAACGCTGGTATTCTGGAGGAGCCTACTTGGTGACGACAGCGAACAGACAAACAAAAATTATAATTTAATAACAATTCAGAAGACAATAGACAATAATTTTAACGAAGTAATAGATAAATATTAACGAGCATCGATTCTATCATCACCAACACAAACAAAATAAAAATATTATTTAAGAGGAATAAAAATTAAAAAAACTTCATGGCTGTATGGAATTAGGTCTCCTTGCCTCTTCCATGACAGTTTGATATATATAGTAATAAAAAGAAATATATATAAAAGAGCTGTTTGGTCAGACAAATCGAAGTACTCTTTGGTTGATTTGATATTTTTCGTTTTGATTTTATTTACGAAGAGATTATTTTATTTGGTTAATATGGCAAAAATACATCATTTCAAACAATTAAAAAAAGAAAAAGAAATCGCAACCTACATTACATACAAAGTGCAACTACAGAATAGTGTGATATGAAATGAAATGAAATGAAATGAGTTTATTTGACATTTTACAATATAATACAACCTCGGAACCACAAAACAAACAAACAACAATAACAAAACAACATTCAAGCAAATTGTATGGTGACAAAATAATATATGGGTGACAAATACAATAAATTAAAACAGGTGTCCGCCTCAAGGCGACACACACAACCCCCAAGGCTGGAACGCAACCCGGCTCCTATCGTGAAAAACCCCGAAGTGAGTCTTGTTTTTGCAACGTGGTGAGATATTTCTTAAGGTGGTTCCTGAATGTTTTAACCGCTTTCAGGTCACGTAACGGCGGTGGAATATCGTTCCAGCACTTCGAGGCGGCGAATTTAAAAGAACCGCGGAACGCCATTGTCCCGTGCTTTGGAATTGCGAAAATGTTAGTATTTTTTCTCTTTGGGAACCTGCTCAAGTCACCAAATCATACCAATTTTTCATAAAGATAGCACGGCCTTCCCGTATCTAATATACCAAACAAGAGAGTGGCGAGATGAAGTCTCCTGCGCGCTTCCATTTTCATCATGTTTGCAGAGTCCAGAAAGGGAGTCACATGCGATCGGGGTGGTACATGAAAACAGAAACGCGCACAAGCGTTCTGCACCCGCTGGATAAGCTTATTCGTCTTGGACATCAAACACGGCCCATAAACAATGTCACAGTAATTTAGTTTTGACAAAATCAGTGCCTCGCACAGTGTGACCCTCAGTTCCTCACCCAAATAAGGTCTTATTTTGAACAGTAACTTAAGTCTATAAAAACAATTGCGCGAACACTCAGCGACATGGTTTTCAAAAGTTAGGTGTTCGTCCAAAGATCTTATGTTATAATCATCCCTAGTTTGCATCACACATTTGATAGAATCAGTGATCCAGAGGTGCGGTGGATGTTTGAATTTTTGCACCTTGGTTGGAGCATGCAAATCAAATAATGTAATGAGACAAGCCGTAAAGGATTCTGCAAGCTCATTGATGTTATCAAGTTTATGAAAATCATCCCAATTGATCGCATCAAGATCCCGATTTAATTGGTTCACCATTTTTTAGTGGCCTATATGTCACCCATCGTGGGCATATTTTGTCTTTCTTGACCATAAATTTAGCTAATATCATTCCATGACCACGTTCAGAGATGTGTTTAACAGTGACATTTAGAGCCCGAGCATCCGTGCATATTACATCAATTAAGCTGTAACTGTGATCGGTAAAATGTGTGGGTTCCTTAACTATTTGTTTTAAGTTGACACAGCTAAGAAACTGCATAAATTGTTTGTATTTACCAGTACTAACATCAAGCAGATTTATGTTGAAATCACCCAGCAGGATCAACACATCGTAGTTTCTGAAAGAGGCAATGGAATCCGCAATATCGTCCAAAAATACACCCGGTCAGTCCTGCCATTGTGGCCTATAGGCGGTACCGATTATTACCCGCTGATTGTTAGTGCGAAAACTAACAATCAGTTACTAATCAACTCCACTGCGTTACTTTATGTCAAAGTAACGCAGTGGAGTTAAAATAATGTCAATCTTAAGAAACTATTACTTACTACATAGATACATTATTTGAATAGGATACTTTCTTGTTGTATTACTTAAATACTTAATGTACAATGAAATTTTTACGACGATCCTTTGTTATTCTCAAAAATCTCAAAAACTAAACGTCACACATCGTGGCCACCTTTAAAACCTAAAGTTTAGATAAATGATACAAATTATAATCGAATTTATACCTTTGCTGAATGCCGTCGTACCGGGCCAAGATGAAGACTGTTTCCTCGAGGTTCGGAACAAAAAGCGACGTCGTCAGCGAGAGAGCAAAAACCACCATGGCACCGCACCGACAGGGCCCAACTTCCTGCTGCGAGCTGCCATACCGACCACGGCCGTGTACCTCTCCCGCCTGCACCATACCACCACAGTGCAGGACGTGATCGAGTACATAAAGAAGAAATCCAACTTTTGTTTGAGAGTTCAGCCACTGGAGTCGCGCCATAATACCAATTTTAAGGCGTTTGTGGAGCGCATCCCGACAGCAAGGCTGGATCTCTTCGTGAAGGAGGACTTCTGGCCGCAGGGCGTGGTGTACAGGCGCTTCAGAGGGACGCTGCCTTGTGCCGTTGTGCCACCGATTCGACACACAAAGTGTCTAGGTACTTGATTTTTTTACTAACATATGTTTTAAGTTATTTACTAACAACATTGTTTTATAAATTATATATATTTCGTTTTTAAGGTAGGTATATATCTATGGGCCATCGATGCCTGAATATAAATAAATAAATTAAATTAAAAAAATAAAATATAAATTCTTGTAAATTCGATTAAGTTTAATTTTGTTTTTCTGTTTCAAAATGCTCTGAAAGGAGTGCCTCAAAAGTTGATTCGCCCAACTAACTTAGAAATACAATTATGCTCAGCTCATTTAGTAGGTAGGTAGATTTATTTTATTTTATAAGTATTCTGTGTTATTTCATTGTATATTCATCGACATACATAACGGATGTTTTCTATGATATCGGCATCGGTAAGAACGACTAGCGAGCTACGCGACAGAAAGAGAGGCGCTTCGTAGGTGCTTATATATAATATCAGGCACGCAGCGCTGTGCAATTTGAAATTGTACTTTATTGCCGTGCGGCGAGAGTAGCTTATAGTTTGTGGCCCCTCGCCTGCCCGCGCGGCGCGTGGCAGTCGGCGGGCCCTGCATGGACCCGCTCGCGCGTCCCGCATAATTCGTATTTAAGCGCAATAATTTATCCATAATTAAACAAAATCCACATTATGTATGTTTCTAATTTTTTGTGTAGTATATAAGTGCATTGAAAAGGTCATGTTAGAGCGATCTTATCAATTTTTATTCATTATTCCGTATGTTATAAAGGAAAAATGAAAATAACAAAGAAGCACACCACTTAACTTTCTAAACTTTGTTCAACAGCTATATCTAACCACTGAAAGTCTTAAAATAAGATTTCAGAAACTTTAAAATTTTATTCGGACACAAAAGAGTAATTTTGTGATCAGTTACACATATATTAACTTTCTAATTTTTTTACAACATGATGATAACATAGTTCTTATTATGAAACAATCAACATTTCAAACTTTAATTCTATTTAGATGAAGTTAAACGAAATATTACGAAATACCTAAACTATACCTAAAGCACCGGCATAAAACTTCTAACTTTTCAAAAATAGCTCACAATGCACATAATCTATACACTCAGCAAAAACGAAAACTTTTAGTATTATCGAAGGTAATTTTTCTCTAGCTACGCGACTAATAATAAAAATAAAGATAAAGATAAAAATAAAAATAAACTGAACAACTTTCATTAAATAAAAATATTGTTTGACCAAGGAGTTTTGCATAGCTTGAACTGAAATGAAATACCGCTAATTTCATTGTTGTTTTTTTTTTAGTAAAAAGTTTCGTCAGTTTATAAATAAGAAAAAAGATTGGTTCACTAAGGAGTTTTAAATGCTTGAATTGTAAAGTGTACTTTACAATTAAAGCATTCACCATGCTTGACTTGTAAAGTGATTTGAAAATGGAACGTTCTATCTAAACAATGCACTGTGTTGCACATGTCAACTTACACAGCCTCATACTATATTAGTAAATGCTAGTTACCGAGCAGTATGATGTAAAGGGTATAAACACAATTTAGACTAGACATAGTCAGAGAATATAATAATGGTACTAAACGTACAGAATCCCATCTGCGCGAGGTTAATCAAATAATAAGCTACACTCGCTGCCGGCAATAAAGTACAATTTCAAATTGCACAGCGCTACGTGCCTATTATTGTATGAACCTTCTCTTTCTGTCGCGTTAGTCGCGTAGCTCTGTCTCAACCGGCACACGACATCCCTCGTGCGCTGGCTAGACTGAGTCAGCCGCGAGCAGTAAGCAAATATAAAAGTTTAAGCGCGGAGTGAGACTCCCCTGGTGGTATTGTGGCGGCATTCATTCCTATATACAGTATTCTATTGTGTGATGAGTACATAAAGAATGATTTATTATAATCTGACCTGAAAGGGGCTCATCGGGGTACACTCCACCGTAGTCACTGGGGTCTACTTCATACATCATATTGATAGCGTCCACACGGAACCCTGATACGCCCTTGTCCATCCAGAAGCTGAGAACATCCTAAAATTACAAAAACAACTACGCAAATAGAATTCAAAATTGGGCGATTTGTGAACCAGCAAAATTATCCTTAGAGGTTGTGTGAACTTGCCTGTTGCGTACTGTGAGTGGATCGTACGAGTTTATGTAAGCAGCTGTTCTTGATAGTTATCGAAAACTATCGTTTTCTCACTCACATTGACTATAAGATATATGTCCGAAAGTTTTCTACATCCAGAACAGTTTGCTGAACTCGTACTGAGTCAGTACTTACCTTCATAGCTTGCTGCACCTTCGGTTCTCGGTAGTTGAGGTCGGGCTGCCCGACCACGAACTGGTGCAGGTAGTACTGTTGCCGCTCCGGGCTCCACTCCCACGCACTCTTGCGGAAGATGCTTCGCTGGAAACCACCGGCAGGTTATTTAACAAAAATTGTGTTAGGCACAGGACACGAATCAAGATTCATGAGAGGTGGTGTGGGATTAGGCTAGCAATGAACTGTTGTAACTTGTCAGTATAAGATATAAGTAGGTACGAGTACGTACATATGTAACGATCGTAGTATGTAGAAATAAGTTATCTTTGCCAACCCCTATGGGAGAAAGGTGTGATATTATGTATAATGATAATAATATGTAGGTACAGTCAAGTTCAAAAATATGTCAGCACTTTTGACAGATGTTGACTTTTTTTGGTCTTCACCTCACATGATGTAAAGTGACGATAAGGCCGAAGGTGAAAGTGCAATACACCCGGAATCCTCATCACAGAGGAACTGGCTTTTTTAAATAGTTGTTATGGCGTCAGACTTAAGTAAGATGGTGGTAGTTAGCCAGGCGGACTTGAAATAAGTCCTACCACCAACTGACTTTTATTACAAAGGCATAAGGTTGATGAACTGTCAAAGGTACGTACATATTATTGAACTCTACTGTACCTCATACAAATTTAAAATTCATTTATTCAGTCTAGGCTGTTACACGCACTTGTGAATGTCAAAGAAGCTACGCCATCGGTTCGCAAACCCTAAGCGCGAGACCTTGTAACGAGAAGAAACGGCTAGAAACTCGTCAAGGGCTGCTTTTTTCTCCCTGTACATTTCTTAGTAGTAAAAATTTAAAAATGACCTCAGCAGAACAGCAGCAAAAGTTTACATGAAAATACAATTCTTACCCAGTTGCTGGGCGGTAGTGTGCCGCCCGGGTTGGCGGGGTCGGGCTTGCCGTCCGCCCACACGTAGTAGTTGTCATACCCGTCTTGACGGTTCTTGGACTTTATGAACCATTCGCTCTCGTTGCCGGTGTGGTTGGGTACGTAGTCCAAAATCACGCGGATACCTAAAATGTATACACTGTTGGTTGCTTAAACTAGATTATAGTAGTTATTTTTAGACAGACAGTTATTTTGATTTGGCTTGATCAGAAACATCCTTGTCCGTGGCCACATAAAAGAAACAGAGCCTTTTAATTTACGGAGTAGTCTTAAAAAACGCAAAAATAAGCACTTAAGAGCGTTTATGCGCTATACTAGCGCCGCCAATCGAAAAAAATATAATCCTTAAATAAAGATGAAATTGTAAATTGTGTTCTTCTAGTGTACTCCGAAGAGTACCACACTCTTTATCGCTTAAACAATATTTTCTAGTCTGCTGTTTAGTTTAACGAAGTTTTATTGCTAAAAGTGGCCACTTTTGGCAATAAACTAAACGACAGGTTATAAAGTATTGTTTAATTAAGCGATAAAAAGTACCACAAAGCTTCTTCGGAGTACACTAGAAGAACACAATTCACAATTTTGCCTTTATTTGAGCACTATGATTTTTTTTCGATTGGCGGCGCTAGTAGCGCATAAACGCTCTTAAGTTTGTTTTTTTTACATCTTTATTCATAAGACTTTGTAAACGGGGCGGAATCAAGAAATATCAACGTCTATACAATGTGTTTCATAATAATCCGTAAAAAATATTTTTATTTGTATGGAAAACTGCATAGTGGTCGTCACTTTGCAGTTTTCCATACAAATAAAACATGCCTAGACGCAATAAGACTATTGTTCTCGGTAATCGGTCCCATTAATGGGCAAAAGCAAAACACAATTTAGGCTAGGGTTACCACCATGCAGTTTATAATGAAAAGAAAACTTGGCGGTTTTCATGGTTTACAATAATTTTCCGGGGTTGTATGCATTGTATCCTACCCTATCTACCATATTCGGCTTTAGGGGTTTTCTGTAACCTCTGTATTTACTCACCAATCGCCTTGGCTTCCTTCATCAAGTTTTCGAAGTCCTCCATGGTGCCGTACTCCGGAGCGATCTTCGTGTAGTCGGTGATGTCGTAACCGAAGTCGTACATCGGCGACAGGTAGATGGGAGACAGCCATATTGCGTCCACTCCCGTGTCCTTTAAATAGGACAGCTTTTCTGTTATGCCTGGGAACATATTTAGGAAATTAGCAATGACGGTTTAATCTAAGGCCATTGAACCAAATTTAGAGACGGCCATTTTATTGTACCATGGGGCAACAGCGTCGCTTGACCACTCCCAAGGGCAAAATCGCAGGGGCGATACGCGCACACGAATATTGTTGCTAACTGGTTAAGCGACGCTGTTGCCCGTAGTACGTACAGTAAGCGTCAAATGGGTAAACCAACTCCCATATAAATCGGAATATCTAAAAAAAAGTATTCTATCTTTTTTAAATCAATGTTGTATGTATTTGTCTTATATTTGGAAACCGGTTGTTCCGATATTTTTGATCACTTCAGATGTTTTAAGGCGAAATGGCTTAACATGACGCTGACTGTGCATACCGTGATAAATACTCAATATACAACAACTAGGAAACAGGATAAAAAAACAGAGTTCACGCAGCCTTCACCGTCAGTGTTTTTTTAAGTACTAACCCGGGGTACAGAATACAATAGTAAGTACTAAACGCACAGAAGCCCATTCGCGAGAAAACAATCATACTCTCGCTGCACGGCAATAAAGTACAATTTCAAATTGCACAGCGCTGCGTGCCTATTATTATAAGCACCTCGGAAGCTTCTTTTTCTGTCGCGTACCTCTGTCTCAACCGACACAGTCATGACGTCCCTGGTGCAATGGCTCGACTGAGTCAGCCGCGAGCAGTAGGCTATTATACAATTTTAAGCACGGGTGAGACCCTCCTGCCCCCGGAATCAATGTCCCCCCGGAGTAGCCCTACTTTGCGCCCCCACGGAGAAAAATGTGTAGGTAGGTAAGTAGGTGGGCAAACCTCACTCCGCTCCCCCGAACCACCCTAAGTGCCCCCTGAAGAATTTTGTCTGAATAAAACACGCTCACCGTTGAGATCGCCGATGCCATCGCCGTTGCTGTCCTTAAAGGAGCGCGGGTAGATCTGGTAGACGAGGGCGGTGCGCCACCAGTACGCGTCTGACGCGCCGGCCGACGCCACCGCCACGACCACGACCACCATCAACAACGTTATGACACGCATTCTGCTGTGGGAAGGTTCATTTATAATGGCCTTACAAATACAAGGCTAAATATACAGGGTGTCCCAAAACTTTGCCACACGGAGGGAAAGTACATTAAATATTAATTATTATTATCTCGATCAATGTTAAGTTCAAATTCGATAGATTGATTTTGTGTTTACCGGTGGCGGTAGTGTTCACATTAAAATTGCTAAAAATAGAAGCAAACAATATTTAGTACATCACACATACACATGCCTAGCTGTATCGGGAATTGAACCCGGGACCGCACATATCCCTTAAGCGAAGAAGTCATCAAATTGTGCAAAGTTATTCTTATTTTTTTTATACTAGTATGTTCCTTGTCTAGGTGTAATTTAAAAATAATAATAATAACGTGACAGCGTATGTAGTTATTATGTCGTTCAGGTGAAGTACAACTGGAGTTAATGTTGCAATTAAGGGGCCATAATAGGAAAACATGGTTTGCGCGGGCCATATTTTTATATAGAAAACGTAAAGTTGTAGCCACAAAAAAAAAATACGACAAGCTTAAGAGATTATCTAGTATCTACAAGCATTAAATTGCGTATAAACCTCACAGATGATTGTAAAAAAAAACAGAATATCATCAAAAGCGCTTGTCACGGGTCATATTTTTGGCGTAAATAATAGCGGAAAGAATTGAATTCTACATTAAAATACACTTTAACGTACTGTGCAGTTGCTCCAAAAACTTTTTTTCAAGAAAGATAATTGTGCTAAAGGTTATGATGAAAAACCAACGAAAAACATCGAAAAAGTGCAGAAGTGAAGTTATTTTCCATAATCTTTACACGTAAAGAAAAAGACAGAGACAAATGATTTCGCGTAACGGAGCCTTAACGGCAAAATCAACAACTTATGAAAATAATGGAGAATAAAGACAGGAAATGGACGGAATAATTTTATTTTCTGGCTTGACTCACATGCATGACTAATATTTATAATTACAAAATTCAAAAGGCAAAACTCATGAATTAATATTTCTCTCAGTCAAGACCAACAAATTAAAAAAAAAGCTGGTTTAATTCAACAAATTCATAAAAATAGAACAGAGTTTATATTAAATTACTTGTCAAGTATATCAATTTGAATTTATTTGAACTTAATCGGACTTTCTAAAACAGTTTGTCAGTTTATAAAGTTTTATAAAGTTATGTGAACTAATCAGACGCAGCATAGGTTTTTTTTTCACCCTGGAAAGGACCCCGATTAAAAATTAACCCCTTAATCTAAAATGTAAAGTTAGACCTGGTTTAAAACAGTTTTACACTACGGTTTTACGGTAGAATTAAATGGCATTGGATCATCTATATGCTATTCTACTGTTTATATTTGACTGTAAATGCTCCTGCAAGCAAATAAATAAATAACAAGATTTTTTCTCATTAGTGCTACCACAAATAGTCTCATGGGTTCTACCGTAGAACTGCGTAGTAAAACAAGTGGGAATAAAACGTAAAACAGACCCTAATAAAAGGAAGTAAACAGACTAACCTTCTCAGACTGCGCTCCAGAAATGCGTCTTCGAGGCGACCAATCCGCTTTAATAATGGTACAGTGGAGTGGTTCTCAGATACACACTTCACACTTCAGGTTGTTTGTGCGGCAGTTATCGCGAGTGGAGCCACTTTGCCGGCTTTCCGCGGAAGCGCGGACCACATAATGATGGTGAAATAATCGCTAATCGGCTAGTTATCTTGATGACTGTGAAGTACTTTATAAAGAACCTTCGTGAGGTAATCAATTCAACAAATTAATAATACTGTATGTATGTATACAATGTTTAGTATATGTATTGCTTTTTGAATTACTTATATCATTTTTAAAGTAAAATATGTTTTGCGTTCCCAAAGAAACATTCAAAAACTAAAAAGAAAACATACATACGTTTAAGAGTCCGTACACATTTTGCCGCTGACTGCCGCTCTCTCGCTCGCACATTTCATGTTTTCTCAAGATTTCATAAATCTGAGTGCGTAATTGAAAAACGTGTTTCGGCATTTCAACAATATTTCAGTTTCGAGTTGCTAAAGTACAAAAAGTTATCGTTTTTGCCAGTTCAAGTAACTGTTAGAAACGACAACTTTTTATACTTTAGCAACAAAAACCAGAAATATTATTTTAAAATGTCCGTAATCTTATATTGCGAAAAGTGGCCTAGACACATTTTTCAATTACGCACTCAGATTTAAGAAAACTTGAGAAAACCTGAAATGTGCAAGCGAGAGAGCGGCTGTCAGCGGCAAAATGTGTACGGGCTCTTAACACACAGACCATTTAACAGAATACTACTATGAGTTCATTTCATGATTACCGTCGTCGACTGTTATGACATCACAGTTAACAGTACTGTAGACAAAAAAGGAATCATGTTTTTTATCTGATAAAGTGCGACTTGAGTGCGAAGAATTGAGCGGGCTATGATTGATTGATTTTAATTGAAGTTAAGATCTTGAACATCTTAAAACGCAAATAATAAATCAGCAGAAACAAAAATTAAGCTTTGCGTTGCTATCCGTACTAAAGGGGCGACTCAGGGGGTGCGGTATGACGAAGCGGGCTGGGAGGTAGCGACAATCATGAAGTGAACGCGTAGTAGTTTAACACTATTGATTAATCGTGAATCGTGATTGTCACAATCTTTGAGATTTGGATCGGTATATTATAAGAAATATTGAAATATCAATCAGTTGAGATGAGAGAATGACGTGAAAAATAGTTTATAAAAAAAGAGGAAGGCATCTAAATATCAAGCTGACAATAATAAAAACTTAATTTGGAAGATCATTTTATTACTCAATCTTGATTTCAAGGAAAATACAGATAATTTACAGACCAGTGGATTTATGGATTAACAATTATTACAGAATTCTATGGTCACTACTTTTTATATAAAGGCCAAAGGTGCTTGCACACTGATGAAGAAATAAGCTTTAACATTTAAATTGCCAGTGTACGAATAAAAATATAACAATAATTAACAATATTTAATATATTGCTTGTACAAGATTTAAAACATGAATAGAAAAATATTATTTATGTTGTTTGTACTTAGGTACAGAAAGTCAAAATCTCTCCTTCCATAATACAAAAATCTCAAAATGAAAATATGTGTCTTATTATTAAAATTATTAAAAATTATTTATCACATGAGATTTAAAATTTTACCTTATTAGAGATTTTGAGATTCATTATCTGTGAAACAATGTAACAAAATAAGAATGATTCTACGAGTTACAGTTAACAAATAGGTCTTTATAATAATAACATTTCAGCAAATCATCAACATTACTATTTGTTCACATTTTCGCCGAATAATTAGTTTCACCTCGTTATATTTACATAATATAATACAATTCGTACTTCTGATTTATTATAAGATGAGAAAACTTATTATTTACTTCTTGACGTGTATATTTTTCTATTTTTTTTAGATGACTTATATTTACATTTTTTTAATGCACACACTATTAGAGCTGGTTCACATTAGGTCGAACCGACAATTTTACCGTTGGCTGACTATCGGGTTTTGCTGTTCACACTATAAGCTGCCGGTCCGACCTAATGTAACACAAAGCAGTATGCCAATATTATATCCGACCCGACAGAAATCGTGGCTGAACGTCCGGTAAATGTGTCTTCGCCGACAGTTTTAGCGGGTCGCCCTATTATGAACAGCGCTTGAAATACACATGCCAATATGCATCCGACACCTTTGTCGTTCCGGTAACACTGTCGGACCAACCTAATGTGATGTGAACCCGCTCTTAGGTTCCTTGTCAGATTTTTTAAATGATTGGATTTAAACGTTATGTTTTATTCTATTTGGAACGGTAGGTTTGCCGCTATTCTGGGCTTTTTCTTCCTTTGAGGACGTGATGAGGAATCCTGTTTTGGTGGCTGAACCTGTTTGACGACGGAAAATGAAGTTATTGTTATTGCCGTGATATTATTAAGTTTTGTACTGTAATATGGTATGAAATACCGAAATAAAACGGTCAGTATCCACGACATTTTATTTTGACCATAATTTTACCTCATATAACAATTGGAGGCAGATTTTAGTTTATTTTAGGAAAAATAAGAGCGAGAGTTCGTCGCGATTTTCATCGTGATCATATTGTAATTCATCGATACTGCCTTTCTATTGTCTAATTTTAAAATCTATCGCAATCGCTTTCAGGATGAAACACATTGATGCTTCTTTGTGGCACAAATAAAAACTTACCAAAGAAATGCAGCAATGTGTCGGATCCAACTGTCAAATGAAAGCAATTGCGATAGATTTTTAAATTAGACAATGACAAAATAAAATGGTTTCTGTCAGTTAAGTATCGAAAAATTGGCATTTAACTAACCCAATTCAAAATAAATGCCAATTACATTTATTTGATTTAATATTTCGGATGTTTTATTTAATAGAACCTTATACAAATACTGTCTTAATCCGAATAACATCACAAGTAGAGTTAAATATGCTCAAATTGCAAATCAATTTGGTATTACGTTTGTAAAGGAAGTTCATTATAATAATAATAATAATTTATTCATTTGCCAAGACATGTTCGCCGGCCTCTTAATGGACGTAAATACTAATTGATTAATTACTAAAAATATTAAAGTACTCACAGTTTGGTTGGTAGGTTGAGGTTGGGTGAGCGCGGGCATGGGGGCCGGCAATTCTTCCTTCTTCGACGACGGACCGCTCGTGTTATGGATTCGTCTGAAATAAAACAGTTATGTAGTTACTTGGAATGGTAGCTGCTTTCGTTATATGCAACATCATATTCATTAAGGAGACATTTAATATGCTCAAGTACGTATGTATGAAAATCTAGAGTGATCAAAAAGATCGTAACAACCTAAGTGTCTTAGAACGTTCTATGCCGTCTAAGTTGTAGTCTATAATAATTATGAACACTACTGGTTGTACCGTTATTTTCGATATACTAGGTAGATATGTTTTAGAGTTTATTGACTGTCTCTATATTATATGACGTTGAATGTATAAGATACAGATGCTGCATATTGTACGTGATATGAGACATCCCGAAAGATGTCAGCCAATGAGTGTAATTTTTCCTAACGTCCTTATTCCTGAGAGCATTATGTAAAAACCTTTAGATGTAATAATAATAATAATAAAAATGTTTATTTTTCTCTTTACAAATAATTCTTATGCTAAAAAACAACACCAAAAATAAAAAAGCACTTATTTGTAAGGAGACTGGCACCATAAACTAGGCCGAGGCCTGTAAGATAGGTTACCAGGATCTCCACCCTCGAAAACAATATTTGGTAACGATAAATACACTTATCAATTTACATTATTTGTAAGAGTCACATATTTTGATGTTAAGCCGTCTTTAATACCTTCTGTACGTGTGTATAAAAATGTAGGTAGGTAGCATGCAAGATGTGTTAACTTTGAAGAAGTTGTAGTGGTTAGTTAAGATAATAATATAATGTGTTAAATTTAGTAAACGAAGATTAGACCAAAGTTAGTAGCAGTTAGTTAAGTAGTAGTTCGGTATTCTCATAAGAGAGTTGAAGCAAATAATCTCTGACCTTGTTCTTTACTTCACGGTAACAGTTATTTACAATATTTATTTCTTTATTAATATAATTGTATAATCGACATCCTATATACGAGAAAAATCTATGCCCAAAGCTTGAGTTAACCTGAGTTGTACTGAAAACTTGATGAAACCTCCGAGTAGTAGGTTTTGATTTGTCCGGTAATGGACAAATTCGATGTTGCCGAAGTATTGTGCCAAGAATGTATAGTTGTCTAACCGACAAAACCTTAGCCTCCCGATACAGGTCAATAGTCGGATAGCGTCTATTCTTAAAGAGGCTAACTTTTAGTATGAGCCTCTGTGCCCTCTCTAATATTATCAAGTTGGTTTTAGGTGCTCCACCCCATGAAGTTACGCAATATGATATAATTGATTGAACAAAAGCATAGTAAACACTCTTAAGTATATCTGGGTCCGCAACATGTCGTAGATTTTTGAATATATATGTAAGCTTGCGAACTCTGTTTGCTACATTTATTATATGTTGGGCAAAGGATAAGTTGTGATCAATCAAAATACCAAGGTATTTGATGTTTGGAGTAAGATTAATGTTTGGACAATCACAAGATTGACTTTGTGTGGAGCAAGTGTGTGCAATTAAACAGTGATTTGGAGGAAGAATGTCGGTAGGGAAATTACGTTTAGTGAAAACCATAAACTTGGTTTTATCTGAGTTTAAAGTAAGTGAATTTGCAGCTAACCAGCGGCAGACAACATTTAAGCCCTTTTGAGCAGTAGACAACACATCATCCCACGAATCACCATAGAATGTTAGGGATGTATCATCAGCATAAGAGACAATGTTACAGTTTTCTAGTTGTAAATTACAGAGACCATTTATGTAACATAAAAATAATGTAGGGCCTAAAATGCTCCCTTGAGGGACACCATAAGAGACAGGTATTGCATCACTAATAAGGGTACCTATTTTCACACATTGAGTACGATTTCGGAGATAGTCAGCAAATAAATCAAGTTGATTCCCCCTGATACCCATATATTCCAATTTTTTTATAAGAAGAGGCACAGAAACTGTGTCAAAGGCCTTTTTTAGGTCAAGGAACACCGTTACACATTTCTTATTATTGTCTAATTTATCGGCTAAAAAGTTTGTAAGATTATGGACCGCATCATCCGTTGACTTTCCTTTTCTAAAGCCATATTGACCTTCAGCTAATAAGTCATGTTTTTCCAGAAATTCTACCAGTCTGATATTCATAATCCGTTCGAAAACTTTTGATAAAGAAGATAATATTGAGATAGGCCGATAATTATTTACAAAACGTTTGTCACCTTCTTTATGAATAGGATGAATGATAGATTTTTTAAGCGCATCTGGGAAAACACCTTGGTTAATACAGTTGTTTATAATATTTGTAAGTACGGGTGCAATAATTTTAACTGTGCACTTAAGTACTTCAGATGTTATAGAATCCCAACCTGATGAGCAGTTTTGTTTGAGTTTCATTATTACATTTTCGACCTCATACACATCAATCTCAAGTATAGCAAAAGATTCTAAAGGTGTTGTGCAAGATTTCAGATAGTCTTGTGTAGGTGCTGGGCTAGGAGAAATTTTACTTGCTAACTGCTCACCTATATTCGCGAAAAACTCATTCACAGAATTGATGGAGGCTTTATCGGATTCAGCCCCATTTAGAAGCTCAGTAGGTTGTGAAACTTTTTGAGTTCTGTTGGTTATCTCATTAATGGTCTTCCACAATTTTTTCGGGTTACTTTGTGAGGATTTTATTTGGTCTCGTTCATATTGACGTTTAACTCTTTTTAATATATTATTACAGTAATTCCTATACCGTTTATATGTAATAAGTAGTATTTCATTTGTAGGATGTTTTTTTAGTTTTTTGTGCATCATATCCCTATTTTTAATGCAGCGAAGTAATCCCTCAGTAATCCAGGGTTTGATGATCTGTTTTCTTTTAGCAATTTTAATCAATGTAGTATTTTTATCAATTACAGAAATTAGGAGGATAATCAATTTATTCAATGCTACATTTGGATCATGTTCTAGGTTAATTGATGAGAAATCAAGTGCCATAGTATCACGTTTTATTCCATCCCAATCTATTTTTTGTTTAGGTTTCAATGTATTAGTTTTAAAAGAGTTTTTAGTTTGAATACATGATAACACAGCTTGATGATCAGTGACAGATGTAAGCAATGTAAAAGTATAAGTTTTCAATGAACTCTTTAATAATACGTGATCCAGACAGTTAGGTCCTCGTGTTGGGGTATTTATAGCTGGTAATAGGCCGTGGTAAGCAAGCATGTCTAGATAAGATAACGCGTCGGAAGAGTTATTTTCAAGGATATTTATATTAATGTCACCAACAATAACAATATTTTTAAAAGAAGAAAGTTGGGATAAAAGTGAGTTTAATGACTCCAAAAAAATATCTATTTGTTTAAATGAGGGTGATCTATAGATGGCAATAATCACCGTTTCATTGTTTAGTATAATGAGCAGACAGCTTGCCTGATCCATATCTGGTTCTTCAACTGTAATATTTAAATTACTCTTTGCAAAAACCATTACTCCGTCATTTTGATTACGATTTTTTAAAGTTTTAAAAGAAGTATAATCCGTGATGCTAGGGGTATTGGAATTGGAAACTGCTGGTAACCAGCATTCTGATAGCACTATAAGATCACAATCCAATTTTATCCGCGCAAGTAGTGTGCATAAATCATCAAAATTACAGTTAACACTGCGGATGTTTTGTTGTAAAATTTTCAAATATTGGTTTGGGTAATTTAAATATGTATGACATTGTTCAGGGTCACATGTTATAGGAATACATACATCAAACATATCGATTTGGTTAATTAAACTGTTTATGGAATCGAATTTTATATTTAATGTAATCCTTGCACAATTCATTGGTTAGATGATAGTTAGTAAAATAAAATAATAACCCCAAACACGTCGTCTCAGTAAAACCTAGAAACAAATTGGATGCCTGAATTATATGATAATAATGCACATAATATATTATTAACCTATATTTATTTGTAAAAGATATGACCAAATAAAAACTGAGCATGTAAAAACGAGTATGTAATGAGCCAGCGACACAATGTTTAGTTATTGCTTCAGAGGTAATAAAGTAGTGACAGTATATATTAAATAGTATGTATCGTGTCATTTGTTTAATAGAATGATTTTTTTTCTTTAATATTAAAAACAGCTTTATGCATCGTAACAAGTGAGTTGATATAATTAAGTGATAATTATAGTAAATTATAGAAAAAACAGTAATATAATTTTTCCAAGCAGCTGAATAAAAATTAAGAATGAACTTCAGTACCAAAACAATAAGTAATACTAGTCATTCGGAGGCTAATTTCCGTAGATCTTCTTCCGAGTTTATGCGAATAGCCGGTTCCCCTTGTGTCTTGCGTATGTAAATATTTCCATTTGTTGTCCAAACAAATGAATAGCTACTTGTTTTCTTAAACTCTCGCGCGAGGTAAAAAAGTCTTTTAGCTCGTGGAGTAAGGTTGTCGGATATGTAGATAGGTTTTTCCGGTCCCTGTATACCTATTAAAGTTGTGTTCAATGTCGATTTTCCAGAATTTTTGTTAAAAAGCTTCAATTCATTTAGTATCTTATTTTTCAGTATGACAGTTGTAAACTCGACAATGATTGGAGGAATCTCGTTTTTTCTCTGAATTCTGAACAGGTTTTTAATCTCACTTTCTTGGATGGAGATACCCAATGTAGTGCCAATGTTTTTTACAGTTTTCGTTAAAACACTTATATTTTCTGAAGGTTGCATTGGGAGATTACGGATCTCCAAGCTGGATGAGCGGACATTTTTTTCAAGATAATCAATTTTTTCTTCCAGTGTTTTTATGTAATCCAAATGCTCTTTTTTTTCTTGCAACAATTTATTCACAGAAATTTTCATATCTTCGTATTGATTTGATATAAATTCAATCGAGGTGGTGAGTTCCGATTGTTTTTCTACCATACTAGATAGGAATGAGTCTAATTTTTTATTCTGTTCTAATTGCCATGTAGAAAACATTTTTTCCATGTTGGACATAAAGGTAGTTAACTCATTGTCTTGTTTTCTTTTGAGCGGACGGGAAGTAACATTTTTGTCGATTTCGCTTAATTCTGGGTTCGAAACTGTCTGGGCCCCCCTAACGTCCATAGCCGTAGTCCTATTTTTTGATGGTGAATGTCTAATAGACATTTTCCGTAACAATACGCCGGATTATCCTTGTTTTCTAAGTCACGAGTGCGTGTTCGACTTAAGTGTAGGCCTATTTGTGCGTCCGTCCGACGGCAAAAATAGTGCAAGTGACGAAGTGGGCGGAGCCGCGTTTTTTATACTGCAAAGACCTCTGTCACCGGTGAGTGGTACGATGTGCACGCGCAGGGGAGTGGGATTAGCAGCGCCCAATTAGAAATAGGTTACGCACGGCTGTATTGTTTTGGTAGTAGTTGAGTGTAATCGTGTTCGCTCACCCACTTAGGCGTCCTTGTCCAGCAGATACAATTCAACACCTTCTCACTGTGTATGCTAGCCTGGTAGCCAAGTGAATGTTTTAAATGATTTTATATATTTTAATTTGTGAAATAAACTTATTATAATGATAACTGAGACACGACCGTACAGCACAGTATCCGAGAGGGGAGAGGAAGTGAAAGGACTATTAAAGGACTATCTATTCTTATCGAATTTATCTCGAATATTAAACGACAAAAATACTTTCGTATTTGATAATTTTATAATGGCTGATTCAGTATTAAATGGGGAATTTCTGAAAAATATCAAATTGTCTAAATATTTTAATAGGTAGGAATGAGTTCCCTTATTAATTGAAAAAAAGTTTCTTAATGTTTGGTTGCATAAACAAATTTAAGTAAGTAATTAAAATCACAACGTCTTCGCAAGTGTACGGAAGTAACAGCAGAATGGATTTAAATTAATTAATTAAATCAAATTAATAAGGGAGCTTATAGGTATTTCTTCCTATAAAAAATCATTTAGCCAATTTGTATTTTTTAGAAATCCCCGTTATCCGAGTCTTGGAATCAGTAGTAAACGGAAAATGTCGAGAAAAGATTATAATTAAAGGGGAATCCAATAATAGCTAAGTGTTTGTTGTTGTTAAGTGCATACGAGTGTTTCCCATTGACTAAGAGATAAGGCGATTCAGTAAACAATATTTTTTATACACGTGAGGAAGGCGTGAGGTCACTGTTAATATTGAAAATTTGTCTAATTACGAGGGAAAAACGAACATAGAATTATAGTACAGACTCCGGCAAACATCTTGACGCTCTTTCGGACGTAGTGGGGATAAGTTCACGCATGTGCACTCGCGAGCGCTCAAAAGCGAGCTCCCCTCTCCCGCCGCCCGCGTACCTCACCGCTACGCATACCCAAAATAGGCGTTCGCAATTCACACTCGATTAGACACTTTTTACGTAAAAACGGCTGAACGGGTTTGGAATAGCACCCAGATAGTTTAACTTTTTATCACGGTCAAAGTTTCCCTAATGTCCACGCGGACGAAGTCGCGGGCAAAAGCTAGTTATTAATATAGTACAGATTCCGGCAAACCACTTGACGCTTTTTAGACGGAGTGGGATAAGTTCGCGCATGTGCACTTGCGAGCGACCAATAGCGCGCGCCCCTCACCGCTACGCTTACCCAAAATACGCGTTCTGCGCAATCCCCACCCGATTTCAAGGGTTTTGACGCAGATCGTCATTTTCGCAAATGGTCAACGCGAAATATTTGGTCACTTTCGCAGAATGTCATTTTCGTAACTGGTCACTTTCGCAAAACGTCACATTCGCAGAATGTCATTCACATTTTTTTCTCAAACTCAATTTTGAGAAAAAAATAAAAAAATAATGACATTCTACGAAAGTGACGTTTTGTGAATGTGACTAGTTGCGAAAATGGCATTCAGCGAAAGTGACCAAATTTTCCGCTTTTTGTTTCGATTTGCGTCAAAACCATTTCAAGATGTTTGCCTCGTACTGTATTAGTAGCACTAACCTTTGGCTCGTCTGCACCTGCAGGGGCACGAAGGGATTGGACAGCTTGTCGGCCGCACTGCTGGGGGTGGGGGCAGAACTCGGCTTGGCTTGGCTGGCGGCTGGCGGGGACTGTTTCTGCACAAGGGAAATAGCCTTTACAACATCTCAGTGATACAAAAGATATGTTTGATTTTGCCAAACTTAATGGCTAATTATTTATCGCACGAAATAAATATTTTGTTTATTATCTAGCTAGACGAAAACAAAATTTATAAATTCAGACGAAAACGAAGTTCTATATACACTTTTAAACTTTCGCTTTGCAATTTATTACATTAAAAACACAGGTATTAAACGCGTTTAAACTAAAACATAGGTGTTTAAACATCTACCTTTTCCCGACGTCGAGTTATCGACGTAATGAAAATCGATAAGTATTTTGAAAAATCATATTTTTGATGGCTAATGAAATGACGGATCATTTGTTTACTTGGATCCATCCAATCAGTATTTTTTGCTCAAGTAAACAACTGCATTGCGGATGATTAATGTTGTAAGCATCGGTGAAGATTTTAAAGTTAAAATATCTAAGCAAGCAATTTACGGTAATGAATTGCGTTTAGTTGGTTTCTCAATATTTTTTTTGGCATTTGAACTATATTTATCTCAGCTCAGCTTAGTTTGGGACTAGTTAATTGTTGTGGGTTGTCCCCAATTTATTTTATTTATTATTAAAGATAGATTGTGTGTGTGTGTGTGTGTTATTTTTCATACCTGTCCTTGAACCCAGCTGGGTCCGAGTGTGACATTCGCGCCGCTAACCGAAGGCAAATGTTTCGGGAAACCCTGGTTGTGATGCGTGCGGTTACTAAACTGGTTGTTAGTATACTGGTTGTGGTTCTGGCTGCGGTTGGTCGCCTCGTGGTTGCCGTGGTGGTTCTGGTTGCGCTGGAAGTGCGGGTTCTGGAATTGGGGGAAGGGGATCTGGTTGGGCACGGGCCCTTGGAACGGTTGCCCGAAGTTGGGGAAGGGTGGGACGGGGGGTTGATTCTGAAAGAAATTACAACACACGTTGTAGCAATATTATTTTTCTTAACTGTCTTAATACACCAAATCCGTCATCGGCCGAACTATGTCGGCCGATCAAAACAAATGAATGAGCGCGTAGTCTAGCTAGTCATGTCTTGGAAACGAAGTGCACAACACGTAAAATAAACACATAAAACTCCATATATCGCATAGATCGCAGCGATCTGCGATCGAATCGGATGACCGGAACGCATCCTGTGTGTTCGAGCTCTAATTCAGTAACTAGTTTTTGACAGTTCTCGCGTGTCTTTTTTACTAGATAGCTACATAAATATGTCACTATATGATATCAATGTAATAAGATAATTTGAAATTTAAATCTGAAGGACAAGTAAGAAATAAAAGACCGTATGCCATATAACAGACGCGACGGTACAGGCAGCATGCCGAGTTATCACTATGCCTCCTCATCGATGTTAAACTTTAAATTCAATAATGAAGATATCAAAAATAATTCAATTGTATGAAAATAGCATTGTGAATGCAAAAATCTCAAATTATATAGCTATTTCATCTTAATCGATTGCCAAATATCTGGAAAGATATTTCAATTGAATGTCGAGGTAATTCCTCACATTGGTGAAATAACGCTGGCTTGCAGCGTAAGAGTAGGATATACTAGAAGAAATTCGACGATGTTACTAGTGACTCGGTAGCGCAGCGGTCAGAGCATTAGACCGGATATCCAAAGGTCGCGGGTTCGATTCCCGTCTGAGTATTGAACTGCACCAGTTCAATCGTCGTATTTTTTCTAGTATATTATTTAGTATTCAATAATGAAGGTTTAAAATCGAATCGAGAAATTGTAGTGTGGATTTTAATCATACTCATTATATTATTGATAGATTCAAGTGAGTAGACATTGGACAATAGTAATTGCACACAATGATAATTAAAAAAAACAATTCTTTATGCACAAATGCTTCTATCGAAAACAAACAGTGTGCGGCGGCACGTAAATGTAGGACTGTAGGTTATGTAATAAGTGAAACTCACTAGTATGCTTGGTGACTGAAGGCAGGGTTTATTTTGGGTAGCAAAAATGGCACATACAACTTGGTGCCCGGAAACGAACAGAGAGCAGAAAACGCCCCTCCAAGTGTCATCTCATCACCCCTGGTCTCTGAGGTAGGTACTTTATCGGACGGGTCTACATTATCTGGTTTAAGGTTAATTTTATCACTTTAAACCAAGGATTGAAATACCGTTAAAAAAAGATACAAAAAATAACGTTAAAAATACAGTTAACACATTTTATCGGTAAATTTACCGGTAAAAATAACGTTAAAATTATTGTACCGGTAAAATTACCGTTAAATTTTACCGGTACAATAGTACCGGTAAAATTATCGGTAAAAAAAGTAACGTTATTAATTGAAATAACGTTAATTTCAAAGTAACTGTAACAAAAAGTAAGAAATAACGTTTTAACGTTATTTGCTGAATTAACGTTAATTTCAATGTAACGTTATTTAAAGTAACGTTATTCATTGTCATAACGTTAATGTTAAAAGTAACGGTAAAAAAGTAAGAAATAACGTTACATTTAAAAATAACGTTATCAATCCCTGCTTAAAACCAGATAATGTTGACCCCTCTGATAAGTTGAACCTCCGATAAAATAAATACCTCAGAAACCGGGGGTCAGTGATGTACAATAAAAATAATGTTGAATAACATGTCAACAAACAGGAATATAATGTTTACATTAAATTGACATACTGTGCAATGTTATGGCATGTTATTATAGAACTATACAATGTCATAAAATTCACTCGTCACGTCACACACTACATAAATAAATACTTGCAAGGGCAGAGAATAGGCGTCCATCATCTTTTGAAAAGGTATCTTATTATCAAAGGACCTAACAATTTCATAACTCGAAATACCTGAAAATTATATAAGAATGAAAACTGTTTGAGCTATAAAAAAAATAGCCCAGTCAGCAAGTAGTATTATCTGGAATCAATTCCCAATTTAATGAAATTTTAATATACCGGGTGTAACAAGACCCTCGACGAAGCCGAGATCTACGTATTCTGCCCATCATCAGGACCATTTCTGTTCAAAATTATTGCTGGGAAACGATTTTAATTTTTGGTGTTAAAAAAGCATTGCATACATTACCACGCAATGTAACGCGGCCGTATTGAAAGGCAACGTTTATGTGCATGCTCATGAAATACATTGAGTGATGACGTTTTGAAGCCATTGTTTGTTACGAAATACATAAAATTTTGATAATGCTTCTGAAGACAAAAATTAGGAAATGACGAATAAAATAAGATTTCATAAAAAAATAAAAAAAAAAATTGACTTTAACCTTCAATAACTTCGTAGCTATTGGTTTCCCAGGTATAGTCCAAAAGACAAAAATTATCCTGATGATGGGCGGAATGCGTGGACTTCGGCTTCGTTGAGGGTTTTGTTACACCCGTTATTGTTTGGGGATTGTGTGGGGTGTGGAATCGGAGTTTTTGAACTCGAGGACCCTGTGAAAACTTGGGGAGGGGGCGAAAACCTTGAAAATTGGGGACTGTCGGGTTTTCGCTTATAGTTTCAAAGCGCTTTTTGAGAAAAGTGACACATTGTAAAACATTGCACAAAGCGTGGTGAGCGGTTTTTTCGCGATTTTGGTCTTTGAGCCATGTAACTCATTTATACTAAACATAATGTAGCAGCTAGTGGCAAACCTTAATAAATAAATATTTACCTTAAAATTAGTATTAGTCCACTCATTCGACACTGGCCCCGCTTGTGGCTTGTTATTGGACATCTCTTTACGCCAGTTCTGTTGTTGAGGACATCTAGACAAATAACGATAATTTTATCGATTATAGATTTAAACAAAAAACTGAAATTTAAAAAAAATACAAATTTTGTAAAGTATCCTTAGTGTCAAAAAGTTAGTTAATATGAAAGCAGCAGAATAAAATAAGGCAATCGTAGTGGGTGGATTGTTTAATGTTTTTCTTACCCATTAAACAAATTTCAAAACTGTATTTGGCTGCGTGGAAGACATGATTCTGTTTAAACCACTTAAGAAGTCTATATTGGAATCTTTAATTTGATTTACTATATCGGGTTATGCTGAACATACTATCCAAATTTCAAGGATGTGTCCAGTCCATGAAACTAAACAACTTTCTCTAAGAATCATGTGTCAAATTTCACCACAAAATTTTGGTCACCCATACTACATTGATCACGTGATCTCTTTGATTTGTATGGATATTCGTTTTTTAACATATTTGTTGGCCATGTGTTCCTTAGAGAAAGTTGTTCAGTTTCATGGACTGAACACATCGTCACAATTTGGATGGTGAATACATAATGACCCTGTATAAATGTTTGTTTAATATCGTGTCAAACTAATAATATTGTCTGTACTTACCTAGGGGCAGGCGGAGGAGGCGGCTGTTGCGATTTGCTTTCATTTTTCTTCCTCCAATTTTGATCAGACCCCTATATTAAGACAAAAAACAGTTTATTAATACTGATATTCTAAATTATAATGCGATTAATTTAACAATGTACAATAGAAGCACAGTACATATATAAGTTTTTCAAACAGTATAGGAGCTCCATGGAAACGGTCGAATTTGACGGCTGACGTCACTCTAAGAGCTCTAAGCAAAGTTCGCAGTACTTTAGTCGGGGTTGTCACATCGCGTGGATTAGTTCACCGAGACTATTGTTACATACTTTTATTGATTCGCTAAAATGATTCGTCAGAGTAAACGATATTGTGCTGTCTACGGATGTTTAAACTCATCTGAATTTTCATTATTTAAACTTCCTGCCGATGTTGAAAGGTAAAATGTTTTAAATAATCGAACCTGTATCATCGATTGGGTTTGTGTACTCGACTTGTGCTCGATTAAAAATCTCACCTATTTACTTAAAAGTAATAAAATAATAAAATATACAGTAATTTACGAAGAAATTAACAGAATAAGTTTTATACAGCCATGTCCTTGTTTCCCCATTAACTACTTAAAAACCGACTTCAAAAAACCTACCTCTAAAAAGCAAGAAATAATATTCGTAATAATAGAAAAAAGACTATTGAAGTCAGGTGGGGCTGGAGTACAGATTCCTTTTTTTTATTCTAAAAGCCCCACCCGACTTCAATAGACGAACGACGTACTGCTTCCCGGAAACATCGTTCGCTTAAGCGCCACCGCTCACGGGCGCTTAATCGCCGAGCGATTTTTTGTAGCCCAGAATAGAACATATGGAGTTCAATACGTAAACGCCCACGAGCTACAAAAAGTAGCTCACACATAGCTCGGCGACTAATCGCCCACGAAATGACACTGACAAGAGTGACAAGCGGCTTTAACCCTAAAAAACACCACAATTTTTTTCGCTGGCTGACATAATTATTTTTGTAATGGTAGAGTTTGCAATAAAAAGTAAGAGAATTATTATTACATGATATGCTTACCAATTTATATATTTCTTGAATTTGCGCATATAAAGTAAATGCAGAATTTTTGTTCTTCACACTATTTTGACGATAAAAGGATCTGTACCCTTAGCACGAACAGCTATCAAAAAAATAATCATTCGATAGATAAATTTTGTATTGGAAATTTGTACAACGCCATCTATCGCCGATAAGCGAAATGAAATTTTCCATAGAGAATTGTCTATCGAGTAATTTTACGTGCGTTTTTTTTCTCGATAGCTGTTCGTGCTAAGGGTACTGAAGACATTTGAATCGTATACATTGTTTGCTTCATTTGTGAAAAGTATATAATTACTGACATAAATAAATCATAAACTTTATTTTATAGAGCTTAGCAATAATAAAAGTGATTGTTCTATAATATTATTACCGGGTGCCTTTTAGGGTTAACCTACGTCAGCGACTAAAAAGCGCCGTGATTGTCGCCGCGATTATCGCCGCGTTTATCGCAGCGATATCGCCGCGATTAACGCCGCGCTTATCGCAGCTACAAAATAGCGCCCGTCAGCGGTAAGCATTAGTGTAAATACCTACTATTCGACGAGACGGCCGGAGAATGCCAACCCTAGCGATCTGACGGAGTACAATGACAAAAGGGCCTAAGTGACGTTAGCTCTTCTACTGTTTGAAAAACTTATATATGTACTGTGATAGAAGTGGCTAACTTCAGAGCGCTTGAGGTACAAAACACGTATTTTAATCTGTTAAGTTTTCTCTTTGCCATACATTCTCGAGTGAAGTTGCAGCAGATCACTGTATATTGTCAATTTAATCGCATTGTATTGTATAAACATTTATTGTTGTCGATGTGGTTTTTAAGACTTTACTTATTTCTTTTATGTCCCACTTCTGTTACCTTATTATTGTTTTTCTTGGCCGAGTCTTCGTCTTCACTAATCTTTAATAAACTTCGCAGAAGCTGTGTCGCATTCTCCTATGAACATTTATTTTTATCTTATTTAACTTTACCAATAAAGAAATAGAAAAAACATAATGTCTTCTTACGATTCCTCTACTTACAAAATGTATAGTAAACACGTTAACTGCAATGATAACACACACATTCAAACAGAAAGCAAAATGCAAATCAAAGACAAAACAAATGCTTTTCGTAACACAAGAAAAAGATCTTTCTTTTTTTAATGTTAATTGGCAATATTAATTTAATAGTTGCAGCACTGTGTGAATTACTTAAAAAAATTTACTAAACAATAACAGTCATTAGGGCCACTCATTTGACTATTAATATTCTTCATGTATATCATAATAATAATTTATCTACACTCCCATCGTAATGTTCCAAATATGAATTCAAAAAAGGTAATATAAATACATACTTTATTTTCGTGGACACGAAAAATTAAAAAAAAACTCATTACGATGCAGTCAACTGAATCATAAAGTAACTTTTTTTCTCATTACGATACAGGGCAATGCACTCTATGGTGGTCGATGACATAAGTGCGATTACTTTGCAGGGTTGCGTTTAGAGGCTTAGAGTGCGGTTGTTTGGTTTTGGCTCTAAGGTTCGGAACGACCAAGAACTTTAAATGACATTAATAGTACAAATTCTTAGTTTTCCATTTGGAATGCGAATAATTTTAACTTTCCTTTATTCTAAATGAAATTAAATCTGTTTCTGAGGAGCTACCATGAATATTTTAAAAAATTAGACACAAAAACATCAAAATACAAAATAATGTCAAATGGCATTGACATTTTTACTATAGACAAACGTCAGCGTTTTTCAACCACCGATTTTGATGGTTAAAAAGTTGCAACGCTCTGACGTTTGAAACGGGAAAGCTGTTACAACCGGAAGTCACGCTCTAATGTTTGGAACGCCGTTAGAGCATTCGGTTGCACTCGGAGCGTAGGTTCTGAACGCAACCCAGTGCACTCATCTCATTATTTTATTTCTAATGGAATGCGCGCCATTTTTAGAGCTTTACAAAAATGTTTTGATTTCAATTTTAACATTTTGTTGTAATGAATTTCGTAGGTTTTTTTAATTCTTGATAGTAGTCATTCTAGATAAAGTAGTGTATGAAACTGCACATAACTAGGTATTAAAACACTCGTGTGATACTATTAAAAACCTCGCCTACGGCTCGGTTTTTAAACACACACTCATGTTTTAATACCCCTCATTATGTGGCAGTATCATAAACTACTATTGTTAACTTATCATTATCAAGTTACCTGCGATGGTCCGTTGCTAGTAGCAGGAGGTGCACTTTCCCGAACGAATTGCATTGGTTTCATCTCTGCCGTTGGAGAGCTACGAAGAAACGGTTTATTAGTTGAAATAGATAAAACTTTTCAAAATATATCTTGACAATAAGTGCATTCCAGCAGACTAATCGTTAAGCCACGTGGCAAATAATCTACTGAATGCATCAAAAAATTCGATTCGACTGTTCAAATAACTATCAAAATAGGGATGATGACAACTTTTTTATTTTATGTTACATAAATTACCTCTCAAAAAAAGAAACATTGGTAAAAGAATTAATTCGCTAGCATGAAAACTGTCCGAGATATTACAGTGTGAAATGCACACAAATGGACTCGCACAAAAACGCTCCATACTAACGGCTACTAAATGATGACGTCACGCTTGAGAGTTTGTATGCAACGCGTAGGAAATTTGTTCGGCAGCTATATTAAATATTGTGTTTATCAAAATAGTTTCTTAGACAAATTTGCTATACATTTTACGGACTAATTAAAGGTATCATTTATTTTAATAAATTTTATACTTTTTAAATGGACTTGTCCACCCAACTTTGAAGGGTCATAAAATAAATAATATGCAATATATAAAACCAAGAGGTATACAAGCTACTCTTAAAGTTTAATATGTTTACGATTTTTATTAGTATTTCGTTATTTTATTCATTAGTCATCATCCCTATTCAAAATCATTTATTCAGTTAGGCTGTTACAAGCACTTGTGTATGTCATAAAAGCTACTCCATCGGTTCGCAAACCCTAACCTTGTAACGAGAAGAACCGGCAAGAAACTCTTTTTTCTCCCTGTACCTATATATTTCATAAAGAGTCGTCAACATTGAAAAATTACCTCCACATTTAAAGTGAGGTCATTTTCCATCACAATAATTAATAAAAGTTTACACGCAATGGGTAGGTTGAAATAAATTACCTTCTACATATCGGATAGTTAATTGTGAGAGTAAATAACTTTCACCTACTTGAGAAATCACATCAGTCAGTCTGCTACTCGAAAGTGCACCTAAGTACGCAATATTTACTAAAACCAGGGGGGTATCACTCCGCGCTTAAACTTTTATATTAGCCTACTGCTCGCGGCCCACTCCAAGAGGGCCATTGTCGAGGGATATCACCGCGCCGACCGAAACGCGCGGCGTGTGCAAGCGACGAGAGCGCAGCGCGTGAACGTCACCAACGAAACGAGTCAGTCAAGCGCCGAATGCGAAACTGCATGCACTTCGTTTTTGATACTTAATCACTAACGTACCTACCTACCTACCAAAGTTTATTGTATTTTTTATATATATATTTACATACTTAGTTGTATCGAAGTTCGAAATATGGCACCAGTAAAGAAAAAAGCTAAAAAATAATATATTTTTTTTCACCCATCCCATAACCGCCCCTTGCAAAAGTTGCTTAACCTCCGCAATCGTTGGCCCAGGCGCTATACCACTGCGCCATCGAGCTTCTCTAACTACTTAGAAATACTTATTATTTATGCTCTTTAAATATGCGCAGCTCACCTATTAGGTAGATTTATTTTATTTTATAAGTAGGTACCTATTAGTAATTTCATTGTTTATTCATTGGGCATAACGAATGTTTTCTATGATATCAGTAACTAGCGAGCAGCAACCCCGAAATGTGTCGGTTGAGACAGAGCTATGCGACAGAAAGAGACGCCTCTCTTTCTTCTTCGTAGGTGCATATAATTTTATCCACGCAGCGTTGTGCAGTTTGAAATTGTACTTTATTGCCGTGCAGCGAGAGTAGCTTATTATTTGATGGTCCTCGCGGGGACCGACTTCTGTACGTTAGTACTATTATATATTCTGTGCTAAAACACTTGATACAAGATATAAAAAAACGCAATTCTTACAATTCAATATGTGTTAAGATAGACTCATTTTCTATTTTTCCTCAAGGGTTACGCCCCTGGCAGCCGCCCCCTAGCTACAACGCGGACCTTTTGTACTTCGTCAATATGAAATGGAAATATATTATGTTAAAATGTCTGAAATCTTATATTGCGAAACATGGCCGGAACAGATTTTTAATAACACTGAGAAATAAATAACTATAATAATAAATAACAGTGATCACAAAACAATATTGTGTAGCACATAACAGGGAGCTATAGTGCACGCACAGAAATGGATAGTGCAGTTTATGAACAATAATTTTCGTCCCCAGCACTTTACTCGAATTTTGTTATGTTTTTGTCATGTTTTTAAATTCTGCCGCATGTTTCAATAACCTGCTGGCATTATCATTTACGAAGCCTTCTCCAATCGACTTTTATCAGAGTAGCCACTAAAATTTAAGGAATCTTGAGAAAACATGAAATGTACGAATGAGAGAGCGGTAAAACGCATAAGGCGTCTTAGGGCGGATTCGACCAAGAGAGAATAACTGTTATTCTTAGATAAAATGACCAGTTATTCAAGAGTAAATCGAAATTACGTTTTACCACACACTATTCTCAGAGTATTTTGCCTATTCGGGAATAGTCGCTATACCACCATTTCGCGGGGAATAACAGAGTTAATCCGCGAGTATTTATTTATTATTTTTTTATTTTAATGGCGTCCGCGTGCCATATGTCAGTGACATTTGTTTGACATTTGACTTTGACCGCTACAGATACGTACAAGGCGACAAAATAGAGTTGACAAGACTTTGCCTTTAAATGACAGACATTTGTTTGACATTTGACTTTGACCGCTACAGATACGTACAAGGCGACAAAATAGAGTTGACAAGACTTTGCCTTTAAAATAGTTTGTTTATAGAACAATGACAATTGGCAGGATAATACGTTCATTCACATATTCACTCACTAATTAAGGAATAAGAATCCCAAGAGTAACTTATCTTTGGATTGCATGGAAAAATTACCATTTCTTTACTCGAGAAAAAAATCGTGGAATAGATGTATTCTTGGTATAGTTATTCCCGTTTATATTGAAGTTTGGACGAATCCACCCTTAAGGCCTTAAGGTGGGTCAAATCCCAATATTCAATTCAAATTATTGAAAGATTACGCGCGTGAAGCTATCATGGAAAAAATATATAATGTACTTGAAATAATACACAATTGATTTAATTGAAAGCATATTATTATATAAAATGTTACCACCTTTGATGTAAAGAAATATTCCGTGGACCCTGTTTCTGGTCTTATTTGCAAAATTTCTCGGAAACAGAACATTCGTTTATAACCTAACCTAACCTAACCAACCATAAAAATCGGCAATGTTAATACCTTCAATCTTAATTGAACAGATTTTTTTTAACTAACTTGAAAGCGAAGAAAAGTAATGAAAACATGTAAAAATTGAGAATTCGGTGCTAGTTCTCAACGCAACCGCCGCGTTGGAACGCGCACTGATTTGAACCCAAAGTGAGTAGAGTTACGTTCGATTTCACTCCATCACGGATCGACCCGCTCGGATTGACGCATGTTAAGGCCTTAAGCTTCATTCGTTTATGTAACTGACCTGTAGTTGGCGAACGCGGAGCGGTTCCCGTCGCGGTGCAGTAGCGTTGGCGCGCGGTTGAATGTCTCCGGCACCGCGCTACTGACAGCGTTCCTTAGCTTACGGCCAAATGATATGCTCAGCATGTTTGTAGGCTGCATTCTGGGGTGTAACAAAATATAATCAGGTTTTAAATATAACATTTGTACAATGAAGTACAGTTTTTTATTTATTTTAGTTGCTTTCCTTTGGATATTTAAGTTTTTTTTAATATATTTAGCTTGATTTCATGTTACATGGCCACATAAAATGAAAAAATTGATTGAAACCGAATTGATAATGTTCTTAATTCAATGCTACATGTTACTTCTAGATATGATAAGTATCAATTTCAATATCAAATCATGGACATGAATTAAATTATTACCACAGAATATATACTCTAACGCGAAAAGAAACGACACTTGAGCATGTATGCTCGTAAATACATGAGCTTTTATTGTTCGCGGCAATACTCGCGGCTATGTGTGCGTGTCTGGAGGAGCGCGGGGGGTGCGCGCGGCGCGCGGGGAGTGCAGCCGCCAGTCGCCGAATGGCCCGGCCAAGGGTTCTACTGCTACATATTGTACCGCGTTTCGCACGGACTGACTACGCGACGCAAGATAATCATGCTCGGCGGCGGGCGTTATTATTGTGTTTATTATGGCTGTGGCAACAACCAAAAACAAAATCCTGATACAAGTTTCTCCGTATTTTAAAAGTTTAAAATAAACGAAATATTAGTCATGCCTTCAATCTTCCTTTTGTCCGTCAGCCATTTTTGATGTCCCCACTGCTGAGGCACAGGCCTTCCTTATGGGTGGTAAGGAGGATGGGCCATAACCCACCACGCGGGCCCAATGCGGATTGGTGGGTGTTAACGACTGCAAATGCAGCCGGGACCAACGGCTTAACGTGCCTTCCGAAGCACGGAGGAGCTCGAGATAATAAATTTTTGGTCACCCATCCCATGACCGACCCTTGCGAACGTTGCTTAACTTCCGCAATCGCTGGGCCAGGCGCTAAACCACTGCGCCACCGAGCTCCTTTACCTGACTTTAATTATAAAAAAAAAGCTCTGAAAACAAGGATTTCAGATGATTAAACTCGTAAACTCGCAAGTAGGTAAAATTGACAATAAATAAAAAAATATATAAATCAATCCTTTCTTTCATAAACATGCTAAAGATTTAAAACTGATTATAAATAACAGAAAATATAGTATAAGAGTTGCAATTTATGATGTACCCAATATAATTTAAAGATTACAAAAACTTATTAGAAATCAAACCTACCTATCTTTCATTAACATGTCCTTGCACAAGTTTATATTTCCGAACATACTTACCATGTAATTTCCTTTACCACAAGTCTAAATTCCATTTCGTTATTAACCCTAGCGCTTACACGCTCTGGCTCAAGGTCGTTGACGCTCGAACTCTCACGTACAGAGTGTGTCACGGCTGTGTTATTACTAAATTAAATGTTTTTTACCTGTAAAATCTTCGTTCATCGAATAAATCTTCTGACATCGCACCAGGGAACGGCTCGTCGAACATCACCTACAAAGAGGAGATAATGTTAGCGACTTATAAAGCCAGAAACAGTGACCGACTTGCGAGGGTTACTTCAAAAACACGAACGAGAATCTGGGGTGGAATTGCGTAAGGTAATCGTATTCATTTGACAGTTCATATCGTATTCCATCGGCTGCAATTTGTATGGGATGACATATATTATGATGCAATATGAACTGTCAAAATGACTACTGACGATTGACTTTACGCAATCACCTAGCTGAGATCGAATTGGTATCGAGTAAACGTCAAAACGGTACAATAGAAACCATGGCAACCGTTTTCAATGTATTAAACAACAGATTTTTGACGTTTATTCGATCCTGATGTGAACTCGATCTCGTTAATTTCCGCCGAAAGTAGGGGTGTTGTTTGTTATAGCTAAGGGTCAGCGCAGACCGACGGAGTGGCAACGAAGAATATCAAGTCATTAACCCATTGAAAGTGGGACTTAGTGACATTAAGCTGTGCCTATACTTTCTCCCTTTCTTTTTTATTTTATTTATATTGGCGATTCATTCTTATTTGTATAGAATGGATGGTGTGTTACTCAAGAAAAAATAATCTTAATGAGTAGGTAAGTAAGTTTTTTTCATATTTTGAAGGCATTGATTTTTAAGAAATCTAAGTTCAAGTCTTCTTTCAGTAAAATGTCTTAGCTTCGATATTGAAGGCACTTTTCCTCCGTGTGGGAAAATTTTTGGACATCCTATACCTGATAAGAGGCCTCAGCGTTGAGTTTGTCGGACAGGCGCACAGTGTTGGAGGCGGGCGGCGGGTACACGCCGGTGACAGTGCCCGTGCACCCGGCCGGCACGGTCACCGTGCGGGACACGCACACCACGCGGTCGTACATCTTGAAGTCCGCCTTCGGGTCTGGCGCGATGTTGCCTTCGTGAAGTTCCGGCTATGACGTTAGAAAAATCAGTCGTTAACGTTGATGTTAGTATAGATATGCAGGGGCGACCCTAGGGCGGTGCGAGCGGTGCGACCGCACTGGGCACCCCCTAATGGGGCGGGAAAATACTACAATAATCGTTTTGTTGCCTGGTGACGACGCGACGAATGAAACTAACTAAAAATCGCGCTGCACTACCGTTTTTTTTTACTATAAACAATCAAGATTACAAGATTAATGGATGAAACCGACTAAAAATCGCGATGCGCTGCGGTTTTTTAAACAGTCAAAATCACAACGTTAGTGGATGAAACTGACTAAAAATCGCGCTGCGCGGCCATAATTTGCTATAGACAATGAAGATTACAAGATTTGTGTTTAAAACCGATTAAAAATAGAACAAACGTTATTGTTTATGTTAGTAATATCTACTCCTGCGAGGTTGTTGGTGTTTTACAAATAACCCTGTATATTAGGGGTAAGAAAGGGGGGCGCCATAATTGAATCTCGCACCATGTGGATATGCCCACGAATTCCCGGGGTTATTTAATTGAGATTATATGATTGTCTGGTAAAAACGATACGTATTATGGGCTTATTTTCATTGTCCCCCAATGTTTGCCCATCACTGGTGGATATCGGGAAATAAAGTATAGACAGTCTATTCCCGTTGTCACCACTGGGGTATATCGGGAAGAAATGTATAGAATGTTTTTCCCGAAATCCCCCCTTGGTGGACAAGGTGGGGGACAATGATAAAATAGGCCGTATTATGTATACTAACATGTATATATTCTAAACAAAACAACGATATGGACCTGATTTAAAGATTATCCGAAGATATCCGGATTTCATAATCGAAATTAAGCATAGGGCGTATCCTTACAAAAATAGCACATCTAACTCCGGTCACTGCTTATCACTATCACTACATAGTATAAAACAAAGTCGCTTCCCGCTGTCTGTCCCTATACTATGTATGCTTAGATCTTTAAAACTACGCAACGGATTTTGATGCGGTTTTTTAATAGATAGAGTGATTCAAGAGGAAGGTTGTCAAATTCCACACAACACTGAAACGAAGCGAGTGTGGGTCGCTAGTTACCTTATAGAGAAGGTTCCATTTGACGTGCAGCGTGACCTTCTTCTCCTTGCTCTTCAAGTCCTGCAGCTGCGCCTCTATGGTCGACCACAGAGCCTTCATCTCCTCGGGCTCGAGCGCCTCCGAGCCACATTCGCGGCGGACGGCCGACGCGTGAGGTTGACTCTTCAACCAGGCCATTACTTCGTTTGGCTTTTTTTGACTGCGAATACAACCATATAAATTATACTAAACATAAAAAAACCTCTTCAACATCACCCATTTTTAAATGTTCTTCCCACTGCTGCGGCACAGGCTTCCTTACAGGTGGATAAGGAGGATGGCCCATAACCAGCGAACATAAATCTATGGAATAAGCATTCTGCTCAAAAAATGGCACCACACGAAAAGTACAACTAAGTGGATAGAGCTAAAAATGCTGGCATTTAATTATGCAGCACAAAGCGTCTGAACACTGATTGCTTATTAGCGACCATAATTTGTATACTCATAGATATTTTCTATACTTAAACGAAAAAATAAGATACGTTTTTTCTGCATCTTTTTACTGCTTTCTTTGCATTTTTTACACCATTTGACTATAAAGGACGTCATTTCTAATAAACTCTCTCTTTCTATCGTTTCTCTACAATACAAACTGCAATTTATTGAAAAGAACACTAACGTCAGTCACCGGATGCGTGGCTGGCTCGACTAATGCTGAGCGGGTTGTACTTTTTCGGCCCCGTGGTGCCATTTTATAAGCAATATTTGTTTGCAATTACACTTCCATAGATTTTAGTTCGCTGGCCATAACCCACCACGCAATGCGGATTAACAACCGCAAATGCAGCCGGGACCAACGACTTAACGTGCCTTCCGAAATACGGAATAGCTCAAGATAATAAATTTTTGGTCAACCATCTCATGACTGACCCATGCGAAAGTTGCTTAACCTTCGCAACCGCAGGGCCAAGCACTAAACCACTGCGTCACCGAGCTCCTCTTACTTTCAAATAATTTGTCTGATGTGACAAAAACACTGAAAGCTGTAATGTTAAATCAAGGAGACCTTAGCCAACCATTTTAGGTAAAAAGCATTTAAGTCTTTTTATAGCGCTTCTGCAACGATTTAAGTTTAATCCTTCCTACACATAATAGTTAAGTTATAATGCTTAAACAAAGTGAAAATGTAAAATTGTGTGATTTATCTCTAGAAATTCACCCAACTTCATCGGGCCACAGATCACTCTCAAAGAACACGTCGTTATTCAGATTTTGCGCAAGAGTATCAAACCGGTCTGGATACTGGTGGGTATACGTCTTCACCAGCTCTATGTAGCGGTCACAATATAGCCAGGAATTTATCTAAATTTCTAGAAACTTACCCAATTTCATCAGGCCACAGATCGCTCTCAAAGAACACGTCGTTATTCAGATTCTGCGCAAGAGTATCAAAAAGGTCTGGATACTGGTGGGTATACGTCTTCACCAGCTCTACGCAGCGGTCACAATATAGCCAGGAAATAATCTAAATTTCTAGAAACTTACCCAATTTCATCGGGCCATAGATCGCTCTCAAAGAACACGTCGTTATTCAGATTCTGCGCAAGAGTATCAAACAGGTCTGGATACTGGTGGGTATACGTCTTCACCAGCTCTACGCAGCGCTCCGAGTATAACCAGGAACCGGTCATCTTACAACGGCGGGTGTAGCCTGATACTTCTTGATTCTGATGCATACAAAAAATTACACATAATGGGTTACAAACACTTGGAGTTAGGTAAAGTTCATTGAAATGTAGATTGAATAAGTTTGCTGCGACAAGAAAAAAAGGACTTTGTATTCATCTCTCAAGCTTACGCGCTCACTAGGCATGAAATAAAACACTTTTTAACGGATATTATCGCGGTTTTATTGTAAGTACTTTGGTAATAACGTCGGGAAAAACAAATATCAAACCAAATACCAACTATTTACCAAAGTAGTTTCAATAAAACCGCGCTAGAACCCGTTAAAAGTAGTAGTAGTCAAATAGTATCAGATAGTGGCAAAGACATCATAACCAAGAGAGGTTATTACGACACAATCACAACAAACCAAAACATCTTCCGTATATAATATTCGAATATCTTAAAAAACAATTAAACATTTTAAATTATGTTTGCGTGTAATCGTCAGCTCATCGGATGAATGCATACCTTCTTATTGAACTTCAAGTTGAGCCCAATGTTGATTTTGCTCATCGTCTCAGTGGGCAAGTCATTTCTTACGCCCGTCACTACCAGCACTGAACCCGTGATACGGGATAGCATTTGCGCCGATATACCTACACGAGGACAAATTAATCAAAAAATAAGTTTCAATAGCTCAATGGGAAGTGGGAACTACGAATATGTGACAGCCCAAAAAAATAAGAGTGTATTGTGTTTAGAGTTCATGTATGTTTGTATGTGTGTGAGTTTCTTTGTTCCACCATAACTTCTAAATGCTTATGTACGAGCCAAAGTACATATGTTAGTAGGTGAAATTATTGCCGCGTTGCATTTGTAGTGCAACGTTCTTGACCTCGATAACTTTACTTGTCATATAATTTTATTGCATTAAATCAGTGTTACAACAGCGCTCATTGGGTTGGTAATTTCCTACGTCTTTACCCTTCCCTAACTATCAAAGCTCTAAAACTGTAGTCCACTACAGTTTTTGGTCCTTCGAACCTAACAAGGACTTCGCGTTCGCGTCGCGTTCGTGTAGTTTAACCAGTAACTATCGAAATTTGTGACTACGTCACTTATATCACACACAGTGATTTTCACAAACAGTGAATAACTTTTACGTGTTCGGTGTTCGTGGAAAAAGCTCGGGCGGACGTTCGAGAGCAAAGCGGACACGCAGCAGTCAGCATCAGCACCTACACAGGAGCAAAAAGGATTTGTATCCTTCTATCAAGTAAGGTCTCATATTACTAACAGCAAAGCAACATGGAGAAACTGTTCCAGATCCAGGAAGGCATTCTGGAATCGATCAAACAGATCGATCGTAATTTTGGAAAGGACTCTGCAAGTCGTAAAACGCGTGAGTACTTACAGGATCGGCTCAACACGCTAGACAGGCACTGGGCTGAGTTTCAATCGGTTAACGATAAATTAGCAGTCTATGAAGATTCCGATCATCAGTATTTCAGGGACAATCAGTTCGAGAAAACGAGAAAATACTTCGAGTCTGTGAGACATAAAATATCTACGTATATGTCGACAGCAGCCATAGAGAGTACAGGTGAGCGCAACCAAGTAGGTACACCGCGAGTGTCGCATACGCGACCCGTTATACCAGAGCCACCAGCAGCGCCCCGCGCCGAGACAGGCCGGGCGGCCGCGCCCGCTGCTCCGCCGAGGCAGGCCGGGCAGGCAGCAGCTGAGCTACTGACGCTGCAACGCACCAATTTTAGAGCATTTAAGCGACTGACAAGGAGCATCAAGGTAGAGGATATTAGTGTTAAATGGGAGTTAGAAGACGAGTTAAAGAGTATTCAGACACGATGGAATGCTATAGATTCTTTACACTTGCAAATTGATAACATTTTACAAGGTTCGGACCCTGCTTATGATGATGAATTTTGTTACTACGAGGACTCATTTAAGACGATTAAGAGGGCTCTGAATCAGAAGTTAGCATCGTCAGCTCACCTTCAGCAAGCTACCCCACAGCTCGAGGTACCCGTGTTCACTGGAAGGTACGTTCAATGGCCTACATTCTACGATTTGTTCTCTGAAAGCATACATAACAACAACTTGCTCACTAAAAGTCAAAAGATGCAACACTTGAAAGGTAAGCTAAAGGGTGAAGCAGAACGCCTGGTTCAACATTTGCATATCTCGGCAGATAACTATGATACAGCATGGGAGCTACTGAATCACAGGTACAATAACCCACAAGTCTTATTTACGAAACATATTGAAGCTTTCCTTAGTCAACCGAATGTTCACAAACAAACTGCTAACGAAATTAGACGACTTTATGACGTATCAATGGAAAGTATTCATGCTATTCAAAATCTGGGTGTCGATACCTCAACATGGGACCCGATATTAGTCCATCTTATAACAAAGAAACTCGATTCTGATACTTATGCCGATTATAAAGAAGCTCGCAAGTCACCTCGCACTTTACCTTCGCTTACTGAGCTTATGAGCTTTTTAGAAAGTAAATTTACTGCTCTGGAGCCTATAAATACAAAAGAAAGAGATATCTTAGCCACACCAAACAGGTTTACTTCTTATCAGCCAACAAAGATTCCTTTTAAGCCTACGTATCATAAATATCATAATTCCAATACTGGAAAAATTCCAAACCGGGAATACCAAGCTACTGCCATATCAAACAATAATTGGTCGTGCCCGTATTGCCATCAAAGTCACGTACTATACAAATGTCACAAATTTTTAAAATTAAAAGCTGATTTAAAATTGAAAACAGTCACGAAATTGCAAGTATGCAAAAACTGTTTATACAAACATTATGACAATATATGCAATGCGACAAAAACTTGTAAGATTTGCCAATGTGACCACAATACAATTTTACATGACGCATTCGTAAATAACGAATCATTGCCCTCAATCTCAGCTGGGTCAAGCCGTGACAGCGCATCCGCACCACCTCAGCACAAATTACCAGCAGTCAAAGAGCATAGTGTTAACCACGTCGCTACGGATGATGAGGAAGTATTACTTACCACTTTGTCGATTCAAGCCAAAGCCATTGACGGAACTTTAGTAACATTGAGAGCTTTACTGGATCAGGGGTCGCAAATATCCTTGATCTCGGAAAATGCTGTCAAACAACTAGGGCTGCCAAGACAACGTTATCATGCATCGGTTTCGGGTATCGGACACGGAATAAAGTCAAGTAAAGGCATTGTCACACTTGAACTTAACTCTATTTACGACGATTACACTTTCACCACACAGGCGCTAGTGATCCCGCGGGTCGTAAACAATTTGCCCAACATTTCTTTCACGAAACGCCCTTGGACACATCTAAATCATTTACAACTGGCCGATCCAGATTATAATGTATCAAGATCCATTGACCTCTTATTAGATGCCAGCGTTTACAAGGATATCATCATGGGTGGTCTTATCAAGGGGCCAACCACCGCCCCTATGGCCCAACAAACAAAATTGGGCTGGATTTTATCGGGAAATGTGAAAACATTTAACTGTAACGTTGTAATAAATAATTTATCAGAATTATCTCAATACTGGGAAATGGAAGAAATAACCGATACCAACTCATTAACGCTTACCAATGAAGAAAAGTATTGTGAAGAGTTATATCAGTCGACCACTCGGCGGCTGGAAGATGGGAGATACGAGGTCGCGATCCCCATGAAACCAAATTTTGAAAAGGAGTTGGGATTATCAAAATCTAAAGCTGTTGCACAATTTCATAATATCGAAAATAAAATGTTGCAAAATAGTCAATTTGGTGAACGCTATAAACAATTTATGTTAGAGTACGAAAATCTAGGTCACATGAAACGTGTAGACGGTCACAGCAAAGTATCATGCTACCTCCCTCACCACGGAGTCCTGCGAGAGGAGTCAACGACTACAAAGCTTCGAACCGTGTTTAACGCATCGTCGAAAACATCGACCGGTAAGAGCCTTAATGATTTAATGGAACGTGGCCCAAATCTACAACAGGACCTGCAGGACTTGATACTGGTTTGGCGTCAACATAAATACGTCATCACTGCAGATATAGAAAAGATGTTTAGGATGATTTTAGTAAGAGAGAATGACCAACATCTGCAGCGCATCATATGGAGATCATCCCCCCAGGAGCCATTAGGAGAGTACCAATTATCCACAATCACCTACGGGACCAAGGCTGCGCCTTACTTGGCCATGAGGACTCTACGACAGATTGCCATGGACAACGAACAGATAGGAGCAGAGAAGTATCCTTTAGCAGTAAAGGCTCTCCAGAATTCCTTTTACATGGACGATTTCTTGGGAGGGGGAGAAGACATAGACCAGGTCAAGGCCCTACAGCGGGAAGTTATAAACATCTTAAAGGAAGCAGGAATGAACATTCGGAAATGGTCAAGCAATACTCCGGAACTTATCAAGGATCTTCCTACGGAAAGCATCATCATACCACTTCAATTTAAAAACTTAGAATCAAAAAAGACGCTTGGGATTAGTTGGAGTCCAGATTCAGATACTTTTACTTTCGAAAATAAGTTTGAAGAGCTTGAAGATGACCGCCAACTTACCAAACGACAACTACTTTCCTATATATCGAAAGTATTTGATCCCCTGGGATGGATATCGCCACTCACAGTACGTGCGAAGCTTTTATTCCAGCGGACTTGGTCAGATCAAACCAACACATGGGATGAAGTCTTATCAGATGAAATGAAAGAATCTTGGAAACAGCTTAAAATTGACTTTCAACAATTAAATAAGTTTGTTATTCCCAGATATATTGGAAACATTAATTACTGCCAATTACATGGATTTTGCGATGCTTCAGAAAAAGCATATGCTTGCGTAATTTACACCGTAACAGTAAATAATAAGGGAGAGTCCACACGAACACTCGTAGCGGCGAAAACAAAGTTGGCACCAGTTAAAAACAAATTATCACTACCAAAACTTGAGCTATGCGGGGCAGTTCTGCTAACACGCCTCATGAAAAAGGTTTTGGAAGCCTTTAAAGAAACCAGTTTTAACATATTCGCATGGACTGACTCCATGGTCGTACTTGGATGGTTACATGGAGACATCAACAGATGGAAGCAATTTGTTTCGAACAGAATATCAACTATTACAAGCATCATTCCAGCATCCAATTGGCGCCATGTACGATCCGAGGATAACGCCGCAGACTGCGCAACGAGAGGACTGACCACGAAGCAACTTTTAGAACACAAGTTATGGTGGGAAGGCCCTGAGTGGTTGCGTAACCTTGATATAAATAGTCACATGAAAGAAACATATGACTCACCGCATTTAGAAATAAAGAAAACCAATGTATACGCTGCCTTAGACGACAGAAATGATAATTTAATTATTAAATTATTAAAAGACTGCAACTCGATACGGCGCGTGGCAACAATGATCGGCTGGTACTCACGTTACATCGCGTGGCTGAAAAATAAACATAATAATATTTCTAAACATTTATCGAGTAGCGAAATGAGTCATTCATTGAATATAATTTTAAAGACTGTGCAACACATTGAATTCCATGACACTATTTTACAATTAAAAACAAATCAGTTTTTAAAAAGGAACAATAACCTTTTATGTCTGAATCCTTATTTAGATGAGAAGGACGGACTATTGAAAGTGGGTGGAAGACTTAATAACAGCCGTCTCAGCTTATCTGCCAAACATCCTATCATTTTACCAAGCCACAGTCGTCTCACCGAGCTTATTATTGAAGAAGCACATATAATGACATTGCACGGTGGGCCTAGCCTTACACTATCGTACTTAAGAGAAAAGTATTGGATTATCAGCGGCCAACGAACTGTAAAACGAGAGTTACGCAAATGTGTTAAGTGTAAGCGACATAATGACCAAAGCAGGTCACAGATTATGGCAGATCTACCAGAGCCCAGAGTCACCCCCTCTCGCCCCTTCAGTCATAGCGGGGTTGATTTTACTGGATATTATGATATCAAAATTAATAAGGGTCGGGGGATAAAGACGAACAAAGGATATGTGGCAGTTTTTGTTTGCCTAGCAACGAAGGCTGTACACTTGGAACTGGTGTCGGATCTCAGTACACCGACGTTTTTAGCAGCGTTTCGTCGATTCTGTGCTCGCCGCGGGACCCCAAGTCACGTTTATAGTGACAACGGGACTAACTTTGTGGGAGCAAGTCGCCTACTCAAGAAAGAATATCAGGAGATCCTACAGGCTCTTAATAGCGACTTCTTCAACAAAATAAGTGAACTAAACATCAAATGGTCGTTTAACGCTCCAGCATATCCCTCAGCAGGTGGACTGTGGGAAGCGGCTGTCAAACGGCTCAAATATCATCTTAGAAGAGTGGTGGGTGAACAAAAACTAACGTATGAGGAGTTCATCACCCTGCTGCATCAAGTTGAGGCCTGCCTGAACTCCAGGCCCTTGATAGCATTAACTGAAAGTCCAGATGACCTATTTCTTACACCAGGGCACTTTCTGATTGGAGAATCTCTTTTATCCAGACCACAGACAGATCCTGGTCACATCAACATGACTACAAGATGGCATATGATCCAGTCTATGAATAAAGAAATTTGGAAACACTGGTCATCGGATTATTTACAACAGTTACAAAGTCGATCGAAATGGAGAACTCCAACAAAAAACATACAGATAGACGACATTGTGCTTATAAAAGAAGAGAACCTGCCCCCCGGGAAGTGGGCGCTAGGCAGAGTAGTGGATGTGCACCCCGGGAAGGATGGCTATGTGAGAGTAGTCTCTGTTAAAACCAAGAATGGTATAATAAAGAGACCAGTAATAAAACTATCAGTCTTACCAGTCAATGAAAATCAGATTGAAAATGTATCGAGCAGTCGACAACAACTGTCGAACGATTCAATGATAACGCCCTCGCAAAGTGATACGAATGAACGTAGATCAAAACGTTCAACCAGAAAGGGACTGAGTAATTGTAATTTTCTAACTATGGCACTTCTCTTCTTCTTAGCTGTACTTTCCCCGGGACAGTGTACATACAACATATCATCGTTCAACACTGAACAAAAACTTTATTTTAACAAAATAAGTGACATGAATTTGATACGTGACGAATGGACTTTACTAGTTTATTACAACATGACAACATACTGGATTGGATTGGCTAACGTGAAGATGTATCTCAGACACGTAGGGCATTCCCTACGTTTGGAACGAATTCCAGCTCAGTATAAAAGTATCTTAATTCAACTAGAACACGAGATAACAGAAATCGAACACCATAACAGCATTCTTAAGTATCAAATTGGCAAACGACAGAAGCGAGGCTTAATAAACGGCGTTGGCTATGTGGCTAATAAATTATTCGGTATCTTAGATGACTCATTCGCAGAGCAGTACGAAAAAGATATAGAGAAAGTATCACAGAACGAAAACCATCTTTCGAACTTGATTAAAAATCAAACCACCGTATTAGAAGCTCAGTACAATATTATGCGAAGGAATGAAGGTATCATGAACAAACAGTTCGCCATCTTAGATCGACAGATAAGAGAGGCATCCCAGACTATGATGCAAGTTAAGAACCAACTAGAGGTGGAACTATATTTTATGTCGTCATCACTGGCAGCAAACATACTTATCACCAGCATAAGACGTATCCAAGATACACTGATTAATGTCATCACTGATTTAACACAAGGTCATATGGATACACACTTACTGCCACCAGAGCAGTTATCAGATCAGATAAATTTAATATCAGGTCACTTACAAGGTGATCTGACTATACCTACTGACAAGCAAAACTTACGAGAGCTTTACAAACTCATGAAAGTGAACACAAGAGTCGGTGAAAAATACTTATTAATCGAAGTAAAGATTCCATTGATAAGTAAAGAATCATTAGAATTAGACAGTGTTATATCTTTACAACAACAAAATCATGTTGTTCAATTTGATTCACCTTACATAGCATTTAATCTCCAACGAGATCTACTCCTTCTAATGACAGAGTCTGACGTCGAAGAATGTTTACACTTATCGACAAATCGCATTTTATGCTCTACAAATAAACCCATTTATCACATCCCTATTACAAATACACTCTGTAATATTAATATTAACAATTATACTCAATTATGCAAGACAAAGGTGTCGGCTTGCCAAGAACGGTGGCTCAGGTTACATACTACTAACAGGTGGTTGTTTTCATGCTGTGAGGAATGCTCAGTTCGCATTTTTTGCCCAGACGGCATGCAGTTAGAAACCCTGACAGGTAATGGCCTACTCGATATAGGTCATGGCTGTGTTATCAAGAGTAAGAGCTATTCTATTTATAGCCACAATAATTATCTTACTCATACGACATCTCAGACTGAAATACTGGATATGCCAGAGACCTCTATGCTCAATCATATAGTGAACTTCACCACATACTCGTTCAGTCCCGAAGATCACAAAGATGAGTGGAATAGTATGAAGACAGAGATTGAAGACTTGAAACAGCAGTCAGACTCACCATTAAGTATCCACGACATTCATCAGTACTCAGTACTGTACAGCTTCATAGGAATTATCCTGCTAGCGGGAGCCGTCTACCTGATAGCACGGTGTCGCAAAGTGAGGAAAACACCTCCATCGGCAGTGGTTTTCCAAGCAACCACAGAGGGTAGGCAAGAAGTGCCTATACAGCTTAAAGGTGTAAATAGTGAAAATCGTGCAGTGAATGTGTTGGTAAATTCAGTGCCGAACTTAGATAAATGCACTTCGGTGACCCCAAAACCCATTCCGCGATCGCGATCTTTTCAATTAGACATTCCATCTATCAGTGATTGCGAGTGATAGTGATATAGAACTAAGAAGAATTAAACAGACTATTTAATATGGACTATAAGTTTTACATAATTAATTAATAATAAAAATGATTTATTTTACTATGTTTTACAATACTAACTCGTCATATTCTATATATATATATATATATATATATATATGCTATACGCAGATGACACAAAAATTTATCGGATTATTCAGAGCACTAATGATTGTGAGATGTTACAGCAAGATCTGCGTAGCTTTGAATGTTATTGCAAGGATAATTGTCTACCATTGAATTTAGAAAAATGCTACGTTATTAGTTTTAATCGTAAAAATAACCCTCTTAAGTTTAACTATAGCATATCGGGTCATAGTGTTAATCGGGTAGACTCTGTTCGTGACTTAGGAGTCACGATGGATTCAAAATTAAATTTTAATCAGCATGTTGACAAAATAGTGTCTAAAGCATTTAAGCAGCTGGGAATGATCCTCCGTCTCGGAATACCTTTTACTAAGGGTCGCACTCTTATAATACTATATAATGCATTCGTCCGCAGTGTTTTGGAATTTGGAAGTGTAGTATGGAGTCCCCAGTACATAGTTCACAAAGACAGATTAGAACGAGTACAAAAGAAATTTTTAAAATCACTCGACTATCGTACTGGTTTCCGTTTTAGTGACTACGAAGAAAGTGTTAAAAGACACAATCTAGAGTCGTTAGCCTCTAGACGTCAATACCTAGATAGTGTATTTTTATATAAGATTATTAATAATCATATAGATTCAGCTGATCTACTACAAAAAGTTAAACTCAGAGTACCTCGTATATCCTCACGTTCAAAACAATCTTTTCATGTACCTTCTTGTCACACTAATTATGCTAGAAATGCCTTTTTCAGACGATCTTGCGATCTCTATAACAAACTGTTGAATGGAGTCGATATCTTTGCTAATTCGTTAAACTTGTTTAAGAAAAAAGTGGGTGAACTGTTATTCAGGTAAAGTAAAACATAGAAAATAGTTATAATGTGATTGTAATACTTAGTCGTAGATGAAATTGTCTCAGTTTTTTATATTTTTGTATTATCTCTTCTTTATCGGTAGGTTAAGGTAGGTACTTGGTGAAAGATGATAGCATCTGACACAATCTTGCACAATTATATATTGTTTGTATCAAGTTATGGTACTTTAAGGTCTATTTGTTTATAAATGTTAATTTAAGAATGATTGTATATGACTGTTTGTTACCTAAATAAATAAATAAATAAAAATATTCTTACTTTGTTATAATTTTATACTATTCTAATTTTACACATTTACTTAAGTACATTATTATTTTACATTGCAATCTTTTTATATGAATTTCGTTACTAATTTAAATTGTTCAAATTGTTGAAAATATAAACAAACTTGTTTCTCTTTGTTTAGTGGGCAGGATGTACGAGCCAAAGTACATATGTTAGTAGGTGAAATTATTGCCGCGTTGCATTTGTAGTGCAACGTTCTTGACCTCGATAACTTTACTTGTCATATAATTTTATTGCATTAAATCAGTGTTACAACAGCGCTCATTGGGTTGGTAATTTCCTACGTCTTTACCCTTCCCTAACTATCAAAGCTCTAAAACTGTAGTCCACTACAGCTTAAACAGATTTGGTTGTGTAAAGTATCATTAGAATCCTTACATCGTCACGAGTGACACTTGCTTATAGATTTTTTGGATAAAAACAGTATGTCTGCTGTTGGACGCCATTTTGTAATGTAAAAAAACAGCGGTTGGCGGCGCGGTAGGGGCATGCGGCGGCGTGCGGCGGTATGGGCTCGCACACAGACGCTACCTACAGTAGAGTACTGACCGCACAACGCGGCGGCGTGGTTGGCGGCGCGGTAGGGGCAGGCGGCGGCGTGCGGCGGTATGGGCTCGCACACAGACGCTACCTACAGTAGAGTACTGACCGCACAACGCGGCGGCGTGGTTGGCGGCGCGGTAGGGGCAGGCGGCGGCGTGCACGGCGGGTATGGGCTCGCACACAGACGCTACCTACAGTAGAGTACTGACCGCACAACGCGGCGGCGTGGTTGGCGGCGCGGTAGGGGCAGGCGGCGGCGTGCATGGCGGGTATGGGCTCGCACACAGACGCTACCTACAGTAGAGTACTGACCGCACAACGCGGCGGCGTGGTTGGCGGCGCGGTAGGGGCAGGCGGCGGCGTGCACGGCGGGTATGGGCTCGCACACAGACGCTACCTACAGTAAAGTACTGACCGCACAACGCGGCGGCGTGGTTGGCGGCGCGGTAGGGGCAGGCGGCGGCGTGCATGGCGGGTATGGGCTCGCACACAGACGCTACCTACAGTAGAGTACTGACCGCACAACGCGGCGGCGTGGTTGGCGGCGCGGTAGGGGCAGGCGGCGGCGTGCATGGCGGGTATGGGCTCGCACACAGACGCTACCTACAGTAGAGTACTGACCGCACAACGCGGCGGCGTGGTTGGCGGCGCGGTAGGGGCAGGCGGCGGCGTGCATGGCGGGTATGGGCTCGCACACAGACGCTACCTACAGTAGAGTACTGACCGCACAACGCGGCGGCGTGGTTGGCGGCGCGGTAGGGGCAGGCGGCGGCGTGCATGGCGGGTATGGGCTCGCACACAGACGCTACCTACAGTAGAGTACTGACCGCACAACGCGGCGGCGTGGTTGGCGGCGCGGTAGGGGCAGGCGGCGGCGTGCATGGCGGGTATGGGCTCGCCACGCTCGCACACAGACACTTTTATGCGCCCGCTGCGGATCGCTTCCGATTCCATCACCTACAACACATTTAGGTCAACGCTGACGGCCGACGATAGACAAACAGCCCCCGTATTACGAACTCTTATGGCTATCAATGCGTCTCTTTTATTTTCTATACAGCACGAAAGAGATGTAATGCAATTCTCGGAAACCTGACAAGTTTTAAGAGCTTGTAATACGGGCGCAGGAAAATCGGTCGTTTCATAGGCTGAACTTATTATCCTGAAAGTTTGTCCCATCTCTAAAAAAACACCTACAGGGTTCGTCGTCGTAGTTTGTTGTTTGTGATGTTAGTGATCTATTCCTGCGAGGTTGTTGGTGTTTTACAAATAACCGTGTATGTTGCACCCTTGCACCATTAGCTTTTTCCATAAGCTCTTATACATTTACGTCGCTCAAAAACATCGCTAACTAAGGCAAGAATTGTTTCTATATTAACTTACATACTATTTTTTTAACTAAATCAACTCATCGTAGCAAGGCACCATAGTACTGCGGACTGCCCTTGTGTTAACGAGAAAATTTTGTCCCCGGGCGGGTACGCTTTGAGGCGTAGAAAACTTGCCCGCTTCCTACAGGAATAAAGATGTGTCAGCATACATTATGTATAATGTATGCTGATCTTCATCTTTAACGGCGACGTGAATCGAATCTGTTTTAAACTAAATAAACTTACCGTAGCAAGGCACCCATAGTACTGTCCTTGGGTCAACAAGAACACTTTGTCCCCGGGCGGGTACGCTTCCTGAGGCGTAGAGAACTTGCCCGCTTCCTGTATGATGTATGCCGACACATCTTTAACGGCGACGTGAATCGAATCTTTTTTAAACTAAATAAACTTACCGTAGCAAGGCACCCATAGTACTGTCCTTGGGTCAACAAGAACACGTTGTCCCCGGGCGGGTACGCTTCCTGAGGCGTAGAAAACTTGCCCGCTTCCTGTATGATGTATGCCGACACATCTTTAACGGTGGCGTGTAGCGCGTACCCGCACGGAACGGTACACCATTCGGGCTCTTTCACCATGCGGACGTTGTCTTGTATCACGTATTTGTAACCTACAGTGAAAGTGTTGTTTTGAATGGTGGATTTTAAGCTCAAATAAAAATTGTCCAAAAACTCGATAGATAGCGTTTTATGAAAGCCGAGCCGTTAAGTTAAACCCCCTTCACACTGAGCAATTTATCGCATGCAATTTTTTGAAAATTTTGATCGCAATTGCTGTAGGTGCCTGGAGAGTGATACACGAGACGGGGGAGTTAAAACGCAGCGGCGATGGACATTAAGGCGAGGCCAGTTCACGATCTTTTTCAGAAATCAATAAAAATGTACTAAAATTCGTCAAATTTCTGGCGAAGCGTCAATTAAAGTTATGCAATATTCAACCTTATTCTAAAGACATAGTGAAAGAGTAAGTTTCGTGAACTGGCCTCGCCTTAAGGCGACTTTACGACAGCTCGGCTTTCATAAATGCCATTTAACGAGATTATTTGAACTTATTTCTTTATCTTTTTGGTCTCGGAATATCGCCCATTGATTGAAAAAGGAGACCCGTCATTTTATGCTGAAGTTGTATATTTTTCGCATTTTTTAATCTGTAATCCAGAATTTACTTGTACTTGTTCACTTATTAATCTGTGGTATCTGTCAGCCTAATGTCAGCTGTCAATGCCAAATTGAAGTCAAGTTGACATTTTGCCTTCAACCTTTGAAGATTTAATGTGAATAACGGAACTTTTTTCGATGACTCATTGTTCCCGTAGTTTCCATAATATAAAAATTATTCGTCATTTAATAACACTTTTCCTACATAAAAATGAGAGAACTTGATTCACGTAGCAGATTATTATTGGCTATATTTTAAGACCAAATTCAATCATACAAGTTAGTGTCCGTTACGCCAGCAAGAAAGTAGCTTCTAGAGGGAAACGAGTTTGATGAATAATTTGTGCGTAATTCGGTGTAAATGTGCGCCAAATAAAAAAATTTGTGGGCCCCATACTTTTGGAATAAAACGGGAAAAACGAATCCTGCTGGGGTAACGGTGCTCCAGCAGGAAGAATCTAAACTAATGATCGGAGAGAAATAAAAGATATATGGGCGGGTAGCTTGATACTAGCAAGAAATGTGCGCCAAATATATAATTTGTGGGCCTTACAGTTTTGGAGATATTTGATTTCCTGCTGGCGTAACGTTTTGCCGAATCCCAGATCTCGGAAACTACTAAATGTGCGATCTTACAGTAAACACATATAAGTAGCCCCTAATTTGTGCTATTTGTGCGGTAGAAAACATTTCAAAAATATTCACAGATTTTGAAGTAATCAGCCATTTTCTGAAAACAGAAAAAAAAATCTAGCTCCTAAACTATTACATAAATAAAGAAACCAGAAACAGTGTTCTATTCTTCTTGTTATTTCTCATTACCATAAAAAGTTTGAAAATCCCACATTTACGCGTTTTTGAATAATACCCATATGTAGGTGAGACTGACCAAGTCATGACTTTGACGGTCAGCAGGATAAAAATATCAGAGATTATTTAGATCCTAGTCCAATGAATAATTTGTGCGGTTACTGAAGTACACGCTCTGAAAATTTCAGCTTCAAATTTTTCATATTTAAGTAAATATCAATAAAAATCTGAAACAACTGTCAGTATTCCGATTAACCGACCAAATTCGATAGACCACTAAAAAGCGACGCGTTCATACATTTTGATGACCTCCTTTAATGTGTCGTATTATGCAGAAAAATTGTTTGTACAGTCGCGTTCATAACTTTTTATTGGCAATGTGAGTAAATAGTGTTTTAACATTTAAATACATAGTTTGTGCCTTTATACATACCTGTGTGCCTATAGTATATAGCATTGATATGTTACATTACGTCCAGGGCCCTATTTCACCAAGTCGACATTAGTCAGTGACATAATATGTCGGTTAATTTTACATTTAGTCGTTACTAGGGCATGCAAAAACCGGGTCGTTTTGGAAAACCGGTTTTTTCGGTTATTATGAAACAAAAACCGGGTAAACCGGTTTTTTCGGGTTTTTCGGTTATTTTTGATAAAAATTAATAAAAATGGTAAAAATCATAGAAATTATTTGTTTTCTTTCGTAGGTAGGTATAAATTACTTATTCGAATTTATTTACACATTAAGACTCATAAATAAAGGGACTGTCTGTAAGTTATAAAAAATGTTTAAGGAAATAGGTGTCAAGTGTCCTTAAAATAAAATAATTTCAATGGGGAAGATGAGTGTAATTATTTTATAATATAGAAAAATCAAACGTAAAATCTAAAAAATAATGGTGAAAGAATTTTTTAGATATCTCAAAAACTGAATTTTTTATTAATTTTCAAAGTTGAATGTTTTTAAAATCAGCGCGGTCTTGACCGTTTAAGGCGTGACGTCACATCGCCGGTTACGTCCGCCGAGATGTTATAAAACAAAGTCTTTCCGCCGCATCTGTCTATCTGTTCGCGATAAACTCAAAAACTACTAAACGGATTTTCATGCGGTTTTTACCAAATGATAGAATGATCCTTGAGGAAGGTTTAAGTGTATAATAAGTTAAGGTTTTATCTAAATTGGTAGAAATATGACGATAATAGTTAAAGATTTTGCCAAAAATTAAGCCGACTGGGAGCTTGCATCGAAAACGCTGCATAAAAATTTTGAGCTATAACAAAATAATGTATGATGGAATTGTTTCTCTTTTATAGATCTACAAAAAAGTCCGCGATGGCATATATCTATCTTTTAAGAATAGCTCACTATACCCATTATAATCTTCTAAAAAATCGGTCACATACAATGAGGTAATTTGGAAAGCTATTTAGAAGGATACAGTATTAATCCTTATCAACTTAAATACGTCTGTTACCTGAAGCATTTCATGCACATTATTTTAATCTTTAACACCATACTATTTAAATTAATATCTTAGGAGTTGTCGCAAAAAATAACGCAAGCGAAAATAAATTCATGCGCGTCTTCTGGAGCAAAGGTAACGACTGTACGATATTTGTTTTATTTTAGGGTGTGTGGTGAAGACGTAAAAAGAAAGAAGCGAAGCGAGGGCGGGTCGCTAGTACACTTAAAATACTTGTTTAAAACAGTGTATTTTTTCAAGACAATATGAGACTATGATGGAGCCAGAAGGTGGCCATGGGAACTCTGTAATAAAATGAAGAAACCCTATCGAGTTTATGCTCGTTTGATTCGTCTTGACATGGACTCTGGTACTAGATGATATCCAAGTTCTGATGATGGAGCCAGAAGGTGGCTATGGCAAATCTGTAATAAAATGACGAAACACCGTCGAATTAATTTAGGCTCGTTTGGTTTGGCTTGACAAGAACTCTGGTCCTAAAAGATATCTAGGGTGATGATGGAGCCAGAAAGTAGCCATGGTATCTCTATAATAAAACGACCCAAACCAGTGAGTTTGGGCTCGTATAATTTGTCTTGACAAGGACTCTGGTTCTAGATGATATCCAAGGTTTATGATGGAGCCAGAAGGTGGCCGTGGGAACTTTGTAATAAAACCCTGACAAAACGACGAAACACCATTGAGTTTGGATTCGTATGATTGGTCTTGACAAAAACTTTAGACAAAATCCAAGGATGATGGAGCCAGAAAGAGCCCATGGGAACTCTGTTATAAAATGACGCAATACCCTAGAATTTAGGCTGGTTTGTTTGAAACGATCCCAAATTCAATGGTGTTGTGTCGTTTTATTACAGATCTCTCATTACCACTTCAAGCTCCATCATGAGACCCTGGGAACCATCTAGAAATAGGGACTAAGGTCTTAGTCAAGACAAATCAAACAAAACCAAACTCGATGAAGTTGTATGGTTTTATTGCTGTGAACTTCTTCTGGCTCCATTTTAAGACCCTGGAGACCATCTCCCATCATACATAGTACTTGTCAAGGCAAATCAAACCATTCTAAACTAGATCATGGTGTTGCATGGTTTTTTTACAGAGTTCCAGTGACCTTCTTCCGGCTCCATCATCAGAACCTGGAAACCATCTCCCACCATAGTACTTGTCAAGGCGAATCAAACGATTTCAAACTAGAATATGGGGTTGCATGGTTTTATTACAGAGTTCCTGTAGTCTTTTGCAGGTCCATCGTCAGACCCTGGACACTGTTTCCCAACAGATTACTCGTCAAAATGAATCAAACGAGCCCAAAGTCGATAGGGTTTCATGGATTTGATACAAAGTTCCTGTGGCTTTCTTCCGGCTTCATTATCAGACCCTAGAAACTATTTCTCAATAGAGTACTCGTAAAGACGAATCAAACGAGCCCAAACTGGATGGAGTTGCTTTTTTATTACAGAGTTCCTGTGACCTTATTTCAGCTCCATCATCAGACCCTGGATTCTATTTTCCAACAGAGTACTCGTCAAGCTCAAGACGAATCAAATGAGCCCAAACTCGATGGGGTTGCATGGTTTGAATACAGAGTTTCTGTGGCCTTATTCTGATTCCATCATCAGACTCTGGAAATCATCTCCCATCATAGTACTTGTCAAGGCAAATCAAACGATTCCAAATTATATCAGACCCTAGAAACTAATTCTCAGCAGAGAACTCGTCAAGATAAATCAAATGAGCTAAAACTCGATGGGATTGCATGGTTTTATTACAGAGTTCCTGTAGCCTTTTTCAGGTCCATCATCAGACCCTGGACACTGTTTCCCAACATAATACTCGTCAAAATGAATCAAACGAGCCCAAACTGGATGGAGTTGCTGTTTTATTACAGAGTTCCTGTGACCTTCTCTCAGCTCCATCATCAGACCCCGGATTCTATTTCCCAACAGAGTACTCGTCAAGACGAGGGGTTGCATCAGACCCCGGATTCTATTTCCCAACAGAGTACTCGTCAAGACGAGGGGTTGCATGGTTTGAATACAGAGTTCCTGTGGCCTTCTTCCGACTCCATCATCAGGCTCTGGAAACTATCTCCCATAATAGTACTTGTCAAGGCAAATCCAACGATTCCAAATGATATCAGACCCTTGAAACTACGAGTATTTCTCAACAGAGAACTCGTCAAGACGAATTAAATGAGCCAAAACTCGATGGGGTTGCATCAGTTGCATGGTTTGAACACAGAGTTCCTGTAGCCTTCTTCCGGCTCCATCATCAGACCTTGGACCTCATCTCCCATTCCTATCAGAGTACTTGTCAAGACGAATTAAACGAGCACAAAAGTCGATGTGATTGTATGGTTTTATTATAGAGTTCCTGTGGCCTTCTTCCAGCTCCGTCATCAGATCAGCTGAATGATGATCAGCGTTGTCTTACAGTTCTGACCTATATTCAAAGTTTCACAGTCTAGCTCATTATAAAATCATTCCCAGTAATTAAACAAAGAAACAAATAAACGAGATAACGACCTAAGAAAATAAAAAATACCTCAAAAAATACCTGTTAAAACGTCAACTTGTGAAAGATACGTATCCGAGGAACTCTATGAAACTTTCTGTACCTACCTAATTTTATTGAAAAATACAGTGGTTGTATGAAAAATGTAAAATAACAAAACAAAGTATCGAAATTAACAAAAGTAAGTTTACAGAGCCTGTCAATCACATAGTGTCGCTAAGCTCCCATACGCCCGCCGCCGCTGTCCATCGTACAACCGGCGACGTGACGTCATAGCCATTACTCGAACGACGCAATCAGATTCCGCGCGTCCCTAAATTGATTTGCTTATAAAAAAATCAATTTTCGTGATATCAACATATTTTTTTCACAGTTAGTCTTATAATTGCTTATACTTTTAATTAGGGCTAAAAAAATTGAATATTTTTTTATTTACATCTTCCCCATTGTTTGGGAGGTCTGCGAGCCCTCCGCTCCGGCGCGGAGCAAGCGAAAGAATTATACTTACATACTTAAAACACTCAAAAACAATAGTCCATAATATTATACGGTGCAGTGCAGTCGTCAAAATAAAATTGTTAAAAGTTAGATAGTTACAGTCGAGTTCATTATTTATGTATCTCCATTTGACAATTCAGCAACATTATGTCCTAGTAATAAAGGCCGTCATATTATTATGTCAAAGGTATCAACATATTATTTAACTCGAATGTCGGTAGGTGCCACGGTGGAGTCAAACAGAGACAAATAATTTAACATTTGACTATATGTACCGGCTCCAGCCAACTCACTTTACTCTTTTAAATACCTTGGACTCTTGGAGAGGCCTATGTTCAGCAGTGAACGATACTAGGCTGATGATGATAATGATGAAAGCGCTTATCACATCCTCCGAGTTCAATATAATAATGCGTTTCGGGTGCTTTTGGGGTTGCGTCGTTCCTGCAGGGCATCCGGGATGTTCACCGATGCCAGCATTGAATGTTTCTATTCAACTTTGCGCGTAAAAATGTGCTTATTCCCTGGTGCGCAGGGTGCGAAGGAGCCCCTACAGCATCCTAGATATTTTGCGATGGTGCCCTCAGTTTTGATTTTTTATAAATTGTGTATGTAGACGGTAACTATTTTTTGCGGGAGTAGCGCTAGTGTTTCATATAAAGTCGCCATTATATTATTGCACGCTTACTTAACGCTTTCCTTAAATACCATAGACCATTTATTTAACTGAAATGTATTTTGTTGAACGTATTTTTGTAGTATATTTGAGTAAAGACGAAAGTTTTAATGTAATCTGTGTGTTAAATGAAATAACCGAAAAAACCGAAAAACCCGGTTTTTTGACTAGAAAAAACCGGGTTCCAAACTCTGTCGGTTATCCGATTTTTTCGGTTATCCGGTTAACCGGTTTGCATGCCCTAGTCGTTACTTTAGTTAGGGACAGGTATGTTGTGAAACAGGGATATTTTTTACAGGTAAACATATTTGTAGATTTGTCAGTGATTCTTGACATGAGATTGGAGCCGAGTCAAGTTTGCATGACAATTGTCGACTTGTAAAAATTATCCACTGTTTCACAACATAATTGTCCTATTAAAGTAAAAAAGACGAGCCGATTCCGAAGGTATAATGTCCGAGAGCCCATACTTTGGCAATGTATGTATCTCGGGCCCTAACCCGACAGGGCTTACGCTTTCGATTGGGTTATAATTATTATATTATTATTGAAAGTAGTGTTTGCAATTTTTTGATGTTGGTGTCATGAAAAATGTTTTTGGCACGATTTTAATGTTAGATTTGGAATCCAAAATGGCGGCCGCACATTGGCGAATTTGTTTATATTGGTATATTTTTTGGGCCGATTTCGATGAAACTTTGTCTTGGAACTATTTTGACAAGAAAATAACAATGCAATGTTAAAATAATAAACAATCCAAGATGGCGGCCTACTTTTTTGTTTGTGGGCCGATTTCGATGAAACTCGGGTTTTGGTACTATTTTGGAAAGAAAACAGCAACGCAATGTTACAAATATAAAAAAATCCAAGATGGCTGCTATCTTTTTTGTTTATGGGCCGATTTCGATAAAACTCTGTTTTCAGAACTATTTTGATAACAAGATGACGGCTATCTTTTTTGTTTATGGGCCGATGCCTACACACATGGGAAACAGGAGTGAGTATATGTATGTGTATGTATGTATGTATCGATGAAACTCGGTTTTGGTACTATTTTGACAAGACAACAGCAACGCCATGTTAAAAAAATGAAAAATTCAAGATGGCGGCCATCTTTTTTGTTTGCAGGCCGATTTTGATAAAACTATCGTTTTTGCTAATATTTTGACAAGAAAACAGCAATAATAATAATAAATAATAATAATAATAAATATTTATTGAATAAAAGCATTTAACAACATTATATTGCAAAAGGGTATGACATCCAGTAATTACAAAATATATAAAATGTAGTTATAAGACAGTTTTAACAGGGGTCCCCGAACTAGGCAATGCCTGTATCTCGGGATACCAATAAACATTAATAGTCATCATTAACAGTTTACAGGTACAACATGAGAAACACAGAAAAATAAATTGGTTCTTACAAATTTCGTTACTTACATGCTTAGAAAATGCATTCTGAGAAAATAATAATTTATAAAACGTTAACATTTTGACTTAAAAGTAAAGTATAACAACGACAAATACAACAACGATAGCTCAGAAACATCAGTTAACCAAACTTTCAGTAAATAAATAGTCTTTGTTTAATAACCACTTCACGAGGATGGATTTGACTTCATGTACAGACAAGTTTCTAAAGTCGCAAAACTTAGTTACTGCATTATAAACGTGCGCTCTTATTGGTGCGCCAAATCTACTAGCAAAGTGAGAGTTTCTAGGTGGAACGGGAATTTGAAAAACTCGCTTTTTACGTATACTTTCGTAGGTATCACATCTAACCAGACATTTGCAATGCAATGTTAAAATGTAAAAAATTCAAGATGGCGGCCAACTTTTATGTTAGTAAGCCGATTTCGATGAAACTTGGTTTTTGGTACTATTTTGATAAGAAAATAGCAACACAATGTTAAAAAATTAATAAATTCAAGATGGCGGCCAACTTTTTTGTTAGTGGGTCGATTTCGATGAAACTCGGTTTTTGGTACCTACTATTTTGATAAGAAAATAGCAACGCAATGTTAAAAATTCAAGATGGCGGCCAACTTTTTTGTAAGTGGGCCGATTTCGATGAAACTCGGTTTTTGGTACTATTTTGATAAGAAAATAGCAACACAATGTTAAAAAATTAATAAATTCAAGATGGCGGCCAACTTTTTTGTTAGTGGGTCGATTTCGATGAAACTCGGTTTTTGGTACCTACTATTTTGATAAGAAAATAGCAACGCAATGTTAAAAATTCAAGATGGCGGCCAACTTTTTTGTAAGTGGGCCGATTTCGATGAAACTCGGTTTTGGTACTATTTTGATAAGAAAATAGCAACGCAATGTTAAAAAAATAAAAAATTCAAGATGGCGGTCAAATTTTTTGTATGTGCATTGCTATTTTTTTTGGGGTAAAAAAACATCAAAGATAAGTAGCAATGTATCACATTCATCTGTGAACTGAAACCGGTCGCTATGTGGTTTCTAATTAGATAATCAGCCTGCTGGTTTCTAATATTGCATTGTCTTGTCATCAAGTTCTGAGTTATGTTCAAAATGTCAAGTCTCTAGCTCATCGAGAAGCTAATAAAAGGAACAGACATAAATACACAAATAAATAAACATAGACAAGAAAGCGACATAAAAAATGAGATAAAATAAAAGTAATGAATTTACTAACATTTATCAAATAAAACTAAAATTTACATCATCTACACACAGGTATATTGTTATACTCTTGTTTAAAACAATATACAACCCTTACACTTTTTATTCGTCGTGCCGACTGTCGGCTTTTTTGCCAACACAAAAGGCAATGATCGACTGTATGAACTAAATACTCTTTATGTTTGATTTATTATATTTTTAACATTGCGTTGCTGTTTTCTAGTCACGAAAATGCGAATGTCATGAAATCGGCCGACACAAAAAAAATGATCTCCATTTGGATTTTTTATTTTTATTTATGATTGCTTTGTTATTTTCTTGTCAAAATAGTACCAAAAACCGAGATTCATCGAAATCGGCCCACAAACAAAAAAGATGGCCGCCATCTTGGATTTTTTTACATTGCTTTGTTATTTTCTTGTCAAAATAGTACCAAAACTCGAGTTTTATCGAAAACTGCCCACAAACAAAGAAGATGGCCGCCATCTTGTTTTTTTTTATTTTTTTTACATTGCTTTTTTATTTTCTTGTCAAAATAGTACCAAAAACCGTGTTTCATCGAAATCGGCCCGGCCTACAAACAAAAAAGATGGCCGCCATCTTAGATTTTTATATTTTTAACATTGTGTCGCTGTTTTCTTGCCAAATAGTACCAAAACCCGGGTTTCATCGAAATCGGCCCACAAACTAAAAAGATGGCCGCCATCTTGGATTTTTATTTTTTTAACATTGCTTTGTTATTTTCTTGAGAAAATAGTACCAAAAACAGAGTTTCATCGAAATCGGCCCACAAACAAAAAAGATAGCCGCCATCTTGGATTTTTTAACATTGCTTTGTTATTTTCTTGTCAAAAACAGAGTTTCAATTTCAATTTCAATTTATTTTATTGGAGCAAGTAACAAAGACTCAGAAGGTTAGTATTAACTTAAAAACTAGGTTAGTAACAATAATAGGGCAAAATAATTTATCTCCGCACCATCCCACTAGATACGGCGCAGCAATGACGCACATATATGCAGTCAAGTCTGCTCGCTATCATATCCAGGATGCTGTTGGCGCTCCCCCGCACTCTGCGTACTAGAGACGCGCACCTCTTACGCATGGTTGCGTAGAAACAGTCTACACGCGCCTCCGCGAACATTCCAGACGCGCTACAGTAACGGGGCAGCCCCAGCAACATCCTGAACGCGTTATTAAATTGCACTCGAAGAGCATTAAGGGATTTTTGAGTATATCTGGTCCACAAGCTGCACGTGTAAAAAGTTGTACAAAAAGCCCTAAATAGGGTGATTTTGACTTCACGTGAGCAGCGTGCAAACCTGCGCACCAGCATGTTCGCTCTCACCGACAACGCCCTCCTTTCTCTTTCAATGTCGTCATCATCCTTGAGGTCGGAAGTTAATATATGACCAAGATATTTAAATTTGAATACCCTTTGTAGCACAGTATTATTAAGAGCTATATTAGGAATATTTTCCAGTCGTTTACTTCCAGCCTCAAAGACCATAACCTGGCTCTTCTTTACATTATAGACCAGCCCGTGAGAACGAGCGTACGCTTCATCGAAATCGGCCCACAAACAAAAAAGATGGCCGCCATCTTGGATTTTTTAATATTTTCAACATTGCGTTGTTATTTTCGTGTCAAAATGGTACAAAAAACCGAGTTTCATTGAAATCGGCCCATAAACAAAAAAGTTGGCAGCCGCCATCTTAGAAATTATTTTTTCCTTATTAATAACTTATTTAATATTTATTTTGTACTTAATGAGCCCTAAATTAGTAATGATTTACAATTAAAATTACTATCATTATCATTATACATATAAATTCCTTTATTTGAAAAAAAATACTATAAAAAATTACAATAATTAATTCAAAGAATTTTGAAGTGACTATCTTATTTTTCCTAATTATTTTTGAAATTCAAAAAGGCAAATCACAATGTGCCAACGTGTTAGTCGTTGCGTCACCTGTTTAGACGAACGGCGCTTTTTCGCCAACACAAAGGGCGATGTCCGACTGTAAGAAGAATACTCTCTCGGCTGTGGTAGTAGTTTTGCCTACTATATATTTTTGCAAAAAAATATAGTAGGCGAGCCCGCAATATAGTAGGATATTATATAGTAGGGTTGGCAACCCTAGTTGAAACCGCCGCCCGCCGAGCCGTGCCCCGCGACGATGACGGACGGCGAGTTTTGGTGTAGCAAGTAGGTATTTATTGTAATAATACTATTATTTATTCTGTGATAGATAATATTTTATTTAGGTAAGTACTTACAATGCGATTAATTTTACAACAGAAGTGAGTGGTCAACTTCAGAGCGCTAGCATGCGGTATAAAACAACGTTTTTTAATCTGTAAAATTTTCCTACATTCCTACAAAAACCTACCTACATTCTCTAGTGAAGTTGCAGCGGATCACTGTCTATTGTCAATTTAATCGCATTGTAATTGTATGTATATGTTTGACAAAAACACGAAATAAAATTACAAAACATCCTTTATTTTTTGAATAAAATAATGTTAAAATGGTTAAAATTCTTTCAATTCAAGTAAAAATGAAATAAAAGAGATATAACTTCATTTTTTATTAAAATAAAAGCACTCACTCAAATCACTTTTTTACTTAAGTGTACGCAGACGTGACGTGTACAAACCTGCTCGACAACAAATTTAAGGAGGTCATCAAAATGTATGAACGCATCGCTTTTTAGTGGTCTATCGAATTAGTCGGTTAATCGGAATGCTGACAGTTGTTTCAGATTTTTATTGATATTTACTTAAATACGAAAAATTTGAAGCTGAAATTTTCAGAGCGTGTACTTCAGTAACCGCACAAATTATTCATTGGGCTAGGATCTAAATAATCTCTGATATTTTTATCCTGCTGACCGTCAAAGTCATGACTTGGTCAGTCTCACCTTCATATGGGTATTATTCAAAAACGCGTAAATGTGGGATTTTCAAATTTTTTATGGTAATGAGAAATAACAAGAAGAATAGAACACTGTTTCCGGTTTCTTTATTTATGTAATAGTTTAGGAGCTAGATTTTTTTTCTGTTTTCAGAAAATGGCTGATTACTTCAAAATCTGTGAATATTTTTGAAATGTTTTCTACCGCACAAATAGCACAAATTAGGGGCTACTTATATGTGTTTACTGTAAGATCGCACATTTAGTACTTTCCGAGATCTGGGATTCGGCAAAACGTTACGCCAGCAGGAAATCAAATATCTCCAAAACTGTAAGGCCCACAAATTATATATTTGGCGCACATTTCTTGCTAGTATCAAGCTACCCGCCCATATATCTTTTATTTCTCTCCGATCATTAGTTTAGATTCTTCCTGCTGGAGCACCGTTACCCCAGCAGGATTCGTTTTTCCCGTTTTATTCCAAAAGTATGGGGCCCACAATTTTTTTTATTTGGCGCACATTTACACCGAATTACGCACAAATTATTCATCAAACTCGTTTCCCTCTAGAAGCTACTTTCTTGCTGGCGTAACGGACACTACAAGTTAAGCATTTATGAGATGTGCCGGGTCTCCTTTGAATGGGAATTGATATTTTGAGTACTAATATTTTACGTCTACTGGACAAAAGGACTGCTCACTAAAGAGTATTAGAAATAGAATAGAAGATACCTTGTTGACTATAGATAGTCAACAAGTCATCTTCTTATTTTAATTTAAGCAATTCTGGTGGTTAGGTTAATAATTATAACTTTCTAATGAACTTAATATGGTATTTATTGAAAAATAGCAGTAAAAATTAAAAAACCTACCTTTTAGGTTGACTGCATGAATGATAACGTTGATATCACCTAATTCAATACCGAGCCGATTCATATTGCTAAAAGTGAAAAAAGTAGTTAGTAAATTAATATCGTGGCTAACACTTAATCATATTGTTTGTAATTTATCTATTTATTTAACTTATTCAAAAATTATCAGAGATAAAAGAGAAAAGTTAAATTAGAAAATAATTAAGTAATTTTTGAATTCATATTCTCAAAATCAAAAGTTACACTTTTAAACCCAGGCAAGAGATTGTAGGAGCTTTAACGAGTGTTTACAAATTAAGTTACTTAATATAATTGAAAAAATACTAGAAAAAATCGACTCACCCGTAGCAGCTCAGACGGGACTCGAACTTGCACCCTTAGGATTCCGGCCCAATGGACTAATCAATTATATTAAGTAACTTAACATATAATAAAAATAGCATTGTGAATGCTAAAATCTAAATAATCAATATGAGTGTTTACAAATCAACCGATTGTCTGTGATTCGATGTTCAAGATTTTTTTAAAGGCAATAAAACATTCTTCTTCAATACTCACTGTTCTATAATAGTGGCCCTCTCCGATATCCATTGCTTGTGCATGTTGCCCGCGTTCATCTCGGTGGTGTAGTGCGGCGAGCCGTCTACGTTGTTGTTTTGGTGGTCCACGTGATGTAACCGCATCTTCTCGTTTGACACCGATATCACTCTAAAATCAACTTTATGTTAAAGTAGGTAAAGAATATTTTCCTTTAAACACAAAGTCAAATAAATAGGTACTTCGTGAAAGATTATGAATTTGACCTTTTAAAAATCGATAGTTAGCGAAGTCTTATGTGAAATGGGCGATTTTCTGAGCACAAAAAAAGAAATTAGTTCAAAAATCTCAATAGATGGCGTTTTATGAAAGCCGGTTGTCGTAAAGTTGCATATGTCTATCGCCGTTTTAACTCTTCCGCCCATTCACTCTCCAAGGCGGAGGGGTTGCAATAATTTTCAAAAAATTGCATGCGATAAATTGCTTCGTGTGAAGGAGGTTAACTTTACGGCTCGGCTTTCATGAAACGCCAACTATCGAATTTTTAAATATATTTTTTTTATTTGAGCAGTCAATAAATAGCTCTTTTGACTCCATAACACATGAACTCGCGGGGTGGAGTGAATTATTAGGAACTTGTGTAACAAGCAGGGATTGAAATACCGTCAATGTTAAAAGTAACGGTAAAAAAGTAAGAAATAACGTTACATTTAAAAATAACATTATCAATCCCTGGAACAAGACTACCTGACGATTATAAAACATTGACATTTTACAAATTTAAACAAAGATTATTTAATTTTTCATTGAACAAAATGTATTATAGTATATCTGACTATTTGAATGATAAAATTTGACTTGCATTTACTTTTTAATTTAATTTTAAATGACAATTTGTAAATAATGAACATACACTTATTTATTATTACCTCACATTTATATTAAATATTAGTCACACGTCATCACCTCGATTGTATAACGATAGAAAATGTTGGAAATAACTTAGTTTAAAGAACACTTTTGTAACCGTATTCTTGCAAATAAACTTACTTACTCACACGCCCACAGTGTAATAATAACACACTTACTTGGCCCTGGTGAGGTGCGGCCACCCCACCCAGATGACCTTCCCCAGGAACTCGCGCGCGACTCTATCCAGGCGCTCGTCTATGGCCGGCTCCCTTATAACTTGCACTATCATGTTCTCGTTGCGGGACGGCTGGTCGAATACTTTCACTTTACACTTCTTCACGCTCGTCTGGGTACAAACATAAAATACTATGGTATACTATTTGATCGATCTTTTAAATAAATAAATATGAACATACACCGTGTTATTAAAGATTTTTAAACACTGTTGCTGTCTGTACTGATGCTGTCTCTGTCAAACAATATTGTCAAAAAAGTGACAGCATCACATTTAAACATATGTTTAGTTAAACAGTGTTTAAAATCGTTATACTCGTTTATAAATCTTATAATCAATATTCTCGTTACAAACGATCACTTACACTGAACAAATCAGATTAATCATCATTTTTTTTAAAGTAACTAACTCTACACACAACGATTTATCTGTGCAGTCCGTGTGCACAGTTTTACGTGTTCGATAAAGCTGTGCAGCCTGCACAGATAAATTGTGTAGCGAGCATAATTGACTTGACACACATTGTCGAAAGGGTGTGTGGACTACAGGGTTGTTTTGAAAACACCAACAACCTCGCAGGAGTAGATTACTAACATCTCAAACATGTTCTTGGAATTTTCCAAAAAAAATCGACTTTCCTGCCTGTTTTAACCCTGTATATTTTATTATATTTTCAGATATATTTTGCATCCACATTTACTTGTTAAATGCTTGACCTAAGATATTTCGGTTCATTCCCATCTGCCACCTTCGAGCTTGCCATCGGAGTGGTTGGCACTAATAGTTGGCATTTGATGGTAAACGCCAGCTATTAGTGCCAACCACCACTCCGATGGCAAGCTCGAAGGTGGCAGATGGGAATAAATAGGTGCCATTGACCACAAGGATTGTAAACGCCACCTATTAGTGCCAACCACCACCACCCCGGTGGCAAAATTCGAAGGGGGCAGATGGGAATAAAGGGATATTTCTACTAAAATATTACTGACCTGGTATTTAAGGTGCCTCATGGTGGGGAACCCTGGGAACAGCATTTCTTTCTTGGCGTTGGGCAGCATCCCCCTCTTCAGCTGTTCTTCGGGGACATCCAGTTCTTGCCGCCACACTAATTGTTCCATCGCGTGGCAATCTTCTATGGGCGGGAAGTGGTCGGGGGCGCTTACGACACCTAGGGCAGAATAATAATACTAGAAGTGATGGTCTCGATCAAGAATTATCCTAGATGTGGGGTAAGAGTCTTAGAAACGGCACAGAAAATAACGCCACACCTTCGAATTGGAATCATATTGACACAAACAAAACTACGCTTTAGAGGTAACATTTATAGCATAAATTAAATTTAAACGCTGTTGGTCATTTTTCTTTTAATTATTTATTTATAAGTTTTGTGTTCGTGAAGCGTTATTTAGGGTATTTTTTATCGAAGTTGATGGTTATTAAAATTATTTTGAACGCAGCCAAAAGACAAAGAGTTATAGATGCAAAATAAACTATTTTGACTCTTTAAACGAGCGGTTTTAAGCCTTTTATATTCATATAAAGTCTTACTAAAGGTTGCTAACGTTATTAAATAAAGGACGAATAAGATTGCTATATAATTTCTAGACTTTTTGGTAATTAAAAAGACACTCTGCTAACTGATATATTATAAGTTATCTCACCTAGGCTAGTACCCGTCCAATTATATACCAGCATAGGCCCGTGACTATTGCGCTTGAGTTCTTCGTCCATTAGCCTTTGATAGCAGGGCGCCATCGCTGATAGAAGATTCACCTAAAAGTACACACGAAATCAAATCAAAGGGTATGCCGAAGTGTCTTATAGAAGCAGCCTTTCAGTTCAGAATGTCAAATTCTCTAAATGTCAAGCTGATTTAAAGTCTTGAACCGCCTCTGTGGTCTAGTGGATCGCCAACCCGTGTAAGACGCGGAGGTCCCGGGTTCGATTCCCAGGGGGGGGGTTCATTTGTACTCGGTTTGGTTGGTGGTAGGACTTATTTTAAGTCCGCCTGGCTAGCTAGTAGCTACCACCATCTTACCTAAGTCAGACACCATAACAACAATTTAAATTGTTGTGTTCCTGCAGTAAGAGGCAAGATATCCAGTTCCTGAGTAATGAGGATTTCGGGTGTAGTGCGCTTCCAACCTCAGCCTTATCGTCACTTAACATCAGCTGAGGTGAAGGCCAAGCTCTATACCATTGTGCATAAAAAAATGTCATGTTCCCGAAATGTCGATTTCCCAAAATGTCAAATAGAAATTATCAGTTCAGTAAATCAAGTTAAACTCGAAGGGAACCTGTAAAATATCCTTGATAATTTTAATAAACTATAATAAACTATCACCTGTTATAATTTTTTATCACTATTATAATCACATAAAAAAATAAGAAAATGATTTGGCTTTCTTCACAAGATTTTTTGTGTGTGTAAGTTCATAGCTTCCAACTGACCTCATCTATGAACGGAATAAGAACGACAGCTTCCCAGTCATTCCTCTTGCCATTCAAGTCGGTCTCGAAATTGATAGGGTAGTAGTGCACTATGGGAGAATCTTCATCTGTCATTAAATCGTGGAATGGTGCTGGTAGAAGATGTTTACTGGCAGCTGGCAATACCGCCAGTAGCTGGAAATTTAATAAATTAAATAGTTAGTTTAATATTTGCTTACATTCAAAAACTACATTGAAATAGTAAAAAGAATAAATGGAATCACATGAATGACACAAATCTATCTCTTGTAACAAAAAGTACATCCAATGGGCGGTTTTCCACTTACCGGCACGGCGACGGGCCGGCGCTCCGTTTTTCCACTAGACGGCGACGGCACGGCGACGGCGACGGCGCGGGCTACGCTCAGTACAGAGTACAGACACGCACGCCAATTTTACAAGACTTAAAAATGTCCTCGTCTAGTCGTCGTACTATTTATTTGCTCTACCTTTTACATTTAAGGAGAAAATATCTACAACGTAGAAAAGTAAATTTTTGGGTCGATCCACTTATTAAAGTTAGGTATTTAAAGGGTTCTTACTAAACTTTCTTTGATAAACTAAAAATGAACAATAAGCAATTCTTTAACAATTTTCGAATGACTCAAGAAACATTTAATTATCTGTTGGAGAATTTATGTGAAACAATCCAAAAGAAGGATACTAAATTTTTTCAAAAACAGTTTTCGACTGAACGCACCGATCGAAAAACAGTTTATCAACTAACGCCATCTGTGCAATTAGTTGAATATTACGTATGCCGTACCGTAGACTTTGCCAAAACTGTGTTGGTATGGCTTATGCAGCGAATAGAATAGATGGCGCTAGCACAATAAAGAAAAAAAGATATCGAAAAAACTGTAAATCTATTATTACCAATTTTTATTATATTTGGAATTTATCAATTAACCTAACTATTACAATAATGTACCTACGTACAAATGACTTTTATGTTGTGGTATAAATAATAAGAATATCTTGTAATATGCTGTAAGTATAAAAAAAAAAATAAGGTAATTTGTAATTTATATCACATAAAAAAACAATATCAAACTTATGTTTGTAGTTCATTTCATACAAAATAAGTGCATACGACCTCAAATGTAAGCTTGTCAACAATAAGGTTGCGTTCGAGACTGTACAGGCTGTACCCTGCCCCGCGCGCGCACACACGCACGCACACGGCTACGTACGTATACAAAACACACACAGATTTGCCGGCCGGCGGCGGCATCGGTGGGGGTCAACGGGCCGTGCCGTCGCCGTCGGTCGCCGTCGCCGGCAAGTGGAAAAGCGTGCCATATAAACTCATACATTTATGCTGCCACGGCAGCCGTCGCCGTCGCCGTCCCGTCGCCGTGCCGGTAAGTGGAAAACCGCCCAATAAATAATGGTCCTTCGAGCCGGATAGAAAGTATTTTATTCTAATCAACAGTGTATTATTATACACAGTGTATGTGTGTATTACAATTTAAAATACAAGAAATGGCAGGTTTAATGCCATTAGGTATTCCCTACCAATTAATCAATAAGAGTGTCACATTTATGACTGAATTAATACCTTGGACGTACTTTTGATTTTTAAGGAAAGTTCGATCATTCACATTCACCATTTATAATAAATTTATAAAATTATAATGGAAAAATAAGCCCCATACCTGCTCAAATGGCTTGAACGGCTCCCCCAACTCGAACTCAATCTTCAAGTCCTTGAATCCCTTTATGTCGGATATGTACGGCGCGTAATGGTGCGGGTAGTACCAACACCAAGAAGGGCAACCCTTATAGTAGTAAAACAAATTCCACTGGATCGCCCTTACGTAGCCCTCCGCTTGATCGGCTAGCACCTCTCTAAAAGTCAAGTGAAAAACTATTTTTTTGAAGAAAATTGGATTAAGAGTAGGCAAGATAATTTTGCAGATTCACAAATCGTCCACCAGTCGGCGCATTACTACTAACTTGGCGCTAGTATAGATGTAGACCTGTCATTTCGTTGTTTCCATATGTTTGCTATCAATTTTCTGATGTTGGAAGCGATTTTTCGTAAATATCAATTTTTCTTCCAACACGTTTTGGTTTTCTTCAATCTTATATTCGTTTACTGTCCGACTACCATAATAATTATTTGTAGGTGCCAACCATTTTTAGATATAATTTAAAATAAACAGGAAAATCGGGGATAAATGCCCATAAAAAAGTCTCCAGCAGCAGTAGCGCCACCAAGCGGGATAAATTTTGTGACATCCCCCCATTGTACACAAATGGAAAGGACCAATGGATCTGTTCATAATTTGAAACTTATGGATCATAATTTGAAACTTAATGACCATGTAGCTAAATGTGCAATACAGTTGTTTTAGTTTCATTTAAATCAAGCTAGTAGTTTTTATAAGAGTTTGAAGGAAATGCCAAGCGCACTGAAATATTGTGCTTTATTACGTACGACGTAAGCTTGTGGTAAGGTTCACCACCGGCGTTATGACGTCATAACGTGAGTCAAAACAATAGTTTTCTTAGATCATATAACTTTACTGTTTCAAGAGATATAGCGAAAATTTCTTAAGTTGTTCGTGTGGTACCTTAAGCTATTGGATAAGTCACTAAACAAAAATCGATGGACTTATTATAAAACATTTTAGTACTGCTATGATAGTGACATGACAAGACAATCGTGTTTTATTATTTTGTGTGACAATACGATTAAGAGATGTGCAATTTTATACTTACTCGGTCACTTTAGAATAATCTAACTTATTCATATAATAGTCTTTTTTATGTAATAGAAACTCCATTTCTATATTGGCTTCCTCTGTAAAAAAATATAATTGTTACTTATGTATGGAAGTTAATGTTTTGTACAAAATTGTACAGCTTTATGAATAGATCATTTGAATAAAATTAATTGAAACATTTACCGTCACTTGTTTCTTCATATTCTTCCCCATCATTATCCATATCGTCCATAAACTGCAAAATAAAACTAAGTATTTTAGAAAACAACAGGATTATAAAATGTTTGTACTAAAGTTATCAATATCACGGTTAGATTCAGTTTAAAATATTGCCAATGACTTCGATTTCACTCTATATATTGACGATTTGTCATTTTCATTCAAAAGTTGATGAACAATTTGTTCACAGAAGTGATTAAGTAAGACATTATTCACATTTTTATTACTTATTGTAACATTATACACGTGTTACAAAAAAACCCCTAAAGCTGAATATGGCATATAGGGTACCATGCTTACAACCCTGGAAAATTATTATAACCTCTGAAAACTGTCACTTAAAAAAATCTTTTTTACATGATATTCTGCATAGTGGCAATCCTAGACCTAAATTGTATTTCGCTTTTGCCCGTTAAAGGCATTGATTATCGAAAACAAAAGTCTATTTTTTGCTTATAGGGTTATCACTTTGCAGTTTTCCATACATAAATATCTAAAACAATACGGGTTATTATTATGAAACACCCTTTATATATACGGTACCATTTCTTGCGTAGCGTTGATAAGTGCTTGCAGTTCGTCATCAGGTTTGTCATTCTTGATATCGTCAACATTCACATTGAATGTCTCATCATTGCTGGGTTTGTACTGGAAAATAAAATTGCTATGTTTATTGTAAAAAAACGCGTTGCAATCGCGATTTTTTTTTGCATGATTTGAAGTGTCAGTTCCTAGATATAAGTTAGACAAAAAGAATTCGCCTTTTTCGCAAAAGCAAATAAAAATCACATTATTTTTCCTAGACTTTTTTAGCTCTTCGTTTCGCTTTGATTCCTTTAAGATTTGATTGGAGTTAAGATCACATTTTTTTTAATGTTTGTAGGTGGATTACAAGACTTTTAAATAGTACCTCTTTCCTTTCTTGTGCATTAGGTCGTCTACCAGTCTTAGCCTCAAAATATTTCAAGTCTGCATAGACGTCTTGGAATTTTTCTTTATCTAGTTTGGCTAGCTCTTGCATGAATATTTCAAATCTTCCTAGATTCAAATCCCCTGCTTCATTTATATAACCTAAAATAACATAAATGATGAGAATGACATTACTCGATTTATTCATATCTATTTTAGGTAATTACTGCATATTTTTTGTCTTATTTATATCTTTGTTAAATTATTTTTTGGTATGTGTGATGTAAGCCGCCCCCTGATTACGTTACTCTGTTGTTAACAATTTTATTATTCTCGTTTAACATCGATTAACTCAGTTTCAGTTGCTTACACAGTACTCTGTAAACTATGTTAGCTCCTGCCCTTCTAGCATGACCACCGAAACACTATACAGGGTGTCCCAAAACTTTGCCACATGGAGGGAAAGTACCTTAAATATTGAAGATAGGAAATTTTACTGAAAGACTTAGTGCGAACTGCATTCACTGTTTTTTTTTAAATATCGCATTAATTTCTATACAAATTGATACAATACATAAAAATTTAAATTTAAAGGTAAAATTTCATGGTCTTCCTTTTGTTTAAGATGCTGTGGTACTTAACAAAAAATAATCCTAAAGATCCTTTCGATCGGTATCGTAAAAATAAGTTTTTTTCTAATTTGGTGGGATCGATTCCTGGTTAAGGCATGCGATTTTCGAAAATCTTTGAAAGCAGTTCCAATTATTTTAAAAATAAAAATGAAGTCTTCTTTCAGTAAAATTTCCTATTTGCAATATTTAACGTACTTTCCCTCCGTGTGGCAAAGTTTTGGGACACCCACCCTGTATACTTATATCGCGTGATATAGCGTTGTATCGATACTCAACTGTCAAAATCCATTGTCTTTTGACAGTTAAACGTGTTAAATCGCTACATAATATCGCGTTTTGGTGGTCAACCTAGGGGGGCTGAAACTGTCAAATTTAATTAACATCAAACAATTTCAAATGGTTTCGATCGATTTCAATCAAGTTGTTAGCAACAGAGTTACAAAATCAGGGGGCTGGACTTTAAAGTCCACTTTTAAAAGTAATTTATCATTACTCACCGTCTAAAGTAGGCAACACTTTCATATAAGTACTATACAATATAGGTAAAGCGTCATTTCCTATGTGCATATGGGGCAGGTGTGGTATAAAGTCGTTCCCCACCAAAAACCCCATCAGCACCCAGTCATCGACCAGTTTCTCCAAATCGTACTCAAACGGCAACTTGTCCTTTATACATATGAATTCTTGCTCTAAGTAATCCCTAAGTAGCGATAAGTGGAGGAGATAGAAGTTTGTTTCTTCTGGACTGGTGGCTCGTTGTGTTGTCTTGCCGAATTTCACCTATTAAACAATTATTTCAAAATGAAGTAGGTATAGAGCTTAATTAAAAAAAAAACAAATATGGTTGTTTTTAGAATGCATAATAAAGGAATCAAGTAAGTATAGCATTTGTTTAAAATCATAGTTAAGTGGCTAATGCACATTATGTGTTACAAGAACATACATGGTGCACTAAAAAATAGATCGCACATCCTGGAATCTAATTCAGACTTCATTAATCAGCATCCAATGAGCCAGCCAGTCTTTACAATTTTGATCTGAGTTTCTAAAGTGTCTGTAAAATTTCATTATCTTGTGCTCTCCTTCCCTGGGCTACATTAAGACATTAAAAGGGTTTATGCGCTACACTAGTGCCGCCAATGGGAAAAAATAATAGTGCTTAAATAAAGACGAAATTCTGAAGTTGTCGTTTAGTTTATTGCTAAAAGTGGCCAGTTTTAGCAATAAAACTTCATTAACTAAACGACAGGCTAGAAAATATTATGTAAGCGATAAAAAGTACCACAAAGCTTCTTCGGAGTACACTATAAGAACACAATTCACAATTTCGTCTTTATTTAAGCACTATGATTTTTTTTCCATTGGCGGTGCTCACGCGGCGCTAGTGTAGCGCATAAACCCTCTTAAGTCTCTTGTCAATAGTTCTACTAGTGTTCTCAGCTCACCTCCTCTAAGCAGCGCTAAGTGCGGCTCGTGCGTGCACATCCCTAACATGATGAGGCCCGCGTCAAGCCCGTACAGACAGTGGCGCGTATTGGGGTCGTAGTCCGCCTGCGACCGCGACCAACAAATGCAGTCCATTATCCTGTAGTGCTACTAAATGTTCTCACCTCCTCTCTAAGCAGCGCTAAGTGCGGCTCGTGCGTGCACATCCCTAACATGATGAGGCCCGCGTCAAGCCCGTACAGACAGTGGCGCGTATTGGGGACGTAGTCCGCCTGCGACCGCGACCAACAAATGCAGTCCATTATCCTGTAGTGCTACTAAATGTTCTCACCTCCTCTCTAAGCAGCGCTAAGTGCGGCTCGTGCGTGCACATCCCTAACATAATGAGGCCCGCGTCAAGCCCGTACAGACAGTGGCGCGTATTGGGGACGTAGTCCGCCTGCGACCGCGACCAACAAATGCAGTCCATTATCCTGTAGTGCTACTAAATGTTCTCACCTCCTCTCTAAGCAGCGCGAAGTGCGGCTCGTGCGTGCACATCCCCAACATGATGAGATCGGCATCAAGCCCGTACAGGCAGTGGCGCGTGTTAGGGTCGTAGTCCGCCTGTGACCGCGACCAACGGATGTAGTCCATTATCTTGTGCTCGCCTTCACCGGGCGTCTGGTACGATATTAAATAAAAAGGTAAAGTTAAATATACCATTTAACTTGCATACCAGCCCCTGTAAAATGTTGTTAATGACATGCAAACTAGCACTTACAGAATGTCATTTAATTTGTTTTCTTTTTTCTCAAAATTGTGAATGACATTCTGCAAAAGTGACGTTTTGCGAAAGTGACCATTTACGAAAGTGACCATTTTGCGAAAGTGGCTGTCATTATTTGTCTGTTGAAAAAAGATGACACATTCATATAGATATATAGACAACATTGTTGCTGGGTTAGTACGATATGCCTGTAAGGCTGAAAAGAAGTGTCTGACATAAGTCTGTTGTCTAACAGATGCAATATCTGCATCGCATATGCCAGCGCCAGGTACACAGCGCTCAGACCGTTCATACATTACAAAATCTGGTCTGCCCTGCGCTGGTTCTGTGTCGCCTGCATATAAGCAAATACTAAGCCTGAATAGCGTCTACAACAGTATCAACACTCCTACTGCCCGACCTCAGTGTACCAACCGAAAGCAAATTCTATGGACAAGTAACAGTAGTAGTACATACTTATATAAATGAAATAAAAACAAACTTACTTCATGTCCAGAGAGGATTACCCTAACTTTTGACCACAGCGGGTCAGTAGACATCTTTTGCTTGACAAAATATTTAAGCTGCTCGTGTAAGCGTGCCATGAACACAGTTCCAGGTGTAATGCAGTTACTATCAAAACGTTTTTCAGTCGGCAACACTTCACCTAAAAAATAATATTAAGGAAGGGGGGATAAGAAGTTGTTTTAAATCCAGAATGTATTAATAATATTTACTTTAAAGGAACATTCACTGTTAACAAATCAATTTATTAGTAAAGTACCTTTGGCTTTTGCATCTTCTTCCAACTTTTCAGCCTCTCTTGCTGATCTGAACCTGCAAAAATAGTCAATCTTAGTAATTCTTTCCATTTATTTGTCAATTTTTTGTGCTATATGTATTATAAAAACACATCATGTTATAGTATTCCATATATTAACTTTTCATAATACATCACAATAAGCATCAATATCCGTGACACGTCTAATATAATATTAATATAATATTAGACGTGTATACTTGGATCAAATATTTCTGTAACAAATAGTGAATGGTATCATAGATTCAGCATCACTATTGGAGTTAATTACTTTTCGAATTCCAGGAATCTCCTCACATTCTATTAATACATTTAATTATCCCCAATCTACCCTAACCAACAAACTACACCAAAAACACATTTATAAGACGCTTGTGTCGATATTATAACGAAAAATTGAAAAATGTTGATATTTTTTACTTAGAGCTATCAATGTTTAAACGAAAAGTGGGAGAAATGGTATTTAATAAAGAATCCCTTAATTAATAGAATTTGTGGGTTCTGGGCGATCCTTCCCAGGGGCACGGCCCTGTGCCACCCACCGCGTCGCAGGTTGCGGATAGCGAAACGGCTTCCAGATATGGAAGCTAGCTACTTCGGTAGTCGCGGACAATAGGGCAATCCGGTTGGAGGGGTGCTGGGAATGCTCATGGCTGAACATTCACTATAAAATAGCACTAAACCCAATGACAACGGATGATAGTGGCGAGTATGGGCCGCCACTTAAATCTAAGCTCGGACCCGGGGAGATCAACCTCGTTAACTGCGGTACAGTAATTGATCTAGGAGAAGTCAACTCTGATACTAAATGGCACCTGCTGCCTTGCAGGGAGATGTTGGTTCATCAAAGGCTAGGGCGTCACCCGAAATTATGACGTGTTGTACCTTGGGAAAGTACAGCACTATCTTCCCAAACCCTTTCTATGAAATGTCTGATAATAGTGAGAATGTTCTGTCATGCGATCCGGCTAACGCCCGGCGCTCTCCGGTACCCGGGCCGGAGAGTGTGAAATTTGTTACCGAAGACACTGCGAGGGTGGATCGCCAGGCCCCCGTAGCTGTTAATGCTACTGGAAACAAGAAATTAGTTCAGCAAGCTTTTCATCCAAGCTTATTTATAACTCGACCAAGAAGCGCTTCACTCGGAAACATTACTGTTCTTAAAACTAACAGTGATCCAGCAGTCCTAACTGAAGATAGTATGGAAATACAAGAAAAAGCAGGACCTCCCGACTGGCAAAAAGTACCCACTATAAGGAATCCACAAAAGAAGAGAAAGTTATCCAATACTCATTCACCCGAATCTGTACAAACAGAGAACAGATATGCTGGATTACCAGTAGATCAAATCAATGCAGATGAGCAAACAAAGATGCGGAAAGTCAGTAAACCTCCACCAATTATATTATATGGTGTCGAAGACATAAATAAATTGACCGCTCTCCTAGAAGAAGAAATTGATAGAAATCAGTTCACATACAAAATTGTTAATAAAAATCAACTCCGTATAAATTGTGAAAATGTAGAAATATACAAAAAACTAATTACAATAGTAAGAGAAAATGGTCTTATAGGTCACACGTTCAACAGGAAAGACAATAGACATTACAGGCTGGTGATCAGAAATCTACATCACACCACTCCACACCTGGAAATCAAGGAAGCATTTGAAGAGACAGGAAACCAAATAGTCGGAGAAATCATCAACGCAAGATCTGGCCCAGAGAAAAGACCAACCTCAACATTCTTTATAAACCTAGTAGCGGGACCGAACAACAAAGCTGCAAAAGAAATCAAATACATCTACCACCACAGGGTTACAATAGAAGATCCCAAAAAAAGCAAAACAATAGTTCAGTGCCAGCGCTGTCAGCAGTATGGTCACTCAAAGAATTATTGCATGAGACCATTCCGCTGCGTCAAATGTGGACAATCACATAAAACAAGTGACTGTCGAAAGACTGACCGATCTACACCAGCAACGTGTGCCCTATGCCAAGGGCCCCATCCTGCAAACTACAAGGGATGTGAGGTCTATAAGGAGATACTAGATCGAAAAAAACGCAAACAAACTACAACTACGCCCTCACTGATCCAAATCTTATCTCAATCAAAAAGGAACATAGGTGAAAACCCCACACTACCAAAACACAAAGATACACAAAATCAAGAAACGAGGAACATGAGCTACTCTGATATAGTAAAGAACAATAACCGAGATATACCTAAACCAAGCCGAAATATGTCAAATCATAAAGAGTCAACTACAAACCTAACATTAGAAGAGATGTTCATAAAACAGTCTGAAAAAATTGACTTGATGCTACAACAAATGAGTACCCTACTCGGCCTCATAACAACCATAGTCCAGAAGTTAAGTTTAAGTCCTTAAAGATAGCTACATGGAACATAAATGGACTATCACCCAACAAAAGCGAAGTCGAGGCCCTACTACATTTACATGACCTTGACATTTTGCTTATATCTGAAACACATTTTACTTGCAATAGTCTTATCAGGATAAAAGACTACTCTATTTATAGTACCAATCACCCTGACGGCACTGCGCATGGTGGCACTGCAGTAATTCTCAAATCTTCTATAAAACATCATGAATCGCTTCCCTTCAAAACTGAAGCCATACAGGCAACAACGGTCACAGTTCATGACAAACACTGTGATATCAACATCTCTTCCGTTTACTGTCCACCAAAGCACAGAATATCTGAAGCTCAGTTCACAACATACCTGAATTCATTGGGAAATAGGTTCATAGCCGGTGGAGATTGGAATTGTAAGCACACCATGTGGGGATCGAGATTGATCTCGACCAGAGGCAGAGAACTTAAAAAAAGTGTTGATACAAACCACCTGACTCCTATTGCGACATCTGAGCCAACGCACTGGCCTACAGATCCTAATAAGCTCCCGGACCTTTTAGACTTTTTCATAACAAAAGGAGTATCCAGACTTTTTTTCAAAATAGAATCATGCTTAGATGGATCGTCGAATCACACTCCAGTTATTTTAACTATCAGTGTCCATGTTTTGGAAAAAACATCTCCTCCAAAACTGTACAATAAAGGTACGGACTGGAATCGATTCCGTGAAATTATACAAATAGAACTAGATCTGAAAATTTCTTTAAAAACTAGTGACGATATTGAAAATGCTACCATAAAATTTACTCAAACAATCCAAAAAGCATCATGGACCAGTACTTCAGAATCAAGGCGGACTACCCCCAGGCATAAAACCGTTCCTATAGACATACGTCACAAAATCTTGGAAAAGAGGAGACTTCGTCGAGTATGGCATACGAGTAGACAATCGTCCGATAAAACTGCATTTAACAAGGCAGCAAGAGAATTGCGAGATCTCATCCAGGAGACAGAGAATGCTACCACACGATCCCAAATTGAAAACTTAACAGCCACTAAATCAACGAATTACTCATTGTGGAGAGCATGTAAAACTCCGATCACACCTAAACCTCCAATTCGCTTGCAAGACAATACATGGGCTCGTACTCAACAAGAAAAAGCGGATGCATTCGCAAATCATCTTGCTTCAGTATTCAAACCCAATGATGGTGATGAAGAAACGGACGACCCATCCATGAATGAAGTTCTCCAACAAGATTTTCAACTAGACCTACCAGTAAGACCGACAACGCCCCGAGAAATTAAACATCTGATAAAAAATATGGAGGAAAAAAAAGCGCCAGGATTTGACCTAATAGATAAAAAGGTGCTAAATGAACTGCCACGAAAAGGAATAGTATTTCTCACTGTACTGTTTAATGGTGTCTTGAGAACAGGATATTTTCCAGCTGCATGGAAGATATCGCAAATCATAATGATAGCAAAAGCTGGCAAATCACCGCATGACGTGACGTCGTACCGTCCAATTAGCCTATTACCGCTTATATCTAAACTGTTTGAAAAAATGCTGCTGATAAGAATACTTCAAATACTCTCAGAAAAAGCTATAATTCCAGATCATCAGTTTGGATTTAGAAAAGAACACGGAACCATAGAACAAGTCCACAGGGTATGCAAATTCATTAGAGACACCTTTGAACGTAAAGAATATTGCTCTGCAGTTTTCTTGGACGTGCAGCAAGCGTTTGACAAAGTATGGCACAAGGGTCTCCTGTGCAAAATCAAAACGCTCCTTCCACATACTTTCTATCCAATATTGTCATCATATCTCAATAACAGACTCTTCCAAGTTAAGGAAAATGATTGCACCTCCACTTTTCATGAAATCCTTGCAGGAGTGCCACAAGGTTCGGTACTTGGACCAATTTTATACACTATCTTCACATCAGACCTACCTGAAACTCCGGGAACAACTGTGGCTACATTTGCAGATGATACTGCCATCTTAGCAACCAGCACAAGTAGTGAGGAAGCCTCTAAGCTCCTACAAAAAAGTCTCAACAATGTCGATCAATGGCTAAGAAAATGGAAAATCAAGGCAAGCCCATCAAAGTCGATCCACATAACATTCACACTTCGAAAAGATAACTGCCCTGAAGTGAGACTGGGTTGCAACCCTCTACCAACCAGTGAATCAGTCAAATACCTGGGTATTCATTTAGATCGTCGTCTTACCTGGGCCAAGCACATTCAAACAAAAAGAGACGAAATAAACCTCAAGTACCGAGGAATGTACTGGTTGCTCGGAAGAAACTCAAAGTTGTCTGTGGACAATAAGTTACTCCTGTATAATGCCATCCTCAAACCCATATGGACCTATGGACTTCAATTGTGGGGTTCGGCTAGTGATTCCAATGTCAACAAAATTCAGAGAGCACAGAATTATATCCTAAAACAGATCTCGGATGCTCCTTGGTTTATTCGCAACTCAGAAGTTCACCAACATCTCCATATCAACACTGTCAGGGATGAAATCTCAAGGATATTTGACAAATACAAAAATAGGCTAGACAACCACCCAAATGAACTAGCGAAACAGCTGACATTGCCGGATTGTATGAGACGCCTGAAAAGGCGCAAACTACCAGATATGTAAAACTCGGCTAAGACTAATTCAAGAATGAGTGGGCTCTCGATGGAGCGCCTTGCTCTACATGCCATTCTTGACAACAAATCTGCTCATAGTCCAGGAGACTGATTGCATGATACAATTTATAAAAAAATAAAAAAAAAAAAAATAAAAAAAATTAATAGAACCGTAAACTTACATTTACTGCCATGCTATACTGTACCAATCGCTACCTTTGTGCAGACTCAATATTTGTAATTATTTTATGGAAGTGCCTGGTCTATTTGTAAACTATTATAATTATGTAAAACTTGTATATGACTGTAAGTTTTCACGAATAAATAAAATATCCATACCTCCTGCCTCGTTGTTGGTTCATCTTGGCCCTCGGTGCAACACCGTCAATAGCCATAAAGAATAGCTTCTTCGGCTTAATAATTTGGAAGAGAATACTAATGTAATGAAAGATGTCTTTAAATATCTTCTCCTCCGTTATACGGAAATGGGGGTCAGAATCATCGGGGTGGGAGCAGTTGTGAATGATACCATTCATGTCCAAATACATGTTGTCAAAGTCAGGAATCTGAAACAATGAAAAATGATTTAAGTATCCCCAAAAAGGCAAATAAAGCAAGTATAAGCTCATGCTAAATAACTTGACCCATATTTTTTGGTACCACATGACTTGCGCAGTAGCAATTTTAGACATGACTTGCGCAGTAGCAATTTTAGGTAAAAAAATATTAAGTGTGCAAGCTTCAGGTCGGAGACAGGTTTGGGGTTGTCTATGGTTGGGTTCAAGTTGTATTGCGTGAGCTATACTTACCAATTTATTTAAAGTGTAACTGTAAAGTGTAAACGTGTAAAAAAGTGTAAACTGTTACCATTACAAGTAAGCTTGTAATGGTAACAGTTGAATTATTATTTACAAGTTTTAGCTGTGACTACAATACTTTTTGGTAACTGGGGTTAAGGGTTAACAGCCTAGTCTTAGTTATCTATATGTTGAAAATAACTATGTTTTAATATTTTAGTCTTCAAATGTCTTAACAGATGTTCAATTTTGAGCATTGACATTTTGACATTATTGCAGAAACAGCCATTATGCAATTTGTTACATTTTATAGGTACTTATTCAATTTATATGAGAGATGGAAAAGAAAGTATAGTTCATTAGTAAATTACATTAATTTCCTATTGTATGAAAAAGAAGCACGGAAAATTAGGTAACTTATTGACATAAATATTACAATCATTGAGAACTCCTGTCTGAATTGTTCCGACTTTCTTACCTGATACTGCTTTACTAGCTCGTTGAGACAAGGGTAACGCTCACTCGTATACCTGAAGAACTTCGGTACACCCATCCTGGTTGCTTTTTGCAAACAATTTGCAAAAAATAATCAATTAGCAGAAATGTGATCGGTGCCCCCAAACTTGATATAACCTTATTCAATAATACTTATTGAACGGCCTGCATTGAAATATTGGCAATTTTATCTGATTTATATGATTCCATCAGTTGTAATAACTGGTTGTTTGGAAATTATCAGCTAAAAAGAAATATTGTTACAACAACCTACATTTTTCTAAAACGAGACGAGACGTAGTGTACTACAGGGGCTTTTCACTTAGTACTTGACTCACTACAAGGGAGCGCGGCCTAAGATTTTAGTTGCGGATTGATTTGATAGATGGCGCTCATTTTTCGTTTGTCAAACAGTCGAGAGATGTCGCTATCCCGTGCTGAATCGCGGTATCGTGTGTCTTTCACAGTTTTATATAATCAAAGCTGATTAGCTATAAAGTAAATTATTTTAAATTTATTTCATGACATAGCGGTTACCTCCCAAAAAAATTACAAGTCAAGATTTATAGAAACCTACTAGTACCTATATTATAATATCGTACACCTTTTGTCACATTTCGTTAGATGGCGTTGATCACTAGGTCTGACTGATAACTCTATCTCTAGTATAATAATGTACTCTATGGTGTACTAGTGTTGTACTGTAACTGTACTGTACGTACGTAGTACACTAGTAAAGTACTACGTAGGTACTATTGGTTGGAGTTGTACGTAGGGATGTTCCGATACCCCCAAGGTATCGATACCTATTCTAAAGAGTAGTACTCAAATCGTTTTTCGATACTACTCATATGAGTAGCCCTAAAGTATCGATACTTACTCATATCGATACTTTTAATAAAATTCGTGTTTTGCCCTACACAATCGACAAAAACATCTCAACATTCAACAAAATCGTCTACACAAAACATTGTTTCGCGAAACATTTTTGCTTTCCATGCCCGGTGGAAAACACGTACCTACACAAAACATTTTGCGCGGGTCGAGGCGCAGGGTGATGTCATAATCATCTGTCATTTTGACAACTCGCTAGTGTTTTGTGTGCCAAGTTTGAATGAAAGTAAGTCTTCGTTTGATTCGGAGGAGCGACAAATTTTCCTATACTAAAATCGATCTTCTATTTTTAATTAGCTAATTTCAAAATCCATCGCAATCGCTTTCAGGATGTGATACATTGATGCTTCTTTTTTGCTCAAATAAAAACTTAGCAAATAAATACAGCAATGTGTCACATCCATCTGTCAAATGAAAGAGATTGCGATAGATTTTGAAAATTAGACAATAAGTAGACTGATTCGATTCGATACCAAGTACTTCTTTTTCGATACCGAGTAAGTATCGCAAGATTGATTCGATACCAAAAGTACTTGGTATCGAAACAAAAGTATCGAGTACTTACTCGTATTTACTTGTATCGGAGCATCCCTAGTTGTACGTTGTGCGATACGCGATTATGAATGATCATTCGATTATCTCAATCATTCGAATGACCATTAACATGTATAAATGATTGCGTAAAGTCAATCGTATTCATTTGACAGTTCATATTGTATCATAATACTTATCTGTCATCTCATAAAAATTGCAGCCCATGGAATATGATATGAACTGTCAAATGGATACGATTACCCTACGCAATTCCACTCCTAGGGTGGAATATCAATAAAGATGTGCCGTTGCCGGGAATATTCGCAATTTGTTGGGAATATTCCCAATATTGCCGGGAATATTCCCACCCGGCACATCTCTAATCTCAACATTTCAAAAAATCCTCATACGTTTTTTTTGTTGAATGTTGAGATGTTTTTGTTGATTGTGTAGAGCAAAACACGCGCTATGGACCCGGCATTATGATGTAGACCGAAACAGTATTGTTTAAGTTTTGTTTATTTATTTATTTTTAATTTTATTTATAACTAGCTGACCCGACAGACGTTGTCCTGTCTTAGAATTATGAATATTGAATTCGAATTGGTATAAAGGCTAATATGTTCTTCTCCGCCACACGACTTGGGTGTTGGCAATTTTTTGTTGAAAAGGTCAGGATTATTGAAGTATTCCAAGTTTCAACTCTAGCAAACCAATAGTTTTTCCGAATTTTTTTTTAAAGTTCAACATTTTGTACTGCCATTTTGTTGATATTTCGACCTTACGTATAGTATTGCTTTCTCTGTGATTTCGACCAGCCATCTTTTTTTTTCCTTATTGCGTTTAGTTACGTGTAGGCAAAGGTGTTAATTCCTATACAGCCACAGATGTTAAGTTATTTTGAATAAAATAAAAGACTTTTTTATACCCCAATTTAATTTGGAATCGAACCTGCTTTACTCCTGTGGGTCCCGGGTTAGGTTAGAAAAGGTTCTTTTTTTATAACAGACAACAGAAATATTAGGTTTTGCAATTCCCGCTTCGGGGGGGCTTCCCCCCCCTCTTTCACCCCAAACCTAATGCAACAGTCTATATACTAAATTTTTACCTTCATAACCTCAATCTTTAACCTTGAATATCTCTAAAAGTATGTGTTTGTTAGAGGGGGGGTGGTTTCTGGGGTTAGGGGTAATTTCCGCGCAATTTTCTTATTTTTTCTTTCATATGAACCATCTCCTGCCCGTTGATTACGTGAGTTTGTTGCTAACAATTCTCGATTGAAATCGATTGAAAGCGCAGTTGCATTGCTGTTTTAGTTAAGATAGTAATTGTTACAATGGTTCTTTCTTATTAGTAAGAGCAATGAATCTGCGATTTCTGTCAGAGTTGATTGCAACAAAGTTACATAATTACACCCTGATAATAACAAACACAACAAAAAAAGAATGGGGTTGGTAAACTTTTTCAAAGAGAATTGTTTTATATTTTTTTTTGATAGCACAAGTTTGAAGAATAAAGAAAATAATATTATGATTTTTTTATTTTATCTTGTTAACTAAATATATTTTTTTATATTATTATCGCGATAAAATATCAAACATACGGCTGAACACGAAGTTCCTTTGCATTTACTGATTTAAAAAACTGATTGACAGATTTGACAGACAGTGACAAAGAGTATCATACCTTTGTTTGTTTTGTTTTGAGCAACAACATAGAAAGTATTTGGAGCAAAGGCATAACCTACGCATACAGCCGTAATAGTGATTTATTGTACTATGCTGTAAATTAAAAATTTAAATTTTTATTTAAATTAAAATGAAGCATTATATAACTCCGCAATTTGTTATTCCTGACTCCAAAGCCAAAAGCTACCAGAAAATATATAATTCACAACAGTTTTGGAAAAGTTTACCAACCCCATTAGCGAAATCGGTCCAGCTGTTCACGCGTGATGGCTTGACCACGCGAAATTGGATTCATTTTTATATAGATTTTATATTGACAAAAAGCGTGATAAATGCATGTTGAGGCGCGTTCCAAACCTACACTCCGAGTGCAACCTAACCACAACCGAACGCTCTAACGGCGGCGTTCCAAACATTTGAGCGTGACGTTTGGTTGACACAACCGTGTCGTTCCAAACGTCAGAGCGTTGCAACTTTTTAACCATCAAAATGGATGGTTGTAAAACTCTCTGACGTTTGTCTATAGAATAAATGACAATGTAAATTGACATTATTTTGTATTTTGATGTTTTTGAGTCTAATTCTTAAAATAAGCATGGTAGATCCTCAAAAAACGAATTTTATTTGATTTAGAATAAAGAAAAGTTTAAATTATTCGTATTTCAAATGGAAAACAAAAACTTTGTATTGACATTGACATTTAAAGTTCTTGGTCGTTCCAAACCTTAGAGCGAGTAAAAACAACCAAACAACCGGCGCTCAAACGTTCTGGGGGCTTACCATCAGCAAATAAGAAACCATTCAGTTCAAAAGCAGGCCGTAAAAAAGACTGCTTAAGGCCTGCTTTCATACTAACCGTTGAGATCATGGTACGAAAAAGTAATGCCGTTCAATATAAGTCCTGCTATAAGAGCTCATAGTAAGGCCCCTGCACGCGTAGCATGACCACTCTCGAGAAAAGACTCGACTCACAGAACAATGGCTTGTCTACACCCAAATGTCACTTTTGTCGGGTTGAGATCGAGATACTCATGCTCGCACTTTTACACTAGTAGACTCGTATTGTTCTTTGTCGTGGCCTTATGTCAAAAGTCGACAAACGACCACTTTTCTCTTCAATTGACATTAATTTGACAGTTGAGTCGGAGAAACTTGTCTACTACCCCTTGGGTAGTCGAGAAGGTCGAGAAAGAGTTTTACGTATTTTATTTTATATAAATCTAAATTTCGCAATAAAAACAAATAAAAGTTATCCGTGCTTATATTTTATTATGGGAAAATAATAAATAATGTGTTGATTTAATTTTTTTAATTTATATAATTTATAAAAAATAAAAAAATAAAAAAAAATTAAGTGTAGTAAAAGTATTAAAAAAATATTTTAATTTTTTTGTAACTTATATTTATAAAAAAAATTAAAAACAATTAATAATTCTAAATAATTTATTGCTTAATATAATAATATTGTTTCCTAATATACCACCTTTTTTACCCAAATATAGATTTTTTAACTTTAATTTTTTTATATTTAAAAACGTAAATTAACATTTTAGTTTTATTTTCATACGTTGATTTCAATATTTTGTAATTTTCTCGTCAGTTTGCACAGACTACTCAATTAACAAGTGTGTTCAAAATTATCTTAATAAAAGAAAGGCAAGCGAATCTATATCCATACAGCTAAATTTTACTCAGTATTAAGTTTTGCGTCGTGAAATGTATAGAAAGGAACGGCACTTTATGAGAAACGATGGCAATTATGGTAATTATTTACTATTGGCAACATTATTTCTTCTCGAGCTCGAGAGAGATTTGTTTACGGAAGTGAACGCTCTCTTGAGTGTCTCTTTATCTTAGAACTTATTTTAAAATAAGAATCATGACCAGTCTAGGCCCGCCGTTGCCCAGAGGCAACGGTCGCGAGGTCCGCACCCTGTCAAGCACCGCCGTCGCCTGGGGGACTCAGAGGCGACTCAGAGATCGCACGCCTTATTGTCTATGAAATAGGGTTTAGACAATAAGGCGTGCAATCTCCGAGCCACCTCTGAGTCCCCCAGGCAACGGCGGCGCCTGACAAGGCACGGACCCCGCGACCGCCGCCTCCGGGCAACGGCGGGCCTAGACAGGTTAACTTTGTTAATGATGTAGGCGCTGGTTGAAGTCCTAAAGAGGGTTGAGCGAACAAAAAACACTGATTTCACATAAAACGAATGCACAACGCGGGCCCGTATCATACAACGGGCGAAAAGCGCGGGAAACTGCGGAGCGACTAGCGCGGTGTTGCTCTGAGGGCGGCTCGCGGCAGATAGCGAGGGCGGCGCGGCGCGTGCCGCCCTCAGACTAAATTATTTCGGATCATTTTAGATAATTTCGACGTTTATTGATGTTGAAATAAAAATGTTACCTTTTAAAATTCATATTTGTAATAAAAAGACATTAAAAGATTGTAAAAATCTGAGAGCGAGTCCCACCTGTCTGTCAAACTGTGCTCGCATATTTAGACGACCCGACAAGCAAGTCTTCGTAGACAAGAGTCCCGTTTGCTCATGCTACGCGTGCTGAACGCAACCTTGACCGCGCATCAAATCAATTGATAAATTAAATCGATACTACAATAGTTCAATTGATAGCTGTCAATTTTTTGGCGTTTCTACAGCCAACACTAAAATCAATGAACTTTTGTGATTGGTGTTAAACGTTGTATGTAAACAAGATTCACAAAATAAGGATTTTCTAATTGTTTATTGTGGAATTTGAAATAATTTTGTTAAAAATAAGTTTACGGTTAGTCTTGAAGAGTTATTATTGTGGTGATTTTTAGCGGAAAGCTTTCACTATAATAACATAACCTAACTTTTCTAACCTTGATGAAAAATCATGGAAAACGACGAAATCAGCAGTGAGCTTATTAGATTGGATAATGGTTTCCTTGTAGATGAAGAAACATATGTGTTGAACTCTGATGAGGTCCTAGGTACGTGCTTTTTAATAAAAAAAATGTTACAGAGTACCTACATAAGGATTATTTTCATATTGTGTAAACTTATTAGCATCAGTCTGTTTATTGATAAAGCTTGAACTTTTCAGAAGAAGAAAACAATTCAGATTCCAACTGTGATCGAAAAAATGTGCAACTTAGAGAACAAGATCGTTTCCTGCCAATTGCAAACATAGCAAAGATTATGAAAAGAGCTATTCCTGAAAATGGAAAGGTATGATATAAAACATTCCTATTTATTTACCTACCATCTTATACAGTAGAGATCACATAATGAAAGACACCAGTCCGTCACCAGTTGATTTTCATACAAACGAGGTACCTAACTTTGAAGCCTTGGTTCTCTGCTGAGGATTGACCAAGCTGTGATCTGATGATGGCCATCCAGGAAGTAAGCGGAGGAGGTTTACATCGCTTTACACATCCAACGATCTGATCAGCAAAGAGATATTAGGATATACATATTTATGCTAATTCTGAGGGTTTTTTAAACATATCCTTATATCTCTTAGAATAATATCATCTCTAGATAAGTATATTAATTTTATTCTTACAATGTTTTTCAGATAGCAAAAGATGCAAGGGAATGTGTACAGGAATGCATATCAGAATTTATCTCCTTTGTCACAAGTGAAGCCAGCGAAAGATGTCAAGTTGAGAAAAGGAAAACTATCAACGGTGAAGATGTTCTATTTGCTATGAATGCATTGGGATTTGACAATTATGTAGAGCCCTTGAAGTTGTACCTGAAAAAGTTTAGAGAAACTGCCTTATCACCTGTAAGTTGTGATTGTTGTATATTTATTGAATCATCAGATATTATAATGACCTACCACAGGTGACAACTGACAACCTAGCACACATGCCCAGTGTTGAAAATGATTTACGGAATACTTCACCCTTTACAGCAATTTTAATTTTCCTACAAATTTTCAAAAAGGCTAAATCAGATAATTTGACTCGAGGACCGGAACCCTTTCGATTTTGATCTACGATATCTCGTATTCTCATGATGCTATGATTATTATGTTTGCATATCGAATAGGGTTTCACAGACAAGGAATCTATTTATCTTTTTTTTTTCATTCTGTAAATACTAAAAACCCAAACGCACCCTAGTTAAATCTTTAATTTAAAATATGTATAGCAGCGACACGGGCTTTTGTTAGTACAGGGGGGTTACTTTCGAACACGAACGAGGTTAGATTGAATTAGTATAGAGTAAATGTCAAAACAGTACAATGGAAACTATGGCAACTGTTTCCAATGTACTGAAGTAACAGATTTGACGTTTATGAACCTCATTTGTGTTTCGAAAGCAACCCCCCAGACCTTTAACAGTTTCATAAAACTTTTAAGACATTCCTAAATTTTGTCTAAATAAGTTTAATGAAACATTGTTAGCAGCTTTGCTTTTTTAATTTAATTTTGCTTTTTTTTGTTTACAGGTGACCATCAACAAACTAAATAAAATAGTTGTATATGGAGGAGGTAAGATAATTAGTGAAAACAATATGCTATCTTTTTTTCTATTTCTATCTTTTTTTCTGGGATTCGGTTTCTGCAATTCGGGCCTGCGAGCATTGTGCAGGTGATTTCTGCTAAATATATACTTTATTTAGCTGATTTTTTTTATATTTTCAGATGAAGGAACATCATGTCTCAACAGTGACAATGACACAGATGTGCAGTCGGCGGATGTAATATATGCTTACCCTAAGGTTATTGACGATTATACCATCTCATAATCAGTGTCAAGTAATGATTTTAAGTTATTGGCATATTGTGCTGCTCAAACCAAAATGGCTTTTCTTATAATTTTTTGTCTAAAGTGGTATATTTAATTTTCATTAAAAAACTTTTAATTTTATTTGTTTTTGAACATGTTAAGAGTGCTACACTATTATAGGTAACTATAGATACCGTGATCTAGTAACGCCTGTAGCACACCTCCGCCGCGAAACAATACCAGCGAAACCGCAGTAGTTCCGCCATCACATGTCTTCTATCGACGACGATTTAATGACGAACAGATCTACATAGCGGTTTCGCGTCATCATTTCCGCGGCGGCGGCGTCCCAACGATTCGAGCCGATTGGGCGGAATCGTGCGTGAAAGAGACAGCATCATAGTCAAATTTATGCGTTAGAACAAGCTATTTCGCATCTGTTTCGCTTGTTGTACAACTGACAATTAATGGCGGAACCTACTAAGGTTGCGCTGTATTGTTTCGCGGCGGAGGTGTGCTACAGGCGTTAAATCGTGTTAACGATGTCACAATGTCATCTACTACTATTTACAATTTTTGATCAGGATATCAGAAATTATGTGATATTATTGGTAGTGTATCGCCCAAAGAGTATGCAGTCTAAATTGGTTTTGAGTAGTACAATTAGGGATTTTATTTTTATAGTGGAAAGCCCAATTAAGTTATCATCCCATACAAAAACCAAAAAAACTTTTGTTGATCAGTATGACAAAGTTAAATTAAAATTAACCTAATTTACTAATGACGGTTGTTTAGCAAGTGATTAGTAACACAGAGTTTTGTCTCTTTCCTTTTAATGGCAAATTGATTTAGTGTGAGAGGGAGTCACCTCACTTGAACAGTACAACCATTGTTACTAAAGAGGTAAGTGCATATACACAATAATTTGCTTGATTTTGTCGTGTTGTGTGACATTTACGAGCTAATAATAGTTTTATTTTACTTACAACAAATATTTGTTATTTCACAAAACCATTATAAAAACCAAGATTATTTTAGCCCCTCGTGTTATCCAAATAATGATGAAAATGAAGAAAGGAAGGAAAAATAAGCTAATTTTTAACTTGCACTTTTGCAAATGTGTTGTAATTTGTAAGTAATGTTAAATAAAATTTTACACAACTATTTTGTTTTAATAAAACATCAAACTTAAATTATAAAATTATTTTATTTCTTATAAACTTTACAGTTTTAAATATTTTTGTGGACGGACTTTATTATTGTTTAAACTTATATCATAATAACATAAAAGAATCATCATCATGCTCATCCTCCTGCCATTATCCCAATTTATTTAGGGTCGGCGGCACAGGATGTCTTTTTCTTCCATACATCTCTATCACTCGTCATCTCAAAGTTAACTTCCATATTTTAATAAAAAATAGAATATAGCCTAAAAATTAATATCTTAACTAATTATTTCACATCACTTTTAAATTGTAAGGCGATACCGTCACAAAATATAAAGGATAATGTACGATTCACACCCTTCCTTGCAACAAATTAGTAATCTGTGATTCACACCCAAGTGCACGCCTTGGTGTGAATCACAGATTACTTGGCGTGCACATGGAGACACTATGTCCAGTACTGGACGATGATAGGCTGATGATGACGATGATAATGATGATTTACACCAATCAGCGGGCGTCGGAGTGCATTTACCTCTGCCTAAGGAAATTAAAGCGTAAAATACAGTAGTTAAATTTCATATTGCGCATGACCGGCTGCTGCGGCATTACAATTTTCATGCAAATATGAAATCTTCTTATCGAATGAGGAACAGTGGCCACCTCTGGTGTTAGAGTCTATCAAGCCGCCTGTAAGGCCTCTAACTTGGCTTAACGACTATTATCAGATGACAACAGCCGGGACCGACGGTTTAACGTGCCCTCCGAAGCACGGAATCGCTCAGTTGTAATGTCACTTAACGGTCACCCATCCGACACCTGGTCGGACTGAGCGTTGCTTAACAAACGTGATCGAGTACGATCAGTCTGTCAAGTTCCGCCATGAGCGCTTCAAATATGAAATTAAAGACCTGTATAGACGCTTTATTTTCCTCTGGCAGCGATAAAATGCGTTCCGACGCACGCCGGTTGGTGTGAATCGTACATACAAATTTTATGAAGCTGTTCTACACAAAAACGCCGCCGCCGCGCCTTGCCGCTCTGCCGTATTTGAAAATTTTGTTTTCACATGGTTTGTTTTGTTGCGCTAGAAGTTGCAACAGCAGGTACTGACTATAACCCTGGCGGTTACTCCCGACGCGATCAAGATCGAGTAAACGTCAAAACGGTGATATGGAAACCATGTTCAATGTACACATACCAAAATAATAGATTATACAGGCTGTTTTGGCCTGAGATTGCCTGTGCGTGCGTGGACGGAAAATCCCAATTTGTTGCGAATGGCGGCAGTTTTGTCTTTTTTTTATTTTTTAGGTCGCAAAAATTTTTCAAAATATTATCACTCTCTAAATTTATCTTTAATGTAGCCCGGCAGCGGCATCAGATAGATGAATTTATTCAAAACCATGATTCCAACTGAGAAGGCGAAGGAGATCCCAAGATTGAAGTCAAGGTTGAAGTCTCCTGAAGAGTAAATGTCTCCCACGAAGTTCTTGGAAGTGAACCTTTCAGTGAGGAAAGCCTTCCCGCTTGCGTATCGGCAGTTGGCGTTTGAGTTGGCGTTGAGGGTGGAAGAGGTCTGGATGAGACTGGTGATGGAAGTGCAGTTCTCCTGGTCGTTGAACGGGAGGATGTTGAAGGTAGGCTGCTTGAAGACCTTGTGGTGCAGGAATATGGAGGTGTACCTCGTGTGCGTTATGTAAGTGATGTAGTAGAGCCAATCCTCGAAGCCTTTGTAGGATCTGAAAGAGGAATTTCAGTTTTAATGCTTTTCATTGATTTTTTCGCTTTTCCAGCTTGATTTCCGCTCTATACCTTTTTCCGAAACGAAAGTAAGTTAATAATAATAATAATAAAAGTTACAACCTTTTTCAAAAATAATAATAAAATCATTTATTTGTCTCAAAACAATAGTACCTATACATGCAATGATTAAATGCTACAACAATTTGACAAAAAAGTTAATGACTCAGTGACCGCGGGAGGGAAACCCACAGCCTCTGGTATTCTGCCATAACCTGAACAATATTGTGTCCCCCAACAGAAAGACACTTCTCATAATGACATTTTAGGACACCAAGTCTAATAGTAGTAAACGTTTATAAATGTTTCCAAAATAACAAAATATAGCATTATGAAAAAAGCTACACAGTTCGTCAGACCAATCCGAGCGCGCGAGTCTGCTGTTCAAGCGCAGCCAGTCACGGCAATATCTCCTAAAAGTTGGCAGAGTGGTATTAAATGTAATTTTTCGCAAGGGTGGAGGCAAGTCATTCCATATTTTAGCGGAAGCATGCTTAAAACAACCTCGCGCGCTCGCCAATCTGAACATAGGCAAATGCAACAACGGACCTCTGTCTCTCAGTGATGAATTTTTTATTTCATACTTAGTTTATCAAATAGATACTGAGGGCACTTAGCGTGTAACAATTTATGAAGAAAACATGCATATTTAAGCTTACAATTGTTGGACATATTGAGTAAACATTTCTGTAACAAATGTGGTGAAATTCTGCTTCTTCTGGGTATCGTTATTTTATTCTTCGAGGTGCTTCGGGGTTATTTATCTTGGAATGGGAATCGTCATATTGGAGTTATAATTTGTTGGCGTTTCGCAAAATGTTCTAACACCAGTTTGCATTTCGGTTAGAGAAATAGATCGTTGAGCTGATTCCGATAGGTTTGACCACATACCATACAATAGTATACCGGGTGTAACAAGACCCTCAACGAAGCCGAGGTCTACGTATTCTGCCCATCATCAGGACCATTTCTGTTCAAAATTATTACTGGGAAACGATTTTAATTTTTGGTGTTAAAAAAGCATTGCATACATTACCACGCAATGTAACGCGTACAAAGGACCGCGCCTGCGAGTGAATGCTACACAGCTGCGTGCGGCCGAGTTGAAAGGCAACGTTTATGTGCGTGCTCATGAAATACATTGAATGATAACGTTTTGAAGCCATTGTTTGTTACGAAATACATAAAATTTTGATAATGTTTCTGTAGAAAAAAAATAGGAAATAACGAATAAAAGAGGATTTTATAAAAAAAATAAAATTACTTTGACCTTCAATAACTTCGTAGGTATTGGTTTCCCAGGTATAGTCCACTGAGCAAGTAATCACTACGTGGTATAGTCTAAAAGACAAAAATGATCCCGATGATGGGCAGAATGCGTGGACTACGGCTTCGTCGAGTGTCTTGTTACACCCGTTAGATAGGTAGGTCTATTATATGATATCAGATAGGTAGTAATAGTAGTAGGTTTGACTGAGTTTTCTGACTTTGGCAAAACAGTTTATATTTTTTATTTGAATCTAAACAAGAAGTTCTTGCGTTTCTTTTATTATGGGGAATATATAAATGCACTTTAAAAATAATGTAACACACATTAAAATGTTTAACTTCAAAATTTATTGAATGAACTATAAAAATAATGGTTGCCACTATAAATATGCTAAGCTTTAAAATTAATGCTTTGTACCATACAAATTAACTTTATAACTTTAGTACCTAACTAGGTGCGACGACGAGCGGGCGCAGCGAGAGAGGAGCCGAAGAGGAGGTTAGGTTCCATTGTGACCAACAACGCCAGAACCGACCTGCTGGCGTGTATGCATTATGCCACAAGTTGTTATCATCTTGCCTTCTCATTTTAACAGTGGTCAGTCTGACATGGTTGGACAGAAACTAAATGGTTTCAAAGTTGGGACACAGTTATAGTGCAAACCATTTTTTTTTGTTGTGATAGTATTAAATTATCGATCTATTATTTTTTTAAAGTGCTGACAATTTTTTTAAAGTGCAAATCATTATTTTTGTAGTGATAGTATCAAATTATAGATCTATCATTATTTTAAAGTGATGATATACAATTTTATGGCTTGTTTCATCAAATTTAAAGTGCTATTAAATACATCCCTTTTATTATTTATGGGTAAGTATAGATAAAAGGATCCTGTTTACTTACCTAAGCACACCACTAGCTAGCATCACGTAGACGCAGGTGATGTAGACGTTGACGACGGCGGCGATCAGCCCGTTCTTGACCACCACCATGGTGGCGACGGCCTGCTGCTCGCCGTAGATGTAGCACGACCACAGAGCCAACGCGAAGTATACGTAGTCCAGCGTTTCGGTTATGTCACCGAGGATACTAGAAACAAACACAGAATTGGTGTAGTTTACTCGTGAATTTTCTAGTCCTTATGTGACTGAATTTCTGAGCTCGCACAGCGAGTTAAGAAAGAGCTCTCGGCAGTGTGGAGGGTGTGACAGTGAAGAGGGTATGCGCAGTATTATTTTTTAGTAATAAAATACTACTGCGCATACCTCCTCCACATTTGCCGAGAGCTCTTAACTCGCTGCGCGAGCTAGCTTTATGTAATTACTGAAGAAAAGACTGGGTACCTATAGGATTTAACGAAATGGAGCTATTTAGGAAGTTTTACTAACTTGACTTGACTCTAGCTTCATCACACTTTGATCAATCGAGCAAGATAATTAGTTGGCTTTCTGATCCTCGATTTATCCATTGATTTGGTGTCAGATCCGTCACACACTCTTCAAACTAGGTAATTTTGCCATAAGGTGATAAAAAGTAGATGTAAAACTTACGGGTAGATAATAGCCGCCGACGCGAAGCAGCTGATGAAGGAAAACACCAAGGAGACCAGATTCCAAGAGAGTAAGAGACTAGCGCCGCTGTACAAGCCTTCCTGCGATTCCTGGTAATATCGAGTGCGGTATGGTCCAACTGGAAATATATTAGAAGATGCGTTTATTGATAATGATAGGAGATGCAAAAAGAGTGTAAAATTCAATGATAAGTTGCACTCACATAAACATATCGTATTCATAATGCTGACAAAGTAAGTCCCAACCATGGCGTTGAATATGAGTCCGCTTTTTGTTATGAAGGCTCTTTGATAATCCTGTAAACATTTTAAAGAATAAGTATGTTGTGCTATAAAAATATAATCGTATATACCTACACTTCTAAAAAGTGAGTCTTCATCGGAGCATTTACCTTGGCTTCGTTGTAAAAGATCCATAGTATCAGGAAATATATCGGCAGTGAAAATAATCGCATGAACATCTGTTTCAGTCCATTCTTCTTCATGTTAAATATTGACGCCAACATGCGCCTAAAACGAAAGATAAATTTATAATCATTGTTCTATTTTTGGGGCTGGGTGACTTTCATATTTGTGTTGGAGATAGACCATAGCAAAATGACCCTTTTTTTGTCCCCCTAATCCCAGTTGTCCCGTTACTTGCTAGATTATTCTACAGCGTCTCGGCTTCTGCCCTAACCGTAGACTTTCGTATTTGATATTCAATTCAATTTGATCCCTCTACGCGTTCCTGAGAAAAAAGATGAAGAGATCTACTTGCCTTTTGGGGAAAGGCAGAATACTCACACGTATAGCATCCACACGACGTGTGCCCCACCAGGCTTCCCATACGCCTTGTTAGGGTTCACGATCCGGCTGTGGTCTCCCATGTGCCCCTGCATTATTCCCTGTCCTTCAAGCTTGAACTTCTCCACGAGAGCTGCGATTTGGTGGTTCGATTCGATGAACCGTTCGCGAGAACGTCTATCCACCGTCGATAGACACACTGCAAAATTCAGTACATCATTTTTAAGTACTATGCATGAAAAGATATTAAGCTAACTTAAGTATTAAATCCTATGAAGCTTGAGATATCCCGTATCAATACCACATATTCTTCCTCAGGGTTCAAGTTATATTCAGCCAAGTTGCGACTGTTTTTTAAATAATGAGTTGGCACCAAGAACTGTCTTGAAAATGAGAATTCCTAGGGATATATAAAGGAGTGTGGGTATTACATTGGCAATGCGTGATTTAGTTTAGTTACTAGATACCTACATCACTTTTCATCAGACAATCGCTCCTGAAAAGATATGGCGCGTAACTGATTACTGATCAACTTACAGTAGTACATGAGCGGGTTTTCCAACTGAGGGCACGGGAACCCGATGCTGCCGAAGTAGTCCAGGAGGTTCCTGGTGGGGCCCGCGTACACCACGTCTCCGAGGCACAGGTACACCACGCGGTCGAGGAACGGGAACACATCTGGATGTAAGTCAATCGTAACTACCTATATAATTTAATGAAAATATATGTATAAGGTGGAACAAAATTATATAACAGCTAGCGGCCGCCTGCGACTTTGTCTGTGTGGACTGGACATTTAATTCTCTATCCCTCGGGAACAGTACCTTTTCTCGGGATGAAATGTACCCTATGTCCTTCTCTGTGCCCCTGACAACTTGCATGCAAAATTTCATAATATCGGTTCAGTAGATGTGAAGGCGTAATAAACAAACAAACGGACTTTTGCATTTTTAATACTAGTAAGGATACTGAAACAGGTATTGCTTTAACGATTTTTTTTGCCTTTTCATAGTAAGTCGATCAGCTGACCAATACATTGAGAGTATGATTTATTTTTTCGTATTTCTTCCTTGGAGAAAGTTGTTCAGTTTAAGCAACACTCTATCATCTGTTTCGGTATTGTTAGATAACTTTGTTCCACCTTATATAAACAAGCTAGACACCTAGGTAAGTGTACACTTAAGTGCTTTTGAAGACGTTGTAATAATTTTATAGATATTTTCTGACCATGCAGGATTCAAGAGACAAGACCTTTACAAAGCGTATTTTCATAAATATGGTAATGCCAATATTCCAAAGCCTTAAAATGACATGACTTGCCAATGCATTTCGCAATCAATTATATTTAAACAATAATACGTAGTATAATAACTGTAGTAAATATTTATACAAAATTAAACACACAATCTAGTGACCCACATGCATATTATTTAACCAGCTGTAGTAACGTATAAAACAAAGTAAGTCGACATATAAATTGTTTTATTTAATTTACTGTCGAAAATTAGCATAATAACGCGTGTTTTGTTAGAAAGTGGGTGAAGTAATGGCGCCGTTACTAAATAGTCAATAGTGTTTGCTCTGAAAAGAGTAGGTTTAAACAATAGATACGTTATATTAAGTACGGTCAACAGCATATAATTTACGTGCAGCAAAATTATAAATATTCTATTACTATGCGAAAGCACAGAATAGATAATAGTACCTACTAACGTACAGAAGTTGCACTCCGAAAAACCGTTTAAATAAATTGCGACTCTTGCTCCGACACAATAAGGTGCAATTCAGGTCGCACAGCGCTCCATTCGCTCCAAAACATTCACTTAGTAGTTGCCTCTCTTTCCATCGCGTAGGTCTTATCTTTTCTGATGTATGAAATTTTTCCTCTCAGAGGACGCCGAGCGGTTCAGACTTGCGCGCGGAGTGACAGAGCCCTGGCGAAAGTGTGTGTGTTTGCTGTTACTTTTTCACGCCTAAACTTCTTTTTTTTTTTCTCGATCGATTTGGATTTAATTTGGTTGTAGACAGATTAGAACCTAGATTAACATGCCTATTCACTTCTCAAGCTTACGCGCTCACTAGACATGAAATAAAACACTTTTAACGGATACTAGCGCGGTTTTATTGAAAGTACTTTGGTAATTAGTTGGTATTTGGTTTGATTTTTGATTTTCCCGACGTTTCGGCACCTTTGCAGCTGCCGTGGTCACGGGGGACTGAAGCTACTTGTGAGCCTACCCTCAAGCGATGAATTTTTTAGAACGTTCAGAAATTAAAATTTATCAAATTTAATTAGTTTAATTTTGGTTTGGTTTTAATTTAATTTTATATGTTAAAAAGAGAGAATCTACTGAAACTACTACCATTTCAAAAAATTGGGAGGCCCCTCCAAGAAAGAAATGGCGAAAGAAAACTTGAAGAGGAAGGCCGACCTCCGTCTTTTATATTAATTAATTTATTTGCAAAAGGAACTAACCGTATCATTAGATCTTACAGTGTGTGTTTGGGGCTTTAGCTTGTGAATGATGGGGTCCCAAGCTGGTGGAATTTTCCAACCATCATCTCTATTGAAATTAGGATATTTATTTATTTCGATAGCCTCGCGGAGCATTCTAGGAATGAATCTACGTTCCCTAGCAAGGATTTGGGGTTTGTCAAATCTAATATAATGGTTGGGCCCCTCAAAGGCGTGTTCACTCACTGCAGACTTGTTATCGCGCCTATGTTTCATGTCAGCTACATGTTCTTTAACCCGGGTCCCTATGCTTCTCTTTGTTTGCCCGATGTAGGAGAGCCCACAGTCACAATCTAGTTTGTAGACACCTGCGGCTTGAAGGGGGATATTACACTTGACAGGTCGTAAGAATTGGTTGATCTTCTTCGGCGGCTTGAAGTAAGTTTTGATTGACGCTCGCTTCAGAATGTTTCCAATCTTGTCAGTGACACCCTTCAAGTATGGTAGGATGGCAGGTTGACGCTCTACTGTGGCTGTTTTGGTGCGTTTTCTGTGACGAAGGCACAGTGTCCCTGCATTTCTTAACCATCTTAACTCCATAAACCCCAACATACAATTTACTATGGAGTTAGAGGCAGATAATAAACTAGCTTTCCTAGACATTCTCATTATCAGGAATCCGAACCAAACCTTGAGCCATACAGTGTATCGTAAAGCAACCCATACAGACAGATACCTTAATGGTGACTCTCACCATCATCCTATACAGTTAGCTACCGTAGGGAAATCTTTGTTTCAGAGAGCCCGCGGCATCTGTGACAAACAACACCTGACTGCTGAGCTTCAGCACGTCAAGCAAGTACTACGTAACAACAAGTTGCAAGTACCACGCCTTCGTCACAGAAAACGCACCAAAACAGCCACAGTAGAGCGTCAACCTGCCATCCTACCATACTTGAAGGGTGTCACTGACAAGATTGGAAACATTCTGAAGCGAGCGTCAATCAAAACTTACTTCAAGCCGCCGAAGAAGATCAACCAATTCTTACGACCTGTCAAGTGTAATATCCCCCTTCAAGCCGCAGGTGTCTACAAACTAGATTGTGACTGTGGGCTCTCCTACATCGGGCAAACAAAGAGAAGCATAGGGACCCGGGTTAAAGAACATGTAGCTGACATGAAACATAGGCGCGATAACAAGTCTGCAGTGAGTGAACACGCCTTTGAGGGGCCCAACCATTATATTAGATTTGACAAACCCCAAATCCTTGCTAGGGAACGTAGATTCATTCCTAGAATGCTCCGCGAGGCTATCGAAATAAATAAATATCCTAATTTCAATAGAGATGATGGTTGGAAAATTCCACCAGCTTGGGACCCCATCATTCACAAGCTAAAGCCCCAAACACACACTGTAAGATCTAATGATACGGTTAGTTCCTTTTGCAAATAAATTAATTAATATAAAAGACGGAGGTCGGCCTTCCTCTCCAAGTTTTCTTTCGCCATTTCTTTCTTGGAGGGGCCTCCCAATTTTTTGAAATGGTAGTAGTTTCAGTAGATTCTCTCTTTTTAACATATAAAATTAAATTAAAACCAAACCAAAATTAAACTAATTAAATTTGATAAATTTTAATTTCTGAACGTTCTAAAAAATTCATCGCTTGAGGGTAGGCTGACAAGTAGCTTCAGTCCCCCGTGACCACGGCAGCTGCAAAGGTGCCGAAACGTCGGGAAAATCAAAAATCAAACCAAATACCAACTAATTACCAAAGTACTTTCAATAAAACCGCGCTAGTATCCGTTAAAAGTGTTTTATTTCATAACATGCCTATGTTAATCTAGGTTCTAATCTTCTTTATCCTGGTCAAAGGTTCCCTAGTGTCCACGCGAACGAAGTCGTAGATGTCATAAATGTTGGACTTTATTTGCTTGACTTAGTTTAAAATAAATTCTTATGAAAGTTGAAGTTTTACCTGATCGTGGTTTCTCCATAGTGAGTATGATGGCAGTACCATACTTCTTCGCCGCGTTGGAGAGTATAGAGATCACTAAGTATGTACTCAGAGGATCGAGGTCCCAAGTTGGTTCATCAAGAAGCAATATTACTAAAAAAAAAAAGTGAATTTAAAGATATATACAGGCATATTTATAAATCAACTCGTAGGTAGGTACTTTATGTTTTATGTTTGCTAATGTAAAGTATAGCTCAAATAATGAAAGCTAAAAGGGTTTTGGTTAGACTTTCTCCAAAATAATGGCGACTAAATTAGATGTAGGTATGTTAGGATGTGTATTTTTTTGTTTTGATATCCTGAAATCCTGCTGCTGGTGAGCACGTTTTCATAAAAGGCTTAGGGGTAGTCAAGGCAAAAAATACTACAAAGTGTGCCACTTACTGGGATCTCGAATGAGTTGTACGCCGATAACTAATCTGCGGTACTCGCTCTTCGTTAAGTTTGTCACGCATTTGTTAGCAACCTGGAAAAATAATTTTCAGCACTATGTTGACATCAAAATTGTGCAATGCTCTCAATACAATGCTCTTTCTTTATTGGAGACAGAGTGAGTGGAGTGGACATTGCGGTGAAGGAGGAAGAGTCCACTATAAAAAAAACAAGGAAAAAATTCTTTTTCAACATGCGAAATGCTGCCAGTCAGGATTCTTAGTGTAAGTGCCTAACTGTTTAATTCTAATAGCCTCAAAAATTGTTATAAACTTGAATAATGAAACTAAATTATGTACCTGTGATAATGCCAAGTCAGCCATAACTTGTTTCACTTTTGATGATTTTAAATATCCCGATATCTGCAAAAACAAAAGCCATACTTAAGAAGATTAATTCAGCAAAAGAGAAGATCCGAAATTTATGGACCAAAAACCCTTTATCAGCATATAGCACCGTTACCCCATGGATTTGGGGTCTGGTACTTTATCTTACTCTAAACTCTAACTAAGGCCTTAGCAATCGAGTGGCAATTGGCATTCTGTTTGTTCGTATCGATTTCTGGGTTAATTTTGATACCATCCTTCTTACGTTTGTGGGGCTCAAGTGTGGTACCTTGGTCAGGGACAGTGCCAATGTCTGCTGGACCGTCAGCCCCGGCAACAGCTTCGTGGAGTGGCGCACCAGCGCGCAGGAGTTGTTAAACTGGTCTTCCTCCAGCGGTACTCCTTCCAGTAAGATGTGGCCCTTCGAAGGCACTCGCCGGGCGATCACGTCGAGAAGAGCACGCTTGCCACTACCTGGTAATATTCAGGTTTGTTAGATCATTTGTATTCACTTAAAAAGTTATGATATTTAAGTAGGTCCATCAGCCATTTTTGATGTCCCCACTGCTGGGGCACAGGCCTTCCTTATGGGTGGTAAGGAGGATGGGCCATACCCCACCACGCGGGCCCAATGCGGATTGGTGGGTGTTAACGACTGCAAATGCAGCCGGGACCAACGGCTTAACGTGCCTTCCGAAGCACGGAGGCGCTCGAGATAATAAATTTTTGGTCACCCATCCCATGACCGACCCATGCGAACGTTGCTTAACTTCCGCAATCGCTGGACCAGGCGCTATAGCGCCACCGAGCTCCTCAACTTTAAGTAGGTAGGTAGTTAAAATTGTGGCTTAATTATTTTGAATCACTATAGCTAGTAGATTATCGCAATTGGCCGATTTGGGCTTTACGGGGGAAAAAAATGAAGTAAAAATTTAAAAAATAAAAAAACCCGCCTGCATAAAAAGACAAGTCGACTGAAAAGATGGAAACAAGATTAAATAAATATTAAAGGCAACATGTCATAATAACATGCAGTCGGAGGCATATAATTCAATCATTCATAAATGTCACTTTCTTTATGCATTCCTCCGACTGCATGTTATTATGACATGTTGCCTTTAATATTTATTTAATCTTGTTTCCATCTTTTCAGTCGACTTGTCTTTTTATGCAGGCGGGTTTTTTTATTTTTTAAATTTATTTTTTTATTTATCTATTTTTAGTTATTATATTTTACGGTCATGATATACCTTTTTGAAATCCTTATAATAAGCCCTTTAATTTGACACCCATATTGCAGTATTCTAAAAAAAAATTTTTTTTTTTCACTACGTTTAATAGCACCGTATAGCCGCCATGTTGGTTTTTTTATAACGCCACCTTCTTAAGAACACTTGGGCTGAAAAGACAAATCTAACGATATCTTAATCATAGAAATCCGTTCAGCCGTTTAAAAGATATGAGGTAATAAAGAATATTACATACAAACATACATACATACAAACATACTTACAAGATACGCGCGAAATACATAACCCGCAGTCGGGTAAAAAAGGTTTTTTCGGCGAATTTCAGGACATTTTCGTCAGTAAGTTGTTTTACTGTTATCATTTCGTATTTATAAAGCTTCTAAAGAAGTTATAGGTAGGTACTGAAGGTAGCTCGGTGGCGCAGTGGTTTAGCGCCTGGCCCAGCGATTGCGGAAGTTAAGCAACGTTCGCAAGGGTCGGTCATGGGATGGGTGACCAAAAATGTATTATCTCGAGCTTCTCCGTGCTTCTGAAGGCACATTAAGCCGTTGGTCCCGGCTGCATTTGCAGTCGTTAACACCCACCAATCCGCATTGGGCCCACGTGGTGGGTTATGGCCCATCCTCCTTACCACCCATAAGGAAGGCCTGTGCCCCAGCAGTGGGGACATCAAAAATGGCTGATGGACTGAAGGTAGCATAGTTTTAAAAACCTTTAGATCCGAGGATCGCGGTGACTTCCCCGCTGTGCGTTGTGAACGACACATCTTTCAGTATAACTCCAGTCTTCACTCCTCCAGTCAGTCGCTGGAGAAAACTGCCCGGCTCCACCTAAAATGACAACGAAAAATCCTTAATCTCGATCGAATTTGATAAAAAAGTTAAATTAAAAGATTTCAATGCGATATCTTAAGAAAATTGGGTAATACAAATATATATTTTGTAAAAAGATTGTTATAAAACCTATTTTACACTGTTGTAATATAACCTTTTGTATACTAGAAAATATAAAAAACAAAACAGTATTTATACAAAATTAATAAAACAACTAAATTACCAGAAAATATAACGCAAAATCCCACGTTATCTTTGTCCCCATACAAAAGATTTCAACGCGATTTCTTAAGAAATCGGGTAGTGTTTGGTTCCCTTTATCATAATTTTTATTTATTTATATTCTAAAGAGATTCTCAGTCTATTTTTATGTAATACTATTCTAAAACTAGTTTACCGTTTCAATAGGGCCAAACGATATATTTATGGTCTAGCAACGAATTATGTTACATTTTTTGTCCTCGTCCTCCTCGAGCTCGAATTATAATCATTTGTAATAGGGTTACCACCTTTCTATTTATTTATGCTCTGTGGTCGGTCCCGTACTAATTCATAGTTTACTCATAACATAACCATAACAATAGGAAAATACACAAACATACCTGTCCAGAGTGAAACACATTGCACAACTCCAAAGTATACTCCGTAGCAAGCATCTTGATACTTTTTTACTTAAATCCGTACCTAAATAACGTTTAAAATGAACAAATTTTCAAACAATCACATCTCCAAGCGACACGCCTACCACCTTTGATAATATTCGCAAACTAACTTTAAGCAGTTAACTTCAAAACCGTTAGCAGTGTAAGCGATGTTGCCAATTCTATATAGACGAACTTCAAGCCTATGAAAGTGTTTAGAACCGTGGAAAACAATTGTGATAGTCAAAACTTAACCGTAGTGTTCAGAGGATAAAGTGTATTATTGAAAAGCCAGTTAAGAATGTTATGGTTAAGGGGAAGTGTTAAAATGGTATGTTTAATTTGAATGAAGCTTAATTTTCTTTTAAGTAGCTTTTGCTCTGTGCTTTAGCTTCATAGTAATACTAATATTATAATTATTTGTATTTATAATAATTTTGTTATTCATCACTGGTTATTAAGAAATTAACTATCTTACATCAATTATGTCGAAAATGTATGAAAAGATTAGATAAATGTACTTATTGCATTTTTAACTTGTCTTATTTATTAAATTAAATACTTATTCAAGAATGCAAATGCTGTTAAATAACTTACTTTCAGAAGTTGAGAGTTCCTAATAAACAAGAATTTATGTATTTTAACATTAGTTAAAATTCGTTAAAGTTGTACCTATAAACAACTAAAAAGGTTTTGTGCTTCACATCGCCTTAACCTCGAAAGCCTGACTTTTCTGCATTTTCTACGCATCGTTGTCAAGTTTACTCGCCGTGAACCTTCCAAAGGCTATAAAACGTAGTTCTTCTCTCTTTCTCTCGTAAAGCAACATTTGCTCAAACGATGAGACAGCGTATAACAGTAGCTGCTACGTTCGTGCATTCCTCAGATTAGTCTTCTCTTTCTCACACACCATTCCACTAACAGTTAGAAAGGGTGAGGTGAACATGCGCAGTGTCACTGACTGCTCAGTCCGGCTGAGTAGCGTCCGGAGGTTGAGTCCTATACCGCGGCAAAGAACTACCCTATCGCTAAAATCGAAACTTAAAAAAAATTAAAAACGAACGAAAATATACGAATTAAAAACCTAAGCCACATTCGAAAATCGAATGCATCGACCGCTTTAGTGTTGTTCAGTGTGTATTTTTTATTTTTTCTGTGATAAAAGTGTTTTTCTTGTGGCAGTTTTTAAACTGTGAGCTAGTGAGGAGTCCCGTTGGCCGGTGTTTTATCACGTAAGTTGATATTGGAGCATGTTTGGTGTTTGTGTAGGTGTTGGTTTGAGGTCGAGAAGAAGGTATTTAGTATATTCGGCATATGAGTTAGCCTGGTAAGTGGAATAAAGGCCGCGTATGGTAATGTTTGGGCAGGCACGGGTGTTTAACAGAACGTGACTAGAACTCTGATAAGCTGGGCACTACATTTTTTTGTAGTGTATACGTGAATAAAGCTTACTTTTCACTAGACCAAAGTATGGAAATATTCTAATACAGAAAAGAAAGCAAAATCCCTTTTTCTGCAAATGTCAAAGGTCATTAACATTACCTAGGTAGAAACCTGAATCCTAAGAATCTTAAGTTATTTTTTTGTATGTCGCTCTGCAATGATTTTCCGGATTGAAGAGTATTAGACTCAGCTTAGTAATTGAGCTTGGAATGCTAAACTATGGACAGACAATGTACAGGTTAGGGCTTACAGTGCAGTGCAACCATGCATGGTCCTATGTTTTTTTCCAACTTCTTAACCGTGCAAAATCTCTGCAACCATATTTCATCTGTCTAACACGACTTGTGCATATTAGAAAGAGAAATTTCCTAATTTAATGAGCTTAAAAGTTAAGTAGGTAATACATTGTCCACAAATAAGCATCATTGGATCTAGATTCTAGACTAAACTCAAAAAAGTTAAGTCTAGTATCTCATCGAATCTCATGATGGTATTTTTTTAAAGTTGCTAATCTCTTTGCCTAACTTTATGATTATTCACTCAAGTTTTTTTATAATGAATCGAGGCACTTTTACGAGCGGATTTAGTGGATTACAGGAACCCGCAGTTTTTTTTGAGAAAAAACCTAAGACAATGGGTATGTAGTGTTAATGAACTCTTGATCCGGATTTTGATGAGTCAACGTCTCGACGTGTCGAGTTCACGACCGCTTTGACCGGACTTCAGCACAATACAGAAGAGCCACAAATTGGTACAGTGATTTTTTAAAGAAATGTTTAACAGCGGTAAAGCCTGTGGTCGAAGTTGAAGTCAAAATCAAAATAATCATTTGTCAAATTAAATCTTTATAGCTGACAAGAAGAACGGGCGCAAGGAACTGCTTCCACGCAATCCAGGATCAGTCAGTAGCCAATGTCACATTACAAATCATCGCCATCGCTACGCTTTCGGAATATGTATAGGATTGACAAATAAAATGTCAAATCCACACGTCTTTGGAAAGCGAAACAATAGCGCAGATTTACAAAATATTACTTTGGTCAAGTGACTGGATTGTTCGGATATTTAGGTATTACGGGCAGGATTGGAACTTTGCACCTCAAGGCAGTCTTAGGTCAAGTGACTTAACCGCTGCCTTGTCTAAAAATAATTAAGCGGTCGTAGTTCTGCTAAGATGGATAATTTATGTGTTAATGTCAAATTTTCTTGAAGTGAAAAAACTTAAAGGGTAGACTCCAGGAGCTCCCAGTCACCCGCCATGCCGTAAATAAAATAAAATAAAATACTTAAATAAATGATATAAAACTGCGTTTGTTGTTTACAAACAGACTGATCGAAAATAATACTACACCTGGTTTTTACCTGGCTATTAGGTACTTTACCTTATTATTTTTGTTTCTCCAACCAGAATGTTTTTTTATCTTGTACCGCATGCGAGAATGAATATCATATTTCCAAACTGGTAGAAAAATGTAGGTAGGTACCGGTTATATTTACAATACCTACCATTTTTATTGCAATAAACAATATAGCAATTTGTACATTCCCACTATCGCAAAAAATAATTTTCATATGCTTTAAGTTAGATCCTTTCATCGCAGAATGTCCCTTTCGCAAAATTTCACCTTGTCGCAAAATGTCACAATCGTAAATGTCCCTTTCGCAATATGTGCAGAATATATAGCAGAATGTCCCCCTGGTCGCAAAATGGACCCTTAAGCAAAATTTTCCTTTTACTGACGAACCTACCCTGAAATCGTGAAAAATCATATCATAGGACATATTTTTATAGAGAAGACCCCAGACAACAGTTAACGGTCTGTTTGTAACACGAACATTACCTACTTATAAAATATAATTAACTTGACCCGACTGTGCACCGTGACTGCCTTAAGTTATGACTATTGTAAGAACTATAACTTAATAAATAACTGTTGCATTTACTTGTAAACTTAACTTGTAAACGCAATGGAAAAACAATGACTTGAAATGAAGTTAGAATTCCATCAAACCATTATTTTTATTTCTATTGTCCAGTGGGTTGACTTCATAATTTGTTAATTATTGAAATTAGTCGACAAATTCCTAATTGCTAGAAATCGACGATACAATGCTATTAGATTGACAGTAGACAGTGACCCGCGGCAACTTCACTCGATGATGTATGGAAAAGAGAAAAAATTACAGATTAATTTGTACCGTAGTGTTTGTAAGCAGTTATCTATTTAATTGCATTGTACACTTAGATTGTACATAAAAATAAAAAAACAGTTTATTCGGTAATTTAAAAACTTGGCTGCATGCTTTAGCGTCTTTGCCAACATTTTCACGCAGCCACGGCAGAAAATAATCCTCGCGCCATTTTTCTCAAATTTTCTTTTCTTTGTACTTGTATTGTGAATATCTAAAAATGACAACTTTCAATAATGAAGATGAGCAATATATTACTTCAACTCCACCGGATATACTAACAGAAGCGCGAACCGCATGCGACAGCTTGCTGCCGTCAATATCCAAGGACAGACGCATAACCACGTATGAAAATTTCTTGAAGTGGAAAAACATGAAAAATGCCAAGTCATTTTCCGAAAATGTAGTTTCGGCGTATTTTTTTTTCTGTTTCCTCGCAAATGTGTTAAAAAACGTCGTACGATATACGTGCGTATTGGTTACGCACTAATATCGTAATGTACTAATACTTACTTTTACTTTTGCTTTCATTGTGAAATTCTAAGTTTAAAAGTAAGTTTGGTTTCCCAATATTGTCGTTTACCCCCTTAATAATACCACATACGCAAAATGCCAACTCGAGAACCCACCGTTGACTCACACAGCCTCAGCCTAATATTTGAGTAATGAAATCATTGTTAGTCTTAAACTACTACATACTAAGTTATCTAGGCCTACGTTATTTATTGCAATATTATTAAAGTAAAGTCTTCTACTTAGATTTACTGCTTTAATACTTAGGTAACTATGCTGTAAATCAGTTCAGATATTGGGTTAAACATTAAGGCATCCAAATTACTCATGCCTTGGTAAACGGTAAAACGAATAAATACCTACAAGCCTTGGTAAATATAATGCTGTTCCATGTATATTATCTGACGAAAACGTGGATAATTATGGCTTAGTAATATATTATGACCTGTAATTTTCCATTTTTTTTTTCAGTTTTTTTTACGTTGAAGTGAGCTTTCGCTCAGCGGTTACAGTACCCTACCAACTTTGTTTTGATATATCGTTGACCCTACCTATATAAGAGTTTACCGAATATGCCTCGGCCTTTTCTAAGCATAAAAACAGAAAATTTGGGTTGCATTAACAATCTTTTTACCTACCGATATGCATAACATAGGATAGGTAATTATTGGTGATTCTCATTCTAATACATGGTGCGGTGAAACAGCAAGTTTGATCTTTGATATTTTTAACTTTTCACACATACCTTTAGCTAGAAAGTTTCTAGTCCAGCAAGCTAGCCATCCTCTAGTCGTTCTCACTAGTATTACATTACAGTTGGCTTATTGCATTACGAAAGTGCGAATCCACTGTAGTTTGCGATTAGCGACGCACCTTCGCAATGCACAGCGTTTCTAAGGTGTACTTATGAAATGCAAAGATGAAAATGCACTTCCATTACAACAATGAATAAGTGGACAGTTATGAAAGCTGGGGGTTGTGTGAACGTGATAAACTTTAAAATACTTAAGTATGCGTTTATTTTCTGGGTTTTGGCATTTTTTTATTTTGCGCACATTGCCTCATAAAAAGATCGCCTTTTTACCTTGTTTTCTGTAGGTATATGACTTCATCCTGGCCTCCTGACATAACTTTTGAGGTCGGTTGTGGTTCGTTTGATCATTAACTCAGACATTGAATCTAAAAACCAAGCCAGATTTTTTGTTCTAACATTTTCAGACTGTCTGTGTCTTGTCAGAACCTTCTTATAAAACCATGCTAATTTATATTACTAGTGTTAGTTATACATATTTGTAACGCCAAGGATTTATTTTTCTGAGCGTTGCATTTCAATGCAAGGTGGATGCAATTCAACCTATCTAAGATCTTCGGTTATAGACACACTTGTAAACATGGCAAAAAATAAAAAAGAACTGAGCCGTTGACTCTCTACCATCGGCATAATTGATGCTCTAAAAATATCAGCTATTGATAGGCTTTTGTTTATTGTTAACATTATTTCCAATCACGCAATGGTTCGTCCTACGGGCGATACGCGTGAAGGCGACACCATCGCGGCGCTTGCGCAACTTCAACAATGGCGAAATTTATTAATTCTCGCGCAGAGGTCGAATGCACGATGAATTTTCAGTATCAATGGCACAAGTTTCCTGTTCATTGCCAATCTGCGCGTGCGATTGAAATATTGACACCGATCATAACAGTCGAGCAATGCTTAAGTTTTGGATGATACATTTTGCTTACGCACTATACACAGCGTTTGGTTCCCGCCGTGGGGTGGTTCCACTCATGATTACAAGCAACTTTTACTATGGGGCCAACTCTCCTCCTCGCAAAAAAAATCAGCTGTTTCATAATGATATAACAATTGTGTAATATTCACATGCCCTACGTTGGCAAGACAGATGAACTTTATAAAAAATCAGACCTATGTGCTTACTCTGTTTTCAGTGAATAAATAATTTCATTTCATTTCATTTCATACATTAAGGTTGAGTAGGTACTAGGTACTGCACTTTTGTATGAACCAGCTGATTTTTTTTGCGAGGAGAGTTGGCCCCATATTAGTAAAAGTTGCAATCATGAGTAATCATGAGTGGAACCACCCCAAGGCGGGAACCAAATGATTAAAATTTCAGCGTGTAGTTATCTATCGTAAGACTGAACAAGCAGTTGAATCAAGGAAATAGGATCAGCGAAAATTACAACCGTAAACATGACGTGCAGGCGTGACGTCGTTCGTCAAGATACTATTAGCATCGGAGAAATGTATGGAAACCTCTCTCAAGGTATTGAAGTTTTATACTGTGACTATGAGATTCCAGTCACTTAACTAAGACACTGATTTGTGTTGTGGTATAGTTACGGTTCAAAATCAGGAGTCATTTGACGGTAAAGCTTTGTACTTGGTGATAGTTGCAAGATGTTCCGGCGTTTGCATTTACTTGCGGGCGGGGCGCATAGGTGTTATGTGGGCGGGGCGCATAGGTGTTTTGTGGGCGGGCGGCGCATAGGTGTCATGCGAGCGAGTCCTACTATCTGTTGAGATGAAGTTACTTACTGTTTTTTGCATCTGATAAAACGAACCCGCCAGTAGGTAGGTACTTAACGCCTGATTGTATTAAATAAATGCATATTACTTTATGCCAATTAGTAGGATTGATTGCTAAGAATACTTATATTATTGATAGCGTAGAAATGACTCACCTAGGTACTAGATCTGGCAATTGGTATGTATGACGGTAACAAATCGTTGTACGCAAGCTGTCCAGGAATCTTCGCTTCTCGGTATTGACATCTTTTTTACCTTATACCTACCTCATCTGCCTTTTGTTTTAAAATGTATAACTTTATAACTACATACGTGGCAGTATCCTAATGCCTAACTAAGGCTCGTATTATAGAATCAAACTCAAACTAAAATCTCTGCTTGAGTACAGTTAATAACCCTTTCTTTGCAGTCGGATAATACGAGCCTAAAAGTAGAACCAATCTAAAAAAAAGTTCATAAGTGGCTACATTAATGTGTTCATAATTATTACTCAAATTGAAAAGAAGTTTGATTCACAAACAAAGCGTAGGATTTTTCCATAACTCCTCAAAGATCAAATAAGTACCTACAGAAAAATCTTAAGTTACTTGACTAATGCATTTAATGACTAACTTACATTCTACAGCATAAAAAACATTCCATACTTATAAGGTAAACTACATCACTGACTGATGCAGTAGGTATGGTATGTGTGACAGTTCGTGTCCAAAAACGGAAGCAGGGAACCGATTGAATGCACACACAGAAACCTCTCAGTTACTATTATTAGCTAACAGTAATTCGTTAAACGGGAGCATTTTGTTGAAACGGAAAAAGTTTTCCGCTCTATTGGACACGCATAATGATTATGTAAACAATGCAACTGAATTTTAAAATTATGAAGTCTAAATTATCCGAGTTTAACGTCGTGAATTTTTTGTGTATTGCGTGAACTACTTAAACTGTTTTTGATATACTATCAAAATCGCATATAAATAAATAGCATGCAAACGAAAAGGATACGCAGATTGTAAATAAACTTAAGTGCAATGAACGGCAATCTTCGTGGTTGAGTATCGTATCAATAATATGAAAGTTTTATTTAAAAGTATTTGATTGAATCAGGCGTTACTTGGCGGAAGTCCCAAACCATTTTGAAAAAAGAAATATATGTAGTTTACTTCCGCAAACAAAATATGCAAGATGCAACGCCCGCCCGCCCGCATAAATATGCACTTATGCACATGCACACCACAAAATATAAATGCACATTGCACAATACCTGCATTTAGCAAGACAGCAACACACCTAGCACCTTCACCAATTAGGCTACTCTACACGTGTTTCGCCCCAACCCGGAGCATCCTCAGGAGTTAGATCGTGCGTAAACCAACACCGAAGGAAAGCTACATATATTTCTTTTTTCAAAAAAAAAAATATTTTAAATTATCCAAAGTAGCACAACTTTTCATTGACTGAAAGCTCTAGGCAGTATTCGTAGACACATGGTACGGTACAGTAATAATTAGTTATACTTACATAAAGTAAAAGTAAATAAATGAATCACTGTGGTATGTAGGTATCTCGACATGTTAACTTTAACAAATGAATCGCGCGCATTTTGGCAAGTTTTTGGGTCGTCTAGCGGGGTGTTTGGACGTAATAAAACGTCAAAAACAAATATAGTCTTTATGCCAGTCGAGTAGAGAGTATAATTGTTGTATTTGTCATCAGTACATTTTACAGCTGGAATGGTCCATCACCGAATAACTGTCCGTCGCATTAGAACACAATCTTCTCACAACTCCTACCAACAATGGACCATCTAAGACAATTTGATATCGCTCGTTAACGTCCAGTACGGTTACTCGTATATTTCAGTAAAACCGCTGAATTTAAATTACCTACAAATATTTTTTTCTCGGATAAAGTAGGTAGGTTACCTACCTATTCGAATCCGTCAAAACTTAATTCAAGATTAAAAATCTATAAAAAGTGTTTTCTGTTATTGAAAATGATATTCAGCTCCCCTTATTCAGGTATTTAATTCTATTGTTCCTTTTTTTCAAAAAACATGACGTGTTAGCGTTGTTGTTTTAATTTCCCTGCTCGTAAAGACGCAACAATTTAAAAAAAACTTTAGTACCTACTTAGCTTTACTAATTTTAAATTATTTATGTACGCAAAAATTTAAAATTGCAACCGGACTTCTAGATTTTCAGATTTAAAGTATCATTCCATATAGAAAGTAAAAAAGTCAACTATTTTTCTAGCTTTGATCTAAATCAACTTTGATACCTGTGATGGCGCAACACGAACTTGGCCTATTTATAGAAATGGCCAGATAAATTATCCACGCGTGTTGCAAGCGAGTTCCTCGGGGCCCGGCCGGCCGGAACGCGGCCATTGTCTAGCTTTATCACCGCGATCCTCCGCGATTACTGTCGATCGTGTACATACACAGCGAGTTGCGGTTTTACGTCTTTCTTAGCTACTTACTTGTTTTTGAAGCTTCAATAACCTTAGTACAGCATAACATAACCCAACATAACCGAATCCAAAATTGCGCAAATGCGACTTTATAGTCTATATCTTTGTCACCACTACGATCCTTCGCGATTACTGTCGATAGTACACAGTGAATTGCGTTTATGTGTACCTACTGATTTGCTTGTTTTTGAAGCTTCAATTTCCGTATTAGGCATAGCATTTCAAGCTGTAAAATGGATAAGTGCGACAAGAAAATCAGCTTCGCATTTCGACCCTTAAGAACCAAGACCATCTATCTACACTTTTGGCGATTTTCACTTTTTAATGCAGTTATTTTTATGGTTGATTTACTTGGTTCTTAAGCGTCGATTTGCTTGTTTTGCTGAAGGAACCGACCATTTCAGTGGTTGGTCGTGATCCTGAAACTTAAACTTATATTGATTTATGCCTATGATTAATATAAAGATTTTACTTAATTTCAGAACAAGTAGTTCCATATTTTCTTCATAATTTTCATATAGCACACTGGATTTTTTTGTTTCGAAAATAAGCCAGAAAATCGTAGTTATTATTCAATTTATAATTAAAATACTTATGCAATACGGGCATAATGTTTATTGCCATATAAACAACTAGTTTCGACAGAAGTGAGAATATGCTAACAGATTAATATACAGAAATCAAATACTCGTTTTACAAGCAATAAAACGTATAAGTAGACTGGCACATTTCTGTTTTGCAAATCGCTGCTAAAGTTTCTTCTTAATTGGTCAATATTTTCTCTACTTTGACTTTCTAAGATACACAGTCAACATTTACAAAAGCAAGTTCAACTCATTCCAATTTTTTTCTCTTTTGTATGGACAGACATTTATGTCATAAGTTAGTTCAATGTTTCTGAAACAAGATTTTATTCCTATGTGGAAAGTTATTATCTATCGTTTTATGATCTGTGTGATCTGTCCCTGGACAAACAAAGCACCTAATATTTACAAATCTTCGTTATCACATCACTTTCGATCGATGTATCTATGGGATTGAGATAGGTACAAATTTTTTTTCGAAAGCAAAATGGTAGCTAACATTTACAAATGTGAATGTCTTGGGGCGGTCAAGCAATGGTTGACTCGGAAAATTGATGAGAATATATATTGTCAGAAATCCTAATTTAGGTTTTGACTGTGACCCTTAACTAAACCAATGCTAAAAAAAACCCGCCTGCATAAAAAGACAAGTCGACTGAAAAGATGGAAACAAGATTAAATAAATATTAAAGGCAACATGTCATAATAACATGCAGTCGGAGGCATATAATTTAAATCATTCATAATGTCACTTTCTTTATGCATGCCTCCGACTCATGTTATTATGACATGTTGCCTTTAATATTTATTTAATCTTGTTTCCATTTTTTCAGTCGACTTGTCTTTTTATGCAGGCGGATTTTTTAATTTTTTTAATTATTTTTTTTATTTATCTATTTTAGTTATTATATATTACGGTCATGATATATTTTCGAAATCCTTATAATAAGCCCTTCAATTTGACACCCATATTGCAGAATTCTAAAAAAAATTTTTTTTCACTACGTATAATAGCACCGTACAGCCGCCATGTTGGTGTTTTATAGCGCCACCATCTTAAGACTACTTGGGCTGAAAAGACAAATCTAACGATATCTTAATCATAAAAATCCGTTCAGCCGTTTGAAAGATATGAGGTAATAAAGAAAATTACATACAATCATACTTACAAGATACGTGCGAAAAACATAACCCTCTCTTTGCAGTCGGGTAAAAATATCGGCTTTTTTGGTTTTTCCATGAAAATTAGTAATAAAAATAGCGGTACTGTTGGTCGCTCTACAATAATTACGTCAAGTCGATTCGGCCTGCTCGGTCGGTGTTGCCATCACCGTGAAATTATAACTATTCCGTTTTTGGGACACGTAATTTGAGACTACCCATAACTGTATTATGACCATAACTCTTCATCAATTTTACGTTGAACCGTTCGTTTCTTACTTTTAAAAGAACAGATATTTTGTCTTCAATATCAAGCAGTAAAAGCATGCAAATATATATCCTTCGTATGTATTTTTAATCATTTTGTGAACTAATATTTATGCATTAAATAATATGTTTCAACTTTTAAGCTTTTGAGTCACTTCGAGACAAACATTGGTTACACTGTAAATTGATGATCATTGTCATGAATAATGTATTTAAAAATGTGTGTTTGTTCCGTGATTTTTGTAATCTAAGCTAGACAAATTAATACAATGCTACAAATATTTACTTGGCTTATGGTAATGACTTCATTTGTTTCAAGGTATCATTCACTATTATCTTGCTATCATTAGGCTGGAAAAAACAAGCTTATCTCAGTTCAAACAGTCGGGAGAAGCACGTACAATCTCAAGCTGTTGGCATAGTGGCGCGGGCGCAGATAACCAGTTATTCTCTTATCTAACGTCCGAGCCTCGGTTGCCACACCGAAGCTCTACAACATCTGATAAGTAACGGTCTGGTACTGAGGCTGTTCTAAGGGCTGTCACGTGTGGTGTTTCTGTAACTAAAAAAGGCTTTCAATCGTAGTGTAAAAGCTGTCTCTCCGAAAGTGTTATTTAGGGGATTTGAAAAACATGTCATTATGAAGACAATGAATTCATGCGTCGCGGTGGTCTTTTTTGACTGAATCTATGACACTCCTTGCTATATGCAATGAATCGAAACTAAACCCTAACCGTTATTAAAAATCAAATTACTTTAATGCTTTAGCGCCGGTTTCGGTTTCATATTCTGGATTACACCTATCTCCTAAATTAATTTTAAAATGGAATAAAATTATCTGACAGGCAGATCATGTCTTGCAGTTATCTGCAACATATACGGAACCTGCGAAAACCCTTATTCTAATAAATTCTCATGGGCAAGCAATAAAAGCTTTGTTTTAATAAAACATCCAATGCATTTTGCGGCAGCCCTGATAATACCCATCGCCAATATTGTAGATAATCAGTCGATCTACTTCTGAATGCGACCGTTGTGTTCGGTGCAACTATTCGACACGAGGCTCGTTTGTAGCGGTTCGTTATGCCACTTACTGTTCGAACCTTTCACAAACTGTACGAAGGTTAAAATTATCTATCCGAAAATCTGTAGATTTGTAATCGCGTCTTCTTGCATTGATTTGACAATAAAATTCTGCATGAACTAGTATAACATCTGGAAAACTCACTCCAATATTATTCCAACAGCAAACAACAGACAGTGCTGACAACTGAACAAAACGGATAGAAAAATTCAATAAGCTCAACGTCCTGGTAATATTTCTTTAAATTCACAAAAACAAATCCAAGTATAATTTTATGAATCCTCTGATGAAATAGAAATAAGTACCTATTTAAATTTAAGTTTACCCTTAATTTTTCTTTCACGATTCATAAAAATAACATAATAGTGACCTGATAATTAACAAGGCAAGCGTCCTGATTCAAATAAATAGAACCCATTCCTGATTATTGTAGAAAAATGTGAATTAAAACGCGAAATAGTAATCAACAGTATCAGAAATAGTAGTGGCCGTTAATTCTAATTACTATCGGCATTTATCGGAGAGAGTCGAGGTGTTTATAAATCGTTTACCGCCCACACCATAATGCATGGTTCCGATCCACTCTTGCGCAGATCATGATGCGTTCAGACATGATAATTCATAATAATAGCAACATGTATCGTCATGAGGCATAATGATTATAACTACTTAATTTCTAAAGATGTTTATTGTATTCCACGAAATAACAGACACTTTAGATTTTTTGATGAATTTTTTGGAGAACGTGCAAGAGGACTAGCAAGAGACAAGCATCGTCTTGATTTTTCTTTTAAAATCACAATTCATTTTCCTTAATCACCTAGTTCTAGGCCATACACTAAATACTATTATTATATTCCGAGCTATCTCTTTCTTCAATAGGTAATTTTGGTCTCTAAGTTGAGATCTAGATGCACTAATATTTCACATTGCATTATTTATAATAATTTATGTATTCAAATTTAACGTCATAGAATCCACTCCTCAATCCAACATCATATTTTCTTTTAGTTTTGGGTTTATTTTTTCTTAAAATAATGAAGTGTGAGTGATTCTTCAAATAAAATAATCGGAAATCGAGTTGGGGGCTTTAATTTATTGTTTTTTACCCGACTGCGGGTTATGTTTTTCGCGCGTATCTTGTAAGTATGTTTGTATGTAATATTCTTTATTACCTCATATCTTTCAAACGGCTGAACGGATTTCTATGATTAAGATATCGTTAGATTTGTCTTTTCAGCCCAAGTGTTCTTAAGAAGGTGGCGTTATAAAAAAACCAACATGGCGGCTGTACGGTGCTATTATAAAAGTGAAAAAAAATTTTTTTTTTTAGAATACTGCAATATGGGTGTCAAATTAAAGGGCTTATTATAAGGATTTCAAAAAGGTATATCAAGACCGTAATATGTAGTAACTAAAAAGATATAAATAAAAAATAAATTTAAAAAATTAAAAAACCCGCCTGCATAAAAAGACAAGTCGACTGAAAAGATGGAAACAAGATTAAATAAATATTAAAGGCAACATGTCATAATAACATGCAGTCGGAGGCATATAATTCAATCATTCATAATGTCACTTTCTTTATGCATGCCTCCGACTGCATGTTATTATGACATGTTGCCTTTAATATTTATTTAATCTTGTTTCCATCTTTTCAGTCGACTTGTCTTTTTTGTTGAACAAGTCATGATGTAAAGAAACGGATTACGTTTAACAATATTGAATGACTTAATCGCTGAATAACTATCAGGAAGTTCAACTTGTAATGTCAAGGTAATTGCAAGATTCATTCAGCAGTTTATATTACTCACGAAATGTTTGCATGCTTGTTGGTAAATACCGTGAGCATTTAATTACAGGTCAAGCAATACAACTTAACTTTACTCATTCGATGTGATTTATCTTGTTATTTATATAAATTACGTGCCGTTGCGTCATAAAGTCTTCTATTTATTTTATGTTACATGTTAGACAATAAATTCCAGTTATAAGTAGGTACTTAGTTGTAGTAAAGATTAAAATCTTTGTTTGTAGAAGGTTCAATTATTCTTAAATACGTTGTTTGTTTTGGATTTTTGAATGAAAAATTGACATAGTTATCTTATAAGTGTTACAAATTAATAAATTGTGAATCGTTTAAATTCTACTTTGAATTAGAAATTGTGAATACAAATTACTGTAACTTTTGACGTGTAGATTTTTTCTTTTGATCAGTTTTTAAGAAACCGGAGTACGTCTATACTTTGTCATAGCAACTTTATAACAGCTGGCTCACGGTTTGAAACATTTAGTCAAAAAAGTTACTATGACAAAGTACTAAAGTGTTAAACAACTTTCGTTGCTGACTGTACCTATCTAATTCTATCTACTGTGACAGGATTCCAAAACGCTTTCACCCCAAACGAATAAGGTTTTTGTGGATCTTAAAAACGCTCATCACGTTCCACGTGATTTCTCTATCATTCGTATTCCGTATAATTGGCATCTCGTCGTTGCCTGTGTTGTGGCGCTTTCTTCACTGTATCAAGGTTACTCTGCTTGCTCTCACCTGTGCTCACTCACTGCTTGTGTAGTCTGCCTGGTGAAGCATATCCAAGTGGGTCTCGACTTTCGAACTTGACAATATTTCTTTATCATTAGTATATTTACTGCATACTTATCTTCGTATTAAAGACAATTTGGCTCGTGATCCATGGCTTAGAGAAAATTTTGGTGTCCTAGGGAACAAAGACGTTTTATTGAACCATCTGTTTTCGTTTCTCTTCTCGTCTATTACTTAGTTGAAACTGGTAGAATGTCCTGAAATTTATGTGGCTTTGTATACCTTATTTGTCCATCAGCCATTTTTTATGTCCCCACTGCTGGGGCACAGGCCTTCCTTATGGGTGGTAAGGAGGACGGGCCATAACCCACCACGCGGGCCCAATGCGGATTGGTAGGTGTTAACGACTGCAAATACAGCCGGGACCAACGGCTTAACGTGCCTTCCGAAGCACGGAGGAGCTCGAGATAATACATTTTTGGTCACCCATCCCATGACCGACCCTTGCGAACATTGCTTAACTTCCGCAATCGCTGGGCCAGGCGCTAAACCACTGCGCCACCGAGCTCCTTTACCTTATTTAGTAAGTAGCAATAGATATAAGTACTTATTACAACGCCCTGTTGCTTTATAAACAGTTAACAAAATAGTGTACTTATACAACTAATCATAATGTTTATTGAATTTTTAGTTTTAGCATTCACAATGCTATTTTTATTTATATATTAAGTTACTTAATATAATTGAAAAAATACTAGAAAAAATCGACTCACCCGTAGCAGCTCAGTGGACTCGAACCCGCACCCTTAGGATTCCGGCCCAATGGACTCAATCAATCAATCAATAAATTTATTTGCAAAAATATGGTTACATTAGTTGTTACATATAAAAGTCACCAGCATATTTTGTTGTTAATGTCAACGTGCAAATGTTTACAAAAAAAAATATATTAGTAATTACCTAACTGTCAGAAAAAAATATTACTTGTTTAAAAGTAACATATTTTAAACAGATTAATTATTTTAAAAGCATTAAGGGCTGACTTTTCAATCCTCAGATAACAGATATCAGTCAGTTTAAATATAAACCAAATCTAATAAACGTCATTCAAAAATGTGACCGACAAATGAATGACAAGCATTTTCAATTTGGCGGTATAATACGCTATCAAACGGATAAAGCTCTATCTAGGCATTGAAAAATCAGCCCTAAGTATAATAAATTATTCAATCATCATTATAAAAAAAATATACAATTTACAAATAATTATGTTATCAAAATGTCAGTCTCCATTAAAATTTATTCGACACCATTTTATCGTTTAAGAAGTCATTGATAGAATAATATAATTTGTTAATTAAAAATTTAAACAATTGTGTCCTGAATTTAGTTAAAGTCAATATTTTAATTTCATTAGGTATTTTATTGTATACCCGAATGGCCATACAGTAGGCATTCCTTGAAAACACTCTAAGCCTTTGTTGTGGAATACATAAATCCTCCCCTTTTCTACCTCTGTATGCATCATACTCTTTGTTTTGTTTAAATAAATCGAAATGCTTTTTAACAAACATTCCCATTTCAAAAACATATAAACATGGAAGTGGTAATATATTCATTAATTTGAAAAGAGGCTTACAAGAATCCAAACATAGATATAGTATATTAAAAGGGGAATCCAAATAACCTGCACCACAGATTGAACGAATACATTTTTTCTGGATTTTAAAAACTCGAATTGCATCCACCTAATTACCCCAAAGTATGATACCGTAGCGTAATACAGATGAAACATAACCGTGGTAAGCTACGAGAGCAGATTGTTGCGATGCTATCTGTCTGATCCTATTCAAAGCATATATAAATCTGTCAAGTTTTTTTATAATTGAGTCAATATGAGCTTTCCAGTTGCAGAGATTGTCTATAGTTACTCCTAGAAATTTTGTTACATCTACTTCTTCGATTTTATTATTATTTAAATGTATGTCAATTTTATCCATTTTACTATTGATTGTTTTGAAATGTGAAAATTTTGTTTTTTTAATATTTATTTTAAGATTATTAGATTCCAACCACTGTACAACTTTCTTAAATTCAGCATTAGCTATATATTCAATGTCATCATCTTTAGCTTTGATAATTAGGGTAGTGTCGTCGGCAAATAGAATGCATGTCTGTTCAGTAATATTTGGTAAGTCATTGATATAAAGAAGGAAGAGAAGTGGTCCCAAAACACTTCCCTGTGGTACACCACATTTATTTTGTCGATATTCAGACGTAAAAGATTTTCTATATTTACCTTGCATTTTAGATACTTCTACACTAATACCAATTATGCGACTTATTGGCGACTCGGTAGCATAATTGGTTAGTGCATTGGGCCGGAATCCTAAGGGTGCGGGTTCGAGTCCCGTCTGAGCTGCTACGGGTGAGTCGATTTTTTCTAGTATTTTTTCAATTACTTATATTTAGTAACTTAATCATAATACTGTATCACATTAGTCAAACTAAACGCTAATAAGCTTAACTGACCCCTGTATAATTGAAACTGTTACCATGGTTTAACGGGTATCGAGTAATGACTGCTCGAGACATTGGCTTCAAATCGCTTTAAGTATACCTAAGTAATGTTTGATGCAAGCGAGTGGTCAGCGGCTAACTGCCGGCTAACTGGAGCGCAGTTAGCCGTAACTATAGTTACTGTTACGAGTGAACATGAACATGTGTTTGGGCACGAATGTGCTTTGATAGCTAACTGTCACGAATGCACAGAATGTGAGCTTTGTAAGTTTCGGGTAGCAGTTTTATTATTTCCGGAAAACTTGAAGTTTTGGTGTAGAAACGATAATCTTTTATCCGACTTAGCACAGCTGCTGGTACCCGCGTTTCATCTGGGTGACGGCTGAAAATCGGTGTTTTGCTGACACCGAGCCTAGACCCTTCTTGCTGCTGCACACACATGCATGCCTTCTTCTGATTCTCTTTTATTATGTTATGTGTACCTAAATGTCAATTTTGTTTGTCTTTTTTATTTTTAGTCATCAACTTAATGTATGCATTTTTATTTGTATGAATGTGTGTGTTTTAGCAAATAAACTTCTTATCTATCTATCTTTTTTGCTTCATATATAAATTGTTTTGCACAGATAATAATCGAGTCTGATTTTATAACTTAAAGCTCGTAAGTACATACGAGTAGTTATATTTAATCACAATTATTATCAAGGCGTCTTATTAGACTACAAAATATTCCGCTTTTAGTCATATCAAATAAGTAATATCATTTTAAAGATTTTTTATCATTTTCGGTACAAAACACTTCCAAAAGGTTATCGGTTTCATAAATCAAACCTACTTCCTATAAGCATTAAGGAAATTCCCTCGGTAAAACTATTCGACGAAGGTGAACACAAATTGATCAGCCATGAACGACGATAAAGATTTACGTGGTTCTAAGTAACCGAAAAAAAATGTTTCATAGCTAAGCCAAATAATTGTTTTATTCACTTTTGAGTGCCGAATTCGATCGTTTTCAAGGTGAAATGGTTTGGCTCAAATGTGGTAACATTTTGATTAGTTTACTGAGCCTGACCGGCGTGACCAATCGCTCGTGTAAATGACCTTAACGGTTGGTTACTGATGGGTTCGAGGGTCGCCGGCATGGCTAAGGGTCTAACTGGAGACTACAACTACTAGTTTGTAGAAAAAAATTGGCAGCCACGCCATGCTACTGCTAAAGACATGGAAGGAAATGAATTCACATTGACGTGAAATGTCAATCTTCTATGATTCTAAACACTTTTTTAATTTTCTTATGATTGCCATAGAAACTTACCTTCCAATCAGCAGCGTATTACACGATATTACGACTTCTTGTTCAAAGTAACAATTTTATTCGCTGTCTTATCTCTACCTACACTAAGTAGGTATTATTATATCAGATGATGAGTTCATTTTGGATGGTCGCTGTCTTCTCAATTCCATTGTTTACACTTCGCCACGCCTCGCTGACGATTTTTTTTTACAATTTCTTCAAACATTTTGTTCATTCGATTCTATAACGCGTCACATACGTTTGCGTTCATAATAATCGTAACGGATCTGATCAATGATTCATTCACATTCATAAAATAGGTAATGCACAAAGTAATTAAAGTCTACCTGCTTTAAAAAAGGTTTACTTTTAAGTATATGATAATTAAATAGGCAATTGTAGATAAATCGTTATACTTAATACTTGTAATACCAATGTATGACACCTGTGCATTACCAACCTCTATTTAAATATGCCTATACGAACTTCGCCAAATAAAGATGTATGAATTTGAAAATTTTAAAACGCTATACTTATTTGTCTTTGTGTTGCCATGCTTTTGATTTTTTTTTAATCGCTAGTTCGCGACCCAAAGCTAAATGAGTCAGACTACAACAAACTAACGGCTCACTAGACAACAGGGTAATTTGAAATCGGGTTAACACCTCAAAATCTGTGCAAAGCACAGGCACATTGTTAAAAATGTTTGTATAATAAGCTTAGCGCAATCGCGATCTCATCGCAATCTAACGGATTTACCTTGCCTATTCATATTTCCGTTGCGCGAGGCGAATTAGATTTTTTTTATTCGTCATAGACGAAAGTAGACCAAGATGCGGCCAGCCAGAGATTCGGTCGTTTTTTGTGACTATTTAAGCTAGTATTCAACCGGCTGAAATGTTTGTTGGAAAAAGCAATCTGTAGTTTTGTTGGTTTTATATAAAAAGTTTCTGTAAGCTAAATTGATTTATTTGCAAACCATTTAGACTGCAAAACAAAAGTCAATAGTGAATGCTAAAAATCTAAATATCAAAAGTCAAATTTTATTATGAGTAAAGACTAATTAAAACACTCGCTGAAAATTAAACATATCGTGTTGGTTACGCGTAATTACCCAGCCGCTATTCGTTAGAGTTCTAAAATGTTGCTATTCATTCGTTTACTTATTAATTAAAATTGATTGCAGATACCTATCGCGAATTAATTGAATCATTTGTCTCGTTGGGTAACCACCAATTAACCATAGCCTCACGACAACAACGATTCCCACGAGGTCGGGACCATAGAGTAATGGTGTTACTTTTTCTATGTCACTGCTCTAGGTATTGATCAGGGTTGGCGGAAAACACATAAAATAGAGCAATAACTTTAATAATTTTGTTAAGTTGTGTGTTAACTATTTAATTTGTGGTTGTGTGTGCTTCGTCAACATTAATAATTATAGTTTGATTGGACCACATAGATTCCAAGTTTCCGACGACGAATTTCTTGTATTAGGAGACTAAAAGAGAAGTCGTAATTAAGTATTTACGATTAAATTATAAGTTTTTAGAAATAATTACTTAGTTACCTACTTATTTGTTTTCTAAAGTATTGATTTTGGTTGCTATTGACAGAAATTTCAAAATTTTCTAACGACTTTGTCGTTTAGTTATGTATTGTGTTATTAGAAAAACGGCTTCCTTGACACAATCAAATGGATTGGTCATTTCTTGCAATGTAAATGTTTGGAGCTCTTTAAATTATAATGAATGAAAACTATACTTTTTATAATCAACATTTTCGTAGGATTTAATTTCCCCGAATGTTACGTCGCGTCGTCGTGGTCGCCAACCCTGTGTGTCGGGAATAAAATTCACCATAATCTTAGGTTTTTGCTATCACCGGATGTATCTAAAGCCAATAGAACGTTGACTGTGCTAGGAAGGTCTTTTGTAGGAGCGAATGATTTGCGAATAAATTGTAATAAGAATCAATTAGTTAGGTACCTACCTACATTTCAATAAACTCTTCGCAAAGTTTCTAATTTATTTAAGATTAGAAATAAAAATAAGAGGTTGAGCTTGATAAAAATTATCTCCCAAAAAGAAAATTAACGCATACATATTTTTATTAGAAGAATTAACCTTCAGAGTCTGCTACTGAAATGGCGTATAATGATAATATTTTAGCGGTATAAAATATAATAATAATGTAATACGCCACGTGGGAATGAGATGTGTATCACTGCACTCTTCTATGCTAATGCGGGGTTACCGTCGGTCAAGGTAAATGTGCCATCTTTTATGACCACTTTATTACGGTTTTACATAATTTAGGAACTGAAGTTTTTGTAATACTTACTTATCAAAAAGAGTGTTTATGCTCCGTTACTCAGATGGATCACACACACATGGCTCACGTCACCCGTCCAAATAAGGTTCTTGTTGGTGTGTTACATTTTGCCATTTTCACGATTGGAACGTATGATGTTGGAAGTGTAGAGATTGTTGGTGTATTGACAATATTGACATCAACATCTGAATTTCCCCAAGACTTTTTATAATGCAATCAGTAAGTTTTCCTACAATTTCACATAAACAACACCACTTAGTTGACCAATAAAAATGTTCTTATAACAACGGCAATAAAGTCTATCAGTTTCCATAAGCCATATAATAATAATAATAATAATAATAATAATAAATGCTTGGACAATTTCACACAGCGCCATCTAGCCCCAAACTAAGCAAAGCTTGTAATATGGGTGCTAGACAACTGATATACTACTTATATAGCATTCGTTACCGATGGTTGCATCCCCTGATGGCAGCTCTCCAGCAATCAGGGGCTAATTACGATATTGTTGGACAAGCGTGAGTTAGGTATTTAATTATGAGCCAAAGAGCTAATTTATCAGTTCACAGCTCGCGGATATATGGAGCGGAAACGATAACTTGCTATGTTAGGTGTGTAGTTTGTTGTTTAATCCCTAAAATAGCAAATAATATGCCCCAAAATTTCGTACACAATTTAAACGAAAAAAATTGCAAACAAAGATTAAAAACATATTTTATAGATAATTTAATTTCAGATACGTAGTTTATTTTACCCAACATAATTCGTTTAAATAAAATTACACAAAGTAATAACTACTTACCAGAAAATTGAATCAAACATAATAATAAGTAGGTACCTATATATATATTATTATTATTATTATTATTTATTAGTTCTGTACACACACAATTACAAACGGAAAAGAAATGGACAGAAGAATTGTACAAGGGCACAACTTATTTCACATTGAAATTTCTTCCAGCAGGCCCGGGACAGGAAAAACATTGAGAAGGGCAGACAGTGTGTACCTCAAAAATATATGATAAGTATATATATTATAAACATACATATATATAATATTATCTATAAATAAATACACATACACAAATAATTAATATAATAATAAATACCTACATATAAATATACTACACAATAATAATTATGATGAGGACAGATGAAAATATAATTAAATCGAACTATGCTAAGAACAAGTAGTTAGGTAATGCTCCTTTACACGTTTTTTGAAAAGAGAAAGCGTTTCACTGTCTCGTATCTCAGCTGGTAGCGAGTTCCAGAGACGGACGGCATGTACGGAAAAGGAATAGGAAGCAAAGTCGGAATGATGTGAGGGAAACTTAAGAAGGGATTTTAGATGGGATCTGCACGAAGTATTGGGAGGATGAACAAAGGAGAAACGTTCACGGAGATAAGAGGGGTAGGCAGGGTTGAAAAGGACGTTAAAGAGGAGACAGAGGATTCTGACATTCCTGCGCAGACGTATTGGGAGCCACTTGAGATCCTTCCGGAAGTTAGAAACGTGATCATACTTACGCAGACCAAAAATGAAGCGTATAGCAGCATTTTGAAGGCGCTCAAGTTTGTTCAAAAGTAGCTCTGTAGCGTCTAAGTAGCAAGCATCAGCATAGTCGAGAAGAGGTAGAATAAGTGATTGAGCAAGAGTGATTTTGGTGGGCAAGGGTAGAAAACTTTGGAGGCATTTAAGGGAGTGTAGCGAGTAGTAGACCTTGCGACTGACATCAGCGACATGGGTCGTCCAGGAAAGATAGGAGTCAAAGGTGATACCTAAATTTTTGACGTTGTCACTATATGGGATAGTAATCCCATCCAGCACCACAGGAGGCAACTGAGAGGGACGGGCTAAGTTACGCATATGCCGACTACCGACGATAATGGCCTGCGATTTGTTAGGGTTCACTAAAAGTCCATATTGTTTTGCCCAGGTATTGATGCGATTTAGGTCTTCATTTATAAGAGTTATAGCTAGGTCCACCTCTTCGAGTTTAAAATGACGGTAAAGCTGCAAGTCATCTGCGTAGAGATGAAAGTTGGAGGAGATGACTCTAGAGATAGAGTTGATGAAGATGGAGAAAAGGAGTGGTGAAAGAACACCTCCCTGAGGAACACCGGCAGAGAGTTCGCACCCGTCAGATAAATTATCCTCAAGGCGAACACACTGCTTGCGCCCTCGAAGGTAAGAATCAAACCAGGAAAGAGTTGAAGAAGAGACATTAATAGAGCGAAGTGTGGCAAGAAGTAAGTCAAAATCGACAGAGTTGAAAGCACTGCTGAAGTCAAGCAGAATCAAAACAGTCAGCTCTCTGTTTTCCATAGCCCAGCGTATATCGTCAGTGACATTTAATAAGGCAGTAACTGTGCTGTGGCCAGGGCGAAAACCAGATTGGTAGCGGTTTAAAACACCATTGGACAAGAGAAAAGAAGAGAGTTGCTTATGGACGATGTGCTCGAGAACTTTAGATAGGAATGGTAAGATAGAGATGGGTCGGAAATGACAAGGTAAGGAAGGGTTGGGAATTTTGGGTAAGGGAATTATATGGGCCGATTTCCAGATCTTGGGAAAACAGTTTGAAGTGAGAGATAAGTTAAGAATAAAAGTGACTATTGGGAGGAGAATGGGTAGAATAGGGATGAACATTCTCGAGCACAAATTATCCTCTCCAACAGATTCTGAAGAGATGGACATTATGGCACTTCTAACATAGGTCTCAGAGACCGAATCCAGTATGAAAGGAGAGCAGTTAGGTCTGGAGAGAGAGGAAAGCTGTGCCAATGAAGCATCCTTCACACTGGGGTCTATGCTAACTGGAGGAAGAGAAAGATGCCTATTTAAAGCGTTCAGATTAGTGCCATTAGGGACAGAAGAAGTAGGTTTACCCACACCGACAGAGCGAAGGAATCTCCAGGCGTCTGCCGGATTGCGATTGGAAAGGGAATCGTGGAAGAAGCGTCTCTTAGTGTCCCTACACAAACGACTGCAGCGGTTTCGGAGAGATTTGTATCGAGCCAGATTGCTATCGGATGGGCATTTTTTATATCTCCGTTTGGCTTTATCCCTTTGGCACATGAGCTCTTTGATTTCAGCGGTAATCCAAGGAGCGGGGGATCGTTTAATCTTAACTCGTCTGAGGGGAGCGTGTCTATCGAACAAGTTGAGAAGTAATGTGTTAAATATAGTGACAGTATCGTCCATGGCAGTAGCAGAAAACACAGGTGACCAGTCGATGTCACTGGCGTCTTGTCGCAAGGCCTCTAAGTCAATACCCTTGAAATTGCGGCGCAAGATGAAGAGGGGCTTACGTTTAGGAGGGCGAAGTTGATATGAGAGAAAAACGAGATCATGATAAGAGAAGCTTGCTGAAATTTGACCGTGAGAAACCACTTTATATAAAAAAATAACATAACTAATTAACAACAATTTTATTAAACTAATGTTCAATCAGTTTTCTCCGAACATCCTGTAGCGCGTAAACCAGAAACCTGTGGCCCTACCATGAGTTGATGCAAACTGTTTACGTTACCGTAAACTATCGGATATACTGCTCACAGTCAGTGCGAGTGAAGAGACAAAACGATAGTTTACGGTAACGTAAACAGTTTGCATCAACTCATGGTAGGGTCACTGTTGGATAACTGGTGGACGCACACGAAACTATTTCACTCATGCGCATCAATGCAACTTATTTGTATCTTTTAATATTGTGTGCGTGCGACTGACGCATGTCAGTATTGTTATTGTTTTTACTTAATTGTTATCGTCCGAGTCGAATGTGCAACGCTTGGACAAACCTCGTAGGTTTATAAGCGTAAAGGCATCTTTAGAATAATTATTGTAATGTTATTTGGATAAATAAATAAAAAAAAAATCATGAAGTACTTAAAGTTTACTTAAATATAATTACTGTAGGAACCAAAAACCTTCCTCAATAAATCGAAATGTAGTACATTTCGATGCCCCGATAATGCTCCAACGGTGCGATCTTATACTCAAGGCATGGAGATTCACTCGCAGGGGACAGCCCACCACGTTCTGATGATGATGATGAAAGATACATGAATTCTCGTCTATGGGTATAACGTTATGCTTCTGTTTGGTAACTTAAAATATTAGGACGTAGGTATTATATACTATTTATAGACATTTATAAACGTTTATCTTTTTCAAATCCTTAATGATTGTGAAATGCGAGAACTATAAAAATTTGGTTGAAGTTATAAATAATGAAATAAAAATATACCTAGGTAGGTACTTAGAGTTTCTTTTCCCAGTGTAGTGTAAGTCAATCTTGAAAAACAGGAAAAAAACTGTCATAGTTACGTCGCCCACAAACCACAAAAATTTCCTATCTCATCTTTTTAAAATTTCCTTTCAAGATCGTTCTACTTCCCTAAATAAATCAGCAATTATTTTCTCTGCATATAATTTTCCCCACACTTACGATACGCGATTTCACACGCTGATACCAATCACATGTTTCATTTAATTTCTTTAATTACTTTCACGCACTTATTAGTAAACTTTTTATATCAGTGCTGTACGGGAAATTAATTTGCATCTTTTCTGCATTCATTATCTATTATCTATATCTATACCTGAGGGCCTAGCCAAAGTAACATTGGCAAATATTCGTCATCGCTTCGCTTTCGAAACATGTATGGGATTGACATAAGGTTTCGTTAACTATCGAAATTTAAAACGTCAAATCCAACATGTTTCGAAGCGAAGCGATAGCGAAAATTTGCAAATGTTACTTTGGCTAAGGGGGCAGGATTTCTTAAAGTGGGGTCCTTAGTAGCTCAGTTACCCCTTAGGTAACCCGTAATGAAACTAGCACACAAAGTGTTTTTTTTTTGTAAATATAAGGCTTTTTTTCTTAAAATATTATTTGACATTGGTCCGTGGAATTTATAAAATTCTGAAACTATTCCGTGACAGCAAAAAGTTTGAAACACATATTTTGTGAGTGTTCTATAACGATCCTTCTAGCTTTTGCCCGCGACTTCGTTCGCGTGGACATTCAGAAAATACCTAGGGATCTTTTGACCGGGATATAAGTATCTATCCTTGTTACGCCTTCACGTCTTCACTACTTAACCGATCATCATGAATTTTTACATACACGTTGTCAGGAGGACATAGGATATCTGTCATCCCGAAAAAAAGTATTTTAAGCCCGAGAGACAGCAAAGCAAAAAAACTTTCCACGCAGCTAGTTGGTTTATATTTTAGTAATTCCAATCACAAAAAAATCCAATACGCTGGCCACTACGAATTCTATTTTATAATTTAAGTAATTAGTAGCGTGATAATAGCAAAACTTTGTATATTTTGTAATACAGTTGTTGTGTTAATAAACACATATTAAAATGCTCGACCGAAGTACCTATTTCACACGCCGCGTTCTGGCCAGTCATAATGTATGAAATTGTTTCAGAGATAAGGATCGCGTGGCTACTCGTAAAATGAAAAATAAGTAGATACAATCGCGAATTGCATCGCTGCAATTGGCTTGCACAAACCTTTGCTACGTTTGTAATCTTGACCTACATACAGTGGATTCTTTAATTGATGACTATAAACGCGTCTTGAAGACTATAGTCATAAAAAAGAACGCTAACCTAATGAGAAGGCTCGGCTGTGAATTATGCTGTTTTTACACGAGCTTCGCTACTAATGTCACTTGAACAAGTGCTTAGTCCGTAACAAGTACTTACTAAGCATTAGTAGCTAAGCTTGTGTAAACATGGCATAAATTCGGTTGTAAATGTTTGCACTAACATGGTAGATAAAACGTACAAATGCGGCTTACTTGTATGGGAGCGGGGAGGATCCGCGGGGAGGAGTAAAAGTTTCGCTGAACACGCGGTACGTACCGCGTACCCATCCGGTATGCGGTACCGTTTTCGCGACAACTGCGAAAATTCCATACAAATTATCGTGCGGGTATTACCGCTACCCACGACGGTAGCGGATACCGCTCCGGTTTGAGTAGGTCTTAAATTAGGCAAAGGTTCCACTTTTTTTATTATGTAACTGGCTGAATATAATTTTGGTAAGATACTTTGATCTAGCTAGGACATTTATACATTCCAAATGAAGTAGACGATAGTTCACCGAAACTCAACGAGCTATGGTCGTGACCCGTGGACAATACTTGCGGCGAGAAAGGGCTGCCACCAAGATATTTCTCAATAATTTTCTCGGGACACTGAAAAATATTCACAATAAATTGCAATCCTGAAAAAAAAAGCAAAAATTAAAAAAACTAGATAAAACTCACCTTCTGATTTAGTTTCAACATTTTTGATGTGCTTTGAGGATAATACGCGCTTGGCAAGCAAACAATCATTGAGTTGAACTACTTAGTTTGTCCAAATAGTATTTTGTGAAGCCGTGAAGCTGTTTTTCAGATGGAGGCTCTCAGTAATGACAAAGTAACAGCGAAATTATTTATATTATTTGCACAGCCCTAATCTGTTAGTCATCACGAGCCAACGCGAACGTGATCAGCGGCTCTAACTATCGGCTCACGACCCCTACAAAGTAAAACAATAACATTTTACTACTAGTTACTAAATGTTTCCACGTAAACGCAAGTGCGTGACGATAGCTACGTAATGTTTCCGTAACCGTCGGAGAAAATCAGCGTTGCGTTCGTGCGCTTTTCCATTTCCGTTGTGAAATGGACCTTATGTGTTTTGGATACGAATAACATACGTAACAACTGCGGTAATACTCTATATTTACTAACATTCAGGACATTTCTTCAGCATTATATAAATTAATAATAATACCTATGAAATTACTCGCGCAAGTACTGATTCAGTAAAACAAACGTAGTTATTCAATTCAATTCTTTATTGTGAAATAAACAAGCCCGGTCAATACATAGGAGATCTTAAGAGTATTATTTGTATAGGTACTTCCACTTCCACCAAGTTTTACCTTTGCAGGTGAATTCACATATTTAACTTTTATAATATTACATGCAAGATTTTGAACATTTTTTTATGTAAGTAATGATTTTTCTTATAATAGGGTTGTTGACTATTTTTTTATTTTTTTTTTACATGTTACATAAATTACCTACCTCTCAAAAAAAGAAACATTGGTTAAAGAATTAATTCGCTAGCATGAAAACTGCCCGAGATATCACAGTGTGAAATGCACACAAATGGACTCGATCAAAAACGCTCCATACTAATGGCTTCCACGTTATGACGTCACGCCTTGCAAGTTTGTATGCAACGCATAGGAAATTTGTTCAGCAGCTATATTAAATATTGTGTTTATCAAAATGGTTTCTTCGACAAATTTGCTATACATTTTACGGACTAATTAAAGGTATCATTTATTTTAATAAATTTTATACTTTTTAAATGGACTTGTCCACCCAACTTTGAAGGGTCATAAAACAAATAATATGCAATATATAAAACCAAGAGGTATACAAGCTACTCTAAAAGTTTAATATGTTTACGATTTTTATTAGTATTTCGTTATTTTATTCATTAGTCAACATCCCTATTCATTAATTCTTCCAAAGTATAAAAACAATTATTTATTATGTTTTCTGATTTTAGATCATCAGGTAATTTATTGAATATATCAACACACATCATGTTATGAAGGGCTTAATTTATATCTGTAAACCATGAATTTAGTATAGGTACCTACCTTCTTAACTCTAAACTCAAAACCATGCAGGTTGCATTCCAATTATCAAATTCACGAAAAAAGAAACTAATAATTATGATTGTCTTTTGTTTGTTATTAATTAGCGCTAGCGTTCGGAAAGCTACAAAATTTAGAAGAAGAAGATTAATTTAGCAATGATTTTAGCTTCAAAATTAGTTTTTGAAACATAATAATATAGCAACTTCTGGTATAGTTACCTACCTATTTCATTTCTCCTTTGTCTTATTGTTCAACAAGTCAGAGAGGTAATGTTTGATTTCAATTTTCTTAACCATTTTTCTGCTTGTTATTTTTTATCATAACTTCTCATAGAGTAGCATGAATTGCAATCTTGGCCAAGCTCTTAGAATTTGTAACACCCAATGATCCAATTTATCAATGTTATTTAGGACAATAACGGTTCTTACGCTGATTTAGCTAATTTTGATCCGTAAATCGAGATCTTACTCTAAATATTGCATTATTGGACCATCTAAAACAATTTAACTAATATTTGACTATGTTGCAGACTTTAAAAACACCAAACCTACAATTTATAGTAGAACTTTCAGTCAATCTTGTGACAATAACAATAAAACTAAAGAAAACGTAAAATAACAGATCGATTCGCTACATCCGTATTCTGTCCGATCTCGTGAAAATGTCGTGAAATGTGTCACGGTTGCCATTTCACCTGTCACAGTGTGTCGTGCTTTCTTTGCAAACGTTGTAAACGCCATGCGTGCTACGAAACTAAAGTAGCAATGCTATTGAAGTAACAACCTTATTACTGCCTTTTTACAGTGGAAAATCCTATAAATAAATAAACAAACCGTATAACCTCCACGTATATAGTTCACGATCATGACCGTATATAAGTGATTGTGATTAGCTTTCTCGATGCGCTCTTGACAGCTTTTATTATATAATTTTACTGTTGCAGATTTAATTTGGAGCTGCAGAGAAAGAATATACCTACATAGAAGTCTTTGCTACCAGGTAAAATCTTATTTACTAAATAATTTCATGCTTAGATGCGATAAAATGTGACTATTTGGACGCTTTTAGTCGATCATTCACAACCAAAAAGTCTACGGAATTTTTCTAAGGTGAAATACTTTACCTAAGTTTACAAATCTCATAAAATTAACTACTTATTATGAAAATATGAATTTTGAAGAAGAATAAAATATAGCGAAACTAAACTAAACAGGTAAACTAAATTAAACACAAGTATTTATTTATTACAACAGAATAAAAAAAATAGTTACAAAAAATAGTTTACAAAAGAATAAAAAATATCGCGAATTGAGTTCCATCCACTGCCAATCTGTCAATGAATACTGCTATTTTCGTTGCTGATTTACTTTTATCTACTTATGAGTAATAGGTATATTATACATACCAAAATATGAAGGACGACAATAAATACTTTCACAATTATGTATGTCACCAGTATAATTATTAGATTACAGGCAGGTAGGTAATTTCTTTTTTCAGTTGATTCGTATTTCTGATTTTTTATAAAGCTGAATTGTAAAAATAAATGTAAGAAATATTAACATTATCATTTTTGAACCCAGCCAATTCGAATAAATATAGTTTGCCGACGTAAGTAAGTAGCATACCACTTTCATTTCTTTATAAGAAAAATAAAAAGATGCATTAAGTAAACTCTTTTGAACTTGTTTGGAAACGAGTATTTACCCGAACGATGACTAATCGATAAAACTAGAAAGTTAAGTCACAAGCAGTTTGACTGCATATCTTTGTAGAACCTAAATACAATCTGTTATTTCTTACTTTGTCCTAATATGGTATAGTTTTCACCCATCTCTTTATCATTGAAATAATCATCAGTTGTAAAGTATTATAACCAACCGTTTTACACACTTAGATTAATATTGTCACCCTGACCGAAAGTGGAGTCGCAGTGAATTTTGTTTAATATTGTTATTATTGATACACAATTTTTAGTCTAGTATTTTTAGAAGGTATTATAATTTTCCCTGGTAGTTATTGCTAGAAGTAGATAGCAAAACTGCTTAGTGGCCGTGACACATTTGCTATCTGTCTTTACTTCTACGAATGACTACGATAGAATGTAGTTATACCTTCCAAAAAGGGCCCTAAAAATTCCACGTAAATTTTTATTAAAATCTTTTTCTTTAACGACTTATTAATTGAAAACATTTTACGTTACGTTACGTTAAACGATGTGGCATGGCGGTTTTCAGTGTTTGTAATAATTTTCCGGGATTGTATGCATTTTATCCACTATATTTGACTTTAGGGGTATTTTGTGACACGTTGTGTACTAATATTTCTACATAACAGTCGAAAAGTATACATTATATTACTATCTTATAATACTTTATTTAGAAAAATACTAACAAATCTTTCATGTTACTACTGTTTTCATTTCATTACCGTAGTAAAATAATATCATACGGAAGAGCTTATTAAAAACCTCACACTTATTATATTTCTTGTTTTTACTTCACTTAGAAATTTTCTAAACTAATTCATTATTATATTCAGTGTAATCAGTGATTTATAACAAGCAATGATTATAATAGGTAATAAATAAGTATACGTCTTATTTTACAGAATGGTGAAAGTATATTAAGACTGAAAAGTTATGGTAAATCATTTGACAATATTTTTTGACGAATTGTTCTGGTAGCAATATCAAATCTTACTGCCTTTTTATTTAGTGAATCTTGTTTATAAGCTTCTGCATGGAAATTAGCCGGCGAACATTTCAAAAATTGTATTTTTTCGCTAATGTTGTTGGTGGATTATACATACAGCTTATACATAACATTAATGGTATATTTATGGTAACAAATGACGATACGATACGATACGTGATCGCCGGAAAGACAATTTGTGCGTGCGGGCATCCCATGTTTATCGACGCAGCGAGTTTAATAAAGTGATTGATGGATTGAATTGGAAAATATCACACTTAATTTATGTATAAAACATGAGCTGATCGCTTCTAAGTAGAAAAGTCGTTATAGGTTTTTGTGCGATACTTATCTGTTTATTATGGTAATTCAACAAAACTTATATACTTACTTATTAACACTACAGTTACAATAACATCATAGGTACCACTAGCATGGACGAATGAAATATTTCGTCCATGCCACTAGTAAGCTCAAGTTTGTAAACATGTCCTCAATAATTAACCTTAACATAAAGAGAAAATAAGAATATTTTTATCAAAACTAGTTTCTTGAAAATGTTTGCAATAAAACGCGGCCATAAGCGATAAAAATAAACGCATGGCAACATTTACTCGAATGGCAAAATGTCTCCAGTTGCCATTACGTCTTGTCGCAAAAACCGGCTGACCCACAGCTTGACCACATGACCAAAAACGGTACAGTAAAACTCACATTGCTGTTTAACGGGTAATAATTTTGTATCGTAACATTTCCCGTGAGTAATTTTGAATAATTTTTATGAACACAATGTGTCATAAAATTGATATAATTTGCATGTCGAAAAAGATTATTAATTACGCAATAAAATTACCAATAAAATACACATTTTACTGCATTTTTTTTATTCAATTTAAGAAACCTTTCGAACGTTCTAGGTAAAAATCATTACAAACAAAAAATTTGATAAACATGTGCAATATTACATAAAAACAATATAAACTCGTTTTCAATAAACGCGAAAGTGAAAATCTCACTTACGTCCAGTATTGGTAGTTTGTAGAATGTAGATGTGTCTGTAGAATACTTAGAGCATTAAACTAATAGCAGACTATGAATCTTACATAAATCTTGAAACGAATAAGTATAACTTGAGATATACTTAACTTATTATTTAAAAACTTAAGAGTTTCACATAGTTTTTCACAATAAAATATGTTTAGCACAAGTCTAACAGAAAATAATATTGAAGGCATAAAAATAGACCGATAATTTTTTACTTTTTTTAGAAAATACTATGTACCTACTTAGATACTTATTTTTACTGGCAGATTTTAAACAAGTTTCAAACATACAAATTATATTTAACCGCATTATTCATGAAAACAAGCAAAGTTATAGGAAACCATAGATATAGTATAGGAAACCATAATTATAGTATATGAAACGACTGTCTTATAAAGTGTTTTGTTTCTATTACCTCTACTCTTTTGACAAATGATAAAAAGATTAAAGATTGACGGTGCAGTAGCTAAAATTGAATTATTAGGCGTTTATAAATAAGGCCGTTAACAATAATATTATTATTGGCCGTAACTGTTTAACACATTCTGACAACGCCACGTAAGGCAAGTTTCCTTGATTTATAATTAAATGAAAGGTAAGTATATTGTTTGTTAATGAAAAACAATGAGACCTTAACGTTAAAATACAACTATTTATTTCGTTCTTCACGCAATTAGTAACGGCCAACACATACATACACGGCTATCAGTCGAAATATTTTGCAACGTAGGCTGCGCTTGCGCTGAAGGTTGTTAAACGTGTGGTTAGAATTAGCGATAGTTAGCGACCTCAATGATGGAAGTCATCCATCAAAAATAACTTAGTTTCTTTACTGTTACGAGAACGAAAAGTGACATTAGACATACTTAGGTATAACGATATTATAGCAAAGTTACTAAATTAGTCGTAGTCGAAATGTTTGCTACATTAAATTTATGTAAATAAGATTTCCCAAAAAAATACGGTAAATAGGTAGGTACTTACTTACTCTATTATATATTTCAGTTTTATTTTAATTTGCACGCCAATAATAAACATGAAAATAGGAATGACGCCTACCCATATTTGATTGACTATAATTGAGCAAATTTCGAAAAATTTAACTGACCAAAAATTAAATATACTCGTAATTATCGAACCTCACAAAACACGAGAATTGGAGAGAAAGATCAAACGGACAGCCGGACAGACATACGAAACGTTTTTGCCCAGAGACGCTCCGCGCTCGCTCGGTCAATTACATACCCACCCACAGATGACAAAGCTCAGAGGTTTTTTTGGAACAACTTTCTCCATTAATATCTTTCCTAATTATTCTTTAAATTAAACTTTTTTCTGCTGCATTCGTTCAATGCTCACTTCAAAATCGAAGCTTTGTGTTTTGGAATTCAAAATATAGACCCTGAATCATAAAAAGGGGACTTCTGCATCAGCCAAACCGGTTATTGAAACTCTGAGCATACGAGTATATTTGCTAATCACTCAAGCACGGAGGTCGTCAATACAAAATTATAATGTTTGTAAAATAATGTGAAAATACTCTTGTAATATCGCAACAATGTCTTCATAAACAATAGTATGTAGGTTCTAAGTGGGTGTTTCGAGGTCAAATAGTAAGACAATTTCAAGGAATTACGTTGAAAATGTCGTTGCAATATTGACTCTTGCAATTTTCTTTATACTGATGAAAAATGATGTGATTTTAATTTGTCATTTCCTACCTACTTATCCTAATGGTATGGGAATTCGTAATGTTATACCATTTGCTGTTATTGGTGTCAATGTCAATAGACATACATACTTAGTTACTTACAAGCAGCGTCATTATACGACGCTGTACTTAAGAGGTCTTTATTTCTAAGCGTTACCTAAGTACCTATAAGTCGTTTGTAAATAAATTATATTTATGTGTGACACCCAAGTTGTTTTAACTGTTTAATTTACACTTTATTTCCAATTACTTCATAAAAGTTATTTTAAATAGGTACCTTTTTTTAGCTTTTTTACTGATTTATGTTGTTTAGCTGTAAATTTTCATAACGCGGCGTGTAAGTAATATTTTGGTAAAGAGAAATGATTGTGTAGTTAAAAAAGTAGTCATCATTATTTTACTTCTATTTAACTGAACATAAGCCAGTTTTGTTTTCACCCGCGGTTTTTTTCAGTTCGGTTCGATTGTAATACTTTGTAACCTTATTTTCCATATTTAGTGCAAAATAGTGCTACTGTTTCGTTCATTTGTTGTAGAAAACTTATAAAAAAAATGGTAAGTTGGAAAACTAAAGAAGTGCGTGTGTGGTTTGAGGGCCACTTCGTCGAAAATCAATAAAAGCCTACTGATGATTTAGTGAGCACTATAAAAGAAATGTGCAATTTGGAATAGATTTTGTGGAAGTCATCTTCACCGAGTTAGAGCTGAAGAGTCGGGCCCTCAGTTTTCACACTTTTATTGACTTTCGACGTAGTGTCCAACGATATATCAAAAAACTTTGTTTTGATATATCGTTGGTAGTGGCCCTCAAACCATACGCACGCGAGGTGTTTTGTCATATCTTAGTTTTCCGGAAATTAACTCACTAAACGACATACTACCTATATAAATCAGCGACTCCTATTAAACTGGCTTATCCGCGAAGCGCTCATGGCGGAACTTGACAGACTGATCGTACTCGATCATGTTTGTTAAGCAACACTCGGTCCGGCCAGGTGTCGGATGGGTAACCATTAAGTGGCATTACAACTGAGCGCTTCCGTGCTTCGGAGGGCACGTTAAAACGTTGGTCCCGGCTGTTGTCATCTGATAACAGTCGTTAAGCCAAGTTAGAGGCCTTACAGGAGGCTTGATAAACTCTAACACCAGAGGTGGCCACTAAGTATTCCTCATTCAATAAGAAGAAGAATCAAATCCGTGCGAATAAGCATCCCGCTAAGAAATCACGATACGATGCTCCAACCCCAAACCCAAATCAATCACCCAGATCGAAGCCAATACCTAAACTCGTGGATAATGTTATTTTTTCTACATACCCTTTCGGAACCCAACCCTCAAAGATACCGCCTTGAGCAAACCCATCCGACCTCGAATGTGTAAAATATTGCTGAATTATGTAATAAATAATACTAACAACGTAGTGCGAACATTGTGTTCCGTGTGCATCGGCAATGGCGTGTTTATCAGCCACTGGCGTTATCGGCAGCATTTCTAAACGGTTCCGATGGAAGCAGCCGCAGTGTAACGGTTCACACAGCCTTACACTAGTTACGTTACGTCAGCCGGCTGCGGTAGGGTTGTTCAAGTTATGACAATCTTGAGCCCTTTTTAATAAACGTGAATTGTCACCTCTCATGACAATTTTATATCCATTGCGTCAACCATTTGAAAATAGAACAAACTACTCATAGCTACACCGCACTGTAATTCAAATTGTCATGACAATTGTCACGTTATTAAATAGGGCCCTGCCCTTGCCTACCTTTCATGATCAAATTCTTGGTAAGACATAAATTGTCGAACAATTTTACAGAAATCGGTTATCAGAAGCGGATAGCTAAACAAAAAATAACAACTTCTGTAATTTCAGTTAAATAATACTTGTGCTGATTTTTTTTTTGCAAAATGAGTCAGCTCAAGCAACGATATAGGTAATGTTGTAGAGTCAGCAGAGTCCTAACAAATTATTAAAAAGTGTAATTAATCTTAGAATATAGATTTCATTACTTTTAGAGAATTCCAAATCATGAAATTTAAAAAAATACATTTGATTAAAGTCAAGTTTTCTTCAACCCTATATCGACATTGTTGGGATACGTTCGCATTCTATATTATGTCTCAATCGCAGCACCGATACGGTGAGAAATTGGTAATTAAAGTGGAAATAAGTATTCTTAGAAGCAATCGCAAACTCTTTAATTCCTATCCGTGTAGGCAATATAATAACTAAGTATAATACTTAAATCAATGTTTGAAAATAAAACTACTTAAGAAGTTTTCTTGGATTTTGATGAAGAGAAAGTGTGCTTCCATTTATTTTTGTTTGTGTGTTAGGTAAATTTTTTAAACTTAAGTTTTAGGCAGGCACAAACTATGAGACGATAGCAAGATGAAGGCAAAACTACCTACCCCGTTCTGTTTACTAAAAATTTAACCTAAAACGAACTTTATTCTAAGAAAACGAACTAAAAAGTATAAAACAAACTTAATAAAAAAATAATTTCTTCCTTAAAGATTTATAACGCTACCTACTTATACAGAAGTTTTAAACCTAAAATCTTGGGGGCGCATTTTGTAAGATTTATCATCCATGCGCCCTATGTGTTTTTAGCACTCTCCGTCGTGGCCTGAAAACTGATTTACTTATTCAGCGACGCGCTCGCCCGCCCGCGATGATTGAAGTTTTCACCCCAACTGTAATGGGTTTGCGCAATCTTACCTATCTATTAGTTAATGAACTGCATCCTTAACACGTAACCCGCTCCATTGGTTACTTTCGCGCTAGCCAACTAATACCTTTTACGCAAAAAGTAAAAGAGTAGCCCTCCTAAATATGAGCAATAGACAAAATCACAAGTCAAATCTCATGTAAATTACAAACATTGATGTGTTTGAAACCGACAAGCGCCACGTGACTTTATACTATACTAGCGGCCGTCCGCGACTTTGTCTGCGTGGGCAGTTGTTTTTGTGTCCCTCAGGAACAGTACTTTTTTTGGGTGATGGGTTAGCTTATTGTCCTTTTCTGTACCATTAATAATTGTCAATAACTATTCCTTGTGTGAGTTTTTGTAATAGAAATACATGTACTTGTTTACACTTAAGTCACAAAGTAAATAGTTACTAAGTATTTACTAAGTAGGTACTTATTGTAAGTAAAAACATTTTAGGTATATCGCTCTTGAAATAAGTACATAGCATAAATTAAAGAAGAGACGCAAACACCCAACCGCAAGGCGGAAAACAAAATGAATACCAAAGTTATTACTCATACCGAACCTGCAATTAGTCAGTGGGCTATACTTAAGTTGAAATCTTGCTTAGTCAGAACGCGTAGGCTACAGACAGACTGATAGGCCTTCGAAGGCTGCAAAAGGAAATTCAGGTCCATTGTTACTTACTTGTCTCGGTATATAACAATAATCCATTCGGTAAAAAATTATACTTACTTAATTGATTCTAATCACACTATTACAATTTAATTTATGAAGTTAAATAGTTTACAATTTTTAACTTCATATAAATCGACTGTGAAAGCTTTGAACCCTCAGTGATTGAAACAATTTACCATACTACCACTTGTTTAAATTAATACCTCTGAAAATATGCAAAAGAAAACAGAAATAAGCTTTCTGTCTTCCATAAAATGCTCGCTCGCTTGCTTTAATGGAAATACAAAGAAGTTTGCTATTCTAAAAGTTCGTTCTACGAGAAGTCCGGTTTCCAAAGGCCACAACTTCAACACACGAGAGGTTTGCTTATTCTTGGCAATTTGCAAGTCTGCGTTCAAGAACTATACTGCCCTTCCCTGAACATCGTATGCTAAACCTCGGTTATTTGCAAGCCAGCGGCCGGGTCGGCGACCCTGAGGCGCCGGCCGCATACCGCGCCTGCGCCCGCGCCGGTAAAAATAGCAACACCACAGCTTAATGCCTCCGCAGCTCCGCACGCATTCTCGATTCGCTACAGGGTTGCAACAATGTAAGGACTGTTTATGACCACACAATACACACATAATGTGAGTACAACCGCTCTTTCTGTAGCCTAGAGCGGTGTTGAAATTGTCAACAGTCAAAGATTTTTTACACTATTGACTAAAATACAAAGGCTTTTTCGAAGAAGTAGCTAAACTGCATGAAAATGTCAACATGTTAGCATTTGCATTTGGATCTTCCTAGATCCAAATGCAAATAATAATAATAGGCTCCTGCCTATTGCAGTTTCTTTTCATTTTCTACAGTGATAAGTTCTTCATTGAAAAGCTGTAAAAATTATATTTATGATCAGTCGTAAATCCATATTTATGACAATAATTTCATGTTGTTGCATAAATTCTGCCAACAATTTCACCGATGCCACAGTCTGTAGGTGCAATGGTTTATAATACTGTGCCGAAGCCTAGCTTCCGCATACTTTATTCATATATAGTTACACCCTGTCGATGCATTTGCGATTGCGTGCATCATCGGCCTGAGGATAGACAATACAAGTACTTTTATAGCTGCAATGACGCAGATTGATGTTGAAGGCATGAAGCCACAGAATTACGTTACGACCACCGTTTTATGCTAAAGAGCCTGCAATGCCTTTCGTGACTTATGGCGAGACTGTCCGAGCGGCTTTTGTTTCGATCTAGAAATATATTATAATGTTTTATGGTTTGGGCGAATAAAGAGCAAAGTTTTTTATTTTCATTTCAGAAAAGTGGTGAGACAGAGTCAAGAACAGTCAGAGTCAAATTTTAAATTGAGTTTATTTGGATATACCGTAGATTGTAGGTAGGTAGGTACTCTATGAAAATGGCATGAAATATTTTAGTGTTTTATGGAAGTATTTCGATGGAAAAAGTAAAAAACGAATATTTCACCCGGGCTTTTTAACAAAAATTTCATAAACTGTAGTAAGTATTTTAAAAGTCATAAGTAGTTTTGGGATTTCTTAAAATTCCTTCACATCTCTTTTTTACAAGCAATGTAAAACAGATTCCAATGGCATATATCACTAAATAATGTGTAAGTTACGACCTACTAAACGGTCGCTAACTAGAAACACTGTCAAAGTGCTAAATGAAGTATGGTATTTGGAGGACAGCTGTGTTGCATAAGGTGGGTGCGCCTGCGCAGCATAGCTTGTTACCACACGCATTGTTGAATTACAATAAATAAATAATGCCCAAATTTTCAACCATGTCCGAATTCCTGTGACAAAGTTTGACAAGGTAAGTTATGTTTTTAAAAGTTAAAACAACGAATAAACATAGGTACTAAGAAAATATAAGAAAAGTATTTTGAGATCTTTGAAGTTTTTAGTACAAAACGATATCCCATCCCACTCAATAAATAAAAACGTTTAAATTCACTAGCTTTCGTCAATAGTGACGCCACAACAGAAAAAGTCTGAAGAGAAAACCTTGAAAAGGTTTTTATTAGGGTTTTCTCGTTATGGTCTGACTCAGATGGTGTAGATCAAGTGAAAGTGAAATAAGCTTTATTCAAATAAACTTAATTATTAAGTACTTTTGAATCGTCTATATTTTTCTACCACCCGTTCCAAGGCCGGCCAAACCCAGGCACGCTGGCCAAATATTGGCCCGCCAACGCATTTGAATTTGCCCGCCAGCAGTCGGCCGGTTGGCCAGCGTGCTGTGGCACCGCTTCCACCTGATGGAAACCTAAAAATTGTGGCCCGGCGCCGCCACAGTCTAAAAAAATTTGCTCACCTAGGAATTCTATTGGCCAGCCTTGGTGTAGATTTTATGTTACGACAGCTGTTGTTAAGCACAAACTTTTTTAAAATACTTAAATGTCCTTTGATTTACAAGAAGAACAGTGTAACCTGTCAACTTTTAACTGAAGTTTAAATAAAATCTATCTTGTTGTGTTGGTGGTGGAATTTGGAGTAAATAAACCCCCAGTGCCTATAAGTATTTAGGTCCTTTAATGGTCATTTTATGCATGATTAAGAAATTATGATCAATACCTAACCCATAACAAAGGTTTGCAATTCTTGATACGGCAACCATAGTCAGAACACAAATCACATCGTCACGATTTCTTCGTCAACAGAGGTGCTGGTGACACGACTACATTAGATTAACAAATGACGCAGACTACACTTGTGGTGGGAAATTTCACGCACTACTTCTACTAAGTACATACTTACTTACCTGTTGGTATTATGTTTATAAAATATCTACCGAAAGTGCTTTTAATACTTAGATTTTTCAACCTGATCTAGGTACTTAGGTACTTACCAATAAATGTAAAATTACAGATATTACTTATAGGGTGTTTGGTAATAGCCTTATAAAGCCGAATATGGTAGACAGGGACCATCAAACTGAACAACTTTTACTATCGGACCAACACTGAAATCGCGAAAAAAAATCAGCTTTTTCATACATTTTGATATTTTCGTTACTTATTAATTTTTGTATGAAACAGCGGATTTTTTTTTCGCGATTTCAGAGTTGGTGCCATAGTAAAAATTGTTCAGTTTGATGGTCCCTATCTACCATATTCGGCTTTATAGGGCTATTACCAAACACCCTGTATAAGCTTACAACACACAAGATGCACCCAAAAATAACGCGTTCACAACAAGTTCACAAGGTTTTCTAGACTCTCTAAGTAGGCATTCGGCATACCTAATCATCTAATTATCGTTATCCTACATAATTAATACAATAGCTACACGCTTTTCCAATTTCCATTATCTCCTAACATGCCATGCAATCGTTATTCAACGGCGGCCTGTAAAAAGTTCATTAATATTTCAACATGCAATGTCTTAGTAACCGGTAGGGCCGGTGAGGGAGTACCTTTAAACTAGTCGTCATATTGAGGTGACGGTCTTCTAGTAATGACGAGTCTAAAGACAATGAAATAGAGGACGAGTGCGTGCTTATTATTACACTCATACAACCGGTCTAATGCTTGCTAATACGAGATTATAGTGTACTTATTTCTTGCAAGGATAGTGCAGCATGAATAGCCATTATCCTAAAATGGATAAACGGACGGAGCTTGAACGAAACTTTTCGATTACAATATCGATAAAAACCGGCCAAGTGCGTGTCGGGCCACGCGCCGTAGGGTTCCGTAGTTACCTGATACCATACCATATTTAATACCACTATCATTTTCGTCTGTAAAAATTACTTTGTTTTTCACAGTGTTGGTATGAATGACAAAGTTATATTTGCGGTTTTGGAAAATATATCTCGAAAACTAATTACTATATCTCGTTCAAACCAATTTTCGTTGAAAGTTTTTATTAAGATCTATAGCATATATTTTTTTTAGATTTTTCACTCTTATATTTCAAAAGTTAGAGGGGGGGGGGGGGACACTTAGGAACCTCAATGTCATTTTTAAAGACCTATCTATAGACACCCCGCACGTACTGGTCATTGGTATTGTCAGTTCCATGTATGGGGAGCCCTTCCTTAATCTTTTTATTTTTTTTATTTTAGTGTTAAAATTGTTAAGCGGTTAACAGAATACATCAACTTACTTAGTTTCAACTGTGTAATCCTAATACTTTCGGAATAAAATGGCTGTGACATACGGATGGACAGACAGACAGACATGACGAATCTACAAGGGTTCCGTTTTTTGCCATTTTGGCTACGGAACCCTAAAAAGGTTTTACACCCAACCTAGTTATTAGTAACTAGGAAGTTTTTTGCATTATTAATTTACATTTGGTGAATAAGAACATTACATAGAGATTGTTAGATACAGCAATTTTTTTAAATTGAATTCAATTGCACCTTTCACATATCGTAAGTTTCAGGATGGAAACATTGGAAAACCCCAATCCAATAAAAATAAAGATGAGTGGACTAGCAGAAGCTTATTATTACTGTCAGCCACTACGGTCTTAGGTTGCTCCATACATAATCATAAATATTGATTGTCGGCTCAAGTCAGCTGCTGCCCATTAGTGTCAATAAACTTAAAGATTTGTGTAGTAGTGTAAAAATTATTATAATAAAAACACGATACCTACTGTTACAAAAATTAAAAAACCCGCCTGCATAAAAAGACAAGTCGACTGAAAAGATGGAAACAAGATTAAATAAATATTAAAGGCAACATGTCATAATAACATGCAGTCGGAGGCATGCATAAAGAAAGTGACATTATGAATGATTGAATTATATGCCTCCGACTGCATGTTATTATGACATGTTGCCTTCAATATTTATTTAATCTTGTTTCCATCTTTTCAGTCGACTTGTCTTTTTATGCAGGCGGGTTTTTTAATTTTTTTAATTTATTTTTTTATTTATCTCTTTTTAGTTATTATATTTTACGGTCATGATATACCTTTTTGAAATCCTTATAATAAGCCCTTTAATTTGACACCCATATTGCAGTATTCTAAAAAAAAATTTTTTTTTTCACTACGTATAATAGCACCGTACAGCCGCCATGTTGGTTTTTTTATAACGCCACCTTCTTAAGAACACTTGGGCTGAAAAGACCAATCTAACGATATCTTAATCATAGAAATCCGTTCAGCCGTTTGAGAGATATGAGGTAATAAAGAATATTACATACAAACATACATACAAGATACGCGCGAAATACATAACCCGCAGTCGGGTAAAAACATAATAACTGTTATAAGGAGGGTATAAGTTAGGATTACTTAGCTGTTATTTAGAAACCGCTAACATTAAACCACACCACAGAACACCTACCTACCACTATTATATTTTCTGTGATAATCTTTGAGGGGAAAACGGTCCCCGGGGACAGCGTAAAGGGGCTAAACAAACCAGTCATGTATTTTGATCTTTTCTCTAGGAAATAGTTTTCAAAAGATATATTCCTAAGCACAAACCGAGTCTTCAAGAAAATCGGGGTTAAAAAATTATCATAAGTATAAACAATTTTATTTAAATCGTAGGATATTACTGCTTAGCATAATAATGTAATTAATATAATGTTTATATACTCTTATGTATTATATTTCAATACTTTTGCTTAGTATATTTGTGGCAGTTATTCTAGGTAACCTCATGCATTTAAAAGTTCGTATACTTACTTTAAGTAAAGGTGTGCAAACTATTTTGGAGGTACTTAATCTTATAGGTATCTTGCCTGTATCTTACAATACTTCATTTCGGCGTATAGTTATTAATTATTTGTTGATGTTTTTAAAAATACCTAGTTATATCGGGAACTAGGTACATCTCCTCTACTTAGAACACGTATCAAACATAAGAATTTCGTTTATTTCGATAAACTAGTCTAGATCGCGTGTGAATTAACACATTGTGTGGGAATAAATAAAATGTCATTTTACAGAACAATGAGTTTCTCACGGAAATTCTTAAGCAAACGGTGAGGGTCTAGTTCAAGTGGCAAGTTCAAATAAATAAGCTTATCCTATAGTTCACTGTACAGCGTAAGTGAATAAACTAAAAACAAAATGACCAATGTCTAGCTTAGTTTTTTGTCTTAATAGCCTGTCGTTCTAACAATCATGGTTCATGCATTACACGTAGGAACCTGTCGCCACAAAATGCATGAGTGTCGTTTTAAAAATATACTTCTTTCAGAACAATATGTTTAGTATAGCTGATCTAGCAAGCTGATCCTATCTATATCTACGTGATTTTTTTAATTATCATAATATACATTTATGTTGTTTTATAAGTTTACGACACCAACAATCGAATGCGCGCGTGGTGTAGTGCATTCGGTTTAGATTGCGGCAGATAAGCCACTTTCCCTAGGGTAGGAAAAACTTGCCGTTTGTGTAACGAACGACACAGTTATTGTTTACAGTAATAATATTCGTAGCCATAGTAATCGTAGCAGAATATCGTAGCCCACTGTAGTATCCCTACCTTATAAGGTCTGTGGACTGATGTCTGATGAATCTGATGATAAAACATAAACGTCATTGCCCTTGATCTATGCAATTTTGTATTCCCTTGGCCATCAAATTCAATGTAATCTGCATAATATATGAACATACAATAAGTAACATTCCACATACGTGCGCTTGAATGAAAGTGTCAATTTGAAAAAGTTTCGCTTATGCAAAGACGCCTGGGGGAGTAATTACCATTAATTAATATTAATTTCGCATGCCTATTATATCCTACTATAGTTTTACTTTCTGTTAACTTATTATGGTATTATAAATTCACATGAAAATATATTCTACAAACTTACCTAAGTTTTTTTTTAAATGTTCCAAAATGAGGCCATCTTTGATGGTGTACAGATTCAACGCGCAGTGCCACCGGCTGGTCTGTTATGTTAATAACTAATTTTTGTTAGCAGATATACTATTGTAGGTACTCTTGTACATGTACTTATATAAAAATCTGTAGGTAGGTACCCATTTCGGATGGACTGGACAGATGATGTTCGTTTACGGAAAATCCAAACAGCTTCGTTTTAGGAAGTCAGAAATTCCATAACTTTCTACACTAATCTGGAAAAGAGAGAAGTGAAATTAATGGTCACCAATTATCGAGCGAGCTACAGCACAGCACAGCTCGTTATACAAATCTAATTGGATTAAACAAATGCTCAGTGACAGTGGTTTTGCGTAACGGCAACGAGATGGCCGGTCCGATTCGTCGCGGTGTCCAGTCGGGTTTGTGTCCGGTGCGTGATGCAATTCTGCGGCCTCACAATTCGACATCCGAGGCGGCAGACAAATAGGACAATGTCGATACGGGTGTTGATGCTATCTAGTTATTATGAAGGTCGTCAAAAATCTAGAACTGCTGAATTTATAGTAGATGTTCTAAAATTTACTTTTCTTTGTTGCAGGTGTCCACTAAACCAGCAGCAATGACTCGAATGAAGACGAAATATCTTGGCTTAATCGTGCTGGGATGACGAAAATAGGTATAACAACAAATCAAACCTAATACCTAAATATGTTAGTAAAAAAACGTAAAACACTTGATGAAAAGCTACCTACCTACCGGCATTCCTGTACTTTCACTTTCCGTGTGTATTTGATAGTGATTACGAATAACGTTAGCAGCATGATGACAGACCATAAACATGGTCATAAACAAAGGATAATCACTTTTTGTTTTGTTATTGCATACGAAGCTCATAATTTTAGCAAAGTCCCTATAGTTTAAGCGGCTTTTAATTAAGTTTTGAACTAAACAACTGAATGAAATTTATGCGTTATCCGTATAGATGCATGACGTGACCGCGTTGGCATCAGGATGTCGCAGTCGGCGCTGGGCCTCGGCGGGGAGCGGCGGTACTCCGTGCCCACCAATCCGCTGATGCACGACCCTCGTGGCATGCACTCGGAAGACCTGCACGCGTGGTCTATTTACAGGTACATTGCACTTGAAGGTAGAGTCTGGTCAACGAAATATGAGACTAAAAAGGCGGCGCCACTTTCCCTGTTCAATTAACGTTTAGAGGTTAAGTTATTGGAATCTGAACCTTAAAATAAGGCGCAAAATTAGTTCCATTTCCAACCGAGTCTCATCTTTCGTTGACCAAACTCTATTGGTTGATACTTTGGTAGCACAGACTGCATGTGGTGGTAGATGGTGCAAGACAGCAAAACTCGCACGCATAGAATCTGATCACAAATGTCTGACAGAGTTTTGCTCTATGGTAAAACGACCTTGTTGAAACTGTCTGTATTCCTGGTTTGATGGTCAACAAGGTGATGGGGATGTCCCACTACATTTTTCCGCAGGATGCAGAGGCGTCATGTACTCTGGTGTCCTCCAAGCTCACTGAACCGAAACGTATGATCTAGTGTTTAGGTACAAGTATACCAAAGTCAAATCTGTAGGACAATAAAATCAAAAACTCATTTGATGCGTCATCAAAATGCGGCGCTTAGCACTCAGTATCCTCCTACCGTGAGCCGGAACCTAGCACCTTGGGTAGATCTGATTAGTTCATTTAGCCACAGTTCATAATACTACCTACTTTCTTCACCGAAAACATTCAAAAACAGTGACTATTAAAACTATGAATTAAAATAAAATCTTTTTGTTGCAGACAAAATCTGAACTCCGACTTCACGGACAGCGCTCTGGGCAGTACCGACAAGAGTCCTCTTCCATACGGCAACTTCCAACTCCGAGATACCACCGTTCAGTCCATATTATCACATCCACGATATGGACCCAAGTGAGTATAACCTATTAAGCATCCTTAAAGATTTTAGACTTTCTTTAGCAATAAATATGATATTGAATTGCAAATTAGAAATCATAACCGTTTAAAATGAAAGTTTACAAAATTGGTTTGATTTCTAGATCGGCGCTTGGTTCGAACATGTACACGTATCTGAAGTTTGGCCTGCCTCGAGTGTTTCCGCCGAACCACAACGGGTCTCAACGCTCCGGTACTCCTAAGCCGAAGACTTCAATCGGGAGTGGCATGAAACCAGCTCCCAGGTAACTATTGAACATTTGAAAAGTCTAATATTTGTCTTGGAGCCGTTGATCATATTTCTTGTTTATAGAATTAATAAGATGTAAATTTTCTGATAGGATCCATCGGCAAAGTCGAGGCGTGAGAGAAACTTCATCAGGCTACGATAGTTCAGATAACGAGACGACAGCAAACTATAAACACAGTCGAAAATATCGCTCTGATCCAGATTTTAGGATGCAGCATCTGCACACGTCGTATCAGGTAGGTTTTTACTTTTATATTTTTAATTTTGGGGGCACTTGTTTAAGTGCGGTGACCGCAATCAGCCATAAGACGGCAAGAGTCGCCCGCCACCACAGACATGTCTAATGCCCGCCACGCCAACAACGATGATTCGTACCCGCTTTTCCGTTACGTCCTACCTACTTTATGATTTTTTCATGACATTGTTGAGCCTGATTTTATCAGACAAAAGGAAAATCCTTCAGTCTGATAAAATCAGGGTCCAGCTGGTCAAGTCTGCTAATGTTTTCGTCAAAACCGTAGTTCAATGGTGTTTGAATGGTAATGCTTTTTGACACAGTTCTTGTTTCTTTAACCCAAAATCGCGACAGAATGTGTTTCCGTTATGAGTTTAATAAACACAAATGTGTATCGGTTTTGGGTTTAAGAAACAAGAACTGTGTCAGCAAAAGCATTACCATTCAAACACCATTGAACTACGGTTTTGACGAAAACATTAGCAGACTTGAGCCACAGAACCCTTTCGATTTTGATCTACGATATCTCGTATTCTCATGATGCTATGATAGTTTTGTTAGCATATCGAATTGTGTTTCCCTATCAAAGAATCTATTTATCGTATATTTTTTTTAAAATTTTCATTCTGTAAATACTAAAAACCCAAACGCACGAAGAAGTTTTTAAGAAGTTTCCGGTCCCTGGATAAAATGCCATGATTTACATTTTCCTTGTCCTTCTACTCTTGCAGCCCAGCACAGCTGTTCCAGTGGTCGCGATGCAGCAAGCTGGCATCAGGGGCGAGGGCCAGTGGACTAACGCGCGGAACAAGTCGGTCAGCGAGGCCAACTTGCTGGGGATCGACGCCAGGCCGCCTCGCAGCCACTACAACAGGCGGAGCAGCGTGGCTGACTACGTGCCTGATAACGACCACCATAGGTAAACTCAATTATCAAAATAGTAGGTACTTAATTTGATGTTGACATATACAAGAGTCACAACCATAAAAAGCTAACCGCCTCTGTGGTCTAGTGGTTCGCCCACCCGTGTAAGACGCAGGGGGTTTCGGGTTCGATTCCCGGGGCACAATTTGTACTCGGTTTGGTTGGTGGTAGGGCTTATTTCAAGTCCGCCTGGCTAGCTACCACCATCTTACCGAAGTCTGACGCCACCATAACAACCATTTAAAAAATGTTGTGTTATTTGTTTGTCTGCAAAGTTTGTTCATCTTCCGTTTTCTTTCAGCTACCTGATGTCACCATCTCACCTTGGCGGGCGCATGTCTAAAGCTGGAAGCCACATGTCGCTGTCACATTCGCGAAAACACTCCACGCTGCGGCCAGCAGATCACCTCGACGGCTATGCGCACTCTGCGTATATCTATCCTAATTATTATGTAAGTTTAGAGAGATATGCATCTTGTCTGTAGTTTAGACCTCTTGCATTGCTGGGTATTAAGATGAAAATGTTTAAGTAACTAGGGGAAATATCCTATCAACTTCTGTTCGATGGTTACGTTTCTTATTGTGTCATTTCAGGTAAACAGTTTAGAAATTACATCACCAGATAACAAATCAACGTTGTTGGTATCAGGGTTAAGCTTCGAAGTAAAGTCAGGGGAAATCTTGGCAGTGCTGGCCACTTCACATCATGAAGCCACTGGTCTCCTAGATGTCTTAGCTGGCGCTCGGAAGGTAATCACACATCATCATCATCCCCCTATCCTTATCCCAATTTATTTGGGGTCGGTGCAGTGCGTCCTTCTCTTCCATTCCTTCCTGTCACTCGTCATCTCCTCATCCACTACCTTCACAATTATATCATTCCGCACACAATCCATCCACAAAATATCTATCTTTTCTGCGGTCTTCCTCTTACTTTCCAGCCCTCAACATCTATTACTCTTCTAGTAACATGCCTTTCATCTCTTCTCATAACATGCCCAAACCAAGCCAGACGATTCCCCACACAATGAACTCTAATAAAAAACCAATCTATGAAGTTTCAATTTTTCCGTAACAGTCTGAAAACTCATTTCCTTCTCAGAAATTATCCGGTGACATTGTAATCAACGGTCAGCCAGTGGCGTCATCGACTTTGCGGAAGGTGACCGCATATGTCCGGAATGACACGAACCTCTGTCCTTCCATGACGGTGGAACATACGCTGCGATTTCACGCTGCGTTACGAAGGCCCAGAAACAACCACAACCAAGTCAAAATGGATGACAGGGATAGGGTATGTTTCTAAATGATGACCATATAAAAAATCTAATTAGAGATTATAGAGAGAGCACCGATTTGGCGGATGGTGGCGATTTGGATGATGATGGCGGTGGTCAATGTTTGAATGATCAACTTATGAATTATATCCCATGCTCCTTCGTATGTTTCGGCTCGTTAGGCCATCGCATCGGTTCCAGCAACAACTGCTGACGTTCGTTCTATCGTTCTTCTCATGTCTTTTATTTTCACGATGATAGACTTGTATAAGAATTGGGTACTCTACACACACAATGATTATAATATAACCAACTGATTTTTCAGATAAATCTACTAATAGAAGAGTTGGGTCTAGAACAAGTGAGAGATACGAACGTCAGCCGCCTTACGAAATCTGAACTGCGAAGACTAAACGTTGCGTGCCAGCTTCTGCAAGACATGGCGATTCTGATCCTGGACCAACCCACCAAGGAGATGGACATCTTCGATACGTTCTTCTTGGTGGAGTATTTGAGGAACTGGGCGAGCACCGGGCGGGTGGTCATAATGTCTCTACACCCACCCACTTACGAAATATTCGCGATGTTAACGAAGGTAAACAAATCATATTGTTTACCTTACTTACTTTACTTACCTATATTCGATTGTCTTTCTGTGCATGTCTTTTTGTTTGATGTTTTTTCTTTCACAAGCAAAGCGATGATCAGGATATTTCTTTTTTTTATTAACCGACTTCATCAAAAGGAGGAGGTTCTCAATTCAATTGTATTTTTTTTTTCATCATCATCTTGTGCCATCTTCATACTGAAGTTTGGTGGTCAGTAGACAATAGTTTTAGCGATCCCATGTAGCATCTTTTAACTGACGATAGCCAAGTCCAGTCCACTGTTTGATGTCGACCAGCCATTTGCGTCTCGGACGTCCCAGACCTCTCTTTTTTATTGTAATGTGTTTACTTATTCTTTTTTATTTGTATAACACAGGTGGTGCTAATATCGGCTGCAAGAACAATGTTCAGCGGCTACAGAAGAGACATGTTGCCATATTTCACTTCCATCGACTACCCAAGCCCTGCCTTTAAAAACCCTTCTGATTATTATCGTAAGTTTGCGACTCGATTTGGCTAGATAAGAGAACAAGAAAAAAATCAACTTTTTGGAGTAGAAATAACAAATTTGGTGCATGTATCGCAATCAAACTATTAAACTTATTTAAGTTTATATAAGTTTTTTTATAGTTAGTACCTAAAATGCGTTTAGTAAGAAGACTAGGCTGTTTGTTTAGTCAGAACAGTTGTGTCTCATGTCGTCTTCAGATAAATGTATTCTTTTCTGCAAAATAACATGAATGCAAGACAAAGATAGATAGAACCAATTACCTAGCGGAGAACCCTAAGGACGGCACACCTTAAGGTTCATTTCTAAATTCTGGTCTGATAGTCTTGCATTTATCCAAAAGCCATAAAATTGAGGTAACAAAAGCATCCTTTGTATAAAAACAATGAAGGCAGGTAAAAGACAAACTTTTAGTTCCATCATTGCAAGGGAATTTGTTTTCTAAACGTGAATTTCATAACTTTGTTGACTGTACATGATTTTATATACTCATCAACTTTGTCTAGGGAAACAGGGTTGCGTTCAGAACGTTAGAGAGCCGGTTGTTTGGTTGTTTTTTAACTCGCTCTAAGGTTTGGAACGACCAAGAACTTTGAATGTCAATGTCAATACACAGTCTTCGTTTTCTATTTGAAATACGAATAATTTAAACTTTTCTTTATTCTAAATCAAATAAAATCCGTTTTTTGAGGATCTACCATGATTATTTTGAGAATTAGACTCAAAAACATTAAAATACAAAATAATGTTTTTTCTATAGACAAACGTCAGAGCGTTTTACAACCATCCATTTTGATGGTTAAAAAGTTGCAACGCTCTGACGTTTGGAACGGGACGGTTGTGTCAACCGAACGTCACACTCTAATGTTTGGAACGCCGTTAGAGCGTTTGGTTGTGGTTAGGTTGCACTCGGAGCGTAGGTTTGGAACGCAACCCTGGTGTTATTTTCATACAATCGAATTTAATTATTTTATCATTCCTGCAACAAGGGGTACGCGAAGTTTTAGGTCTTTCTTGGAAGGGTACGTAGAAAAAACTTATTGGTTACTCACTGGTTTATCTTATCGCAGTTGACCTGGTGACCCTGGACGATCTATCGGCGGCGGCGATGCTGGAGTCGTCGGGGCGCATCGAGGCGCTGGCAGGCGTGTTCGGGGCCGCGCGCGCCGCGCCTGAGCCGCCGCCGCCCGTGCCGCTGCCCGCGCCCGCACAAGCGCCCAACGCCCTGCAGCAGACCTTCGCGCTAGTCGAGTAAGGACTCTAAACTACTTCTTCTTCACCCTTATTGGACCACTAGTCGCGGCCACTATTTTTGTCGGGGCGCATCGAGGCGCCCCGCCCGTGCCACTGCCCCGCGCCCGCCCAACGCCCTGCAGCAAACCTTTGCGCTAGTCGAGTAAGGACTCTATTAAACTACTTCTTCTTCTTCACCCTTCTTGGACCACTAAGCCCGACCACAAGCTGGTGACCCTCGACGATCTATCAGCGGCGGCGATGCTGGAGTCGTCGGAGCGCATCAACACTGCTGCAGCTAAACTGTGCTCCCTTAACACAATCTTACCACATCCTACTGTGAACTATATTTTTCTGTCTTCCGCAGAAAAAGTCTGGTGTTCACTCAGATGACGACGTTATCGAACGTGGTCACGCGAGTGCTGCTAGCCGTCATCATGTCTCTTGTCACGGGGACTATCTTCTGGGACCTGCCCGCTACTGACGCTAAAGTAAGTGCCTTGTACATTACAATCAAAATACAGGAATCAAACAGAACACAGCTCGCCGGATGATTGGCGGATTCACTCATTCAAGGATTCACTATAGTTTTTGAACACTGATGACTATCAGGACATCGACTATCGCTTTGCCAATTCTGATTTTACGTCATCCTACGACCGGTCACAAGTAGTGTTGTGTGGCGAGACGAAGCCTTCCGGATTCGGCCAGATTCCTGCCGATCCGAATGGATCGGTTCAGATCAGATTTTATCACATCAAACATTGCTATTCCTCTCTAAAATTCTTTAGTTCCACTCATGCAGTTTCTAATTGGTCTTGATTGAGCAGTTAACCCAAAACGACCGCGTGGGATTCCACTACGCGGTGTGCTGCCTGTCGCTGTGGCCGCTGGCGCTGTGGCTGGGCGCGCGCGAGGCCAGCGCCAGCCGCCGCCACGTCGAGCGGGACGTCGCGCTCGGGCTCTACTCCAGGACTGTCTTCATATTGTTCGACGTGAGTATCCGTCATCGTGTGCTGCCTGTCGCTGTGGCCGCTGGCGCTGTGGCTGGGCGCGCGCGAGGCCAGCGTCAGCCGCCGCCACGTCGAGCGGGACGTCGCGCTCGGGCTCTACTCCAGGACTGTCTTCATATTGTTCGACGTGAGTATCCATCATCGTGTGTTGCCGTCGCTGTGGCCGCTGGCGCTGTGGTTGGGCGCGCGCGAGTGGCTGTAGGTAGGTGTGGTGAGTATCCGTCATCGACCCACTACGCGGTGTGCTGCTTATGGCTGTGGGCTCTGAAGAGTCACCTCTTCTATTTAACGCCGCCCATTCGCCTTCCTATCTTAATTAAATTAACTAATTGGTCAAAATACCGGTAGTGTCTGGAGACGAGACTGGAGAGAAAATTCACCCAATACACAATTTCCTCTCCCGCAAACAGTAGTGTCTACCCATGACGTAAGTAAATTTGTAGTAATAATAACAGCACATAAACACACAAGACTCAATTTTAATGAAATTGTTCAGTCTTCCATACTCAAAATGTATGTTTCCGCAGCAATTTCTGGAGCTATGGTCGGGCGTGCTGACGTGGCTGGCCTACCTGGTGCCAAGTTACGCCATGTCGGGCCTCTACGCCCAGACGCCGGGATCTTTAGACGGATTCTATATTTATTTAGGTAAGATTACCTACCTAGTCCTTTTGTTAATTCCATCCATCCAAGTTAACTGGCTTCAACTCTTTGAGTTAGATACAAAACTTTAGAATTTCGACATAAGTTCATAGGGTCAGCTAGTAACCATGCTACATACATTTTTAAGGTATCAATACGATATAGAATATTATCTACTACACAAGAAGTAGGGATAGTAAAGTTAAAAAAGTTTAAAAAAGCGCGCTCTCATTGAGCGCGCTTTACATACGGGCCGCACAGACTTACAGTGGTTCCCGAATGGTGTTCCGCGGAACACCATTCGGGAACGGGAAGGGGTTCCGCGAAAATTTAAGAGTTAAGGTACTACCTAAATATTTTTTTGGTCTCATAAATTTTTTTTTTTATGCGACCTCTAAGCCATAAAGCCTCTGATGATGTGATTTCACGTAAAAAAAGCAATGTTCAAAAGCAAAGCAAAAGTATGCAAAAGCAAAGTCTGACCAATAACTGTGAACTAAAAAGGGTTCCGTAGCCAAAAGAATTTAGAAACCGCTGGGCTAGAACATCTATAAGACACCAGCAATAATTTTATTTTACCTATCTCTTCCCAGGATACATGGTGCTATACCTGATCAGCATACAAATGCTGTGTCGCGCGCTGATCTTCCTCATTCCCATGGAGAAGACATCCACCATAGTCACCGGCATCTGCTTCCTGCTCGGCACCCTGGTCAATGGCGTGATGCTGCATCAAGCGGACCTTCCGCAGTACGTGCGCTGGTTGGAGTACGTGGCGCCATCTAAGTGGCTGTTGCCAGAACTGCTCAATAAGGAACTTAGCGAGACTTCGCTGAGGAACAGTATTAGTAAGGAGATTAGGTGCACTAACAAAGGGGTGAGTGTTTAGCAGCTCTCGCAGACTACAGACTTTCTATCGGCCGATAGTTTGGTCTGCAGATTGCGAGAGCTCTTAAGAGCAATGTAGCTGTAATGCTGATCTGAATAATTCTGGTTTGGGTAGATTCTGGTTAGGAGTTATTATTTTTATGTCCATCAGCCATTTTTGATGTCCCCACTGCTGGGGCACAGGCCTTCCTTATGGGTGGTAAGGAGGATGGGCCATTACCCACCACGCGGGTCCAATGCGGATTGGTGGGTGTTACCAAATGCAGCCGGGACCAACGGCTTAACGTGTCTTCCGAAGTACGGAGGAGCTCGAGATAATAAAATTTTGGTCACCCATCCCATGACCGATCCTTGCGAACGTTGCTTAACTTCCAAAATCGCTGGGCCAGGCGCTAATCCACTGCACCACCGAGCTCCACATTATTTTTATAGCAGATAATAATGGATCTCTTTAAATAAGAGAATCTGAAATTGCAGATTTTATACTTTTAACAGTGTATCTAACCTACCTACCAGTTTTCACAGGAAAGTGTATTTCAGAATGTATTGATTTGTCTTTGCTCTTTATGTCCTAACTACTTACGAGGGTGGGTCAAAAAGTTCGCGGAATGGAGGGGAAAAATTAAGAAATTAAACACAAAATTATTTTTCCTTTTCAATATATTCTCCCTTAACTCTAATACATTTATCAGATCGGTGAATTAATTTATTAATACCCTCGAAAAAAAATGTTTTATCTTTGTCGTCAAAATAGGCCGAAATTGCGCTTTTCACCTCTTCATCGCTGGAAAATTTCTTCCCTCGAAGCTCTTTTTTCAATTTTGGAAACAGATAATAATCGCACGGGGCTAAATCTGGGCTATAGGGAGGATGTTGCAAGATTTCAAAGCCCACTCTTTGTACAGCAGCCACCGCAACTTGTGCCTTGTGTACGGGTGCATTGTCGTGCAAAAGGAGCACCCCTTTGGACAATTTTCCCCGCCTTTTCTCCCTCACAGCATCTCGCAGTCGTTCCAGCAGTGTAGCGTAGTTAGTTCCAGTTATGTTGACACCCTTTTCCTTATAGTCAATAAGAAGGATTCCCTCTGTATCCCAGAAAACAGTGGCCATGAGTTTTCCGGCCGACGAAGACACTTTGAATTTCTTCGGGGGTGGTGTGCCCTTTTTGTGCCACTGCATCGAGTCGTGTTTGGACTCAGGCTCATAATGATGAACCCAAGTTTCATCTCCAGTCACAATCCGGTCTAAAACTCCTTGTTTTCACCACAGAGAGCCAAAAACTCGCGACAACACTCAACTCGCCGCTGCTTTTGGTGTGGCGTGAGCATTCTCGGCACCCATCTTGCGCACACCTTTGACATGCCAAGATGATCGTGAAGGATGTTCAAAATGGTTGTAGCTGATACTCCGATCATTTTTGCAAGCTGCTTCTTCTTCAAACGGGCATCTTCCAATATAATTTTTTCAAGTTTTTCGACGTTTTCCACCGTGGTCGCCTCGACAGGGCGTCCAGGCCTGGGATCGTCTTCAATCGAATCCCTGCCTTGCTTGAAGAGGTCGTGCCACTTGTAAATCATGGTTTTACCAGGACAAGCATCCCCATAAACAGAAAACATCTCATTCCAAATGGTTTGAGGAGGTTTTCCTTGCTTGGTAAGGAACTTTATGACTGCACGAAATTCAATTTTTTCCATGTTTTAAATTTTCTTCCGGATTGACTTGTTGATTGACGTGTATCTCAGTGAATAATGACCTGTTTTTAATAAAATTATTTAAAAAAGATTATTTATAATTAAAATCGTTATTTCTTTTAAAATTTATGTAGTTCACTTTTAAAATCTTTTTTAAAATGTTTTTTTTTTCACAACTTTTTATTATAATTTTGATTGCACCTAAACATTTATTATTTCACTTAATATCTTTTATTAAAGTCATAGATAACATAAAGGCATGTTTTCATTTTACCTACACTTATTTGTTGTTTACACACACTTTAATTGTAATACATATTTTATTTTAATATGATTTTTCGTTCTTTACAAATTCACCAAACCACAAAACACTAACAAAACGACGTATTCTTTCTATACAAATTACAATGACACTTCTACCTTGAAACGTGTTTTCTTGTCTCGTAAAAAATTTGTTCACTAAAACTTAATTCCACTGCGATAATCGTGTCTCAAGCACTAATAATTTATAGGATTGATTTGTATGAAATTGTATAAATTTGCCAGTTGTTGAGTGTTTTTATTTTCCTATTAACCTACATTTTTGATCAAAATAACAGTGTTTATTTACTCTAAAAAACGCTTTGCAGTTATTTTCCTAAGCTACGTCATTTCCATAATTATATCTTTTGCATTCATTCTTTCAGTTTTACATTACATTTCTTACGAGTATAACAATGGTACAATACCTAGAGGTATAAGTTAGTTTTTACCATCGCCACTCAAAAAAGTGCGTCTTATTCATTGATAACAGTGAATAAAACGCGTTTTTATTCACCGAGTGAATAAAAATATTTTGAATTTGGAACAAGCGCGCATCGTATGAATTAGGTACAAAAAAAATAAAAGGTGCTGAAAGTATGGAGCTATTCCATAGATAAAGATATAGTTCTACAATTAAATGACAAAAATAATCCCGCCAATTTTATTTAGGTTCTTTTTAGTGTCTTATCTTTGGGTTCTTTTCTAAAAAATATCCCGCTAAATCAATTAGGTCCTTTTTAGTGTCTTATATTTGGGTTCTTTTTTATATATTTGAGGGAGATTAGTTGTTCAGTCTTGCATCAGTCCATTCCATCAGTCTGGTACGATCTTCAGTCTGTAAAAAATCAAAGTCTATAAGTACAAACTGATAAAGTGGACTGATGCCAGACTGATCATGTAGTTTCCCTCTTAGTTAGCTCGGTGGCGCAGTGGTTTAGCGCCTGGCCCAGCGATTGCGGAAGTTAAGCAACATTCGCAAGGGTCGGTCATGGGATGGGTGACCAAAATTGTATTATCTCGAGCTCCTCCGTGCTTCAGAAGGCACGTTTAGCCGTTGGTCCCGGCTGCATTTGCAGTGTTAACACCCACCAATCCGCATTGGGCCCGCGTGGTGGGTTATGGCCCGTCCTCCTTACCACCTATAAGGAAGGCGTATGCCCCACAGTGAGGACATCAAAAATGGCTGATGGACAACTATAAATACTATAGGTACTGCTATTTTTTTTCTCGCAGTCAATGGTAAAAAGTAGAGTACACAACTCGTGAAAAAAAAATTTCATCTCGGTCCTTTGTATCCCTCGCTTCGCTCAGGATTCTACTTTTGAATCCCTCGCTACGCTCGGGATTCAACTCTAGAATCCTTCGCTGCTCTCGGGATCCAACTTAGTCCCTCGAACTAAATTCCCTCTTTTTTCACTTGTTGTATAATCTACTATTTTTTATTTTTATTTTTTAAATCTTTTTCTTTATTATTACAACTAAAATTTTAATTTCATTACATCACTTGTGATTATGAACTCAAGTTATAAAACCCTTGCATCAAAATGTTACATAGCATAATATTTATGTCACATTGTCACCATAAGAAATATATCACTTGCACAAAAGAAAACACACTGTCCAAAATACACTATTACTTACATTTGACACATCATTGAAATTTTATTTTAAAACTAACATAATATTTTTTTTATATTGCTGATTGACATCTAAGTTAAAGAACTTTTACTTAGTTAAGTATTTTTTTAAGAAAATTCATTCATTACGTCCATTACGTCTTAAAAAAATTCTATCCTATTTTACCTTCCATGAGTTTAGCAAATATTGTCTTAATCTAGACAGATATTTTTTTAACTTTAAGTATGTAATTAAAGTTATGTAACTTGGCGCTTCTAATGGCTAGCAACCTAAATTATATCAATCCATTTCAATACCTACTCATATAGGACCTAATTAAGCAAAACAGGATAGACAACAGCAATATTTACCCAACTATTCAATAATAATTGTAAGTAATTATATTGGTTATTATTATATTACATACCTACTGTAGATTATATTTATGTGTATCTAATACAATATTAAATCGTAGACTGTCCTTTTATAAATAGGTAAATTGGATTTTTTTACCCTTCTCAAACATATTTATATATATTTATACCCTTAATGAGTGGCACAACTAGTGCAGGTAAAAAAAAGTGACCTTTTCCCCCTCCATACTCCCCATTCCGCGAACTTTTTGACCCACCCTCGTATTCTGAGTTTAATATTTATATGGAGACTTTTTCTTTAATCCTATGTGTTTTTTTTTCTTTCAGAGACCGTACCAGGATATAATAGTGCAGTCGCCTTGCCCACCGCCGAACGGGACACAAGTCTTATCCAACTTCGAATACCTCAGGACTGACAAGATTTGGGAATGGACTGACGAGAGCGTTTTAGTTGCACTAGCCGTCTTTTACGGAGCGTTTGCTTTGATTGGCATACTTGCCTTCGTCCTTGACTGCACCAAGTATGTGAGAAGGAAGCACAGAGCATCCCTGAAGGGACACAAAGTCACTATGAACACGCCTTGATGGCTGTTGGTGTACCTTAAGTGTTCAAACTCATGGTTTCGATACGAAATGGACTTTTGTCTTCATTTAGTATCTTAACTTGTTCACATGCAAATAGATAAATAAGTAAAATATTTAGCATCCAATTATTATCTATTCTACTTAAGAATGATAGCAATACAGCAACGGCAATACAGCCTAATTGTCTAATTGTTAAAATCTATCGCAATCCCTTTCATTTGATAGATGGATGTGACACATTGCTGCATTTCTTTGGTAAGTTTTTATTTGTGCCTATAAGAAGCATCAATGTATCACATCCTGAAAGCGATTGTGATAGATTTTGAAATTAGACAATTAGCCCCCAATTTAGCCAAAAAGTCTAGAAACGGAACTAAATTTTTTTTTGCTAGCAACACATGATTTTTGCATACAAAATTAGCCGAGTGTTACCATACAATAACACTAATGGGAATGAAAGTGGCTCCCCCCTAGTTTTCTACTTTTTTTGGCCATACAGGTACTATTTTCAATCTCAAATGCGATGGATAAATGGAAAATGATGAAAAATCAACAGCTATGGTTTTGGTGAGTTAATTAGAAAACAACAATGACTTCTATTGGAAAACAATATTGTAATTTGTGTGCTATTATTTTTGTAAAACACGCAAATCTGTGATATTTGTATCAGCACTAATTATTTGAAAAATCATTATAAACAGCCAGTTTCCTGGTTAATTGACTTTGTAAATCTTATAATAAGTTACGAATGTACAAAAATTATGATAATAAATTACTCTTATGGAATGCAAGGCTGACTACGTAGTGTCTTCCGTCCATATTATTATAATAGTTTCTATTTCTATTAATATTAGGTCAAAATTTTTCAATTTTATATTTAGGTAATAACGATCTACTCTTTACTAAATGCAAAATTATTTTAAAATGGTCAGGATCGTTGGTTTTTAATAATTGTTCTATTAATTAACCCCCAAATACACAATTGTTTTTGAGTCCCACTTTACTTCAAACGACGTCATTAATTAAGTCATTTATTACAGCCACATTCAGAAATGTCAATTAATTTCAAAGGTACTTTATAAATATCGTGACATCTAATAGGTATTATGGAAATTAAAGTTGCACCAAATTAATTAATTATTGAAGTTTCCGACTGTGGCAGTAAGAGCCCCATAAAAAAAGTAAGAGTCCCTCAAACTTGGACTCAATTGACATAGTAGAAATTTGATTCTACTATCCTAGTGACGTGTATTCGGGGGTTAGTTCAGTAGGTAGGTAATACATAAATCACAAGTTAATTTAACCGTACTTCATTCTTCTTCGCATTTTATTGTTAAATGCGATGTCTATCGAATGCTTTATACTCTTCGCTTGCTTTTCTTTACCTTTTCTTCGAAGAAAATTATATAAGAAAGCGATAGTTAAATACTAAGGTGTTAGAAAATCATAAATTTCGATATATAAGTATTTGTAAATATACGACATTAATTAAACCGAATTTATGTTTTACATGAGGTGGGATATCGGCATCATTAAGGGAACATAAAGACACTATTTATAAAACGCAGTTGAAAGAAAAGCTTATATTTGACGGTATTACTACGAAACATTCATTTCTATCTACCCTCATTTAAAAACTATCATAAATAGTTATGTTGGTACTTATATTTCAAGTATGTTCCACTTATTGTGCCGCTGTATAAAATCCACAAAAATATACCGGTGAAGTATTGGAACATTACTAACACTGCCTTTGGTAATCATAATAACGTTATTAATACATAAGTATCAGAAAAATCAACAATATTTTTTTGTGTAATAACTTATGCCACTGTCACATTAGTAATTTTAAGTTTAATAGTAATAAAAGTGGAGCCATATCACTTATTATAGAAACGTTATTGTTAAGTTACCTTTATTTCAGATTAGACTTCCAGTTATAATAATAAAACTCTGTAACTAATTCAAAATGTCTCATTTTATTTCCTGATTTGCAACAATATTTGATTTACAAGTTAATAACAATAATTTAAGGCGCGTTTATTAAATAACATAAATTAAATTCAGCCTTGAGAAGCAAAAAATAATCAAATCTATACAACTCATAGAATTTTCTTCATAAATCAACATTAATACGTAAAAACTAGAAGGTAATATAAAATCCAATCTTGTAATATTTGAATATTTATAAATTAAAGGTACTTACCGGCTTATGAGGTAGATTATTTTTCTGCCTTTGACGCAAGTTTGTAAACATAGTAATAAGTAATATATCTTACAATTTCTAATATAATACCTTCAAAGCGTGAACAAATTGCCAATATAAAATAATTTCTCATAGCCTTTTCTTTCACATGTAAATGTCACATCATGATTTGTAAGCATCTGAAACAGAGCCTGAGCGAAATTTGCTTTTATTTTCATTGACGTAGAGATCAAAATTGCCCCACCACAAATGTATATTAGCTCAGTTTTTGGAACTCGCTGTTATCGATGTTTCAATAACTACTTATTATTGGGGCTTATTGTTTACAGTCTTCAATACGTGTTTCATTTGCATGGAACAGTTCATGGTATTTCTTACATATTTCACATACGCAGGGGAATAATTTAGTTTGGAAATGTTTCTTCTCTCTTTCCTTCAATTTGCTCTGATATATCGGCTCTTCGTCGATGTAGCGGCTTTCTAGTAAAGATTTCGTTATTGTGTCCTGTTCTGTCGATTTCATTCCGAACTTATCAAGACCGGGTTGCCTGTAAAAACTAGTTTAACTGAATATATCTTTCGTTGCTCGTGCTTGCACAATGTAAGAGGGAGATTACATGAACTGTCTGGCATCAGTCCATTTTATCAGTTTGTATAGACTTTGATTTTGTCCAAAACTTGTACCAGACTGATGGAATGGACAGACGCCAAATGCCAAACTGAACATGTAATGTCCTTCTAATGTATGTGGCGATTGCGATTAATTGTTCGGATTGGAAGCACTAAAAGAAGTAGGTAAAGTTCAAGAGTTGCTTCAAACTGTCTATATTTGTTGGTCATTATAAACATGACATGCATTGGCGTAGGAAGGGGGGGGGGGGGGGGGAATGTCTGGTGCCCATCCCAGAAAAAGAAAAAAGCCTGGGGCTAGAGCTAGTCGCGGGCGGATGCTAATAAATAATATATTAGCAAAATATGAATTGGACTCGAGGCCGAGGGGTAGAATTTCAATCGTCATTTTTTTTCACACAGACATTGTAGCTAAAGCACTTGTGTTATGGAAATCAGACACAAAGGTGGCAATTTGTCATAAAGCGAATCTGTCCTAACGCGAACAAAGGCTACAAACACCCAGACATGAGCCAATATAAAAAAGTTCGTTTCCTAAATTGACTAGGCCGGGGATCGAACCCAGAGATGGCGACACCTTGACAACCGGCGTACTATCCACTAGACCACAGAGGTCGTCAACAAAAATGACTTGTTCCATCTTCCAACCTAACTATCCACCATCCCAGCGTTCATTTGATGGATGGATTTGATACATTGCTACTTCTTTAAAAAATACAAAATAAAAAATAGCAATGAATGTGTCACATTAATCTGTCTGGCCGCTAGGGTGGATAGTTAGGTTGGAAAATGGGAATAAGTCACAAAAATGGCGCCTGCTTCATGCTATTTTAACACGTATTTATTATGTTGCTTTCTCGTTTGTTTGTTTTTTTAAATAGTATTAACCTGTCGTATCCGTCGATCTCGCTATAATCGCTGCTAGCGCTGCCGGGCCGCTTGTTGCCCGTCACGAAAGTATTCACGTTGTACACGTCATACTCGCACTTGCGTTTGGAGCCACGGGACTTGAACATCGACGCGCGGGACTTTCTGGGGCTTGGGGGTCGCATGTGCCTACGAGTTGGGGATAAGATATAAGGATAGGGAAAGGAGTCGTGAGGATCGGCACTGACAGCACGATGTAGCAATGTCATATTGCAATTTTGCTTGCGATCGCAGAGGCGGTTAAGAGTCCGTACACATTTTGCCGCTCGCTGACTGCCGCTCTCTCGTTCGCACATTTCATGTTTTCTCAAGATTTCTTGAATCTGAGTGCGTAATTGAAAAATGTGTCTCGGCCACTTTACGCAATATTATATTATATTTCAACATATATTTCAGTTTCGAGTTAATTGTTGAAGTACAAAAAGTAATCGTATTTGCCAGTTCAAATAACTGTTAGAAACGACAACTTTTTGTACTTTAGCAACAAAAAACTGAAATATATTTTAAAATGTCTGTAATCTTATATTGCGAAAAGTGGCCGAGACACATTTTGCAATTATTATTATTATTAAACAGGCGAGCAGTTGTTGCAACTGATAGTGCCTGTATCCTGCAATCTTTGCTCTATTCTACTTTATTTAAATTGGTGTTTGTCCAATCTATTCTTAAATTGGTTCAAGCTGTTGGCTGAGACTAATTGTTCTGGCAAATTGTTCCACGCTTGGACCACTCTGTTGCTCAAAAAGTGCCTGTGAGGGTTGTTGTTGGATATTGTTTTTACAAGTTTGAAGCTGGGTCCTCTTAAGTAGGCTACGCACTCAGATTTAAGAAATCTTGAGAAACCATGAAATGTGAGAGCGAGAGAGCTAAAGTCGGCGGCAAAATCGCTACGGGCTCTTAAGTTATGCTGAGGCTTGTAAACTCACTTGGAACATTCGCAGCTGACCTTGGGCTCGGGGCGCGGCGGCGTGAAGCTGGTGCACGAGCGCGACGAGCCCTGCGACCGCGACCGCGACCGCGTGCCCGGCGCCGGCGCCGGCGCCGGTGCGCTCATGTTGCACTTTGTCCTGGTCCAATTATAAGTTGGGGTGGTTTAGAAGGCAGCCCCTCTAGCATGACCACCGAAACACGATATACAGGGTTATTTGTGAAACACCAACAACCTCGCAGGAGTAGATTACCAACATCATAAACGACAACATTTGTTCTACGACTTTTAACTCTTAACTAAATACATTCACCAAAAATTAATTTTCAAGGTTTTATTGTACTGTTCGACACTTTTTACGTCTATGGACTATGGATGGCGGCGGCGGGGCGGGCGGTGGGGCGGGCGGGTCGCGCGCACCAGGCGCTCCTCGCGCCGCGCGTAGAATTATGAACATACGAACGGTAAATTAAAATGATATTTTTTTTTGTATGAAAGTAATATCTAACGAATTATCAAAAGTCGTAGAACAAATGTTGTTGTTTATGATGTTGGTAATCTGCTCCTGCGAGAGTTGGTGTTTTACAAATAACCCTGTATATCGCGTGATATAGCCTTTTTTATCGACACTCAACTGTCAAAATCCATTGTCTTGACAGTTAAACGTGTTAAATCGCTATATCATATCGCGTTTTGGTGGTCATGCTAAGGAGGCTGAGTTTATTTTCTCTGATTTGTCTTAATAGGCGATTTTCTGAGAGCTTAAATTAAATAAAAAATAGCTCAAAAAAATCGATAGATACCGTTTTATGAAAGCCGAGCCGTAAAATAAAACTTCTTCACACTAAGCAAATTTAGTGCATGCAATTTTTTTGAAGATTTTTTTTTACTTTATTAAGAAAACCAACAGCGTATTAATAAAATTACTTAACATTAGGTACATGTTAGTTAGTATAGCCAATAATAGGTTTCCCTTAAGTTAACAGTTATACTTTATGTCGTTGGTAAGTAATATAACAGTATTGTTACCAGAAAATTAAACTCTTAATTTTGATCGCAAATGCAGTCGGTACCCCTCCACCTTGATTGGTACCCACCGTGATATACGAGACGGGGGAGTTAAAACGGCGATTATACCTAAACAACTTTACGTAGGCCATCAATTTTTTTTTGAACTAATTTCGTTTTTTCGTCTCGGATTTAACTCAGCGTTTCCCAAACTTTACTATACCTACCCGCCTAGTTATTTTAATGTTTCGTCATCGTGACCCACAAGTTTTTTACTCTCCTAGTACATAAAGGAAAATAGTTACCTACCTGTGATACTGTGCTGAGTGACAAACTTGCTTTTGCCGGGCGCTGTCCATTTCTTTGGTGCAGTGGCATGATGTTACTCGCATTGGCTTCATATGGCATGGTTGGTCCCACACTTCGTCGATGCGAACTTTTGTTGCTATCTCGATCTTTGGTGATAGGATGCCCTTAAATAGAAAGAACAAAGTCACTATTAAAAAGTTTGAGTCTTTTATAGTTTATCTGCTACCGCCTCTGTGGTCTAGTGGTTCGCCCACCCATGTGAGACGCAGGGTTCCCGGGTTCGATTCCCAGAGGGGGTACAATTTGTACTCGGTTTGGTTGGTGGTAGGGCTTATTACAAGTCCGGTTGGCTAGCTACCACCATCTTACCTAAGTCTGACGCCGTAACAACAATTTTGAAATTGTTGTGTTGCGGCAGTTAGAGGTAAGATAGCCAGTTCCTCAGTGTTTTGGATTACGGGCGTAGTGCGCTTTCATCTTCGGCCTTATCGTCACTTAACATCAGGCGAGGTGGGCCAAACACTATCCCGTTGTGCATAAAGAAAATACATCTAAGAAGAAAATTCAGCTCTAAGATCCAAATGCACGAGCCATGAAAATGATAAGATTTATTTTCTATTATAATGTGTTCATTCATAGTACAGCATATAACTTGAACCCAACCATAGACAATATGGTTTGCGCACTAAACCTTTTTCGCGCGCACCAGCCTGCCTAGCATGACCGATTTATATCGCGTGATAAAGCGTTTTATCACGTTTAACTGTCAAAAAGACATAGGAGTTTGACAGCTGTTGAGTGTCGATAAAATGCTATATCCGCGATATAAATCGGTCATGCTACCTGCCTAGCATGACCGATTTATATCGCGTGATATAGCGTTTTATCACGTTTAACTGTCAAAAAGACAAAGGAATTTGACAGTTCAGTGTCGATAAAATGCTATATCACGCGATATAAATCGGTCATGCTAGGCAGGCTGGGCAGGCAGGCGCTCCGCGCGCCGCGCGTAGAGTTATGAACATACGAACGGTAAATTAAAATGATATTTTTTTTTGTATGAAAGTAAAATCTAACGAATTATCAAGTCGTAGAACAAAATATGTTGTTGTTTATGATCTACTCCTGCGAGGGGTGTTTTACAAATAACCCTGTATATCTATTTTTTGTAAGTCCATGTGTAAGTGTTTAATAGTATGCTTACAGGGAACTCTTTGGCACGCCTCATGAGCAAGTCGACGCCATCAGTGGAACACATGTTCGGTGGGAATAGTATATCATTTAGGGCGCCCAAGTACTGTGCAAGCACTGTGCAGTTTCCGGTATAACAGTTGTCACTCCACTGCACCAATTCACAGTAAATTGTTTCATCCTCTGAAAAAAAAATCTGCTATATTGTGTCGCATTTTCCTGGGGTTGAAGAGTATTCAAACGATATAAATGGGTGTGTTTATTTTTATAAATCCTATGGATAACTCTACGCCCCCTAGTGGGGCCTGCCCCACTGGTTGGGAACCCGTGCTCTATACAGTGCTATACTATACAGTGGGAACTGATGCTCAATAACCAAATCCATTTAAGTGTTATTAATTTTTATACATTTTATGTTACATGCTAAAACAATAGAATGCATAAAAATACTGTTAAGTTACAGTTTTTACTACAGGTGGTTGTATGTAATAAATAAGCAAAATAAAATATAGTAAAATACAAACTCAGGGTACAGCAAATATTGCTTAATGCACATGACTCTTGAAATCTTTTCCGGAAGTAAAAGACATCTTTGAACATAAGCGGAAAGACTGGAGGCAGCATGCATGTTTGGTAACTTGTTCCAAGTAAAAACACAGTAAGCGACACACGACCGTCCTGGCACAACCACACTCCTGGACATGACACCTAAAATACGAGAAAGAAAATTAAGACCCGCTGTCATAGTAAACAAAAAGTATAGATTCCGGCAAACATCTTGACGCTCTTTCGGCGGAGTGGGGTTAAGTTCGCGCAAGTGCACTTACGAGCGAGCAATAGCGCGCGCCCCTCTCTCGCCGCCCCCGTACTTCACCGCTACGCATACCCAAAATACGCGTTCTGTGCAATCCCCACCCGATTTAAAGATGTCAATGGACTGTACCTATCATTATTTATGCATTCACAATGCTATTTAATTACCTATGTGCTGCTTTTTCTAATACAATTTAACAAAACAAAAAAAAAATTTGCAGCCCCACTAAATTAAAAGGGCTATAGGTTGAAAACCTGCGCGTCTGCATAGTGGGACGCGAGACGCAAATCAAGGGCATCCTGAATTCGAACTAAAACTGACCCGCGTTGTGGTCACATAGGTGTGCAAGGCGCCATGGATAAATATGTGCAGCATCCGCCGCGCGACTGACGCTCCCGCTTCGCTGTCGCTTTGATCGCGCAAGTTTGGCCGAAGCTTAAGAGTCCCCGCAAACTACAGACCAAACTGTCGGCTGATAGTTGGAATCAGTATGAAGGAGTATGCAAGTGCACACACTACAACGATTTGATATTGGCCGATTCTTCATACAAAAACCAACTATCAGGCCAAGTATCGGCCGATAGCAAGTCTGTAGTCTGCTAAGTTTCTAGTTAAACAAAAACCACTCTTTTGGTACATCAAATAGCTTTTCTATCTCTAATAACTACTATACAATAAAAATTAATATTCTTTATTTCACACGAAAACACATTAGGTACAAACAAAGAAACAGAAACAAAGGAGAAACTAGGTATACAAGAGGCGGTCTTATTGATAAACAGCAATTTCTTTTAGGCAACCTTGGGAGAAAGATGTTATAAGATATAAGACAATAGACTACAACTAACTAACTAACAGCTATGCTATAAATAAAACATCTAATAAATAAAAGAAACCATTGCTTAAATTATATAAAATTCACAGTACCCTTTGGACTTCAAGCTCAAGCGTCAACTCAATGATTTTGGGCATGATGGTGATCACATTATTGGGGCACAGTACCAACAATTATTAATACCGATGACGAGACATGGTTTTGATTAAAAATTTTCGTAGGTCATCTTTGGATTTAGTACAAATCTTGCAAATAAAATATTTTTTCGACACTGCCTGCTCTTATGTTTATACTGCAACTGTCAAGTAGCTGTCATAATGTTGTCATAGCAACGCTTCATACAATTCCGTTCCGTTTTAACAAATTATTTTTAAGTTTCAAAAATATGTTATTTTTTTATTTTAAAAGGTTTTTGAAATGGCTATAATGGCCCTAATAGTAAATGCAATGTAAATGATTAACAAGAAATGCTTGATCGTCTAGGGGCTGCTTTAGACTTAAACTTTTTCATTGTTCAAATCCCACTCTACGGCGAACGATGACCCAGCAGTTAATCTGCTGGAATACATCCACTGTGACGTCTGCAGTGTTGCCAACATAACGGATATCCCGTCAGATTTAACGGATTAGGGTCAGGCACTATCATCGGGAGAAAATATATTTGTCGACTAACGGATTCTTTGACAATGGGGTAGATGGAAATATTTATGAACAAAAATAAAAAAGTTTTATGGCATATTTGTGTGCTTTTCATGTCATTTCAGGACGTTTTCAGCGTGATGAAAACAGAGGAAAAAGGGCAGAAAATATAGTTATTACCCGACTTCAAAAAAAGGAGGAGGTTCTCAGTTCGTCGGAACGTTTGTTTTTTTATGTATGTTACTCGATTACTCGAAGACGGCTAGAGTCTGGTCAACGAAAGATGAGATTGAAATGGCGCGGCGACGACACTTTCCCTGTTAAATTAAAGTTTAGAGGTTAAGTTATTGGAAACTGAACCTTAAAATAAGGCGCAAAATTAGTTCAATTTCCAACCGAGTCTCATCTTTCGTTCGCCAAACTCAAGACCGATTTGAAAATTTATTTTTTTGGTTGAAAGTATACTTCCAAGTTGGTTCCATTGTCATAAGGTCAGGATCTGATGATGGGATCCTGAATAAATCAAGGGAACTCTTCAAATATTATAGGCGATTTTTGTATGTTCTGTAACTTATGCATTTGCTTTCGAAAAATACCATTTTGGTGAAGTGGAACTGATGATGAAGACCATAGATGATCATCGGAATTATTCAATACTGAGTATTTCACTGGTGCGATATGATTACTTTTACATGGTTGCTAGGCTGTTTATGCTCATCATAATAGTGAAAGGTGAAGGGGAACTGACAGTAAAGTACCAGGAGAACTCCTCAACAATTAACGCCCCTGCGTCGGGAAAAGCAGTATTTTGTAAAAGGTGATGAGCTTTTGACATAAGGCTGTTGTAACTTAGATAATATCGTCACTAAATATAGCTACCACAAAAAGTTCAAAATAAAAAAGTTTTTATAAAAAACAAAACCTCCTTTAAAAAACCTTAAAAATAATTTAATAAAAATAGCTTCAAAAATAAATGGCTCTAAAAAGCTAGAAATAAAATATTCAAATCTGCATAATTATTATTACTAACTCGAAAGTTAGTACGCCATGCATATCTATTAATAAACAACGTATTATGAAGTCGGGTGGGGTTTTAAACCCATGATTGAAGTTTAGATAAAAAAACCGGCCATGTGCGTGTCGGGCCACGCACCGTAGGGTTCCGTAGTTACCGTATACCATACCATATTTAATACCACTATCATTTTTTGTCTGCAAAAATAACTTTGTTTTTCACAGTGTTGGTATGAATGACAAAGTTAAATTTGCGTTTTTGGAAAATATAATATATCTCGAAAAGTAATTACAATATCTCGTTCAAACCAATTTTCGTTAAAAGATTTTTTAAGATCTAAGCATATATTTCTTTAATATTTTTCACTTTCTTATTTAAAAAGTTAGAGGATTTTACCACTTTGGCAGTGTTTGTTTATCTTTCAAACGGTTGACTTTGAGAAAAAAATTGTCTTAGGAACATCAATGTCATTTTGAAAACCTATCTATATACACCCCGCACGTATTGTTATGAAGATTTTTTTTTATTTTAGATTCAGTTCTATGTATGGGGGAGCCCTTAATCTTAATTTTTATTTTTGTGTTAAAATCGTTAAGCGGTTAACAGAGAATACATCTACGTACTAAGTTTCAACTGTGTAATCTTAATACTAAAGCCATTTTGGCTACGGAACCCTAAAAAAATCCTTCTCCCCCACCCGACTTCAAAAGGCGTTGTTTAATATTAGATATGCGTACTCGGTACTAACTTTCGAGTTAGTAATAATAAGGTTTTTTGAAGGAGGTTTTTAAAATTAAATGTAAATTCTGACCTAATGACGTTAAAGAGACATTACGATGGTTTACGGTAACGTAAACAGTTTACATCAACTCATGGTAGGGCCAAAGGCTGCTGTTCATACGATTTACCCGATGAAGAATAAGGTTTTTCAATTGACAGATTTCTGACGGAAAATACAAACTTGCTAGCGGAATTTTAAATATATTGTTGCAACACTGGACTGACAGTGACAGACAGGCAGTTGTTATTTTTTTTCAAGTTGTTTTTTTGACGCCAATACTATTATAAAGTAAACAAATTGAAATCAAACATTCAACTCACAGAAAAATGACTAAATTAGCCTCCGTTATTCATTGGTTTCGGCTTGATTTACGTATTCATGATAATCTTGCGCTACGTAATGCTATAAATGAGGTAAAAAAATGGTGTTAGGTTATATAGACTAGAAATGTCGTTCTGGTTCTGTTACCTACATAAAATGTTATAATATTAATTCTAATCAATTTATTACAAACGTTTCAGGCGGAGAACCGTAAATATATTTTACGACCTGTGTATATCATGGATCCAGATATCAAACAAAAAGTGGGTGTGAATAGGCTGCGATTTTTGATACAAAGCCTTCAAGACTTGGATTCCAAATTAAGAAACATTAATTCGCGTCTTTTTGTGTTGAGAGGTAAATCAGACGAACTATTCTCGAAGTTATTTGATGAGTGGCAAGTGAAATATTTGACATGTCAGCTAGATATTGACCCGGAAATCGCTCAGCAGGATGAAGTGGTTGAAAAGCTTGCAAATGAGAAAGACATATTTATCGTCCAAAGAGTTCAACATACAGTGTATGATGTTAACAGTGTGTTGAAGAAAAATAATGGATCTGTACCCTTAACCTATCAGAAGTTTCTATCTTTAGTTAATGACATACAAGTCAAAGAATCAATTATTACAATGAAAACTTTGTCTGAACACTGTAAACCTTCTGAAATTGAATCCAAAAATTATGATGTGCCTTCACTTGAGGAATTGGGAATTGATGAAAGTTCTCTCAATCCATGTAAATATCCGGGAGGAGAGACGGAAGGTCTTAGAAGACTTAATATGTACATGGCAAAGAAACAATGGGTGTGTAAATTTGAAAAACCAAATACTTCACCTAACAGTATTGAACCCAGTACAACTGTTTTGAGTCCATATATAAGTCACGGTTGTTTGTCTGCTAAACTATTTTATCATAAGTTGAGAGAGGTGGAAAATGGAGTTGCACATTCTCAGCCACCAGTGTCACTGATGGGCCAATTAATGTGGAGGGAATTCTATTACACAGCAGGAGCTGGAACAGAGAACTTTGATAAAATGGTAGGGAATCCTGTATGTACTCAAATACCATGGGGTAAAAATAATGACCACTTAAAAGCTTGGGCAGAAGGCAAAACAGGCTATCCATTTGTTGATGCTATCATGCGTCAGCTTAAACAAGAAGGTTGGATTCACCATTTAGCAAGGCATATGGTTGCTTGCTTTCTCACCAGAGGGGATTTGTGGATATCATGGGAGGAAGGGGCTAAAGTATTTGAGGATTATTTACTGGACTATGATTGGTCTTTGAATGCTGGAAACTGGATGTGGCTTTCTGCATCTGCTTTCTTTTATAAATACTTCAGAGTGTATAGCCCAGTAGCATTTGGTAAGAAAACAGACAAAGAAGGTCTTTATATAAGAAAGTATGTTCCAGAGTTGAAGAAATATCCTACTGAATTCATTTATGAACCTTGGAAAGCACCTAAATCTGTCCAGAGAACCGCTGGATGTGTTATTGGAGAGGATTATCCTCAAAGAATTGTAGATCATGATAAGATACATAAGGAAAATATGCAAAAAATGTCTGCTGCATACAAAGTTAACAAAGAGAAGAAATCACTAAAAAGGAAGTTAACATAATATACTCATAACCAGTTTACTAACATACCTACCTAGTCTACCTACCTCTACCAATCTTTTGCATTGTGGATAGTTGTTAATTTGATTGTTCATACATAATCTAAGTACCTACTTGCAAAATAATGTGTGGTTGTGATCACAAAGTACAAAGCCGGTATAGGTGCCGGCACAAATCTTGAACGATGAGAGAAATCTGGAGGAGATTACTGTGCATGTTTGCAGTCACTCAGCACCCCCAGTAAGGAGACCTAAATATTTTAGCTTAGAGCTCAAGATCTGTGCTGAGGCCTGTATCTTGGGAGATTGTTCTATTGCATGATTACTTTTTTATTAGGCTTACAATGTTTTGTTATACTAACTGTACATAGTAACATAAGCGTTTTAAAGTGATAAGAAACAAAAAAGAATATATTATTTTGAAGATTTGTGTCTTTTGCATAATAAATTGATTGACTATCACTACATAATTTATAAAACAAAGTCCCTCGCCGCGTCTGTCTGTCTATCTATTCGCGAAACTCAGAAACTACTGAACGGATTTTCATGCGGTTTTCACCAATTGATAGCGTAATTCTTGAGGAAGGTTAAAGTGTATAATTTAAGTTCAAGTTTCATGTAAATTGATAGAAATATGACGATAATTATTGAAGAAGTCGGCAAAAATTAAGCCGTCTGGACGCTTGCATCGAAAACGCTGCCTAAACCTTTTAAGCTATATCAAAATAATGTATGAAGGAATTATTTCTCTGTTATAGGTCTACAAAAAAGTCCACGACGGCATAATATGTCTATCTTTTAAGGATAGCTTACTATAGCCATTTTAACTTTTTTTTAAAGTGGTCACAAATAATGTGGTAGTATTGCAAAAGGTATTTAGACGGAATCAGTATTAATCCTTATCAAATAAAATGCGTTCGTTACCATAAGCGTTTTATGCACATAATTTTAGCCCTTTAGGAGTTATCGCAAAAAGTTTACGCGCGGGAAAATAAATTCAAGCTCGTTTCTCATACCGATGATGACGGGACTCTAACGGGATGGGTACAGACTTTTGGAACGAAAAGAAAGGAACCGAAGCGAAGCGAGGGCGGGTCGCAAGTAAAAAATAAGGCAGTTTATTTGCTGTTTGTTTTGCTTCCTCTCAAACTTAACTTAACTTAATCACAATGGCTTGAAGATTTGAATATTTTTGCCTCGGTGGGAGAAAAAATATTGTCAATGGGTGCATTCCAGCAGACTAATCTGTGAGTCATCGATACGATCCAAAGAGTACATTTTTACCTTCAATCAGTATTATATTATCTGTGCTTCGATCAAGAGATGTCCGGTCCAAGGAAATTGTAAGTACAGTACTTATAATTTCTTTGGTCCGGTCAGAGTCTCAAAAATGGCACCTCAAATAGCGTCCCACTTACAAACTGGGCGCTTATTTTGCACAAAGTAAGTGCTAAAAGATGTGTTTTGTACAAAACATTCTTATTTTGTACAAAATAAGTGATATAAAATGTGAGTTTGCACAAAATAAGAGTTGATTATGTACAAAATAAGCGCCAAGTTTGTAAGTGGAACGCTATTTGAGGTGCCATTTTTGCGAACTGTTTTAGTTCGTGAAGCGTTATCTAGGATATTCTTGATCGAAGTCTATTCTACATGGAATTCTTTAAAATGTAAACAATTAAAAATATTTTGCATGTTGCATAGCGGTGATAGTATACTGTGGTGATGGATGATTTAGCGATTGGTCTGCTGGAATGCACCTATTGACATTCCATTATTTGACAGTGAATATTTGCTTCTTTATTTTTTTACTATTAATATAAAAGAAACGTATTGTTTTATTTAAAATAAAAGTGGCTAAAAAACTATAAAGTTACACAAATAAAATGTAAGCCATTGCGATTTGGGGTACTCGGGTTCAAAAGGACTATACCATGAGGGCCAAAGGTTTGTAAAAATTTGTATTATATTCATTTGAAAAAGAAGTACCTAGCATAATTAATTCATAATGCCCGCTTTGAATTATTTATCTAACAAATTGTTCGTGTGCTTAAAAACTGTAACAACTTTTAATAGTGCTATTAACAATATAACTTAATGATTGACAAGAAAGTGGCGAGGATTGAGAAGGATATAACTAGTAATTATTTTGGAACAAAAGAAAAAATGAGACAGTTTTGTGCAGTTTGTAGTAACTCGGTAAAAGGTAATTAACATCCAATTTACTGGTAAATCTTAATAGACCATTTGTGATTTAAACTTCTAGCTAGGGTTATTTTCTCAGCACCATTTAATGTAAGGAATATCAAACCACCAAAACTGACATGATTTGACACAGGTTGTTATGTAGTACCTACTTAAAGGGAGCCTATTACCACCTATTACAGTACGAGGCGAATATCTTGAAATCGGGTGGGTGGCCGGCGCACATGTGTGCTAAATTTCAGACGAGCTTACACCAACACGTCGTAGGGCTAGTCGGTATCTCCAAAGGTGCGGCGGGGTGCGCGTCAACAGGGCTCTATTTAATAACATAAAAATTTAGTTCTAGTTTCTAATAGGTTGATACAATGAATATGACATTATCATCACAGGTGACTCATTGCCACCTTTATTAAATAGGGCCCCATGGTCTGGTTCGGTGCGGCGCTGTTTGCAGAATCGCGCACTGTGGGTTAATACCTTAATATGATTAACAATAATGTAGTTTGACTAAACTAGTTCTCTTGTCTGAATTCAAAGTTTCAATAAGGGTTAAGTGGGTTAGGGTTCTTACTAGCACAACTGAATTCAAGTTCTTAGTACCCAACAATCTTAAGCCATTTGAATTTATAAAAAAATGGGTGATCATGTTAATATGCCCATTTTTGTGCGCCCTTAATTCATAATTTAATTAATGCTAAAATGAAAGAAACAAAATTTTTGCTTATGTAACCAATATTTTCTTTTCATATCATCAATTCACTTTTTATAATACTGAACTTACAGAAAAGCATTTCATTCAATAGTGTGCAAGACGAGTAGAATTGCAAATTGCATGTCACCATTGATTATTTAATGTGTGACCTATCATTGTTCACTTATTGCGTCTCCAGTCGAGTTGATACTTACTAACTGCCGTATCTAATTTGCATTGTTTGAAAGGAAATGTTACATTTGTACTGTTTCCTGCATGTACTTAACCTCACTAATGGTGATTGTGGATCTGTAATAAATAAAATGTGTGAAGTTGATTTCAGTTGAATTCTATGGAGTTGTGATATATTATGGTATTTGTTTTGTTTTTAAGTAGTTAGATATATTTTATTTAAGTGTTTATTTTTTTCCACTGCCACTTAAATTATGTTTTTCCACTGCCAAGGACTGTTTTAGTATCTTTATCTGCTTGGCTGCCCCTTGAGATGTTATATTCTGAATAGTTGCCGCTGCCTGCCGCGTTTTACGTTGACGCCGTAATAAAATTATTGGATGTTTCATAAAAATCCTTTAGGTCCGGAATGGTCAAAATGGTACTAGCCACAGAATATATAAGCGGTCGCTAAATGGTCATCATCATCATCACGAGCCTCTTTGGGCCCTCTCTTGGACATAGTGTAATGTTGTTTTTCTCTTGCAATTCATTCAAACCCAAACCCAAATTGAGTTGGAAAGACCAGATAGATAAAGTATGCAACAAATTAAACAGTTTTTCTTATGCTTTATACAAACTAGCCAGAGTCGCCAGTCTGCAGACAGCAGTTACAGCCTACTTTGCATATGTCGAGTCAGTCCTAAGATACGGTTTATTGATTTGGGGAAATGGTCTCGACATAAACAGGTTGTTTATAGCGCAAAAAAGATGTATCAGATCCATTTGCAATCTGAGATCTGACATATCATGCAAGCCCTACTTCATCTCCCTCAATATATTAACTCTGCCTTGCCTTTATGTACTTGAAGTAGGAATCTTTGTTAAACAAAATAAAAGGTTGTTTACACAGGCTTGCCAATTGTATCCAAGAAATACGCGTATACCAAATAGACTAGTATTAGAAACTGTCCTGAAGACAGCACGTTTTAGAAAGAATAGTTATGCTATGTGTATTAAAATATTCAATAAAATTCCTGACCATTTTAAAGATATTCCGATTAGTGGCTTTAAATTTCTTCTTCGGAAATGGTTGTTGGAAAAGGCTTTTTATTCGATTAAGGAATTTCTGGAGCATTAAATATGTATATATATGTCAATATTAGATGACATTTTTTTAATATTTTTTTTCATTGTATTCATTGACATTTTTTTAATTTTTTAAAGTTGACATAAATTCATTATTGACATTTTTGAATTATTTTTTGACGTAGGTAGGTACTTATTTCGTTTGTTTAAGCTGTTGACATTTCGAATATATTTTTATGACATTATGAGTGGTAAAACTGTGTAATCCTTATTTTATTATTTCAATTAATTGTGTTATAAAAGTTATAAATTTGCATGCTATGTAAAATGGCTAAATAGGTTAAGGTACTATTTTTATTTCGAACATCTGAATTGTAATCACCCTATTTACAGCAAATAAAGTTATTTGTATTTGTATTCAAAATCAAAATCAAAAAATCATTTATTCAGTCTAGGCTTTTACAAGCACTTGTGGATGTCAAAGAAGCTACGCCATCGGTTCGCAAACCCTGAGCGGGAGACTTTGTAACGAGAAGAACCGGCAAGAAACTCGTCAAGGGCTGCTTTTTTCTCCCTGTATATTTCATACAGAGTCGTCAACATTGAAAAATGAGCTCCACATTTAAAGTGAGGTCATTTTCCATCACAATAATTAACAAAAGTTTGTACACAATGGGTAGGTAGGTTGAAATTAAATACCTACTACATATCGGATAGGTAATTGTGAGAGTAAATAACTTTCATCTAGTTGAGAAATCAGTAATCACTATGTCTGCTACTCGAAAGTGCACCTAAGTAGGCAAAATTTATCAAAAAACACTTGATACAAGACATAAAAAATAACAATAAAAAACACGCAATTCTTACAATTCAATATGAGTTAAGATAGGTACTCAGAAGCAGACCCATTCCCACTGGCAGCACCCGTTCACGAGCATGACGCGTGGACCAGCCATCGCTTCGCTCAACCATATTTGAGGGAACGTAACGACCCGCCCCACACGACACCACCGCAGAAATGATTAATGAGAGCATGACATACTTAGGCTACCCATCCTAAGGCACTGAATTGAAAACTAGTATTCAAAAGCTTTTCATAGGCCTTTCTTTACTTACAAAAACTACTGACTATAGAAAGCAAAATGATTGCAATAAAAAAAAAAAAAAGAGAAATCAAAACAAGGTTTACTTGCCTATTAGTTTTATGTTTTGAGTTTTGAGTAAGAAGTGCTATACATATTGATAACATGAAACAGAGAAAAAAAATATATATATAAATATATGACGCCCTTAGTACAAGCAGACAGAAGCAGACCCATTCCCACTGGCATTCATTCATTCATTTAGTTTAATACACCAAAAAAACAACGCTACCAAATTCTTCCACTGGGTCCGGTTTTGCGCCTTCTTCGTCATCCAGTTGTGTCGCTCGTCCAGGGCGGCCTCGTGGTCTTGTTTGCCCATCATGGTCTCCATTCAAGGTTCCTTCTCGCCCATCGTCCTCGAACCATGCGGGCTACATGACCCACCCAACTCCACTTATGCTCCGAAATTACTTGCATTGCACCACTCTCAAAATCGCAAAGAAGTAAAATGGTAAAAGACCAAAACTCACAAGCAAACATTGGTAATTTGGTAAATGCTAAATGATGATCACATTGATAAGAGAGTAAAATGGTAGATGGTAAAATGGTAGGTTAGACAGGATATCTGCTTCGCTTTGTTTATTCATTGGCGGAAAGGCAGCATAAGAATTTTGTCCAATTTTTCTGAATTGAAAGGTTATTGCTTATTTTTTCTTGATACTCAATTATGGGACCCTCAGAAGCATGTATGACCTATCTATGAGGGCATCGAGTCAGGACAAACTGTGCCGAATAGTGAATAGTATGTATAACGACTACACAATTGTCCAATTGATACAACTCTCTAATCTATGGGATGATAGGATAACAACCCCGTCTGCAAATTACTTCCTGTTTCGTCTGGGCATGATTAAGGGAAAGATAGACAGCATTTGATTGAGTATGTGTGTACCGTGTCTTATAGAGTTTAATTTAATACAACACAGTGTTTTGGCATTAAATCAATGGCAGGTCTCGGCATGTAATCTCATCATTACCATCACCGTTTCTCTGTTCTCTGTTGGTAAAATATCATTAGGGATCCTTCACAATGCGACATGGTGACGATGTTCATTTGTCTATAAGCATTTCATAACGATCCGTTTTGTTTTAGTGGCCGTGATGTCAGGAAAAGTATCACTGAATAGTGCAAGCGGAGCTAGAAAACAATTACACACACCACAATGATTGATGTGATACCATGATTGAAGATTCATCAACAAAATGAGAAGAGAGACGAGATCAGAAGAAGAGATAGAGATCGAGCAATATGGATAAGGTATCCAATATATTATTTTTGTTAAATAATTTCTAAAGCAAAAGTTTTTTGAAAAGTCGTTGTCCAATGAACAAGAATAGTACTTAGTTCTAAACAATTTTAATTTATCGAATTAATAACTAATTTAATAATATTTAATAATCTTATTTTCAGGCCTGGTCATCATGACATGACATGAGCAAGAGTTAGCTGAATAAATGAGGTAAGTTTTTTTTATTTTTACCTCTACTTTCAGTCTATCCCTAGTCCCTACATGCCCTAGCGATTATTGAACTATTTTCACTGTTTGCATTAAATTAATTTCAGTATGCCCATATTAGCAGAGATACATAGTTTTTAGAATGATCTATCCAATTGTTAAAACTGATTTTTTTACGCCCGTAGTTTTGTTTGAAAAGCGTTGCGCCTCCATTTGCACGGATTTTCAAAAAAATTGGTTCCCTGATGCGTTAAAATCTAATAGTCGGAGGATCTAGGAGATAATAAGAAAGAGTCAACTCAAATACCTTACCTGCTTTTGAAGCAGTGAATAGAGTTATAACTGCAGTAAAATTGCTTGTAAGGTCCTAGATTATAGATTGCTCCACGTGGGAGTTTCGTGCCCCAACTGTGAGACATTCATTCTTTTTGGATCGACTAAAGTATGACTTGCATTATATATTCGGACATTTCGCAAGGGTTATCTAAAAGCGCGTACGTATTTTTTTCCTCCATCTTACTCAATAGATATCATTATAAATGTAAATGGAATGTAATTGAATGACCGATAAGAATAAAGCGTCTTTTACACGCTATCTGTTTTAGTATTAACAGTATTGTAAGATCTGCAGATCATAGTTGAATCATTGATATCATTTAGGAATCTTAATGCGGTAAAGTAATATAGTTATTATTGGTATTCTGAAAAAAGTGAAAAGCTTACTATTTTTTAACCGACTTCATTATAAGGAGGAGGTTCTCAATTCGATTGTATGTTTTTTTTTTTTTTTTTTTTTTTATCGTTGTTCGCGCGTATCTTCGACATTTATGGACCGATTTAGATAAATTTTTTTTTGTTCGATTGAGTTTTCTTGCGAGATGGTCCCATTTAATTTTTTTTCAAATCGGTTCAGTAGTTTACAAGTAATCCTGAAAATACTATGATATTAAATCAACTAACTTGACAGTTTTGTTATTTATTATCCGAATTAGATTATTTTTTTTGTTGGGGAAGAGATACATTTGTGTAGTCTTTTTAACCGACTTCAAAAAAAGGAGGTATTCAGTTTGTATGTATGTATGTTTCTCCGCGATTATCTCACGTTTGGCTGAGCCGATTTTTCTACCTAAATAATATACCTACACTACCTAATACAGAAGGATTACACTAAAAATAAAAAAATAAAAAAATTGTGTAGAAAACAAAAAACCGACTTCGAAAAACATGCCTCTAAAAAAAGCAAGAAATAATATAAAAATCATTAGATACGCATTATCATTGTTATAATAAAACACGTCAATTGAAGTCGGGTGGGGCTTTTAGAATAAAAAAGGAAGATGTACTCCAGCCCCACCCGACTTCATTAGACGTGTTTTATTATAACAATTCTAATGATTTTTATATTATTTCTTGCTTTTTTTAGAGGCATGTTTTTTGAAGTCGGTTTTTTAACCGACTCCAAAAAAGGAGGAGGTTCTCAAGTCGACGGTATTTGTTATTCCCGTTGTCTTCTAATGTACCACATTAAGGCGAGGCCAGTTCACGAAATTTACTCTTTCACTATGTCTTTAGAATAAGGTTGAATATTGCATAACTTTAATTGACGCTTCGCCAGAAATTTGACGAATTTTAGTACATTTTTATTGATTTCTGAAATACTGGATCATTTATTAAAAATGTTCTCGGTTATTGTGTTAGATCGATAAAAAAGCTATCATTTTTGCATAAAAAAATCATATCACTGTCGTTGAAAATTACGAAATCTGACGATTTGAAATTTATTTTTATAAGTTTTTATGGTGTTATTCAGGATTTTTTTACAGAGTTACCATGCCATTTTTCAATATTCTGTTCGGTTAATTTGCTTCTTTGTTTCTTTTTCAGTCTACAGTAATTTTTGTGAAGTAGAATTTTACATCAGTTCTTCACATTGGATGTTCAAAAATCAGACTTTTCATCAGATCGTGAACTGGCCTCGCCTTAAGAAAAGTTTTTTTTTAGGTTTGACTATTTCAATTTCTATTCAGTGTTTAACTGATGTTTGTGTGCCGTACCCACCTCAGAACAGTCTGGTGCATGCCCACCCCAGATATATTTTTTCTCTAGAAACGCTGCTCAAGCTTCAGAGTTGGTCCCATAGAAAAGTTGTTTAGTTTGATTACCTACTGACTATATTCGGCATTAGGGGTTTTTTATTTCATATAAATAGTAATATTTTGATTGTTTTTGTAATGTTTAGAATTTTAGATAAAGATGGTGAATGGCATATACCTATAATAGGTATTGTACACAACACAGTTTTTTTTTTATTTATTTAATAATAAGCAATGATGCAGAACATCATTTCGACCGTACAGTGTTGCAAAAATCTGCATAGATTTTTCTGCACACTGCCATTCACCATCTTTATCTAAAATTCTAAACATTACAAAAACAATCAAAATATTACTATTTATATGAAATAAAAAACCCCTAATGCCGAATATAGTCAGTAGGTAATCAAACTAAACAACTTTTCTATGGGACCAACTCTGAAGCTTGAGCAGCGTTTCTAGAGAAAAAATATATCTGGGGTGGGCATGCACCAGACTGTTCTGAGGTGGGTACGGCACACAAACATCAGTTAAACACTGAATAGAAATTGAAATAGTCAAACCTAAAAAAAAACTTTTCTTAAGGCGAGGCCAGTTCACGATCTGATGAAAAGTCTGATTTTTGAACATCCAATGTGAAGAACTGATGTAAAATTCTACTTCACAAAAATTACTGTAGACTGAAAAAGAAACAAAGAAGCAAATTAACCGAACAGAATATTGAAAAATGGCATGGTAACTCTGTAAAAAAATCCTGAATAACACCATAAAAACTTATAAAAATAAATTTCAAATCGTCAGATTTCGTAATTTTCAACGACAGTGATATGATTTTTTTATGCAAAAATGATAGCTTTTTTATCGATCTAACACAATAACCGAGAACATTTTTAATAAATGATCCAGTATTTCAGAAATCAATAAAAATGTACTAAAATTCGTCAAATTTCTGGCGAAGCGTCAATTAAAGTTATGCAATATTCAACCTTATTCTAAAGACATAGTGAAAGAGTAAATTTCGTGAACTGGCCTCGCCTTAATGTGGTACATTAGAAGACAACGGGAATAACAAATACCGTCGACTTGAGAACCTCCTCCTTTTTTGGAGTCGGTTAAAAAAACCGACTTCAAAAAACATGCCTCTAAAAAAAGCAAGAAATAATATAAAAATCATTAGATACGCATTATCATTGTTATAATAAAACACGTCTAATGAAGTCGGGTGGGGCTGGAGTACATCTTCCTTTTTTATTCTAAAAGCCCCACCCGACTTCAATTGACGTGTTTTATTATAACAATGATAATGCGTATCTAATGATTTTTATATTATTTCTTGCTTTTTTTAGAGGCATGTTTTTTGAAGTCGGTTTTTTTAACCGACTCCAAAAAAGGAGGAGGTTCTCAAGTCGACGGTATTTGTTATTCCCGTTGTCTTCTAATGTACCACATTAAGGCGAGGCCAGTTCACGAAATTTACTCTTTCACTATGTCTTTAGAATAAGGTTGAATATTGCATAACTTTAATTGACGCTTCGCCAGAAATTTGACGAATTTTAGTACATTTTTATTGATTTCTGAAATACTGGATCATTTATTAAAAATGTTCTCGGTTATTGTGTTAGATCGATAAAAAAGCTATCATTTTTGCATAAAAAAATCATATCACTGTCGTTGAAAATTACGAAATCTGACGATTTGAAATTTATTTTTATAAGTTTTTATGGTGTTATTCAGGATTTTTTTACAGAGTTACCATGCCATTTTTCAATATTCTGTTCGGTTAATTTGCTTCTTTGTTTCTTTTTCAGTCTACAGTAATTTTTGTGAAGTAGAATTTTACATCAGTTCTTCACATTGGATGTTCAAAAATCAGACTTTTCATCAGATCGTGAACTGGCCTCGCCTTAAGAAAAGTTTTTTTTTAGGTTTGACTATTTCAATTTCTATTCAGTGTTTAACTGATGTTTGTGTGCCGTACCCACCTCAGAACAGTCTGGTGCATGCCCACCCCAGATATATTTTTTCTCTAGAAACGCTGCTCAAGCTTCAGAGTTGGTCCCATAGAAAAGTTGTTTAGTTTGATTACCTACTGACTATATTCGGCATTAGGGGTTTTTTATTTCATATAAATAGTAATATTTTGATTGTTTTTGTAATGTTTAGAATTTTAGATAAAGATGGTGAATGGCAGTGTGCAGAAAAATCTATGCAGATTTTTGCAACACTGTACGGTCGAAATGATGTTCTGCATCATTGTTTATTATTAAATAAATAAAAAAAAAACTGTGTTGTGTACAATACCTATTATAGGTATATGCCATTAAATGACTGGCAATTGTGCAATCAAAGCGCCCTTGACCGGAGATACAGAGCATTTTTTACAGTGGACGTTTATCTCTGATAGCCAAGTCAAGAGTTCACGCCGATATTAACGATAGTTGATGTAATCTCGTACGTGCCTCGTTATCTTAAGTGCGAAAGTTTATCTCGAAAACTAGTTTTTTATTGGACATCCGTTTCAAAAATTTGAAGTTGAAGACTATCTTCAACTTGATAGATAGATATATCTGTCTATCAAGTTGAAGATAGTCTTCAACTTCAAATTTTGTGTGTCTGTCATAACATCTTTATTTGTACAACTACAGACACACACATAAAACAGTACATAAAACTAATGAAACTTAAATGACTTAAAATTATCACACTAATATTAAAGTATGTGTACTGTAGCAGTGCAAGAAGGTCACAGCTCAGCGTTGTATTTGCTTTTTTAGAGCAAATCACTGATTTTCAGCCGCAACCATAGAGGGCCCGCCGAGGCAAAAAGTGCTCGGGATTTATTATAAACATGCATATTATGATCATTAATATAAAATCAATATAAAACAAATTAAATTAGTAATTGGATTCTATGTGCTAAATTAAAAAAATATTTATAGTATTATACATTCCATTAATTCATATACTTAGATAAATAAATAATAAAGGAATTGCTGTAAAATCGTGTAAAATATATTCCATAAAAATTTATTAAAAAATAATAATAATAACTAGGTACCCAATTAAATAAAATTGTATACCGCCCGCCCATGCAAGAAGTGCTAGTACCCAAATTTCTGACACTCAAGAAGAAATATCTTAATTTTTTTCTTGAACGTAAACTTCGACGTCAAATTCCTCATTGGTGGTGGTATGTTATTCCAGCACTTCGTTGCGCTATACCGGAAGCTGCCAGTAAAGGCTGTTGTTCTGTGCTGCGGAATCGCAAAAATTGGACGTACGAGTCTGAGATCACGACCTAAAAAAGTCTTAGTAGCAGGATGTTTAAATTTGCAGTAAAGATATTCAGGACATTTAAACTTAACAATATCAAACATTAGAGAAGCGAGATGCAGTCGTCTCCGGGAATCCATGTTTAATGTTGACGATTTATTCAGATAAGGTGTTATGTGAGTTCGCGGTGGAATGTGGTAGCAAAATCTACAGCATGCGTTTTGAACACGCTGCAGCAGTCGCCGCGTTCTTGCCAAGAGACGTGGGCCATACACGATATCCGCATAGTTTAGTCTGGATAAAACTAATGATTCGCAAACAGTTATTCTTGCTTTCTCAGAGAGTAAATCACGGATTTTATACAGAATTTTTAATCTGTAAAAGCAATTCCTCACGAGTGCTTCCACGTGCTTTCTTTGCCTAGACCTACGTACTACTTGCCTAGACGGGCAATCTTGGCTTCGACAAATTGATTCAACGGATTTATTGTGAAATTGAATGGTGATTGGCTCACCAATCACCATTAAAACTCATTGTTAAACTGACAGTATGTTAACGAGCACGAAGCTTATTGACACCAGTCGCTAGCCCGAATCTGATAGTATAGTTTAGTACACTTCGTGAGATAGAACAACATGTGCACCTGAATTCGGATGAATCTCTATTAGTGTCATCTCGAAATTAACTAGTGACTGACTAGCTAGATAAATAGATACTCTTTTCCTGCTAAATATGCACAAAAAGTAAGCTTTTTGACACAGCTGTTGTAAGCATTACAACCGTGTAGGTAGTTCCTGTCAAACGTAATAATTACTGAGGATTATGACAACTTCCTAGGAAGTGTACTCTATGTAACAAGCAACAAGAGAAAATTCCATAAAATGTCTATACATTGTCTAATATACTCGTACTATACGGTGACGTACCTACTTACCTAGTAAGGCCGGCCACACACAGACGGAATCACGTAACGGAATTCCGAACGGAATTTCGATAATGTATGAAGATTCCGTACGGAAAAATCCCGTATGTGTGTGGTAGTCCATCGATTTGTATGGATTAGCTGCGTTCGGAATCACGTACGTACGGAATTCCGTAACATGATTCCGTCTGTGTGTGGCCGGCCTAACTGTTCATACGTACTCTCATCACACCACCGCACCGAATCTCATGATCACACAAATCTACATGATTTTTGGTGCGCGTAACATCAATGTAATGGTTTTTTTTTGATAAATAAATAAAAAAAAAATGGCTCTCATGATGCCTGTAATAACAAGTTACTAATTATTATTGCATAATTATTAATTATAGTGATAAGTGAATATTAAGTTTAATGGGATCTAGTTAATTTAATCAATTGTTTTAGGAGAACTAATAACTATTAGTATTAATACATGCAGCTATTTGATAAGTTACGTTATCGTAACTTATGTATTTGATAAAATCAGTACATATTACATTTTTAATTAAGTACTTATGTTAATTTAACACCTACTAATACTACATGCAAAATTATAGTAATTATTGGCAAAAGTTTTGTGAATATCTTTATTTAGTATAGGTATAACACTAAGGCTCAGTTGCACAAGAATACTAATATAATATTTTCTTTCATTTATAATGTTAAAGTAGTTAAGTACATACTTGTTGCGATACATATAAACCATTTTCCTTTTAAAATCAAACCCATTCAAATTACCGTCACGGAAAATACAAACATTCGCATTTATAGTGCAGTCACTCGTAATGACAATAATAGAGTGTGATAATGAAGACTAACGATGACTATGACGTCGTATAACCGTCCAACTAGAAACGCAACAGATTATTGCAAAGGCCGCGGTTTCGACGCAAGCTACTGTGACATTGTTAATACCTAGTATAGCGACAGCCATTGAACTTTATTACTAGTACATTATACAACAGTGGCTTAAGCTAATAGAGACTAGTCATAGATCATTTTTCGAAATTACTGAAATATAAATTTTCCGCCATTTTGAAAATTTACGAAAAACTATATCTACACTAAAACCTATATAATTTAATTATAGAACCAGCTCACAAAATTTCACGAGAATCGGTTAAGAAATGCGACCTGTAGAGGAGAACAAACGGACAGCCGGACAGCGGAACAGTCGGACATACAAAACTTGAAGAATATACGAAAGCATTTTTTGCCCAAGCTGAAACGGAGATGCTTCGTTCGCACTTGGCGCTCGCTCGGTCAATGACTGTTTTTTCGCCCCAGCAGTGTCTATAGTCTTCAGATGAGCAACTGCAAAAATAATTTCAATGATCGGACATCGGAAGATACTTAATTTTGGGCCTGATCTAATCGCACATCGCCCGTAGTAGACTTGTACTATTATGTATTCTGTGGTAGTAGTTCGAAACTACAGAAGAACACACAAGAGTGATTATTTTGTGCTGCGGTGCGTGAATGTGCACAAGTGCGACCGAGATTGATGGAAAACTAATACTTGGCAAGTGAAAGCACGGGGTGTATCATGAACCTAGCTCTGCTTTGTTTTAAATAAAGCTTTCCTCATTGTAATCTGGAGGAGCAAACTGACTAAATAGCAAAGCATAGCACACCTTAGCATAGCTCTATGTCCATAGTCACCCTTACAATAGTCTGTTCCATTCAGTGCGATGCACTCTGCAAGGCATCTTGGAAAACGTCAGCAAGTTTTTGTAGCGGTGAAAAGCATAATTATTTGCTTGCGATACCATACCATCGGAGTTCCGTCAGATGGAAATGAGAATTATTACATTGAAATTTTTTCCAAGTATCAATAAATTGATGAAGATTACTATTATACAAATACCTCATTATATAATTGGGTAAAAATTTTATGATTCAGTCCTAATTAATAATTTAAATAGCTTGACAGTTGGCAAAGAAAACTCCGTAATTTAAACCCTTATTTTCTCGAAGTAGCTCAGGAGATATTTTCTCAGCTCGTGGCCCTTAGCAAAATGATTGTCAACGGGATATTGGGTCCATAAAGTGTTTCTAAGATGACACGGATGCAGTGCGACTGCACCCACTATCTGTTAGTCCACAAATCTCTTTACTTCAACCTCATTTCAGGACATTATGATGGTGGCTAAATTCCTATTACATCCGTGTCGTCATGTGGTGTTTGTGGATTGTCACCTCTATCTATTAAGCTACCTAGAACTTGATCATCATCTACTTCTCTTGTTATGCGAAAATCTGAATACTTTTTCATATACACTTCCCACTTTTTCCATTTAGGAACGTTACCTATACAAAGTTGTGTTAAATTACCCCTTTTCGTTTTTCCTCTGAATACTAACCTTTGTTACACAGAAATTCAATCAATGGCCCATCTAATAAATCATCATCAATGCTCTATTTTAAAAATCATCATCGTTTGATGGAGCATTCTCCATCTTATAAATAAATTATGACAATTCGTAATAGGTGAAGTGTTTGATTCGAGAGGTCAAGTTGCCTGGTAGTCTAGCTAGATTGAAAGACGCAAAGGTTCGAATTCTGGCCATGGTGAATTTTACCAATATTTTTTCTGGTACAGCGTTTCACAAGTTTGAGTGACAATCCACGATAGTAACCTGTGACATTATGCTTTTTCCGTAATACCCCAATGGAAAACATGAGGTATTACCAAAAAAGCAAATGGAATTTATACCAGATAATAAATTATGTAGTGGTAAGGTAATATATCAAGCATCATTGCACAACTTGTGCAAGTTTTGATTATCATTAAAATATATGTTTGAAATATTGCCATGTCATGTCATGGTCATTAAATGAACTGATGGCATGACATCACCCACCATCATCATGAATCGCTGAACATAGCTCTGAAACGGCTTGTATGTCTATTTCTCATTCAATGTCGATTGTTCATGTAATAATTGGAGTAGGTATACAATACAAGGATAGAATACAGCAATTTTTTATTTTTTTACATTCTTTGTAGCTCAAATTTATAAGAGTAGATTACATTAATATTGTCATTTCTATCACTAAGTTAGTAATTTCGTCGTATCTGCCGTGCCGTGTGTATCAATTTCTGAATGTTTGTGTACCATTGATAAATAAAAGACAGTGATCCGAGGCAACTTCACTCGAGAAGTCGCGAATGTAATGGTGCACACAGATACCGAGCAACAGATTACATCGTTTCGTACCGCAAGCGCTCTGAAGTTAGTCACTTTCTGTTGTACAAAATCAGATTAATCACATTGTTGTGATATCAAATTATCATAGTGTGAATTTTTTGGTTCTTTTTTTCGTATTATTAGAGAATAACTTCAGCATTCGTGCTATTCTCTGTTTTCATTTATTTTTATTTAATTATAATCCCTTTCATCAGAATCATAATAAACAAATAAAATAAAACCTTTTCCTTAACCGCGGCATATTTATGTTTATCCCTAAACAACATGCAGTTTTTCTCTTTGACAGTTTTATCTCCTATCTCTTCATTCGGAGAATTCAGAATTAGTTGTGGAATGAAATGCTGAAGATTATAAGAAGATTTAACAAACTATACACGCTGAAATTTTAATTATTTGGTTCCCGCCGCGGGATGGTTCCACTCAGATTACATTACAAGCAACTTTTACTATGGGGCTAACTCTCCTCCTCGCAAAAAAAATCTGCCGTTAGGTACTTACTGCACTTTTGTATGGAACAGCTGATTTTTTTTCGCGAGGAGGAGAGTTGGCCCCATAGTAAAAGTTGCTTGTAATCATGAGTGGAACCACGCCACGGCGGGAACCAAATGATTAAAAATTCACGCTGTATAATCGATACCTTATCATCCAGAAAAGGAATGATCTTATCACCCAGAAAACTAATAGTAGTAGGTTAGGTACTTGACTTCAATTTTGTGTTATTGTATCAAAGCATATTGCACTCGTTAGTCATCCCAATCCTAAACAAGTTGAAGTATATTGACTCCTACACCTGTCATACCGGCACGAGACAACCGTAATATAATTTACGCGCCTATCTTGCGCGCTGTACTAACCGCGCCGTGAAACGGAGCGGTCGCATGCGTCGCTAAATCGAATTTTATCACGTTCGATTTTTAAGATTACAGTTTAAATTTTTTCGCTTTTATTTGTTTTAGCGCGAAGTGAAGTGTCTGTGTATTGAAGGAGGTTAAATATTGCTTTAATTTATCTTTGTGAGTATTTTTTATTTTCCTTGTTTTTATGTAACTTGAAGATATTCGGGTTTATCATGTTAAAAAGTGTTTTATCAATTCTCTATACCTATTATCATTTGTTTCTCAATACAATTAGTACCTACATTACCTTCGTCTAAATTAATTACTTATTTATTATGATTTTATAAAACCTGTCGAAAAATTTCGTATATTCACCATGCGGGTACTATAATCGTATGAAAATTTTCACAATTTTTTTTCTTCGTAAATCCCTTGCTATGTTTTTGTATTGTCTTCCGCTAAACATGTCGTATTCGTAGTCGATCATAAAATCATAGCTCTGTAATACATTTGATAAACGACCGAATCCTGGCTATTTTATTTATTAATGACACTAATCTTTTGAACTTCTTCATGTGACTCGTCTAAATAGCTTTACGTTACTTTTTACTTCACTTTTTAATTGAGAAATCGAACAAATTCTAAATATCAGCAAGATTCACAATCGAGTAATTAATGATTTCTCTAGTTCAAATAATAATAAATTCTTGATAAGTAAGTGTCTATTAACATTTATATATTTGTAAATATTCTTATACGTACTTATATTATACTTAGTAATCAAAATCCTATGTCCAGTTTGTACTAACAATTATTGACAACTCGATGAAGAATTTTTCAATGTTTAGAATTTAACGAAAATAAACGCGATTGTGACCAAAAATGTATTATCTCAAGCTCCTCCGTGCTTCGGAAGGCACATTAAGCCGTTGGTCCCGGCTACATTTTGCAGTCGTTAACACCCACCAATCCGCATTGGGCCCGCGTGGTGGGTTATGGCCCGTCCTCTTTACCACCCATAAGGAAGGCCTGTGCCCCAGCAGTGGGGACATCAAAAATGGCTGATGGACAATGGACAATCGCGATTACTCGTGTATTTATCAATGTACTAAATTATATTTTTATATATAAAAAGGTTTTTTTTCCTCTGGCTCTTAAAACTTCAATCAATTAATCATCTGTTCTCAGATGTTTGATCTTTTTAAATGCTTCTAAATAGAAGGTTGTACCAAATGATGTGATGATACTTAAACAGGTGATAGTGTTGCTTAAACTGAACAACTTTCTCCAAGGAACATAGGTCGAAAAACAATATTTTTACGCCTTTCCATAGTAAGTCGGTCAGCTGACCTTATACATTTTGTATAGGTCAGCATGGTCAGGTCATGGGAGTATGTTTTTTTCGTTTTTCGACCTATGTTCCTTGGACTCAGTAATAGTAGTTTATGATACAAGGTTGGTAAGGAGGTTTTTAAAACGAGTTGACGTTTTATAAGCCCGAGCCGTAGGCGAGGGTTTATAATCGTCACGAGTTTTAAAAAACCTTAACAACCGTGTGCCATACTACGTTTTTCAATACATTTGCGAGAAAACATTATAGGTACTGCTGAAATTGTAATCTATAGATATAATAAAACTGTAAATTCTAAATATTTGTGCGCGAATTACGCAAAAACCGCTAAACGAATTTTGATGGATTTTTCACAATTTAGTAGATTGTGGTCCAACTTAAAATCTAAGCTATGTTTCATCAAATTCGGGTGGGTGGAACCAGAGAAACAGCTTGAACTCTCCGTAGTACTAGCTTTCATACACTAAAGGGGTCATTTTAAACTGGTTGCAATATTTTTCTACTGTCCACGCGGATGAAGTCGCGGGCGGAAGCTAGTAGAAATAAAAAAAAACGTTCGTAAACAAAAACGCACGGCGCCGGCGTGCGGTAAAATCAACTTTCCGCACGCTGTACTACTGCGTAAACAAAAACGCACGGCGTGCGGTAAAATCAACTTTCCGCACGCTCGACTGTCATCGTAAACTTACATTTTCGAGCAACTGTATTGAAAAATCTATTGTGTCTCATTTTCCGGGGCTTGAAGGAGCGACAATAAATTAAATTTCGTATATCTAGTAACGCTCCCAGTCTGCCTGTAAAATATCTATTAAAATTACCCAGTAGTTTAGTCACAAGAATTTATTTTTTCGTTTTTAACATTTTCTACATGCTGTATCTATTACTTAGCTATTGCCGAAAACCCCTGGATGTTTGGTTGTCTCCTTCGAATTCGATCATGTCAGGATCGACTTCGAAGATTATCTCATAAAGACGTCGAAATTGTCGTCTCATAAATCAACGTCAAATTCAAACTCGGTACTACTGAGTTTACTAGACAATTTTTCTATAGCGTGTTTATAATTAATGTCTCCTTAATACGAGTTCGGTGGAAAAAATATACTATATCTATGGTGGAAAAGCGTACATGACATGCAAACATACCATTTTATCGTTCAAAACTGTCAGCTTATGCGAGAATAATTCGCTATTGATAAGGTTTTTACTTAATTTTCACAACATTGACACTTGAGTTTCCTAATAAATGTTTTGAGTGATTTAATACGGTGTAACGGCGATGTTAGTTATTATTTCGTCGTGTACCTGCGCTTCAATTTCTGAAAGTTTGAAAAGATGAGGTGTTGGAATTTTTTTTAGGGTTTTACCTACTTATTTATCGGTATTTTTTTTGAATAGATTTATGATGTTCTTTTGTTGATGAAATTTGTTTTATTTTAGTTTGCATCATATATTAATTTTGTGTGTTTTGTTTTTTTAATAGCAGATACTGGTTCAATGACTTCTTTTATGTTTTCTAAGTTAGGCAAGATACTATCTAAAAATAGTAATGCTCAGTTTAATTCAGTAAGTAGATATCTGACTGTTATGTTGTTTAAGGTCTTTAAACTTTTTATTTCATAACTGATTGTAGATCCCTTAGAGTTCAGAGTTTTGTTTAATTTTGTATGCATTCAAAATATTATGATTAATGAATGAGCGAAATAAATATTTGTTTTGGTTTACATCATTATCGCCGCTGATAAAGTAATTTATGATAATCCAGCTTATGTTATGAATCGAAAAGTTTGTTTATTTTTTTAGATACGGTCACATATAAACGTTCATACTACATTAAATTAATTGAAGTTTAATCACGTAGGCAATATTACAAAATAATAAACTGTTAAAAAAATATAATTTACGTAAGTGGCTGAATAACGGTCTTGTATTACAAAATAACCTGGGATGTTTGGTACTGCTTACTTACTAATTTTATATATATATGCGAAAGACTTCAGACAATATTATAGACTCATGACTAAAATTACTTTTTATTATAATAACGTACTTAATATTTTACCAGTTTACACAAAACCTTGACAAATTATATTTCTAAACCTTCCTCATGTATCACTCTATTTACTGGTGAAAACACGAAAACCGCATGGAAATCCGTGCGGTAGTTTTTGAGTTTATCGCGAACAGACAGACGCGGTGTAGGACTTTGTTTTATATTATGTAGTGATGCTGGTCGTTGATTGTAAGATTAAAAATGTCAAGGTTCATAAACAGTAACACGACACGGGGTAGTAGGTGTGTTTGTATCAAATAATTATTTGAAAATTATCCACTTGACATTAGTGACAAATTTTCTTTTATCTGAAATGTCCGGTTAACATTACTCCAGTAAGCAATCCAGTCCAGCGGTCGAATCCAGTGGCATTCCAGTGCCGGTTCACTTTATCCAGTGGCATTCCAGTGCCGGTTCACTTTATCCAGTGGCATTCCAGCGCTGGATTCGTCATTCGATCGCTGGGCTGGACTGCTTACTGGAATAATGCGAACCGGACTTTAAAACAAAAGGTGTTATATTTCTTAGTGTTATAGAAAACATGTTATTACAGGAAAATGTTCTAATAAAGAAAATACATCTGTTTCAAATGTTTTTGTAAAATGCTGATGAAATCTCTATTTGCTTTTATGTTTGTAAAGGCCAGTTGTGCTTTGCAATAAATTTAATTGTTTAAGTAATGTGAATATGTGTGCATCATGTTAATAACACAATGATTTATTTAACTAGTATGTAAAAACATGTGGTCTTACTTCAAATCGATAACTTAACAACATAAGTTTTTACCTAGAAACTGCAACAGTACAATAGGCTGCTATTAAGAATAATAATTATTATACCTGTTGAATGATTGTTTTCTTGGAAAAAGTTTGACTCGTAATATTTTTGCTGAAATTTTACCTGATTATTATTCTGCTTGATTTTATAAATAAATAAATAAATGCTTGGACAATTTCACACAGCGCCATCTAGCCCCAAACTAAGCAAAGCTTGTAATATGGGTGCTAGACAACTGATATACTACTTATATACTTTTTAAATATATACTTATTATACATAGTAACACCCAGACCCGTCACAGAAATTAAAATTCATCATTTCAATTTCTGCCCGGCCGGGAATCGAACCCGGGACCTCTTGCGTGGTAGGCGGCATGTTGACCACTGCACCACTCAGGTCGTCAAATACTCGTACTGAACCCAACTAAGGGACTAGGTAAGGTTTTCACCAGTTGTTGTGGTTTCTATGGTTGACGTGACCATTTAAATTTGTTGTGATTTGTAATTGGACAAACTTAAAAGTAGAATTATTGTTCTTCAACGTTTCAGTACAATAGTATGCGAAATAAATCATCTGTGTTATAACTATTATGGATAAATAAATCAATCGTCAGTGGTTAAGGCGAGTCCATGTAAAGAACTGATGTATATAGAATTCTACTTCACAAAAATTACTGTAGACTGAAAAAGAAACAATAAAACACAATAACCGAACAGAATATTGATAAATAGCTTGGTAACTCTGTAAAAAAATCATGAAGAACACCATATAAACTTCTAATCGTCAGATTTCGTAATTTTCAACGACGTTATATGATTTTTTAAGCAAAAAGGATAGCTTTTTTATTGATCTAACACAATAACCGAGTACTTTTTTAATAAATGTTCCAGTATTTCAGAAATCAATAAAAATGTACTAAATTTCGTCAAATTTCTGGCGAAGCGTCAATATGCAATATTCAACTTTATTCTAAAGACATAGTGAAAGAGTAAATTTCGTGAACTGCAGTAAACTTCATGAATTATAATAACTAGGTAGTGGGTGGCTTGGGAAAACTTATAGTTTTTCCCGTATAAATGTGATGTTTCTAAGTACAAGTAAGCTGTCCGCGTTGACATAAGTGTTTCATCACATTCTATGATAATGTTATTACTATTTTTATCAGGTCACACGCATTGCAAACTATATTTAGTCATAATTCTGTAACTTTTGCTTTAGTTTATATTCATTGCTTGTTGTAATGATAGTTGTAATGTCAATGTACCTACGTATGTTTTTTCAACTTTACATATTATCATAATAGAATATTTTCACGCACAACATCGAGCATATCGAATATTTTCTTAGATCGAGATTGTAGTTCGCGGTTTTAACATACTAACTATACTAATATTAGAGTATGTTTCTTAATCCACTCAAACTGATATGATATTGCATCACAAAGGCCGTCTCATATATCCGACCGCAGTATCACTGTATCAAATATAAACTAGGTCTTACCGTCTCTAACCAATCAATATCGTAATTTGCATCGATTTCCACGTATCATACACCAAGTGCGTCGAAATACACTTCAATTTCATTAATTTTTTCTTCGTTTTATGGTGGTAAGATTTATTATGATAAAAGTAATTTAAGTATGCGTATTTTCTTGCTCTTATGTAGTACTTATATCTATTCTGTGTTCTTATCATATCACTGTAGTAGCATTTTTGTACTGTCACAGTAGCAAGTACAGCTGCTATCGATTCTGTTTTCCACCATGTCATCGTCACTCGCACACATTGGCACTTTGTAATATTTTTATTTTAGCACAGCTATTGCTTAAATGATGATGTAACTATTTTTCTGATTGTACCGTACAGACATCACACTTTTAGAGCTTTATTAAATGTATAGATGTCCTTCGTAGTCTGTAAGTTGATGAATCGTTTTTGATTCTACAAACTCCCATTTCATAAACATATTTGTGTGTTGTTCGAAAGTTGTATGTTTAGTTCGCACATTATGCAGCTGAGCTGATGCAAATTGGACGCGACAATTCTACTTTCTCGTAAATCTGTCGTCTTCATCTTCATTTATCTTGTTTTAATATTCTCCATGTTTAGATTTTTATTTTGTCCTCTAATATATTTTGTTGTCTGTCCTTGTAATCTTTTTAACCGACTTCAAAAAAGGGCAGATGTTCTCAGTTCGTCAAATATTTTTTTTTGTATTAATTTCTTGATATGGAAACAAGCTAGCATACTTAATAAAATGTACTTTTTACGCAATATCACGATTGATACATGCAGTTGTAAGGTGTTTGCCAAGTTTATGCTTAATTTGTCGCACTCACATATTGGTGTAAGCTAGTGGTTATTTATGCGTTAGAAAACAAACTTCATTGTTACTTACTAGATGTTTGCCCTATGTTTGGTAGGAAACGGTGTACCGTAAACTGGACGGTATGCGTTTTGATGTTATGTAACTTTACTTTTATACGATTTGCATAATGTTTATGTATTTTTACAGTTATAACGCGACGTTAATTTGTTTATTCCTTTTTTTTATTAAAACTGTACCTACTTGTTGTCACGAAGCTGCTATAACCAAAAAGCTCAGCACAGTAACTGAACTTTGGAAAAAAATACGTAATTGCAGGTCCCAAAGAACATAGAAAATTTTTTTCTTTGTTCTGTTTCAGATCCAGACCCCAATAATTTTCTCGATAAAACTGGCCATTTTAAGATTTGCTATAGCGGGTTGTCTGGCTTTTATGATGGATGGCTTTCATAATAGATTGTTTCTGTCTTCCTCTTTTCATAATTTATCTCACTCTAGTTTTTTCGAATTAATTTTATCACTGCGATATTAGATTTTCTTTTCGGTAATGCCATACATACTTTGGATATGAATTTACAATTGTTTATTTTATGACTGTTTTTAACTGGTATCCAATTGGGATAGAAGCTATAGACTTATTACAGTAGATATCTCAATTGGATACCAGTTAAAAACAGTCATAAAATAAACAATTGTAAATTCATATCCAAAGTATGTATGGCATTACCGAAAAGAAAATCTAATATCGCAGTGATATGAATTTACAATTGTTTATTTTATGACTGTTTTTAACTGGTATCCAATTGGGATAGAAGCTATAGACTTATTACAGTAGATATCTCAAATATAAACCTTAATGAGTTTGGATAAGGTCATTGCTGTTCATCGTTCTATAACTATTTGCCTGTTCATTCATATATCAGAAATAATAACTTCGAATAAATTAACTGTATTGTTATGTTGAAACTAACTCTGTGTGTGACAAAAAAACGGTACTTATCGCCGTGTTAAAAATACACGAAGTATTTATACTGTTCTTGTCTAGCCACCGATATAGAAATATTTCATCATTCGTTGTGGCTGAAATTTTTTATTCTATTTGGAAACATTGGTGGAGGAGATACATTAAGTACTTACAGTGAACATTTTGACTTTATAACACATTATGTAGGTTACGGGTTGTGGAGCTCGGTGGCGCAGTGGTTTAGCGCCTGGCCCAGCCCTGGTCATGGGATGGGTGACCAAAAATGTATTATCTCGAGCTCCTCCGTGCTTCGGAAGGCACGTTAAGTCGTTGGTCCCGGCTACATTTGTAGTCGTTAACACCCACCAATCCGCATTGGGCCCGCGTGGTGGGTTTATGGCCCATCCTCCTTACCACCCATAAGCAAGGCCTGTGCCCCAGCAGTGAGGACATCAAAAATAGCTGATGGACATGTAGGTTACGAGAAAACCGTACATTCTTCTTCGTACGCAATCACTTCCAATTGTGTTTCATTAATGCAATATTATTGAATGACTTATTAAATGTAAGAATCATTTAATTTTAACATGATTTGCTATCTAATCTTTTGTGTAAAATATTGATGGAAATGTAATATTGACGTATGAAATTAATACGAATGCTTATATGATTAGATAAATCAAAGCTTTTCTAAAACATATGTACAGGATTACACTGAGATAGCCTAGCTGATAGCAATGGGTTCGCAATTTTTTTTTGTAACGAAACAAGTAAGAATTTTCCATTTTGTTTTGTTTACTTTTGCTTGTTAAATGTTGTTAATGCTTTTTGCCGCGAATTTTGAGCACAGCATGTGAAAAAAGATAACAATTGTCACTTTACTAACTTTTGTTAATTTTTTATCTTTTGGTCTCGTCTCAAGAGTCTGTAGCTATACTTACAGCCTTTTAGGATTGTGTAAGTAGTGATAGCTTTAAAATAAACGTTGATGTGATGCTGAATAAAGTAATAAAAATAAATCATGAAATACTCGTATATCTATATCATTATTAGTTCTTTGTAATTTAAATAATGCACCATTTGTTAAAGACTCTATTGTAGTGAACGTTTTGTGTAAAATGTATAGTTTTATTGGCGTCTGATGAAATATGTGTTAACCATTTCTAGTAAATAGATAAGTAATTACAAAATTTTATTGAAAGCCAAACGTGCTATTTATAATTGCGTGAATGAATGAAATATTATTAAAGTGTCAAGCAGGACTTGAGGTATTTGATTTAGCTAAAGAAGACTCTAATCGCTTTATCATAAGGTAGACTTGAGAATCAAAGTGCAATGTTTGGTGTCTCGACCGGTATACCACCTACCTAATAAGTTGCGAAAGTATGAACCGCTTTCGAACACTTAGAATATCGTGTTCACTTACACGGGATGATGTCTCGAATGTTCTTTACTTTTTGCAATGGAATTATCGCGGTTCCGCGTTTGACTTCAAATCATCTCGGGATGTTTCAATTAACATTGCAGCAAAATTTCTATTCACAGTCTCTGATAGATTTTAAATAGACTCTGATTGATCGAAAGCACGAAAAATTGCTAGATAAAAAGATGCTGTTTAACTTTAGATCTTCTGATTTAGAATTGAGATGAAAACGTGGACTTCTTATGATCTCTTTTCATTTCATGAGTTCAGTATCTCATTATCAACATGAATGTTATGTTTGACGTCTGAAACTTTTAAATTGAAATTTGCTTGTACGATCTTATCGTCATCACCTTGACTTCCGGTAGCAAAAGTTAGTGTTATCGCCGCGTTAGTTTTCATTCACCAAGGCATTGAAGAACCAGTCGGTCGAGGTTGTTTACTTGGTGGTTTCCTCGTCGTTTTTTTGTTTGGTTAACTAGATTCAATGATGCAGTATTTGTTTCCATTCGTTGTTTATTCTCTGTTTTTGTTACGGTTGTGTTTTTACTTGATTAAGCTGGTTCTTCTGGCCTTTTTTATCAGATTCCTTAGATTCAGACCTAAAAAGAAAAACCACATCAAAATCTTTTAGTTATAAAGTTACATTCTTTGTTATTCCGTAGTGTAGTGCTGCTGCTGAATCAATTCTGGTTATTGTCTTTTTTTATCTTCTATTTAGTGTTTTTGCAGTGAAAGCAATCGGTATCTGTAGTAGTTTACATGAATGTATTATTTATTAATGATAGATTACAATTATGTTTATAGGTAATCAAACTCGTTCACCTTGGGGCAATGTTCGGTTGGTTCGACACTGCTCGGGTATATAACCTGATTGAAACGGTGTTCACATTGAATTCAAAGTTATTAAATCTATTAGGTATATAGATCGTGCAATTCGTGTATACATGCTTCGAAAGGAATGTTTTGATTATAAAGGAATTGCTACCTCGAAACAAAATTAAATTAAAGAGTTGCATTTTTTGTTTATTGCGCTAAAATCGTTGAAGAATTTTGACAATGAAAAAAACAAGTCTCCGCATAACTCATTCAAGTTGAAGTCATAGAATTTGGGGACATAAAACAAAACATATATCAGTTGTCCTTTTAAGAACAAATGCTTGAGGTAAATGCATTCACCGTCAAATAAAACGAGCACACCATCCATATTGATTAGTTACGGTAACCCAATAGTGGGTTACCTTAAACTTGCGGTAAATCGCCGCGTGCGCTCGCGCCGCTCGCGACTCTCACGAGGCGATAACAGAATGTAAGCGAGATTGTAACTGCGGAACATGAACAGTACAACATTACAAATTTGTGTGAACAAATTATCAACTGCATATTCGCCATAGTGCATGCAAGCTGATCTTATTGTTATTTTTTTTGCTAAAATTAGGTACGTTATGTTTACTTATATAGCTACTATCGTTGATTTTGATAACTCTGAGAGGCTTAAGATATTTGTCAGACAACCTTGTTTAAGATATAAGTAACTTATCTGCGTTGTCTTGGAAAATGTTTTAAAGATTAGCGAGAATTGTTATTTCATTCAAATACTTCAAGTCGTTTCGTAAAAACTTTGTACAAAAAATGATTTATATCTAACAAAAGGATTGTCTATAATACACGTACAGTCACGTCTATAAATATGTATACAGTTAAGAACTTTGTCACTCTAAAGCTATTACTTTTTTGAACGGAAATCAAATGACAAATGACCACTATAACAAAGTGACAAAATTCTAAACTACCTATACATATTTTTAGGTGTGACTGACTTTTAAGTCCCAGTCCTAAGCAGATGCTTTATAATAATTACTGATAAATTGTTATTTTTCCAAGTAACAAAAAATATTTACAATTAAGTTAAGTACCTATAAGAAATTTTAATATTGCTCTTTGTTGCTTTTAGATGATAGTCGATAGCCTTAATTAAAGTAAATGAAAAGCTATAAACTTAAAAAGGTTTGATATTTGTAGATAAGATAATCTATCCATCGACAATTTGGGTTGCTTTAGTATAAAGTTTGCCACCAAATATTTTACTTATTCATTCATTCATTCATTCTGCTATGCTACGCCTAATCAAGTTTTAAAAATACCATGCCAATAAGAAAATTGTCGGTGAATGCATCATTCGATTCACAATGCACAAAAGTTTTTCATCCTTCATGGTCCATTTCAGTTCACCTGTGAGGAATTTTATACACCTGTTTACGAATTGTTGTCTTTGTGTTCCTTGTTTTACCAAAACATTGTCATTGTAAAAATGAACTTATTGTCAATTTAAAACTGTTTCCGCAACAAAAAGGTACTTAGTTATTTTGTGGTACCTAGATTTTTGTGTAATTATTTTAGAGGTTTTTAATGAGAAGTGTAATCTTGTTAAAATTTCAATTTGTATGTATAAACGGTTTTGAATCGTTAGTTTTTTGTTAAGAAAACTGGAATTTATCAGTCCATTGTGAAACTACACCTCGTGGGAAAATCGACATCGTTGAAAATTTCTCGAGCTGTATTAATCATACATCGTCTGTTGCATAATTTGCATACTTTTGACATCCTTTAAACTTTTGACGATATAACTATAAGGTCTAGAATCGATTGGTGTCGACAGCTTTCTGTGCAGCCGTCGATGTCTCGAAGATTGACCAGTTTTTATCCGTTGTTCTACAAACCGCTGTTTAAGTGTACCGTGTAATCGAGGTTGCCACTGGTATCGTTTAATATGGTCTCAATATGGCCATAATTGCTGTAATGTATTTAAAACATAAGTACATACCATGATATGACCATTGCCATGTAATAAGTATTTCGTTGAAGAGTAATATTTTTGTCCTATTTTTGCTACAGACAGGTTGTATGACATTCATTATTAAACTATTATTTTTCGAGCCCTTAAGTTAAGACACCACACGGTGTGCCCCAGAAGTAGAGAGATTAAAAATGGCTGATGAGTAGACTTTACATATTCACAATATTGTAGGATTGTTTGCGTAATAAGTAGAATACTTATGTTGTTGGTCTCAATAATGAATATTTTATCCTCGTCTTATATTGAAGTTTTCCCGTCTTTATATTTTTCAACAATTCTGCAAGACGAATCTCTTGTTTAGCTGGTCACCACCTTTGTTTTTTTTCAAGGAAAGATTCTCACCAATGACAACTATATAATTCAAACACTCCAAATATTATTACTTACACCAAGGTCAGGAGTTAACAAGAAAATTGGTATATCCTATTCTAATGATGTTAAGGGCTAAGGTCGTAGCTAGGCTGTTAAGTAATCAATCATCCAGTCGATACTGTATAAAGAAATAACCGTTTGCCTTGATACGTTAGCCGCATCGATATTATTATACTTAACTCAGCTGATGAGAGTAGGTATTGTTTTTCTATTATTTTTTAATATCAAATTACTATCAATTATAGAGCTAAAAAAATAGTGTTCTATGATATAAAAAATGAAATGTTCATTATAATTTTCTTTTCAATACAGTTGCTCGAAAATGTAAGTTTACGATGACAGTCGAGCGTGCGGAAAGTTGATTTTACCGCACGCTGGCGCCGTGCGTTTTTGTTTACGAACGTTTTATGTAATTTCTACTAGCTTCTGCCCGCGACGTCATCCGTATGGACAGTAGAAAAATATTGCAACCAGTTTAAAATGACCCCTTTAGTGTATGAAAGCTAGTACTACGGAGAGTTCAAGCTGTTTCCCTGGCACCACCCACCTGAATTTGATGAAACATAGCTTAGATTTTAAGTTGGACCTCAATCTACTAAATTGTGAAAAATCCATCAAAATTCGTTTAGCGGTTTTTGCGTCATTCGCGCACAAATATTTAGAATTTACAGTTTTATTATATGTATAGATTACAATTTCAGTAGTACCTATAATGTTTTCTCGCAAATGTATTGAAAAACGTAGTATGGCACACGGCTGTTAAGGTTTTTTAAAACTCGTGACGATTAAAAACCCTCGCCTGCGGCTCGGGCTTATAAAGCGTCAACTCGTTTTAAAAACCTCCTTACCAACCTTGTATCATAAACTACTATTATAATCACTGAAATATATAATAGCGCTATAGAAAGTTGTTAATATGATACCATATCATAATATTTAGATTTCCATTGCTGCAAGTGAAAACTCTTTAGCTAGCTAGAAGTTTCAAAAGAGAGAATAAGGAGAATAGCGCAACCTTTATTTCATATAAAACTAGTAGTAAAAGAATGGTTCTCGTGTCCTCAAAATAAATAGGTCATTGGATCATTGAACTTGATACATTCGTAATACTTAGTAAAGAGATGGAATTTTTTTTACTTCAATTCAAAACACACGTGTCATCGAATCAAGCGAAGTATTTTCAATTTGCTTTAAGTATTACTTGCGCACGAGTTGATTTAATAGGCATGCCTAAAACGCAATACCATAAAAATCATAAAATGCAGTTTCGAAGGCTTTTATTCTATAGTTTCGTTATTGTTATCGCTAGGATTCCATTATATAACTTTTATATAACCTTTAGTGTTTGTATATGTTATTGCCGCATTTAAACTCGAAGAAAAATCTGTGCGCTTGAGTGGTTTTATAATTTTCAAGGTGAGGGTTTTACTGAGAGAGAATGTATGTTTACTATTTGTGTACTTGATTAATGTGAACTTGACTCTTTCCCTCTTTTGTATTTTTATCGTATAGTAGGTAGGCACTATCCTATATATCATCGCACAGTTTTCCTAATGTTGAAGGTCATGATCGTTTAAATATACTTATCATATTTGGATACATTTTTTTATTATTATTTTTACTTTGGGTATAAACTATAAAGGGTTTGGATAAGTTATCGTAAGCCAAAGCAAATTGCCTTTAAATATTGTTAACGGTATATATTTTGTTGTCCCCAGATAAAGCAGCATCAAAGATGGCGCGCGGCAGCACAGTATTGTTCGCCAAAGGGGCAGGAATCTCAGCTAGTCATAGGATAGGCAACTGTTTTGTACACATCGTTATAGCCATGTTGTTTATAGGTAAGTCTCTAGTTAATTTGGATATCTTACCCACTTTAGACTATACACGCTTTTATGTCTGTCGCCAGACACCAAGTACGTGTAGCATGACGAGCTTGATAAATTACAGTGGTGGCCAGATAAATTAAATCACCAGTCGATTTTCGTACAAACAAGGTAACTTTGAAGCCTCGGTTCTCCGCCAAGGATTGACCTAGCTGTGATCCAGGGAATGAATGAAGGAGATTCAGTTCGCTATACACACCCAACTGATCAGATCAACATTAATACAGGGATATGTTTAAATCAATTCAATTAATCCGCGAAATAAGCATAAAAATGCATGGAAATCCTGAAACTGAAAACTGATCCTCATATCTCTTAGAATGCTGATCACATCAGTTGGGTGTGTATTGCGATCTGAATCTCCTCCATTCACTCTGGATGGCCATCATCAGATCACAGCTTGGTGATCCTTGGCGGAGAACCAAGGCTTCAAAGTTACCTCGTTTGTGTGAAAATTGATTGGTGTCCTCAATTATCTGGCCACCACTATTATGTCGACATTGGAATGTAGTTTTTTTACATTTAAATCTCGTAAAACAACTTGCGTCTTTCTAGTAGGTATGACCACCGAAACGCGTTATGTTACAGCGATTTATCGCTTTGAACTGTCAAAAGACAATGGATTTTGACAGTTGAGTGTCGATAAATCGCTATGTCATATCGTGTTTCCGTGGTCATGCTAAATTAACGCAATATTGACGCTATTCCAACTTCTCCAAATAAATCCTATGAGGTGGAGAAAGAAACTAAAAATGAATTGTATAAAAATATCGATAAATCCATTTGTTTATTAATTGTGTGTTTGGTTGGAAGCATCCGACGATTAAAAACCTGTTAGAACGCTATTTTTAAATGTTGAGGATAATTCTCCTGTCCGTGATTTTTGAACTCAAGAGTTCACATTTTTCCTTACAATGTCAAAACACAATTTAACTTTACGAGTAAGTAATAATAACAACTGTATGAATATTTTTTTTATTATTTTTAACTTAATTTCAGGTTTACCAAGTGCACATTCCCAGATCGATAAAATGTATCTCGATGTCACAGATCTTGAAATACTGGTCGATCAGACTTATCTTCTAAAATTAGTACAAATGTAAGTCGCTACTCTTATATTTTTTTTACCTATTTCAACAGTGTCTCTTTCAAAGTATGTAACGAACACAAATCTCTCCGATATTACAATTATGTAAAGAGATTTAGGATTCAATGTTTTGTAAAACAAAGTCACCATATCTGCTGCACAGTCATTTTATCTCACGAAGACGCGTCGGCTTTGAATGTTGTTAAGCGTTCTTATGCAGATCACGAGAGCGTGCAGACGCACACTAAAATAATGTTCATGTGCACGCCTAACAACATTCGTAGCCGACGCGCCTTCGTGAGATAAAACATCTGTAACTCTTTTCAGTGGCCAATACAACACCACCCTGGAGGTGACAGCCCAAATCCAACACCCTGATCTCGTGCAGCTAGTGCCGGGCACGGTGGAGATCCCGGGAACCCCGGACCCCAATGCAACCGTGCAGATCACGCACGACGTGTGCGCTTATGGCAAAAGCCCGGGACACTCGGAAGTTACGTTTAACGTGACGCCAGCTGGATTTGTTAAGTAAGTACTTTAGAAATAACAGTTTAGATCTGACATCTATAGACCTCGTACCGTACAACATGTCAAGTTTGCTGTTGATCTCGGGCTCTTTAGAGTCCAACCCTATGATAGTATGGCATACTATAGGTAACTAGACGGATTTCGTCGCTCTGTAAATTGTATAACCATCCTAGAAGTTTAATTAAATCATCTTTATCAACAGTAGCGAAATTCGTTTTGTCGTACGTTCAGCGGCTATTGAATCTATAGATAGAGTATACTCTTATCTAAACCACACCTAACAGGTATGTCATATCAATAAAGTGTTTCACTCTGGCATCGAAGCTCCCGCACTCTACTCAGCGATAAGAATATCTATACGGAATGTGAAGTAATTTGGTCTTCTGTAATTCCAAATCGAGTTATTTCAAATCAGACGAAAAAATGCGCTTTGCCTTTAGACAGGGTCATTTTGTGTTCACCATCCAAATTTTGAAGATGTGTTCAGTCCATGAAACTGAACAATTTTCTCTAAGGAACACATGGCCAAATATGAAAAAAACGACTATCTATACAAATCAAAGAGATCACGTGATCAATTTAGTATGGGATGACCCAAATTTTGTGGCAAATTTCACACATGTTTCTTATAGAAAGTTAAGTTTCATGGACTGGACACATCCTTGAAATTTGGATGGTAAGTTCAGAATGACCCGATATAGGACTACAGGTTATATCGGGCGGAGACCCGTGCCCAGCAGTGACATAAAAATGGGCCTATGTCTCTCCAAGATCCCATATATATCCGTACCAAATTTTGTCAAAATCGGCTCAGCGGTCTAGGCGTGAAATCATAACAGCGAGACAAAGAGCAGCATTTATAATATTAAGTATGGATGAAACAGCAACTTGTTCACCTCTTCCAGCCTCGACACAGTATTCCTGCGCATCACCGTGATGCACTCGCACATAATCAGCGTGATCTCGTACATAATGGGGTGGATCTACTTCGCGGCGTGGTCCGTCTCCTTCTACCCGCAAATCTACATCAACTTCAAGCGCAAGAGCGTCGTCGGACTGAACTTCGACTTCCTGGCCCTCAACATCATGGGATTCACTATGTACTCTATGTTTAACTGCGCTCTCTTCTTCTCTAAAGAAATTCAGGTGAGTTTACATTAACTATTTATGTTATATTTAATTTTTAGATTTTAGCATTCACAATGCTATTTTTATATTTTAAGTTACTTAATATAATTGAAAAATACTAGAAAAAAATCGACTCGCCCGTAGCAGCTCAGACGGGACTCGAACCCGCACCCTTAGGATTCCGGACCCTTAGGATTAGGATTCCGTATTCGCCACTCCCACTAGCGACTCGGTAGCATAATTGGTTTAGTGCATTACTCCGGAATCCTAAGGGTGCGGGTTCGAGTCCCGTCTGAGCTGCTACGAGTGAGTCGATTTTTTGTAGTATTTTTCAATTTTATTAAGTAACTTAATATTTATGTTATGTTTGTGTATCTTCTTAGATAGTGTCTATCTTGTATCTTAAATGACTGCTAATTTTCTAAATCCTTCCAATTTGTATCTTCATCCATTTAGCACTTAGGAACAATCTGCACTTGTTGCTGTTGGAATAATCTACGTAATTCACTTATTACTATTGGAATAGGCTTTAAGTAAGTAATGCTAGTCTTACATTGCTGAATTCAATAATCTGTCCTCGGAAAGGGATATGCCTGTCCTGTCCATCAGCCATGTTTGATGTCCCTACTGCTGGGGCACAGGCCTTCCTTATGGGTGGATAAGGAGGACGGGCCATCACCCACCACGCGGGCCCAATGCGGATTGGTGGGAGTTAACGACTGCAAAATGCAGCCGGGACCAACGGTTTAACGTGCCTTCCGAAGCACGGAGGAGCTGGAGATAATAAATTTTTGGTCACCCATCCCATGACTGACCCTTGCGAACGTTGCATAACTTCCGCAATCGCTGGGCCAGGCGCTAAACCACTGCGCCACCGAGCTCCTTCCCTCCACTCCCTCCGGTAAAGGGATATGCACACCAAAGCTTAATTACCTGGATATTTCTGTACTTATTTATAAACCACTCTCAACGTTTAGAGCTATCTTAAGATCATACTTGAGATGCTCTGCTTATAGAAACAGCATTTCAGGTATTATCTCAAGATAGCTCTCACCGTTGAGAGCCTTAGAGCATAGCGGTTTATAAATACGGGCCCAAAATTCTTAGTATGTAGTAGGTAACTGAACTAAAGTAGACTGGAGAAGGCATAGTACTTGATGTAGTATGATTCATTATCATACAACAATTGCTTTCAATTGTAACGCTATGCGCTAATTTAATTCTGTAATCGTCACGAATTGTAGTAAATTTAAATGTCGTTTGGAATACATGAATGATTAAGACACGCCACGCGAAGAAAGCGTGGTTTATATTCAAATTAACGACCTTAGTAAAGACCTGTTGATTAGAAATTTAGTGTGTAGTAGTATCTAATTATAAACTTTTACGCGTAATACATCGATACAGTTTAATATACTATAGCTTAACTTTATTTTTAGGGTTCCGTACCCAAAGGGTAAAAACGGGACCCCTATTACTAAGACTACACAATCCGTATGTCTGTCTGTCACCAGGCTGTATCTCATGAACCATGATAGCTAGAAAGTAGAATTTTTCACAAGTGATGTATTTCTGCCGCTATAACAACAAATATTAAAATCAGGATAAAATGAATATTTAAGTGGGGCTCCCATACAACAAACGTTAATTATTTGCCGTTTTTTGGTACGGAACCCTTCATGCGCGAGTCCGACTAGCACTTGGCCGGTTTTATAAATCATTGACTAGTAATTATGTAGGTAGCAGTTTAAGTTAATGTAGTTTCATGTACTGAACGCTTTGTAGTTTTTTTGTGAATAAAGAACAACCCTGTATTAATGATTTATTTTGCCTTTTTTGCGTGCTGAAATATTCAGCGAAACATATTGAACTTTTTACTATATAACGTTTACATTGAATGTTTGTACAGTTGATCCAACTGAATGATATATCATGCATGACACACTTACCATATAATAGGGATGTTGACTAATTAATTAAAATAACGAAATACTAATAAAAATCGTAAACATATTAAACTTTAAGAGTAGCCTGTATACCTCTTGGTTTTATATATTGCATATTATTTGTTTTATGACCCTTCAAAGTTGGGTGGACAAGTCCATTTAAAAAGTATAAAATTTATTAAAATAAATGATACCTTTAATTAGTCCGTAAAATGTATAGCAAATCTGTCGAAGAAACCATTTTGATAAACACAATATTTAATATAGCTGCTGAACAAATTTCCTATGCGTTGCATACAAACTTGCAAGGCGTGACGTCATAACGTGGAAGCCATTAGTATGGAGCGTTTTTGATCGAGTCCATTTGTGTGCATTTCACACTGTGATATCTCGGGCAGTTTTCATGCTAGCGAATTAATTCTTTTACCAATGTTTCTTTTTTTGAGAGGTAATTTATGTAACATAAAATAAAAGAAATAGTCAACATCCCTATAGTCAGATTTCCTTCTCTTTCGTGTATGTTGCACTTAGCACGTTTTAAATGTGAATATGAATAGAAAAATGCATCATTACGCAATTTTAACCTTTGTTATCACTGCATTAGTTATGTTTTTAAGCCTCTGGATGCGGGCAGCGCAGAACCGCTAGGCGATTGCGTAAAGTCAATCGTATTCAATTGACATTTCATATTGTATCATAATATATGTCATCCCATACAAATTGCAGCCGATGGAATACGTTATGAACTGTCAAATGAATACGATTGACTTTACGCAATCGCCTAGCAGATCGTCGTGGAGATCCTTTGGGGAGGCCTATACCCAGTAGTGGGTATCGAGTGGCTGATAAATGATGAGTTATGTTGTTAAATAAAGCAGTCATAATTTGAATTTCTACTAAGAAAATGTCCGTAATTGTCTAAGGTGCATGATTTAATTTGGTCGACTGTACATACCGTGTTTCTAGGTAAATATGATAATAATGGCAATGTGACTCGGTAGCTCAGCGGTCAGAGCATTGGACCGGATATCCAAAGGTCGCGGGTTCGATTCCCGTCTAAGAATTGATCTGTTGCGAGTCCTATTTTTTCTTGTATATTATTTAGTATTGTATAAAAATAGCATAGTGAATGCAAAAATCTAAAATTTAAAAATATAATGGCAATGATAGTGCTAATGATAATGGTAATGATAATGATAATGATAATGATAATGATAATGATAATGATAATGATAATGATAATGATGATGATGATGATGATAACGATAATGATGATGATAATAATGATGATGATGATAATGGTAATGATGATGACGATAATAACAATGTGCGTGGTCCCCAGAGCGAGTATTTCAGCCGGCACCCGCGCGGGCTGAACCCGGTGCAGCTGAACGACGTGTTCTTCTCGCTGCACGCCGCCTTCGCCACCCTCATCACCATCACGCAGTGCACCCTCTACGAGGTGAGAACATGATATTAAAGTACTTCATGATAAAGAATGGGCATCGATAAACATCGGAAACGATATCGTCTACATATTACATAACAAAGACAATGGCAAGATAATTTTGCTGATTCACGAATCATCCGCCAGTCGGCGCACTACTAGTAACTTGGCGCTAGTGTAGATGTAGACCTGTACGTGGTTTAAGTTAGTCTGTTGCTAACAATTCTCGATTGAAATCGATTGAAAGCGCGCAGTTTCATTGCTGATTTAGTTAAGATAGTTGTCACATTGGTTCTTACTAAAGCAGCGATGTAACTGCGATTTCTGTCAGAGTTGATTGCAACAAAGTTACGTAATTATTTGTGTTTGTGGACGGGGGGACTCATGGTACGATTAAAGGTTGATTGACCCATATACATACATACGAAAACATTGTTAAACGGATATTGTGAATCTATGTTAGTATTAGATGCCTATTGTTTATTAACTCGTAAATAATTTGTTGACTGTGACTTACTCATATTTGAACGCTGTACACGCCTGTTATTGGCCTACACATCAGAAGTGAAGTTTGATTATTGTTTCAAAGTGTATGTTTCATTGTGTATGCTGTTGGTGTGTCTTAAATAAATAAAATAAAAATAAAAAAATTACCCCCCTATCCTTTCGTTGTTTTCATATGTTTGCTATCAATTTTTTGATGATGGAAGCGATTTTTCGTATGAAATTTATGTCAACGTGTCATTTCTAAAATAAACAAAAACACGCTGCCCATTCTTTATCTTTAGGTACTGTAAACGAGATTACATTATTTAATTTGTAGGAAAACTACTTAGGAAGTCAAAAGGTGAGATCTCTGTTACAATAAAATTACAGGTTTCCAAAAAAATAGAAACTGATAAACGCTTTCGTAAATTATTTACTTTGTTTACATGTGCGTTGTTGCTCTGCGGTTTTCTTATAGTAGCCAAGCTACATTGAATTTTTCCACGTGGCGTGGAGTTTGTTTGCCGCAAAAATTTGGAACATCTGTAAACATAATAATATGTTTTTCTTCAAAGGCAATCTATGTCTCTATCATAATTTAGTAATTTTTGTGTAAAATAAAAACACAGACTGACAGAGAATTTTGCATTTATAATATAAATATTAAGTCATTAAGGCATTAAGTCCGCCATTGTACAAAATTGTGCATCAAGAATTAAATAAATAGAAGATAATAAGATTAGATTTCTGAACGAAGTCGGAAATAGAGCATGGCGTGGCCATTAAACTCTACGGTGCGTCGTGTGTTTTGTCCGAAGATTATCCATTAGTTATCTTAATTAAGGTGATTTAAATCATGCTTCTGTGTTTCCTGGTCTTTCAGTATAAACACAGAATACATAATAGTACAATACGCGCAAAATAACTTGGCGGCTCGGAAGTTAACTGCAAGTGATATTTCGCGCCCGCCTGTGTTCGTCTACTGCGCAGCGTCCCGCGCGAAAATCAGAACTGCCAAGTTATTTTTCGCATACTGTTCAAGTTTATAAATTATTTGACTACCTTTAATACTACGAAATGTTTCCAGCGCGACGATCAACGGGTATCGAACGCCGGACGCGGGATCCTCGGCCTCTTCTCCGGCATCGTGGTCGTGACGGCATCCTTAGCGGCCGCTAAACAAATTGAATGGCTAGACTTCCTTTACTACTGCAGTTATATCAAGCTTGCTATCACGCTCATCAAATATGTGCCGCAGGTATGTATTTTAGAACCCCTTTTATAAGGTAGTAATTCCCTTAAGGGAGGGGTTCCCAAACTATTTTGTGCAAACGACCCTTTTTTCTAAAATGAACTGATACCTCAGATCAGACCCTCATAGCCAAATTACTTTAAAATCCTATCTCTAATTTTTTTCATAGTGATACAAAATAGTTACTTATCAATTTAACACTACTAAAATATTAGTCATTTCTATAACATCAAGTTGTTACACGTAACACAACTTAAACAGTATCTTGAAAGTTTCAAATAAGACCTTCAGTTAATTAATAGGGGTCGAATTTTAGACTTCGTCGACCCCCAAAATCAATTTTCGTTTAATTCGACCCCTGCGAAAGGAATCGCTGCTCAACGGCGTCTCAAACCACTGCACCACTCAGGGTCCTTATTGTCTAATTTTCAAGTTCTATCGCAATAGCTTTTATGTGTTGTTGTATTTCTTTAGTAAGTTTTTATTTGTTTCAAAAAGAAGCATCAATGCATCACATCTTGAAAGCGGTTGCGATTGATTTTGAAATTAAACAATAAGTACCCAGGGCCCCTATTTTTGAATCGCTCGTCTGGCGTCGAGCGCTCTTTTCTACTGATTTTCGTTCGACATTTGACTCAAATCATTTTAGTCAAATGTCAAATGTATGGAGATCGAATCGAATGTCGAACGAAAATCAAGAGAAAAGAGCGCTCGACGCCAGACGAGCGATTCAAAAATAGGGGCCCTGGTCGTCAGTGTCAAGTCAAAAGTGACATAAGATGATGGTAACTAATGATAAAATGAATGATGATGGCAATGATATATAATGATGATGATTATGATAATGATAATGATGATAACTGAATGTGCAGGCGTGATTGTGATGTGATTGTCGCAGGCGTACATGAACTACCAGCGCAAGTCCACCGAGGGTTGGTCCATCGGGAACATATTCCTGGACTTTGTGGGCGGCTCCCTGTCCATCCTGCAGATGGCGCTCAACGCCTACAACTACGACGACTGGATCTCCTTCTTCGGGGACTTCACCAAGTTCGGCCTCGGACTGTTCAGTCTCATCTTTGACATATTCTTCATTCTACAGCACTACGTGTTTTACAGGTACGTTTATATATCTGCGACTTATGCACGTTTGTAGTCACGCTGTATGCTAAAAAGAAATCACCGATCTAATATGGAATGTCAAAAAGCGAAAGATTATTGTAGAAACGGCGATAAACGTAATTACGCATATCGCCTAAATCAGGGATTCTCAAACTATTTTGGCCAAGATACCCCTTTTCCAAAATAAACTGATTTCTCAGACACCCATAGCCAAATAACTTTAAAATCCTATCAAATATCAAGAATAAAAAAACATAACCCGCAGTCGGGTTATATTATATAAACCCCTGGGAACTTGATTTCGAACCCAAGGGGTCGATATCGGTCACTTAAAGAAACCCTGGCCTAAATAAACCATTATTTTCGATTAATATTTGACAAAGAAGCACTAGCGACGCACATATCGCTTAAAATATAACTTTGTAAAGTAAGATAAATTAATCAGAGTCAGTAAATTGACATAAAGAACTAATATATGTATGAGGAATTGGCTCATTGCTGACCCCGAATTGGCTCAACACCTGAAATTCAAAATGTCAATTTACTGATTCGAATTTGAAATCCTATTTTAGTGTTGATTATTATGAAAATACTTCACAAATGTCTTAATCCATGTGAGGGCGGCGATAATATACACGAAACTAACATAGTCAACAGTTAAGGTTGATATTCTGTCATTGTGATAATACTAGTTTTGACTACCCTGTCAGATACAAAGTTATCTGACTTAACTCTATATTTCTTTTTCTCATACAAGCGTGACACCTAACCTGATTAACGACTTTTTTTACAATCCTCGAAACGAAATTGTCACGTCAAGAATTTCATATAATGTAAACATGTGACTTTGTATTCGAGAAATGTAAACCATATTTCTATTGATTTATCGCATGAAAATAATGCTATTAAAAATAGTAAACTTGGATGTGACAATTTTGATGTTTTAAACGGATTTATGTCTTTTTATCTATTTATCTATCTATCTCGTGAACGATTTAATATGGTGTGGATTTGGGGTTACTAACATAGTGTGTAAGCTGTCAGTGTTTCTAATAACCTACTCGTACTATCCTTACACTCGCTCATTCTTCACTATATAAATAATTATTATCACGTGGAATCAAAGAAGACAAGCAAGAAGGAAAACTATTGAAGAATATTTTTTTAAGAATGGCAACAATTTTTTAATATGGAAATTCATCACGAAAACTGCATGCGCATGTAAAGAAATAGTAGTCCACAAAATTGAAGTGGAATAGCAGTTTTTTTGTTTAGAAAATTCGCCAAAAATTTAAAAAGAAACAAAACTGGATCTTCAATAAAGAATTAATGTAATACAGACAGGAAAACGTAAAAGAAAATGAAGTGAGAAATCAGAAAAAGTCCAGTTTGGGATACTAAATAATACATTGAAAACATTCATCACACACACCAAAGAAGGCTTTACGAATGGATTTATCAAAACAAAACATCGCATATTCAATGACACACAAGAAAAACAGGAACATGCACTACCAAGGAGTTTTTGTGTTTGGTAATAACCTGCTTGCTTGAAACGGAACGCGAGTTCCGCCATCACGGGAAAAACTAATGCACGCAACGGACAAACAAACGCTTAAAAAGGGGTCGCCATTTTGTTTTTAAACACGTTCTAAAGATGGCGTATTTTTGTGGTTGATACTTTCAGAGAGGGCAAGGAATTTAACATTGTTGATGATACCAGCGACGAATCCGATAGCTCGAAGACAGATTCTATGGAATACGTTATGATTGCGACGACGTGGTATGTACTTATCGTTTGTATGTCTGTCACTTTGTAATCTTTCCATAGGATGTAATTATCAGTAGTAAGCTTCGATCTAGAATACCCTAGATAACGCTTTACATACACCTAATAAACACAAAACGCAAATATGGCACCGACTGAAAAAAAAAGACAAAAACGACCTACAGCGTCTATCGATGTTATTACAAAAGATTATTAAAAACCTGTTTAAGTTAGACACTGTTTAAATGTGATGCTGTCTCTTTCAAATAATATTGTCAAAAAAAAGACAGCATCACATTTAAACAGGTGCCTAAGTTAAACGGTGTTTAAAAATCTTTTGTACGGTATAAGTTTAAACCAATGTATGCCTTATCTGCTAACTCTAAAGAGCAGTTTTGTTTGTGTTAATATGCATCCAGTTTAAAATGTGGCGTTATTTCGAAGTCCGTTTTTAAGACTCGCACCGGACATCTAGGTGTATTCTTGATCGTAAGTATTAAGTTATGGTATTTTTTTCTGAAGAATCTCTTGGTAATATATATTTTTATTTCGTAGGCATGCGGACGAGAAGAAATACGAATTGGAGGGAAAAGTCTGACGGAACATGCATTTCTTTACTAAGTAGCCATATTTCTAGTTTTACTCGTGTTACGTTCAAAATTCTATGCTCTATTTTAAGACTTCTACATTTTAATAGCTTTAAATTGAATGTTCGGTGGTAAAAACAAAAGCTATTTACTGTCCTTAAAGCGTAATTGTTAAGTATTGCCATTTTCGTTCGCTAGGGGCGCTGCTCGAATATTTTTCGAATATAAATTGGTGATATTGTTGTTTTTGTATTATAAACCGACCTACATCTACTGTTGTACCCCACAAAAGTACTTGAATTAGTAAGTACAGTCAGTAAAACAAGACATTTTGATAATTCGTAATGATTATATTGTTCAAAGTGGTCTATTAAAACTATGGAATTGTTTAAGGATATATTTTTTTGACAAAGTTTTATTTTTTTCATATCAAGATACAGTTTACAGTTTTACAGTCTCAAGAGACTGTAAAACTTTCTTGCTGGCTGTACCACAAATTTCGTCCGAAATGTTTATCGGTTTACAAAATTCAATTCTATTATATCTTGTTTCTTTGCAATAAGGTCTAAAATATCTTGACAAGATGTCAGTCTTTCATCGATTTTTCTGATTGCATTCCTACAAATATTCTAAAATGTCTTAATGTGAACTATTTTAATAGGCGGTTAAACGCCATTTGCAGGCAACTCTAGCTCTACTGTAGTTCTAATTTAAAAGGGGGCGTGGCTATCCAGTATTTAGTTGATATAATTACAAAGCAATTTCGTGCTTAATCACGAATGTGTATGTTGGTTGTCCCCAAGAATTGTTATAATACCAAGGCTCTGTCACTCCGCGCGCGAGTACGAAGCGCTCGGCGTCCTCCGAGAGGACAAATTCCATACGTCGGAAAATATAAGACCTATGCGATAGAAAGAGAGACAACTACTAAGTGCATGTTTTGAAGCGAAGGGAGCGCTGTGCGACCTAAATTGCACTTTATTGTGTCGGAGCAAGAGTCGAAATTTACTCAAACGATTTCGCGGAGCGCAACTTCTGTACGCTAGTACTATTATCTATTCTGTAATAATGAAAATTATTTATGCAAATAATAAAGTACCTAATGAAAAGAAAAAATATTACAATAAAATAAAATACTAATACATACTTACTTTTGACGGTTTATACAACGTGTAACAAAAAATCCCTAAATCCGAATATGGTAGATAGGGTACAATGCATATAACCCTGGAAACTTTTTATAAACCCTGATAACCACTACTTTTTAATAATATTTTTTTTAGTTCATGATAAACTGCATAGTGGCAACTAAACCGAAATTGTGTGCCCATTAATAGGATTGACTTTATTTGCGTCTAGGGTTGTCACTTTGTAGTTTTCCATACAAATATAAAACAAAATTTTCGGATTATTATGAAACACCCTGTATATCAAAATATTGTTTACATTCAAAGTTTGGTCAACCATACTTCAAGGAATTCTTTAATTTTCCGATCTATACTTTAACTTACTTTTTTAAATTTGTATTCTCACAAGTAAGACATTTGAGGAATTTCATTTTATTTGTTCCATAATATGTTGTTAAATTATTTTGTTATAAATGACGAAGTCATGTTTGTTTGAATGATCTGTGATGCCTGACACATTTTATATTAAAATGTGTATAAAATTACCCCTGCATTTTAATTATCCTTCCCATAGTAAACCTTTTAATAAAAACAGTTATCAATAAAGTAACAGCACAATTATGTAAATGCAGTATTTACAATTATCGTACATCAAACTTCGATAAGTACGATTCTAGAGTTTTAGTTGTCTATGGCCTTTTGTACTAGTTTTTAAGAATTTTGATTTATGGTAACAATAAATGTATTCTGGTTTTGCTGTGTTTCAATTGTCACCTTTGTTTACTTCACCTTGTTGTTCACCTTGTCATCTTATGTTTAGTGTACATTTCTAAATTATGGACTTAGTTATTTGATATTATACAACAAAAACCAAAGTTGATTGTTAATGCATAGGACAGAGAGCGCTTAAAGTCCGATTCACACATATCAGTGAAGTCACAGTTCCGGCACAGTACCGCCACCGTGATATATTCTTTCATACATTCTCTATGAACGCGCCGGCACTGACACTGACTGGCGTGGACGCGTTTATAGATAATGTATAAAAGAATCATTATCACGGTGGCAGTACTGTGCCGGAACTGTGACTTCACTGATATGTGTGAATCGGGCTTAAATCTTTACTAATCAGATATGCTCAATTAAGATTAGGTACTTACCTGAAATGGAATATTTTTGCACTAATTAGAAAACGTAGATCTCTGGAATAATTATATCAATACTTCTCAACGGTTGTAAAATAACCAGCATCAAAAATATGTTACCAACATTATGCTTTTTGAAAAGTAGGCAGTAGCTTTGAAAGATTTAGTGATAACATCAACCCAAAAGGATAATTAAGGATTGTACGGTACGGTAACTTAGATGCTATTGTCAAACGGGTGACCGGCAATGGTAGCTAGCTGGATAGCTAACTAAACTAAATACTACTGACAGAAGCTGGATAGCTAACTAAACTAAATACTACTGACAGAAAGTATAATGTTATGTAAATTGTCAAATTTTCGTGTATTGGCAATCTACGAGGTTTCTTGTCTTGACTTGAGAAGATAATTATTATCAACTAGGTAAGAAACAAATATAGCTAGCTTATCTATTGCCGCGTTCTCACGGGGTGATTTTAGTTTGCTCAATAAGGATCTCGCAGTACCTAACAAAAATCTGATAATAATTACCTAATAATTGATCAACTGAAACCGTCCCGCGAGAACGCAGCGCAAAAGTATCTTACCATAGTGATTAACAACGCGATTAAATTGACAATAGTCAGTGATCAGCGGCAACTTCAGAGTGCTTGCGGTACTGAAACGATGTATGTTGTAAGTTGCCGCGGATCACTGCACTGTCAATTATCAATTTAATTGCACTGTACACTGTAAGTAACGGACTTGAAATCACATGTAATAAGGATTTTGTGATAAGGACGTTCGTTCTCCGCCCTGGCCGCGCCATCACCAAGTCGTTATTCACTCCCTAACTTAGGCCCTCCGCTGCGTCAAGCGGGATCCCGCCGCGGGTACACGACGCGGGAATATAGATTGCTGGTTTTTGACGGACAGATGCTTGCGCAGTGCATGAGTAAGCTCTAATCTATGTCGCCTCGCGCGCGTGTCCCGCTTGACACAGCGGAGGGCCTTAACGATCAAAACTGCTTGTCAATAATTTACATTGCATCTGCTTGTCAATCACATTTTGATCGTCTAGGAGCGATGCTTGACAAGCACGTAGGTATCACGTGATTACCGTGGCCTATCAAAGATAGGCCACGCCCCCAAATGGTGGTGGCGGTAATGCAATGTAAAATGATTGACAAGCCATGCTTGACCGGTTAGGGGGTACATTACGAACGAGATGACGGCAAGGAAGTAGCGGTAACATAGCTACGTTTAACCATAGACGAGAACAACGGACATAACTGGAACAGAGTAGACTAGACAGGGAATTAATGATTTTACTCAACGGAGAATGTATGAAAAAAACAAATAAGCTGAATTTTTTGTTGGTAGGAATAAGCTCCCTTATTAATAGAAAAAAAAGTTAGTAGCTTATTCCTACAAATAAAAAAAAATTGCCTATTGTTTTTTCATACATTCCCCATTAATAAAATCCTCACGTAAGTATCATGTAGGTACCTACTATTATGTATTCTGTGGACCCACTAAGACAACGAGCATACAAGTGATGGATCTTCCTATGTAACTCGTAACATTCAGTTTCAGCTTTTGCTGAACTCTATAATACTGGATGTTTCGAGCTAAGATGGTGAAGATAATAATACCCTTAGGTGAATACCCCACCGAAAGTGGAGCCCTCCGAGGTTTTTATTTAATAAGTTGTTACTAGAAAAAGGTTTTATAAATCTTTACGTCTCGAATTTTTAGGGCTCATAGTCTCGTATTTTTAGACATACATTCCCTCGTAGTCATTCGTAGAAGTAGATAGCAATATGTCAAATACGGCCACTTTTAGCAGTTTCGCTATCTGCTTCTAGCAGTGACTACTAGGGAATGTAATGATACTGTTTAACAATACTAGACTATGGGCCCTAAAATTCCAATTACAATATTTACCGCGGCGGCGGCGGCGGCGCCACTTTTAGTCAGGTAAGCGCCTTAAGACCACTATCATTTTTCGTCTGTAAAAATAACTTTGTTTTTCACAGTGTTGGTATGAATGACAAAGTTACATGTGCGGTTTTGGAAAATATGATGTATCTCGAAAACTAATTACTATATCTCGTTCAAACCAATTTTCAGTGTAAATTCTTATTAAGATCTATAGCATATATTTTTTTAGATTTTTTTTTTTTACCACTTTGGCAGTGTTTATCTTTCAAACAGTTGACTTTGAGAAAAAAAAAACGGTTAACAGAATACATATCTACCTACTAAGTTTCAACTGTGTAATCCTAATACTTTCGGAATAAAATGGCTGTGACATACGGACGGACGGACAGACAGACATGACGAATCTATAAGGGTTACGTTTTTTGCCATTTTGGCTACGGAACCCTAAAAAAGGCTGCGCAGTGCGTTTTTTAGTCAGTTTAGAACGGGCGCACCGCTTGATTTTTTTAAGTTATAGGTATATTATATTGCAAATGTGCAAATAAGGACTTTTATCGACAACTACAGTAGATAGGCAGTTGGAGGTAAACAGAATCCAGGGGGGGGGGGGGGGGGCAGCTGCCCCTCCCTACCCCCCTCGGTACGCCCATGATTTTGCCTCTAGCATGACCACCGAATCGCGATATCATTTAACTATCAAAGAACAATGTATTTAGACAGTTGAGTGTCGATAAATCGCTGCACCACTTCGTATTCCGGTGATCAAGTGGTCAAGCATGCTACGGGGGCTGAGGCAAAAAAAAACCATATCAAATGTTCCTGCATAGTTTTAGTACGTGATGTATACGTAATATATTGGCACGAGGTTGAAAAAGGAACTAATTTTAGGTTAATATAAGGGTCAGTTTCCAATAAAATTAGTTTAACATTGGCGCTACCATTTGGATGTCAGTTTTTAATTTACGCTCAAACTCTAAACAAAGTCACATTTATTTGTAAAAGTGACAATGAACTTCGCCAATAAAGATTTTGCCAAACAATTCTTATAGCGTAAAGTTTGTTACTATATTTTTGACGAAATTGTGGCTTTCTTAAAACTAGAGATCTGCCGCCTCGAATGGCCATTCTACTAAAATTAACGCTAGTAGAATAGAATAACAATGTATGGGAAGGACATTTACAATAGATCTTTTAGGTCGCAGTGACTACAGCCTCATCTTGAGCTGCATAGCCCCTAACACTCAAATAATAATAATAATGGGAATGAAATAAGCTAACGCTTAACTCCTGTCATGTTATACCCATACATTCTCATTCTATTCTACTAGCCATTCGAGTAGGTAGGCCCTCTGAGGTCCTAGCCAAAGTAACATTTGCAAATCTTCATTCAATTGACATAAGCTTTCGTTACCAATGGATTTTAAGATTTGAAAATATTAGTCTGGCTAAGAGGGTTGCAGTTTTGTCTTTTGATTCGTTTTTCACTTTACAAATGCATTAAAAACCTTCAGACGAGAAAATAAATTATAGTAAAATCGCGTTCTTAAACCTTCCAATTGTTACAGGGAAGCCCGTTACATCTTGCTACCTGGAATCCCTGAGGACGAAGATCAGGGAGACACGGAGTGCGCTAATGAAAACCGGGAGCTACCTATACACGATACGTATCAAGGAGGGCTGGTATAGTACGCGATCGACCGGGATGACGGGTATTTCATAGGCAAAGTGAGGAGAAAAAAAATAATGTGACATTACAAATAAAAACCGGCCAAGTGCGAGTCGGACTCGCGCACGATGGGTTCCGTACCAAAAACGGCAAAAAAAAAAAACTTACATTTGTTGTATGTGAGCCCCACTTAAATATTTATGTTTTCAGTATTTGTTGTTTTAGTGGCAACAGAAATGCATCATCTGTGAAAATTCCAACTGTCTAGCTATCACGGCTCATAAGATACAGCCTGGTGACAGACAGACAGACAGACGGACAGTGGAGTCTTAGTAATAGGGCACAGTTTTTATCCTTTGGGTACTGAACCCTTTTTTTTAAGTAGGGGGAGAGCGGTTATGCATCCCGAAGGTATGTGGGACTCGCCACCAAGGCCCTACCCACTAAACCCCCTACTGCTTCCCGCACCACCTAACACGCAGGACCTACGGGACCGTGATATCACGCACCGTGTGATTCTGGTGTTGACGCCCCTGGGTAGGGAACCCTAAAAATATACGTATGGGCAAAATAATAATTATGCCTATTGACTTTGGCCAGTTAAAGAAAGCCCGAGTAGATTTATAAAGATTCTCTCGGTTGCCACTATTGTAATGTTATTTTATTCAAGTTAAATGCTAAATAATGAAGTAACATTCGTCAAACGATAATGAACAGTGAACAGAAACGATGCGTGGTGTATGTGATATTAATTATCTTTTCTTAGAGAATAATAATATGTGCTCATCCTGTGAGTTTGACATTGATAAAGACTGAAAGACAATGTGACATTTTTCAAGACTGAAGTACCTACTTATATGTTTAAAAGTGGCAGCTCATGTGATTCTGAAATTATGTAGAAGGAACTACCTATGACGATCGTGTTTAATAATTTGTGTATTGTGAAAACCGGTTTTAAGTGGTGTAGAAAAATCACAAAAGAAGAACGAACAAAAGAAAAATTTCCATATTTTTTTCAGTGCATTTCGAGAGAGTAAATATGCTTAGTTTAAATTGAAACATTCTAAATAGTTAATAACTTTAAGTTTATATTCTCACCTTAGTTATGGTTATGAAACCGTAACTATCTAACATAGCGAGTGATTAGTTCTACAGGTGTATATTTTTAAAGTCAATCTTATAATTTTCGTTTTCCCAAATGTGGGCTAAAATAAACCTTATTTTGAAAAATAATATCACCAGTTTTTAACTAAACATCCGCTATTCATTGATTAATGATGTTATCATTTAATGTTTATACTTATGGTAGGTACAATCAGCAGCACGTCGGGTTATACAAAATTGACAAAAAAATATTTTTAACTTTAGTAATCTTCGCATTTATGTTTAAATTGATTGAAACTGCCCAGCGTGCTGTTGACTGTACCTAACCAATAATTATTTAATTCAGTGGTTACTAAAAATTAAATTACCTAATTAACAATAAAAAATCCTATAAATAAATATAGTGACAATGATAATAATATTTATTGGACAAATCGTTAAAATAAAAGCAATTTAAAATGTGTAACTAAACTAAGTACCTATCTAAGTTATAAAAAACATATAATATAATATAATTTACAATATAATATTTATGTAAGTACGCACAACAGCATGTCAGGTTATAGTTAAACTGTGAAAACAGCTTTTATTACGTAGGGTATAAAGGCGGTCTCAAGGTCAGCATGTATAGTCTGAGGTGCCGTCCTGTGTACATAAAATAGTTACATATTAATGTAATTCGTCGTCCCGTGCCCATAATATTATGAATCTTGAAATAAAACACTTTTAACGGATACTAGCGCGGTTTTATTGAAAGTACTTTGGTAATTAGTTGGTATTTGGTTTGATTTTTGGTTTTCCCGACGTTTCGGCACCTTTGCAGCTGCCGTGGTCACGGGGGACAAAAATCAAACCAAATACCAACTAATTACCAAAGTACTTTCAATAAAACCGCGCTAGTATCCGTTAAAAGTGTTTTATTTCATGTCTAGTGAGCGCGTAAGCTTGAGAAGTGAATATTATGAATCTTGTAAATGTTAAACTAGTTATATTATTATGTGCCTACATAAAAAAATATTAATTATTTAATCTACACTAGGCCGCAAAGAAAACGGGTCACCACGTTATTTTCATACCGATTTAAAGAAACATGCTCACTCCAGTTTTACCACGTTTTACTGATAAAAAAAACAGCCTCTGCAATTATTTATAAATTAATGGCTAGACCAAATTTCCAACCTTAAGCATTTAAGTTTAAGGCGACTGCAAAAACCTTTAATTTCCTCAAACATACAATAAAGTAATCATGATTTCAATCAATTCCATATTAAAATAAAAGTCATTGTATGGAAATTGGAACCTAATTGCAGATTAAGTATTTTCCTTTCTTTTCCTTGTAGGAAATCAAGAGATGTCATATTCAGTATTTCTTTAACATGCTAACGACACTGGGAAGTACCTACCTATATCTATTCTGTGCTTGAGCGTCGATGGATGACTCGACATATAAATCATTGACATATAAATCATTGCAGAGATGGTTATTTTTTATCAATAAGACTGTGAAGTGAGCATGTTTCTTAACATTTGTATGAAAATAACGTAGTGACCAGATTCCTTTGCAGCCCAGTGTATTTGTATTTGAATTGTTGAATTATATAAATATGTTGGTTTTGGAATCAAAAAAATGTATTTACCTACTCTACATACTTACTAAAAATTGACATTGAATTTCTTATTGATTATGTAAAATAAGTGTTTGTGCTTTCGGATATATTTAGGGTATTCTATACACTTATTCTAACTCTATTATCGATTCAAGAACATTTAAAGGGGAAAAAACAGAAGGAAAAAACAGGACAGAGGGAAAAAACAGATTTTGTCACATTTTTCGTTTTTAAATAGTTATATCTGTCGCTATGTTCTGTCAAAAACACAGGGCATTATCATTTATAGTCACTGAGCTATCATGCTTTTATTTAAACTATCAGGTGAAAACAATCTATAGTGAAAGTGAAATGTATTTATTTGCATCACGAAATGTCTTGTCAGTAAAAACAATTCAGGAAAAAAATAACCGCTGTCCCATACAAACTTATAAAAAAAGTATAAAAAATTATTAACAATAATTATCTTATCAACAAAAAAAGCTTTTCTTACTTTATTTGTGTAAAATAACACTACTTATTATGATCTTAAGTTTCAATTTGTAATATCTCAGTTTGTTCCTTATAATAGGTGACAAAATCTGTTCTTTCCCTGACCCCTTCATGTTGTAACGAGATACCTACATTTACACTGATGCGTCATCACTTAGTTAATCAATATTTTAGGCCCAAATCTAAATTCACATAAATATAGGCGATAACGAACTTCGCTAACGCGAGAGATATAGAACAGACTTGAGTTTTAGTGTACCCGCGTTTTTGTTTTTTTTTTCTAGTATATTATTTAGTATTGTGTAAAAATAGCATTGTGAATGCAAAAGTCTCAAATTTAAAAATTATATAGCTATTTCATATCAGTCGATTATCAATCGATTGCCAAATATCTGTAAAGATATTTCAATTGAATGTCGAGGTAATTCCTCACATTGGTGAAATAACGCTGGCTTGCAGCGTAAGAGTAGGATATACTAGACGAAATTCGGCGATGTCACTAGTGACTCGGTAGCTCAGCGGTCAGAGCATTGGACCGGATATCCAAAGGTCGCGGGTTCGATTCCCGTCTGAGTATTGATCTGGTGCGAGTCGTATTTTTTCTAGTATATTATTTAGTATTGTGTAAAAATAGCATTGTGAATGCAAAAATCTCAAATTTAAAAATCATAAGTCTTTCGTTTGCGTAGTTCGTTACTGCCCGGCACGTATGTTGGCAAGATAAAAACGAGACAAAAGATGCGCAGTAGCCACAAACTTTAGTGTTTGTGGCTACTGCGCATATTTTGTCTCATCTTTCTCTTGCCAATTTATATGCCGGCAACTGTATCGCATTTATAAATGTGACGTAGTCGATAAGAAGTGTCCGATATTGGTAGCTAGCTATTTCAAATTGTATTTTATATAACGAATTCATAGCTTTTTATACCGAATCTGAACGTTATTAAACAATAAAATACATGTAGCTACTCAATTCGATTGTTTTTAATTTGTATTCCTGCCAGTCTTGATGAGAAAAAATAAAACTTAACGACGTTAGCATTTTGTAAATACATATTTAAAGTAAATAGAGAATTTCATCCTTAGGAAACAGTAGGAAAGAAATCTCGAATCCTAAAGTGTGAACTAAAGTGACAAATAGTTGTCCGTTTGCTTTAAATTAAATTTTAGTAAGTTCCTATTTGATAAAGTAACAATATGACAACCTGTAATAAAACATACATACAATAAAACCAGATAAACCATAAAATTAAAAAAATACTGTCACAAGGTATATTTTAAACAGCTAAGATAAAAGACTGTTAATCATGTGACCAAATACGAGTATTATTATTATACTGTCTGTTTACTTATGTGTAATAGTTAACCAATTCGGTAATCGGTGTCACATATTTAACACAGCATTATCAATAAATACCGGGGGTTAAATCTTTTTTGAACTATGTTTAGAAAATTGTTGTTTTCATGTCAAAGAATAGGCTAGTTGACAAAATTTCAATAACTGCTTAATATTTTAGCTTATTAGGCATTTTATCGAAAAAAAAGGTTTATTTATTTTAAATCGAGCGCTTACATTATAAATTTCGCGTTTTAAAAAACCAATTTTAATTTGGTTCCAAAACGCACAAGACTGTCATGGCGTCTTGAATGACGTCACGCCGTGCAAAACAAACAAAAGAGCGATCGTGTCTTCGTACGTTATAGCTAGTTTTTATCGTTTAAAAATGAATTTCTCGTATTATAAGTACTGTATAGAGCCCCAGTGTGATAGCACGACTATAAAAACGCCAAACCAGTTATTTATATATGTTCCAAACAATGGAGAAATACGGAAAAAGTGGCTAAAACTTGCGTTCGGTTGTGGTTAGGTTGCACTCGGAGTGTAGGTTTGGAACGCGCCTCCGGTAGTGATACTCGAAACGTCAAAGACAAGATTGGAGTTTCGCACGGCGTGACGTAAATCTTTCTGATTGGTGTTCACTGTCACGTGACTAAAGGTTTCATTTTACGAAATTTATTTTTTAAAAATATTATTAATCTTTAACGCTTTTAATAATTAAAATTGTTTGTTATTTTCTCCATAATATAATTAATCATTATAAACCCCTATCCATTATATTTATTCTTAATGGAAACAAGCCTATTGTGTAGCTACTGCGCATCGCGCGTCCACTAGCGCCGCCAATCAAGAAAAAATCATAAAAACGAAATAACTATTACCTTGAATTATACCGGGTGTAACAAGACCCTCAACGAAGCCGAGGTCTACGTATTCTGCCCATCATCAGGACCATTTCTGTTCAAAATTATTGCTGGGAAACGATTTTGATTTTTGGTGTTAAAAAATCATTGCATACATTACCACGCAATGTAACGCGTACAACAGACCGCGCCTGCGAGTTGAAAAGCAATGTTTATGTGCGTGCTCATAAAATACATTGAGTGATGACGTTTTGAAGCCATTGTTTCTTACGAAATACATAAAATTTTGATAATGTTTCTGTAGACAAAAAATAGGAATAAACGAATAAAATAAAATTTCATAAAAAAAATTGAAAAAAAAATTGACTTTGACCTTCAATAACTTCGTAGCTATTGGTTTCCCAGGTATAGTCCAAAAGGCAAAAATGATCCTGACGATGGGCGGAATGCGTGGACTTCGGCTTCGTTGAGTGTCTTGTTACACCCGTTATAAGTGCATTATCTATGCTATTACCTATTTGTATTCTGAGGTGCCAGTGCTGACGACCCTCTATTCCCACCAGTAGTGGGAACTTTTTGTCCTCTTAGTTACATTTTAGATGTTTTCGTAATATAATGTAACTATAAAGGGACAAGTCGCATTAGTTAGTTACATTAAAGATTTCATTTGGTACTTATAGTATACCTACATTTTTAATAAAAAAAACAAATAGTAAGTAGGTACTATTAAGCAACGTTCGCAAGGGTCGCTCATGGGATGGGTGACCAAAAATTTATTATCTCGAGCTCCTCCGTGCTTCGGAAGGCACGTTAAGCTGTTGGTCCCGGCTGCATTTGCAGTCGTTAACACCCACCAATCCGCATTGGGCCCGCGTGGTGGGTTATGGCCCGTCCTCCTTACCACCCATAAGAAAGGCCTGTGCCCCAGCAGTGGGGACATCAAAAAAAAAATGGCTGAAGGAAAATTATACCGGCGAACTTATCGTCTGATACTCATGTCGAAGCAAGACCCAAACACAAAGCCTGTCGCTTTGTGTTTGGGTCTTGCTTCGACATACTGGTTCAATACGAACAATAGTTCTCTCAAGTATAAAGAACTTTTTAATCACTCAAGGATAATTTCTCGTCTCGGTGATGAAGGAAACAACAACATTTATCATTGTTTTTATCAGCAATGTAAATATTGCCGACCTTCGGTTAGCATGAGACTGAGACGTGAACCTTACAGTGCAATTTGATAAAAGGATTCGTTTTAGTGTTTTATTTGCATGAAATACAAATAATAAAATAGCTATAGGTACCTACTTAATACCTTCTGTTGTGGATAACACGTTAAATACATTCGACCCACCTAATGCTATTCTCATAATGCTAATAATTCAATTTTAGCTATTGCACGTTAAATTAAAATATGTTAAAATATGATTTATCTTTATCATTTGTCAAAAGAGTAAGGGCTGATTTTTCAATCCTCAGATAACAGCCAGTTTAAATATAACTAAATCTAATAAAAATCAATCATTGTTTATATGAATATGGAGGTGCCCATAATAATATAGTCTTGTATTTTTATAGGTATCTTATCATTCCTTCTTAGTCATTTCTAAAACTGCTAAAAGTGGCCGTTTTTTGACATATTTTGCTATCTACTTCTTCTACGAATGACTTCGAGGGAATGTAATGATACCTTCTAAAATACGTTTAAGCGGATTGTCAAGCAAACGGTCTCCATACAAACGGCGATAACGTTTCCCACCCTCTAAACCTTAACCTACAGCAATGAATTTTTAGTAGGTATGTTTTTGAAATGCCTAAAAACTAGGGCGGTACGTTTTTATTGTTTTAATATCTATAATAGATTTGAAAATATTGGCACTTTTTTGTTTTTTGTATGAAATCACTAAAATTCAAATATTTCAAAATCTATTATAGATATTAAAAAAATAAAAACGTGCCGCCCTAGTTTTTAGGCATTTCAAAAACATACTAAAAATTCATTGCTGTAGGTTAAGGTTTAGAGGGTGGGAAACGTTATCGCCGTTTGTATGGAGACCGGTTGCTTGACAATCCTCTTAATTCTATTGAAATCCTCTTAATTCTATTGAAATCCTTCCTATGAGGGCGCAATTTTTTCGGTATGGGATGCATCAAGCACCTTAATCATTTGCGACAGTTATAATTATGAAATTAAGAAATATTTAAAGATAATCTCCAGTTGACTTCTTCTCTATGAAATCAGTTTGAACTTTGTCCCAAAATATATTGTAAACAAAAAGATGTAGACCATCGACCTCCTTCACCAAATACCAACTTTATTATGTAGTAGCACTCTATAGGTACTAAAGATACAGAGTTGGCATGTATCCAATTGATAGCCGGAATCAACCGAAGTTTTTTTTCATCGATAAATATATGAATGAACTGAACTCCTACCGGGTGTAACAAGACCCTCAACGAAGCCGAGGTCTACGTATTCTGCCCATCATCAGGACCATTTCTGCTCAAAATGATTGTTGGGAAACGATTTTAATTTTTGCATACATGCATCAAAAAAGCATTGCATACATTTCCACGCAATGTAACACGTACAAAAGACCGTGCCTGCGAGTGAATGCTACACAGCTGTGTGCGGCCGAGTTGAAAGGCGACGTATAAGTGCGTGCTCATGAAATACATTGAGTGATGATGTTTTGAAGCCATTGCTTGTTACGAAATACACAAAATTTTGATAATGTTTCAGTTGACAAAAATTAGGAAATGAATAGAATAAGATTTCATAAAAATTTTGAAAAAGAACTTTTGACTGACCTTCAATAACTTCCGTAGCTATTGGTTTCCCAGGTATGGTCTAAAAGACAAAAATGATCCTGATGATGAAATGCGTGGATTTCGGCTTCGTTGAGTGTCTTGTTACACCCGTTATTTTTTACCCAACTGCAAGGAAAGAGTTATTTTTTTCGCGTGTATCTTGCATGTATGTATGTTTGTATTTAACTATGTATATGTAGAGATTGTAGCATCTATAAACCTATAGCTTCTACTATAGTTAAAATATTAGATGTTTTTTTCCAAACTCACACTGCCTTTTTTTCAATATTCGGTGCCTAACTATTTAGACACATCCAACGATATATCAAAAACTTTGTTTTGATATATCGTTGGACACATCGTAATAAGTATATCTAGGTACTAATTATACATCGTGTTACAAAATAGCCCCTAATACTAAACAACTTTTACCATGGGATGCGAAAAAATATCAGCTGTTTCATACATTTGATATTTTCGTTACTTTCCTTATTATTTTTTGTATGAAACAGCTATTTTTTCGCGATTTCAGAGAGTTGGTCCCATAGTTTTGGGTGTTCAGTTTGATGGTCCCTCTATCTACCATATTCGGCATTAAGGCGCGGTGGTAGTGAAACTAGCGCCGCCACTACATTTATTTTTATTACTCGTAAACCAAGTCAATATTTAAAAAAAGCTCATGTAATACTCTTAAATTGTCTCAAATATTTTTGAATAACTCTTCAACAGTTATCATTCATTCTGTATGTTTTAAAGTCCATAATTGCCAAAAGTGGCCACTTAGAGCTAAATTGGATTTTAAAACTTACAGAAATAATGAAAACTGTTGAAGAATAATTCAAAAAATATTAGAGACAATTTAAGAAATTATTACATGAGCCTTTTTAAATACCTATTGACTTGGTTTACGAGTAATAAAAATAAATGTAGTGGCGGCGTTAGTTTCACTACCTACAGCGCATTAACACGTTGTATAATATTACAGCTTTAATGCGTTCAGCCTATACAATGTGGTTTTTTCTGAAGCCTTTAGATACAGTGTAAGCCTTTAGATACAGTGTGGTTTTTGAATAAACTCAGCATAAAATTGAAAACAAATGTTTATTATAATATCTTGTACAGCTCATGACGATGGTATTACGTAGTACAATAACATGTTGCCATCGTGATATTTCAAAGCCAATGTTTATTGTAAAGCATTTGTCACTAAATGCTACTAACTAGATAGTCATGGTTATCCAATTTCCCATTAAGTAGTTATACTTAGTTAGTTATACATCACGTGTTTGATAGTCGCTAAGTTGATTCGCAACATCAGACTAATAATATAATTGTGGGCGTTAATAATTATTATAAATGATAAACTGTGACGATACAGGATAACAGGACGACACGTATTTAATTTCCATATTGCTGAAAAGAGTTCGTGAATTACCTATTACTTGGACCAATGTGTGAGAAACGTATGCAGCTATTCAATTAGAATAAGTAAGTATAGGCTTACAAAATTTATCAAACCAGCCCTCTGTAAGGGTGATCAAATAATAATATCCTGTACTAAGTTGGTATTAAGTTAATATTAAGGTGGCGCGGTAAACAAAACATTAAACGTACGTAAACGTAACAAACGTAGCAGCTCAGACGGGATTCGAACCCGCGCACCCTTGGGATTCCGGCCCAATGCACTAAATCTAAAACTTCAATAGCGCGGTTTTATAATAATAATACGGACTCCCGCCCCTGGCTCACCTTCATTTACTGTCCAGGGTGGAGTCTCTACGAAGTATCTACTAATTACCTATGCATATAAAAATGAGTAAGCACCTATCAACCGCATTCAGATACGAAAAGTAAAGAAAGTTATTATTTTGTTATCCATTATGAGTCATTGGAATAAATGAATAAACCTTCGACATTATACATGGTCCTAGTTGTTTTTAATTTTAACAGGTAGGTAGCAGCAGCAGATAGCTGTGGTATAGTTAAATTATTTGTTTACCCACCATGGTAACATTCACGTGCGTGCGGTACAAATATTTAGCACTCGCTCTTCCTCAATGGTTATTAATCATTTAAGTTAGTAAGTGTATGTGCATAAAATTATCGCAATATCTCGTGTAATAGTAATATACTTTCGTGAAAAGTTTATCATAATACATACATACGAAGTCAGTGCGCGTACGTCGGCCGGCAAGCGTGGACGCACGATTGGGTACATAATGTTGGTAAAACATCGCGAAGTTTAAATGAAGCGTATCTAGTTTTTTAATATAAAAAAGTGAATAAAATTTTCTTTTTTCAAAAATATGTTGATGTGATAGTAGTTCTAAGTAAATATTAACTGTGATATTGTGTTTAAATACAATTAATTAAATAAAATGGCGACAGAATCAGATGAAAAGTAAGTGTTAATTTGATTTGTCTTTTATTACTTGTTATTAGTATTAATATTTAGGTTCGGAAACGTTTTAACAATCAAAAAAACTTGGGAGTTCGTTTTTGTTATGAATACGCACAAATAAATTACTAAAACAAACTTTTTCATAACCGGGACGTCTGGTTTATTTTAATCGACGTTACATGACAAGTGTAAACAAAATCCTTTCGTTACACACACACACCTACTTGTATAAAAAAAAGTAATGAGCTAAAAGTAATATCTACCCTTTTCTAATCAAGTACCTACTTATGGGCAGGTAAAAGTTTAAATTATTTTATTAATTAGTCAAGATATTGAGGTATGTTAGTGTCCCAAAATTTAACTGATTTCTCATTCGTATAGACTGCGCGTAATCAAAAGAGACTATTTTGATTTTACGTAAATTATTAAAAGAATGAATGCGTCTACGCTCTACGCACGCGTCTTGCTATTTTAGTAAGTTTGCCGATTAATCAAGACGTTTTTCTGATATTTTCAAACTACAAATTCAGTAATGTGTTTTGCTATCCCCATTTTTTTGGATATAGGTATAGAGCGAGAGAGACATTTTTTTTATTAACACAAAAGACCACACCATGTTACATAAGTTGCAGGCAGGTTTCTACACAACGTGTTACAAAATAGCCCTTATGCCGAATATGGTATGGTAGATAGGGACCATCAAACTGAACAACTTTTACTATGGGACCAACTCTGAAATCGCGAAACAAAAATCAGCTGTTTCATACGTTTTGATAGTTTTTGTATGAAACAGCAGATTTTTTTCGCGATTTCAGAGACAACTCTGGGACCAAATACCATAGTAAGTTGTTCAGTTTGATAGTCCCTATCTACCATATTCGGCATAAGGTATTATTTTGTAACACGTAAAATTGGATATTAGAAAAATTTTAATAAAAGATTTAAGTAAAGTTTAATGTGCTATTCTTATGTCTAATTTTCCATTTTTTTTTACAACCTGTTAATTTAAAACATAACTATTGTAATTGTAAAGTACCTAGTGATAATAACATTATAGGTAGGTACCTAGATTTAATAAATCAAGTTGTACTTATTATTAAGAGGAGTGATTAAACGAAAGTATAGTAACCCAAGCAAATTGTTTAAGTCTCAATTTGTTAAATATTTTTTGCACTGGGTACTCTTTATCAATGAAAATCTATTAGATTTTAGACATCTATCTTACATTAATTTCTCTTAATTACATGCTGTATTAAATTTACTCAATAGGTAGGTACTATTTTACATAATTATTACCTAATAATTACTTCGTAACATAAAGTGCTTCAATAAATGAAAAATGAAGAACATGCAGGTAGGTAGTTATATTATTATCTAATAAATTGCAGCGATGAACGATAGGTAGGTATGAAAACGGGAACCGTATAGGTACCTAGGTAGTTATACAAAATTTTCTTTATCAAAACCTATCTAATTACTTTTATCTAAGTATATTATTATGATAATACTCGTACCTACTAATAAAACTCTAATCACCTGCTTGCAACTTTGTTTGTTTACAAAACTAGAAAGAAATGACTATTTTTGTTTAATTTACACCACATTTAACACACTATTAACTAATTATAGCTAGTTTGTGAATTAATTACCATTCTGTAATGTTTCATTTTGTTTACACCTACAATTTTCTTTTTTTCAAGTTTCAATTTTTTTCAAATTTCAACTTTCAAGTTTCTTGCGCCCGTTCTTCTTGTCAGCTAAAAAAGTCTGGAACGGGTGGTAGGAAAATATAGACGATTCAAAAGTACTTAATAATTAAGTTTATTTGAATAAAGCTTATTTCACTTTCAATTTATAAATATTGAGTTTTCACTTATAAAATTGGCGAATTTCCTCACAAATAGAGAACGTCACTTAAATATGATTGAAAATATTCATCAATTGCTTGATATTATCGAATAATTACCATCATAGACAACTTATCAACAGTAAAAATCCTTAGTATAGTTTTTTAAACATACAAGAATTACCCTTTCGACGCATAGTTAGTGCCAGAAACGCAAATTACCGTACACGCTAACGTAACGACCATAATCTCTTCTGTTTATTAGCAGAAATTACCACTTTATTACTTAGCCAAAATTTATTTCTTTCGCTTAACCTAAGTGATATAAATTATCTTAGTGTTTAAACATTAGTGCATAACTGTTTTAAAACTTTCAGAGCTCTCTGAAAGATTTACTTAAGGATCCTTAATTTTTTTTTAATGTTATCTACCTACTAATGTTGCTTTTTTTGTTACAACAGTAAATAACCAAGTAAGGTAAATGTCCCATACTTCGGCATGTTAAGGCTCTTACGACTTTGAGATTTTTTATAAATTTAACTAAACATGCTATCGGTTTGAAATCTTTTGTGTCATGAATATTGGTTTTTTGACAGTAATTCAATGCATAAATTATGTAGTTTTAGCTTGAATTTATTTTTATATTAATTTATTTATAGACCTCCTGATTGAACCCTGTTTCGTGATAAAAATTGGGCTCTGCTTCTAATTTCGTGAGCTCATGTCCCCTGTTTCGGGAAAAGATGTTTACATTGAATTATGATAATTTATTAATAAAAAAACATAAATATTTGAAGGATTTCATAATAAGAAACAATATGAAGATATTTTTAAAATAAAAAAAGATATGAGGGCAATAAATAAAGATTTTATTACTTACAAAATAAAAATTAAAACAAAATTAAATAAGTATCTGTTTTGTTTGAAATTTTTGTTTTTTAATAAAAACATTTATATTATAATATAATAAAAATATACTTTCGAAAATAAATAATCTATTTAATATCAACGAAAGTTATTTTGGTAGTACCAACTTATCCGAATTTAACTTAAAATCGTAAATTTAGGTCACCTACAAACTCGAATTTATAAGAATTATAGTGAACAAAACATATACCGAATTTATTGCAATTTTAAAGGAATTATATACTTGCATATAACTTTTTTCTTAGTTAAATCAATTGTTAAGGAACGTAAGAAAGCACTATTAAAAGTTTTATTCAAATGGACTTACCTTTGCCTTTCTATGAGCTTAAGAAGTACGAGTGCTAACCTTACGGTGGTGACAAGGAATACACGTCGCACAACTGTCCGTGGCCGTAAACAGAGTTTCAAACGTCACATTGCTCTCAGTTAAGTCGCCAAAATGTTGGTGTTTGATTTTTTCGACTGTTTAAATGATAGAGTTTTTTTCCTGATGTATAATATAAATAAATAATATATAGATTCCTTGTTTTTCGCGCCAGAAACAAAACTCACGAAATAATGTACTATCACGAAGTTATGGCCCTTTACCTTAATTAGGTAATGTTTAGCATACCATTGTTTAGCATACCTACTCTAAATACTCTTTTTTTGTTAGTATTTAGTCGTATTGATTTTTATAAAGCTAGGAAACTATAGGTAATTTAAATTCTTTGTATGACTGTTTGTTTCTTTACAATTTAAAAAAAAAAACTTAAATAAATTAAGAAAATGTTAGTATGAAAAATGCAACTGCATTCTCCTAATCAAAAAATAATCTGTCATTTGTTTCTAAAGATGGTAAACAGAATCTCACTTAAGTACTGGAAAACCGTAAAGGATTAAATAAATATAGTTAATTAAATAAACGTACTTTCTAGGTACCTATCTATCTAAAACTACCATAACTTCCAGGAAAGCAACTTCTACCTCCTACTGTCTTTCTTTAAGATTATTATTTTATCTTATTTTTATTTCAAAAAGATATGATTTTTATCGCTTTTATATGTTGAAGATTGTGATTGACTGACAGGTAAATTGTATAACGTCTTGCATTGCAACATAATATCAAATTTTTCAGGGCAAAAGCACAGGGTAAAAAATCTTTGGTAAAAGAGTAAAATAATACGTAGTAAGTAGTACCTAACCAGGGTAATTAACAATTCAACTCAAGCTTTCTTTTAAAATATTGACTTGGGATACTGGATTTTTGGCGTATATTGATTATTGATCGAATTAATATTAATGACTGAGAAAATTATACCTACATAAGTATTAATTATTCATAAACATAAGAATTCCTTACATATTAATGTAGAAGTTATTGACATCTTTATTTTCACATCTTTCTTTTTAAATCTTACGTAACTAGGTACCTCCTGCCTACGTAGCTATATTTTTGGCACTAAACTTAGGCGCCTCAGTCGGACTGTCCATTACCAACACCTACAAAGTTTTAAAAAAAGTGTGCAAAAGAATGAAAAAGCTTGAACGTCAAATATAATAATTCGTTGCCAAAAAATATTTTGGAACTGCTGTTCCTCTGGAGTAGGGTTACCAGATGACAGGAAATTTACTGACCCGTCAGGAATTTTAGGGATCCATCAGAAAAACAGAGAAAAACTGAGTTGTCAGGGATTTTTACCGACTTCAAAAGGAGGGAGGTACTCAATTCGACCCGTTTTTTTTTTGTTTTTTGTATGTACACTGATTACTCGAAGACGGCTGAACCGATTGAAATGATTCAAACGTAATAACATCAGGTATGTTTTCAAGCTGGTCCCATTTTTTAAAACTTTGAAATTGGGTGATGGGATCCTGGAGAAATCAAAGGAACTCTTCAAGTATTATAGGCACACCTATAGCGATTTTGCTATTTTCTTAAGTAACTCGTGCATTTGCTTTCGAAAAGTACCATTTTGGTGAAGTGGAACTGATGATGAAGACCATAGATGATCACCGGAACTATTCAATAGGTACTAAACTAACTATCTAACTGGTGCGATACGATTACTTTAATATAGTTTCTAGGCTATTTATGTGGTTCGTCATAATGCGTATGGTGAAGTGGAGCTGATAGTGAAGTACCAGGAGAACTCCTCAAGAATTAACGCCCCTGCGTCGGAAAAACCAGTATTTTGTAAAAGGTGATGAGCCATTGACATAAGACTATTGTAACTTAGATAATATCGTCGCTAATATACCATACTTACCACAAAAAAGTTAAATTTAAAATCTTAAAACCGATATTTTTAAAGGCGTGCATGCCGCTCCTTTCGTGGGTCTACCCATGTTTTATCTACCTAGATAATATACCTACTGGATAGGATAATATAAATAACTAAATATAAAAAACTAAAGTAATTAGCTACCAAATACAGAAGGTACTTACTTACTTACACTAAAAATAAAAAAATGTTTTAAAAACAAAAACCGACTTCAAAAAACCTGAAAATGAAAACAAAACTTCATAATGAAATACCTTTAAAAAGCAAGAAATAATATTCAAATCACTAGATACGCATATCATTGTAATAAAAACACATCTAATGAAGTCGGGTGGGGCTTTTAGAATAAATAAAGAAGTTGAACTTCAGCCCCACCCGACTTCAATAGATGTGTTTTTATTATTACAATGATATGCGTATCTAGTGATTTGAATATTATTTCTTGCTTTTTAAAGGTATTTCATTTTGAAGTTTTGTTTTCATTTTCAGGTGTTTTTTGAATACCCAAAAAGTGTACTCACAACATAAATTGTTATAGTCATTTTAGTAAGAAAAAAAATGAAAAACGTCAACTAAATTAAGAATGTAGATGTAGGATGAACAAAATGTCAGTAATTTTACTGAAAAGTCAGGGGAAAAGTCAGGAAATCTCATTATTGGATCTGGTAACCCTACTCGGGAGGGCAAGGTGAAGGGTATTGGGCGGGAAGCCAACACAGTCAAAGCTCAAATAAATGTGGTGTGAGTCAATGATATTGGGTGTGAGTGCACTACAGTCTACATCCTCTCTGCTCGTGATTTCGGTCGAGAACCTTTATCATTCTGTTTTCGCAGCGTCCACAAAGTACAATGTGCAATTTTATAAATAGCAATAAACGGTTACCGCTGCTGTGATTAAAACATTGTTCTTTCAGATTAACATTTAAATAAATGTTATGATCAACGCTATGATTTCATTTATTTTCTTATCATACCATAACTTACCTTAGTGATTTCCTTGAGAAGAATGAACGATACTGAGGGAAGGGCCCTTGTGTATCTTAGAAGTCCAAGGTCCAATGTCAATGAAATAAAACTAAGTACACATAAGGTAGGTATTCCCCTTTTCAACAAAAAAAGAATCATCTAAATCGGTTCAAAAACAAAGAAATTATGTAAGTAGGTAGGTATATCCGAACAACCATATTAAACATCAATATACTTACCTAGTGGTAACCGAAATGATTGTATTTTCAGGATTACATAGGTATTATACTTACTTGAAAACTATTGATTGAAACGATTTCCAAATTATAAAAAATAAATCCAACTTGAGAATAAACCTGATGAAATAACGATGCCAGACGAATGATTTTAAAGTTCGAGACGTTTTACTTTGAAACTTTTTCGTATGATTTAATTATAAACAATATAATATACATAGTTACAGGAAATAGAATGATAAGATTTTCAATATTTTCATGGTAGAACAGGTAGAAAAAGAGATTGGCTGTCAGCAGTTTGGTCAAAAGTTTGTGAAATGAATAGGTAGGTAGTCTAGGAAAGTTTTATATTTACATAAATTGTTTAAAACTGTTTCTAATTCATTTATGTTCGCTAATTTAATTGGTAGTAATTTTGTTTCTTTACCTATAAGTAATATTTGACGAAGCTAGTGCAGACTGCAGACTTTTATGTTTATTAGTCTGTCCGAAGTTATTTTGCTACGCACAAGCGCATATTATAAACATCTTAAAATTTTTCAGCGTTGACGTCAAAATTCTTTTGTTTTTCGCGTCAAAACACACCCACTAATTACTTGTAATTAGTATTTCATTTGAAACGTTAGCGAAGACTTGTATTTTTAAGAATTTGGAGCCAATTGTATAGTTATTGGAAACATTTCATGAACGAGAGTCTAATAATAATCACTCACGTGAGAAACGTGTTACGAGAATTCTTCATTTTGGTATTTGGCAGAGTCCACCGACATGATTCGTGGTCTGAATTATGACATGGAACTGATTTTGTTTGCTTAGCAGAATAACGCATTTGAAAATAATACCAATCTATAAACATTATGCTTTATTTCCAAAATTAAATCTAAGTAAGTATAAAACTTGCCTTAAAGTCGTGTCATGTCGTCATACTCATACGTTAATTGTTATACTTAGTATAAATGGATGCCTCAATAGTGTCATATAAACGTTTAAGTGTTTATTGGAACAAGTGTTTTTAAAAGCAGTCAATGAAATAAAAACAATAAAGTCGCAAAACCTTACAAAACACACATTATATACTTTTATAGCATGTACCTAGCCATTAGGTAAACAAATTATTCGTGTGATGTTGGTAACAATACAAATACCGAATAAATAATATTTTGATATAGGTATTGTGAGCAAATGGTTTTCCAATTCTGTAGTTTGGTTATATTTAATAATAAATTGTATTGGTACTATACACACATAAAACCTCTCTGGTGCTCGTTTCTGCGTGGAAAGTGCCTCCTTGTTCTCGGGAACAGTGCTTTTTCAGACGTAAGATGTTGACCCTGAGAACACCTTTAACCCCCAAATAATACAAATTGTTTATAAAGAACAACTGTAACGTGCCGTCGTGTGTACTTAAAAATGTCTGGATGATGAATAGGATTCATAACGTTTTAATAAATCTATGTGGGTATTTTTGTTTCGGTAGGTATTTATTCAATGAAAATGCTACGGAAATATCGAAACTGGATAAAACGATGGACTGTACTACTGGCAACTTTTACATCGTGCATTAAATTACGGATTACATTAAACATTTGCGGATTTATCATAGCAAGAAATATTATGGTAGTCGGATAAATAGGAGGTACTTACCTACTATTTATAGAAACTAGTTTCTCAAATATAAGTCCCATGATATTCAAGGTTGTTTACATTTAGTAATGTACGATTTTTCAAGTCTTTTTTCTGAAACTTCATTTAGTAGGTACCTACTATGAGTCTATGCTTGAATATGGTTCGATCTAAAAATAATACTTAAGGCGAGGCCAGTTCACGATCTGATGAATAGTCTGATTTTTGAACATCCAATGTGAAGAACTGATGTAAAATTCTACTTCACAAAAATTACTGTAGACTGAAAAAGAAACAAAGAAGCAAATTAACCGAACAGAATATTGAAAAAATGGCATGGTAACTCTGTAAAAAAATCCTGAATAATACCATAAAAACTTATAAAAATAAATTTCAAATCGTCAGATTTCGTAATTTTCAACGACAGTGATATGATTTTTTATGCAAAAAGGATAGCTTTTTTATCGATCTAACACAATAACCGAGTACATTTTTGATAAATGATCCAGTATTTCAGAAATCAATAAAAATGTACTAAAATTCGTCAAATTTCTGGCGAAGCGTCAATTAAAGTTATGCAATATTCAACCTTATTCTAAAGACATAGTGAAAGAGTAAATTTCGTGAACTGGCCTCGCCTTAAAGGAAAATTTAGTCAGTTTTAATAAATAATTTGCCATGAACCTTTTGTAGAAAATTATTGTGCTCCAACAAGCGTAGGCATTCAAGAACATTCATAAACTGCATTTAATTATTGAGTTCATTCATTTCAGCTGATCTGGCTCCAAAGCAAAGTGGCTAAAATCTCGTGTTATGGAAATCAGAGAAATAAGGGAAATTACGATATTCCTACACTCTCAGACAACACACTATAATATGCATAGAATATATAATAGTCTATTGACTTTCTATAAGTCTCCATCGGATCTCATCTTGATGAGCTCGGTGGTGCAGTGGTTTAGCGCCTGGCCCAGCGATTGCGGAAGTTAAGCAACGTTCGCAAGGGTCGGTCATGGGATGGGTGACCAAAAATTTATTATCTCTAGCTCCTCCGTGCTTCGGAAGGCACGTTAAGCCGTTGGTCCCGGCTGCATTTGCAGTCGTTAACACCCACCAATCCGCATTGGGCCCGCGTGGTGGGTTATGGCCCATCCTCCTTACCACCCTTAAGGAAGGCCTGTGCCCCAGCAGTGGGGACATAAAAAAAATGGCTGATGGACAAGTCTCCATCGAAATTTCTGCGCAAAACTTGGTTCACCAATCTCGACCGCGCAAGTAACTATAACCAGTGTATATTTTTTTATAAGTGTCTTATCGTGTTTCCGTTTGACATTTTTAAATAGGTCTATGTTGTCCTCTGTTAAAATCATAAATTTATTATACTTTCGAGTGGAATATTAAGTTTATGGTTAAAATATACCAGCAAAATCCAAAGACTTCTATGTTGTATTGTTTGCAAAATCCGTTAAAAACCGCATTTTCTCTTAGCGATAAAAGACAAAAACAATATTGACGTTAATCCTAAGAAAGTCATAAACATCTTATCGGATCTTCGGCAATATTTGTCAGTAATCGATAGGCACATATCTAATCTACTAAGGAGCAATCATATCGATATAATATCGATAAAGCTCCTTAGAGATCTATTAGTCGTTATCGATTCATGCGGCAAGTGAATGCATAATTGGGACGTGTGTGGAGATAAGTTTATCTTTTATCAATATTTGCTTCATCACAGATCACGTCTTTACATGCGTGATGATGAGTAGTTGAGTAGCAACATTTTATTTTATAAAGATATATTTGAATTGGAAAAATTATAAATGGAGGTCACGTCGTAGTTACCGGTTGGATATTAATTGTGAAGAATTTCCAAGAAAATAATTAAATGCTTTATTTATTTTGCGAAACTTTGAATTTTGTATCACATGACTTCTTAATTTCCATTAAAATCTTTAAGATGAATTAAACCACATTTTTTATTATTTTTTATTTATTATTATCCTCGAAGTATAAATAATATCGCTATTATTTATGATATTATATAAATTAAAATAGTATGTAGGTATTAGAAAAATACTGAACCTATTTTAAGTAAATAGACTTAAAATTGCATTTTTCTTATCCTTTTTACTCTTATTTTTAATAAATATCTGTAATATCCTTCGAGCAACACGGCGTCCTTATCTTGCTCTAAGGTAATATCACATGATTAAAAGGAGCCATCCCTTTTCGAGTTTCTCAAAACATTTTTTTGGTACAAGGTTTTAAACGTAAGGTTTTCGAAACTTAGGTAGGGTACAAGTAGAGTTACTGTCGAAAATTAATATCTCTTTAGCTACAGAGAAAATAATAACTTCTATTATTTCAAATAAATACCTATTTAACAATTCAAAGAAAATGCTGGTATGAAAAATGCAACTTTTTGAAAATCACAAAAATCGGCAATTTCATAGCTAAAGACCTATTATTTAATTGTAATTACGATTAAGTACCTATTTAAATAAATAATATTGTGGAAAAGATTTTTAAATAACTTGTCGTTTTAGGCGAAAATAATCCTGACTAAGTATGCATTGTAAGTAGGTAGATCAAACTGCCATCACGCGGGTGGGATATAAATCTTTATTGTTTTATTGTATTTTTGTAAAAGTTAGTAAGTACGTAAACGTACGTACGATCGCGGTTCAAAGATAAAGAATTATTATTACTCAATGTCATATATATTGCATATATACCACAGAAGAATAAATTACTAGTTGGTCAACATTAAATTCTCTCTAAGACATATACTGCTCAAAAGAAAATTAGGGACCGGTTTTCTATACAAACAAGCTAATTTCTGAAAGTTTTTTCGTATAGGTAAATTCAATCTGATTTCATTTGAATTTGATATTTTTCGAAAGCTGAGTTTTCGAAAGACAATTTGATGACTTTACCGTCGAATTTACTGTACAATTTCTCCTATTCGCAGTGTGCCAGTTAGAATTGGAAAATTATTATTTTCGCATATTTTGTATAAAACTCCTATTTCTTTCTATTCTGACACACGGCCAATATAGGAGAAATTATACAGTAATAGTCCGTAAGCCCGCGACAATATTGCCTACGTCATATGATATCACGGTGAAATGCATGGCACACGGTCGGAGTATTATTGTGTGTGCCGAGCGAGGATCAGAAGATTATCGCAAATAAAATTGGCCGGAAGCTTGAGAAAATCCTTCACTTCCGGTCAAAATTTTAAGGTTATATTTACGTCATGTGACATCAGTACGAGACCCGTGGCATAGCATCATTTAGCCCTTCAATATTTAAGTAGATAGAGTTTACATGAGTCTGTCAGTTCTGAATGGCCGGAAGTCTATCAAGTACTTTCAGGCCATTTCAGAAGTGACAGACTTATGTTAACTCTCTTTACTATTGAAGGGCTAAATGATGCCACGGGTCTCGTACTGATGTCACATTTTTTGCGATAATCTTCTGATCCTCGCTCGGCACAATTGTAACGTTGTATTTTAACGTTACATTTCTTTGAAGGAATCGTTAAATTTTTCCAAAACTAGCTCATTAGTTGTAATGGGTTTAGTGCTAAAGTCCCACAAGAGATGGCGCTGTCTGTCCCCGAAATCATGAAATTTGACCATCTTCCGTTCTTGTCTGCGGTTACATGAGTTAAAAAAACAAAAGTCGAGTGACATGATCTGTCAATGAGACAGCGAGCTGGTAAATGCTGCTGGAGCGTGATGTCATATGACGTAGGCAATATTGTCGCGGGCTTACGGACTATAAGTTCGACGGTAAGGTCCGCAAGTTGACTATAACAGCTTTCGAACAGTATCAAATTCAAATAAAATTATATTGAATTTACAATACATTAAAAAACGTTTCAGAAATAAGCTCGTTTGTATGGAAAACCATATAGTGGCCCCTATTTTCTTTTGAGAAGTATAAGTATTTAATATTTAACTTGAGTAGACAGTCCCCAGTCACACCCAACATAAACTATGAGAGTACCTACCTATGATAGTGCAAAGGTGGCGCCTCCTAGGTTTAGATTTTGTCAATTATCTCGGTAACTTTTAATCTGATTTTCTTTTAATAACCTATCATTGCATTAGGTATGCAATGATAGGTTATTTAAATTGTAACAAAACATGGAAAGAAACGGTTATTGTAGGTATTATATTTAAATATATATATACAGAGTGGAGAGGACAATGCGACAATAAATTAAATTTCGTATATCTAGTATCGCTCCCAGTCTGCCTGTAAAATATCTATTAAAAATACCCAGTAGTTTAGTCACAAGATTTTTTTTTCGTTTTTAACATTTTCTACATGCTGTATCTATTAAGCTATTGCCGAAACCCCTCCATCAGTATAAATTAACACAACGTTGCTAAATTGTACCTTAAGCTCAAGACGTAAGAGTTTAAATGACATCATTTAAAAATGTGCGAATGAGACAAAATCTACTTCAAACAAACAATAAAGTTGACAACGTTTCAAAATCTTTTACATGTGTAAAAATGTGTATTTATTATTATTGAATTACTTACGAAAACAGGAGATATGTATTTTACCTTTTCCAAAATTTTATTTTGATGAAATGTCCAAACAAACACTTTTTTACGTGCCAAAGTCTTACACCTTGTCTACACGTTTACCTACAGTGGTTACTCTTTAAAGTTTTATGGAAATTGAAATAAATGCACTTCATCAAACCAACCTGTATTTTATTAAACAGATTCAAACGTTAACAATATCGATTTTAATTTCGCAATTCAAAAAATTGTTTCGCTGAAAACTTCGGTTTTAAGCAGTATCATGAAGTCCACTTAGGAACTGTTACATTACGACTGTCTGCCATTACAAATTCTTCAGAAACCTTAATATTATTTTCGAATAAAGTTAAAATTAACTAAAATACTACAATTCAATTCAAAACATTCAAAGCACAAGCGAAAAATATTTTGACATTTGACAGCGACAGTTTTTTTTTTGTGAATGCTCGTCCGGTTTTTTATTTTTCATAGCAGCAAAATGACAATGTGTTCTCTATGTGCTAGTAGTGGAGAAAATTCATTCAGCTATTGTATAATAATAATAATTTTTAGTCTGTGACTTTTTAATATTTTATTTTTATTCTGTTTACTTTTTGTACAACACATAAACATAATATTCGAGTGGATATTAAGTTTATGGTACAACACAACTCAAAAACGCCCAAGGAGCATGTCGATGATGACTTGACGTCTCATTGACGCAGAAGACTGCGTCAAAGGCAAAGATATTAGAATTTTGTGTTAAAATCTGTTAGAATACGAATAAGTATTAGTTCTATGCCTTATTATAATTTCACAGTTTTCGAGTACACCGATATGATTTTAATAATGGGGAATGTCGCTGTTTTAGCATTACGGAAATACCGAGAGAGATATTATGGTAACACTTGTGTTTGTCCTACCCATGGTCGCACTATTGTTCAAGCTTTCCAAAGGATACAAGAAATATTTAATTTGTGACTAGGTATTCTCAGTGTACAGAATAACTTTAAATCGGTGATTTAGGATTTAAATTTAGGATTGCCGTATTCAAAATAAAAAAATACCGTAAAAAGCAAAAAAATAATAATTTATTGCCATGTTTTTGAAAAATATCATAAATCTCAGCAATGAAAATTGCCGTATGGACAGCGTTGTTGCATGATGCCGTAGCTCGTGTCGCTGCCGTAGATATCGAGAAAAACACTGTATTAATTCAGCATTAAATGGCGCCAAAAGTTCATTTCGCGGCTTATTGTCACCAACTGTCAACACTATTCTGTACTTGTACTATTATGTATTCTGTGATTCTGTGACCTAACACCGCGCTGTTGCCGCTCTTACCATAGTAAGTAACCAATATTTACAAAGGGTGTTTAATTTCGTACTTGTTTTTGTGGTATTTAGTTTGTTCGAAAAAAATATATTTTTTATTTTGCTCCTAAGAATTATTTGATAGTTTCAAAGTACTTCTATGAACTTAGTGTCTAGTGTTATCATTTATTGTCGCATTGTCCTCTCCACTCTGTATATAAAATACCTAACAATAGGTATCGATGTTCGGAATGGTGCAAACTCGGAGGAAACTTATATTCATGTCTTCTAATGATTCCATAAAAAAATAAAACTACACGAATTACTTCTCTTCTTCTTGTAAATTCGATTTAATTTGAGTAATTTTCGCGCTGAAACATTGTTTCGCTGTGCTAAACAGCGCTTTCCCTGTTAAATTAATATATTAATTAAATGAACTGATAGACTTATCCTTAATTAAATAAAAAATAATCTGTGACTATCTGCATAGTTAATCACACTGTTCTAATAACATGACTGTAGTTAAGTAATAAAGAGCTGACTTGTTTTTAGCCAAATCTAATTGTAGATTATGACTAAATATAAATTTGAAATAGAAACATTACTTAAATTATCAAAACTATAGATTATCGATGTGTCATTAAAATGTTTATTTTCACCGGTGGCCATACAATGCCGTGAACTCCAAAAGGCGTTCAAGTATGGGTAAACACAATAATCTATTGATACGGTACCAACGGCACGTCGATATGTGCCCACTATGTACTAGTATAGTTACACATCGTTTTCCCATGATAAGGTATCGACAAAACATTCGGTTATTTTTACCCGACTGACATCTCGTTTATTTCCGTAGGCACGGGTTTTCCATCATGTGATAGATAACATGATTTCTGTTTACGATAGTATTTTAGTGCAAACAAACAAAGGTATATTCCTCTCGGTATCTCTGCATTGATACTCAGTTGTACTTACACCCGTTTGCACTAAACTTAAGTCTTTTCCTAGTTACAACTTGACCTAATTAAAACAGTGTCATGAACGTAGCTGAACAGGGTCTTTGAGTGCAGTGCAAATGTCCATCAGCCATTTTTAATGTCACCACTGGGACACAAGCCTTCCTTATAGACGGGCCATAACCCACCACGCGGGCCCAATGCGGATGTATGCAGCCGGGACCAACAGCTTAACGTGCCTTCCGAAGCACGGAGGAGCTCGAGATAATGATTTTTGGTCACCCATCCCATGACCGACCCTTGCGAACGTTGCTTAACCTCCGCAATCGCTGGGCCAGGCGCTAAACCACTGCGCCACCGAGCTCCTCAAATCTAGTGCAAATGGGTGTAACAGAAAATTGTAGTACCTACTTAAGTAGCTAGTTTCCTTTTTTTGAATAGGTAAGCAGTTAGTGACCTGGTTTGAGAGTTACCTAAAAAAAAAAAAAATTGGCGACGCTTATACGTAGATACATGCCCCTTAAATACAACCCTCAAAAGTGTAGGTAAATTGAAACCAATAAATCATTATTCGCGTTGACGTCATGGGACGAATTGGGACAGCTTTTCAATTATTTGCAGACCTACAGAGCCAATGTCATTGCCAGACAGTAGATAATAAATGAAGTGAAGTGTTTACAATATAATGTATACTATATTTAATACTGATTGTGGTTATAACGTCCGTTAGATATACTAGGTACCTCAAAAGGTATTGCATTCTAGAAGAAAATAGTTGGCAGTTTTGAAAGCTAACGTTGGGAATAACTCTTGTTTCTTACAAGTAAAACTTAGTAAAAATAATCAAGTTTTTCTTTCTCCTGTAATTAGGCCCAAAATGGAGTCCCGTAAATGATTTAAAAAACCATTTTACCCACTAACAGAGAAAATGTGAATAATTAAATTGATCCTTTATAAAAACTAGTGTTCACTCACACTTGTCAAAATGTATATATTTCACTGGACCATTATAAAAACAAAGATTAAAATCTATTGAAAACTGGAGGAAAATTTACATAATTTTGCAGAAACAAACTTATTGTAACCTAGTTAATAGCTAACTAATAATTAATACCTATTGAATTGTTTTATTTGACTTTATAAACTTGTATAAGGACTGAGAAAATTAAAGAAGTTAACTCCGTTAAGTTAAATAAAGTTAAATAAAGTTAAATAAAGTTAAATAATACTATATTTACTACTACACTACACTACACTATACTTACTCGTCTTTATTTTACCTTTAATTAAAAGTAGTTGGCATTTGGAAATAAACCGATGGAAATTAATAATTTATCGATGCCTAGTTACGTACTCGTACTTGAGGTCTTTGAACTGACTGTACTGTAGCTACGTAGTGATTACTTGCTCAGTGCTGTAGCTGACTCTGACACACTAATCAAGGATATCATTCGATAAGATATTCGTCTACCTACTACAAACAAGCTACAAAAACAATAATTGTGTACTTTTCTTTTGCCATATTGTTTTTAGTTTGACATTTGCCTTATCTTTTGACTGACTTTGTTTTTGGCACGGCCAGGCAATGTTTGCCACAAAAATAATTGCAGCCACGAATTGCCGGTAAATCTGCCCTCCTAGCATGATCAGACCATTGAAACGCAATATGATATTGTAATTTATCACGTTTAACTCTCAAAAGACAATGGATTTTGACAGTTGAGTGTCGATAAAACGCTATATCACGTGATATAATTTAACGTGTTTCGGTGGTCATGCTATAGGGGGCATGGCCCATATAAGCACCTTTATACTAGTTTCCGCTAATCGTAAAACTTTTCATGCCTCTTTTCTTGCATTGTCTTTATTGGCTGCTTACGGAGGGCTACCTACGAAAAATGAATCGCGCCATTAGCTGATGGTCATCGATCGACATTCTTCCCGAGCTAATAATGTCGCTAAAGCTAGGCTCATCCTAGTAAACCCTAGCTTAAGCAGAACGAGAACGACCATCTTCCGGCCGTGGTTCGCTTTTCGGAATAAGCTCTCAACTTTTTTCGCAACCCTATGCTGACGGGTAATAACTGCAATGTTTTCTGCTACATTCTTGTATTTAGTGCTAAGTATACCTAACCACAGGTCTACGTTGATGGCCGTGCCGACCGTACCGGCGACCGACGATGGTTACGGGTCCACGGTATACCACGGTAATAATAATAAGTAAGTCAGTGTGACCATTGTGACGTCTGGGTTGATGTTGTTTTTTTGTAAAGTTTATATAAATGTTGGAAAAGATTTCATAGTAATGTGGTGCTAGGTGGTGGGGTCGGTCATATTTTGTTATTAATACGTAACTAGGGGTCGGTTCCTTTATTCCCATTAACCATTGTAATAGTAAAACTGAGACTTAACATTTTCTCAAGACAGTCCCAACACCATAACCATTGATTAAGAATTGACGTCCATTAAAATGGTAATTGTGGGAAAGTAGTGCCACTATTACCAATAATGGTGATTCTGAATGGAAATAGTGGGACCGACTCGTAACTGGGTATATACCGTTTTTTTAAAAGAAAATAAGATTCAAATAGAGCCTGGCCCTGGAGCTCATGAAGCGAATGCTCATAATCTACCGCGCGAGGGTATTAAATGGCAATTTTTTTTGTGCTATTTAGTAGGCAATGCTATTTTTAACCGACTTCCAAAAAAGGAGGAGGTTCTATGTTCGTCTGTATATTTGTTTTTTTTGTGTATGTCCACCGATTACTCGAAGACGGCTGGACCGATTGAAATGATTTAAACGTTATTACATTAGGCACACTCCCAAGTTGGTCCCATTTTTAAAATTTGGAAATCGGTTCAGTACTTTTTAAGTTATTTTGAAAAAAGCACGTAAATAGTATGATTTTGTGTGAATTACCTCGATGATTGGTCGTATTACTTCTTTGTTTATGAACTGAATAAGATAATTATTTTTTTGTTGGAAGATGGATATCTTAAGTGTAGTTTTTTAACCGACTTAAAAAAGGAGGTTCTCAGTTTGACCCGTATTTAAGTGTGTTTCTCCGCGATTATCTTACGTTTGGCTGAGCCGATTTTTCTACATATATAATATACCTTACCTACAAGGTACCTACACTAAAAATAAAAAAATAAAAAATTGTTTAAAAAAAAGAAAAAAGCGACTTCAAAAAAACTACCTCTAAAAAGCAAGAAATAATATTCGTTATAATAAAAATACGTCTATTGAAGTCGGGTGGGGCTTTTAGAATAAAAAAAGGAATTTGTACTCCAGCCCCACCCGACTTCAATAGACGTATTTTTATTATTACGAATATTATTTCTTGCTTTTTAGAGGTAGTTTTTTTGAAGTCGGTTTTTTTCGATGCTTTCATCTAGTGATTAGTGACAGGCCATTCTTAATTAGAACCTACTATAGTATTACTTTGAACTCTCGGATACTCGAACGAGATACCTATGTCTGACTGAGTTCTGCATCTTCGAATACCGACATAATTAAAGCAATTGGGAACAGTTCGGCATTAATGCGGCTTCCTCCTTTAACGATACGGGATAAACTTTTTCGTTGCATAATTTTTGAAATAAAAAACGTTACAGTTTCAAAGTTTTTTTTTAAATTTATAAATCACTATTTCGTGCCGTGAGATCGTGAAAATTGAGCAACATTCTAAACGAAAAATGCCACTTTCGTTTCAATGTGTCAATATGTTGGATAATCGTGATACATTAATAAACCATCATTGTTGAAATCATTTTTATTGTTTTTTAGCACTAGCACTAAAATTCATTAAAATTTCCTTTTATGAAAAAAAAATTAACTTTCGAATAATCTCTAAATTAAAATAAATATGCGTTTTCTATAAAGAACCACATATTTAGATGGATGGTAGAAAGTGTAGCTAAAACACAATCATCATATAATTCATTTACACAGTTTTTTATCTCCCTGTTTTTACACAATATTAAGAATAATCTTAAGTAAACATAGTTAATTAAATGTAGGTTGGTAAGGTACCCATCGCCAGTGACGTCAATAGATTTTTATATAGCACACTTATCGATGTCGGCGAATAAATATTGCATAATTAATATATCTAATTTATAGGACATTAAAGTATAATTATGAGTTGTTTATTTGCCGTTAGCACGTGTTTACTAAATGACTATTTAATTATTTACTAGCTTTGGCCAGTTAAATATATTGATAGTGGCAACTATGATTTATCAAATAATACTTAAACTAATAAAAAACAATAAACCTGTTTCCTTGCACTGACTTTTTTTTTTATAAAAGAATAATATATAATAATAATAATAAATAAATGCTTGGACAATTTCACACAGCGCCGTCTAGCCCCAAGCTAAGCAAAGCGGGTGACAGACAGACTTGGGTGCTAGACAACTGATAATTTACTCTACATAAATACTTTTTTTATAATATATACGTATTATACATAGTAAGCTCGGTGGCGCAGTGGTTTAGAGCCTGGCCCAGTCGCAAGGGTCGGTCATGGGATGTTTGACCAAAAATTTATTATCTCGAGCTCCTCCGTGCTTCGGAAGGCACGTTAAGCCGTTGGTCCCGGCTGCATTTGCAGTCGTTAACACCCACAAATCCGCATTGGGCCCGCGTAGTGGGTTATGGCCCATCCTCCTTACCACCCATACGGAAGGCCTGTGCCCCAGCAGTGGCGGCATCAAAAATGGCTGATGGAGATACACATAGTAACGTTAACACCCAGACCCCATATAGAAATTAAAATTCATCATTTCAATTTCTGCCTGACCGGGAATTGAACCCAGCCTGCCTAGCATGACCGATTTATATCGCGTGATATAGCGTTTTATCACGTTTAACTGTCAAAAAGACAAAAGAGTTTGACAGTTGAGTGTCGATAAAATGCTATATCACGCAATATGAATCGGTCATGCTAGGCAGGCTGGACCTCTTGCGTGGTAGACCGGCCGGAATGTTGACCACTGCATCACTCAGAAAACCGGAATGTTTTTCGACTCAAGTTTTTATTCAATTAAAAATTATACAATTAATTAATATCTAAACAAAACGTTAGTTCCGCGATTTAACCACAACTACTTCATGATCATTTGTTGAACATTAAAAAAAATTGGACATGTTTTTTTTTATAGAAAATTCAATACGGACTAACGTCCGTATTAAATTTTCTATAAAAAAGTTAACACTTACGTAGTGATTGCTTTTGAGATTATTGATTAGGTAAATGCATTCTCTTTAGTTCTGGTAGTTTTCGTCATGAAGAGTTAAAATAAAGATTTTGAAAACCAGAGTAATACAAACAATCATTCATTTATTAACTCCTTGAAACATTTATGACACATTCATGTTATCGAATACCCCATCTATATAATAATTACAACTTTGCGGAATATATATTCTGCGGTTCAAATTCTAAACCCTCTATTGTTTAAAGGTACGGTTGACTTTGAATTAAAGGCTATGATCAATAATGCAAATGAATCTATTTCTATTCAAATCACATGATATATATACTTAATTTAATTATGTGCGTTTGTATTTAAAAATACAATTTCCCATTCATTCTGGGGGTCTATTACGAAAATTTTAATGCGATACACGCAGCTGCGTCCGTGCTTCGTTATGATTGTTTCTATTACAAAGCACTTGCGTATGCGATATTGCAAAGTGATTGCGTAAGTTTGACAGTTTTTCTCTAGCGTATCCGACACCATTCGTTCAGTCTTTGAGCTACGATAGCCAAATTTATTGAAAATGAGTTTAATAGCCACAACCGACGAACTGCGGACGATTATCGTGACCAAGTGACTGCGTTACGCAATTGCGTACGTTATTTTCGTAATAGGCCCCCTGATTCTTAGTATGAGAATAAGAACCTAAAACTTCGTTTCCACAATGATTCCTTTTGTCGTCGCCCTATTTTGATAATGATCACGCAATACTTAATCGTATCCCAATGGTGTTTCAGTAGTATTGCCTTTACAAGAACTGTGTTTAAAAGCAACATCATTGAAACACTATTAGGACACGATTGGTACTCGTACGTTAACATTAAGGCTATGTAAAAAATAAAGCGTAAAGATAGATAACAATGAGAAAACGTATCGCGCGAGAACGATTTGGCGAAATAATCACGAAATCAATTCGTAGTAATTAAAGAGAAATATGCTTCTACACGATTGTGAATATTGATGAATGATGATACACTTTATCTAAAGCAATTTCGACTTGATTACCTAACGTTGTTTCTAAGTAATTTCAAGCTAAAGAACTTTTAAGAGGTATTTTCAAAATTAAAATGTTAATGGAGTCAAAATCACTGAATCGTGTGTCTGGTTCAATACGTGTCTGGAGAAAGATATAAAGAAATATATAACTTTTTTCAGATCTGTGGGATCCCACAGATCTGAAAAAAGTTATATATTTGAGCGACCTATTCAAAATTCAAAATTCATTCAAAATTCAAATTTCAAAATACAAAATAGCGTTACATCAAAAAGTGTAAATTTTTGACGTACCTACTTATCCCCTTAACAGAATAGAGACCCAGGTCAACAGACTGACCTCTCAACCAGAAGATAACCCTCACACCAATATAAAGGCCACACATGGCCATAAAGCTCTCATTGTTAGCCTCTTAGCTACCTCCATCGACTTATAATTAGATATAAACGTAGCAAAATCTAGAATTCCATTAGCACAGAAGGAAAAACTGCCTATTAATTTGGCATTTTTATCTAATTTCCAATGCCTGAGACGTACTTATCGACCAAGACCTACAAAGTTACGACTAAATCAGTTCCTTATCAACAATTAAGTATTCAATTTAAGTTAATTGTATACGGGTTTGGTATTGACAACTTGGTGTTGGTTATAGTTAGCTTTGCATGTAGTTATGTTGAATCTACAACACATACTTTAGAATCATAATAATCTTCGACGACAGACGTGTGGTACTGTGGTGTAGGTACACTTACCTATAAAATTATATATTTCCCAAAAAACTTATTTTATAAAAAAAAATAGCGACCGACCAAATCAACTCACTATTATCTTAAAACTGGCACTGGTGTTACTCAAATCTCCTGTAGTTATAAATGTGACCACTCACTGAACTCCATCGTTCTTTTCCAGGACCGACTCCTCTCCATTCCTCAAAAATGGCTCGAAGCCAGTTATCACCAGTAAGAAACCTCCAAAGAAGCAGGACCCCAGCAAGGCTGGAAGAGGCAAGGCCTTAAGACAGATCGTGGCAGCCTTTATAGTGAACATTGGGACCATCAACACTGGCATGGCGTTTGGATTCTCCGCCACCGCTTTACCTCAACTGAAAAGCAACACTTCAAGTATATTTGTCACAGAGGATCAGGCCAGTTGGATAGGTCAGTTTGTGTTAAACGACCTGTCGCAGGTATCTATAGATTATGTTAGTATGCCTGTTTCCCATGTATTAATTAAACCGATCATCATATCATAAGAAGCCCCTGCCGGACATAAATTCCCCTAAGAATCTTCACGTGATCGATCCTGCGCTTACCGCATTCAGTGGCTTGCCGCGGCCTTCATAAGATGGTAAAGAGAGGCCTATTTACAAAAAAAACAACACCATCGGTTCTTCTTGCTATTTAGTCCTGCCCACTGCCACATCAGTTAAGCAATTGTACAAGCCAAGCAAAACAATTAACCTTTTTATTTACTTTAGCAAGTTTGAGCGCGGCTGGAACACCCATCGGCTGCATCGTGAGCGGTTACCTTATGGATGCCATCGGTCGCCGGCTGACGCTCATCCTGACCGAGATCCCGCTCATCTTGGGTTGGGTAATGATTGCGTCTGCGCAGAACGTCCCCATGCTCTATGTTGGTAAGCCAAATCTTGCACTTTTTTTTGGGTGCGTACCAAGTCTTTTTTGAGTTATGATTAGCGTTCTATTCTAAGATATGAACGAGGTGTAGAATTAGCTTTTAGTGTATTTTTATGTGGTGAAGTTCTTTGATGTTCCGGTAACATTGAATGATTGATGTTTATCGACGTAGTGGGCCAGTCACAGCACAAGATAAGGCGGTATAAAGATGTATAAAATGGTTAAAAATAAAAGCTTGTTACAATAATGATGGTACTGCGTAGTTATAATATGGGAAATCTTGACTCACTCATTATTTTCTACTTCAATATAAGGTGGAACAATATTATCTAACAATACTAAAACAGGTGACACCGTTGCTTAAATTGAACAACTTTCTCCAAGGAACATACCTAGGTCGAAAAACGAAAAAAAAAACATACTCCCATGCAAAATGTATTTAGTCTGCTAATCGACTTACTATGGAAGGCGAAAAAAATTGTTTTTCGACCTATGTTCCTCGAAGAAAGTTGTTAAGGCCCCCTAGCATGACACTATCGCGTGATAAAAGCGTTTAATTGACACTCAGCTGTCAAAATCCATGTTCTTTTGACAGGTTAACGTGATAAATATATATCATATCGCATGACCACTGAGATCATGCGATAAAGCAACACTATCATCTGTTTCAGTATTGTTACCTTTGTTCCACCCTTCATGGAGAAGTGAGAAGTTAAGTCAGTTTTGAGCACTATGTTTGACCTGCCAACGTTGTTCCCAGGCAGGCTGATGATCGGCTTCGGGTCTGGCATGGTGGGGGCTCCAGCCCGGGTGTACACCGCGGAGGTGTCACAGCCCCACCTGCGAGGCATGCTTGGGGCGCTCGCCTCCGTCGGTGTATCCACTGGAGTGCTGTTTCAAGTGAGTACAGTTTATTATACTGGGTGTTACAATGATCGACTTCGGTTCTGGCATGGTGGGGGCTTCAGCCCAGGTGTACACCGCGGAGGTGTCGCAGCCCACCTGCGAGGGAGGCTGGGGGCGCTCGCCTCCGTCGGTGTATCCACTGGAGTGCTGTTTCAAGTGAGTACAGTTTATTATACAGGGTGTTACAATGATCGGCTTCGGGTCTGGCATGGTGGGGGCTCCAGCCAGGGTGTACTCCGCGTAGGTGTCGCAGCCCCACCTGCGAGGGATGCTAGGGGCGCTCGCATCCGTCGGTGTATCCACTGGTATTTAGTATGGATAACTAACTTTAGTTGCTTACAGATATAAGGTCATTGTCAAGAAACTTAAGCTCGTTATTTCCTGATTGTTAGAGCAAGCAAAATTATTTTATATGATCCTAAAAAAATGCTGTAGTCATGTTCAAATATTAACTGTGTCGTCCATTGACAAAAGCAAAACATTATACGACATACCTACGTAATTATTAAGTGATGCTATAATAAATCTGCAACAATTTTACACAAAGTGTAGCCTTATCAAAATGCATATCTATAGTGACAATGAGGATCAAAGAGGTTTTTAGTTAAATATGTAGAGTTACAGTCACATCAAAATCAATTATTTCAGTGAAAGAATTATTGAAATTGGACGCAAAATGACGAAGATAGAGCGATTTTCGTGTCGCATTCTCAAAAACGCTCCACAATTACACGATTCGCTGATGACGTCATCAGCCACGTTCGCCGCTCAGCGACGCGGCCGGTGTTTGTTCGGGCGATCGTGGCACGTGACGTCATCGCATGTTCCGCAAGGGCCGACCGTGTTTTTTAAACTCACTGCTTAAAACTTTAATAATTTTGTCATTTCTTGATGGATTTGACAAATTTAAACAGAGATTTACTCAGATATTGATATTGTATTTGATGTGATATACAAAATTGATATATTCAATTGTCGTGTTGATCCTCATTAAAGCTTTCTTCAGCTTCTTATGAATTTGCAGACATTGTGGTAATTATAATTATGTAACTAGCACGAACCCGCATTGATATCATACCGCTATGATCCTGACCTTATACAGAAAATAAACCTTACATACACGCAGCAGTAAAGCTACAATTACTGTATATTTAAATATGTAAATAAGATTTAAATCACCACCACCACCAATTGAAATAACCCAAATTAAATACAACAGATCTAAAAACCTTAACACTTCCAGCAATTTTTATAAGCGTCACCAATTCTGCCAAAATAAAAGTAGCAGTTATTCGTCAAACTATCGGTTTCGCCCAAAAATATTAAATTGTTCACAAGTGATACGTCGTAAAGACGAAACGTTACGACCAGAACACGCCTCTTTGACGTCACAAGCCCATGAATTCTCTTACGAATTTGCGATAAATTAACATGAACAATAGGTAGGTTTATAATGTAGGTACCTATGTATTCTAGAAGGCATGTGATCGTTACGTATGGTGGCAAACACTACGTAGTTCAATGCTACGCACATATTATCACTGAATCACTCAGTTTTCGTGAAACCACAATTAGTACAGTGAAAAATTTGTTAGTACGTAGACTTTTTAGTAGTAAGAAGTAGTAGTAACTAAATCGAAGTTAAAAAGAACCTTAGGTAGCAAAATATTTAAATTAATTTTTATGCAAATAACAATTTAATTTTGTTTTGCTTTATTTTGTCTTTTTTACTAAGTTAGTAAATTAGTCTGAAATCTCAACTGAAATAATCCTTTCAAACCCCATGGTTTTTTAAAGAAGACCATGCTATGCGAAGTCTTTTACTTCGTTGCATAATGTTATACCAAGTTACATAAGAAACTTCTGTAAAAACACGTAATTACAGCAATTAGCGAAGTCACATCTGTCAACATCTGTATCTCTCGGTACCTCACGAGTTCACGAAGATACATCACCACCAACGACAGAACTACAAAAATAGAATTTGTTTGGTTTCGTGACTACATACAACCGTGGCCTCTGAAGGATTTCATTACAGAGCTGTTATCATAGTGTTACGAGTGATGAATGATAATTGAACAGCTAGAATGTTGATTTAATATAAAATTAGAAACCTCTTTACAAACGATAACATGTTATGGCATTCCTTGGGATTTGGGAAAACCTTCTTGAAACAGCGACGGCTATGAAACATCTAAATAATTGAATACAATAAATTATTAATAAAATAAATATTTACCCTTAAATTGATGACTTTAAAATATGACAGAAAAACTACGAGTATGAGAACTTTCAAAGTTTATCTGACTCTATGAAAGAAATTACAGTAAAAAGCTTCATTAGATTTTTTCTTTAGTCTTTGATTGTGAGTTTTGGATCGCGATAAGCAAACGATGATCGGCGACTCCATGATACTATAAGTATTAACTCACGAATAAGGTTCAATATCAAGTAAATTTATCGCGATTCTTTTTATGTAATAGGCCTGTTGTTCAAAACTTCCTTAAAAGGTTTATTGACCCTTGAATTAATTTAACATAAGAATTTCGAGAAAGCTCTCTAAGTAGTAAATGCTTGAAATCCCTTCTATCAATTATTTCAGTACGTAGTCGGCAGTGCCACTTCATGGAACATCTTGGCCGGCATAAGCACGATAGTTCCCGTGCTGTCTTTGCTGGGAATGCTGCTGTTACCGGAGACACCCAACTTCCTCCTCACCAACGACCATCAGGAGCAGGCGGAGAAGTCCCTGACAAAGCTCAGGGGATCCACGTGCAACCTCAACGAGGAGATACAGAGGATGATCAATTTTAAGGAGAAGAATCACGTTGAGCCGTAAGTTTAGGGTGTTTTGTTTTTAGTAAGTTGTCGTGCATAGCTTGTTACCGTTTTTTCAATAAAAATTAAAGTGTCTTAACTGTTGAACTATTGTTTTAGATTGAAATCGCCAAGGGAAATTATAAAAGCGCTGATGTTACCGTCCGCCCTGAAGCCGTTCAGCATCTTGGCGATATATTTCTTCATATACCAGTGGTGTGGGGTCAACACCATCACTTTCTACGCCGTCGAAGTCTTTGAGGTGACTAACTCCTTATTATTGTTTGGTCATCATCACTGTCAAGCATAGATTAATGTTCTATCTGTATTCATCAAGATTTCGTGCAAAAAGTAATACCTACTAGTAGGTAGTAACATACGGTACTGAATCAAAGAGATGGAAAATACGAAAAATAGTTTCACACATTTCTGTGGCTTCACGCAGAAAAATAATTGTAAAAAATAATTAAAGTACCTATTTGAACCAACAATAATCGCAAATACGTTAAGCGGCAGTTTAATTGATTACAGGCTTCTGGAGCGGCGTTGGACAAGTACTGGCTGACGATATCGATGGGTATCATCCGAGTTATATTCACGGTGGTGGGCTGCATACTGTGCCGGCGGTGCGGAAGGCGGCCACTCACTTTTGTTTCTGGTAAGGGCCAGAGCAACTTTTGTCTTCGTAACTATTTTGTCTCTCACATCAAGTCTACGGGTTTGTATGAAAGCGCGCACACGTAGCGACGCGACAGTCGGCAACTTTTCATACAAACCATGTGAGGGACAAAATAGTTGCGGAGACAAAAGCTGCTCGTGGGTGCTTACCCTAAGATTTGATTTAGTTTTAATTAACATAAGTAAAGATTGCAAAAAGGCACAAGCTACCTATAACGGGTGTAACAAGACCTTCAACGTAGCCGAAGTCCACGTATTTCGCCCATCATCAGGATCATTTTTGTATTTTAGACTATACCTGGGAAACCAATAGTTACGAAGTTATTGAAGGTCAAAGTCAATTTTTTTTTCTAATTTTTTATGAAATCTTTTTTTATTCGTTATTTCCTACTTTTTGACTAAAGAAACATTATCAAAATTTTAAGTATTTCGTAACAAGCAATGGCTTCAAAACGTCGTCACTCGATGTATCTCATGAGCACGCACATAAACGCTGCCTTTCAACTCGGCCGCACGCAGCTGTGTAGCATACACTCGCAGGCGCGGCCTATTGTACGCGTCACATTGCGTGGTAAATGGTAATGCATGCAATGCTTTTTTAACACCAAAAATCAAATGGTTTCCCAGTAATAATTTTGAACAGAAATGGTCCTGATGATGGGCAGAATACGTAGACCTCGGCTTCGTTGAAGGTCTTGTTACACCCTGTATTAAAGAAAAATATAAGTACGCACCTAAGTTGTGCGGAAAATTAGAAGAAAACTTAACGAACATAAGTATTAACTTTTCTAAGTGACAGGACAAACGTCTGTCGGGTTAGCAATTAGTTAAAAAATTACATCAGTAAAGATTTAATTTTAATTAAAAAAAAATAGACAAGGTGAAACTACATATTTACTACTATACTACGACGAAAACTTGTGAAACATTTGAAAACAATTAACAAAATGTTGACATTTTGTACTTCCGCGTACTGATTTGAGTTCAGTGCCATTGCCATTAATAAAACCTTTAAACAGAACATTATTGTTTACTGTGTAGTACCTTTAGGCCTCCTTAGGTCAATCAGTTAACTTTTGATCAATCAGAAACATTAAAGATATTTAATAGACATCTTAACTTGTTTTCAGCGTTCGGTTGTGGGACGACAATGATCACGCTATCTGTGTACATGTACTTCGTGCACTACTGGAGAGAAAACAATATCGCACCCTCTCACTCATGGATCCCAGTGGCCAGCATCTTCATCTTCACTATCTCCTGCACTCTGGGCTACCTCATCATACCCTGGGTGATGATCGGCGAAGTTTATCCCACACAGGTTCGATTTTTATTGATTTCATAAATCATAGGCAACGGCTTTTCTTTGAGCTTTCAATGTAGAAGAACATTATTTTACTTTAAATGCATTTTGTCCTTTTCGAATCGCTTCCTGTAACGTTCAAACATTTATTATATAATAATTATTTGTAATCTCCTGCAAGTATTTCTTAAAAAAAAAAGTATTAATTAAATCTATACGCTGGATAGTCTGAAGAGACGGTTATCATGCAAACACTACCTAATGGTAGTGCTTATTCCTTCCACACAAGGGTGCTCGGCGGTAATCGCAGCGACGAGATAATACAATATTGTATTCGACGATCAGTTATTGATTGTCGAATACATGTGTCTACACAACCGTCTGCTCGGTAGTCGCCTATAATTGGCGAAGGTGTAAGCGTCATTACTCATTAGGTATAGGCACCGAGCGGTGAGAGAAATTGGAGGATTAGAGGGGATTACTGCGCATGTTTGCAGTAGCCCCGCACCAGGTCCCCCGCCAATGAGACCTAAAAATTTAATGACTTTTGCGCATACATGTCACCGCTCAAGATCCGTGCCGAGGCCGGTACCTACACCCTTTTTTATGCACAACAGGATAGTGCTTGGCCTTCATCTCACCTAATGTTAAGTGGCGATAAGGCCGAAGGTGGAAGCGCATTACACCTGGAATCCTCATTAGAAACTGGCTATCTTACCTCTGACTGCCGGAACACATGGCGTCGGACTTAGGTAAGATGGTGGTAGCTAGCCAGGCGGACTTGAAATAAGCCCTTCCACCAACCAAACCGAGTACAAATTGTACCCCCATGGGAATCGAACCCGGGACCCCTGTGTCTTACACGGGTGGGCGAAACACTAGACCACAGAGGCGGTTAGACTAGACTTCACTAGACTCATAACTGACGTGACGTGTTTGCTTAGGTGCGCGGCGTGGTGGGCGGGCTGACGACGTGCGCGGCGCACCTGTCCGTGTTCTCGGTGGTGAAGACGTTCCCGCTGCTCAAGCACGCGCTACACGACTACGGCGTCTTCGCGCTCTACGGCTCCATGTCTATTACTGGTCAGTTACATGTTTCTACCTTCTGGAACACCCCTATCTATAGCATGATCAAAGAAACTCGATATATTATATCGCGTGATATAGCGTCATATATATCATATCGCGTCTCGGTGGTCATACTTAGGGGGGCAGGCGTTGGCGTATCTAGAGATATTGTCCAGCGACAGTTTCGGGGCAAAGCTAGTGAAGTTTTGAAGGGCAATAGACAAATATATCAAGCTTTTTTTGGGGTGGGCACCAGACTGTTCTGGGGTGGGCATGCCCCCCCCCACCCCTCATAACGTGCTGGCCGTGGTGACTCTTTATAGAAATCTCAGATCTATGGACTATATTTCTGCAGCGGAAATGTTTGTCCATCAGCTATTTTTGATGTCCCCACTGCTAGGGCACAGGCCTTCCTTACGTGGGCCCAATGCGGATTGGTGGGTGTTAACGACTGCAAATGCAGCCGGGATCAACGGCTTAACGTGCCTTCCGAAGCACGGAGGAGCTCGAGATAATAACTTTTTGTTCACCCATCCCATGACCGACCCTTGCGAACGTTGCATAACTTCCGCAATCACTGGGCCAGGCGCTAAACCACTGCGCCACCGAGCTCCACGGAAATGTTTAACTTTAGGAAATTAAGAGTTTGTGCACTGTGCTCGTACTTTTTATTGCGCCGCGTGCAGCGAAATATTGCTAGGTACTATAATTAATTACTGTACCAATATCCTTGATAAAAAAATGTCATCAAAATCTTGTCATTCCATTCCAAGTTTGTTCTTCGAATGTCAAATTCATTACAACTGTGTTTCTAGGTACTCTCTTCTTCTACTTCTTCCTGCCAGAGACCAAGGGTCGAACTCTTCAAGAGATAGAAGACTATTTCTGCGGAAGAACGAAGACGCTCAAGAAAGCCTCCTTAACCGGCACCGCGTGAAACAGTAACGCAACTTAGTATCGAATATGTGCTTTAACAGGATATATAGTGTGTTCATTATAGCTTGAACTTTGGAGCAAACGCATAGGAATGAATTTTTAACGGTGGTGCTGTAAGTATACCAAAACGAGATTGAATGTGAAATACTTAATTTTAGTACATTTTGAAAGTACTCAGTGTTAATTTAGAGAAATTATAATGCTAATAGGATAAACGAATCATAATTTGCATAACCCAGGGCTAGTCAAAGTGAGGTTCGCGAACCCCTAACTAAAGGTTCAAAAATGATATCGTAAGAGCTCGCGATAAAAAGTATTTTGCACAACTTGTATAACGGGTACAAGGAGACGCCTCAACGAAGCCGAAGTCCACGCGCATTCCACCCATCATTTTTGTCTTTCAGACTATACCTGGGAAACTAATCGCTACGAAGTTATTGAAGGTTAAAGGCAAAAAAAAAAAAAAATTATGACATCTTATATTATTCGATATTTCCAAATTTTTGTCCAAAGAAACATTATCAAAATTTTAAGTATTTCGTAACAAAAAATGTCTTGAAAACGTCATCACTGAATGTATCTCATGAGCAGTTGAGCACGCACATAAACGCTGCCTTTCATCTCGGCCGTACGCAGCTGTGTAGCATACACTCGCAGGCGCGGTCTGTTGTACGCGTTACATTGCGTGGTAATGTATGCAATGCTTTTTTAACACCAAAAATTAAAATCGTTTCCCAGCAATAATTTTGTACAGAAATGGTCCTGATGATGGGCAGAATACGTAGACCTTGGCTTCGTTGAGGGTTTTTGTTACACCCGGTATATCGTATAGTAAGATGTGGATACCAGCTAACACGGAATCCCTAAGTACTTATAACAAAAAAATTGTTTAAAAAACAAAAAAACCGACTTCAAAAAACCTGCCTCTAAAAAGCAAGAAATAATATTCAAATCATTAGATACGCATTATCATTGTTATAATAAAACACGTCTATTAAAGTCGGGTGGGGCTGGAGTACATATTCCTTTTTTTATTCTAAAAGCCCCACCCGACTTCAATAGACGTGTTTTATTATAACAATGATAATGCGTATCTAATGATTTGAATATTATTTCTTGCTTTTTAGAGGCAGGTTTTTTGAAGTCGGTTTTTTTGTTTTTTAAACAATTTTTTTATTTTTAGTGTAAGTACCTTCTGTATTAGGTAGTGTAGGTAAGTATATTATTTAGGTAGAAAAATCGGCCTAGCCAAACGTGAGATAATCGCGGAGAAACATACATACAATACCTCCTCTTTTTGAAGTCGGTTAAAAAGACTACACAAAGGTATCCCTTCCCCAACAAAAAAAATCATCTAATTCGGTTCATAAATAACAAAATTGTCAAGTTAGTTGATTTAATTTCATAGTATTTTCAGGATTACTTGTAAACTACTGAACCGATTTGAAAAAAAATTAAATGGGACCATCTCGCAAGAAAACTCAATCGAACAAAAAAAGAATTATCTAAATCGGTCCATAAATGTCGAAGATACGCGCGAACAACGATAAAAAAAAAAAAAAAAAAAAAAAAAAAAAAAAAAAAACATACAATCGAATTGAGAACCTCCTCCTTTTGATGAAGTCGGTTAAAAAAAAAAAAAAAAAAAAAACATACAATCGAATTGAGAACCTCCTCCTTTTGATGAAGTCGGTTAAAAATAGAAATAACTTCAATGTAATGATATTATGCGTAGATGTACACACGACGGCACCTCAGACTATGTTGACCTTGATTCCGCATTTATGCCCTACGAAATAAAAGCTGTTTTCGCAGTGTAACTGTATAACCTGACGTGCTGTCGTGCGTACATTTAATTTAATGAAATAAATCCTATTAGCAGTTAGGTACTTATATGATTGTAGGTTCTTTGTATTTAGTGTGGATATTAGAAACTATCTGAATGTGCCTTAGTCAATGCTTTGAATGTCAACGTATTCATATCTATTTTTGAGAAAATTTACTCTGTTTATTGTAAATAAATATATTTAAGGGATTTCTACTTAAGAGTCACTGTCCAATAAGTACATATTATGAACCTTCGGGAACAAATACAAATTATAGTCGTAAATTGTATATTTATTTTTTGAAAGTATTATAACTTATTAAATAAATTCATATTTCAGCTAATAGAAAATATTTTGTAAGTACAGTTAAACAGAAGTCTTAAGAGTGCCATTTTGTATAAATAAAAAAAAGTCAACGATTCATGTATCATAGTAGGTATTTATTAATATTTTAAAGTCATTAAGTAAATGAAAACTATTGAATAGTTTTTGTAAGATTGTTAAAAAAAAACGTTATTTTAATATCTCGGCTCCGATGTCATTTAGCCATATGAGCTCCATACTAAAACACTGTTGGTATTAGTTTTGACAGTCGTTTCAAAATAAAATAGCATATTTTTTCAATAGGTTTATCCAATTCAAAACATAGGTAGGCCCTACAAGGGCTACAACGGAACGGATTTAAGCATTTTCAAGTCAATTTAATTTTGAGCCAGTACCTAGTGTGAATTATTTAATTTAATTTTAAGGAAGCATTTGTGATAGTGTTGTAGATTTGTGATATAAATAAGTTTAATCGATGTAATTAATGTATACTTTGTTGAACACAATTATTCGAATAAAATGTTTCAAAAAATGTGATTAATTAGTTTTCATTCACTATTTTAACTGATAATAGTCTCTACATTCTACAGCATCAATGTTACTACCACAGTCCGAAACTAAGCAAAGCTTGTACTGTGTTGACTGAATAGCAGACCGCAACTCGGGAGAAAATGCTTGTGCTCGTCTCACGAATCCCCTACCAGGATACCAAGATTCGAACCTGACCTCTTGTTTATCACAGATTGTTTGGAATTTCATAAGCTTGTCTCTAAAATAAGGTTTTCCATACACTATCAGTCTCTATCATTGAGTAAAAACGATTTCCTGCGCCCGCGTGTTTGTGCTTCATGCGGCACAACGGGAGTTGACGGAATAGCTTAATCGTTTATTTTTGTGCCTCATAGGCCCCGTTGGGCACACAGGAGCTAATAAGAAATTCGAAAATTCATTTGAGATAAAAACAGAACTAATTAATTATTTTGTGTTTATTACTTGCATAAAACCTTACGTTTAATTGAAATAAGGCTAATAGAACCAGCAAAAGTAGAAACAATCCTTTTGTTTTGCGCTTAAAAAAAAGAAGTCCGATTTTCACATTCACTGTCGATACTGCGTAGAGTAAAGGTGTATGGTTGTTAGCGCTTATCGTTGTTTGTAAACGTTACATTACGATACGAGTAGGTATAGTTAGTACTCGTATTATTTCCCAAGGCATTAGGTTATGAATTTACGGATTTCGGTTTGCGTCCTTATTTGGGTGTGGATTGCTGATGTTTTTTGCATTTTTAAGGGTAAGTTTGTATCCATGTAATACATCCATAACACAATGTCTTTGGTCTTGTAGGTATTAACGATAAATACCTACGCCTAATTTTATCGAACCGGCCCATTTTAAATTTGACTTTTTATTTTAGCTGGCCCTGCTGTTTCTACGCATTTAGAAACTACAGCTAATATCGTTTAATGATATTTGTATTCAGATACAATTAATAAACATAATTTGAAAAACGTTCAAAATGTTTTTATTCTTGTTTTCAAAATGTTTAAAAAAAAATGTATTTTGTAAAAATAATGGTAAAGGGTTATAATCAAACAACAATGACTTTTAAAAAGAAATGCGTTACCTATACAAAAACCTTGCGAGATTTTTTATACTTACCTAAATACAATAAATATACAGGGTGTAACAAGACCCTCAACGAAGCCGAGGTCTACGTATTCTGCCCATCATCAGGACCATTTCTGTTCAAAATTATTGCTGGGAAACAATTTTAATTTTTGGTGTTAAAAAAGCATTGCATACATTGCCACGCAATGTAACGCGTACAAAAGACCGCGCCTGCGAGTGAATGCCACACAGCTGCGTGCGGCCGAGTTGAAAGGCAACGTTTATGTGCGTGCTCATGAAATACATTGAGTGATGACGTTTTGATGTCATTGTTTCTTGTGTCTTTGTTCTGTAGACAAAAATTAGGAAATAACGAATAAAATAAGATTTCATAAAAAATTTGAAAAAAAAAAATTGACTTTGACAGGCGGAATGCGTGGACTTCGGCTTCGTTGAGTGTCTTGTTACACCCGTTATTACATGTAAGTATATAATATATATATTTATCTATTTATTGAATTGTAAAAATATTATATAATTCTGTAGATATATATTTATTGGTGTGTATCAATGTATTTTGTATGCATGTAAATATCATTCTTCTTTATTTGTGCCGCATTCGCGTTTATCAGTTTACTGTTGGTTGACTGGTAGAGAATGCTATTAGCATTAAGTCCGCCATTTGTACCTTACTCTATGTAGGTATTTGTACAATAAAGATTTATAAATAAAATAAAAAAACAAAAATCAAAATATTAAAATAAAACTAAGTGTACCTCTACCTTTTCCTGATTTTTTAATCTAATAAAATGCAACACAAGACGAAAAAATAATGTTACCAATATTTCACTAAACTTTGTCCTGATTTCAGATTTTAATAAGGGCAAAGGGTCCGTTAATGTTCTCGAGTTCGACTCGATATTTCGCGGGCAGCTCCTCAAGATTCTGGTAGCTATGGAGGAGAACATCCACGAGCAGGTGTCAAGCACCAAGAAGAAGCCCGTCTTTACCGCCACCTTTGCTGTCAACAAGTTTACTAAGCCTCATATTTACAAAAAAAGATGAGGATTTATAGAAAATATAATGAGGATTTATAAGAAGTATATTTACTTTGTTTGATTTTAAAAACCGCATCTGCTAGAAACAATACGTAACTTATACAACGTGTTAATAAAATAAACGCAAAACCTCTTAGATGGTGATTGTGCTCATGAATATGAACAACTTTTACTATGGGCTCAACAAAAAAAATCAGCTGTTTCATACAAGTTGTCAATACCTACTTGACCAGAATGTATGAAACACCTAATTTTTGTCGAGTTTCAGAGTTGGCCCCATAGTAAAAGTTGTTTATATTCATTAGCACATCACCAGCTAAGAGGTTTTGCGTTTATTCAGTAATCGTTGTGTATTAGATGTACCTAAATACATTACATTATATGAGGTACCTACCTTACCTACCAGTTTCAGGGCATAGGAAGTTAAACGGTCAATTTAGCCACAATGATTCCATCTTCGGCTTTCACGATCTGATGAAAAGACTGATTTTTGAACTTAAAAAGTGAAGAACTGATGTAGAATTCTACTTCCCAAAAATTACTGTAGACTGAAAAAGAAACGAAGAAACACAATAAACGAACAGAATATTGAAAAATGGCATGGTAACTCTGTAAAAAAAGACCTAAATAACACCATAAGAACTTATAAAAATAAATTTCAAATCGTCAGATTTCGTAATTTTCAACGACAGCGATATGATTTTTATGCAAAAAAACAAAAAACCGACTTCAAAAAACTTGGAAATAAAATCAAAAAATCTTCAAAATTAAATACCTCTAAAAAGCAAGATATAATTAATATTCAAATCACTAGATACGCATAGCATTGTAATAAAACACGTCTAATGAAGTCGGGTGGGGCTTTTAGAATAAAAAAAAAAAGTTGTCCTCCAGCCCCACCCGACTTCAATAGACGTGTTTTATTACAATGCTATGCGTATCTAGTGATTTGAATATTATATCTTGCTTTTTAGAGGTATTTAACTTTGAAGATCTTTTGTTTTTATTTCCAAGTTTTTTGAAGTCGGTTTTTTGTTTTTAAAACATTTTTTATTTTTTTATTTTTAGTATAAGTAAGTTACCTTCTGTATTAGGTAGATAATTCGAACATGAATAGCCTAGCAATAATCGTATCGCACCAGTGAAATACTTAGTACCTATTGAATAGTTCCGATGATCATCTGAGGTCTTCATCATCAGTTCCACTTCACCAAAGGCGATATTATCTAAGTTACAATAGTCTTATGTCAATGGCTCATCACCTTTTACAAAATACTGCTTTTCCCGACGGAGAGGCGTTAATTGTTGAGGAGTTCTCCTGGTACTTTACTATCAGCTCCACTTCACTATGATATGCATTATGACGAACATAAACAGCCTAGCAACCATATTAAAGTAATCGTATCGCACCAGTGAAATACTTAGTACCTATTGAATAGTTCCGATGATCATCTGTGGTCTTCATCATCAGTTCCACTTCATCAAAATAGTACTTTTCGAAAGTAAATGCACGAGTACCTTAAGAAAATACTAAAATCGCTATAGGTGTGCCTATAATATTTGAAGAGTTCCCTTGATTTCTCCAAGATCTCATTATCAGATCGTGATCTTATGATAATGGGACCAATCTGCAACTATATGCTTTCAAACGAAAAAAGAATTTTCAAAATTGGTTTATGATAGACAAAGTTATGAGGTAACAAACATAAAAATAAATAGCCGAACTGAGAACTTCCTTCTTTTTTTGAAGTCGGTTAAAAAAAAAAAAAAAATCAGACGAACTGAGAACCTCCTCCTTTTTTGGAAGTCGGTTAAAAAGGATAGATTTTTTATCGATCTAACACAATAACCGAGTATATTTTTAATAAATGATCCAGTATTTCAGAAATTAATAAAATGTACTAAATTTCGTAAAATGTCTTGCGAAGCGTCCATTAAAGCTATGCAATATTCAACCTTATTTTAAAGACATAGTGAAAGAGTAAATTTTGTGAACTGCCTCGCCTTAACATCGAGTGAGATAGGCCAAAGTACCTACCCCTAAAAAAACAGCGCCAACATACGTAGCAAGTAAATTGAATCACTACGGTTACTCGTAGTGCTACGTGCTACAGCGAAACGAGTACGGTCCAACACGAGTCTTTTCTTTGTTAAAAATATTGTAGACTTCTTTTATTTATTGTAACCGAACCAATTAATGTCATACTCTGGGATATCGTACGCAGGAAAATTGTAAGCCTCTTGTCTTGAGTAGGATGTACCTACCGAGCTCATAGCTACACGAAATCATTAAATTACTTTTAGGGGTAAGTTAACCAATCGATCCATCGGTGAGATCCATGAAAACAACGCTAACTAAAGCAGGATTTGCTTCACTACGATCTTATGCGAACTGGAACTTAGAAATTCAAGCAGCTTCAGAGTGCCTCTCCCTCGTCTCCTCCTTTTATTGGTAATAATGACAAAAAGCTGTAGGCTCGATAGATGGCGTTGAAAAACATAGGGGATTCAAAGTATTGTTTAGGCTACGCTTCGAAAAGTACTCAGGTAGATGTAACTGACCTCCTTGTATAATAGAGGTCAATGCAGTACATGCTTACTTTCCTCTTTGGTACTCTTTGGTAGGCCGTTTATTTTTAAAAGCCAATTTTGACTCACCTCCATCTCACCTCTTACCATCAACGCCATCTAGTGAGGCAAATAGTTACTTTTCTTTTTTTTAAATGTCAATTTGAAAACCCCTCATTCAAGAATCTTATGTTATTATTCTTTGTCCTCATTCCCTTTTATTATTATATTAAAAGAAAGAGGAAACGGAGGAAACCTTTGGATGTAACTATTTTTTTTAAGTATACTAAGGAGTAGACATCAAAAGAAGATTATATAAAGAATTGGAAAGGGTAGTTCATTTAGTCTTTTTACTAAAGATAATGACAGTTTGACAATGACAGGTTGTCTGTTTTCATTAAAATCTGTCAACAGTGCATCATATTTTATTTATCATTACAAGAACCCTAACTAAATCTTTTTGCAATTTGAATGTGTATAAAGTTTCCTTTGAAGATCTAACAATGTATATTTATAATGTCAGATGAGAATAACTCTGAAGAAAAGTTTCTCTCGAAGACTTCAGCGATCCAGATGGGGTATGGAGCATGGGTTAGCCTGATCAATATCGTGATCGGTTTGGCGCTCGGCTGGCCTTCCAGCGCCATACCGCAGATGATCGCTGACCCTAGCTTTGTTGTTAAAACGAGTGATGAGGCTTGGATTGGTATGAACTAAGAGACTTTAATAGATTGCAGATAAACACATTAACATTTTTCCAAAACTATGACAACAAAGTTGAAAATACTGCACTAATTAGTTCAGTTATATTGGAAAAATACCTAGTTACACGTTATTCATTTCTCTCTATCTAAATTCATGCAAATTAATGAATTCCTTGGCAACTTGTATTTTATAAATTCTGTTTTATTCATTCATTTATCATGAGCCTTTTTAGTGTCGCCTACTGCTGGGGTAGGCCTTCTATAAAGATAGATAAATTATTTATTTATTCATATTTAACATAGCAAAGGGTCCAGTCAGTCGTTAAAGAAAATAATCTGACCCCTAGCGACTGTGTCAAAAATCTAGGTGTACTGATTGATAAAAATCTCAGCTGGGGACCCCAATTGCAAGAAGTGAGTCGCAAAATGTTTGCTGCTGCCGGATCTTTGAGAAGACTTCGAAATTTCCTTCCCATGGCCACTAAATCTGCGCTTGCACAATCCCTTCTTCTATCCATCTTGGACTATGCCGATGTCAGTTATCTTGACCTTAATGAGGAACAACTGAATAAGCTTGAGCGTCTCCAAAACTTCGGTATTAGATTCATATTTGGATTACGCAAATATGATCATGTCTCCCAATTTCGTGCCAAGCTCAAGTGGTTGCCAATTCGCCTTCGCCGGAATTTACATATTCTTTCCCTTCTCTACAATGTGTTGTTTCATCCGCTTTCACCGTCCTATTTAAAGGAGCGTTTCAATTTTCTACGTGACACGCACTCTCGAGTTTTGAGATCATCGGAGAACTTAACATTGGAAATACCGAAGCACTCAACTAAATTTCTGGATAAGTCCTATGCAATCCAAGCTGCCCGTCTCTGGAATGCATTGCCGGATGAAATTAAACGTGCACAATCCCTAGATATATTTAAGCGACTTGTAAAGGAACACTATCTATCATTGTCACCATAGCCTTACCACACTTTATCCCTTCTTGTTTAAGTCTTATATAATATTTTTGTAACTATTTGTAGTGTATGTATTGTATATAATTTTTTAGGTATATGTCATATTGTAATATATAGAATCATAGTGTAAAAGCACCATAAACTGCCCACTTCTTATTCTTTTTCTTCCAGTCATACAAATGGTTGCCTGGAAGAAATTGCTTTTTAGCGATAAGGCCGCCAAATTGTTCTTAATATGTATTTCTTTTCCTTGTAATGTTTTCTATTATGGTGAACAATAAAGAATATATCTATCTATCTATCTATAATCGTACAAAATTGAAAAGTGAATTCCGTTTGTTATGTTTTTGTTTCAGCCAGTATTTTAGCTTTAGTGGCGCCAATCGGCTGCCTGGTCGGAGGCTATACAATGGATCTTATTGGAAGGAAATATGCCCTCGTCATTGGTGGTGTACCATTTGCAGTGGGTTGGATCTTAACTGGCTTTTCTAAAAGCTCAACGCATGTTATCCTAGGTTTGTAAAGCACTTTACTCTATGGCTGGTTTTTGGGTTCTGTGCTGTTGGATGCCAGCGGGTGTGTGAGAATAACAATTTATATCGGCGAAAGGTTAAGAAATCATATTACATATATACATACCTATTGCCAGTAAATTATTAAACTCACAGAGCCACGAGCGGACAACTGGACCTAAATAATTTGGTGGATTAAGTACGAAATGGGCATATAATTTGATACGAGACGAGAAGAATTTTTTTTTTTTGAAGTGGGTAGTTTTTTGGAAAAAACTGGGTGTGGTTTTGGGTTTTGGGCTAGCGGACTGTAATTAATGAGAAAGGACTGGTTCAATTGATCGAATGATCAATAATTTACCGGCTACTTGATGCGGGCTACGCAGGACCGATCGTCGCGGAGATTGGGGGAGGCCTATGCCCAGCAGTGGGTGCTGTTCGCGCCAACGTCGCGACGACTGTCTCTTTCTCACATGACGCTCGCTCACTCGGGCTCGCAAACAAATCGCCGGCCCGCGCGCAGTTGCAGTAGCGAATTGCACTTGCAGAGTAGCAAGTTGGAATAGCGAGGTCTCGCTGCGCCGTGCTAAAACCAGCTAGAATCTTCTCATTTGATAGTTAACCGGCCGGTACTTAAACAGTTCTTATGTGTGTTCAGCTCAGACGTTAAGTTCAGTAAGTGAAAAGTGAAAGTGCTCATATAAACCTAACGAGACCTTGGTCAGAAGAAACCAGGGATTTCCATCAGCCCAACTCCAGCCACGATCTGTATCGTGGCTTCGTCACGGTGCCAGCTCAAGTTCCATCCAAGTAAGTCCTTTTCTTAGCTCATCCCACCTCATTTCGCTCATAGCCGAATGTGATTTGCCCCCAGCAGTCACAGGTGCCGTGCCGTGAGACTGATAAGATGAATGATGATGATTAATTTACAGGTCGAGTTGTAACTGGCGTAGGGCTGGGCATGGGCTTGGGTACACCCCGTGTGTTCATAACAGAGATATGCTTGCCGAACATGCGCGGCGTTATCGCTGTTTTCACGACCCTCGCCATGTCAATTGGACTTACGCTTCAGGTAAGTAACTTAATACCTATTTCACTTCGAAAGGACAGTAGCACAAAATTAATGGGAAAACTCAGGTACATTCTAGCAACTTATCCCAACTTCCGAGAATAACGTGTGACAAAGACGTAAATGTTCAAACACACAGTTTATAAAATAAAAGGGAGTTTCTTTAGCAGTAGCCAACCCAACAAACAATTTTTGTTACCGTTTTTTTCCATCCATCTGGCCGACACGTAATCGACCCGGAGGAAGTAAAAACTCTTAAAACCAGGAAGATACTAGACTTCCTGGACGCCGCAGGGCTTAAAGAATTACTGTAATTAAAATATGGCGAGTCACAATAGATCTCTTAGGTCGCAGTGACTACAGCTTTATCCGAGCTGCACAGCCCCTAACACTCAAATAATAATGATACATTTTTTTATGTTTTCAGGCACTACTAGGTGCATCTTTCAAGTGGCAAAATCTTTGTTTTGCGTACGGCACATTATCCGCCTTAATAGGTTGTTCGTGTTTTTTTCTACCAGAAACACCTTATTACGTTCTTCTTAAAAGCAGTCAAGAAGACGCCGAGAAAGCCTTGAGACGATTCAGGGGAAAAAACCATGACATACAAACTGAACTTATCGAGATGATAGAGTTTAAGTCGAATAACGACATCCATAAGTAAGTAGGTCTGTGTATATGGTAGATAGGGCGCAATGCATAGGTACAACCTCGGAAAATTACTACGAGGGTAGATTGATAAGTCCGTGACTTTTTAATGAAGAAAGACTTTTTTTCGGAATATTTTGTTTTATTTCTGTACAATAATCTTATTGTAGCTCTGCGTATTCAATCCAACGAAGTTCCTACCTCTTTAACTAATTTTTTTTTCTTTAATCGCCTGAAAACTGGTAGCTGAAATGAGGACCAATTTCAGACACCACCTTGACGGCTTGATGAAAATCTTTGCCCGCCAAGACATTCATGTTTGGTTGGAGAAAAAATCTCACTGGGGTTGAATCTAGAGAATAGGAAGGATTCGCATTTTCATTCGATGAGTTTTGATGTCATGAGTGCCGCCGAGAGAGTCGACAGGGTCAATAAGAAAAATTGGAAGTCGCTTGAGCTTTTTATTTCCAAAAGTAATAATCTTTTGCCGAATTTGAAAAAAAAATGTAGTGTAAAGATACCTTAAGGAGTTTCTTTTAAAGAAACAAAAATAAATTATGAAAAAAAAATATTTCTTCTTTTCTAAGTCATGGACTTATCAAACCACCCTCGTATAATATTTCAGCCGGTTTACTAATGTTTTCCATAATTTTAAATGCAATAATTTCATTTGCCATAACTGCATGTGCCATAAATTCATTAAACATAATGATATATTTGCCATAACTAACAAATGACATAAATTTATTTTCACTAATTTCATTGGTCATAAACAATCAAATGACATATTGTTCTTATTACATAATTTTATTTGCCATACTCTTCATTTAAAATAATGTTATTATCTTTAACAATGATTTTCCATAATACTTACTTATTACAATATTTGGCAAAACAAACCTTGTTTTCTATTATTTCAGCAAAGAAATAATGAAAGAAGTCAGCATAATTCATATTTATAGAATTAATAAGAATTTGACCAATCAAGATAATTTATTTATTACTAATAGAGAATTTTTGAGAGCTTTGGCATTGAATCTCAATTTAAAACGACAAAATTATGGAACTAAAATAAAATTGTTTACTCATATTTGATTTGTCCATCAGCCATATTGAATGTCCCCACTGCTGGGGCACAAACCTTCCTTATGAGTGGATATATTTATTTATAAAATATATTTATTTATATTTTTGATTTAGAAATTATAATTAGCTTTTTAATAATACATTTTTAAATATAATGAGTAGGTAAGCATGCAATTGCAATTGCATGCAGTGCAAGCAGGCATTCAGCATGCAAGCAAGCGTGCAGCTAGCAAGCAGGCATGCAGCATGCAAGCAGGCATGCAGCAGGCACCCAGCATGCAAGCAGGCATGCAGCATGCAAGCCAGGCATGCAGCATGCAAGCAGGCATGCAGCATGCAAGCAGCAAGCAATCAAGCATGCAGCATGCAACATGCATGCAACATGCACGCAAGCATTAGGGAGCTCCGCTAGCTTCGCTCGCTCCGCTGCGTGTGGTCAAAACACTAACCTAACCTAACCTACTGGTAAGTGCGTTAAAAGTTTTTCTTTATAGCGGGGGGCCTCAGGCCCCCCGACCCCCCCGAGCAGGGGGGCCAGCCCCCCTGCACCCCCCGGCAAGCATTTTACATGCAAGCAGGCATGGAGCATACAAGCAGGCAAGCAGCATGCAGCATACAAGCAGGCAAGCAGCATGCAGCATGCAAGCAAGCAAGCAGCATGCAAGCAAGCAAGCAGCATGCAGCATGCAGGCAGGCATGCAGCATGCAAGCAGGCATTCAGCATGCAACATGCATGCAAGCATTATGGAGCTCCGCTGCGAGTGGTCAAAACACTAACCTAACCTAACCTACCAGTTGTGGTGGTCGCATTAAAAGTTTTTATTTATAACCCGTAGGTACGTTTAGTTGAAGAGATACGTTATAAGTTATGTATATTATGTCAATTATTAATTATGTCAAATAATATTTATAGGAACTAATCATTATGACACTTGTTATTACGGCACCTAATTTTATGGCAAATGAAAAGTATGGCTAATGGATTGTTATGTCATACGTTGTTAGTATAAAAGCCATTATTACAAATGAATATTATGACCGAGGATCATTATGGCAAATGAAATTATTACAAATAAAATTATGATAAACGAAAGAATACCATTTCAGCCACGTGGTGGTTTTCAGGGTAACTTACCGGGATTTTGATTCCGGGAATTTCATCATGGATTTAGCTATGGATTAAGTAGGTACATAGTATTGCGCGTTTAGTACTAAATATATATTTGTACAAACCAATGCGCTTCCACGTAATATTTTTAGGATATCATTGCGTGCGCAAATGAAGCTCTTAGGCACAAAAACTGCGTGTCTGCCCTTCTGGACTATGGTGGCGTACGTACTGGCAACACAGCTGTCTGGTGCCAGTATTCTATTTGTGTGGACGATAGATTTTCTGCAGGTACCTAATCATACTTACTATTAAAAAAACAACAACATTTTAAAACACGGTCCTTACCTTAGTTATTATTATATCGTAATTTAGGTATTAGGTTATTTTTTTCATTTATGTGACTATGACTTTTTGAGATTTTTTAATAAAGATCTGAGAGAGAATTGAAAATAACATAATTTCTGAGGTCTGATAATAAGCTACTAGGTACTTAGATTTTAAGGCATCTTGAGTGAGAGCGATGCAATCGACTCAGGTTATCAGCTTAGATTCTTTTAACCTTTTTCAGCACATAATCAATTGATGTAAAGAATGAGAAAAAGAACTTAAAGGAAAACTAGCTGAATCGATTTCATAAGTGTATCTTTAAAGTTGTTTCTTTATGTTTGTAAATATTGTTATTTATTTCTGTCAAAGCAGATTTTCTGACTTAGCCCGTTCTTCAGCTAGCCTATAAAAAAGTCTGGAATGGGTGGTAGCAAAATATAAACAATCCAAAAATATTTTAATTATTGACTTTGACTTTTAAGGCATCGAATTCGTCAGTGGCTCCAGCCAAGGCCCACCTATCAATGGAAATCGCAAGGCTGGTGTTTGGTGTTGTAAGCGCCGTCTTGATGTACAAAATTGGTAGAAGACCACAAGCGTTGATGTCGAGTAAGTCCACAAATTGATTTAATAAAAATATAAAGACAAACAGTAGTGGCGGCACTGACATCAGGACACGAAATGTTGCATTTACAACCTTCGTGTCGGTCGTGAAATACAGTGTAGTACTACACTCGACGTCTGAAATAAAGAAAAGGAAAATAAATGATTATGAAAAATCGCACCTCTTCGCAAAATAAGTTTAGACTCGGCCACCTGCTTTTGATAGCTAACGTTTTATTGTTAACGTTTAATAGCATCCTGAATGTATTTATTGATAGGTGGGATATGCCATTATTACAACGGTGGGTACAGTGTCACACAATATATAAATTTAAATGATTCTTAATTCAATAATTAATAATAATATTGTAATTATGTTAAAATGGCATGAATTTGAATTGAAATGACGTGTAATTTTATTAATATTTTATTGTAATTTACTAACAATAGTTTTTTAATGAAAATTGTTACTAACACTAATATGGGCTTTGCCTGAAATAAAGAACTATAATAATAATAATAATAATTGTGTAAATGATGATCTTTTGAAAGTAGGTACCTACCTACATAGTTTTGAAGAAATTTTTGAAAAGGTGCGATTTTTCTGACGCCGAGTGTATTATACTCTGTAGTATAATATTAATTGGAAACTCTGACGACGTTTTCTCAACTCATTATTAGAGGTAGGAACACAGGTGGCTTATGGCATTTCAGTAGGATTACCCTTGAGTGGTTGGTTATTCAGTTAATATTTTAGACTTCACTAAACATTGTCCAATCAAAGCACATTGTATTGCAGGCAAACTGCTTTACAGTTAATTTAATAAAAAAAGCTTAGTCAATTTCGTATTTCAGGCATACTGCTTCATCTGCATCTCTCGCTTAGGGTAAACGGCTTCCTAGGGAAAAAACCTCTTGTTTAGGTATTATAATATGCCTTTACTGGCATCTCGCATTTAAGGTAACTAGATCAAAAGGGAGGTAAAGTACCTAGATAAATGTATATTATGTAATACATAAACATTATTTCCAGGTATAGGCGTGGCCGTCGCCTGCTTAGTACTTGGCTCATTCTTGATATATTATACTGAGTCCCCATCGCTATTTCCGTTTGTTTGCTACCTTCTGTATGTCACATTTTCCACTTTGGGCTACTATACCCTCCCTTTCATGATGATGTATGAGTTATATCCGTTACAGGTATGTACCTATATCAAGTAATTGATAAACAAAAAAATATGCTGCTCTACTTTTGCAAGAGAGAGAAATAGATTGTTAATAAATCAAGGGTGCTTATTTGCAAAGAAAACTGCATTGTCGATGCCCAAACCACAGAATAGACAATAGTACTACTAGCGTAAAAAAGTTGCACTCCGCAAAATCGTTTAAATAAATTGCGACTCTTGCTCCGACACAATAAAATGCAATTCAGATCGCACAGCGCTCCCTTCGCTCCAAACATGCACTTAGTAATTACCTCTTTTTCTATCGCGTAGGTCTTATCTTTTCTGATGTATGAAATTTATCCTCTCAGAGGACGCCGAGCGCTTCAGACTCGCGCGCGGAGTGACAGAGCCCTGCCCAAACTAATTTCAATTTATAACATTTCAGCTTCGTGGTTTGCTTGGTGGAATAACGAATGGGGTAATTGACGTCATGATATTCGCCGCAAACGCAACGTATCCCTTCGTCCGGGATTTGATCGGACACGCTTATATAATCATCGCATTCGGCGTATCTTCGTGTTTAGGTATGATTTATAGGTCTTTTTCGGTGTGATTTAAAGCTAGAAATTATTGCACAACCTACCTTATTGCACAAAACTGATCTTGAGTTAAGGTAGGTATATTAATTAGACCCAAGACAACGACAAAGATACCCCTTTTACCATATTTATTGTAACTTACCCCGTTCCGGAATCCAACAGGACCTCAGGGATACCTTATGACGTTAGGACGTTCTTAACTTAAACAAAAATTTGGTCAAAGCACGTCAATCCATTTAAATTTTAACACAGGTTATGGGCTAAAAATAATATAAGAAAAAAAAACTCAACTCTTAAACCTCGAAAAAAAATCAGCTTTCTTACATTTTGATATTTTCGTTATTAATTTTTGTATGAAACAGCTGGCTTTTTTCGCGATTTCAGAGTTGGTCCCATAGTGAAAGTTGTTCAGTTTGATGGTCCCTATCTACCATATTCGGCTTTTTATGGCTATTACCAAACACTCTGTATAATGAATATTTTTTTGAAGATAAACTAAATCCACGAATGTAATCATCTTAATGTCCATAGCAACAATCTTCTTGTTCATCTGCCTGCCAGAAACAAAAGGTTTAACCCTTCAAGAAATCGAGGAGTACTACAACGACCGTCGTCCAACTCTCGTCTCCCAGAGGAGTGTGATAGCCGCCCAGAAAAGCCACCTCCTCACAAAATCTGGCTCCCTCCCAAATTCCCTGCTGACCACCATGGCTAAACAAAGGAATACTTCACTTGACCGTAAACCGCTTCCGAATAATGGCCCAAACTCTCCTAATACTAGCAAGTAACTACTAGAAGTTACTATTATTTATTCTGTGAACAAACCCTAAACGCATCATAAAATCATCTGTTTAAGCGGTATTGCATTCAAAAATATTTTTGATTATTTCTGAAACGTAGATTTAGTTTTTTAAACTAGAAAATGTAATTAACGCCTAACTATAAGAATCGCAACTCTTTTTTTTGTTCTTTGTTTGTATGAGGATATTCAATGGAAAATAATGATTTATTTATGGCAATGAAACAAAAATGTTTGCCTCTGGAATCTCTAGACACAACTGAATTAAATTGCACAGAATCTTGTATGTTAAGTTTTTAATGTCTGTATTAATTTATGATAGGAATATTTACTGAAATAAACGTAACTTAAGTTATTTTTGCAACGTATTTTGTGTAACGCCTAATATACCACTCTCATTCACCATTGCCCCACCACGTTGACCCGCTGGCATTTAAAATTAACATCAATAAAATGTATTTTGTTGTTGTTATTTTTTAATGCCTTACATTTAACTTTAGCTAGAGTTGTCTCAATTTTCTCCATGACGTCTATGCCTTCTCTGTATCTGTCGACGTGTAGCCTCTCATTATGGGCGTGCAGGAGCATGGGGGTGTTGGTCATTTGTGTCAGCTGTAACAATTTTCTCCATGACGTCTATGCCTTCTCTGTATCTGTCGACGTGTAACCTTTCATTGAGAGCGCGCAGGAGCATGGGGTGTTGGTCATTTGTGTCAGATTGATTAAAACACCGGTTTTTTTACTACGTTTTTATTTTTTAAACGTTAGCTACAGCTGTAACAATGTTCTCCATGACGTCTATGCCTTCTCTGTATCTGTCGACGTGTAACCTCTCATTATGAGCGTGTAGGAGCATGGGCGTGTTGGTCATAGGTGTCAGGTTGATGGCCGGGATGCCTTGCTTGCGGACGAAGCGGGCGTCCGTGGTCCCAGGGCAGATGGAGCAGTCGAACTTGATACCCCTGGAGCAAAAAGTATGGATGTACAGAGACCTCTTATTTCCAGGCAATTTTCTGACTGGGCTAACAATCAATCTCTTTTATTTAATATACAGCGTGAAAAGAGATGTCACTTTAATACGACCTCTGGTTCAGGCAGTCAACGGTAAAAGCAACTTACTGAAAATGCACAACAGGTTAATAGTACTAAAGTGTTGAGCCATAACGATAAATTACCGCTAAAGTACGGAATTCGTTAATGTGCACATTAACTGATCGAATCAGTTAAAGTGCGAATTTTTTAGAGCCATCGATTAAAAACTTACGATTTATTTAGAGTATTTTTAAGGGCAGTGAAGAAAGTAGAGCTGTCATCGATAACAGTGTTCTTAATCTGTGGATTCTTAGTGTAGTACTCGAAGGAGACACCTTGGCCTGCCTCCTCGCACCATGACTGTATCTGTACGGAGAAATTAAAAAAGGTTAAAACAGTAGTTACTGAAGGATACTATACAATATAGGATGTCATTTTCACTCTCCTTTAAGGATGTGTTCAGTCCATGAAACTAAACAACTTTCTCTATAGGGTCATGTAAAAAATACTTTCCATAAAAATCAAAGAGATCACGTGATTAGTTTAGTAAGGGATTGCCAAAGTCTTGTGGTGTATTTCAAAACATGTTTCATGGAGATTTTTTTTTAGTTTTATGGACTGAACACACCTTTAAAATCGGAGAGTGAATAAAAATGCAGCCTGAAAATATAACTTAATTTTCTTAAGGCGTTTGTATGGCCGAAAGTGGCGCCCTCAGTGGTTTTTATTTAATAAGTTATTAATAGAAAAATATTTTAATAATGTTTATCGTGGAGATTTTAGGGCCCATGGTCTAGTATTTTTAGAAGGTGTGAATCACTACATGCCCTCGTAGTCATTCGTAGAAGTAGATAGCAAATGTGTCAAAAACGGCCACTTTTAGCAGTTTTGCTATCTACTTCTAGCAGTGACTACGAGGGAATGTAACGATACCGTTTAAAAATACTAGACGGTGGGCCCTAAAATCTACACGATAAACATTTTTAAAATTGTGTATTAGAATTATAATATTAAATATAATATACCGCGGCGCCACTTTCGCTCGCGATTAGCTTCCTAACAGTGGCGCCCTCATCTTAATAAAATTTATTGCTCGCTAAGTACATAATGTATCAAAAATTCAAACGTTGAGATTAAAGTCAAGGCTCTATATTTTATTTACAAACAATAGCCTTTGTAAAATATAGTTCGTTGTAGTAGATAGTAGTAGGCAAAAGTGCCAAAAGTGAGCAATTAAGATGAGGGCGCCACTTGAGGGTACTAATCATCTTAAACATACAGAAGGCAATCATTCTCCCTGCTGATATTAAATACGGTCACCCATTCGATAATAAACCATTACTCACCATAGCGTCGAATTCGTCGTGATCCATATTTGGTGAAACCCTTACATCGAATGATACTGACAATTTTTCGGGTAACACGTTTACTAAGACTCCTCCCTGAAAATGAAAATTATTTGCCAAGTCAATGAAAATAACATTTAAAAAAAATACTAATAATATAAATAATAAAAATACACTATTATTTGTTCCGTCATCGATATCCGGAATCCATATTGAGTCAAGCACCTGTCTTTTTAGCATTCTTACCTAGTTTTCCTCCCTCTAAGCGCCACTTCCGCCTTACCCCTCCATGCGTTTCCGGTTCCGGTGGCGTGGTTACGCCCGAGAGCGCGCTGCGCGCGGCGACTTTACTTCATTATAGCATCGTCTTTCACAGCGTTCAGACGTTCCTACTATTTAAAGTATTATTCTGATTTTAAAGCAAAGTAGAAGCAAGCAAACAGACGATTTTTGGTTCGGTATTTTGCATTCGTTAAAATCAGTGAATTTTATTCCTCCCTCATGGAAAACGTATTGGAAAATACGGGTAAGTCTACGGCAGAATCAAGAAAAAGGAAGGGTAGCGGTGCATCGAGCGACGGTGCCGGAAATTCAACATCTTCGAGTGAAAGCTCCGACAATGAAGTACAACCACCTCGTAAGTCAAAGCGGACTTCACAAGTAAGTGTTCAATATGAATTTTTATCGCAACAAGTGGCCTTCTTAACGCAATTAATGACTCAATCGCAAGTCCCAACGACTCAATCGCAAGTTCCAACGACTCAATCGCAAGTCTCAACGACTCAATCGCAAGTTCCAAGCGCGCATGTTAACGGGGGCAACCCCAGTACTTTAAAAAATACAAGCGAGTCAGGTCTTAGCACGAATCTAGTTGATAATTCGGATATGAATTTGGCATTGCAGCCACCAACCGCTAGTACAGAAAAAAATCAATTGAAGCTCTCCGATCCTACAACTACGGTAAAGGAGCCAATGTTTCCCAAGTCGAATGATTTACATTTAAATAAATTATCTAAGCTTCAGCGTTTTGATGCAGATGATTGGAATGCGATTAGATATTTGGAGGCTCAGAAAAAATATGCTACTACCCCCGGGTTTATAGAATTGTCGATAAATGATGAACTAAAGCGTCTTGGATCATCTCATGAGAATCATAGACTACGTCTCCTAGATCGTACATTTGCTTCCTTGTCTAACGCGATTCTTACACAGAAAGATGAATTACGCAATAATTTACAAAGCTTGATAGATTGGTCTAGTGAAAACGCGACAACATTGTCCCCCTCGTCACTTTTTGAAAAAGTTGAACTGTTATTTAACGAACAATCTAGTTACATGAAAACGACTAACGACATTTTGCAAATAAGTTGCGGAAGGAGGGCCGATGTGATTGAGTCAAGGAGAGAATCTATTTTAAAACAAATACCTGACGAATACATTAGCGACGTTTTACAAAAAATCCCGCCAAGTCAAGAGTTTTTGTTTAATTTGGATAAGTTCAATTCCTTTGTTCAAAAAATAGGAGGTGCAGATAAACTATTCGCTTCAAAGGTTGCAACGCAGTCAGCATCTACAAGCCGAGGTGGATCCAACGAGCTCGCTAAACCACCTACAAGTAAGCAATCTAATGATAAGTTTTTTCGACGCAGCAACTCTAAACGTAAAGCCAATCCAAACCAGAACCAATCAAAGGCCAATGTTCGAGGGCGTCAACTTAACAAAGGAAACAAGTCGAATCAAAAAGGTAAGAAACGCCGTTCTCCTTCACCACCAACTTTTAAGGGACGCCGTGCATGACTCTCAACGCTTTCGAGGGGGCTGTCTAATGCGATTTCAACATATTTGGAGAAGCTTAGGCGCACCCGCTTCAATATGCAAACTGTTGAATGGTATCCACATTCCTTTTGTAATGAAACCGCCATTAATATACCCCAACCAACAGGTACTAGAGATTTTCAAGACAAAACAAAGTCAACAAATGACTGCTCAAATTCAAAGTATGCTGGACACACAAGTTCTCGAGGAGGTGCAACCTTCACCGAGCTATCTATCGACCTTCTTCCTAGTTCCAAAGGCGGATGGATCTCTACGGCCGATATTCAACCTCAAAGGACTGAACAGGTTCGTAATAGCCAAAGACTTTCAATTATTCAGCCATTTTCGAGTACCCAGTTTCTTACAACACGAGGATTGGTTGGTAAAGTTGGACTTAAGCCAGGCATACTTTCAGCTACCTATCGCACCAGACCACCGCAGGTTCCTGAGGATGAGCTACAAGGGAAAACTCATGCAAATGACTTGCCTCCCCTTCGGACTGTCATCAGCCCCGATAACCTTCGCATCTGTCTCGAACTGGATTGCAGAATACCTGAGAAGACAAGGCATCAGGTGCGTAGTATACTTGGACGATTTTCTCCTCGCAAGTCAATCTTACGAGATGCTCCAAGCCCAGATCAGCTACACGGTAAAGTTGTTGAAAGAGCTCGGATGGACAATCAACTTCGACAAATCTGTGCTGGTTCCGACGCAACACCTAGAATTCCTAGGCGTCACTTGGGATACCAAACACAATACGAGATCCCTGTCGGAACCAAAATGCATGACGCTCCGCAGGGCTTTGCAATGTCAGATGTCGAAGGGCAGTTGGTCTTACAAGCAAGCCCAGTCGCTTCTTGGGAGACTCAACTTCGCCACTTTTGTGATTCCACGCGGGAGGCTGCACTGTCGAACGATGCAATACCACAGTCGACGGTTGTCTCGAACTCGCCCTTACAGACAGTTCCCGCTGCCGGAACCTGTACTCGCGGAGATGGAATGGTGGATAGAAGCTGCATCAATGTCGCTGCCGATACATTTACAACAGATATCGCACATACTGACGACCGATGCTTCCGACATCGGATGGGGAGCTCAGCTAGGAGACACCATGCTAACAGGTCAGTGGACACAAGATCAGAGTTCTTGGCATGCGAACATGAAGGAGCTTTACGCGGTGTTTGCCACGATTTCCCACGAGCAGCAACGCTTACAGAAATCGCGCATCCTTTTGCAAACGGACAATCGGACAGTAGTGGCACACATCAACAAGGAAGGTGGGACGAAATCTGCAAGACTCCTAGAGTTGACGCGACAATTATTAACACTCCTAGACAGAAGGGACATTTGCTTAACAGCCCAATACTTCCCAGGCCGTTTCAACGCAGAGGTGGACGCTTTATCTCGGGGGAAAACTCGTCCGGAATGGCACCTAACAGCAGCTGCGACAGAGAAAATATTTCAAATGTGGGGAACACCGACAGTAGACTTATTTGCGTCGAGAACTGCTCACGTAGTCCAGAACTATGTGTCGCTGGATCCTCACGATCAGGAGGCCCTTTTCCACAACGCATTTCATCACCAGTGGAGCTACGATCTAGCATGGCTGTTCCCCCCTCCCAACCTGATACCGCAAGTACTAATTCACCTCAACAAGGCTCAAGGTCAGTACATACTAATAGCGCCGAACTGGAACAAAGTGTTTTGGATGGCAGATCTCCAACAGCGAGCCATCAGGAAGCCATATCGAATCCCGGACCTTCAGCAGGTACTCATAGATACAAGGACCAAAACACACCCACCAGACATTCAGAACATTCGCTTGGAAGCTTGGTTGATACAGGGTGGGCAGACATGATCGAAGACTGGTCGGAACGGGAAAAGAAATTGTTGATGTCCAGTTGGCGAGAATCCACAATCAAAAATTATACACCAATATGGAGAAAATGGAAATTGTGGTGTGTCAAAAATGCAGTTGACTTCAAAAGCCCTGAGCCGACACATGTTGCACGCTACCTGGCTTATCTACATAGTGATCTCGGTTTGGCTTACAGAACAATACTAGTGCACAAGTCTGTTATCGCTACGTTTGCTAAACTTACATCAGGTACGGACATTTCCTCAAATTTTTTTGTCAGACACATATTGAAAGCTATTTCTGTCGCAAAGGTTAAAAAGTCTAAACCCCCCATCTGGGATCCAAATAGTGTGCTACAATATTTGTCATCACAATTACCTAATGAAATTAGCATTTATGAAGTGTCGAAGCGAACAGCAGCCTTGCTTTTACTCACATCAGGCCGCAGGGTCCACGACCTCACCTTGTTAAGAACAGACGTAGATAATTTAATTGATGAAGGTAATTGTATAATTCTATGGCCATCCTTCGGTTCCAAAACTGATACGGCTAATTACAGACAATCTGGATGGAAGCTTTTAGATCACCCTGACCAGAACTTGAGTTGTGTTTACTGGATTCGACATCTTCTGGAAATAACTCAAGATCGTCGTGCAGAAGGTAATTTATTATCATTATTTATTACTACCAGAGGAGATCCTAAAGAAGCTTCCAGGACAATAATCGGTGGTTGGATAAAATCTGTTCTCAGAGAAGCAGGAGTAGAAGCACCTCCAGGTTCTGTTCGCTCGGCAGTGGCGTCTCTTAATTGGCTTGAAAATTTCACAATTGATAAGATACTTGCCACAGGTAACTGGACTCGAGAACATACATTTCGAAAATACTACCACAAACAAATAATTTGTAATCAGAAATCCCAAGAGAGATCAGTTTCTTTATCTCGATATTTTGAAGCTATCAAATAGTGTCGATTTTTCATTAAATAATCTAGAATCATAATTATTTAGTGATTAAGTATTTCATTGCATGTCATTACATTACATATCTTTTGTTATAAAAATATATATTATATATATAATAATAATAAATTACTTATATTTATTATTTTCTATTATGTTTCATTGACACATTATAGCATCATTCCATTATTTTTAGTTACCAGGAGAAACCAAACACATCACTCAATATGGATTCCGGATATCGATGACGGAACAAATAATAGAGAGTTTTACCTACCAATAAAACTTACCTATTATTTTTCCTGAGATATCCGGAATCCAGGTAATCCCTACCTGGTAATAATTGAGTTCTATAATGAAGTAAAGTCGCCGCGCGCAGCGCGCTCTCGGGCGTAACCACGCCACCGGAACCGGAAACGCATGGAGGGGTAAGGCGGAAGTGGCGCTTAGAGGGAGGAAAACTAGGTAAGAATGCTAAAAAGACAGGTGCTTGACTCAATATGGATTCCGGATATCTCAGGAAAAATAATAGGTAAGTTTTATTGGTAGGTAAAACTCTCTAATAAAATACTTACACAAATACTAATAATAAAAATACATTTAAAAGAAAATAACATAAATTCAAACTTATATATATCTTACACAAAATAACACTTCGGCACATTATCAAATACCTATTGAAACTCGAAATTTGTTCTCACCTCGATCACAGTCAAATTGATAGAAGTGACTTCTCCCATTTCCGCTAGTGATTTAATTTTCTTCTTTTCCGCTTCACGTAACTTCATGAATTTGTCGATCATATAATAAAGCTGAAAGTGGAAAAAATAATTCGTGTTAGCTGATAACCGTTAAAACTTCATGTAAGTAGTTTTTATAACTAACTAAAGGCGTTCACGTTCAATAACACTATTGAATTTCGATCGGTAAAATCTTTTTTTATTTTTTTCCGTTTTTTAGTTTGTTTATCTTAATCCGGGCAAAAGCAATAATCTTTTCACTCCTCTTGCTCAAAAAGTGCGTCATTGTAACGTACAAGAGTCGAGATAAAATAGCATAATAAGCCCTAGGGGATAAAGTTTTTTCTTTTTTAATGTTTGTCTATTACCAATGAGCGTACTAAAACGAAAAAGTCTTTATTCATAATCACGAATAAAAACTCGCTCGACTTAATACTGGGGGTCTATTACGAAAAGTTTAATGCGATACACGCGGCTGCATCCGTGCTTCGTTCTGATTGATTCCTATTACGAAGCACTTGCGTATGCGATATTGCAAAGTGATTGCGTAAATTTGACAGTTTCTCTCTAGTGGTTCATTCGTTCAATAGACTATGGACTACGATAGCTACATTGAAAATATTTGTAATAACTATAACCGACGAACTGCGGACGACTATCGTGACCAAGTTTCGTAATAGGCCCCCAGTTTGTCATTTTTATTTTTGAAAATGGAACTAAAAGCATCTCTTCGGTAAAATCATAGACTTATTTATACTCTGTGTACAGAGTGAATCGTAGAATGCGTGTTTGTGTTGTTTAGCTGCTACAGCAGAAATTAAAAAAGGTACCATGGCGCGAAATCTTTAGATTTTTTTTTATAATTACAAACTGATTGAATTGTGTGACTGTTATAGGAAAGAAATAATTTTAATCTTCTGCCGTCAAGCACAAATCATTTATTTAAATATTGTACAAAAAGTTTATGAAGTGGAGGATAGAAAAACGAGTGGATTCGTTTACGGAAGTAAGTCGGTATAAACTATTTAATATTGTATTTTATTTTCTCGCAATCGTAGTGAAAAGTATAGTGTAACACACGACGCTAAAACCCATTGTAACTCGGTTTATATTTATTCCCTCGCTAAAGCTCGGGAATAAAAATACCTCGTATGCAATGGGTAATTTTAGCGTCTTGTATAACAATCTACTATTTCACTCCTCTTGCTCAAAAAGTGCGTCATTGTAACGTACAAGAGACGAGATAAAATAGCATAATAACCCCTAGGGGTTAAAGTTTTTTCTTTTTTAATGTTTGTCTATTACCAATGAGCCTACTAAAACGAAAGAGACTTTATTCATAATCACGAATAAAAACTCGCTCGACTTAATACTGGGGGTCTATTACGAAAACTTTAATGCGATACACCGTGCTTCGTTCTGATTGATTCCTATTACAAAGCACTTGCGTATGCGATATTGCAAAGTGATTGCGTAAATTTGACAGTTTCTCTCAAGTGGATCCGTCATTATTCGTTCAATAGACTATGGACTACGATAGCTACATTGAAAATATTTGTATTAACTACAACCGACGAACTGCGGACGACTATCGTGACCAAGTGACTGCGTTACGCAGTTGCGTACGTTATTTTCGTAATAGGCCCCCAGTTTCTCATTCTTATTTTTGAAAATGGAACTAAAAGCATCTCTTCGGTGAAATCATAGACTTATTTATACTCTGTGCACAGAGTGAATCGTAGAATGCGTGTTTGTGTTGCTGCAAAAAAGGTACCATGGCGCGAAATCTTTAGAATTTTTCTATAATTACAAACTGATTGAATTGTGTTACTGTAATAGGAAAGAAATAATTTTAATCTTTTGCCGTCAAGCACAAATCATTTATTTAAATATTGTACAAAAAGTTTATGAAGCGGAGGATAGAAAAACGAGTGGATTCGTTTACGGAAGTAGGTATAAACTATTTAATACTTATTGTATTTTATTTTCTCGCAATCGTAGTGAAAAGTATAGTGTAACACACGACGCTAAAACCCATTGTAACTCGATTTCTATTTATTCCCTCGCTAAAGCTCGGGAATAAAACTACCTCGTATGCAATGGGTCATTTTAGCGTCTTGTATAACAATCTACTATTAAAATTAACTCTGCTTTAGTAGCAGGGGACCTATTACAAAAATAACGTACGCAATTGTGTAACGCAGTCACTTAGCCACGATAGTCGTCCGCAGTTCGTCGTTTGTCTTATTACAATCATTTTGAATTTGGCTATCGTAGCCCATAGACCATTGAACGAATGATGTCGGATACGCTAGAGAGAAACTGTCAAACTCGCGCAATCACTTCGCGATATTGCATACAAAAGTGATTTGTTATAGGAAACAATCAAAACGAAGCACGGACGCAGCTGCGTGTATCGCATTAAACTTTTCGTAATAGACCCCCTGATATCAAGGATTGCTTATAGTGACTACGATTTTTATAACATCTAGATACCTTTTCTCCAGCTGTATTGTCCGGTAACAACGAAGCGTGTCCAGGATTCCCAAGGCAAGTTACTTTTATTTCTACAAAAAATATAAAAAATTAATACAACAAACAAACTTTAACAACTTTTACTATGGGACCAACTCTGAAATCGCGAAAAAAAAACTGCTGCATCCATTTTGATATTTTCGGTATTAATTTTTGTATATAAACAGCTGGTTTTTTTTTCGCGATTTCAGAGTTGGTCCCGTAGTAAAGGTTGTTCAGATTGATGGTCTCTATTATCTACCATATTCGGCTTTATAAGGTTATCTCCAAACACTTTGTATAACGAGCCTAGATCAGAGAAGACAGGTTCTATCGCTATCATGAGCTAAATGAAGATAGGTAATAGGGATGTTGACTAATGAATAAAATAACGAAATACTAATAAAAATCGTAAACATATTAAACTTTTAGAGTAGCTTGTATACCTCTTATTATATATATATTATAATATATATTGCATATTATTTGTTTTATGACCCTTCAAAGTTGGGTGGACAAGTCCATTTAAAAAGTATAAAATTTATTAAAATAAATGATACCTTTAATTAGTCCGTAAAATGTATAGCAAATTTGTCGAAGAAACCATTTTGATAAACACAATATTTAATATAGCTGCTGAACAAATTTCCTATGCGTTGCATACAAACTTGCAAGGCGTGACGTCATAACTTGCAAGCCATTAGTATGGAGCGTTTTTGATCGAGTCCATTTGTGTGCATTTCACACTGTGATATCTCGGGCAGTTTTCATGCTAGCGAATTAATTCTTTTACCAATGTTTCTTTTTTTGAGAGGTAATTTATGTAACATAAAATAAAAAAAATAGTCAACATCCCTATTCGCATTAGATGTTCATCTGGAATCATTGTCTGTTGCAATGTCGGCGACAGCTATCTAGCCACACACTAGTTGCTGAACTGTGATAAAATCTAGACTTAGTGCTTGTTTTCGCAAGGTATATTATCAGCTGGTAGAATGAACATCAAAGTCATTATTTCTAAAGAACATTTTGAAACTTTTGTTGTTACTGTAATGATGAGAATCAGTACTTGTACAAAATGTTTATTGCTGAGACACAATACATACTGCTAAGAGAGTCAAAATTGGAGTTTAAAATTTACATACAAAGAAAGCAACTGAAAACTTGATTAATGTTAGGTGTACAAAAGTTCTCTATTAGTTTTCAGTTAATTTTCATCCGTTTAGAAGCATAGTGTAGTTATAGTCAGTAATAAAATAATGCACAATTTCTTCATAGCAGCCGGCCTGTGTAACTTTTGTTGCGATTTCCGGCAACTTTTTACATAATAAATTGTGGTAGTTACTCACGTCTACAAGTCCTCTCGCCATGGTATAAAACAAGAGTCTCGTCCATACTGGGGTAACTCTCGTCAAGGGATAAACCAATGTTGAGCCTCTTGAACTCCGCAGACTCCGAAAACAATTTCATACCAAAGTCACTGCCAATCTCTTCATCTGCAGCAAATAAGCAAATGGATCTTTAATTTAAGGTAAAAATGTACCCAACGTAGGTTTCCATTGAGAGACCAAATTATAATGTTCAGTTTCTGAATGAATGAGGCTTTACAGAATTAATTACCCGATTCTGTAATAGACTCATCTTTGGAGAATTTTGCTAATCCTGGGTCTTCGATCAAGAATATCCTAGATAACGCTTCACGAACTAAAACAGTACGTAAAAATGGCACCTCAAATAGCGTCCCACTTACAAACTTGGCGCTTATTTTTTTTTTTTTTTTTTTTTTTTTTTTATTTATTATTAAGGGAAACAAACAGCTGATGTTACACAAGATGACATGTATGAATAACAATGCAATAGCCAATACAGTTTCCACAATTAGCATAAGCAGACATGCAACAGTATTAAACTACCTATTATTCGACCTATTTTTAGTTATACTTAATTTACTTAAAAAAGAAAATACAATAAGTGATACTTATTTAGATGTAACTACATAATTATATCTAAGCGGATATGAAAACACTACAAGGTTATCTGCAACAGTCTTTAGCAGTTATTATTGAGAAAATACACAACATTATCTATTTAATGGACCTCATCAGCAACTTTGTCTTAAAGGATCTAGTATTTTCAAAAAATATATCAATATCCTTAAATTTGTTATTATGACTTTTGCATGCGCGAACCAAAAATCTATTCTTTGCATATTTAGTTTTACAAAATGGAATTCTAAAAAGTGTTTGCGTACGTAAATTTTGTTTTGAACAATATAGTGAAATACGGCTCAATAAGTAAGGAGAATCAACCTGATGATTTAAGACTTTGTAAAGAAATATCTGATCACGTATTGTTCTACGATAGTTCAGGGGCTTCAAACAGTTTTTAAAAGTGTTTTTAAATTTATATTTTAATCTTTTTATAAATTTATTCTGTATACGTTGGAGTGCATATATATGCGTTTGATACTGTGGGTTCCATACTACAGATGCGTATTCGAGCGAAGATCTTACGAGCGCATTATAAAGTAGACATAAAGTACCTGGTTCCTGAAATGAACCACATTGTCTAAATATAAAACCAAGCATCCTATAAGCCTTTGCTGTTACGTTGTTTATATATTATATACATAATCACCGCTTTTTTTGTACAAACTCACCTTTTTATCACTTATTTTGTATAAAATAAGCTTATTTTGTACAAAATCACATCTTTTATCACTTACTTTTTTGCAAAATAAGCGCCCAGTTTGTTAGTGGGACGCTATTTGCGGTGCCATTTTTGAGACTCTGACCGGACATCTAGGGTATTCTTGATCGAAGCCCTGGGTCAATAATTTTCCAGTCTCGTAGACAATAATAATTATCAGAACTTGTATCAAGCGTAAGTAAATACTTTATAACTTAAAGCAAGCGCGGCTTCCGTTCCGTGACGGAAGCCGCGTTGCTTTAAGCTGAACGTCATTATAACTCTGATCACAGTAAAAAATATCTTACGGATATCAAAAGCAGTAGAGGTATGTACCTAGACCTCTCAAACTCGAAAAATAGAAATATATGGTGTGACAGTTTTAAGACGCGACTTCGAGGGTCATTGTAAATACAGTAGGTATGAAATTCTCAACCTCACCAGGAACAAAACTAGCATGTACAGTTCTCTTCAACACAACACCAGCGTTCTTGAGTCGCCTGATGACTTCCAGATGGATCATGCCGACACTTTTCATGTCTTGTGACCCTCTCCCATATATCCAACCATCTTCTGTGAGAACAGCATCAAACGGCGGGTATGTCCAGTGTTCCTGAAAAAGACGATCATCTTTGCCATAATATTTACCAGCCTCTGTAGGTACCTAGGTACTTATAAATCTATTTTGGGACCTTTTCTTTTATTACTTTCTTCATCTTAACACTTTATAACTATAAGTAAGTAGGTACCTACTTATTTTTCACACAATCTATCAAGCTTTTCTCGGTCTCCTGTTCTTCTCTATTCATAAATTTCCATAACGATAACTAATAATAGTTTATCTTTTAATCGACATTAATTTTTAATCCCCTAGACTAGACTTACAAAAGTAACTTATCTTATTCTACTCATTATTTATTAGATATTAGGTTTCGGATAAAACATCCTGAATTATTTCACTATAAAATGTTCGTACGAAATAATCTAACAGGTGAGGTGTGATCCGTGTGATATCGGAATATACCCGGAATCTATTCAGTAGATCAAATCATTTGTAATATCTCCAAAAATACTCTACATATAATTATTTACTTGTCAAATAATATAGTTAACGATAATTATTTTTTATAAGAAAGTCACAAGTTACTGCTTATTATTTACAAAGAAAGAACGGTCACGACTAAAAATAATAACACCCAGAACGATAGTTCTCTACAAAGCGCACTCAAAAGTGAGGCAACTAAAACAGCCAAAATGGCCCCGTTTTCAGATTTTTATTCTCCATTATTACCTAATCATACCGAATAAGTACAAAACAGTTTCAATTTTCCTACATTAAGGAGATTTGTTACTATATTATTGGATTTTAGTTACGATTAGGTAACGTATGAAGGATATAAATCTAAAAACTAAGCCATTTTGGCTTAGTGTTAGTTGCCTCACTTTGCATAGGTACGCGGACACGGCTTTCAGGGTCTCGATAATATTTAGGTCAAAATATATAACTGCTGTAGTAATTTAAATAATTGCTATAGAAGGCAAATAAAGAACCATAATTTTTTCGCATGTAATACTTTACACTATTAATATTATCACTTAGCATCAGTATCATCATCACCGCCTTGGCGGAGTATTCCAACACTCCTTGTTCCATGTTAGTATCATACATTTTGGCTTTTGCAATATTTACTTATTGGATCATGGATCAACCTACCTCATAAACAGGAACTACATCCATATGTGAATTGAGTAGAATTGAAGGCAAATCTGGCTGCGACCCCTTCCATGTGATCACCACTACAGGTTTCTTTGGAACAAACTCATAAACAACCACGGGCAAGTCCAGAGAATTCGCCTGCTTTTTAAGAAACTCTACGCATTCACCTGAAAAAGAATAAAAAATGTTTAAACAAGTGGCCAGTTTTACTAACAAAACGGATATCTACTTATTTCTGATATTTGACCGTGATCATATAGGTTGGTACCTACAGACCGGCTTATGCATCTTTTAAAAAGTTATTGAATTCATGGATTTCATGTTTCTATAAAAATAGGCAATTTCATATAAAAAAAAGGTAAGAAGGTGCTGATACTCGTAGTTAAATATCAAAGATACGTGATAGTAACAGAAGATATAGCCAAGGGCGTCACCAAGGGTGGGCAGGGGGGCAGCTGCCCCCCCCCCTCAGAGGTTAAAAAAATTTAGGCAACTGCAAAGTCGGTGACCAAAGTCCTAAGGCCGTACTTGCTTTACCGATAAATCCCGCATCTCAAAACAGGAATAAATGCTCTTGACTGTACCTAAAATTCATATATTTTTCACCCTCCTTAACCCCCCCTGGGCCATGGGCTGGCGACGCCCTTGGATATAGCGTTATCATTTAAGTATAACCTTTTTATTGATGGATTACTTTAATCTAGTCGGATTACAAGTTACTATAGTGTACTAACACGACCGAAACAAACAATTCTTTGATAAGGTTGAGACTTTGACTGATAAAAACCGGCCAAGTGCGTGTCGGGCCACGCGCAGTAGGGTTTCGTAGTTACTTTACCATTCCATGTTTAATACCACTATCATTTTTCGTCTGCAAAAATAACTTTGTTTTTCACAGTGTTTGTATGAATGACAAAGTTATATTTGCGGTTTTGGAAAATGAAAACTGATTAACTAGTATATCTCGTTCAAACCAATTTTCGTTGAAAGTGCTTATTAAGATCTATAACATATCTTGTTTTTAGATTTTTCACTCTCTTATTTTAAAAGTTAGATGGGGACACACATTTTACTACTTTGGCAGTGAATTTCTTTCAAACGATTGTCTTTGAGAAAAATTGTTAATTATGAAACTCGATGTCATTTTAAAGACCTATATCTATAGATACCCCGCACGTATTGGTTTGATAAAAGAAAATATCAGTTCCATGTCCCCATACATGCCCCCCTTAATCCTTATCCTTAATCTTTAACTTTTTTATTTTTGTATTAAAATCGTAAAGAGGTTGACAGAATACATCTACCTACCAAGTTTCAACTGTGTGTGTAGTCCTAATACTTTCGGAATAAAGTGGCTGTTAACATACGGACGGACAGACAAACAGACAGACAGACATGACGAATCTATAAGGGTTCCGTTTTTTGCCATTTAGGCTACGGAACCCTAAAATGATGTTAACTCATTGTGTAGGCTAGTGCCTACACAATGAGTTAAGACAAGATTAAACAATCATAATTATTAGTTCTGTGTCACAGATAGTGTGCTGACTTTCGCTTTTGCCCGCATATTATATCATCCGTGTAGAAATATTTCAGGAATTTTAGGTGCCTAGCATGTTTCCTAAAATCCAATCTTTCTATAGGTACCAAAATTCATCGAAAGGCGATGGAAAATTGCGTGAACCACATTTGCTTGTTCCGGCAGTGCAGGCGCAATAAATGTCCGAAGTTGAAGTACTTAGTTTAAGATTGTGGCTGGTCGGTAAAGTGTTATGAAAACTGTTGAAGAGTAATTCAAAAAATATTAGAGACAATTTAAGAGGGCATGGTTGTTTCCTTTTTTAAATATTTACTAGGATTGTTAAAAAAAAGAGTATGGACAAAATGAGGTCGCATGTATGAAATAACAATGAGACATTAATGAAATATAATAACAAATCAGTGTTTTATGATTATTATTAAATAAGTAAAATGGGATATTAATGAATAAGAGATAACCACAACGTAATGTAAAAATTTACTTTACTTTCAATTTTTTTTCAGCATAGGTAATATTTTTGTCATAAAAAATAAGTGCGTCCAGCGATGAAGATAGTTGTCTAACTCCATAGAGTTGAGAGAACAAGTTTCTAATGCGATTTTTTTAGTTACAGAGCTAGAGACAAAATACTGCAAGAGGTATCTCAAGGGCCTTCATTCAATATGATATAGTGTTAAGGGTGTACATGAGTCAGCACCTACTCGCAAAGGCCAGGAAGTGGAATGCTCTCTCAACTCTATGGAGTTAGACAACTATCTCACCCTGGCCTTGTAGCTCTTGCAGTATTTTGTCACTAGCTCGCTGTAACTATTACTTTTTACCATGAAAGTCACGTGAAAATAACTGTTCTTACATAACATTTTTCACGCTGGTAGAGGTGAAAAGTTGTATCTTTAACACGAGACCAAATTTTAATGTTTGATCTGCCTCGTGCCTCAAAATCACTCACTGTACTCAAGAGTCTATAATTCTATATTCAATTCTAAACTATACTTTTCGCTAGTTCGTGAATTCGTGATTTAAGTTCGGCACTCCCAGCAAAAATATACTTTGCTCTCTTGTTTATCAAATAACTGTTTTATTACCTGTCTACTTCTTTTTTAATTGAAAACTTTACTTAAAACCAAGAATCTTATATTAATATTCTATTGAAACAAATCCTTTTTTCATTTAAGTACTTGAATTAAAAAAAAAAAAACTTACTATAATCAACATCAGGATGTACACTAGGGATTCTCAAATATTCCCTTAGCCTGTTTACCACTTCATCGTCGTATTTATTTGTCATATTTATTAGGTATTTATATATTTAAATATTTATTAACAAACACGTAATAAGTACGTCTGACTACACAGCAAGCAAGCACTCTACAATGACAATGTTCTACAGTTTCTCAGACATGTGTCATTCACAACTGTTATCAATTTTGCCTTTACATATCTCTCTAAATATTTATCATAGTGTTATTGCTTCTGTTCAAAGTGCCCCATATGACATTAGTTTTTGTTTGTTGATGCGTATAATAATTCATATGTATATATTTTTTAATTTATTTACACTAAAGTGTAAGAAAAAGATACAGAATTTATATAAGTATGATCTCCTATTTTAAGGTAATACATTATACTCACGCCATATTTATGTAAGTACACTATACAAGGTTATTTGTAAAACACAGGAGTAGATTACTAACACCATAAACAACAACAAATCACTCTTTCAAAACTCACTACTATTCAGTGACATTTAGGCATAACTATGGAATACATAATAGGTATCTATTGTTGGAACTGCTAAGGCAATGAGGCTTATTTTGAATATACGCCAAAGATTTTTAAAGCCTTTCTAAAAATTGAGAACCAAAGAGACTATGTCCAGCTATAGTAAGATTTTATAATACAATATTCGAAGCATATAGTAGTAATCATAACTGGGGTTTTATAGAGGCATAAAGGCTAAAAAACTAGCATTAAGTTGATACATGCTCCTGGCATTAATGTGTGCGTAGATATATGCATTACATTAAAAGAGAGCTTTTTTTAAAAAAATCTTTTGGCTTCCCAGAAAAGTTAAAAGAATAGAGTTAGGTACGCCCTTATTGCTCTATGTGAAAGATATGTTCTATATGACTTTTCCGAAAACAGACAAAAAACATTCGACATTTCATACTAAACTCGATCAGCTGTTCGGACATTTGTATGGAAAGTTGTTTTTTTTACTGTTTTCGGAAAAGTCGTAGAACAAAATGTCGTTATGATGTTAGCAATCTACTCCTGCGAGGTTGTTTGTGTTTTACAAATAGCCCTGTATACTTAGGTAGGTAATATTCAATTAAATAATGTAAGTACGGAAAAAATGTTGCAAAGTATTAATAGGTAACACAGAATCATTTGGAACTTATGTTGTGTTTGAGACAAACGCATACTCGTTTCGTAACACCTTAAAACTTCAGCGTCGTCATCGTCACAATATTCAGATTCTAATAACAATATAATTGATATTGGTATCCAATACTAGCAAAAACACTCGTAAGTAATCGAAAGAGCCACAGTTAAAATCTTATCACGATTTTTACGCAACGACTCAACGTGAAACGGAACGCATTAAGTTGGCGCGAAACCCTCCTACGCGGGCCTTTCAAAAATGGCAACACGTCGGACTCGCGAGAGTTACGATCAGTCGCGTTCCTTTCGCCGCACGGCTTGTGGGTTAAAGAAAAAAAAAGAGATTGATTAAATACGTATTAATTTACGGGAAAGTTTTTGTGTGGTGGTCACGATGGTTCGCCAAATTAGTGCACTCTTATGTTGCCTCTGCGTTTTCGGCATATCCTTGAGTGATAGCGCGATATCTGCGGAAAGTGTAAGTTCGGTTGTTTACTTTTTTTTAATTTTTAACAAAATTTTATAGGAAACATTAACAACTTTAAAGTAACAGAAAATTAATAAATAATAATAATAATAATAAAAATGTTTATTTTTCTTTTTACAAATAATTCTTATGCTAAAAAACAACACCAAAAATTAAAAAAAGCACTTATTTGTAAGGAGACTGGCGCCATAAACTAGGCCGAGGCCTGTAAGATAGGTTACCAGGATCTCCACCCTCGAAAACAATATTTGGTAACGATAAATACTTATCAATTTACTAAACATTATTTGTAAGAGACATATTTTGATGTTAAGCCGTCTTTAATACCTTCTGTACGTGTGTATAAAAATGTAGGTAGGTAGCATGCAATTAAATACTATTTGCGTCTAATTTGCGCAATATTTTAAAACTTATTAGGAACTAAGAATGTGATCCAAATAGAAAAGCTTAACACAAATTTTCACCTAACTTTATTATTCCTAATTAATAACACTTTTATAAAATATGTTTCCCTTGTGGGAAATTAGGTACCTAATAATTGTTTTTGCCCTTTGTAAGTATCCCACATTGCACTGCTGTTTATTCTAAAGTATCTAGCAGTATAATTACAATATTTCGACTATTCAACCAACAGCAGAAAATATCTTTTAATATGTCACAGAACAAACTAGTCTCCGCTCTAGTTTGCAACCTTGAGACCGATATAAAGTTACGTGTCCCATACAAAGGTGGACAAGATCTAATCGAACTAAAGTTATGCATTATGATTCATTCGCAACAGCATTAGCTATGAATTCACTCTAAAAACTAACGTGATATTTAGTTTCATAGCACTTTGCATTAATTGACATTAGTATAAAAAATATACAGCGTTATTTGTAAAACACCAAAAACCTCCCAGGAGTAGATTATACTAACATCATCAGCATCATCTTATTCTGACTTACTTACTCTTATTATTGGTTTCGTAACGTTCATCTTATCTTAAACAACAATATTTATTCTACGACTTTTCCGAAAAAGACAAAAAAGACTTTCCATACAAATGTCCAAACAGCTGATCAAGTTTTGTGGGAAAAGTTGAAAGTCTTTTTCGGAAAAGTCGTAGCGTAGAACAAACGTTGTTGTTTATATATCCCTTATCAATGTATCAGTCCTGCGAGGTTATGTTTTACAAATAACTCTGTATAGATAAAAATAAATGTAAGGTCCAAAAATTTTTTTTCTTGGCTTAGATTTAAGTAAGTACTGAATTCAGCTTTTCAAGTTTAAAGGGACATATAACAACTATTCATTAACTTGTTTCTATAACAAAATTAAGTAGGTAGCTTATCACACAAAATTATATTTTTCTTCTAATCATACGGTTTTGAATTATTAAACAGCTATTGGTCTTAATTAAATTTGACAATGTCATCTAAATATTTTGTAATAAATGAATTATCTTTTTACTATATAAAAATAGCATTGTGAATGCCAAATGAAACTATAAAAATTCAAGAATTAATTATTACTTCATTATTGGAAAACAAAATGTAGGTACTTACTTTGAAAATAAGTTAAATAGTTATAAGATACTTGAAATTGATGTATGAAAACCTTAAATACCTATTTAAACCCTATTTAATGCAAATAAAATACTATTACTATTCTCGTACTATTACTATGAGTAGTCAGTGAAAGGTCGTCTTGTTAATAAGAATATGAATTATCTTTAATCGCGTACATATACTCAACAATATTGTTATGTTACATTGTAGTAATAATATAAGATAATGCAAGAATGTAGGAGGATTCAATTCATTTATTCCATACAATATACATTGTGTTGAATATTATTAATTTAAAAGAAATTACATAATTATAACAATAAAGTATAAGGTATACCTACATCTATGATTAAATATTACTTACTTTAATAAATTGCAAATGCAAATTGAAAAAAAACAGTATTGTTCCGGGTTCCTAGATACATCCATAACATCTTATCGACATTCGCTCCCATCGCACAATCGCGAAAATTCTTAATAGGCAATGATTTAAATGGTCAATCTTTGTTAACAGTTGTATCATAGGAAAATTAGATGACGTTTACATTATGATTTAACATTTTTCCTACATGAGCACGCGTATAGAACAAATCTCTCACTTACAAAAAGGTTTGCGTAATCCACAAATCGCAGAGGTCGTCAACAATATGGTGCATAAGAACGCTTACTCTGTGGTAAGAATCAGAGAAAGTAAACCTTCTAGTGCGTTGCGTGGTGGCTAATTGGTGCTCTCGCGATGGCGCGGTGCCGTGGTTCACGGTCATGTTCATTTATAGGTGAACTACGCAACTTCTTAAACCCTTCATATTAATCTTCAAAATCATTCAGTCTAGGCCAGTGGTTCCCAATTAGATTTTTCTACCCTCTAAGATGTTTAGCGCCTGGCCCAGCGATTGCGGAAGTTAGGCAACGTTCGCAAGGGTCGATCATGGGATGGGTGACCAAAAATGTATTATCTCGAGCTCCTCCGTGCTTCGGAAGGCACGTTAAGCCGTTGGTCCCGGCTGCATTTGCAGTCGTTAACACCCACCAATCCGCATTGGGCCCGCGTGGTGGGTTATGGCCCATCCTCCTTACCACCCATAAGGAAGGCCTGTGCCCCAGCAGTGGGGACATAAAGAATGGCTGATGGACACCTTTCAAGATACACCTTATTGCAGGAATGATTAATACAAATAGCTTTATACTGACTGATATATATCATAATTATGGATTGTTGCGCGTACCCCTTAAGGTGGCACCCTGAGCGAAAGTGGCGCCGCGGTGAATTTTATTTAATATAATTCTAATACACAATTATAATAATGTTTTACGTGGAATTTTTAGGGCCCACAGTCTAGTATTTTTAGATGGTATCGTTACATTCCTTCGTAGTCACTACTAGAAGTAGATAGTAAAACTGCTAAAAGTTCCCGTTTTTGACACATTAGCTATCTACTTCTACGAATGACTACGAGGGCATACTTCTAAAAATACTTGACCATGGGCCCTAAAAACTCCACGTGCAACATTATTAAAATCTTTTTCTGTTAATATCTTATTTAATAAAAACCTCTGAGGGTCCCACTTTCGGTCATATAACCGCCTTAATGCAACGTCGCGTATCGCCTGGGGGTACGCGTATCCCTTGTTGGGAAACGCTGGTCTAGGCTGTTACAAGTAAGCATGTAAATGTCAAAGAAGCTACGCCTGACGCCATCGGCTTCAATTTAGGCAACCGTATATTTGCATATTTTGGATTGATATTTAGACATTTATTATGTTAGAAGACTTAGACCAAATGGTTTCAAGATTTTCCTTTTTTAATGAAGACGAATTTCATTATTCGTATTTAATTTAATTATATAAGTCTAAATGATAATAATTTGTGTACTACTTCCAAAAATGGATCCCATCTTTAACTCATTGTAATATTTGATCGATATTCATAATATACTTACCTTCAGTTAAGCACCTCACCTCACCATAAACTTGTATTCAAAATAAAAAATATCGTTGCAGTAAGATTCTCAATAGGCCAGGCTTTTGTGCAACTGAATGATGAATGAAAGAATTTCAGCATTGCATATTATTTAGTGGGTTGCATAGTTGATAATATGCGTGGTCTATTTACCATGTCAGAACTAATTCCAATTTCGCAAAGACTCAGTTTTATCGGTATACAGCTTTCTTAAAAGGTAAGTGTTCGTTGCATCAACAGATTGATGTTATACAACGTTTATAAAGTTGCATATTACTCGGTTTGCGGTTAGCGTGAAAATCTAGTAATCAATAACGTAATAGATAATACTGTGGCGAAGAAGCCACCAGGTCTTAACCCCTGGCGCAATGGGTTTGGTTATTGGTATTACGAAATAGTTATTTAATGGAAATTAGAATCCATTTAAATATTACACAATCTCTTCAGGGCCTTGTTGACATAATTTGCTTTACACAAACTATAATATATAATTTTTCTCAAACATGCTTGGAAATTCGATCATTATTTTGACAACCTTCTTCGTGCTAAATCGGAGTTTACGGACTGACCTAAACCGCGCCGGCAATCTTAGTATGAGAATCCATTACTAACGTGTAATAATGGATTTTCATACAAAAATTGCCGGCGTCTGACCGGCAATGTTTCTATTAAAACTCATTACGCACGTGTAATTCAGAAATGGAGCGAACTTTTTAATGGATCACGAATAATGGGTATCAAATGAAAGGCCTTGATGAGCGAGCACAATCCAATTTTTTTTTTAATATTAGGTATATGGGTATCAAATGAAAGGCCTTGATGAGCACATTCCAAAATTATGAAAAAAAAAGGAAAAAAAAAAGAAAAAAAAACCTTTTTTTTAATACCTAGGTATATTGGGTATCAAATGAAAGGTCTTGATGAGCACATTCCAAAAATATGAAAAAAAACGAAAAAAAGAAGATAAAAAACTTTTTTTTTAATACCTAGGTACATGGGTATCAAATGAAAGGTCTTGATGAGCACATTCCAAAAATATGAAAGAAAAGGAAAAAAAAAGAAAAAAAATCTTTTTTTTAAATACCTAGGTATATGGGTATCAAATGAAAGGTCTTGATGAGCACATTCCAAAAATATGAAAAATAACGAAAAAAAAAAAAACTTTTTTTTAATACCTAGGTATATGGGTATCAAATGAAAGGTCTTGATGAGCACATTCCAAAAATATGAAAAAAAAAGAAAAAAAAAAAGAAAAAAAACTTTTTTTTTAATACCTAGGTATATTGGGTATCAAATGAAAGGCCTTGATGAGTACATTCCAAAAAAACTGGAAAAAAATAAAAAACGAAAAAACTGGAAAAAAAATTTTTTTATTCAACATGGGTATCAAATGAAAGGCCTTGATGTGCACATTCCAAAAAAATAAAGAAACTTGCTCCTTTCTTCTTTTTTCAATTTTTTGCTTTAATTTGAAATAAAAATTTAAAAGTTAAAAATACCTTCTTGGTTTGAATTTCCGCGCATTATTTGAGAAAAGTACTATACAAGCCTTGGCCGCAACTAGGCATTGATGGACTCACGTATGTGTGCCTCGGCTTCGCCTCGGCCCACATTTTCACGTTCGTCCTTCAATGCCTGTCTTGCGTGCCGCTGCAGTAATGTACTATACACTGCTTGCCACCGATAAAAACACGGTATTATTTGCAGAAAAACCGAAGGTGCTTAAACTATGCAGACTGCAATGTGACAGGGCATGGCTATTTTACATACAGTCTAGGTCACGTTGCTATCTCTTCAATATTCATTATTTGTTACAAACACTTCTTACATATTCTTAAAGTAACTTAACTCACTCAAAGAATCTCATCTTATTGGAGCTAGAAATTTTAAAATCTAATACGATTAGGGGGCCAGTAACATCTACAAGTTTTTAAAACTATCTTGGTCAAAATAATTTACAACAGCTACCCAAAAACTCTGGCCGAGTCCTACAGCTATAGTGGCCACGTCCTACGTATGGCCTTATAAGCGGCGCAGACGCAGGCAAGGCTGCGCCCACTTGTTTTGACTCAATTATCGCTCTTCCACAAATGGAATACTTACGTCTTCATGACTCAACTAGACTTACTTTAAAAGAATGGATTTACTGTTTTAAATGGTATAATTTGGAGGAAAATCTCTGTTTCTGCTTAAGAATGTTGGTGTGATGAATTACCGTGTATTTGTCACGGGTTGTTTATATATAACAAATTTCATTAGTGCACGTATTATCTCACATCACATATTATATAGATATTATGGTTAGTATATTCACTTCTCAAGCTTATTGCTGTGTCCTGAATTTAGTTAAAGTCAATATTTTAATTTCATTAGGTATTTTTTAGGTAGAGACGACTGTAAGACGATTAAAGAAAGAGCTCAATTTTTATTAGTTAGTCCAAATAGAAAGCATATTTTTTTAGTAAATTTGCACGGTCGTCACCCAACCACTCCAACTACCATCACCACTATAACTAGTAAGTTACTATATAGGACTTTGTAGTATTAAATTTAGTAGCCTTAGATTTAGGCTCAGAGCAAATATTAAACAAATGTAAAAATTACCAATGCTTTTACTATTGGAATACAATAATAGCATAGCCTGTACCAATAAATATTACGGCCTACTATTAAACAATAATGTATTTCAAGTATAACTACCAGGTATCTAGAGGTCTCTTTCCAAGCATATCCACCGACCCTGAGAGGTGACCATCTGTGTCCATTTGTCCAATGTAGCTTAGCAGTCATGTCAGTACCTATGAAACGTGAAGGCAAAGGCGACAAGAAATGAAATAAGTCACGCGCTAATGCATTGTGATATTATTTGGATATTAGCTTTAGCTTAAAAGCTGACAGCATAAGTTTCTTGCGCCCGTTCTTCTTGTTAGCTAAAAAAGTCTGGAACGGGTGGTAGGAAAATATAGACGATTCAAAATTACTTAATAATTAAGTTTATTTGAATAAAGCTTATTTTAACTTGACTTGACTTCTGCCTGCGACTTCGTACGCGTGGATATTCGAGAAATCCTTAGAGAACCTAACCAAGATACATAGTATACTTACCAAAGAAATGCAGCAATGTGTCACATCCATCTGTCAAATGAAAGCGATTGCTTTAAGGTGGTACCCTGAGCGAAAGTGGCGCCGCGGTGAATTATATTTAATATTATAATTCTAATACACAATTTTAAAAATGTTTATCGTGGAGATTTTAGGGCCCATGGTCTAGTATTTTTAGAAGGTATATCACTACATGCCCTTGTAGTCATTCGTAGAAGTAGATAGCAAATGTGTCAAAAACGGCCACTTTTAGCAGTTTTGCTATCTACTTCTAGCAGTGACTACGAGGGAATGTAGTGATACCTTCTAAAAATACTAGATCATGGACCCTAAAATCTCCACGATAAACATTATTCAAATCTTTTTCTATTAATAACTTATTAAATAAAAACCTTTGAGGGCGCCACTTTCGGCTTGTACTATTATGTATTCTGTGCTTTCGGTCATACAACCGCCTTAATCAGCTACGTGATTAGGCGGGTCCCGGGTTACCAACCGCGTTGCCCCCTTTTCCTCTTATGGATTTATCTAACATTAGGTACCTACTTTATGAAATTATCCTAACTGCAGGTGGAAATCTGGTTATATGTCATCATTGTTGTTCTTATTTACCCAAAAGTTGGGAGAAGTTTGAGTTCACTTTTGATTCGTTTAGCTTGCTCACAAAGTTGCTAGAAAATCAGCTAATAAGAAGCTCGTAATGTCTTGAAATTAATTCTTAAAGTAAAGCAGAATTAGTTATATCAATTCATTAACCTACTCCTAATAAAATAATGGTCTTATGAGTAGCGTTTATAACAGTCTTATAAACACAGGACTATTTAGGTCAGTAAGGAAAATAATTACAAAAACTTTATAGCACTAAAGCCTTTAGAGTTTGAAGTGACAAACAGAAGAAATAATATTTTCAATTGTAGCTCTCGATGTGATTATTTTATGACCACAATAAATTATACTTGTTAACCACTGCAGTGGTATAAAAACACATTTATTTCACACTTAAATTTTCAAATTTTTGCTCGTATTCGAGATAGACTGTGTTAAATATCAGTTTGGTCATAAAATTTATCACGTTTTACGGATCACCTACGGATTTTTTTACAAAATAATCTACCCCGAAACAAAAAAGAGAAATATATTTACTATGTGCAACTAAGTATGTATCAAATTTTATTTCACAAACAATATAGTGTTCAAAATGGGAGAACTATATTGCTCACGTAGATCGCATCAAGCCTACCTGCATAACATCTGTTGTAACGAACAATAACATAACCTTGTAACGTGGTCATCGCTGACCGCTCCATTTGTATGTACAGTCAGCAACGAAAGTCGCTTAACACTTAAGGCCTTAAGGTGGGTCAAATCCCAATATTCAATTCAAATGATTGAAATTGAATTCAAAGATTACGCGCGTGAAGCTATCATGAAAAAAATATATAATGTACTTCAAATAATACAGAAAAGATTTAAATGAAAGCATTTATAAAAATGTTACCACCTTTGATGTAAAAACATATTCCGTGGTTTTATTTGCAAAATTTCTCGGAAACAGAACATTCGTTTATGTTAAAACCAACCATAAAAAAATCGGCGATGTATTATAATAATAATACAGATTTTTTTTAACTAACTTGTAAGCGAACAAAAGTAATAAAACATGTAAAAATTGAGAATTCGGTGCAAGTTCTCAACGCAACCGCCGCGTTGGAACGCGCAGTGAGTAGAGTTACGTTCGATTTCACTCAATCACGGATCGACCCGCTCGGATTGACTTACCTTAAGGCCTTAAGTACTTACTTTGTCATAGCTTTTAACTTTTATGAAAGATGTCTTACAGTTTGGAACATTTATTATAAAAGTAGCTATGCCAAACTCTGCCAAAGTACTAAAGTGCTAAGCAACTTTCGTTGTTGACCGTACCATACCATGGAATCTTGCAATACTGCGGATTGACCTTTATTTTTATTGGGTTAAGTGCTTGATTGTTTTTGTATGATTTTTGATGTACACAAATATTTACTGGACAAAACTAATTTTATTCTTTTCATCTATGTTTATTCCAGCCCCCTAGCATGACCACCGAAACGAGATAAGATATAGCGGTTTATCAAAGTCAAAGTCAAAGTCAAATAAGCTTTATTCAAATAAACTTAATTATTAAGTATCACGTTTAACTGTCAAAAGACAATAGATTTTGACAGTTGATAAAACGCTATATCACGTCACGTGTTATACCTATATATCGTGTTTCGTCGTGAGATTTCGACAAACTGATTTTCATTGTTTAAAATTAGTTGATTTTTGGACTGTCACATAGACTGTTTACTAACTAGTAGTAGTGTAGTAGTATAAAATATAACTATGTTATAAATATACTTATTACACTATAAATATTTTGACATGTTTTCCCGAAAACTTGCATTGTAAATAGAGTAAAAATGAAAATTTCACACATAATTTATTATTATTGCTATCAAATCCTAACGAAAGTTTATTCAGCCCCTACTTTTTTCGATGGTTTGTAAACGGTGATAACTATTATATTTTTTATACAACATCGATTCGGAAAGCGATCGGCGCCAATGCTACAGCTGAAATTCAATGTCAGAAGTGAATGGGATTGCTCGAGTGTAGTATATTTTGATGCAGGTTCTGTTGCCAAGTCATAAAATGTAATGAGTGATAAGTATAAAATATAGATTATGACATTTTCAAGTTTCAACAAATTTTGTAAGTAACCTGCATTTTACTTGCCATCATTCATAGATAGTTATTGGACAAAAAAGTGTAGGTATACTTTTTTGCCCTCCGAACTTGTTGATAGTTTATTTTATTACACTCCTTGTTCAAGTAAGTGATTTATTTCTAACGCGATTACATATTCAACAACAACCAATTTTTATGTTCACACTATTGAAAGGCCTATTTATTTTCTAAGAGAGTCTTGTTTAGTGAATAAAAGTGAAATCGTGAACTCGTGAGTATCAAGGATAATTTACATATTATTATTGGGTAACAACTTAAAGAAAGTGATATATAGGTACATACTCATAGATCAATAGTTCATAACTTCAGACTATGAACCGTCGAGTTGTTAGTTTCAAAAACAAGATTTATAAACTGCTCTCAACGTTGAAAGAGATCTTGAGATCATACTTGAGATATTCTTCTTATAGGAATAGCATCTTAGGTATGATATCAAGATATTATAAATACGGGCCTAGACTCTCTTATATAAATGGACTATGATAGGTAGGTTAGGATGCATTTAGAATAGAATAGAATAAAAAACGTTTATTAACAACACACAATAGGATTAAGAAGAGAAAACAATATATAGGTAGGTACACATTTACACAGAACGAAGAGGGATAAAAAAGATAACAAAGTGTGCTGCTAAAATTGCATTTGTTTTCAGTAGTTGCACTCATCTGATTGACGTGTATTTGTTATTCCAATGCTGTCTTTATTTGACGTGCATTAGTTAACTTCGCTACAGAATTTGATAAGTTAATTAGTGCTGCAATAATTAGTGTCTTTGGACAAAGTTATATGGCAGCGTAAAGACATGTACATCACATGTGAAATTATACGTTTTCAGTTGAAAATTTCTAAAGAAAATGAGTGGATTGTACATTGTACACAGTTGTACATTTTTATTTTAAATTATTAACTTAACTTTTTGCCGATCGCACTTTTGTTTGATGATCATTGGCTAGGTCACGATGCAATGCGGATTCATCTTTGGTTAAGCTTCCGATTGCGATCGAATATCTTTTTTTTAATGCATAATAGAATTAATATCCGGAAGGGATAAATTACTCATATTAGGTTTTTTTATATTAGCTACATCAAGACGGCGATACTTTGGTCTCTATAATTATTTTTACGTAGGAAGACACTTTTTAAGCTTTTTGGGATAAAAAGCATAAAAAGTGTTTTTGTAACAGAGAATATTATGTGAGTTAGCATAAAAAGAAAGGCATAATGATGAATTGAAAAGCGCCAAGTTTACCATTTGCGCGTAAAAAATATCTTGAATACAGAAAAAAATGTAATAACACTGTTACCAAAAACTTTAACTTTTTTGTTAACTAAAAAAGGATAAAATTTTAAATGGAAAATATTTTGTTTAATTAGTATTAGAATCAAATACTACACTTTAGCCAAAAATTTAAAATAGCAAAGATTTTGTTCAATTTGTATTTGGATCAAATACTGCAAACACCGCGTAAAACTATCCGATGATATTAGAAATTCAACAACATGTTTGCTTTCTCCAATTGGTTACAGATTTCTTTAGATGTAGGTGTAGGTAATTACGCACATCTACATAAAAAAGTAGCGGATCAAAATGAAGATTACGAATGTAAATTTTCAAACATTTTGACCACTTTTACGTAATCAAGTTTTTTGTTTTTTACCATGATAACCAGTTGTGCATTAAAAAATATTACTTCTGATTGTCACTGTAATAAAACCGTGAAAGTTAGTAAAAGTTATTGCATTGTTATTGATGTTTTATTACAAATACCTAACTTGTTTGTTAAAGTAGATTTTTATTATTTAGCATAAAACTGAAATAAAACACTTTTTAATCTGTTAAAAATCCGTACAGCGCGGTTTTATTGAAAGTACTTTGGTAATTAGTTAGTATTTGGTGCAAAGGTGCCGAAACATCGGGAAAATAAAAAATCAAACCAAATACCAACTAATTACCAAAGTACTTTCAATAAAACCGCGCTAGTACCCGTTAAAAAATTTTATTTCACGTCTAGTGAGCGCGTAAGCTTGAGAGGCATAAAACTATTCAATTTATATTCTTCTTTTCAATTTCTCATTATTTTTATTTGAACAAGAAATACGATTAGTGGTAAGCATTACAAATTACGTCTAGTTTACTATCACTATAAAATAATGTATAACTTAAGTTATATATAAGTAACAATTTTTTTTTTTTTTTGGTCATTTGTTGACTAAATTTTATCGAAATGTTTGAGAGCTAATAAAACTAAGTTTTATGAGTGTGACTGCTACTAAGTCGTACAACAGGAGAAATAGTTATTACTTAGACTGATTTGAAGGTTACTTTGCAAGCACATACGCTTCTTTCTAATAGCGTTTTCTAGACAAATTACCGTGTCATAACGATGTTCTTAAACTTAGTTTGAGCAACACTATTTCGTACTAACTGAAATTTGTGTAGGTATTGGTTGCGAAAACAACAAATATTTCGAACGCTGGCCAACTTTTAATTTTAAATTATTTAAAATGGGCTAATGACTTTTGCTTTATGAGCATAACATTCGAAGGTGATCAACAAGGAAATCACGTTAGGACTATAAAAGATATAAGTATATATTTCTAACATTTAAGTTGCAGAATACTTACAGCACATTACTAACAAATTATTGCAATGCTCTTTTGCATTAGTAACACTCAACTAAATATAAACATCATTTTAACTATAACATTGATTAATTAATTATATATTTTTAATGTAGGTCAGAGTCGTTACGAAAACTTGAAATTTGGGGAAAGTATGTTTAAGTATATGAAACATCAATAATATTTATTACTACTAGATATTTGTCGTTGAATTAGTATGTCAAAAACTACCTGTACGGTTATATCTATCAAGGTTTATCATACGCCTAGTTATACCACTGTCTTTACGAAGTATAATAAAGGTGGCTTAACATGAAAGTTTTCGCTTTCTAAAACAATGAAGTATTATTATTATTATTATTTATTTATTTCCAGATAACAAAGATCCATTATTGTTAGTAACGACTTAAAAATATGTTAGTTTAGTTAACGTTTGATGGAAAATTACATTACAGATTATTGGTACATGTCAATTACTTACTTAATTAAAATTATCACAGCTACAAATGTCGAAAAATAAAATGATTAAAATAAATATAATTAAAAACAATAATTAAAATTAAAATAAATGAAACTGTAATTAAACATATTAAAATAAGATTATTAAAAATTCATTATAATAAAATTATTAAAAACAAAAATACTTGATTAAATTAACATCATTAATAATAAAAAATTAAATCACCAAAAATTAAATTATTAAAAACATATAAGTAAATAATTAGGCAGGTAACAAACACAATAATAAAATCATTTGCATTATTACCTACACGAGTAAGACAATACAGTTTCATTACTCGAGAGTTTTCTTCCCTATGGAGAAAAGCGTAACCTTGTTTGTTATAAATAATTATCAATTAAATATAACTAAACGTAAAAAATAATTTCAATGTTTTATCTAACACAATAAATTATAGGTCAAATGCACAATTAAAGTGGAAGTGACAAATAAAAACAATGAGTAAAGTCGTTTCACCGCATCCGCATATTGTCCGAGCACAATGGCCGCTCGATGCGATCACATCGTTGTCCAATCTCCCATGTTAAGGTTGGAACTATTGTTAATACAGCGATTAACCAATTACTTTATTTGATTTTACTAAACACCTCTCTATTAACCGCCGCGCCGCCCGCTGTAACCTGGCGATGAATCGTGAAAAAAAAACCATGAATTTTTTCAAGTAGGTACCTACCTATGAACTTAGTTAGGGCGAAGAATAAAAATCTGATTAAATTACTGATTTGTTTAAATAAAACATTTACTTTCCAAAGATTGTATTCTTGAATTGAAAGATTGTATTTGCACATCGTATCCACAACGATAGAATATGTTGGTAATTAGTAATTTAAGAACACAATGTACCATATTCACGCAAATAAACTATTACTTACTTACTTAGAAAAAACACAAATCTAAAAAAACGGTGCCATGTTTTTTTTTACATTCTGAATAAAAACAAAGTTGTTTTTCTAATGTTACATCACTAAACGTAATATAATATAATTCAAAAAATAAACCATGCTTTTCTTTTTCAGGAAAAAAGATGCCGCAACCCCCCCACCGCACCACAAAAGATAGAAAGAGTCATAACGCTTTGTCAAGATGAAATTAAATTGTCCATTTTAAGAGGTATGTGTTACAAAATTTTATTGTTCTTATTAATAATTAATTATGGTATGGTATGGTAATTAACTTTATTTTATAAGACTGCGTGGAGTTATTAAAAATTAAGCGTGTAGGAGCTCGTTTTTTCGCACTCTAGTGTATTATTTTATTGGTGCGTAGTCTTGTGCGGTTGGTTTATAGTGTATAAAAAGAGGTTTTAAAATAAAACCTCTGCGTTGATGTGACAAAATACCCTGGGACCGCGACGGGAAAGTTGATCTGTAATCTGTACCGACGACGACGGCCGAGAACCAGTTACTGACCTTAGCCGATAAACTCGTAGTAATAGACATTCTGTTTCTTAGTTACTTTCATCTTTTTTACTTTTCAAAATTTTTATTTTAGTCTTTCAATCAAATAAATACATATCGATAACGACGTACGTATGTACCTCAAAGTGGTAAATCTTAATTTTTATTGCTCGCTAATGTATTAAAAATGTATACGTACAGATTGAAGCTAAGGTTCTATAGCTTATTTACAAAGAATAACTTCGGTAAAATATTTCGTTGTAGTAGTAGTAGTATTTGTACCTAATGAGCAATAAATTTAAATAATGTTAAGGGCGCCACTTGGGAGATATAGTCGCCTTAACCCGTCAACGCCCGGAAAATGTTCTATTGATGTCCGGACGCCGGCGTCCGCGCGGGCATTGATGAATTATAAAGGAAAAATATAAGTCTTGTACTTATAATGTAGGTAAATAAATAGGTACGCGAAGATTTTTACAATTGAAACAAGGCGCAAATGTCTATAGTCTATGCAAGACACATTTTGTTCGGATTTTTAAAACGCTAATCCAGTATAATGTTACGCAAAACGCATTCTGATGAATATCAAAAGTAACATTTACGAGAATTTAATAACACTTTGCACCACAGATTTTATCATAAAAATATCTACACTAAATCCATAATATGATCTACTCTTAAGTTGCTACTGTGTGAACCTAATCTACAAACACAAGTCACAAACCATTGTCACAAAATAGAGTCTTTGGCGCCTAAGGTTGCCAACCCTGCTGTTTAATTTATGTAGTATCCTAATAAGGGCCTCGACTAGTATATTTTTTACTGTAAACAACACTACCACGTTTATATTTTTCATTATCATTAAATTAAACAAGTCTTAATATGCATCAGACCAGCAAAGAAACAAATAATTAAAAACGGACAAGTGTTTTGAATATCTTTCTTTTTACCCTCTACTCTTTATTAAGGTACCACTAATCTCGAAAATACTATAATAGGACACATGCATCAATTTTTTTGTATCAAAATCAAAAGTATAATGCGTGAGAAAATCAACTGTAATATTAAAACTTTTCTCTTGCGTTTTTTTCTTGTGATATAGTTACTTGAAGTTAGCACGCAGCAGCACCCGCCGAAAACGCTCTATACAAAAAGGTCAACATTTGTGACGTCACTAATTATGCCACGTTTCAGGCGCATTATTATGGAGTTAGCCAAGAATTTCCAAATATCTCTCTAAATATTGCGTGTACATAATATGTGTCATACAAAATATTATTTCTTATTCGATATTCTATCCGACTGTTAAGTACTACATTATATCCGAAAATGAAAAAAAAAGATCGTTATTTTCAGCTGTGTGATAAAACTAAAATAATATTTTTTTTTATTGATTTTTCTGTTCCATCATGTTTTTATACGTGTCCGCAGCGATCAAGCTCAAATTTATTAAAATCGGTGACTTATGCATGTTTCCTATTGGTGTAAAAAAAGTTGGCAACCCTAGTGGTGCCATTGTGCCGTCCTACCGAATGCGGAAACTTTCTCGTGTCACCATGTGTTCTAGTGTAAGACAATGTAAAGTGTCACACGAGAGATAAGAATTACTACTCTGTCGATAAAACTGGTGAAAATATTGTTTTGCACGTCAGACACACTTTGAAGTAATGGGCACCATATTATAATTTATACCATCGAAATAGAATGCCAAAGAACAACAATGTTAATAAACAGGTGATCCGAAAAACGAATGTATACATTATATGAGATACGTAAAATATGACTTACATATATAAAATATGACTATATTATGGCAAAGGAAATTAATAAACTATGTTCCATACTGTTTTCTTCGTCGATAAACGAATGAATGTAGCGTAATTAGGTTTTAGAGAAATGTGTGGCAATATCTTATTTACCTGTAAAAAGTGTGATTACTTGGATTGTTTCTTTTTGTCACATCACAATCACTAACAGAACAAGACACCATGACTTCACGATACCCTTATTTAAAATTCTAATCAAGATTACCAAATATTTTAAAGAAGTTGTGATTGTTCTTTTGCTAGGCGGGACGCTAGTGGGCTCTTACTGTAAAAAATGTTGGCACATTGTCACTTGATCCTGTGTCTCTTTTTTTCATAGACCGTGTCCGTATTGTTAACTTTTTTTTCCACGCTTTGTTGGTCTTGTTGAGCTCAGCGAAAATTTTTCTATGTCTATGATTTATACTATTGAAATTCACTTTTATTCAATTTTGTAAAACCCTATAACTACTTTACCTTGGTATGGTAAATTAGAGATAATCTTGCATTTTTTTAAAGTTTTGATTTGGCTTTGATTTGATTGGATTGTTTAATTGTTTTTTTAGCGTTTCTTAGATACTAAATGCATATCTTTCGTTGGTTCTATAATTTCGTAGGAAGATACAATACCAGTATAAATTTATTGAAAAATGAAGAAATTTTCTCTTATTAGGTATTGCTTCCATATAAAAAAACTTGCCACCTCCTCTAAACTGACGTCACAGAATAACTTAAAATGGTATTTCAGTGTAGGAAGTATACACCCACATCTTGTAGATACCAAGAGTTATGACCTTAACATCTTAAGATCAAGTTAACAAAAATGTTCATAAGTATTTGACAAAACTTTTGAGAGAGCTGAAGTAACATCGTACGAGTATGATCATCAATACATTTTATTTTGCTTCATACCAACACTGTATGCTAATAGGTACTATTTAGGAAGACATAACTCAAAATATTTCTATCGCTGTTGATGTTCTACTGTTCTACCAAAAAGTCTGTCATAGTTTTAACTATTAATTAATTAATAATGTACTGATTTAATTAATATAGCTTCACTATTGCATTAGGTCTAGACCTGTAATAATAGTGTTAAGCTTGTGCAAATAAAATAAAAAATAAAATAAAATAAAAAAAACTACTAGAATTAAAATTCGACACAAGAATTTTGACTTCGAATTAAGTTAGTTTGATTTTGTTTCAAACAAGATCTTCATTTGTTTGTTATTGCATAATATTCGATAAGTCACAAGTCACAATATCAACTGTCAAGTTTTGTTTGTTGTAGAGATATATAAATATCCGTCTTCTTGAAAACTTGTTAAAAGACCTATCTATTGTGATGAAGAATATCTCCAAAAAATTATTTCATAGTAACTAAACCTTTCTTCCTTTCTTAAACCTTCCAACAACCTTTTATAAAGTCATAAGGCAGGGGTTTTGTTATTTAGGAGAAAGTTAAGAATAATAAAAGTTATAGAACGTTTCATAAGTTTTATGAGCATTTTTGAAAATAGATAACAATAACTTTCAAACCATTAACTCTATTTTGAGGATTTTGTTATGTATGAGATCGTCAAAATCCACGCGTGGCCTATGTGCTAAGTACCACGGCTCGTTCTGTCAAGGCCGACTCAGTGAAAGTAATTGGTTACAGTCCGTGACGACATAAGTAGAGCTAAGCTAAGCAGGACCGCTTACAACAGTCACAACATGCGGCGACTATGCTATCTTGTTTAGTATCACGTATTGACTAAAACAAACCTAACTGCACTTCGTCATGAATTGTTGAGCCACTGGTTATGGTCCTAAATTCTAGGACAGGGATGGTGAATCATTGATGGTGAGCCATTAATGGCACGCGTGCCATTAATGGCACGTCGCACAATATTTTAGGCAGGTCACCGATCACACAGTTAATTATGCGACGGTTTGATGGCACGTCTATATGGCACGTTGATACTCACATAAAGTTTCGCCATCCCTGTTCTAGGATCTGCTACAATTTGAGTTTTGACGAGTTTCATCCGTTAATGTTTTTTTTTAATTTATCAAAATCGATAAAGTTAATGCGCTTTCATCAATTAACGTGCTCGACAGTACAAAGTGTTAATTGACACTTAGAGCTCAACAAAATCTTTCATTCGGTAGTTTACAGTAAAATTGTACATTAACCTTATAATTATTAGTATGGAACGTTGAAGTAACAGTTATTTAATTTTAAATGTTATCTAACCTTATACCTCTATTATAGTAGGTACCTATACAAAGGCAAGACTCTCTATACGCAATCAAAGGGCATTTAAAAAATGTTAGTGTAATTATTTTTTGCGATTTTCATAAAACCTAGACCTAGGCTCTAGATGGGGCACAGATTAGGTAATAGGCTAGGGTATATTTTAACAATTGTGGCTATGTTTACAAGTGAGATAATAATTAAAGTAAGAACAGAAAGGTTTAATAAAAACTAATAACATTGTTAGTTGTCTAATTTTTTGTCTGGTTTAGGAACAAATAATACTTACATGTTTTAATAGGTGTTAGTGGTTATTGGTAGTTTCGCATAAGCTAAGACAATAACGAGAGCGGCACGTCTGACCAACTAAACTATTCAGAATTACTAAGCGTTGCTAATTAGTAGAATTCTAGAAAGGATTAACCAGGTTCTTACTAATTGTAAAGTTATTCTTTTAACTTAAGCTTGTGGGTAGAAACAACAGAAGAGATCTTTAGACCAAACTAGAGAATATTTTAAAATATTCTTTCAGCAATCTATTCATGTTAATTTTATTTGTGACCGTCTTTTTTTTAGTCCTGTCCATAAGATTGCAAATTGTATTAAATAATACACTGAAGCTGGTTATCATTTCATTGACACTGGCTAAAATTTTGTTTGAAAAAAATAAATATATCGGCCGTAAGACGGCACTATTGTAATGTAAAAGAATAAATTATTACAATATGGGTATCCATTATCCAATGAAAGGCCTTGATGAGTAGGTACATCCCAAATCTTTATAATTTGGCGCTAAAATATATGAAACACGAACATAAAAGTTAAATAACAAGTATCAATGCAGTCAGGGGACCTCTTAGATTAAAAAATGTTTCACAGAACGGTCCCCCGACTGCAATGATACTTTTAGTTCGTTTTTTGAAGGGAGTCGTGTGTTAATTTGTTTTTTGTGGCTGAACACAAATCTTGGCACCTGCTTTTGTTGAATTAAGTACCAAAATGGGTGAAGGTTAACCTTTCTTCAAATTCTAACTAACTTGTACTGTCAAGTGTTTGACATCCACCAATCCGCATTGGGCCCGCGTGGTGGGTTATGGCCTGTCCTCCTTACCATGCCTAAGGCATTAAGTACGCCATTGTACAAATTGTGCATTAAAAATTAAATAAATAAATAACTAAACTATACAAAGCCCACCACACCACCCATAGTGAACTGTGTTTTTGTTTTTGTTATGATGATGATGTTACTCAAAGATATCAAGTATACCTATTTGTACAGCTGCTAGTTTTCCATGAAATGAATAATAAAAAAAGCTATAAAAGTGATTTGACTTTTACTAATTTTTAAACATGCAACATGCATTAATTCCACTGCAGTAAAATGTTATGATATTGTTACGAAAAATACGCGACAAGACAACAACCTTTCTTAATTTTTATTTCTACATCTTACTATTTTTGTAGCAGCCTTGAACAAGTGACCTTTTGGGAGCTCACTAAAATCTTACCTAATTAGTTAATTATTATTAACGAGTTATCGTCTTTTAGTAAATGTCATCTGCTCCAAATTACACGCAATATTTATTGATCAACATTTAGATGATCTTACTTGTGACAAACTCATATTAGTTGTATCGTCTATTTTGAAAAGTATTTAGAGATCTTTATATACAGACGTACCAAGAGCTTTTTAATTTATTTATAAAAAATCTTTGGTCGTTTGCTAATTGATTTCTTTTAAGCAACTTGATTAAACATCATACGATTTAATCAAATACAGATTGAGTTATTTAATACATAATAGAATATATCAAACATGTAGGGTATAGCAGCGGATAATGTCGCTGCTATCTTAAAGAGATTTTTAAAAAATTGCACTTTTTTGAATTAAATTTCAGCAAAAGATTGTTAGATATTCTGAAGTAACTCCTTAAGGTCAATAAAAAAACACTGCACTGCAACAAAATATTGGCCTCAATGTTGACACCGGTGTTCGTAACATAATGTTCGTATATGGAAACTTGAATATCTTACTGTAGTTTCTGAGATCATTAATGACTCATTGACGATCTGGCCAGTCCACTTGGCAGACATTTATGTTGTTTTAGTACCAATTGTCTCAGAGGATTAATTACTATTGAGGCATAATAAGACTTAAGGACTAATTAAAGGGCTTATATAACTGTTAAGGTCCTTGCCAATAGCTCTTAAAGCAGGATTGAGGTATAACTGCAAAACATTGCCTTAAGAACTCACTAATAGCAGTGTGACGTCCAACAGAAAAGCACAAACATGACTTATGCCAGAAAATGGGCAGGCCCGGCTTTGGTTCTACAACTCGAATAAAGGTGAATCGGCACTTGCCATAGAAAAAATGCTTAAATTGTATACGATTGAATTTAGTCTTAAAATAAAGCCAATAATATTTGCTTGTCTTGTATTTAGCGCATGTAGAGAAGAGTTATTTAATTATTAATATTTTTTGATATAGAATCACCACATGAGTAAATAAATAAACACTACGAAAACAACGGTCATTGAAAAACGTTCCGTTATCTACATTCAATTTTCAAAGGGCAGAAAAGCCACTGTGAAATGTAAAAACGAAGTTACATAAACCATAATAATTTTCCTTTTAATGATTAAGAAAATGAAATGTCAATTTGACTTCCGATTTGGCATTGATCTGTCATTTGGTTGACAGATACGACAGCACAACAAAAGTACAACCATAGAAATAGAATGTCAATAAACAGGTGATCCGAAAAACGAAAGTATACATTATATATGAGATACGTAAAATATGACTTACATACATAAAATATGATATCACTTGATCCTATTTCTCTTTTTTTCATAGACCGTGTCCGTATAATGTTAACTTTTCTTTTCCACGCTTTGTTGGTCTTCTTGAGCGCAGCGAAAAATGTTCTATGTCTATGAGTACAACAAATTATGAATCACAGATTAAAAAATTATAAAAGTATATAAAAGTATGGGTCGAACATCGTCCGCTAATCGCGATTGTTTTTATGTAATAGGCCTGAGCCCAATCGCGCTAATTCGAAACGATAAAACCAAAATCGTTACGTTGTCATTTAGGTTATATTTACCTAAAAATCTTTGGGTTAGCTTTAGAATTCTTATTTAAAATTTCCAAGATTTGTATTCTAGGCTCCAAGCACAAGTTTTCAACAATTTTAACAAGAGAAGCGAGTATTTTTATGCAATCGTAACTGAAACGGTAACGATTTATTTTTGGTTTTATCGTTAAAAATTACCGCGATAGGGCCCTCTGCTCTTACACAGGACCATCTTTATTAAGGAATTAAATTCTTCCTGTAGCAAAGACGAAATAAAAGATGTTTACTCCGAATTACAGTTACAACACGTCGACGCGTTCCTCCCAAAATGGTGCAAAATTGCCGACGTTTACTTTCGTAATTATCATAATTGGTTTGTGAAATAACCTCGTAATTAACTCTTGTTAACACATTTCATAGCAAATATTTCCCGAAAAAAATAAGTAAGGAAGCGATTCTCTTTATGTGCTAATATTCAAAGTTGGCGTAAAAAACCTTGTTATCAAGTACGATGAACACTTTTGAAATTCTAGATTTTATGCATCATAATACTATTTTTATATGGGAATTAATTAATTGGGTGACTGGAAATAATTAAAGGCGACGATTTATGGGATACTTAAATACTAAACTGGGCTAGCTAAACGGGCGACAAACAGTATATTACAAAAATACCTAAAACGGGCGACTACATGTGGGAGATAAATCAATTAAGCTAGCATTGAAAATTCTAAATGATTGACAAAAATACTGAATGGGCAACTATTATACCAAGTAGGTAACAATAATATATAACTGATTTAAGCTGCCCCAGAATGTACAGATTGTATGAAATATTGAAAAATTCGGCTAAGTGCGATAGTAAGCACCTCGCTATTAAATCATTTCATCTCGATTTGGATAATAGTCACCATTTTGAAATAAAATAGGATGCCAAATTTTAAATGTTTTGTGTGCCCTAATGTAAAAAGTAATTTGGTCGCCCGTTCTGAATAAGTTACTCAATTTGTATTTTAAAGTCACCCATTTTAAATTTCAGTCCGTCGTCGCCCACTTAGTATTTCAGTACGCTTTATTCAGTATTTTTGATACCCAAAATGAGAATTTATTGTTACCCGATTAAATACTACCCTTTTTATATTAAGATAGGTATAATAAATATAATTGAAAAAATACTAGAAAAAATCGACTCACCCGTAGGCTGCTCAGACGGGATACACCGTCTGAGCTACTACGGTGAGTCGACTTTTTTTAGAATTTTTTCAATTTATTAATTATCTTAAAATACTTTTGAATTTTGATAACAAAATAATTGATAAAGTTTCACATTTTTTTAGATGAATCTTTCATCACAAATAGATCAGTTTTTCACAAAAAATACCATAATAGATGGTTAACACAGATCTGTGTTTACTATATTAAATGAGTTGTGTTTAAAAATAACATAGATTTTTTGCTTTCTCAGGCCAATATACCTGACGGCTGATGACTCTTAATAAACTCAACAAGTGTAAAAGATTTTCAATTTTTATTACTTTTATTCAAATTGTGTACATTTTGTACGTAATGAAGTTGGTTCGCTTCTTCAATGAAACAATAATACCACACAGATAAATCATCCTAGCCATTAGGCAACCTGGATAAGCCACTTAAAAGATAAGCCATAATTATCGCAACCAGCGACCGGCCGCTCAAATACCCGTTTTCAGAATATTGCAAACTAGCGACAAAGTGCAATCGCGACTGACCCATATACCTACAAGTTGTGCAACTGTTGCGCAACTGTGCAACTAGGCGCATGCGATGTTCGAGAGCCCATTCAAGTGTTAAGTCATTTGCGAAATTGCATACGATTGAACATCTTTATTAGTGATCATTATTATGATAAAGTTATATAATGATGCGAAATACATGTGAGTTATTGATTAGAGACTGTATGTAAATATAGATATTATTATAAAACTAGCCTCCGCCCGCGACTTTGTCCGCGAAGACAGTAGAAAAATCCCTAATAGACATTAGGTTTTTTCTTTTGCCCGGACTTAAAATGAGGCGACCAGTTTAAATGATCTCCTTAGTGCACATGTTTCCCTTATTCCACACATCCGAATCAGTTGAAACATACCTAGCTTAGATTTTAAGTTGAACCCTAAGCTACCAAACGTTGAACACTGAACGGATTTTGAATACCTATTATCAAAATCCGTTCAGTGGTTATTGCGTGATTCGCGCATAAACATTTTTTGAATTTACAGTTTTATTATTATGTAAAGATATAGGTGGAGTTAGAATAATAAAAAAATAATTTTAAATTTAAACGAAACTTTGTAAGACATTGACCCAGACTTATCAGTATTACGTAGTATACTAATTTCATACGATTAAATTGTATTGCATCTGCGTATTTCAGGTTTGTAATTTGCATGTGCAACATTGCAACTGGTTAAGTCGATACGTCACTACCAGAAAAAGACAGACTTGCCCTGACTAAAATGAAACTAGTTTTATTAAAAGCATTTATTTTAAAATTTGATTTTCAATAGACGTTACAACAGCAAAAAAAAACTTTTTTTATTTATTGTAAAACATAGTTATATTATCATATTACATAATTGAGGAAACGTTAAAAGGAGCTTTTTTGGAATATCAAGCGGTATTTGTGCACCCGAACACTTTTCTCATAATCATAAATTATCCCGGTAACCCATCACGTTTCTTGCAAATACTGAGGTTATTTTAATGATTTTGGTGTGACATTTCAATGCAGCGTTCAGTATAAACTACAGCTGTAGGTATAAACAACGACCTGTGCCTGTATTATGAGTCTGCACAGTTACGTTTACTATTATATACTCGATAGTGCCTGTAGTTAGTCAGCAATTTTGTATGCAATTTGGCACAGCGCCTCTGGTGGTAACTACACTAAACTAAAACTACTCGCTTACACTATACAAGTGTATAGTAAGTAAACGAGTATAGTAAGTGTTAACTCATAATAAAACGCCTACTGGCCACGCGAGGGGACAATTCGCGAATTTGTGAAACGTGTGTGGTGCCAATTTGCTGTGCTGCAAGAGTTTCCACTGTGCAATAAAAAAGAGATTAATTACACCCCTTCGCGTGGCCAAGCTGTTATTAAAATTAGAAAAAAATACGTTCTCTTAATTTAATCTAAGTACCTATGCATAGATTAAATTAGAACGCATTTTTTCGACTGCTAAATATAGAATTTAGTTAACCTTCTCCATATTTATGTGATCCTGGTAGTTTTTCATGACGTTTGTTTTAAGAAAAAAGAAGTTTAAAATTTTCTTTGTCATTTTGCATGTCAAGGGTGAGTTGGGTTATTTGTGATGTGACTACGGGTAAAAAAAAACCCCGTAGTCACACTGATGTGATATAAGTTAGTGTGACTACGGGTCGGTCAGGCTTTAAGTGCATACCTAGTTGGCATGGCATGGCAACATCTCATAAGAAAACGCATTTATAAAATACCAAACTTAACTTTTGTCTTTTTCTCAAGTTTACCTAATAGATTTTTTTAATTTTCATTTTTAAATCCATAAATTGAATAATATTATATCGACCTGCTAAGTTCTACGTTTATCGCAATAAATCTTTTCGGTTAGCGCAAGTAGGGAACTGACGCAAGCGCAGTTCCTGCGCCGGCGCAGGGCAACTGCGAGTCTTGTGGATATTGTAACATTTAACAGGTAATTGGTTTTGATATTTCATAAACAGTATTTTTTTTACTATAAGGACGAAATACAAGAAAAAATGTGGGACTTTTACGATCATTTTTGTAGCACAATTAATATTTATTAATTTTGAGGATATTTTTTTACTTTGATTTCAGGATACAAAAAAATATGAACGACACAAATATAATCTTTGATACTTTGAACTAGATTAAGGTTAAACATCAGCACTGGACTCCTGACAGCATTTTAAAGCTTTATAATGCTGTCAGCATAGGTGGTGCCGAAACATTGCACCACTGTAACAGGCATATAAATACTACAAAGCATTATTGCACTTAATGAAAGAAAAAAATAGAAAATGTTTAATGAGATAATTTTGCTTTGATAAAATAGTTTATATTGAAGAATTGGGGTTAGTCGGACACGCTAAAATATATTGTGTAAAAGCTAAAATCCTGGAAAATCACGCTATGATAAATTACCGCCAACTATTTGGCCTATAGTTTCGAGTCAAGTGCTGATGTTTAACCTTAATTAAGTTTCTTGGCCCACCCACCTGGCACCGAATTATGACGTAACTTTACCTAAAATAATGTAGTTTTAGTATTCTATCAGTGGGCAATTGTAAGCCCTATTTTATTGGAAATATTTCCCAGGTATTAAGGCCACCAGCAAGCTTTATTTTAAGAGAAGTGGTCACCAACATTTGCTTGCCTAATAAGTATAGGTAAGGTACAACTTATGTATTGCACAAAATCTCAGAGTCGACTAGCTAACTCAATTCTTTACAACATTGCTGTACAATAAAAGAAACTCAAGAAGGAAATGAACAAGATACTTATTCATATTTATTTAAATCAATTAATTATGTATGTGTGCCTACCTACTTAGATCTTTTTATTAGTCAGTCTCAAGATTTTTTTTTACTTACCTTACCACTTAGTGACATATACCTATATCTTTAATCCTTCTCTAACTTGAAAGGAATTCAGTAAGCTACAAACCTTATTAATAAACTGGATAAATATTCCTTAAAATTATGTGAAATCTTTTTATAACCATACAACTAGAGTACTAAACCGAGTTAGACATTTAGCCTGAAGGTTACAGTACTCAAGGGATTTAATTAACTCACATTTTATAACCTACTTGCAGTTTCGTGCAATGCCTCGGGCAGAGCTAGTTATTTTCCATTCCTGGAATACGGCTGTTTAAAATTGGCCTATATCTGCAATCATTAAGCGATTAACGCAAACCAATTACGGCCTTGCTGGCTTTTACGGACATCATATGAACGTACATGACCCATAATTCGATTTAAATGATCTCTTTAATGGGAATAAGCTAAAGGTATTGCCAATTCGAATATGATTAGTGGTATCAATTTCAATTTCTGTTATTAGCCTTAAAATATCTGTTGCTGATGACCGTCTTACCCAGTTTTGTCGTTCAATGAGTTATTTGATTGTGGTACTTATTTAAATTTTACTTGGTACAAAATTTAATACTTATCCGGATGTATACTCATACAGGTCCGCCCTTTTCAATGTTCTTTCTTGTCCCGGGCCCGCTGAAAGTCGATATAAAATAAGCAGTGACCGTTGTGTGTAAGTAAAATTAATTTAAAAAAAATTGTTTAAAAAAAATTATGATAACCGATTGAAGCCGAGCTGCTGTTAATATACTTCACCTGACACTGCTGTACTTTTAAAAGGAAATCAATTGTAGTTAACATCAATATAATTATTATTATTCTGTCTATCTTTTTAACAGAATCAACTTTAAGGAATTTCTTTTACTTACTACGAATTCATATTTGAATGCCAACATAAATACTGTTTATCGCATATTTCATCAATGTGAGGACTCCTCACATTGATGAATGTCTCTCCTCACTGAGGAGAGAGGAGAGACCGTCAAGTTCACAAATAATTATTAAGATAATCTATTTATTTCATTAACATTTAAGTTTAATTATACAATATAGTATTAAAATTGTGTGCCTGTGGTTATTCCAGAGGCTTTGGACGTCATTAAAGAGGAACACACGATGCCGGCGCAGAAGAGACGAAACAAGAGGGAGGTGCCGTTCACACACGACGAGAAGAGGATAGCTGGGGTAAGAATTATTTATTATAAACTGAAAGGTCATTGGGCATATTTGACCTGCTTGATGAAAGTTCGCGTACAGAAACTAAACCAGTTTTAAATTGAAGAATTCGATCCCAATTTTCAAAAGCATGTATTATTTTTTATGTACCGAACGGCAGAAATAAGATATTTCACATTATGTGTGTGAGTAACTGTTAATGTTATTAAACTTTTGTTAATAAAACAGAAGTTTTTAGTCCAGCACTGTGAAAATGTGTGGTACATAATAAAACTAAGTAACTAATAAAGTTTAACGTAATAAACGATTGTATTGTCTTTATTTATTTACTTTATTTTATTTATTATTGAAATGCTATACAAGGATAAAAAATGAAACATGGCCTGCAAGAAAGCGACCCATACCACTGAGTAGCAGATACATTTATCTACATACCTAGCCCTATTTCGTTTGTGTACGTCGTAGGTTAAATGTCCGAACAAAATGCTCAGTGATCTTTAGACTAGAAAAAAGCAAATCGTCTCTATGTCTCAGATGGTAATCGAATCAACTACCTTTTGTAATCCAGATGAACGTACTGGCCAACTGGGATAGTTCCCGTACATAAACTTCATATAAGTACAACTATTTTAATGTGAATCAAGGGGCTGAGAGAAACTAAAGATTTCATAATAATATAATGAATTTTAAATGGGTTAAAAAAAAAGGAAACGGTTAATATTCCGTGCGTCCAATATTTTTATGTTATAATATCCATTACGAACTGCCAAATCGATATCATGTTTATTGCATGCGAGCCAAGTCCTCTTGACAGCAGGTTCGGTGCATCTATAAGTTCGGTCGTGTGAGTTCTGTAATGTTCCCGTTTTGTTCCAGTGCTTGCTGCAATGTGTCTATCGGAAAGTGAAAGCGGTAAGTGTCGACTTTTACTCACCTCGCGGATTATACACACGACCGATCGTGTTTCTGTTATTACTTTTTGATTGATAAGTTCTCACTATGAGCACAGAATAGATAGGTATGCTATAAGAAAGATTTACACTGCTTAAAATATTGGTATAATTTTGAAATCTGTACAGGTCAGTAGTCACAAGCAATGAAATGTATCTACTTACTATAGAACTTTGTTACATAAAATTATTGAATTACTACCCTGTTTATCGTGGAGATTTTAGGGCCAACAGTCTAGTATTTTTAGACGGTATCGTTACATTCCCTCGTAGTCCCTGCAAGAAGTAGATAGCAAAACTGCTAAAAGTGGCCGTTTTTGACACATTTTCTATCTACTTCTACGAATGACTACGAGGGCATGTAGTTATACCTTCTAAAAATACTACACCATGGGCCCTAAAATCTCCATGATAACCATTATTAAAATCTTTTTTTATAAATAACTTATTAAATAAAAACCTCTGAGGGCGCCACTTTCGGTCATACAACCGCCTTAAACGTCGAACCTAAGAAAGTTTGACAGAGAGCGATTAGCTTCTAACTTCTTAAAAAGATTCCAAAGAACTGAGAACCTCATTCTTTTTGCAGTCAGTATGTGAGCGTTTCATTCAAAATGCCTGCACGTGTGCCCATTGCCTAGAATTATAACTCAAAGTGTGTTGAATACTTTCTTAGTAATAACAAGCCTTTTCTTATGCAAAATTTACGGTTTACGACCACGACACGTTCACTCGAAAACACTAAACAGATAAATGTGAAATGACAGGCTCTGTTAATTTATTTAAGACATAAACGTACCCTTCTTTAATAATTTATTAAATATAAAAGTTTCCTCTTATTGCACACTGGTTACTCCCATAAATGCATCAAGGCCGACCCGCTCGCTCACGGAATAAAATTATTTAAAAAAATAGAGGTTTAATGGTTTATAGTTCTGTCACGAGCGATTGCTCTAATTTGTTTAACTAAAAAACACGCGAGTTAAGTCGTAAATTTGAAAAAGAATAATTCGTTCTTTATTTATAACTGGTGGAAAAAATATTATAGAGGAATATGACTGTCATAAATGGACATTCGACAATTTGTGTTTTTATTCGTCAGTATTCATTCGTGCACTTGGTAGGTTTAATAGTGAGCCCTACACGCCTCTTTAATGTCATTGAAATCGACGCAATTATGAGAAGGATTTCATTAGTCTTGGTCGATTTATACTCAATTATAACTTTTTCGCTACTTTGTCCTTATTTTGAACATGGATAGAGCAATAAAGCTTTATTATGCATATTTTTTTTTTACATTCATATGAATGATTAAATTATTTATTTAACGGAGTGTTCTACCAATGACACTCAAAATTAAATTATTAATTAATTTATAAAACTTAGTATAATTGTTTAAATCTAAATGCCGAACCAAAAATCAATAAGTTCATTAATTCAATAAAACAACCGTTACTAACTAAATGTTATTATTCTGTTAACGAATATTTTAATGATAGGAATATTTAAATGTCTGCCCCTCTCTTCCACATTGCTATGCCTGTCAAGGTGCATGCGATAATTAGTTACTTTAAGATCTAGTAGTTAAGTCGCATGTAGTGCAAATGTATAAATAAAGAAATAAAGAAATAAAGAAATAAATTTGTTTGTCTTTGGCTTCAAAATCATACTGTGTAAATCGTATACTTCCCCCATAGGACAGGCATAGCCTAGTGTGGGGGTTAGTTAAGTTATATAAGCTTTGTAACCCCGTGGGGGTTAGTTAAGTTATATAAGCTTTGTAAACATTTTTATTTATTTATTTTTATTTAATTTAACGCACGCAAGCTCTAAGGAAATGTTAACTTTTTTGTAAACATTAAAATCCTAAAGTAGCGGTTCACCTCCTTGAACTTAAATATTGTAAATAATAGTGAAAAATAATCGTTAACAAATTATTTCTTGCACTACAAATAATAAAAATTAAGTTCAAGAGAGCGAGCGCGTTGATGTCTTTTCGCTGAAGTTTCCAATTGATTATAGTTTGTGGGACCCAATTCTACTAAAACACAGTCATATATTTTAAATGAACGAATTTGTAAATTGCAGTCAACTACAAGAAACTTACTCTGTAATTTGCTTTATATTTTTTTATTCAATAAAGGTACAGTGAGCCGCACGTTAGGTTACCACACAATGTCTAACACTAGATTTTGAACTTCACTTTTACGCGTGAAAAGTGCCTACAAAATTTGACTTATGGAGCACATGCTAGGTATTTAACAAAGTGGACCGTCAACCCCTGTTGCATGACTACCAAATTATTTTATTATGATATTATTGTGATTTATCGTCAAAATCTATTATACAGACGACAGCACACAGTTTATAAAATGTTAGGTTGTCTCTATATGCCCTACGTTATTAGTTTCTCAGATCAACAGTATAAATGACATGTGTCATTTATACTGTTGATTTTATTATTATCATTTATTCGATTTGATAATTAGTCGATAAATCGGTTTTACAGTGCGATTAAATTGACAGTAGACAGTGATTTGCGGCAACTTCAGGGCGCTTGCGGTACAAAACGACATTTTTTAATCTGTAAAATTTTCTCTTTGCCATACATTCTTGAGTGAAGTTGCAGCGGATCACTGTTTATTGTTAATTTAATCGCATTGAACATGATGTTTCAGTGATCATGATCATGTTACGGGGGTCAGAGTTTGTAGGCAATAAAATTATCATCATCAGATATGATATCCTATATGCCTTCCTTAAGGATCTTCATGACGATCGGTCCTGCGCTGCCCGCATCCAGTGGCTTCCCGCAACCTTCACCAGATCGTGGGTCCACCTTGTCGGGGGCCTACCCACGGAGCATAAAATTATAGATAATAATTATGATCGGTATCGTTTCCAGGTGGACGGGTACGGGTTCCCGACGCTGGAGGGGCTGGTGGGGCTATACTCGGACGGCGTGAATGAGCGCGGCTATTTCATGGCCGTGCTGGAGGCCTCGCGCGAGTGTCTCATGCGCCACCACGACCTCTTCTCGAGGACCGTGCCCATGGGTCAGTTACTACTTCCTTAGGCTAATTTCCGTCCCCCACTTATGTCCCCTACTGGGGAATATCAGGGAAAAATAAGTAGGTAAAAACTATTTATCCCGATATCCCCCAGTAAGAGACAAAAGTGGAGGACAACGGCCCCTTCTTTACCGCCTGGCCATATGAAGCCACGAACGACGAAGCGAATTCTCTCTTCATAGTGCACTCAACTCGCTCACCGCACGGGAGCAAATTTGCAATTTTGCCATCACACGCCATCTATTGAAATAATAAACGCTTCGTCGTGACGCTTTGCGTAGCCATAGTGAGTTACAATCCTTCGAGTCTGTCAAGCAACGGGGTGACGTGGGACTCATTGAGAGTGCAGAATGTGACATGATGGCACTCGCTGGGCACTCTCTAGGCTCGTCATCAGCCACGGGGACCCATCACGCAAGCCCGATGCGGGATTGGTGGATATGCACACCCATAACTAACGACTGCAAATTCAGCTAAAATAAAACCAACGCCAACGTGCCTTCCAAAACACGGGGCGATCTATATATTTATTTATCTACTACGTTACAGTCTCTTGAGGTCCCGGGTTCGATCCCCTGAAAGTTCATTTTCTACATTGACCCATGTAGAAAATGAACTTTTCCATATTGTCTCAGGTCTGGGTGTTTGTGATACCATACCACCGTTGTCTCTGATTTCCATAACACAAGTGCAGTTTACTTACTTACTTTGGAATCGGGGCAATGTATGTGATGTTGTCTATATATTTATTTATTTATTTCATTCTACAAGTACAAGCAAGTATAGTACAAGTAGTAATAGTTGTTTTCGCTTATGTAGTTTAAAGTAGTTTGTATAGTTTTTTATTTCTCTTGTCTATTTGCTGTTTTACTTTGTTTCACTTTCTGTCAAGAGAGAAAATTGTGTGTATCGAAATTATATCTTTGCCGAACAGTCGCCTTGTTTATTAGTTATTACCTTAGATTACAGTCCCTATCGTGTGAGTTGCACCAAAACGCTGTCAAAGTTATAGTTATCGTCAAATGATATGCTACCTATTTGTCACGTCAAACTTCTGTATATCATGCTGGCTGGCAACCTCTTTTTTTAGCTAACTTGTGCTTAAGGTGCTGCTTAATCGAGTTGCAAGCTCCCGGGCGTTCACCCTGCCCGCGCCAGCAAATATTTTTCGAAATGCATGTCTCTTTACATTTTTCAGGAGCTAAAAAACCTGTTTAGTTTGACTTAGTGATCCATAACATTTACATTCTTTTTTTAGGTAACTCTTTAATTCATCCTATGTTCGATTTGTAATCTGAAAAAAATATGCTAGTTGCCGCTGAAAATTTCGAGTATTTCGCGACGAAAAAACTATTTTGAAAAGTTTTTTTTTTTACTAACTAAGCTTTTACTTGAAATTATGTATAGCTATGTATCTCATTTAGAATATGTCAAATACAATAATATTTTTTTCTACCTTTCTGAATGAGTGGATTCTTATAACTATGCGACGTTTTGCAGGCCCTTAACCGGTACTTTAACAAGCTTGTTATCGATAAAGTTAGATGGTGCAACTCAGCCTTATTGTGTTATAATTATGTTATTATTTATACCAAACTAATCTACTGTTTTGTAACTGTCGATTGTTTTTGTTTACAATAATTATACCGACTCCAAAAAGTTTTCGATAAAAAGTAACAGTGAATGTAGCTACGAAGAAGGCGCCTTTCGATCAAATAACTTTTAGAGCATTAAATTGTAATCTAAGAAATAAATGATCGAAGAAGGCGCCTGATAAAATTCTATCTATTTAACGTATTTCTTTCTCATTTTTCAGACAACGGGCGCAACTGTGACGTGTCGTTCGACATCTTCGAGTGCATCTCCGACCGCATCGGCGACTACTGCGGCAACAACGGCCTGTGACCGCGCTACACACTACACTCCAAATAACAAATCTCTCTTATTGCGCCTCTTTTGATCCTCTAGTCAAAGAACATAACATTGAGGAGTGATTTTTCAAGAGGTTATTTCCATTTTTGCTACAAAAAAATCTATGAATGCCATCGTCACTGTCATGTTAAAAACCTTTACCTTTAGTCCAAAATTCAATACAAAAGTACATACTTCCTAAGGAAACGACAGACAAAAAAATCTCAATTTCGTACAGAAGGACACGTCATTTCTATTATGATTTTTAAAAAAAATCCATAACTGAAAAATTTATTTTGGAAATAAGCCCCTACGGAAAATCACTCTTCATTTGCCAATTTTCGTTATCGCTTCGCTTTCGCTTTTCGTTTATAGATTTGACGTTTTATAAATCGCTATTAACGAAAACTTACGAGTATGTCAATCTCCTCGAAAGAGAAACAATAACGAAGATTTATAAATGTTACTTTGTCTCTAGGCTCTCTGAAACGACCAAAAGCTTTAGTTTCGTTTCGATTATGACAGTATTTGTTTAGCAGAATTGGCCCCCTGAGCCGGCATACCACATACTGCCAGCTAATGTAGCTACGCTACACACCACATGTACCACACAAAAATTAACGATAATTATTGGCAATAATCGACTGGTACACAACGTTACAACCACGATGTAATAAATACGGAGCGCTAAAAATCTAAAGACAACAAAAAAATAGGTTGAAATCAAATTCAGTGCCAAGCAAGCATAATACGACAGAGAGAATTAATATTATTATTATTTTATGTATACGTAAATAATATATGTATGTATTAAAATATTTGTCGATAGTGTTGTGCTGTTCAATTAATCTGTAAAGAGAAGCTATGATTAAACTAGGAAAAAAAAGTTCTCTTATACATAATGATTTATCAATAGAAAGAACAAGAAAAGCATAAACTGATCTAATTATTTAGTGATGAATCCTATATGAATCAAAACTTTTGTTTCACGACAATTTATTATTTCTTGAGGAACGACTTTTTTACCTTTTGAAATATTTAAAATTTTCCAAATGTTTCTTATGTCTTTGGACATAAATAGCATCCATAAATAATCAATGTAAGTACCTATCCTTATTTTTAGTTAATTACATCATCAAAAATCATCAAATAAATTATTAACATAAAAATACATAACTTAGGAAGACAGATATTTGTAGATTTGCATTCATACAGATTAAAGGGAATAAGGGACATGAAAATTACATACTTACACAATAAAAATATTTTAACTAAAAATGTACAATTAACAGAATGCCAATATTTCAAATTACTTAAATGAAATTAAATCTTCCCAAATAACTTATCTAAATTAAAATATAAAATTTTCTAAATCAAATTTTCCTATTTGGGATAAATTGTAATTGAAGATCTGTTGACTGTACATTCATAGTATTAAATCTTCGATCAAAAATATCCTAGATAACGCTTTACGAACTAAAACAGTACGCAAAAATGGCACTTCAAACAAACTTTGCGCTTATTTTGTACATAATCACTTCTTATTTTGTACAAACTCACATTTTGTATCACTTATTTTGTACAAAACCATATCTTTTATCACATACTTTGTGCAAAATAAGCGCCCAATTTGTAAGTGGGTGCCAATTTTGAGACTCTGACAGGACATCTAGGGTATTCTTGATCGAAGTATTAAATAGAATAATAAATCTTACCGAAAATAAGTTACCATTACAATATTTTTAAGCAAATCTGAACAAAAATTGGAAATTATGTTTTTATGACAAAAAAAACTATTGCGTCATTTTTTTAACATATTGGAAATATTGTAATAAGCAAAAGTTTAGTTTAAGAACTAGGTATTGTAAATATATAAGATTGTATGATTAATCTACTAAATTGTGATGCTCAATAACTTTTAGCTTTTAATTAATAAATAATTTAAGTTTCCTTGAGTCGCTCTTTTAAATACCACTGCCAATATGCACTCTTTATACTCGTACATTAAAATATTAATGAATAAATCATTGATTAATTAAAAATAATATTATCGAAGTACCAATTTTTTAAAGTATGTATGTCTCTTCTATTGATATTTGAATGGATGTTATTTTTACTACAAAAGGGAAACAGATTGGTATTTCTTAATTAGCAGAGCTTTAACGAACTGATAGATTAATAAAATCTAGATTTAAGGTCTCTAATAAATCTGTATATACGAACAAATGAGTTTTATTTGATACATTTTATTTACTGGTTTTTCCAAGCTGATTCGTCAAAATTTTCAAAATAGTCCTATTTCATCGCTTTATAATTGTGCTTTTCCTAAACTTCCTAATTTTCCGATGGGTTTCCAAACATTTCTCAATTTTCAGCGTCCAAATTTTTTAATAGTGTTAATGCAAGTTTACATAGTTTCTTCCCCAAATACCATGTGATGATGTGAGTTACAAAAATAATTACAAAACAATGAAAAAAATAATTATTGAGATATCAAAAATAGTTTTTATGCAAGTTGAACGAGTTTTTCTCTCCTTAATACTATGCGATGCGAGTCACAAAAATAATTACAATACAAATAAAATAAAATATTTAGAAATTAGTCAAGCAAGATTTAAAATGTCCCTTTGCTTACCTTATATGAAATACTAAAAAATAGCCCTTACAGTTACAGGATTTCAAATAAAACCTATCAAGTTCACAAAATACCTAAAACGCAATATTATTTGATTGTAAGGCCGCACAATATTTAAATGGTATTTTAGTGAGCATTCATTGCTGTGCTGACCGCCTCCCACGGCTGTTTCCTGAATCGAGTAATATCTTTATCTCTTGCATGCCAAATTAAATTAATTATTCACTTCTTTGATTTTCCAAGATTATTTTGAGTTTACGATGACTATTTTTTACTGCTTAGGTTTAGCATAACATTATTTTTGTTAAGAGATGCCGCGAGTAATCGATATTGTTTTGATGTTATAGGTACATATTTACAAAAGAGCAGAATTTAGAAAGATGGGCGTTTTTAAAGCGGTTATATGACCGAAAGTGGCGCCCTCAGAGATTTTTATTTAATAAGCTAATAATAAAAAAAGATTTTAATAATGTTTTACGTGGTTTTTTTAGGGCCCATTTTCCAGCATTTTTAAAAGGTATCACTACATGCCCTCATAGTCATTCGTAGTAGATAGCAAATTTGTCAATAACGGCCACTTTTAGCAGTTTAGTTTAGCTATCTACTTCTAGCAGTGACTACGAGGGAATGTAACGATACCGTCTAAAAATACTAGACTGTGGGCCCTAAAAATTTCGACCTTTACACTTTAAACCTTTCATCCTGAAAACAGGAAAGGGTGCAGAAAAGGACATACTTATGTGACAATACCTATGTATGTACATGCAAAATTTCACGATGATCGGTTGAGTACTTAGTTAAGACGTGAAGGCGTAACAAACAAGCAAACTGACTTTCTCTTTTATAATATTGTTAAGTATTAATTATTAATTAATCTTCGCCGTCACAGCCTGTCGTCGATTTTTAATTACCGATGTAAGGAAGAAGGTTACTAACCTACGCTTCCTCATAATAAGCAACAAAATACAAAGAGTGAACAAAATTGGTGATCTCTATCTTTGTTGTACAGTTTGTCCCACGACTCCGTAGCCATACAGCCACACATTCAATGTATGTACCTACAAGATAATGTTCTCAATTTACTAATTAGCTAATGAGTCAACAAACTTACGAATCCGGGTCAAGTTTCAGCGAAAAAACACCTGTTTGTGTCTCTTTTTAAGCTTTGAGAGATGTAGATAATGTTTGAATTTATATTTTATTTACTAGACTGGGATAAACCCCATACATTTTTTGTTTTATAATTATGAACCGAAACTAAGTACTTAGATAATGCACTGTAAACTGAATTGAAAAACCAACGCAAATAAAAAACCTAAGCCATTCTCATTTTTCGCGAAAATACATTGCAGCATGAAATCAACAATATCTTAGAAAACAGAGTCACATAAAATATTTTCAGACAATATAATGGCAAAAGAAAAAAATTCTGGCGATTTCAAAAACGGTTAGTATTTTTTCTTATTTTGTCATGAGCTTTTATGTAGGAGGAAGAAAGAAGAAATTTCAACGAAAGATTTTTAGTACCTAGTCGTAAAGAAAATGGTATCCTGCTGAAAATGGTATATCTCAAAATAAGTACAGAATTACCACCTCTACAGGGGGTTTCGTAATATCCTTATAAAGACGAAAAAGATAGATAGGGACCATCAAACTGAACAACTTTTACTATGGGTACAACTCTGAAATCATGAAAAAAAATCTGCTGTTTCATACATTTTGATTTTTTCGTTATTATTTTTTGTACAAAACAGTAGCTGATTTTTTTCGCGATTTCAGAGTTCAGAGTTTCAGAGAGAATAGTAAAAGTTGTTGTCACTACCCTATCTTCCATATTCGGCTTTAAAAGGCTATTACTCTGTATAGCTAAAACCCTAATCAACAACACTGCATATTGTTGTTCAATGCCCCGGCCACGACATCACCGCGGGCGCGTCCTGCGTCTTGCGTGTTGTCAACCACTGCTCGCTGTCTTATAATGAGGCCTCTCAGTTCTTCGTTGCGACCGCGCAGTGTTTGCCGAGACGCAAGACGCAGGACGCGCCGCGGTGATGTCCTGGCCGAGCGGTTAGAGAAACTTGACTTCCGATTCTTCGGGCGTGTTAGATCCATAGGGTGTTTTCCAGCTTTATATGCTGTCCTTTTCAAGCATAATATAATATAACTTTTAAATAAAAAATGTGAACAAACTTTATCACTAAGTATTCATAACACATGCATCTAACGCTTCTGTTAGAATCAAGGACCAGAAAAACCCCTTAGAAACCCCATCGTGCGTTTGTGTTTTTAGTTTAGAGAATGTAAATAAAATAAAAATATACGATAAATAGATTCTTTGATAGGGAAACCCCATTCGATATGCAAACAAAACAATCATAGCATCATAAGAATACGAAATATCGTGGATCAAAATCGAAAGGGTTCCGGTCCCTGGGTAAAATCAATCATCTGTTTGTCACGAGCTTCAGGAAGATGTTCGCACTTAAATTCATGTTGGAATATATTCACAGAATACGCATCTATTTACCTCTACATCTACAGATCCACCCTTAAGGAGGCCTGTGCCCCAGCAGTGGGGTCAATAAAAATTGCTGATGTTCTACATATATCGGGTCATTTTGAACATACCATCCAAATTTCAAGGATGTGTCCAGTCCATGAAACTAAACAACTTTCTCTAAGAAACATGTGTCGAATTTCATCACAAAATTTTGGTCACCCATAATAAATTGATCTCGTGATCTCTTTGATTTGTATGGATAGTTGTTTTTTTACATATTTGGCCATGTGTTCCTTAGAGAAAGTTGTTCAGTTTGATGGACTGAACATCGTCAAGATTTGGATGGTGAATACAAAATGACCCGGTATACCAAGCTAAGATTATTTGTTATTTGTTATAATACCTAATAGTTAATTTTAAGGATATAAGTAAATAAATTAGTCTACACTATTGCATTAGGTTAAGAGCCTGTAATGATAGTTGTAAGTTAGAAAATAAATAAAATAAAATAAAAGATACATCAAGGACACAATACAAAGAGGTTCAAACTTCGAACTGCGCGAAATTCTGAATCGGAAATTTTCACTGGATCGCATTCGATAGGCGTGCGCACGCGGCGTGAAGATGGCAGATGCCCTTCGCGCCCATTGTGAGCCCTCCGTCCTCCGTCGCCTTGTTAGCTGCCTAAATGTGTGTACTTGCTGCCGAACGTTTTGAAACCTGATAATATCCACATGTGAAATATACAACGAGTAAGCGAATAGACCTATAACTAGTATACAAGGATATTTTTAGTACCTATATACGAAACCTGAAAACTGTTTGTTCAGAATCAGTAATAGAATCGATTACATTTTTTTTTATCATGTTATTATATTTTGACCAAATAACATTTACTAAACCATAATTAACGCTCGTGGAGCTCGGTGGCGCAGTGGTTTAGCGCCTTGCCCAGCGAATGCGGAAGTTAAGCGACGATCGCAAGGGTCGGTCATGGGGATGGGTGACCAAAAATTTATTATCTCGAGCTCCTCCGTGCTTCGGAAAGCACGTTAAGCTGTTGCTCCCGGCTGCATTTGCAGTCGTTAACACCCACCAATCCGCATTAGGCCCGCGTGGTGGGTTATGGCCCGTCCTCCTTACCACCCATAAGGAAGGCCTGTGCCCCAGCAGTGGGGACATCAAAAATGGCTGATGGACATAATTAACGCACACCCTACTAACGGGACAACACAAAAAGCTTCTTATTTCGTGAGTTTTTAACCGACTTCAAAAAAAGGAGGAGGTTCTCAGTTCGTCTGTTTTTTTTTTGTTTGTTACCTCATAACTTTGTCAAACTCAAACCGATTTTAAAAAATATTTTTTTGTTTGAAAGCATATAGTTACAGATTCGTCCCATTGTCATAAGATCATGATCTGATGATGGGATTCTGGAGAAATCAAGGGAACTCTTCAAATATTATAGGCACACCTATAGCGATTTTGGTATTTTCTTAAGTAACTCCTGCATTTGCTTTCGAAAAGTACCATTTTGGTGAAGTGGAACTGATGATGACACTGATGAACACTAAGTATCTGGTGCGATACGATTACTTTAATACGGTTGCTAGGCTATTTATGTTGTTCGTCATAATGCATATAGTGAAGTGGAGCTGATAGTGAAGTACCAGGAGAACTCCTCAAGAACTAACGCCCCTGCGTCGGGAAAACCAGTATTTTGTAAAAGGTGATGAGCTATTGACATAAGACTATTGTAACTTAGATAATATCGTCGCTAAATATACCATACTTACAGAAAAAAGTTAAATTAAAAAAAAATAACTTTGGGTCTACCCATGTTTTATCTACCTAGATAATATACTTACTGGATAAGATAATATAAATAAACTAAAGTAATTATCTACCAAATACAGAAGGTATCTACTTACTAACACTAAAAATAACAAAATAAAAAATGTTTTAAAAACAAAAAACCGACTTCAAAAAAGCTGAAAATGAAAACAAATCATTGTAATAAAACACGTCTAATGAAGTCGGGTGGGGCTTTTAGAATAAAAAAAGATGATGAACTTCAGCCCCACCCGACTTCAATAGACGTGTTTTCTTACAATGATATGCGCATCTAGTGATTTGAATATTATTTCTTGCTTTTTAGAGGTATTTAATTTTAAAGCTTTTTTGTTTTCATTTTCAGCTTTTTTGAAGTCGGTTTTTTGATTTTTAAAACATTTTTTTATTTTTTAAAGTATCATTATATATATTTTTTTATACTGATTCTTAAAATGAAAATATGTGACCCGTGTTTCGACTTTCGTATAACATTAGAAAAAACATTATTTATTCACTCAACAATGACGGATTTTAAATATATGAATAGGATGTTTTATTTAGGTTTTTTTACATAATTTTAGTGATGTTTGCAAAAACGTCCTGATTTCCAAAAGACTCTACCTAACAAAATAGTTTCAAAAAAGTTGGTAAGTATTTAAACATTTAGAGTTGCTTTATTTCCTTGCCATCATGCATGTATTTATTTTATTTATAGCCGTTATTCAAAGTATACATTCATTTTTAAATGATGAGTTTTAAAATATTATTAATTCCATTACTTATAATATTAAATTCATTTTAATAATTTCTAAATATTTTGGTTCTACTCCTCTGTGTGCCCTCCGGCAAAGGCCTCCTCCAAACTTTTCCACTTCTCCCTTTCTCTAGCCTCATGCATGCATGTACTTATAGCTTTATAAAATCCTTGAACGTACCACATTATCTCGTTACTGCCAAAACGTAAGTAACTTCAAACACGAGATCTCCGATATAAATACTTATGAACAAGCACAAACAATGCGAATCTACCTTAATTCCCACCGAGCACCAAATGGGAGATTACCAACATATCACTAAGTATCTCACCACTCATATTCGTGTGGTAACATCCTTAGTTTACCCCCTATTCTATGTTAAAATGGCGATGCGGTTCGCTGGACCCGTAGGTAGCTGATATTGAATTTGAATTGACCCCTTGACCTGCATTCGATTGTGAAATGCTGCGAACTTGGCGAAGAAGACTTAATTGAAGGTGTTTTTGTACATTTTGAAGGTTGTACGTGAGCACAGCAGAGATTTGAAATTTTCCGCATTCGGAACCGAGCAAGTGAGCAATGGGTATTTTCTTTCTATATTTTAAAGTTCAATCTATTACTTATTCTTTAACTTATTACTTAGAAGGAATTAATGTTCTAGAAAAAATCTATTCGAGTTCAAGCAACACCAAGTCATAGTGGTTAAGTGGTTTGTCTTTTCAAAATGTTTAGTGCATAGTTACCTTTCCGATATACGTATTGTAGGATAGGTTTTAAACATTTTAAAACAAAACTTTAGCCTCATAAACGACCACATCACAGACATCCAAAAGACCCAATTGTCTTGTACCAGACTTTTGTATCGCCTCATCTTCAGTAACACCAAACTAATATATCGTTCCGTAAAACAATAGCAATGGTGGAAGGACACGTAAATGCCATAAAACTGACCACAATAAGTTGACCTTAGGTGCCTGAGATTGATATTCACGGGTCGACTTTTAAGAACCAACTCTGAAAAACCCACTACGATAATGGGATGATGTTCGTTCCGTAGATTTCGGATAGTTTAGTATCTAAATATTATCTCATCATCATCTAGCTACAGCTAGCTTATTTAAAAAATGGAACAACATCAGACACTTATTCGAAATATAAAACCCCAAAACTATTTTATCTCTGGTAGGGTAAAAAAATACAATTCCAAAATGCATAATGTGAGTTGGAATAAAGAATACTATTAAGAGTTAGAGTAAGCTTAGTACAATAAGGTCAACTTAGGAAGCTACGAAGATCGACCGATCGTCGTGATGTATTTTTCGTAGTAGGCCCTCTGTTCGGAGTTCTGTTCAGCTCTGAGGAAGCTTCACAAACCAGTGGGTACAATTCGACACTATAATACGCGATGACCGCACCGGAACGAGCATCGGGCTGCGTGTTTCCATTCAACACTAAGAAGGCTTAGCTTATGCTTTTAATGTGAAGAATTCAAGCATTTTTATCTTTATTTGATGAAATAAAACAAATAGGGAAGGGCACGGCGATCGCACTCAAGTCAATCAACCCCATTTGTATCTTAAATAGATAAAGTTTCCAACTATCACAGGGGTTCCCTAACTTATTTGGTATGCGCCCCCTTTCTACAAAAAAAATCCGCGCCCTATCTACCCAGACAATTTTAGGGTCGGCGCGGTTGAGTGGTGCATGCACGAACGCTGCGTTGAGGAGGCGCTTTCAATATGTGTAGGTACAAGCACCATACCTATTAGGTACCTATCGCTGACGCTGTTTCTTGGTTAAGTATCTCTAAAAGGTCCTTAGCTACACAGGTGGCCCGCGCCTCCATTGAAAAAATATCTGCGCGAAATCTCAGCTCTATCAAAATTGTGTGCGTATGAAATCAAAACTCCAACAACTTTCAAACGCGTAAAATTAACGTTGGATGATCTTTAATGAGCTTAATCACCACTTCCTAAAACTCGTCATGGCAAATGGAACTGCGTTCCATCTAAAGGTCTCTCATCAGAACGAGACGTTTATTACAGCATTGTGCGGCGCCCACAAGGCCCGCGCTACAGGGAAGTGAGACAAACGCCGGACGCCCAAATTAATTATGTCGATAATGAATGGGGGCCCCCATTAGCGATATTGGTATCTATATGATCACTATAGATTCGGCTAAACGAAGCTAATTTTAAATAATAATTAATTCTGAACAAACAAAAAGCTTAAAAAAAAATAGAGATAGTGTACCGAAACAACTTCAAAATAGATAAGCTCATTTTCTTGACACAAAATAATTATACTTTACTATCAATGTGCTAGGTGTACGGAAAAAATCTAAAAATAATGTAACCACATCGGATCTATAGGAGCCCAAACTTGGTCGGCCTTATTAGAAAAGATTTTTAAACACTGTTTAACTAAACACATGTTTAAATGTGATGCCGTCACTTTTTACCCGACTGCAAGAGGGTTATGTTTTTCGCGCGTATCTTGTAAGTTTGTTTGTATGTAATATTCTTTATTACCTCATATCTTTCAAACGGCTGAACGGATTTCTATGATTAAGATATCGTTAGATTTGTCTTGTCAGCTCAAGTGTTCTTAAGAAGGTGGCGGTACAAAAAAACCAACATGGCCGCTGTACGGTGCTATTATACGTAGTGAAAAAAATTTTTTTTTGACAATAAGTATTGTTTGACAGAGACAGCATCACATTTAAACATGTGTTTAGTTAAACAGTGTTTAAATTTTTTTGTAATAACACGGGGTAAGTTTTGAAAATGTAAGTGACTGAAATGTCAGCAAGCCCTTTCATTTGATACCACACACGATAGGTTTTAGAACAAAAAAAAAATCCTCATACAAAAAAAGATGACACCATAACTCCTCTCCTAAGGGACGAATTTTTAAGAACTGCGGGTCCAAAATAATTTTGACCTCAAGTATACTTGTACCAAACGGCTATGCTGTACCTACATCACAGAATATAATATAATACTCTAATACATCGATTCGCGGTTTTTCATTGATTTTGAGCTCTTACGCCGCGACCACTAATGCAATGCGTAACACTCTCCTTTTTCCACTAACAACAAAGATTTGTAGATCTGAATAATGAGAAAGCTATACATTAACGTCCTATCCTATGACATGTGTTAGCTACTAAATTCACATTTTAATTGGTATACGTCACCGTTATTTTATTTTATTTTACTGACAATATGTAAAAAATGCTTATCAAGGCCTTATCTCTTAATTGCAAAACTTCGCTATTTTTAACCGACTTCAAAAAAAGGAGGAGGTTCTCAGTTCATCTGTTTTTTTTTTATGTTTGTTACCTCATAACTTCGTCAATCTCAAACCGATTTTAAAAATTATTTTTTTTGTTTGAAAGCATATAGTTACAGATTGGTCCCATTGTCATAAGATCACGATCTGATGATGGGATCTTGGAGAAATCAAGGGAACTCTTCAAATATTATAGGCACACCTATAGCGATTTTGGTATTTTCTTAAGTAACTCGTGCATTTGCTTTCGAAAAGTACCATTTTGGTAAAGTGGAACTGATGATGAAGACCATAGATGATCACCGGAACTATTCAATAGGTACTAAACTAAGTATCTCACTGGTGCGATACGATTACTTTAATACGGTTGCTAGGCTATTTATATTGTTCGTCATAATGCATATGGTGAAGTGGAGCTGATAGTGAAGTACCAGGAGAACTCCTCAAGAACTAACGCCCCTGCATCGGGAAAACCAGTATTTTGTAAAAGGTGATGAGCTATTGACATAAGACTATTGTTACTTAGATAATATCGTCGCTAAATATACCATACTTACACAAAAAAGTTAAATAAAAAAAAATTACTTTGGGTCTACCCATGTTTTATCTACCTAGATAATATACTTACTGGATAAGATAATATAAATTAACTAAAGTAATTATCTACCAAATACAGAAGGTACATACTTACTAACACTAAAAATAAAAAAATAAAAAATGTTTTAAAAACAAAAAACCGACTTCAAAAAAGCTGAAAATGAAAACAAAAAGCTTTAAAATTAAATACCTCTAAAAAGCAAGAAATAATATTCAAATCACTAGATACGCATATCATTGTAATAAAACACGTCTAATGAAGTCGGGTGGGGCTTTTAGAATAAATAAAGATGATGAACTTCAGCCCCACCCGACTTCAATAGACGTGTTTTATTACAATGATATGCGTAATTAGTGATTTGAATATTATTTCTTGCTTTTTAGAGGTATTTAATTTTAAAGCTTTTTGTTATCATTTTCAGCTTTTTTTTATTCATTTTGTTTTTTCAAATGTCACTTTGTCTAGGGGTGCTTGTTACCTAAAAACAAGATTTGCACTCTTCCATGGTCATGGCCATATTCATATCTTTTGATATTATGTTTTATTAAACCAGTGATTCCCGCAGCGGAAATTTAATGGAACACCATTAAATTTCCGAGCCGTGTTCATACCGTCTTGTTATTGAAAAGTTATTGTAAAAGCTCATTTGCGGCGTAGGTACTAAAGGATCTTGCCGTACACTTTGGTGGCTTGCCATCGTTGATTAGTATAATACTAGTGGCTTTGTAGAACTGTACCATTTTTAGAAATGCTGAAAAATGATTTTTCCCCATATCTCCGCCATTTTGAAAAAAAACGAAAAACCGAATCGACAGAAAAACCATATATTATAGAACCCTGCTCACAAAATTTCACGAGAATCGGTTCAGAAATGGGTGACCCTGTTAGAGGAGAACAGACGGACATACGAATGCATTTTTGACCAAGCTGATACAGAGACGCGCTCGGTCAATCAAGGTAGTTAAATTTTCTTTGTGCATTTTTCATTAGAACGGGATCAAATATGGTAGTAGAACGGATAAGTACCAAAATGAAAACGTTTTGAGACGTAATTTTGGAATTAAGTAGTTTGGCGAAAAAATCACGAAATCAATTCGTAGTAAAGTAAGTGCGTACTTAGATAATATAGCGATTAAAGAGAAATGCTTTTGCCGTCTACATTATTTAAGGCATTAAATAAAATGATTTTCTTTCTTTTTTTATTTATTTCATTCAACTAGCTTCATGAGCGAGAATTAAAACTTTGAACATAGGTCAGAACTGGAAGACAATGCAATGAACTGATCTGAAGATGGAGCAGGAAAAAGGCCACAGGAACTCTGCATTAAAACCATAGGTACAACCTCATCGAGTTTCGTCTTGACAAGTACTCTGATGGGAGACGGTAACCAGGGTCTGATGATGGAACTGGAAAAAGTCCACAGGAAGTCTGTAATAAAACCATGCAACCCCTTCGAGTTTGGGCTCGTTGGATTCGTTTTGACTAGTTGGGAGATAATGTCCAGGGTCTGATGATGGAGTCGGAAGAAGGCCACAGGAACTCTGGAATAAAACCATAAAACCCTATTGAGTTTGGGCTCGTTTGATACATACGTCGTGACAAGTACTCTGTTAAGAGATAGTGTCCAGGGTCTGATGATGGAGCCGGAAAAAGGGGTCAGGAAAACAACTAACACAGATAAGATTGAAAATCAGAAAATAATTATTTACCTACTGAAAAAAACTGAAACAGGCTAAAAAGTACAAGTACAATATTTTTTTCTTGTAAAGATTAATAATAATCCAATTTACTTACAGTAGAAAACGAAAAACATGGGTCGCATCGCATGTAAAAGATTGATGATAAATCTTGCAAAATGCGTCCCACATTTTCTATTTGAAAACTTTTAGGATAAAGACAGCGTTAGTCATCTCTCAAAGGTGTAAATGAGGTAAAAAAATGAAAATTAGTGTAATAGGTTGATAAACTGGTGGTTCCTGGTGCAGTCGGATGTGATGGCCCTCGAACGGCACCATCTCAGCACTAGCCTGATTGTGCACACTGCAAGCTATAATTTTATTGGTAGTTATAATATTTTTGAAAATGGTTATCAGATGCAAATCGCCTTAAACGTATTTTTGGCCATATCTTCGAGGATTTTGGGAGGATCGAGATGGGAATAGTACCAAAAGTTTCGGAAAAAAACCGACTTAAGAAAAAATTAAAAAATGGGTCCTAGGGGCTAGTTTGGCTACAAAATGACAATTTTTTATTAAAATCGGTTAATAATTGTGACCTGTAAGGTGGTCCCTTTAGATTTGGAATTGTAGAAAAACGGGTGTTTCCGCGTACATAAAAAGTGATGTAGCTTCTATGATTATTGACCGATCGTCATTGTAATAGTGTTAAAAGATGCAGAAGCAGACGAGAAGTGCATTCGTTGGAATTTTGAAAATCGGTTAATAATTTTCGGCCGCGTCGAGGCAGTTCGTGGGCGCTTTTGTGACACGAGACGAATCGTAAAAATAAATAGGTAGGTACTAGGTAACTTTAAAAATATAATAGGATTTTGCATTTGATTTAATTTTGGTTTTTCGTAAATTTTTGCGTTCATTTTCAATGCTCCGATTCTTGTGGGGACTGTAAAATCTGTGTTTTTTTTATCTACAAGTCAATGAGAAATTAAATTCTGCTTTAAAGATTCATTTCTGATTACGCCTTTGTAAGTAGGTAGATATTATTGAGCTCTAAATCCAGGAAAAAGTAATAAAATTTCGTCACAAACAAACCTCAATAATTATCTAGACTAATATTCAATATTGAAACTTTTTATTGCACATACTTGATTAAAAAAAAGAGAAGAGATACGCCTATTACTTTTTAGATAGGTACCTATGCTTAAAAATTTACCGTGTATAAGTACCTACCTTTCGCATAATGAACAATTGTGAGGATATTTTTAGTAACATAACAAAAGCATTTAGTTAGGTATTTAAATAATAGCAACTTACAACTAAAGGATGACTTTTCTTCATTGTTACAACAGCGTTACTGCACTATCGCACGAGTTTTGTTACAAGTCGCACGAATATCTACAGCTTGCAGTATTCCAAGACCTAACATTAATAACAATGACGTCCGGCCGTTTTCACGCGGTATGAGTTTACGGCGTTCAATTTTAGCGCCATATATAAGAGAGCCTTTGTTTTTTATCCGCATAGTTGGATCCCATCTCAAACAGTTCAGTGTGTAATGAAATAAGTGATAATGTATTGGACATGCAAAAGTGTGGTTCTGGTGTGTGTGTGTGCTGTGGTCAGGAGTCAGGTGATTCCTGGGAAGGCCAGGACTAATGATGGGGAATACAACGATGTGAACACTGATGGATCCTTCGATTTTGGGTAATTAAAACTAAGTAATTTAATCCTTAAATCTATAAGTTGATCCGTTTTCACTAGAGGTTTAAGAAATGGCTCGTAAGAAACTAGATTTTTTAAAGTACCTACTGCGTCTAATTTTTATTCAAATTGTTAATTAAGTTGTCGTTATTTGAATTATTTTTAACTTTACATCATCGGCAGACTTTAAGAAACTCTATGAAAACACAAACGTCTTATAACTTGAGACCAGTTAATTCAAAACCAAAGGAAATTAAGTTCCGTAAGCAACGTTATAAGTACTTACCTAATAATTTCCGGAAAAAAATTGATAACAAAATATTTCCTCTAACACAATAGAAGAGGTCACGGTCTGCAACTTCATAAGCTACAAAAAGCTAAAAAAATTTTTTTAGCGTCGAGGTACCTACCTACTTACAAACGCCCGTTTCACATGTCTTAAATTTAAGTTTTCTCTGTTTTCTTTAAAGCAATGAAATTATTGGATGAATGATTAAAATGAAAGCTTAAAACTTTCAGCATGTTTTACAATTTTAGGAATTACAACGCTAACATAGGCTTTTCTATCGCGTTTCTTGCAAGTTATATACTTATTCTTTTTTACAATTAACCAGGTACTCCAACAAAGATCGGGGTCAAAGCTACCACTTGGCCCACGCCAATGCAGCCGGCGTAGTGGGTGGTAGGTTCGGTGCTCGGGACCCTGCCACTGACACCGTTAAAGAAACCATATACACAGCTGGACCCAGGGGGTAAGTCATAATTCTCATGACGTCATAAACTTGAAAATATTTTCATTTTTTAGCAGCTAATATAATAGTTTAGTTTCATTATCTGATAATCAGCTAGTTATTGTGACAAGGGTCGTACACTTACTTACATTATCTGGACAGGTAAATTTATTTAGATTTACTTTAGACTACAAACATTTTCCAAATAAAAGGTTTTTTTGATTTACAAGATTTATCAAGAGTGAAGTTGTAGAAGAGGGGTGGAAGTTACAAAGGTGCTAGTGATTTGTACATGAAACAGATATTGTTTATGAGCGAAAACTGTTTATTGACTGCTTGTAACTGTTTGAAGCGCGTTATCTTTGAATCACACTCTGAACTATACTAGCTTGGAACCTTTTTACGGACATTGGCCTATGCAGATAGCTTTTTTTTAAGAAAAAAACAACTCAAATTTGATTTGATAGTTAGCACCTTTGTAACTCCCACCCCTCAAATTATATTATTATTTGTGCTTTCCTATCAAATTGTATCTAAAAAGGGTAGGTATAGCAGAACTTAATAGTAAAGCGAGCTTTTTCCAGATTCCGAGCAAAGGGTCCCAATGTCCACCGCATAATGGACTTAGACCAGCGACCTAGGGGGCCAATCGGGAACAAGGATGACCCCAACTTTGACCCCAACGAAGACCCCAGCTACTCCTTCAAGATCGACACCAGGACTTACACTAAGAACGAGAATGCAGACAGCAGGGGTGATGTTAAAGGTAAAAAACAAATGAATAATTAATGATAAACCATAAGATGTCTTAATGGTAGGCAATCAGAAACAACCATATCCTTATAAAGTTGTTTTTACCGATGATCCGGATATTCTAATTCCAAGATTCCACCGACACATAAAAAAAATAAAGGTAGAGCATTTTTGAAAAAAAAATCCAAGTCCGCAGTAAAATCGTAATAATTAATTTATGTTCTTTGTTTTTGTTACACTATCTTATGGCACATAATATATTTTTGGATTAATTGATAAAAGAAACAGAATCTGTAATTAGCAAGTAAATTAATTTAAACTTTGTAGTACTGTAGTTGGTAAACGAAAATCTCAATTTTGTGTTTTTTATTGAAAATCATCACAAAATCTTTATTACTCACTTGAGAATTATGACACAATGGAGGTAAGACCTTCCGGAATGCTGGTTACTAACATTAAAATGACAATTACATTGAAGATAAAAGATTGCGGTTGTAATTCTGTGTGTTGTATTTCTCGTGCCAAAACACCTATTGTGTTCGGTAACTTATCCGATTTATGTAAATGCAAGCCGAAATTCTATAAATTTTAAGGAAACACTTTTGCAAATCGACAGACAACGACTTACTTACCCAGCTGATTGTAAAAACTTTACAAGTGGTCATTGCTCACTTAAAAAATAAGAGTGTGCTTTCTTTGAAAAACTTCTTTCCATTTAGGAAATACTTATTTCTTCCGTACTGGAAAAAGCCGTAAACTGTAAATTTTACAACTAACCTACACCTATAATAGCTGCATTTGTTGTTTTTGGAACCTTGAAAAAAATAAACAAATAACAGCGTTTTTTAAATGAGATCTTAATTTTATTTGAGTGGTTCCATAACATTTTCTTATCTATTTCTCAGGACATTACTCCTTCGTTGATGACGTCGGTGAGCGTCACGACATCACTTACATAGCTGGTCGTGACACCGGTTTCCACGTGTCTTCCGCCTACCCTGATGGACCTAATGTCATTGGATCACCGTTCCACCGAGCTCCCCTAGTCAGGGGAGAGACAAGACCACGAGGAAGAACTGCTGTTCAAAGGGGATTGGACGGCTCCTATAGGTAACCTTCTAACTGTTGGTGAAACGAGTTTCATCACAAAAGCTGACAATACGGATCTTACCAATTCGACATTTTCCAATGTTAAGAGGATTGTCAAGCAAGCGGTCTCCATACAAACGGCGATAACGTTTCCCACTCTCTAAATCTTAACCTACAGCAATGAATTTTTGGTATGTTTTTGAAATGCCTAAATACTAGGGCTGTACGTTTTGATTTTTTAAATATCTATAATAGATTTCGAAATATTTGCATGTTAGTGATTTCATACAAAACACAGAAGAAGATTTAGAGAGTGGGAAACGTTATCGCCGTTTGTATGGAGACCGTTTGCTTGACAATCCTCTTAAGAATAAGAACATTTGTCTGTTTGAAACAGGTTCATATCAGCTGGCCCTGACCAAAGGAGAACAGAAAGTAGTGATTCCCATGGCAATGTCAGAGGATCATACACATTCTTAGATGACAAAGGAGTTCAGAGGTAATTAAACAAAAGCACCTTACTATGTTATTGCAAATAGGGTAACCTAAAAATGCAAGAGTTATAATGAAAACTAACGTTGCAGAAGCGTACACTACATAGCAGGACCTGGCATCGGCTATCGTATTGTGAAGAACGGAAAAGATCCATACATTCCACCGTATTTCCCAACCATTCCTAGCGCATTTGACCCAGATTTTATTAGCGCTGGTGCTGCATCAAGCTTTTCACCAGATGACAGTGGTACCGATGATGTGTTCAAGGGTATGTTGAACATAAATGTCTTTATTATCGTTTTAATGAAATTGTTGTTATTAATTCTTACAAACCTGTCCATTATTTAGGTCCAGATGGAACAGCTGCGTCCGGACACGTAAAACCACCTCCGTTTCCTATTAACGACAAAGAAAGGCCAAGCAATAAGCCATCGTCCTCTGAATCAACTGGATCCGGAAGTGGACCTGACAATTTCAGCGGACCAGGGTCTGAGAACTTTAGTGGACCCGACTTTAGTGGAACCGACAAGTATGGTGGAACTAGTGGTTCTGACAAGTATGGTGGATCTAGTGGTTCTGACAAGTATGGTGGATCTAGTGGGTCTGACAAGTATGGTGGATCTGTTGAACCTAGTGGATCCGACAAGTATGGTGGACCCGATAAGTACGGTGGTCCCGATAAATATGGTGGATCGAATACTGGATCTAGCAGTTTTGGTGGGTCAGACAAGTTTGGTGGCCCAAGTGGACCAACTGGTGGTGGGTCCAGCGGGTCCAGTGGATCTAGTAGTTCTAGTAGGCCAGGCGGGGATAGTTCTAACGAGAGTGGTTACCAAGGCCCTACCTTCGAAGGCCCGGTCATCGAAGGCGGTGGTTATGTCGATGAAGACGTGTCAAGTTTCGGAGGTGCTGCCAAGCCGACCAAAGGACCAGGTGATGAATAGCACGGATCACGGCAGTGATTGATGCTTGTGATCTTGTTTAAATAACTTGTTAATGTAATTGATGATTCCAGATGATTCAGAATTGTAAAGTAAGGTCTCATTTTGCTAAAAGTAGACTTCTACTTATTGATAGTGACATAACAAGATCACAACCTATCGATTGCCCAGAAGGTTGAAGAGTTGCACTGTAAATTAATTATTAGTTTTTATAAAAGAAATTACAATTGCTTGAACGCAATAAACATGTTCACAACCAATTTGGTTTTTATTACACCAAACACCTTACGGCACAACGCACAGCTGTCAGCACTGCATAAGAATTCAGAAATGATTGCATATTACAGGCAAACCGGGGCGACCTACGAGCAAGCCTTATAGGCCGACGAAGAAACCGTATGTGCCACTAAAACCTTTCGACAGTAATAAAGATGACAACGCGGACTTTGATGACGGAAAAGGCACCAGTAACGGTCCACAATTCGCTATAGGATTTAATATACACCATAATAAGCCAGGCACCACTATCATAAGAAACATAGGTCGAGATTACTTCGGAGTGCCGCCCGGAGTTTCAGTTAGAGCTCATGTGCAAAGCATTGATTTATATCCTTTCGATTCGAAACCGATATCCCCCTCCGAAGCGATTGAAAAGGACAAAACATAAATGTTAACTTATTAAGCTAATAGATAGATACGCATAATATTTAAGCACTGTAAATGACACGAACTTATAGCTTTATTTATCGAATAAAGATGTACTTAATTAAGCATTGTAGCGTTTGATTTCAAATGTGGAAAATCTTCAAGTGATCCGGTCTCATGATTTTTTTAAATTAATTAAAAAGCTGGAAGTAAGATACTGATAGGATATGTCATTAAACAGTACAATGTCGGCACAGAAGCTGTTCTACTATTAAATATAACGAAGTAAACAATCAAACATGCAGTAGCAGTCAGTAAAGTTTGTACTTTTCAGAGCAACGCAACGCAGTGCAGGTTCAAGATCGAAGTTCCTGTTTGTTTCTAAATGATATCTACTTATATAGATAAAATCAGAGGCTACCTCTGACATTTCTAAACACAACTTTTTCTAAACACTATCTTATATTTACGGCATAATAATGATTAAATTGGAGGTTCTTAAAAGTCCGCCACTTTGGCTCTTAGCGTGCTAAGAAAGTTCACTGTATACTAAGTATATAGAAGACCTGAAATGAAAATCGAAAATTAATTTCTTAAAAATTTATTCGAACAACACGACTGTTAACAAAATGCAAAACAGTAACTTACAGGGAGCTTGTGTCGCAGGCGCTCTGCTCTCCTTTGCCCTCCATAACGATTACGCAAAAAAGATCTAACAAATTTTATCTTTCAACAAGAACTATGGAAGGGTTAATTTTGGCAAATGACGTGTAAGTGAATTTTAACAGGAAAGTTATTATGTTAATAAATTAATTATGCTAGATACAAGTATAGAAGGCTGGATAACTTAGTAATGTTACAGGGCAAGAAACCAAAGGCGCGGGGAGTACTTAAATCGTATAATTATTATGCTTAATAAAAATAAAGTATTTGTGTCTATGACAAAATACTTGTTCGTTTTTTTTTTTTTATAAGTTACCTTCAATACTGTAACGCGATACTCGGTCGTTATCCAGGATTTAATGATATTGACAGGGTCGTAACATTTATTATAAAGATCATAAAAAATACCTTTCTCAAACATGCTTGGAAATTCAAACATTATTTTGACAACCTTCTGTGAGATAAATCGGACTTGCTGGGAAAAGTCAAATACCACGCGAGCAGCGCCTAGAATAGTACCTACCTAAGTATGAAAATCCTTAACATTATTGTTAAGAGGCATGTTATGTTACTATGAAAACTCTTAATTGACTAGTAAAAAATAAAAAAATGGAACGATTTTTTTCAATAAAACACGGCCACAAAGGAGGTACTTAAAATAAAAAAATATAAAAAATGGAAAGCTGTGGCCGCTTTCCGAATCGTAGTGTATGTGGCATGTAGAGCCGATATTATATGTAGATAGATTTACAACGCACACGTAAGTTGAAGTGACATCATCTAAGGATTCGAACCGGCATTCAATGCGGACAGTGTAAATAGAAAACAAATGATTGTTATTGAACATTTTGGTACTTAAACATATGACGAAATAAGTTCAAGCGAGAAAAACGAGAATGACGAAAATATTTTGAATTTCCGCGCATTGTTTGAGAAAAGTACTATGGGTACAAACAAGCTTTGGCCGTAACTAGACATTGATAAACTCACGTATATGTGCCTTGGCTTCGCCTCGGCCCGTATTTTCATATTCGTCCATCAATGCCTGTATTGCATTGCATGCCGCTGCAGTAATGTACTATTTCCATCTAATGTTTTAGCTATCTCGTTAGATGAGAGGACCAACAATTTCCGTCATTTTTCGAGCCATGTCTCTTTGGCAAAATGTTAGAACACTTACTTAAATAAACTGAAACGATCATCTACAAAATAACGATTTATATCATAATATATCACGATCCCAGAGCTATAAATATATTAGTATATAACATGTGGAAAATAAAAAAACTATGTTAAACTAAGTTATCCAGCCTAAGGAAAAATTGCAGAAGAATAAATTTTGTAATATTTTTATAATCAACTACCTAACTACTTGATAGTGAAATTTTTAAAAGACAATGTCTAATTGGTTACCTATTATAATTTCAAAATGTATTAGAATAATATAACTAGGATTTTTAAATCAATATTCATAAATTTCAGGGTATTATGTTAGTACTGTAAGTTTTGATCATACGTAGGTATATAATTCAAGAAAGTTTAGATAAGTAAACTTAACCATACCAAATAACATTGTACATTTTCACTCAATGAACCTACAGCAACAGGTTTTCTTACCACTTTCCACAATAGACTAGAACTTCATATTAAAATATCAAGGACGGTATGAGAATTTAACAGTTATGCCTTTGCCAGTTTTCTGAATCAATCAATGCGTCTCTTTTATTTGCTATACAGCGAGAAAGAGTTGCAACTATAGCAATTCATAAACCCGGCAAGTTTTAAGAGGTTGTAATACCCCCCATGGACAATCGCATGTTCAGTACCCTTAGCACGAACAGCTATCGAAAAAAATAACGCGCGTAAAATCATTCGATAGATAAATTTTGTATTGGAAATTTGTACAGCGCCATCTATCGCCGATAAGCGAAATAAATTTTTTCATAGAGAATTGTCTATCGAGTAGTTTTACGCGCGTTTTTTTTCACGACAGCTGTTCGTGCTAAGGGTACTGTTGAACGTAGGCACTAATGTCGCAACACGAAGTTTTCGATTATGTCAACTTATATTGGGGAAGATGTTAGTTCGTGTAAAAACATTAATTCATGTTATATCCGTTATTTGACTAGACTTGCAGTATGAAAGGCTCATTTAGTGATAATGAACTATAGAAAACCATTTAGTTAATTAATTAATTTTAAATAACAAACATTGAGTGTTAGATTTTCAAGCAACTTTTTCAAATAACGTGACTTCCAAAGACAGCAACCGAGTAAGTGTATGTTTGTTAAACAAAAATAGACTTAATTTAACTATCATAAGAGCCATTTAACAATTTATATAGGTACGATCGTCAGTTGTCTGTCGTTGTTTGTTTCTAATAAATGAAGCTGTTTTCGGAAAATCGCCTTTAAATTATTTCGGTAAATTAAGCTACAATAGTAAAAGGTTACACCTTAATTAAACAATAACATTCATTTCAGCATTTACATCTATAGCTCTACCTGGGCCCTATTTCACCAAATCGACATTTGTCAGATCAGAGACTATGTCGGTGAATTTTACATTTATTGTCGTTACTTTAATAAGGGACAAGTATGTTGTGAAACAGGGATTTTTTTTACAAGTCGACATATTTGTAGATTTGTCAGAAATTTTTGATACGAGATTGGAGCTGAGTCAAGATAGCGTGACAGTTATCGACTTGTAAAAATTATCAATGTTTCACAAGTTAGTTCTCAATTGTAAAATTCACCAAAATAGGTCATTGACAAAATTAAATGTCAATTTGATGAAATACGAGCGTAGAAGAAGAGGTGAGGAACATTTTGGGCCTAACCATAACCATGGGCTGCAAATTAACTTTCTTTCAAAAACTCAACTCGATCACATACTTTTTACTTTGCGTTGGTACTTATTCATACTATACTGCTACCCTCAATAAATCCTAATTACACAAACTGAAGCTTTGCTCCCTCTTAAATCTAAGTTATTTATATAAAAATTTATTCATAAAGATAGAAAACATGAGATAGAAAAAGGTTCTAAAAGGCAAACCCGCAAATCACAAGAGAAAGCTATGTTGAGCGTAAATATTATGTGCGAGCTTATAACTACGTACAATGGGTACACTATATATTACAAACCAATGTAAGGCCGTTTAGAGTTTAAATAATTTGTTAACAAGGTATATACGTTTTGTTAGGCAAATTCTCGTTCAAGCAAATAACTTAATCTTAATTTTTATTTCTCGTGGACCATTTAATGAAATAAAACTTTCATTTTCATCATTATATGACCACAATATTTTGATTTGTTTTCATACAAACTATTGCAAAAATCTATCAATAAATCAGTTAAAAAATATAATATTAATGAATGACAACAATTTCAAAAGAATGTGACAAAATCACCGTCACACTAACTTGATTTACATTACAAAATGAAATTATGGACTGAAAATGCTTTCCACACTTATTTCACAGCCTTTATTTATCCTATGGCTCGATACTATGTAAATACCTATGTTAAGTGTTAAAATCATGCAATTATATATATTAATATTATAATATTAATGGAAATATCAAGCATAATATCAAGCATAAAATAATCTAACTAAGCGTGTATATAATTTATCTTAGAAAATTTACAGGGAGTACAAATGTTAAGATATTTATTGGGAAAGTGTGCAAATTATTTGTAATCGGTACCTATATATGTTACATATTTGTGGAACTGACACCTAAATCTTCAAGTGTTTTGGTACAGCTATCTTGGTTTTTTTAAATGTCACTTTGTTCTTTAGGACATCCCTACTTAGTTTCAGTGTTAATTTTACTAAATAGACCCCCTAGCTGACGCGTCGCTAAGCATAGTCTATGCTGTATGAAATTAACATTTCAAAATGCTCAATTTCATACACTGAATGTCACTTTTAAATTCCAATGGTCATACTCATAATATATATGCCACTTAGCTTATAGGGGGCTAAACGCCTGTTTCTTTGAAAGGTATCGCAATTGGCCCCTAACCCTAACTTGATTTTTAACCGACTTCAACAAAAGGAGGAGGTTCTCAATTCGATTGTATATATATTTTTATCGTTGTTCTTCAGCATTCTTTTTATATATATATTCTTTTTATATACTATATTTAAAATGTATGTAGTGTAGGGATCAAAATTAGTAGCTAATCGACATGTTAAACACTAAAGACAAACATATCAATAAATATTTAATAAAGAAACAAATCGAAAAGTATAAATCCATATCTACATAAATAAGCAACACACTCAAAGCTCGGTACGAAAAAACTTCAAAAAGCAAAGAATCTTTCTTTGCAGTTAAAAAGCACCAGTTCTCAAAATGTATTATATTTTGTGCATTCTTTCAGTCTACAATTTAGACATTAGTCAATTTATTTAACAAATCAATTAATTAATATTCTATTATAAATTCTTCAAACGATACATCCAACTAATTTAAATATTTATTATGCCGACTTTACTGGAGCTGTCAATTCTGATATTTGTTTTTTTAAATGTGAATCTAATCACCCTTTTCACACGTTTCTCACAGCTGTTTTTACGCCGTTTTTCAAAACGTTCAACAGAAATATTTTAACACAAATAGACCAATCAACAAACAGGATTTTTAAGTCGTTGATGGAGCATTAAGGATCATTCACACACACAGCTCAATCACGTCAAATGGTCAGTCAAATTTCAATATAAGTTTTGACAGTCACGTGACGCGTCAGTCACCGGCAAGTCAAACTTGTATTGAAAGACTGACCGTCGACGTGACTGAGCTGTGTAAATGATCCCTTTTGTTGGTTTCAACTCATAACAATTATGTTTTGTGCAATATACGATTCTAATAACGAGATAGTTATAAGATAATATATAACTACTATAGGACGATACTACTTTGGTATCTATCTACCTACGTAGATACCTATCTTTCTCAGCTATAAACCTAAAATGATGGTTGGTACTTGTTTTAGGAGACGATAATTCATTGTAAGAGATTATAAAAAGACGAGACTGGGTGAAAATACTTACTTACATCTTTAGTTTGGTTCTTTTGCTGTTTAAACCATATTTATATATTTAATTTAAAGGACTAGAGCATACTTTATACACTACGGAGGTTAAATTGAAATAATTAAGATCCCAAGTTATAAATTATTTACCAGTAACGGGATAAATATTATTATATTCACACATTGGCACAGTAGTTCGAAATATTTTCTAACGCAATAACAATGCTGAGTAATCACTAAAACTACATAGGAAACAAAAGTGAGCACAAATTTAAAATTCTACTAAAACTAAAATAAATTTTACTAAAGGCAAAATTATATTTTCCCTACTTATGTACCTTATGTCTATTCTTTACAACACGGTCAAGTTAACTCGGCACCTGAAGCACACCCCGGACACTCCATACAACCGCTCCGTTATAATTACTTATTACACAGACCAATAATCTTATATTATTATTATCTTATATTAATATTCTATTATTAATATAATAGAATATTAATATGTATAAATATGTTATATTAATATTCTATTATTAATATAAGATTCTTGGCACAGACACTACACAGATGACGTTTTGTACACGCGCAACTGTGTGCGTAATGTGTGCTACTACGGGAATCGCGTCGCTTCACACACACACAAATGAGCATATTGGTTTTTCACCATTTTAACAATAAATATGTATTTATTTACCGGTGATAAAAAATGATTCAATGAGTGATATTAAATGTTTTACTTTGCTTTCCGCCGTACACGAAAATTGACAGCTGTTGTCACTCACGACTGAACGAGCACACGATTCGGCAGACGAACTCGCGGGGTGGGGTGAGGTAATTGATTCTGGGGCGGGGCGGGGAGTGTCCTTTCTGTACGGTAGTACTTATATCTATTCTGTGCCTGAAGCGAAAGCGACCCCTCTCCTTTTCTCCTTGCTTCACGCCACCGTGCGTTAGTACACTTGTTAGCGATAATTTATCGAAAATTTTCAAAAAATTTGACAACGCTAGCGTGAGGGAAGGAAAAAAGGAGAGGTCGCTTTCGCTTCAGGGTGCCGAGTTAACTTGACCGAGTTGTAAATAAGGAAGTACAGTAACTTTACATGTAACTAAAGATTCAAATTGGTGACGTTTATATGACGAACAGTGCATCTTCCATTTAACAACAAGCGTTTATTTAACAATGTGTACAGTTCAATATTACATTGGCAACACTTACGACAAATTCGGAACAAGTTCTTAATATACAGATTCATTTATTTGCAAGAAAACTTCTAAAAAATGAGTTTCAGTCAGACAGAAGGCTGACAAAATCTTTAATATTTATTTCCTATTTTCCATGTTCATGAGACACGTTTTTCGTACACGTGTAGAATAACACGTTTAATACGAGTCCGACAACGACGATGACGTCAAACAGTTGTCTGGACTCAGCAAGCGTCAGTTAAAAGATGCTACATGGGACCACAAGAACTGTTAAAAATCAGCCATTTTTAATGTACCCACTGCTGGGGCACAGGCTTTCCTTATGACTGAATAAGAAGGCTTGCCCATAACCCACCACGCGGGCCCAATGCGGATTGATCGGTGTTAATGACTGCAAATGCAGCCGGGACCATCGAACGGCTTAACGTGCCCCGCAAAACACGGAGTAACTCGAGATTTTTGGTCACCCATCCCATGACAGATCCTTGCGTAAGTTGCCTAACCTCCGCAATCGTTGGGCCAGGCACTAAACCACTGCGCCACCGAGGTCCCCAAGAACTGTTACTTAATGTAAGTCATTTTATTAATACGCTGTTGGTTTTCTCAATAAAGTAAACTAAATAATTCTCTACTAATCTCCAAACTTGAGTATCAAGATGGCAATATTGTGCTAAATTGGAAATATCTTGCAAAAGTTTTCTTGTACCTCGTCTGAAACTGACTAGACGAAAGTTCAAAACCGCGTAAAAAAAAGTTCGAGACCGCGTAAAAAAAGAATCTGACGTTCAGTGTTGCCAACGCAACGGCGGAAGATTTAACGAACACGTTTACGCGCGACGGCGCGTGAACTTGAGCCAATATTACGTGATCTTCATCTTCTTGCTGGTCTCCTCTATCATGTCTTTGATCTTGGTGAGCGGCGAGCGTTTGTCTATCACGCTCTTTTCTACGTACGACGACGGCAGGTGGATTTGTAAGGGATCCCTGAGTCGGGCTAAGTCTTTTTCTAATTTATCTATCTGTAATTTTAAAACGAGGAAAATCGTTAGTAAAAAGTAGTAATCTATAAAAAGGTGCCCAAAGAGGCAAACTACCTCTTTGTCAACAATACAACTAATTAATAGTTAAATTACATTACCTCATCTTTCAGATGATTGTAGTGGTTAATATCGAGACCAATTTTTTTCGCCTTTTTGTGCAGTGTGAGCAAATGCTGTCTATCTTTCACGTCCGGCAGTATATATTCCTATAACAAAGTATAAGACAATATTATTTATTATTATCATTAGTGGTTCGTCCCCGTGTAAGTCGCAGGGGTCCCGGGTTCGATTCCCAGGAGTTTGGTTGGTGGTAAGGCTTATTTCAGTCCGCCTGGCTAGCTACCACCCTCTTACCTAAGTCAGAGGCCATAACAACAATTTTAAAATTGTCGTTTTCCGGCAATTAGAGGTAAGATAGCCAGTACCACAGTGATGAGGATTCCGGGTGTAATGCGCTTCTACTTTCTGTCTTCACCGTCACTTAACATCAGGTGAGGTGAAGGCCAAGCACTATCCCGTTGTAGAAAAAAAAGCTGCATATAAGGCCCAGGACCAACAAAGTACAGATTCCGACAAACATCTTGACGCTCTTTCGGGGATAAGTTCGCGCATGTGCACTTGCGAGCGACCAATAGCGCGCGCCCCTCTCCCGCGCGTACCTCACCGCTACGCATACCAAAATACGTGTTCTGCGCAATCTCCCTCCACCCGATTTCAAGATGTTTGCCGGCTACTGTAATGAGAGCTTTTCAAAGTGACATTTATAAAGTTAAAATAGTACCTATCTATTTGCTTCACCAGATGGCGTTGTTGGAAAGAGAAGTGTCATAATTGGCTTTTAAAAATAAACGCGCTCGCTGGCTGACATCTGCCCAAAGAGGAACATTTTAGGGTTACATCTGCCTGCCTACCCGAGTACTCTTCGAAGCTTAGTAAAAAACACATTGACACTAAGTATACATTTTATTTTTTAAATTTGAGATTTGTTTGCATTCACAATGCTATTTTTATACAATACTAAATAATATACTAGAAAAAATACGACTCGCACCAGATCAATACTCAGACGGGAATCGAACCCGCGACCTTTGGATATCCGGTCCAATGCTCTGACCGCTGAGCTACCGAGTCACTACTAGTGCTCTGTACCTGCGACCTTTGGATATTCGGTCCAATGCTCTGACCGCTGAGCTACCGAGTCACTACTAGTGCTCTGTACCTGCGACCTTTGGATATCCGGTCCAATGCTCTGACCGCTGAGCTACCGAGTCACTACTAGTGCTCTGTACCCGCAACCTTTGGATATCCGGTCCAATGCTCTGACCGCTGAGCTACCGAGTCACTACTAGTGCTCTGTACCCGCGACCTTTGGATATCCGGTCCAATGCTCTGACCGCTGAGCTACCGAGTCACTACATTTTATCAACGCCATCTATCGAGCCTACAGTTTTTTGTCGTGTTGAAGAGTCCTCATTGTCAACAAAATTAAATATTACCTGCTTAGTCAGCACGAAGTACGCGTACGCGGCCATCGCCGTGCCATACGTGACGAAGTAGGTGACCGGCTCCATGATATCCCACGAGTACTCCCACCAGGTCAGGCGGGCCAGCACCCCGAACTGCACACCCATCAGCCCCAGGCCCACCCAGGTGAGCGCTGACGTCTTCCGGGTGGTTTCCACTTCGAGACTCGTGCGTTTCTAAAAACATAATGTTAGAAAAGTTTAACCTACAATCAAATGGAGAAAGAAAACTCGACCGTCACCATTATTTTCGGCTCAGCATCATCAGCGGACTTAGTTCCTAGCGGCAGAAAGAGATAGAGCTACGGAAAAGATACAGCCTGTCTTTATAAAGTCATGACATTAAAAAGTAGCAACACTGTAGTGTCGTCTCGTTTCAACCATTCTGGTGGTTTGAAAGGGACGACACTACAGTGTTGCTACTTTTTAATGTCATGACAGACTGACTGTAGAGCTGGTGCAAAGCCGGGTGGATCAATATGGTTTAAATCTCACATTTAAGATTATTCAATGAAAGTATTGACAAAACGAAAGACCTAGTCTAGTAGTAACTTAGTTTCTGTAGTAGTACCATAATAATATTGTTCTTTCAAGCACTGTATTTGATGTCTAACAATTCGGTTCGGTTCATAATAATTGATTAGGAACCGAAATAAAAAGAATCCACTTTTTATGAATGCAAAATCAGAGAATTGTAAGCTACCTACTTATTCATGAAAAGGTACCGAAACAAAGTTTGACCATTGAATAGTGGGTACCGAAAAAAGGGTCAACATCAAAACACTCCCTCGGCTAACTTCTCAATGACGGCCGTCAAAATCCAGCCGAGAGTTATCTCCACAGATGTAGGGTGACAGTTCCTTTTTCAAAAGTTTGTAAAAAAGAAAAAAAAATGTGTAATAAAACAGGCATTATGATTATTGTTATGGTTTTATTAGACTTTTGCTTTTGAGACCAATAAAGATACAAATTAGTGTCAATTTATGGGGTTTAGTTTATGAAAACTTAAAAAAGTTACTATTTCATATTTTATAAAAATGACGGAGGTAGGTACAATTGTTTTATCTCACGAGTGCGGGTCTGCTATGAATGTTGTTATGCGTGCGTGTACATGCACATTGTTTTAGTGTGCGTCTGCATGCTCTCGTATTACGCACACCAAAATAATATGCATGTACTGTACACGCCTAACAACATCCATAGCCGACCCGCACTCGTGACACAGAATAGATATAAGTACTTCCTCGTGAGATAAAACAAACAACTGTCCAAGAAAACAATTAAAACAATATGTCGGCTTAATAATAAATAATTATAATTTCTTTTTTTCTAAGATTATGCGAGCTTTTCTAATGAAAAACTCACAAAATATTATTTATATTACGATCTGGCAAAAAACCATCTGGCATAAATATATCATTTGTGGCAAAGCGCCATAACCTACTTGTGAAGTATTTTTTTTTATATTTACATAGTTACGAGACCCAACATTTTCGTACGTATCCATACAATCTCAAACGTGTGGCGACACTCTTCGGCGGTCAGGCTCGCAGCCACTAAGTACCGACTAAAAGTTTGGCAACCAAAAGCCAACAAAGCCTACTTTTCTCCCTTTGATTCCGGGCAAATTTTGATCCAGTATTTTTCTTACAAATTGACTATTTTTCGTACGAAATTTAATCAAAGTTCAATAAATCAATATTAAAATATTGAACGTCTAGAAAGTTCGGATCTGAATTATTCATTACCAGCTTTGGGTGAAGTTATCATAACAATCGTATTATTAAATAAGTTATTGTATTTGTATTCAATAAGATAATATAGGCAGTATGAGAGTTTAATAACGACTGGACTGGTCATTGAATAATATTTGTGTAATTTACATAAAATATTAGAACGCCGCATTCTGAGAACTACAAGAAACAGAAATAATTTATAAATTTAAGATTTTCGCATTCAAAATCCTATTTTTACACAATACTAAATAATATACTTAGAGAGATCTCATTGACGCTTTTGAGATGTGGTGCTGGAGGAGGATGTTACAAATACCGTGGACTGCATTCCGAACAAACGAGTCTAACCTTCGAGAGCTCAACATTGAAACCAGGCTATCCACTTCCTGTCTCCAAAAGATTCTGGAATTCTTCGGTCACATCGCCCGAAAAGATGGACACAACCTCGAACAACTGATGGTCACTGGCAAGGTCGTTGGCAAACGGCCGAGAGGTCGAAGCCCAACTAGGTGGTCTTACCAAATCCGCTCAACGCTGAACACCAAGCTACACGATGCACTCCTTGACGCTAAGGTCTGTCCTTAGCGTCAAGCGATGGAGAGGCATCTTCAAAAAAAAATTAACTTCCCATCGGGGGAATCACGACCCTCAGTAATGAGGAACACGACGCGAGGAGGAGGAGGTAATAATATACTAGAATCGCGGGTTTGATTCCCGTCCGAGAATTGATCTGGTGCGAGTCGAATTTTTTCTAGTATATTATTATTAATTATTGTATAGAAATAATTTATTTTGATAGTGGTAATCATCAGGGATATTTGAGATAATGTCTGTCTTGCCATGGACGGGGATGGATCACCCACTGTTTGGATTGGAGGTAAAAAATACAGAAATGTAAGTAATGAATGAGGGCAGTTATTTTAGAATGGCTTCGCGGACACTTCTGTTGCTTCCAAGGACCACCAGTGCTTTAGACTTACCTCTTCGAGGGGTTGCATCTCCGAGCTGAGTTTCTCGAGCTGCGCGCGCAGTTCCCTCTCCTTGCGTATCTGATGCTCGCGCACATTCAGCGCCTCGTACAGCTGGTTGACCAGGTTCCGCACGTCGCTGAGGCGAGTGATCTCTTCGGAGCTCAGCCGTTCCTGGAAATTAAGAAAAACTGATTATTTCTCGTTTATTTCGATAATCTTTTCTGAGACTGGAGATGGATATTCTTGATCGAAGCTGGAGACCAAACAAAAGTATTTTAGTACTTTAGTAGGTATCTACGTAAATATTGTAAGAACCACATTTGTTTTTGGAATTTATGTCTTGTTTATAAAAGAGAACTAAAGCATTGAGTGGTACAGAGCTGTATTTCAGCCCCAAGCCAACACGTCGAGGTATGTTACATCCCTTTGTTTTGTAACCAAAAAGTTTATACTGAAAGTACGTTAGCACTATTTAGTAGGATTTGCTAAATGTAGATTATATAGGTATACCTTCTTACGCTCATAATACTTACGGACATATAAACCCTAAAAGTTTTTTGAATTCTCCTTTTTTATAAGTACTTTATGTCGTAAAGAGAAAGGGAGATTTACATGACCACATCCCATACAAAACGTTTTTTTTTGCTACAATTTTGTATAATACTGTTTAATAGAGGTCCTCAAATTCTCTGTAGGTACTAACCCTAGCATTCAGCTTACCCTGTAAATGCTAAACCCTTCCTCTGTATACGCAATTAATATCTCATTTAATAACACGGATAGGGCTCAACAATGCGGGCTTCGATCGTAGCGTCAGATAGCATTGTTAATGGAATATTTGCATAGGTCCCATACAAATGTGTAGGGAATATAGGTATTGAGGTACCTAATACAATAGCCTATGGCCACAAATTAGCTATTTCGTGCTATGGCTTTCGCTACACGAATGTTGAAAAGTTGTACTTATCAGATAAATATCTACCCATCTTAATACACCTCGTCTTTTAAGATGACACTTAGTTCTATGGCCTTCCCAATGGTCCAATGTCCAATCTACCTTTATCGTCAAAATAATATCAAAAATGTTTCATTGGTTCAGCCGTAAAAATATAACAGACAGACAGAGTTAACTGTCACATTTATATACTACCCCCTTACTAATAAAGATTGTGTAGCAGATGTATAGTTACACAGTGTTATGTCACTTTCTTTTCAATGTGAAACTCAAATAGTTTGACAGAGAGTAACCATTGTGTAACTATACATCTGCTATACAATATCTATTAGTAAGGGGGTTAATATTAGTATGGATGAAGAAAAACACTACAGATTTTAATGGGAATCCGACCAAATTAATTTTCAACAAGGTGGAAATCTGAAAGGAATAGTAAAAGTGTTTAATGATGTTCTGAATTTTATATGAATCGCAAAGGCAACTTCATTATGAAATTGACTTTGTATTAAAGTTGTATTATTAAGTTGTAAGGTTGTTTGCAATTCGTTATAACAATTTGTAACTGATTAAATATAATAAAAAGAAAAATGTTTTAATTTTGTACCTAGTAAGTAGCTATAAAGCTATGGGTTTCTTTCATAAAGTTTTTTTTAAGATTCATAAAACAAGAAAAAAGTTGGATTAAAATAAATACACAAACTACTACTACAAATTGTATTTATAGCCAATAATATAACATGGCAGTGCTTGGGTAATTAAAAAATGACTTCCGATGAATTCAAAAATCTTTTGACAGTAATATAAAAGTTGAAAGAAAGAAAAGAGAGAAAAAAAAAATATTTAGTAACCACTTACATTTAACAATCTATTGCAATGACTATGTTATACTTAACTAATTATGATTAAAATTATAGAGAGAGCGTGGTAACAGTATAACTTAAATTAAATAATAAAGTGGCCCTAAAATTGCATCCATTCAGCATCTGTCGGGAAGCCATTATGATATGACTCCTCCATGCTGGTCTTCCAAGTTGCATTATAAGTTACTTCAAAGTTGCTTACTTTAGCTGCATAAAAAACAAAAAGTAAAAGAAAATCCAAGTAACAGTAAAGTTGAAAGAGTGGAAAAGTTTTAAACTTAATTCGAAAGTTGGACTCATTAAATAAAAATAGGTTAGGTAGGTACTCTCGATACGAATATCTTTGTCGCCTGCAAAAGGGAAACCGACGAAAGACCTGCGGGTCTATGGGCTAAAAACAATTAAGTTAAAGTACATTATTGCTACTTCTTTTTTGCGCAAAAAATAAATTACCAATGAAAAATAGCAATGTATCACCATCACATCCATCTGTCAAATCAAAGCGATTATGATAGCAATATAAGTTAGGCGATAGAGCCCCTAACATACACAACGATGGGCAAATAATAAATATGTAAGCCGCATTATTTGCTTGATGAGTCGGTATTAGCTTTATTTGATTGTAATTGAGCTGACTGACAATCACATTATTTTTTTTTTACAATTAATGGCGTAAAATTTCATACACCTTATATTATTAGGTACTTTTAAAACCAAGAACAGTATTATTTCATTGCACATTATTACTGAAATGTGATGTAAAATAACCTAATAAATGACAAACGATACTGAAATATGGTGTAAAAAGTGTTATTTATAGATGAACCCATGCAATTTGGCGAATTCGATGTAAGATAGCCGACTGATTGATGATTCCGCCGTGATTGATGGCGAGGCTACGCACTGAACGTGGGACCTTCGCAAATATGCCACCTATTCCCTTTGAGCACACAGTAGGTACTCGATGGTGCTAAATACCTCAGATTTAACGTACTATCCCCGCCAATTGCTAATGCGCAGGAACCTTGCCACATTAACATCCACGTTAACTTCATCCGCAATAAAAATGACATGAAACAAGAAAATACTAATAGGTAATACAATATATTAATTATGATTTTGATTTTCATTATGATAGTGTTTAAGTATACCTATATACCTATTATGTTTTTTCTTTTTGAGGTTAAAAAAATTACCACCAGGCGCTTTACCAATTGGCGGGGATAGTATGTCTTTTATTTGTTTTCAATTTCATTCAGGCAGATTAAAAGTGATTTAACTTTTTTTAAATACAATTTGATAATAATTGATTTATTTAGCACTTACAAGTTCTCGTAACACTGAAGAAGTGAGAATATTTAAAAATTAAGCTCTACTTTGTATCTATGTTCGGCGAATTACGGATAATGAGAGTTTGATCTACTGACTTATATTAATGAAGGGTTGATTAGACTTAATGACGGCACAGAATAACTAATAGTAAGTGACGGTCATAGAGATAACAAGCAGAAGGTTAATCCTTAAAGCACGGCACTAATAACCTTAACTTTCCATTCTATTAAAAGTTCCGAGGTTTTACATTAACGCTAACAATTTTGCAATAAATTTAAGATAAACTAGCGCGAAAGTCGATTATCTGAGACAAAAAACCAGCGAGCCAACGACTTTTTAAGCATTCCTGTCACTCGTCATCTCCTCATCCACTCCCTTCACATTCATATCATTCCGCACACAATCCATCCATCTTTTCTGCGGTCTTCCTCTTACTTTCCAACCCTCAACATCCATATCCGTTACTCTTCTAGTAACATGCCTTTCATCTCTTCTCATAACATGCCCAAACCAAGCCAGACGATTCCCTTTCAACTTCTCTGTTACTGGTGCTACTTTCAGACTTCCTCTGACATATCTACTCATTGCTAATTTTATCCATTCGCGTCACACCACACCACACATCCACCTCAACATTTTCATCTCTGCTACATGTAGGTAATTTCCTTTCATCCATCATCTTCATAGCCCTACATTCTGATCCATACATTAAACCGTGTATAGCACTTTATGTTTATCAATTTTTTTTTATGGCAAGGAAACCAAATGGAAATGGAAGTTATTTACGTAAAACTCCTGCAACGAAGATTAAATAACTTTTGTTTTCTTTAGCGCAAATTAAAGAAAAGCCCAAGGCTTATATTTATTATTCCTTGCAATATTGCCTTGCACCACAAAGCGACGGAGGATCTCATTAGAGCCCAAACTCGTTAGGGCACCCGTAAATCCCTGTGGGGCGAAACTCTATTTGGAAAAACGAAGTCTGCAAATTGGGGCATTCGGGCATGGTCGATTGGACTCCGCAACCCAACCTGCCTTTTAAGGGAAAAGAAAAAGGTGTGGCTATCATAAAATAATTACCAATTATTATAAAAACAAAAAAAAATGCTGAATCGAGTTTCAAAAATAAAAGTTTAGTGAGGAAGGAAAACTCTTGTGTCCGTGCCTCTTGTTTAAAATTGCTTTGTCAACAAAGCCTAGAAAATCGTAAAGAAAGGGCCATTTATAAAATGTTGGGTGTGTCAGCGGGTATGTAAATTAGGTACCTAATCTACACGACAAAAAAATGAAATTTATCTTATTTTTATTTCAGGTAAATTATTAAAAAAAAAACAGTTTGCTGCTAGAACTCCTGAGGCGTTGATCATGATACTAAAAAGTTACAAACAAAAACTTTAACGGTGAAATATACCTCGAAGTCGGGTATAATTATATTCTGCTCCGATTAAAATCGATACAAACTTAGTTCCAACAAAAAAGTTCTAAGCAGGACTTGCGCGTCGCACTACTTACTTTAAACTTACGATCAGAAATATTTCATACGCGATGCAGCAATTTCAGTACAAAACAGTCTATACTCGTAGGTATACTGCGCAAGTTTTGTAAATATTTCTTATGATTTACTTGTAGCTAATATTCTATAGTAAGCTAACTTTTCAATAACTAAATAGTCAATCGTCTTAACGACGACGTCGAATGATAGCGTAACCTATTGAAACAACTTGTTTCAAATAACGCTAAATAAAATTATTTCTACTATTATTTCATGTTTAAACGTAGTTGTAATATAGATATGTTGTAAAAAAAACTGTGGTTACAGTGTCAATTCTCTTGTAAAGTCAAAATTTTATATCGTCTACAATAGAAACTAAAATATACCAGAGGTAATCTAAGTTCACAAAGCACTCGGTAGTAATGGACCAAGGTTATCCTTCGGGAACTTAAACTGACTTACCTATATCAAGTTACGAACTTGATCAATATGAGTTTGCGAACACGACATCCGAGTTTACTTACAAGTTCTGTTGCGGATTTCAAACAGTTTTGCTACTTGGAAGAAAATATTGTAAAAAGTTACTAAGTTCTGCAATGTATTTTTCTGAAACGGTAAAGTTTTACAGGTTTTCTGTAAGAGAAACGAAATTAACAATTTCTGATATAGAATTACTTTTCCGTGATACGACAAAATGGAGAGTCAAGCTTGTGTAGGTACGTACTTTATTTCTCATACCTAGGGTCGTAATATGCCTAGGGTCATATTTTTAAAATCATTCGTTTGAAATCGTTCGACGAATGTTACAGTCACTGAAACTACTGGATTTTGGCTATGTCGAATGAAAATGTGTAGTAAAGAGCGCTCGATGCCAGCCGAAGGATTTCAAAAATAGAGCTCCTAAACTCACCAGGTTTATTTTCCTTTTCTTCAGTATAAATAAACCACCCTACGTCATAAGTTTTATTGATAATCGCCGAATTCTATTATAATCCCCGAACAGAAGACAAGAGTAGCAGTTACTGAGCTCGTAAGTGTACAAACAACAATTTCCTATTACGATCTTAACAGACAACGTATCATAACGACACATACATATAAGCGATATAATAACAAAATTAATTTTATTAACGACTATAGTAGTATATCATATTTTCACTTATTTTTTATCTCGAAACTACAAGAAACCATTCGGTCGTTTTAGGCACACCAATGTCGTTAGTTTTTATGAGTGTCGGTGAGGTCATATTGCGTTATCTGAAATCTTCAGCTTTGCTAGTTGCTGGAGACTCGCCAATTTTTCTGGACACCTAAGGCCGAGGCTACAAGTACGACGACGAGTTACCTACACCGTACCGCGGTTAGAGAAAATACCTTTTGCTGGAAAATATAATTTTGAAATTATACTTATCGAATCAAGATTAGAGTCGACCTTGATGATTCAAGGATGTAAATATTAATAATAGGAATATTAATCATGTAAGTAGTAGAGTTTGCTTACAGAATATATTTATCTTAGTATTTATTTTTAATTTAATTTAAGAATTTGTGACAATTACCTAGTTACAAAAGTAGAATAAAGTAATATAATATATATAACATCAATAAAATGTATTGTTGTACACATTGTTGGCGATCCTAATAAATAAATAAACTAGCATTTGTATTATACCTAGCTGTAGCTAGATACTTAAAAACCAGGGACCTTTCTAAATCCGGATGATTGCATTCCTTGATTCGATGAATACATCCGTTTTCGTATTTTCGTGGGAATGAACAAAATTATCGATGCGTAAAATATTGTTCTTGTTACTGAAATTCAATCATAAACAAAATAACTGCGAAATGTTTTGTTTCCATTGAATTGAAAATGTTTTTTAATGAATTTAACAGGTATTGATGAGGTTTAGATTTATATGCACGCACAAAAATATATTGTTGTCAAACGTAAAGTGTTGCTGGTATGTAACGAATTGTTCTCTCCAGACCAATAATTTACACCGCACTGATGGAGCGCTATGGTCAGGTGTTAGTAATTATTACAAAGACTAATGATGGTAGTATTTGGCGAGACAGGATTTATATTTTAGCATATTTTGGTTAGACCTATTTTTGATACTTGGAAAGAGCTTTTTATTTTGACAACAACAACAACTACAGAAATAAAGAAGAGTAACAAAAGTTATAGTAAATGGGATTCATGAAAATGTTTTTATATTGTAGGTACCTATGCGGTACGAGTAAAAATTAGCCATTATTAACCGACTTCAAAAAAAGGAGGAGGTTCTCAAGTCGACGGTATTTTTTTTTATGTATGTTTTAACATAACTTTGTCAATCTCAAACCGATTTTAAAAATTATTTTTTTGTTTGAAAGCATATAGTTACAGATTGGTCCCATTGTCATAAGATCACGATCTGATGATGGGATCCTGGAGAAATCAAGGGAACTCTTCAAATATTATGGGCACACCTATAGCGATTTTGGTATTTTCTTAAGTAACTCGTGCATTTGCTTTCGATAAGTACCATTTTGGTGAAGTGGAACTGATGATGAAGACCATAGATGATCACCGGAACTATTCAATAGGTACTAAACTAAGTATCTCACTGGTGCGATACGATTACTTTAATACGGTTGCTAGGCTATTAATGTTGTTCGTCATAATGCATATGGTGAAGTGGAGCTGATAGTGAAGTACCAGGAGAACTCCTCAAGAACTAACGCCCCTGCGTTGGGAAAACCAGTATTTTGTAAAAGGTGATGAGCTATTGACATAAGACTATTGTAACTTAGATAATATCGTCGCTAAATATACCATACTTACACAAAAAAGTTAAATTAAAAAAATAATTACTTTGGGTCTACCCATGTTTTATCTACCTAGATAATATACTTACTGGATAAGATAATATAAATAAACTAAAGTCTACCAAATACAGAAGGTACTTACTAACACTAAAAATAAAAAAATAAAAATGTTTTAAAAACAAAAACCGACTTCAAAAAAGCTGAAAATGAAAACAAAAAAGGTTTAAAATTTAATACCTCTAAAAACCTACACTACCTAATACAGAAGGTACTTACACTAAAAATAAAAAAATAAAAAAATTGTTTAAAAAACAAAAAAACCGACTTCAAAAAACCTGCCTCTAAAAAAAGTAAGAAATAATATACAAATCATTAGATACGCATTATCATTATTATAATAAAACACGTCAATTGAAGTCGGGTGGGGCTTTTAGAATAAAAAAAGGAAGATGTACTCCAGCCCCGGTTTTTTTGTTTTTTAAACAATTTTTTTACAAGAGATTTGTAAACACTGATTAACGAAACACGTGTTGGCTGTCACTTTTTTGACAATATTGTTTGACAGAGACAGCATCCTATTTAAACAGGTGTTTAGTAAAAATGGTAGATTTTTTATCAAATGTTTAAAAAACAAAACCTATGCGAAATTGTATAACACGTTTTTCTAATTCATTTTATCGCTATAGTATTATCAATTGCAGAACAAACCCATTACTTAAAGCTCACAGTAAAAGCTCCTCGACACGCTAAAATGCAGCTAATACGTTTATAAGTATAGTTTATGTGGAAACCTTGGCAATTAAGCACTTAAACAAATGAACTCAGTCAAACCAAACCGACACGCGTTAAATGAGTTCAGTAAGCGCCACCGCTCACGGGCGCTTAATCGCCGAGCGATTTTTTGTAGCCCAGAATAGAACATATGGAGTTCAATACGTAAACGCCCACGAGCTACAAAAAGTAGCTCACACATAGCTCGGCGACTAATCGCCCACGAAATAACACTGACAAGAGTGACAAGCGGCTTTAACCCTAAAAGACACCACAATTTTTTTCGCTGGCTGACATAATTATTTTTGTAATGGTAGAGTTTGCAATAAAAAGTAAGAGAATTATTATTACATGACATTACCAATTTATATAATTCTTGAATTTGCGCATATAAAGTAAATGCAGAATTTTTGTTCTTCACACTATTTTGACGATAAAAGGATCTGTACCCTTAGCACGAACAGCTATCAAAAAAATAATCATTCGATAGATAAATTTTGTATTGGAAATTTGTACAACGCCATCTATCGCCGATAAGCGAAATGAAATTTTCCATAGAGAATTGTCTATCGAGTAATTTTACGTGCGTTTTTTTTCTCGATAGCTGTTCGTGCTAAGGGTACTGAAGACATTTGAATCGTATACATTGTTTGCTTCATTTGTGAAAAGTATATAATTACTGACATAAATAAATCATAAACTTTATTTTATAGAGCTTAGCAATAATAAAAGTGATTGTTCTATAATATTATTACCGGGTGCCTTTTAGGGTTAACCTACGTCAGCGACTAAAAAGCGCCGTGATTGTCGCCGCGATTATCGCCGCGTTTATCGCAGCGATATCGCCGCGATTAACGCCGCGCTTATCGCAGCTACAAAATAGCGCCCGTCAGCGGTAAGCATTATGTTGTTTTGTCACTGAGCGCAAGTTTAATTAATAATTGTCACATTAATGGCATTTACGGCCTTACCACAAAACACTGTTTAACACGTGTTTAACTAAAACACTGTTTAAATTTGATGCTGTCACTTTTTTGACAATATTGTTTGAAAGAGACGGCATGACATTTAAACAGTGTTTTTACTAAACAGTGTTTTAAAATCTTTTGTGGTAAGGCTAGTGTTTTATCGTTGTTTCGAATCATTTGTTTTAATTTTCATTTTATTAGGTATATTATTTTTAGTGTACTTGACATACCTACCATGTTCACAGATGTTATTGGAATAAAGTATGGAACAAAAGAACGAACTAAACGTGTAATCAGAAACTTTTGCAGAATATGAGACATTATAAGGATCTGCCGCAAAATTTTACAACGAGGAAATTTTTTAGTATCTTCATTTATACTCTAATACTCGCGGCGATGAAATGACATACTTACCTTAATTTTCAAGGGGAGTTTTTTTATCATAAATAAAATCTTTTTATACAATTACTAAAAATAATTTAAGTTACCTACATAAAAAATTGTTACTTATCATAAGTGTATTTCAAATTGAATGAAAGATTGTTGTTACTATGGGTTTTTGAATGGGCCATTGCAGTAAATAGGTACTACAATCGTCCCATATAAATTACTCGAAAGTACAACTTCCGAAGGCAAATTCTAACTTAGCTAATTCCGCGTACATTAGGGAAAATTTGTTAACAAATAGCATAGCAAATTGGCAATCAATCGCGAGTTCCACGTCACCTACGTAAACGGAAATATCGATTATGCTGGCGTCGCCACATACGAGGATTGAAATTGAGCATTTTATTTTGGAAATCGAATAACCAATGAATGATTCGAAATTCACAATTCATTCTAAGTTTGCCAATCTGTAGCTTTATTTATTTTTTTGGCTTATTCCGTTTATCCACTCTGAAACAGCCACCCTTAGGTAGATCCACCCTGAACGGGGTGGATATCTTACTTCCGATCAAATGAAAAATCTAGTAAGTGTACATTAGACCTGTTGAAGCTGAAATAAGGTAAGTTTCATTTCAACCCTACTAAAAGACGTGGCTAAGAATACCTGCTTCTCTTCGTACAATGCTGACTACATCCGAGATTTCTCGGTAATCAGCATACTAATCAACATCCCAGCGAGGGTGATCAACTGAACAATTAGTTCAGTTAAGAAGCGTGAACGCCCACCTATCCGATTTGCCTCCTATCGCATGCCAACTACACGGTCGGTTAGCCGTCGTGAATTTGTCACATATTGATTTTGATAATTTTATAGTAAAAATATGATAAGATTTATTTGCGTTTTAGTGTTAAATGTTAGAATACGAATAGGTTTTTATAACAGCACTGTTTTAATGTAATTGTCGGAGCTAATTAATTAACAACCTCGTCTCGACTCTGCTGCCCGATTATTATAAAGATGATCGAAGATTTTTTTTTCCACATCAAAATTTTACTTTTATATTATGATTTGACATTGAGGGGCTTAATCACAATTAACGAGTCTCCGTTCTCCTGTTTTTGCATAACAAAGGCTTGCGCAAAAATCAGCTATTTAATAACTTCATGCAAAATATGTATCGGCCGGATGCCAGATATTGCGGGTAAATAAAACAGAAGTTGATTTATTAAAAATCTCAATTAAATTGCTTACCTTTAGCAGCTAGCTGATGAGATATCCGTTTCATAGTTACTTATTAATAAAATTGCACGGAAAATTACCTTTCTTGATAGTTCTAGCTTCCTTCCAAGGTTCCAGTTCACGACACTATCTTTATTACATACAACGTAAGATTGATTTTTTACAACATTTATTTTTGGTTAGTTCAACTTGACGCTAACGATAGATAATATTGGCACTGTCACGCATCACGCTTCATCTTTTATGACTGCAATTTTTAAAGTTTTATTGAATGTGCTAAGTTTATCAACGAATGGTGTAGTGTAGTGTATCACACCAACAACGCATCTATGCGTAATATTTTTCTACTAAAATCTGTAGGATCGACTGATGTTTTACATTAATGTGATCCATCCAAACGCCTGGCAATGCGAAATGACGAACGGCAAAGCGACGAGCCAATTTTATTATATCTTTATTGCGCGCATCGCGGCTTGACTCGCTCATCTTCACCGCACAGCGTTTAATTTCTTTTTTCGGTAAATGGCAGATTCTGTAAAGAAGCAGCTGTAAAGAGGCAGAAGTACAGTCCCAAACAACATTCTAATTTTCACATTCGCGGCATCATCCGCATCATAAGCCAGGTATTAAGAATACGCGCGTTGTAGTTCGCCGCTTTACGTGGTCGGGCCATAAGAGCTCATGATAAGGCCCCTGTTGTAAAGGGAGCACCCACCTGCGCGGGCGTCTTGACGTAGTACTCGGTGTCGTTGATGATGAGCCTGAAGTCGGTCTCGAGCAGCGACTCGATGGTGTCGCTGGCGGCGATGCGCACGCGCTCGTCCGCTGCGACCGCTGTGGCGCGCTCCACGCCGCGGTCTTCAGCCTTCACCTGAACAAAAAGGTTTATATTGAGTGTGAGATCCATAGCGCAGTGCCTTAGCCGCTAGGGCAAGCTAAGACTTAGCGCATTCTCCCTTTGAGGTGCCACCGAAAGTAGCGCCCTCAGAAGTTTTTATTTAATAAGTTGTTAATAAAATTATTTGAATAAAACTCTTCGTAGAATTTTTAGGGCCCATGGTATAGTATTTTTAAAAGGTATCAGTATGACAAGAGTAGGTATCTATCTACACTATCTATATAATTTGTTCCTCTTATCAGACATTAAATTTAGAGGATCAGATTTAGATTCAATCAAATCCCATGTTTTCATTTAAAAATTATAGTTTTCCAAACAATTTAAAAATTACAAGACACTAATTTGAGAATCCCATGAGCCGTTTCAGTTTTATTAAAACTAAAATTTTACGATCATAATATGAAACGCTTCACCAGAGTAATAAAATTAATTTACGAGTCTCTACGATTTCATTAAAGGATTCTATTACTCCCAGGTCGAAAATAATTGAAGCCAAAAAGCTTTATTACGCTGAATCTCAGCGAAGCTTTTTATAATAACAGTGAGTTATTACTTAATTTTCCACGAGACTATCTCGGATTCCCAGATAAATGCGCCGTTGCTTCGAGCAGCCGAAAATAATCATTTATCATCCAAACATCTCTTTCAGCCATTTTCATGAGATATCCGGCCTCTTGCCAGCTTTGCATCATGGGTGAGTTTTATTGAACTGGTTTCACCTTGTCTTTGAACAGAAAAACTGAAATTTTCACCTTGTCCTTGATCAGAAAAACTGCAGTTTTTCTGTTCAAAAACACGATGAAACCGGATCGATTGATAGGTATATAATTTTTCCATAAAAAGGAAATCTGTGGTTTCTGTAAAGCCTTATTATGAGTGCCGTTTTAAGACTTTCATCTTAAAGATTTACGACATACCATATTTACGTCGTTTTTCTCACAGCGATGATGTACGTCATACGCCTGTGATATATCCAAATTAGACCAGCTTGGAGACCCTCGAAGACCCAGAATAGACTGGTTACCCTCGAGCCGGCTGACCTCCATACCTAAGCCTCCGGGAAGTTAATCTGTGTAATAGAAGAACTTCAGAAATAATCGTCTGAACCAATTACTGGCCGCTCTGCACCGCACTAATCACGATTGCATTAGAGCTTCTACTTCACTTAGTGTCTTACTCGAAAATTGGACGAGTGCAGTAAGCTAACATTCTGATCAACGGTCTATTTATAGAGGTAATATCTAACCTACCCCACTACGTCACCGTCACTTTTCCTAAAACACACCAACATGAACAGATCACTAGTTTTCACAGTTTACGGTATGGGAGATGTTCGCAGCATGTATGATCATCAGCTACAGTCGGCCCTGTAGACCTAAGTTGCCTTCTTACTTTCATCATCGCCCAGTCAGGGAGACCGGCATCGTTTGCGGTGCGAGTGCGACAGGGTCTAGTCGAAAGTAGAGTACTCTAAGACTAAAGTCCCCTCCAAGCTAACTCCCATGGTCTGGGAGACAGGGCGCATCGTACCGGCATCGCTCGGCAGCGGCATCGTGATCACGGACTTAGACCTTCTAGATCTAGAATTAATCCATAAATAACCTCCACACTAGCAGAACTAGTCACTACGCACCTGCTCGAGCAGGTCGCCCACGGTCTGGGAGACGGGGCGCAGCGTGAACCGGCATCGCTCGGCAGCGGCACCGTGATCACGGGCAACATACCTTCTAGATCTAGAGTTTAACCATAAATCACCTCCACACAGCAAAACTAGTCACTACGCACCTGCTCGAGCAGGTCGCCAACGGTCTGGGAGACGGGGCGCAGCGTGAACCGGCATCGCTCGCGGCGCGACGGCAGCGGCACCGTGATCACGGGCAGTCCACGCCGATACGTCACCGTCACTTCTGCAACAATGATAAATATTTCGTTACTATATTTCATCCTCGAACGTCGTATAGAAAAAGGTATTATAATTTGATGGATTGGATTCATCTTCACTCAAAAGTTTTTCAAAAACTTTGTCGTTACGTCAAGTAAAAAAACGCCCACCTAATTGAATTCTCCAATACGATGACCATAATCAATTAGTCGCTGTAGTGTGGGATCTAATAAATGAAGACATTTGGCCAGCCAGCAAGGTGAATGGGTGCAGAATAGTTTCGCGTCGCTCGGCCCGTTGCCGCCTCGCTCCACTTACGGTACAGCCGCGCACACAAACGGCTACGCCATTATGCCGATTACACTAGCTAGCTAGACCAAGCGCATACAATCGGAAAGCCAATTAATTTCTGCTCAACAACGATATCCTATGATTTATCTCACTAGTCTATGCAGCAGAAACTACGTTTTCAGATAAGTATTTAATTTACAGTGATGAACTTAATGGTTGCTTCGTGATTCTTTTTAGTTAGTTGGAAGTAGTTTTATGAGAGTTTAATTGCGAATCATCGTTTTGTAAATAAAAACTTACAGATAATAATCCTCTTTCGACTAAGAAACTAGTTTACACTATAACTTCACCGACAATTAAATAAATACCAACTAATTACGGGGTGCTGACGAATAAACCAAACTGGCTACCATTAGGACAAAAAAGTTCGAAGCGAAGATTCTTATATCTTCGCTTCGAACTTATTTTAAAGCTATAGGACTTCCAGAATATTGTTCCACTTCATAAAATACTCGTAAATAAATGCGTTATAAAAATGCAACTGCACTTGTACTGTACTCAAAGTGCATACGTCCAGAACACAAGCTTCCGAACAACGGTACCGACACTTTGGCAATTAATTAAGAGGAACTATTATGCACGCGACAGTACAAAAAAAACATTGTTAGACTTTCAAGCAGACTAATCGTTCAGCAGGAGGTGCAGCCTGCACAGAGGTGCTTTTACTAAATAAAACCATACCCTAGACTATAAAAAAATACAATATGTTGTGTCAAATTGTGATTTTAGTTTAGACATAACTTTTAAAACATAGCGAGTGTTGAGTATCCAGTCCAGTTTAATGGACTTCCTAATACCATAAAAATAACATTTAACATAAATCGTCAATAATAGAAAATTTACCGAAAATGTTCTATAATTTACGCTTAGCATCTGTAATATGTTTTTTTAATTTATTTAAAGAGTGTGCGATCTTTGCAAGGTGGCCGGCAAAAGCTGGAAAGTGCGCGCCAAAGTTTAAGAAGTACACAATTAAATAAAAGTTCATTATCAAATACATAATTATACTTATTCTGAAAAATGCAAAGAAGATCCAAGGAAAATCCTTTTCAATAGCAAAATAATGGAAACAATTAAGTTGAGTAATTGAAGTCGTTTCGTAGCTTGTTCATTGAGTTTGTAATTGGATTGAATAAGAATCGACAGCTCTGACTTTCCTACTTCAATAAACTTTCTGAGGAACAAATTAAATTACTTTTTCGTAATTAGATCAATTTGTCGTTTTCCTCTTTAGTTAGAGATAATTTTCAGATTTTATTTGGTTTCAGCAATGATGTCAAATTAAGTAACAATACTTCGGCAACCTGGCAGGGGCAACTTCGTGGCAGGGGCAGGGTATATGATTTTGACCTGTATGTACGTATGTATGGGGTTGCATGGTTTCAATATTGAGTTCCTATGGCATGGCCTCTCGGCTTCATCATCAGACCTTGAACCTCGTCTCCCGTCAGAGTATATTGTCAAAACGATTCTATGCGAGGAGCTCAAGATAACAAATTCTTGGTCATTCATCCCATGAACGACCCTTGCGAAAGGTGCTTTAACCTACGCAATCGCTGGGCCAGGATCTTCCGAAGCACGGAGGAGCTCAATGTTATAAATTTTTGGTCACCCATCCCACGACCGACCCTTGCGAATGGTGCTTAACCTCCGCAATCGCTGGGCCAGGCACTAAACCACTGCGTCATCGAGCTCCTCAACGACCAATTTCCAATATTTAAATATTGGTTTTAGTCTTCACGCATTCCACCCACTGTGCACAGACGCATCACAACCGTCGTACGCGCATGTGGCATACGCGCCGTAATTGCCCTGTCACTTTTCTAATTATCATCGCGCCAGCGTTTCTCCGCCATGTCTGATTTATAGATATCACCCTTGCATGCTAGTTTTTTTTTCACATTTACTCAAAGATCAATGGTTTGTTTATCTGTTTAAAGATGAGTTATAGATCATATTCGAAAGTAGCAAAAGTGAAATGATGTTACGCTGTATTCATTTGAATAAGTTAATATTTTATTTATAATTACTTTTTCTTACATTTTAGTTAGAGATCCCATCAAACACCATTGGAATCACTTTGTTTTATGTTATGGGGAGAAAATGAATGCAATTAGCGTTACACGCACGCATTGCATGTCTGTTTATGTTTATGGATAACTAACAGTAAAATTTGATTTGTTTTAATGTTTTAGTTATTTTCATATGCTGTGAAATGTAAACATTATAAAATAATACAATAATTGCTATGGTCTAGAGTCTTGACAGACTTTTTAACAGTCTTCCTAGAACTAATCTGTACTGCCCACCTAGATTAGTTAATGCTTCCATCGTCTCTTATTATAATCCCCGCCAATTGCTAATGCGCAGGAACCTTGTCACATTAACGTCCACGTTAACGTCTTCCGCAACTAAAAATTACATGAAACAAGAAAATTCTAATAGGTCATTTATCATATTAATTATTGAAAGATTTTGCGTTTTTGTGGTTAAAAAATGGCCGCCAGGCGCATCATAGTATTGCGGTTACTATTACGCAGGTTATGCATCGGATTAACCAAACGTTGTATTGGAGAACATTCCCCAAGTAGCACAAACTCCTAAGCACCAAACTCGTGTGTTACAAACATGTAAGATAATCCGACCCTTCAAAACGCGGTGGGCCAAATCCCTTCCGTATAATGTGCCTAATTATAGAAACGTAAAGCTATGAAACATGTGAAGTGTGTAAGGATGTTATTATGTAGATATAGGGAGTTAATTTAATGCTTAACGTGTCTCTAGGTTTAATTGAAGCCTCGTTCAACTATAGAATATTCCCAATAAGTAATGAATACTTAACTATTATTGCAGTAATTATGTTTCACGGATTGGATTCATTTATTAAGAGAGATTATATTTCTCGAAAAACTTTGCCACACGGAGGAAAAGTAAATACCTTCAATATTGAAGGAAGGGAATTTTAACTTAAGGAAGACTTCATTTTGATACGGTTTGAATTTTAAAATGTCTGAATTTTTAGGGTTCCGTACCAACATGGTAAAAAGAAACCCTTATGGTGTGACTCAGTGTCTGTCTGTCTGTCACAGCTAGTATAACTCGAGAACTACCTACTAATGGTATCAACTTGAAATTTGGAATAGATTAAGATGACTACCTCTACTAGTCAACAGATGGCCCTGACCTAAGAAAAATTAAATTAGTTCCACTATCGGTCAAGAGATGGCACTGGCCTAAGAAAAAAAAATAGTTCCACTATCGGCCAAGAGATGGTGCTGATCTAATACTGCAATAATAATTTTATTATTCTACAGCTCGCAGTGTATTTATTATGATGGTACGGAAACCCTCGGTGCGCGAGTCCGACTCGCTCTTGTTTTTTTAATGAAGTAAGTACTTAGGTACTTATATTTTTATACAAACAAAACATACAAGTAGACATTAGAAAACTTTTGCAATACGTAACATCACAAAGTACATCTACAGCACTGCAAATATACTCTGAAACTTATTGGTTTCAAGTAAAGCAGAGGGATATTGCCCTTAATACGAACACTGTACAACAGATGTATGAATAATAAATTATATTACGTTGATCTCTTAATGAGCTAGTCGTAAACAACGATAAATGAACTGATGGAAAAGGTATCAAATGAGGACAAGATCTAATAGCTTTATTGAGCTAATTAAGCCGGTTGAATCTTTTTGTCGTTTTAACCTATTAATAATAATAATATAATTAGAACATTTATGTATTGTCTGGCTATTATGTGAACTGATTATCTAAATCACACCATTAAATATTTTTTTATTTTTTTATTTATTTACTTAGGTAAATAAATGAAAATAAAAAAGGAGTAAAAGCGAAATGATGATACAGGATTGTACTGAAAATATTTCTTTTCGTATAGGGATACAAACTTACAAATCGTTTTGAAACAAAAATACATCAACACATTTACTGCACAAAACCAATCCTTTCCCGAATGAAAACTCGTAAATCGAGCAACAACAGGCTCGAGTCAATTGCTCACGCAGGTCCCGACGATTTCGCACTTGATTTTTTATTTTACGCATGAAAGTAAAATCCCATTTCATTTTCACATCAAAGGACCTTTTTATATCATTTATGATATTTTTTATTACACAGGAGACTTCAAATCCCCTTAATTGCGAGAATTAGAAATGAGTTATACCGGGTGTAACAAGACCCTCAACGAAGCCGAGGTCTACGTATTCTTTCCATCATCAGGACCATTTCTGTTCAAAATTATTGCTGGGAAACGATTTTAATTTTTGGTGTTAAAAAAGCATTGCATACATTACCAAGCAATGTAACGCGTACAAAAGACCGCGCCTGCGAGTGAATGCTACACAGCTGCGTGCGGCCGAGTTGAAAGGCAATTAACGTTTATGTGCGTGCTTATGAAATACATTTGAGTGATGACGTTTTGAAGTCATTGTATGTTACAAAGTATAAACAATTTTGATAATACTGTATACAAAAATTAGGGAATAACGAATAAAATAAGATTTCATAAAAATAAAAAAATTTTTTTTTGCTTTGACCTTCAATAACTTCGTAGCTATTGGTTTCCCAGGTATAGTCTTAAAGACAAAAATGATCCTAATGATGACTTCGTTGAGTGTCTTGTTACACCCGTTATATATAGCTAAAGTACTCCGAATATCGACAGACACGTCAGCATAATTCATTTACCGATGTCAATCCATTCCCTTTCAATTAAGCTGCAAAGTTATCGAATGCCTTTTTAGCATTAAGTCCGCCATTTGCTGTATTTTTACCGACTTCTTATATAAGCAATAAAGATTAAATAAAATAAATAAATAGTTATGTGGTTTTACACGGGTCGACTTGGCAGGCGACTTGATGGTCGAATTTAGTCAAATGACCCTTTTTATCGAAAATCGCTTGTAAAATTGAATCGCCACCTCATTGAAATTAGGTTGGTTTGCGATTAGATTTACAAGCGATTGTCGATAAAAAGCGCTAATTGACTAAACTCGACTGTCAATAATAAAATATTATAAAAATGAAGATTCGACGTTTCATCAAAAACTCATTTTGCCATAAAAAGTGCCGTTGTACTCAACGCTCTGATTTTCCGTCAAATATTTCTTAGTCGCTGGTAATGTAAATAATTAACTTTATACTTATACTATAACACTAACAAAATGGCCAGTACTGTCAGATTATTTTCGTTTTGAAAGTACTTTTGGCTCTATGAGCTGTAGACCTCGCGTTTAATAGTGTCATTTTTAATTATCTTTCGAGATGGCTGGAATATGTTTTTTTTTGTAAAAAATCGAAAAACTGATTTGATAAAATTTGACGAGTAAATGCGAACTTAGAGGAGAACAGACGGACAGCCAGACAGCCGGAGGACATACGATAAAAACATTTTTGCCCAAGCTGAAACAGAGACGTTTCGCGCTCGCTAATTCAATAAAATTAAATAAGTAGTATTAGGTCATACCAAACTGCTTTTACAAACCCCATTTCCATATCTCTGACCATATTTATACATCCTAATACATTTGAAAACAGCTGTCTATCGAAAAAAAATCAGATAGAATGCTTCTCAAATTGATTAATCGTTCCAAAACGTATAGAGTTCGACAGCCAGATTTTCCAAAGAAAGTGCTGCCCCTAAGTCAACAAAAGCGCAACCTCCTAATAGCTTTTTCGAAAGTTCGTATATTCCTATACGAATAGCCGAAGGGATGGCGGTAATAGAAAGCTCTCCCGGCGTGTCGCGAATCACTCCCCGAGGAATTCTGTAAGAAACAGGACGTTTATTGTGACCTGCTGTTGTTACCTTTTAGACCTGTGTTTTTCTTATTGTGTGAATTGTTTTCGATTTTTTTACTTAGCCAATTTGTTAAGTTCTGCTTGACCAACGAAATCATAAATCAATGTTGTTGATTACAAGCACTTTTGAATATACAATAGCTACGCCATCGGTTCGAAACTAAGTGTATTCCAAGGGTTAGTTTTTTTCTGCACTTGAACCATAAAATCAGTATACTTTTTCACTTGGACACTAGTCACTATTATTTATTCTGTGATTTGAACATACTTTACATACATTTTTGTTCTACTGGATTTAGAATCGAGATGGCAACCCACGTTATCCCAATTAAAAGGACTCAATTTTCAAAGAAAAAGCTCGAAATCAGATTTTGTTGATCTTAAATTAATCAGTAAGCAAAAGGTATAGTAAAAAATACCAGTAAGGATAGCGTGTGATAAGTTATACCGACTACGTAGAAGAGTATTCGCATCTTTTATTCAACTCGAAACTGTTTATGATCCGACAGGAATCGATATAACGCAATCCTGGTAAACTGAGGAGAGTAATAGCTTAGAGAAAAGTGAAACTGTCACGTGTAATGCTGCGAACACACCTGCGCACATTGTGTTCAGTTCGCATGCAGTTCAGGTCCTAAGGACCACGATATTCGTACTATACATGCATATTTACATTCGCGACATGCGCGCGTACACGCTATGTAGACGCGTCTATTGGCGTTTGAGGCGCGTAGCGTGCTCGGTTCGAACACATATTATTATACAATACTAAATAATATACTAGAAAAAATACGACTCGCACCAGATCAATACTCAGACGGGAATCGAACCCGCGACCTTTGGATATCCGGTCCAATGCTCTGACCGCTGAGCTACCGAGTCACTAGTGACATCGCCGAATTTCTTCTAGTATATCCTACTCTTACGCTGCAAGCCAGCGTTATTTCACCAATGTTAGGAATTACCTCGACATTCAATTGAAATATCTTTCCAGATATTTGGCAATCGATTAAGATGAAATAGCTATATAATTTTTAAATTTGAGATTTTTGCATTCACAATGCTATTTTTACACAATACTAAATAATATACTAGAAAAAATACGTCGTATTTTTTCTAGTATATTATTTAGTATTGTGTAAAAATAGCATTGTGAATGCAAAAATCTCAAATTTAAAAAACATATTATTATGTGGAGAATGTGGTCCCACCTTTACCACTAACGCTAAAAAAAGTTATAGCCCATAATAAAAATAGTTACAGTTCAATTTCATTATGTATCTCACAAGACTTCTCTACGATTCAATTTTCGAATGCGATTTTAGAAAAGCGTAGTCCTATAACTTTTTATTACACCGACTTCATTGCATTTTGAATTAGCTTAATAATCAAGATCGTTAATGAAACTTCAACATATATTTTTATCTGCTCAAAATAAAGAATATTTGATTGTTTATCGTTGAATTAAACATTGGCCAAATTCGATAATTTGGCTTTTAACTGCCCTTAAAGGGATAAAACGGAACTAATATTTTGTTTGACAATAATAAGATCAAGATGGCTTTCAGATACATCTTCTCTATAAAATTATAATTGAATGAATAGAATAAATAACACACAACTTTATGTTTTTCAGTTTCTATTTGATATGCAATACGTGCCTTAAGCCGTTTCGTAGAGATATGAAAGGGAGGATAAAGCCGCATGACGTGTAATATAAAAGTATTATTTATACAATCCTGGGGATGGCGATGTTTGTGGAACAACTGCCACAGGTGGTGTCAGGGAGCGATGTGGGAGATTAACACTTATAAACGTACAGACTACAACACCTCACTAAAAGTTGAACTTTATGTGGGGGTATTTAATGCAATAATTAGCTGAGGAATTTTCGGATTGGTACCGTAGACTGTACAAGACGTGTCGTTTCGTATAATTCAGGACGTTTCAGGGCAATAAATCTGAAACCTCATTTTACTCGTTTTCTACACGAGCGTTTATTTGGAAAAGTGCGACTTAAGCCCTATTCAGACTTATCAGTGTAGTCACAGTTCCGGCATAGAGAATGTATGAAAGAATTATTATTATTACAGTGGCGTGCCGGAACAGCTGTGACTTCACTCGAGCGTCTCTGACTTGACTCTTGCGATGCAAATTGATTCTTACTTAACGAAGTCATTTAAAGGACTTACCACTGCAAATTGACATGGTTTAATACCATTCAAATTAAGAACTTCATTTATGAGAGAACTTGATTTAACATCATCAGCTTAAATATCTATTTATGTGCGACTCTTTTATGCTAGTTTTCAATGTGCCATATGAACCATGAGTCTCTAAACCTTTTGTTTTAAAAGCTATATTATGTACTCAATGACTGGAAGATAAGATCCCGATAATATGATAGAAATTCTCGACAGTCAAATAGGAATGTGCCTCCATCACGTATTTCCAGCAGTTCGATGGATATCAGCAAGCACGAATGCGCCTTCATTCCGAAACGACTCACATCGGAATCTATACTTAGACCAAGGCGGGTATTCCATAATATAGGACGATGCATTTTAAGCATTTAAAAATCAAGTATTGTAATAAATTATATTTTATTTTCTATATACAAACTTATCAATGCGATAAAGTTTTAATGGTTTAATTATCTTGCGTTCGCATCGCAAACCTTAAATCAATCATTTCTGTGGCTTTCTTATTTATTTTTGTGGTTCACACGAATTGAAAACGTATTATAAATATTGAATAAACAATAATCTTACAGTTAAAATCTAAAACCTGTAAATGCAAAAAATAAAAACGAAATTCTTATATTTTCTTTGTCTCTAAGGTATCTAGTTACCATTGTTGTTTCTGACTTTCATAGCAACATGTTTAAGCTACTAACTATCTATGTGTCCAATATTCACACTAGCCAAGTCGACATCTTATTTCCGAAACGGTTACGTTAGAGGCGCGTAGTGGAAAGTTGAATTTTTAACGATTCACACTCGGCTGCCCCCAGATGAAGTTGCTTACAGTTTTATAAATAATTAACTTCACTTTCGACTTTTCTAGGGTCGGAGTCCTATTAACTTTGAAATAAGTGATGTAAATAATGTATGTAGTGTACACAATAAGAGGTAAAACCTTTTTAACTTAGCGGGAAAGCGGCCGTTGTCTTACTTGGTTGAGTTAAGTGATAATAGATAGGTAGGGTTTAATAAAGCCCTTCATCCCAAAAACTTCAGCGGTGAGGACTTCAGGAGACGTGTTCAAATTCTACTTTTCAACAAATGAGATTGAGTCGTTTATACGACGAAATAAATGATTATTAGACCTCATAGAAACACTTTTATTTATAAACAGCTCTCAAGTCTCAACGTTAAGATCGCTTTATAAATATGGGCTTAAGTGACGACTAAACTTAGTCAACGCACACACATCTATGTGTATAAGTTACGTTAGAGGCGCGTAGTGGAAAGTTGAATTTTTAACGATTCACACTCGGCTGCCCCCAGATGAAGTTGCTTACAGTTTTATAAATAATTAACTTCACTTTCGACTTTTCTAGGGTCGGAGTCCTATTAACTTTGAAATAAGTGATGTAAATAATGTATGTAGTGTACACAATAAGAGGTAAAACCTTTTTAACTTAGCGGGAAAGCGGCCGTTGTCTTACTTGGTTGAGTTAAGTGATAATAGATAGGTAGGGTTTAATAAAGCCCTTCATCCCAAAAACTTCAGCGGTTGAGGACTTCAGGAGACGTGTTCAAATTCTACTTTTCAACAAATGAGATTGAGTCGTTTATACGACGAAATAAATGATTATTAGACCTCATAGAAACACTTTTATTTATAAACAGCTCTCAAGTCTCAACGTTAAGATCGCTTTATAAATATGGGCTTAAGTGACGACTAAACTTAGTCAACGCACACACATCTATGTGTATAATATAAGCACAATTCTCAGTAACACAAATTAAAATAAATACTTTATATATTTTTTGACGTCTTACCGTTTCGAAAGAACATAAAATACGGATATAGCTAGATTATAATGAGACAGAGAGGTTTTTAGGTGGGTCAAGCTCGTTAAGTGCGTTATAAACGATTTTATGCGTTAATTTGTAGGCACGCATACCTAAAGGTTGAAAAATCGTTTAATCTGATAAGCAAATAACTTTATGAGGCTGAAATTATGTTCCGTGGAAAACTCACTTTATTACTATGGCTAAAAAATAATTTGTTTTTCGTGCGGGCTGTAAGTTTATACTATACTAACCCATTTTGGAATTTGGACAGAGCTCCTATTGCGAGAGAGACTAAAATTATTTTTACACCCACTTAATACTACAGATACTTACATCACAATTCATTTTTACTCAACGCATATAACGACAAGATAAAATAAGTAAGTAATAATATGTGACATTTTGGTAGATGACTAAATTTAACGATATATAATTATAGTAGGTATAGCATCTATTGATATTTTGTATCAATTAATTCCACGAGATCCATCAAGTCATTGGCAATAAAAGTCGTTTAAAATGAAGAATGGGTATGAAAAAACTAAGATGATTTAAGATAAACATAAAAGTTAAATAATAAACTCTTCTATTGGACTGTTCTAGATGCGTTCATGCATTATAATGATCAGCTTCACATAATTATGAATTACGATGCACCGATATATCAAACTTTCTCGGGGCTATTTTTCTTTATAAAAAATACAATTATCTGAACACGTATCACAATATGCGAACGTATCATTTCAGCATTTGTTTTACGATAATAAGATTTGTATTTAAAGTTTTTTATTAAAGTCTTCTCTAAAACAAAAAGATACAGTCGATTGTCGATTATTTAATAGTTCGATAGTTACAGACTTATTAGTTAACTGTTAACTTTTGTTATACCGTTATACCGTTGTTATACCGTTGCATCTTCTTTCCTTTTCAACTGAAGCAAGTATTAGTAAATGAAACGCGTGAATGAGACAAAAAAACATAATATATCAGCAAGTAAAATCTTTGAAGCAGAACGGAATATCGCAGTAAAATTCTGTTTCGACATGCTGTGATTTTATGACTAACTTTTACCGTAAATGAAAAAAAAATGTTTATGAGCTTATTAATTTTATTATAATATATTGCATCTAAGAAAATAATTGCTCATGTTTTTTTATGAAATCTCTACACACACCAACTATCATTCTTTGGACAAAATTAAATCAACTTCACATAATAATACCTATATTCCAAGGCTGATGAAGTACCTACCTACTTGTAGAAAATAAATACTTACCAACTACAGAATACAATGAACTAGCTATAATGTTGAAAATTCCCTACTTCCCAATGATCAAATTATGTGATCGAAGTATATGTTTACACTTTTCGGATTATAAGGTAAAATTATTTTCGTTTATTTATCTTTTTTTTTTCGTTTTTAATCTATTATGGTCTCTGAAACTTTTATTGCGAACCTTTTGTAAGCATCATTTTACCTCATTATAAAAGGAGATTCTTCTGATATTACCAGATTCGAAGCGCTATTTTGTATTTAAAGAATGACGCACATCGGCACTCTTCGTCCGAATATCTTGCTTTCGCTAGATACATGTTTAATTAATGCTCACACGAGCACGCCACGGAATGCTTCTGACACAAGGCACATCACATGGATGGACTATATAAAAAGTTATAACAATTTTGTCCCTATATAAGGAAGTACATACTTATTCAATGATGGATGTTGAGTTGCCACTAAATTGGTTTAATATTATTACAAATGTAAACAACCTATTTTATTACAAATGTAAACAACCTATTTTATTACAAATGTAAACAACCTATTTTATTACAAATGTAAACAACCTATTAAAAATGTAAACAATTAAAGTGCCATCGATGATAAAATTACTTCCCTGTCAAATTTGCTTTACTCAGAATCTTTACTTTTGTGTTTTTATAATTCGGCGAGAGCGGTACCTAACTATAGTAACAATATTATTTAACAGATTATTCCAAAAACAGCTAAATGTAAGTAAATGAATTTTATTGGGGATTTTGACGCTTTAACAGACGGAAAATAAGCTGAAAACGTCAACATATTGTGAAAGTAAATACACGGTCGTTTGAAATAAATTACAACTATCTTGTTTTAAGATAGTTATCTAACTCAACATTTATAGTTAATAATCATACACATAAGCACATTGCAAGTTCAATATTATGTCTAACACATGCAAGGTGACCCAACATCACAAAAAACATTTATAGTACCTACTATATAGGCAATGCTAATTACATTTTCATTTCAGTCTATAAGTTCAAGTTTTAGGAATAAATAACGTTTATAACAATGTCTCCTTTTTAAAAATGATTTCACCAATTCCAAAAAGAAAAAAAACCGGTCAAGAGCGAGTCGGACTCGCGCACCGAGGGTTTCCGTACCATCATAATAAATACACTGCAGAGCCTGCTGTAGAATAATAAATTTGTTATTGCAGTATTAGGTCAGCACCATCCTTGGCCGATAGTGGAGGTCAGGGCCATCTGTTGACTGATAGAAGAACATATGAATTTTTTGTTTGTTTTTTGAATTTCTAAAAAAGTGTGTTATATTGAGACATCGTTTTATTTTTCCTGTAATCTTTACATAAACTACTATCACATATAATTATTTCAGATTTTTCTCTTTGCAAACTTCGGAGATAAAGGGGGGGAACGGTATTTTTTTACATTTTTCATCATAAGTCAAAAACTATGCGGCCTAAAAAAAAGAAGAAAAATGTTTTAAAATGTGCAAACAGCGCTCTTTCATGTGATACCCCACATGCCCTAGTCGTCCCACTTAAAATTTTTAAGAACCTCTTCAGTCCTTGTTGTAAAAAAAAATTTGTTTTTATTTCATTGCAAAATAGTTGGGCTGTGGCAGACAGACAGACTGTGTCACACCATAAGGGTTCTTTTTTACCATTTTGGTACGGAACCCTAAAAACATTAATGCAGTGTTAAAAACCCATTATGTTAACCAAACAGAAGCGAAAAAATTGTTATATTTATAGAATAAGCAAAAGCTTTCTTTCCATCAAGCACATTATTATATCTGCTGAAGGCTTTTTTCACTTCACCCGAGTGATTTTTACAAACAAATTACGACCCAGACTCCTTGTCTGCCTAGGGAGACGGCAAGGCTTATTATTTTTACATAATATTTGCCTAAAAATAAACAAATAAAAGATGAAAGCTTCAGCATCTGCGTCCTTGTTATTGGAAAACAAATATTTCAAAATTGATGGATGTTTGTTTTCAGTAAGAATTTCCACAAACATTGAAGATTTGATAAAAATAAACTCGTCAGGTAAATTTTTTTCTTCTAACCGTAGTAAGTAGTACAATCAGCGTCAAATTGATATGAGCGTGTAGAGTAGTCAAAATGATCTGAAAAACATAAATCAATTTGATTTACATTGTGCACAGATAACTTTGACAGCTTTGTTTGCTAAGATAGTTTTGAACACTCTGACTGCTCATATAAATATGAAACAATGACTAGTAAGATATTTGAACACCTTGTGTGCTAACAACAATATAATGATTCTAACTGCGTAGATAACATTTTTTTTTTCAGATCATTTTGACTACTTTAGACGCTCATCAATTTGACGCTGACTGTACCTACCTATATTAAGTAGGTATATTATAAATAATCAAAATCCAAACAAAATGATCTCAAAAATTAGAGCAATCCATGTGATGGCGCAGTGGTTTAACGCCTGGCCCAGCGATTGTAGAGGTTAAGCAACTTAAGATTATTAATATAATTGAAAAATATTAGAAAAAATCGACTCACCCGTAGCAGCTCAGACGGGACTCGAACCCGCACCCTTAGGATTCCGGCCCAATGCACTAACCAATTATGCTACCGAGTCGCTAGCGAGCTTGGCGAAATTTTCTAATACTTTTCACGTTTTTACGCTGTAGGCCAGCGCCATCTCATCAATGTGAAGAGAATTACTTCGACTTCGAGAATTGCTACGGGTGAGTCGATTTTTTCTAATATTTTTCAATTATATTAATAATCTTAATATAAAAAAAAGCATTGTGAATGCATAAAAAATTTAAAAGTTTAAAAATTATATGGCTATTTCATCTTAATCGATTTGTCTAGCACCTGTAAAGGTGTTGCTTTCGAATGTCGAAGTAATTCTCATGCAGCCGGTCGTTCCAGTCGTTAGCGACTGGAACGACCGGCTGCATGCTTGAGCCGTAACTTTACATCCCTTCCGCAGCCCTGTAGCTCTACCATGAGTACTGCTCACAGTCAATGCGAGTGAAAGAGAGAAAACGATTTGTTTACGGTAACGAAAACAGTTTGCATGAACTCATGGTAGGGCCACTGATAAGTTTGATTTTAAAAAAATGGTTAACGAATCCTATAACCGACACTTAGTCGCAGCAACTGATGGCCGGTAGCTACTAGATCATCGAACTCTTACTCCTGATTACTTATATTACATCATCATCATCATATCAGCCGCACGACACCCACTGCTGGGTATAGGCCTCCCCTAAGGATCTCCACGACGATCGGTCCTACGCTTCCCGCATCCAGCGGCTTCCCGCGACCTTCACCAGATCGTCGGTCCACCTTGTCGGGGGCCTACCCACGGAGCGCCGTCCGGTGCGCGGTCGCATTATTATATTAATTAGCAACTATTATTATGTATATGTCTTATAGAGATTCTGGAGTTAAAAAAGACACAAAACTTGGTTCAAAAAGCAGACTTCGTGCAGAAGAGAGAGACCCATAGACGTCGATGGGCGGTCGTCCGACGCTCCTTCCGGCGCGTCGTTTCCATTGGGAAAGCAGCAGCTCGTGTAATTAGAAGAAACGAGAGCGAAGCGATTTCCGAGGCGGATCGAGCAACAATTAGCCCGCTTGGACGCCGGCGCAAGTCATCAGCACAACGCGTAAAAGTTGCAGAATTGTGATTAAAGTCTAATTAACGTAGTCTCTGGCATTAAGAGGATTGTCAACCACGTGGTCTCCATACAAACGGCGATAACGTTTCCCACCCTCTAAACCTTAACCTACAGTAATTAATTTTTGGTATTTTTTTGAAATGCCTAAATACTAGGGCTGTACGTTTTGATTTTTTAAATATCTATAATAGATTTCGAAATATTTGCATTTTAGTGATTTCATACAAAACACAGAAGTGCCAATATTTTCAAATCTACAATGAATATTTTAAAAATCAAAACGTACAGCCCTAGTTTTTAGGCATTCCAAAAACATACCAAAAATTCATTGCTGTAGGTTAAGGTTTAGAGGGTGGGAAACGTTATCACCGTTTGTATGGAGACCACGTGGTTGACAATCCCCTTAAAGTAGCCATTTAAATATGGAGACCTGATCAAAAGCCAGTTTATTGGTAACGTCGTTTGAACATTATAGAAATGAAAGGAAAAAGTTGTTTCTAATATTCGTTAGCGTCCTGTTTTGCACAAATAAAAGGTATACCTACCTATCTATAAATGTTTTTCTTCTTCTTTCTTCTTCTTCTTCTTCTATTTATTAGTTAAAAAAATCTATAAAACTTTCAAAATTTCGTGACCAACTTTATGGTGGCTAGGTAAAATAACATCACAAAGCAAGAATGAAAAAACAGACACAAACTAAGCAAAACTATCCGCCTGTGACTCGCACCTCTTATTAATAATGTAAGGCGGGCGTGCGATGTGCGCAAGAGTCGGTACGGTTCACATTCGCGTTGCGAGCCGTTCGCGCACTACGCGGCCCGTGAAAATTAGCCACGACACCCTTCGTATCTACCTACCTCCAACCCCAAGCCAGAACTTCCACAGTGCAACAGACTAAAAAGTTTTAACAAAAAGTTTTGATTAGTTTTTTTTTCGAACGAGGGTGTCGTCGGTGGCGTGTGTCAGTGAGGGTGTGTGAAGTGGCATGGGGTAAGGATGGGGGCTGGGCACAGCGCGGAAGGAGATGGTGGCGCCTACGCAAGCGATCCGCCTACTCACGACCGGCGGAAGACGCACAGTAGGAGGCGAAGGTAGGATTATACTTTGCTACTTATCGACGGCAATTTTATTAGCAAGAAGGAATTTGCAAGCAAAACTTTTTAAGGAAAGTTAAATTGGTTATGAATGTCCGAATTGGCTAACGACCTTGTCGGATATTATTTTTTGAAACATTCACTTTAGGTAACTGAAGCCGTGAAACTGTTTACCGTCTTACTAGCTTAACTTTGTGATGGACATTGACGAATAACGGTTAGTTTCCATGAAGCTAAACAACAATAATTTCAAAACAATCAGCTGACGGTTTACTTATATAGAAAATAAGAATGTAAGATATGAAATTATCTCAAAAACCAGCAGTTTTAAAGAAATAAATCGGATATGATAACTGGACTAACTAATAGGAAGCGGCAATATAAACCATATTCGTATGCAAATACCCACAAAACTTCAATTTCGTAGGTAAAGCTACAACATAGTAAGTTAATTCACAATTAGCAACATTATGTGCCAATGTGACGACGGCCTACTTCTGTCAGAATTTTAATTGCCTCACAAGAGACATAATTCCACTAAATGATCAAGGTTAATCAAATGAACCACTAATAGAGATGATACCAAACGCACTCATCACTAAAATAGAACTACTGACTTAATCTTTAGAAAGATGTATGAAAGATGAGCGGAATATAATGCTTTTTAGTAACTAGGCACCGCTACGGTCGTAAATAAAATATCTGCGCATAAAAAGTAATGAAATATCTCCAACGGCAACCATCACACACATGCACCCCGGTCTCTATATAAATATTTGAAGCAATTGTATTAATGGAGATTGAAATACTACTTGAACCATTTGTAGAAAAATACCAGTATTCAGTTAGATTTTTTCAATTTTAAATTCTAGTTTAGTAGGTAATTTTTTATTATTTACAAAACACCACTATGTTTTGGTTCATAATTATTATTCTTCTTTAAAAAGCTTGAAACACCTACAAAAGCTCAGTGAGTTTACGAGGTTTACAGGCAATTTGCGGAAAATCCCCAACTTAACCTCACTGAATGCCTTCTGTCAGCGTAAAGTGTGACAAACAAATAATATCAATGAAGGTATGGAGTAGGAGCTTCATATCTAGATAACTTTACTCATCGAAATATACTAATCAATTTAAACTTGTAATAGCCGTTCAGAAGTCCCAAAAAGTACTTTAGAACAATAAATATGTATGTGAAAAAAGCTCTTGTTTATCAAAATACGAACTAGTTCATAAAGCTTTATTAAAATTGCGATAGATAACATCACAAGTCAACTAATGTTAATTGCAGATTGTGATATCACACCATAACGACAATTTTATTATTTTAACATATAGTCAGGTGGGGTAAGTGAAACATACTTAATTTTTATTTTTATTTAACAAGGTTTAGTAAAGCTGTAAAACTCGCAATTAAAGTAGCTGTGTAGGCAATGTACTCCTCATTAAATCAGCCTTTAACGGTATGAATATAAATATCTAAAGACTTGCATTAAGCAACAAAATCACGAAAAGAATATAAAGGCTAAGAAGTGTTTCACTTACCCCTGACAAGGGGAAAGTGAAACAGTGGCCAAAATAGCTTTAAATATTGAGTCAATTTAATTAAAAACAGGACAAAAGGATCATTTTAAACCGTTAACATCTAAAATGTATCAAATTCTAATAAAATAGGGCCCAGTTTCAAAGATTTATCTAAAAAACGTAATTTTCATTTTATAACATAACTTAATTTTCTTTTTGGTTTACTAGCTAGTTTAATGATCGCAGCGATATCTGTGTTGTATTGAGGGCAGTAATTCGTCTTTCCTGATTTATCGACACATCGCTATGAGAATAAACTACGATAGTTTCTTAGATATGGTTGGGTGTTTCACTTACCCCGGTGTTTCACTTACCCCACCTGACTATACTTAAAGTTTTTTTATTTTAAAGTGACAATCTATTTTATTTCTCTTTATCTTTTGATATTGAATTCCGAAATAAATTATGGTTATTATTATTATCCAAACAAATTCATGATGCATTTCCAACTGACATAAAATCATTAACATTAGAGTATATTGTAACCTTGTAACAAATTGGTAAAACCCACAAAACTATATTATTTAAGCTTTCACGACTTTACAGGAGTTGCAATTTCCGACCCTACTGAAAGTACGTTACTCAAATAGAGCTTTAAATACTTACTAAATGTTAACAAGGGCTGATCCAGGGGACGCAAGGGGCCATACGTCGAAATAATTACTCAAAAAAAAAAGTTTTTTATTGTTTTGAAATTTCATTACCTACCTACGTATTGTGAGTGCCTCTCACTTTTTTTTTAATCACCCCCTCCCCCCATACCTTTAAATCCTGGATCCGCCCCTGCTACATTAACGTTTTAGAACGTTCAGCTTTTCATCAAAGCATGTTTAATTTTTTTGATAAAGTTTGTCTAATAGAGTAAAATTAGCTATCTACTATTAATTTGCATAAAAATAAAGAAAACGGAACAGAATTTCTAATTAACGAGTACTTTTACATTGATTAATAACGCAATGATAAAAGTTATGTTATGTAAAAAATATTATCAGATTTCTCACTGCTCAACATATAACACTTTCATGATACTTTCAAATAAATTTTAACACGCATATTATCTTGAAACAGTTTCTCTACTCAGTCACTCAAAAATGTTAATCGTATAAAGTTTTTATTTTCATTTAGATATACAGAAATTTTAGTAGCTTTATTAAGTTCTTTAATAATTTGAAGAAGTTACCTTAAATACAGCAGCACTCATGAGCGGAGCCCAGGTTCTGGGCCAGGCGGGCAAATCTACTGTATCGCCCCCAGGGGGGCAAATTTATTATAAATCAAATATATTGTATGGCAAATAAGAACTTTTATTGATAACAATCGATAGTTAGTTGGAGGTAAACAAAATCCAGGGGGGCTGCCCCTCCCTGCCCCCCCCCCCCCTCGGTACGCCCATGAGCACTCACAATAACAACAAATCATAAGAATTCCAGAGAGTATTTGAATGATTTTATACTTCGCCGTCAGTGAAAATCAATTAGAAAAGTTTTGCAGCAGTAAATTCTGAAAACGATCTAACTTTGTAATAAACAAACAACAGTGTGAATTTGATCCAATTTAAAATGACGATTGAGTTACGCTAAAGCTGCCAATAATGTTGTCAATAATCCTTCCTACTAATTGACCAAGCGAGCGCGAGCCGCGAGCGAAGCGTCTCTGTTTCAGCTTGGGCAAAAATACTTTCGTGTGTCCGGCTGTCCGACTGTTCCCCTCTAGAGGTCGCATTTCTCAACCATTTCGTGTGTCCGGCTGTCCGACTGTTCCCCTCTAGAGGTCGCATTTCTCAACCATTTCGTGTGTCCGGCTGTCCGACTGTTCCCCTCTAGAGGTCGCATTTCTCAACCATTTCGTGTGTCCGGCTGACCGACTCTTCCCCTCTAGAGGTCGCATTTCTCAACCATTTCGTGTGTCCGGCTGTCAAACTGTTCCCCTCTAGAGGTCGCATTTCTCAACCATTTCGTGTGTCCGGCTGACCGACTCTTCCCCTCTAGAGGTCGCATTTCTCAACCATTTCGTGTGTCCGGCTGACCGACTCTTCCCCTCTAGAGGTCGAATTTCTCAACCATTTCGTGTGTCCGGCTGTCCGACTGTTCCCCTCTAGAGGTCGCATTTCTCAACCATTTCGTGTGTCCGGCTGTTCCCGTAGTTTTAGAGTTTGATAATTATACAGTTTTTTTTGTCGATTCAGATTTTCGAAATACCTATTTCAAAAATAAATCAGCCATTTCGAAAAGTTTAAAAAAATTCACAAACTTTAAGTCTATCACAGAGCAACTAATATTATAAATGTGAAAGTGTCCTCTAACCGCCAAACACAACAATTTTTAAATTGTTGTTATGGCGTCAGACTTATGTAAGATGGTGATAGCTAGCCAGGCGGACTTGAAATAAGCCCTACCACGAATAAAACCGAGTACAAATTGTACCCCCCTGGGAATCGAACCCGGGACCCCTTTGCCTAACACAAGTGGGTAAACCACAGACCACAGAGGCGGTTAAAATTATTATAAATGTCTGTCCGGCTGTCCGTCTGTTTTCCTCTACAGGTCGCATTTCTTAACCGATTTTCGTGAAATTTTGTGCGCACTGTTTTTTTTGTCGATTCTATTACACGAAATTTTTCAAAAAGGGAAAAAAAATATTTCAGCCATTAGAATAGAATAGAATAATAGAATAGAATAGATCTTTATTGTGTATGGATTGAAGGTCACATAAACAGATAAACACATAAACAGAAAACAGAGAAACACATTTCGAAAAATGTTCAAAAATGACACAAACGTGAGGTTATGAAGTAAATTTACCTATCTAGATTTAAGATATGAGCATAATCCACCGTGTTATCAGTATTATAACATTTCGAAAACCCTTTGTGGCCACGCTCCAAAAAAGATGCGCTATTCGTTGCGCTGTCGTCGTATAAACCATTAACTTATTCAGTTTATTACGCTTATTAAAAACTTGGCTAAGTGTACTTTACTATTTGCAATAAGTTATATACCTACTCGTAATTATGACAAAAGAACAAGATTATCCTATCAATTAAGTTTGGTCGATGTAGGTAATACCTTTACTGTACAATTAAAAATAAGTAAGTATAAGTTTTGTAAATATTAGGTAACTTCAGTTAACTTATAATATAACACAGATAATATTGAGGTTGCTAAAACTTCTTAGAAAAACACAACTCGAGATAATAATCTTTTATTTATTATGAAACAAGCTTTTAACGAGCTACAAAAAAAAATCAATAAGAATCTGTTTCAAACTCCACAAAATACGCGAATCACTTAATTAAAATATCGTTAAACGTAAGGAATATTACATTTAAAATAAATTCTCGCAACACAAATTTCAGCTAACCTCCAGTTACAATATTTCGCCTGGTATCTCCGGCAGATTCGCCAGATAACGAGATTATGAAACATTTCGCCGTCTGTCCGTTTCCTTACTTTGCAGGCGCATTGCGGTGTCATAATAACGTCCCGACGCTTCGTTCTAATTCTTCCGCGTTCAAAGGGTTAAGGGCTCCTTAGGGACTTGTTCTTAGAATCATTCCATAATATATGCTCAGATTAAAATAAAACACACGATTAGCAAATACACAGCGATAGCAAAACAATTCGTTTATTTTTCGATCAAGATCAGAATAAAATTGAAATAGTGGTGGTATAATTTCAAATAAGCATTATGACTGTGTGTTGTTGATGAAATAATGCCTAAAAATTTAGTTTCATTTTATCTAAGTACTTAAACTTAACTTTTAGCACTATAAATTATACAAGAAAATTGAAAGCTAAAAATGACTGACGCTTGATAATTACAGGAAGCTTTGAGAACATTGTAAAGTCGTTTAAGGTATTCATTAATTGTAAAAAAAACAAATTTGCCTACTAAGGACAAACAAAAGATATTAAGAGAGAGGCTGGGCTGTCCTCCCCAGTCACCTTTTGTGTCCCGGGGGCACAATCTCAAAAACAGGTCGCTTAGATTTTAAACGAAAAGTTAGATGCAATTTATTACTCAGCACAAACCTACTTATTATAAATACCTACATAAAATATTTTTATTTCGGACATATTACAATATTTTTAATAGATATTTTTTTTAATACATTTCGATAGTTTATAATTAATTTATTTATTTTAATAGATGGCTTGTAGTCATAGCAAAAGCTCTGTTTAATTGTGCTAATATTTAATTTTTATTTGGGATATTAACTTGCATTTTTTTTACAATAAACCTTATTATTTAGGCGGTCTTTACTAATTTACTAATTTTTGGACTCTTTGTAACATGTCCATCAGCCATTTTTGATGTCCCCACTGCTGGGGCACAGGCCTTCCTTATGGGTGGTAAGGAGGATGGGCCATAACCCACCACGCGGGCCCAATGCGGATTGGTGGGTGTTAACGACTGCAAATGCAGCCGGGACCAACGGCTTAACGTGCCTTCCGCAGCACGGAGGAGCTCGAGATAATAAATTTTTTGTCACCCATCCCATGACCAACCCTTGCGAACGTTGCTTAACTTCCGCAATCGCTGGGCTAGGCGCTAAACCACTGCGCCACTGAGCTTCTGAACATGAATTGTATGTAACACAGGTTCTATACAGTGTAGAGTGACCATAGGGTATATATTTAAATGGTCGATAAGATGTTTACCTATTTGTTGGCGAATTTGAAGATCATTGGGCTGTCAACCAAGCTTGAGTGACCCATAGGCAGAATCTCAGCAAGAATAGGCCGCTTAGACGTTATGCGAAAAGTTGCGCGGTAGAAGCAAATTATTCATGGAACTTAAGACTCTTTTGAACTACGTACAGTGCTAAAAAGTTTTTAACGAGTTTAAGTTTGAGTACGCAATTCTGGCAACAATTATTTCAAATTACGCCCAAGTAACACAAATAAAGTTAATTTTGCAAGAATGCAAGACCATCAGCTGTCGTTCTCATCAATTTTAATTTTGGACTTGTTTAATACGGTAGATAAGTTGTATTGTTTTTACTTACATTAGGTATATTCTAAAATTAGAAGACGTCAATTAAATGTGTTAACCAGAAAAGTTGTACAAAATTATAAAATAAGCAGTTATTATTAGAAAATAAAATTGCTTTCTATTCGACAAAAAGTAATGTTGGCGTCATAAATAATGACTTTTTTGATGACTTTTGTTAGACATCAGCCAAATCTAAAAAACCACATGTCAAGCGAAATTAAGGCTCATATATGTATATCCTTAGCCTCTATTATTTTAGCCTCTAGACTTTTCAGTGATTCTACAAGTGGCGAACTGAGACCAGACATGCCATCAGCCAACTTCTGCCATGAAAGTTTCAATACCGTGGCCCTGGGGGAGCTTAATTTCCACTTAGATACTCTTCAGGTGCATAATCTCCCCGACACAGAAAAGCTATGACGAGAAATAATGAAGTCACTCTATTTTTAACCGACTTCCAAAAAAGGAGGAGGTTCTATGTTCGTCTGTATATTTGCTTTTTTTTTTTTTGTGTATGTCCACCGATTACTCAAGTACGGCTGGACCGATTGAAATGATTCAAACGTTATTACATTAGGTACACTCCCAAGTTGGTCCCATTTTTTTTAAAATTTGGAAATCGGTTCAGTACTTTTCAAGTAATTTTGAAAAAAGCACGAAAATAGTATGACTTTGTGTGAATTACCTCGATGATTGGTCGTATTACTTCTTTGTTTATGAACTGAATAAGAGATTTATTTTTTTGTTGGAAGAGGGATATCTTAAGTGTAGTTTTTTAACCGACTTAAAAAATGAGGTTCTCAGTTTGACCCGTATTTAAGTATGTTTTTCCGCGATTATCTTACGTTTGGCTGAGCCGATTTTTCTACATATAATATACCTTACCTACAAGGTACCTACACTAAAAATAAAAAAATAAAAAATTGATTAAAAAAAAAACAAAAAACCGACTTCAAAAAACCTACCTCTAAAAAGCAAGAAATAATATTCGTAATAATAAAAATACGTCTATTGAAGTCGGGTGGGGCTTTTAGAATAAAAAAAAGGAATTTGTACTCCAGCCCCACCCGACTTCAATAGACGTATTTTTATTATTACGAATATTATTTCTTGCTTTTTAGAGGTAGTTTTTTTGAAGTCGGTTTTTTGTTTTTTTTAAACAATTTTTGGAATGAATGTCCCGCTTTTTAAAGATGCATGTCTGAAAAGTTATGTTCTAAAAGTCCAGTCAAGAGTTCATGTTCATACTTTTGGAAAGTAATGTCCCATAATACTCGTATATACAAGATAATTACGTAAACACAACACACTGATGCTATAAATAAATGTGAAAAAATACGTACATATAAACGGTAAAGGTATAGAGACAAATTAAATTTAGATCAGACTGGAGATAGGATAGTTTGAGTACCAGAGAGATCAAATGTTATTGATTAAGAAGCTAATATTTTAATGGTGTCCATAAAAATACATGTTAGTATTCCGTACCTCATGACATGCTGCTGCTTACCGTGTTAGTATTTTGTTAGTGATGTCATTTATAAGGAAGGCAGTTTGAGATCTTTTAAAATACCGACTTAGCTGGTCATCCAAGTTTTCCTGCCTATCCTTGGTTTTTTTGACATTTTGCACCCTGCTGGACTTCTTACCTGTGAACAAAGATTAATTTATTTGCTTGAGTGCAAAAATGAATACAATAATATATTTTGTGTAGATATAGGTATCTACTATGTGGAAGCTTCATAATGAGTAAATTTTGTTCAAGTGATTTCCGGCTAAACCATCAGAAATTCGGATTTTTCGTTGTATGTTGTTGTTGCCAGCGCCTTTTCAAAGTCCTAAAAAAGTAATCTATTTTTTTTAAGATTTTTTTAATTTGTAAAGGCTTTCCCGGGCACAAATCTCATAAAGCAAAAAAACTACCTCAGAATCTCTGATAGAACGTTAGAGCTATCCCAACGTCTAAAATGAAATACAAAACCTTACCTTAAAACACAAAGTGAGCCAGACTCAAATTTAATTTCGGATTCGCCAAGTCACAAACAAACCTACGTTAGAACTATACTTATGCATAAATCTTCATAAAATATTTTCCCCAAAACAGGGCGAGACGAGAGAAGAAAACCCGCTCGTCGCATCGCCGTTCGTCGATCGACGTGCCCCGGGGAAACTATGCTCAAAAGCAACTGGCCAATAGGAGTGGACGAAAAATGAATTATTATAGTGCGTAAAATATGAGTGAGAATAATATTATGATGTGACAAAATATTTTCCTCGAGCCGTCATTTTGAAGAGACGTGACGAGACGTCCTGTTTATTTATCATACAGGGACTCGTTTGTTTTGTCTGATTGTATTACAAACATCCTACGTATAAATATGAAAGCAATCTTAGCTACAAATTAGATGGAAATAAAACAGTTTTATAACGCGTGTTAGCAATTAGTTTTATCCCCTAGAAAAGATACATTTCCAACAATAGATTTATTTTTAAAATATGTTATTTGTATATCGCGTGAGAGTGCCGTTGTTATTATTTTAAGATTGACTGTTTGGTTTGGGCCTGAAACCTATGAATAAATACTTCTTTCAGTGTAAGTATGAGTCAGTGTCAGATTTGACGCGTCTTCGGCGCCGGCGCATGCGATGTTTTTGCGAAGATCAGATGCAGTGTAGATGCAGTGGTGAGCACAGCGGTATCTCAGCCAATTGGAGCGCGACCTAACTGGGCTCGCGCGCCGTTATCAGTTTTTTATGAACACCTATTAGTTTGAGATATGTTGGAAATTGTTAGGCCTGTCGCATGTTCTTTGTTGTTACTTACGAAGATACTGTTGGATACGGTTATTGGTTTAACTTATTTTTAAATTAAGTGTCTGAACTAAAAATAAAGCTGTTACCCCCCTAACTACCTATAGCATCCTTCGAAATCGGTTCGTCCGAAAAAGGTCTTTTAAACGATTAACACAACAGTCACACACACGCACAACACAGACTAATGTTGAGTTTTATCCAATTTCAGCAAAATCAACTGGTGAACAAACTCATATTCATATTTAAAATAAGTAGAAAATAATTTCCTTATCAAAACTTTACAAGACAATACGAAACTTTATTAATCGCAATCTAATCGTAATTCAAATGACTAGTGTGATGTAAAATCCGGAACCACATTCAATTCACTGAGGCGTGAGATTAAAAATTCTAGAAATGTACAATAATGAATGCATTGCTGACCTTCTATTACGGTATACCACGGCCAAGATAATAAACATCAGTTACTGAAGCATGATTCATGCAAGTCTTACATCATATCATAATAATAATGTTTATTTTAAATATTTCATAAGCCATCGCGTTTCAGGCATGTTAATTGAATTTTTTCGCTCATCCAATGCGCAGATATAGTGGAGCAATGGACAGCGAGTTTTATAAGTAAGTACATATTTTTGTTTTACGATGGCCAGTTAATACATTTATAATCTGACAAATCTCTACGCTCGGCTCTAGTCATTGAAATTATACTTGTACATTTATTCATGTTTCGATACTTTCCACCACTTAATTCTTCAGGGAAACTAAACAAACTAAATAGTTATCATATATACTTCGGATTTTAATAAGGCTTAAGTTAAATTAGGCCTTGTAACCAAAAATCTATTTTTTTTTCTTTATAATTTCCATGAAAATATTAATGGTGACTTTATGTTATTGAAAGCTTGAATTATCTTATGGAAACTAATAAGAATATTGAAAAGACGTGTCTTTAACGCTTCAATAAATATTAATTCAGCTCGAGATTTACTATCTAAATTATTTGCGTCACGATTCACGACAGATACCGATTAATTCACTTCACTGATCACGACCACAATATCTGGGTGAAAATTTAACTGTATCAATATTATCGGTAGAACTTCGAAAATACAGTAATAGAGAAAATTGTAGATGCTTTTCCTTTTTTCGTGGAATATAGCTTTCGGAAATCCGCCCGTTATGATGGATTTTGTACGGTTCTTTCCACCGAGTGCTTTCACACAAACGAAAATCGCACCTCTTAGTTGGAAGCTTTTTACCCGTAACACTAACATCTATAGAGAAAAAAACGCGCGTATAGAAATTCAATAGAGTAGGTAATGTGTAAGGGAAATTTTTATAGCGTCATCTACGAGTATCACTGAAAACCGATTTGAATTTTGCGTTTTTTTTTCTATTCATATCTTTCTAACACGAACAGCTATCAAGAAAAAACGCGCGTAAAAGTACTCGATAGTAATTTTTCTATAGAAAATTTCATTTCGTATTTCAGCGGTAGATGGCGCTGTACAAATTAACCATACTAAATTACTTTATCGAATTTTTTAATCGCGTTTTTGTGACAGATGTTTGTGCTACGGATACACTGATCTTGAAACTAATGATTTACGGCACATAATATTGTGAACGATCGAATTAGATAGACTATACTAAAGGACAGATACTCTCTTGGACATAATAAGTGGGAAACAATCAAAGAATTTGTCGTTGTTTTGATATTCCTGTTGAGAGTTTTATTTATTCTGTGGTTAAAGTAAACAGGATGCCTTTGTACAATTTACAATCCCCTCTATGAATATTCAACTAGGTACTTTTAATATTAGAAATATTTGAAGTGTTAGTCACATCAATTGTATAAATGACGAAGCATAGGGACTAAATTTGGTTTTAATCTCAGGAGCAATGATGTTAAGTTACACAGTCATAATAACACTAACACTTTTTAAGGTGTTCGTTTCAAAACCCACATTTTTCAAAGTATTTAGCATTCCGAGTGTATATACTAATTTCACTTTGCAGTGTTCGCTGCCTAGAAAATTCGACGACCCGAGAGGGTAATGAAAAATATCAAGGCACTAAAAATGGATTCAGCGATTCATCAGATGGGTTTAAAAAATTAAAAATAAACTTTAGCATTCTATAGATACATTTTTCTAAACTTTTTTGAACTATGAACTAGTGTTATGAATGAACCTAACCTATGCTTGATTGCCAATATTGCCATCTAAGGTATCTTGCATTATGTCAGAATGAATGAATGAAATGAATTCAAATATAAAAATACATATTTAAAATGCTTGACATACGAGTACATACCTACTTACCATAAAATGAAAAGTCCTTTTTTTGCTTAAACGAGTTTAAGAGAATAAGTAACAAAAGCACAGCAAAATAAATTTGAATAATCAGATAATCAGTGGCGGTGCGGCCGCAGATTACGCGTAAAAACGCACGCGGCGGAGCGTGCCCGCTCTCGCGTTTCACCGCCGCATACTTGCTACGATGACACACATGTCGGCTGGATCGCTTCACGCCAGCGCACCTAGCGATAGATTGCTGGGTTTATTGGGTTTCAAGAAATTAAGCTACGGTCGGCAATTTGTAGTCTTTAAATAAAGCTGAGCGTCCATTGTTCGCGTCGTACATAAGGCACCGCAACAAACAAATTTTAATCGCGCATATATTTCATTTCTATGATGAGATGAGACATACTCGGCCACTGAATGCGAATGCCGATTTATGGGCACGTGGAAAATAGTTTTCTTAACCAATACATCATAAATATCTAAACTAAATGACAAATAATGTTGTGTATTTGAGTAACCAACAATTTCGAAACGTACCAAGTTTTAAGATTATGTTATCTATCACTCATAACGAGTTTTTATTGCGCCAAACGACAGACGAATTCTGCTGAAAAAAAAATATTTTTGTTTTGGTAATGTTTGCGATTTCACTTATGTCTACAAAATTCATTAAAAAAAACTGAAATTTTCCCTAAAAAAGGGGTAGAATTTTAATTACCATTTCCCATGTTTGCCATTTCTGCCGCACAATATTTATAACTCGCAACAGCAAACAGGCGGGTCGGCAATAAAATAAAACAAACAAAACATACATACTGACGTGTATTTAACCACATTAGATTTTTCCGCATATTAGCAAACTTTTTTCGACGTAAAGAGAAAAACAAATGACCATTTCTTTAAAAAAAATAGAGCCTACACATATAACTAGCGTTACGATTTAGATGACAGGAATTTTCCTGACATGCCAGGAATTTAGGGCATCGTCAGGGAAAACTGTAATTGTCATTGTCAGGGATTTTTCAAATCCCAAAAATTTTAAGTAGATACTTAATACACATAATTTGTTAATCATTTTGGTGAGAAAAAAATATCAAACGTCAACTAAATTAAGAATGTAGATGCAGTTGTACAAAATTTCAGGAAAAAGTCAGGCAATCTCATTATTAGCTGCACATAACCGCGTTGCGGGGCGTCTCGCGGCCGTCGCGAAACAAAGCGTTTGGGCGTTCCTGAACCAAAGATTTTATTCATATGAGAGTTGAGTTATATAATCAATGCCTACTTAAAATATGTCGTATAAGGCAGGGGTTTCAGGGGGTGCCCGCGACCAGAATCTATCCAGTGAGGATTTTAGACGGCATTCGATGCCACTGAGTGTTGTTAAAATTGCGCGAGCTTATTTTAAATAATTTAGTATGTATTTGAGTTTTTAATTTTGAGTCTGGCCCGCTGACACACCCAACATTTTATAAATGGCCCTTTAGAAAAAATTAGTAATTTTTAGGAGAATGCAATCTTTACGCACACCAAAGGGCATGTTGGACTCGGTCATACTCGGGGAACCCGAGTGGTCGAGAAGGCATGTCGAATGCTTGGTGTAGTATCTTGAGTCGTATAGAATAGAGATTCCGGGTTTGAATCTATTATAATATGATTATTAATATAAAAAATCTACATATATGACTTTATTATTTGACGCGATGTAGGTACTAACGCTAAAATGTATGCTCCGAAAACATTTGGCGTGAATCTTTACAGTTCAGTAATTCCTATTCGACGGGGAAGGCGCCCGAGGCATTGATATTGAACTCATAAATTCTGATACGCTTTTCTGCGAGGATATAATCTGACGTTATTATTATGTAATTTGGATTACCTATCGATTTTTACGTATTCTTGCTCAAATTATAATATATACTATTAAGGAAAAAATAATATATTACGATATTTTACCGTCACTTCCCCGGCATTATTTACTTTTCAAACTTTTCTTTTCGTTCGGAGGCTTTCATATTGAACCCATAAATTCTAATATGCGTTGCTTCGAAGATATAATGTAATTTTAAATTACTTATTGTTTTTTATATATTCTTACCAAAGTTATACCTAAATAAATCATGGGAAAAAAGAACATGCCATGCATACAATATCGAAACTTATTTTTTGTAACTTTAATAGTCGTAGCAGCTACCAAAATTGGCAACAGTGAAGTTAAATTTAGGTATCGATTACAAAATCCTTGACCTCTATTGTATTCAGGCTTTCAGACTTATTATAAAATCAATAGGCTGTTAAATATATACTATGCATAAAACTGGTATTAAAACTGTTTGTTTATACGTAAGCATTAACCAAAACGTACCTATATACATACGTACGCCACAGGAACTGCTTCTAATAAATATCGTTTTACCATCGCCACTCAAAAAAGTGCGTCTTATTCATTGATAACAGTGAATAAAACGCGTTTTTATTCACCGAGTGAATAAAAGTATTTTGAATTTGGAACAAGCGCGCATCATATGAATTATGTACAAAAAAAAAAACGTCCTGAAAGTATTGAGCTATTCCATAGATAAAGCCATAGTTATACAATTAAGGGCTGATTCTTCAATGCCTAGATAGAGCTTTATTCGTTTGATAGCGTATTATACTGCCAAAATTGAAAATGCTTGTCATTCATTTGTCTGTCACATTTTTTAATGACTTTTATTAGATTTGGTTAATATTTAAACTGACTGATATATGTTATCTGAGGATTGAAAAACCAGCCCTAAATAAAATAAAAAATATCCCGCCTATTTTAGTTAGGTTCTCTTTAGTGTCTTAGCTTTGGGTCCTTTTCTATCTATAGGTTCTTTTTAGTGTCTTAGCTTTGGGTTCTTTTCTATCTATTATAGGGAGATTATATGTTCAGTCTGTGGCATCAGTCCTTTTTTTCAGGGTACGATCATCAGGTCTGGAAAAAATTCAAAGTCTACAGATTGATGGCATGGACTGATGCCAGACTGACCTTATCGTGGTTGTTTTATGTAATGGAAAGCTGCTAATTTCATTTACACTTCCAAAGCATGCGCGCGTACAGTTCATTAGAAAATTTCAAAATTTCTAATTTCACTATTAAATTTTTCTAATATTTTAAATATTATCGATTTCCGACCTAAATATCAAAATCTGATAACCTATAAATACCTACTATAGGTATAAGTAGGCTGCTATTTGTTTTCTCGCAGTCGATGGTAAAAAGTAGAGTACACAACTCGTGAAAAAAAAATTAATCTCGGTCCTTTGTATCCCTCGCTTCGCTCAGGATTCTACTCTTGAATCCTTCGTTACTCTCGGGATCCAACTTAGTCCCTCGAACTAAATTCCCTTTTTTTTCACTTGTTGTATAATCTACTATTCATCACTATAAGTAAAAGTGAACGTTTGCTGGAAAATTCACAATTGTGTGCTAATTAAACTAAGTAATGTATAAACACACATTACATACAGTGCAAAATTATGCAACCAGGCTGATGTTTAATTCATGACGAAGGATGTATTTAGTCTGAAACTAAATAAATTAAGTTGTTAATAGTGTCGTCAGAGACAAAGGGTAAAGTGTCAGACATTATTTCAATTATCTCTTTGTCTCTAATGGACATGCTTTTAAAGACAAATGGATCACGATTCACGTTTCAAAATAATTTTAATATACACGTTGAAATTTTAATCATTTGTTTCCCGCAGTGGGGTGGTTCCACTCATGATTACAAGCAACTTTTACTATGGGGCCAACCCTCTTAGCACAAAAAAAAACAACTGTTCCATACATTAGGGTCGAGTAGGTATCGCGCTTTTGTATGGAACAGCTGATTAAGTATTTTTCGCGATATGAGGGTTGACCCCATAGTAAAAGTTGCTTGTAATCATGAGTGGAACCACCCCACTGCGGGAATCAAATGATTAAAATTTCACGCTGTATTTGCTATGTTTCCAACAATTTCATGATTTATTTTTATGTTTTGCAATCTGTAAGTACCAAGCTATTATTTATTATTTTGTATCATGTGACCAAAGGACTCCGAAATAAGACTAAAAATCGAATAAAGATTTTTCTTATAAATTAATACAGATATACTCGTATACTTCACCTACATCAAGGGTTGACTGGGAGAGAATGCTTTTAGCATTAAGGCCGCCTTTTGTACATCATTTTATTGTATAAAGAGTTTAAATAAAAAATAAAAAAAATCAATACCTCTTAGATATTTGACTGAAAAGGTTTGTAATAGACTAGTAAACTTTCCTGAAATAAACAATACATTCACTTCATATTATTCCTTATATACGATAAGTACAATACAATACCACGTTACAGTCAAAGTCAAAGTAAAAAATTGCTTTATTCAAATAAACTTAATTTGAATCGTCTATATTTTCCTACCACCCGTTCCAGACTTTTTTAACTGACAAGAAGAACGGGGGCAAGAAACTTATCAGCTTTAACTTTAGCAGTCGAGTAAGATACACTTTTTCAACCTATATTTTCTTTCGAAATTGTCATGTTAAATTACATCGACAGTTGTATACGTCAGTCAAATATACCATTTTATACGAGATCTCAACTATCTTCAAACGTGCGCCGAATGCTTATATAGTTTATCAAATTTAACGAGTGACTGCATACGGTTACAGTGAACATGGAAAGAGAGAGAAACTTTGTATCATACGAAGGCATGCGCCAGCTATACTTAGGCCCGTATTTACAAACTGCTCTCAACGTTGAGACTTGAGAGCTATCCTGAGATCATACCTGAAATGCTGTTCCTAGAAGAAGAGCATCTGTATGATCTCAAGATAGCTCTCAACCGTTGAGGGCGGTTTATAAATACGGGCCTTAGATCGACGATCGAATTACAATAATAAAATTGTTGTGAACACGTGTGAACTATTAAATTTAGACCATAGACATTAAATAAAATTACGTACATAGTAAATGCGAAATAGTTGGTGACTCTATATGAGTATTGGAAACATTCATCCACTTAAATTCACCGCAGACCGGCCACAAAATGGCATCCACATTAACGCATCTGTGTGTATGAATGAAAACTGTAGGCCGCCACTACGGTCGGAAATGTGGCGGCATTCTGTGGTTGCCATTGCAACGTGTATCGTGTGCAGACGCATTATGACATGTATGTTTTAGCGATTGCATTGTAATTATTCATTTTTATAAAAAAAACTGTAGCAAGCAACCCAGGATTTTTTCCAGATTTGATATTCCCAGTTGCGACTGCAAAATATCAAAAAATAACTGCAATCTAAACTATGCATCTAGAAGTTGCATGTGAACTTGACAAAACTTGGTTGCAGGCTTATTATGCTAAGGCTATTTACACGCTGACAGGTCACAATCTCAAATAGCCCTCTACTCAATTAGGTCACACTCGTTTGCAGAGCTGTCGAACTGGGAAGTGAGAAGGTAGAAATTCTTGAGTAGATTAGGATATTTTAAGAAATCAACGTTAGATGTTTGCGTTTGACTTGGTGATCCCGAATAATCTTACTCAATTAGGTCATTAGCTCTCTGGCGACCAATTGAACTACAGGAAATAATTTAGAAGGAATTTTAGTGTAGATTAACATATTTTAAGAAGACAACAACGTTTGGGAGACTGTCTGACAAGATTTTACTTACACTATTTTATATTATGCATCTACAAGTTGCATGTGAACTAGCACAGACTTGGTTGCAGGTATTCTATCCACACCTTTCAATTTAGGATCTTTAATCAATTCAACAACACTTCTTTAGAGTTCAATATTGTACTAAATTGATGTAGTTTAGTACAATATTTGAAATCTAAAGATGTGCTGTCGGACTACTCGGACATCCTAAATCAGAAGGTGTGTACAACCCTTTAGCTAAGGCTTTTTACATGTGGACAAGTCACGTCGTGATCCCGAATAGCCCTCTACTCAATTAGGTCACTGCCTCTCAGCTGAAACGCTGTCGAACTAGGTACCAATTTGGTCGAGATACTTGAGAAAAAATTGAATATCTCAAGAGGTCAACAGTGTCAACACTTGATTTAAGTGTTTGTGTCAAAGCCTTCTGATGATAGAAACTAAATATTTATAGATATCAGAAAACTGAGCTTCTAATACAAAATATAACCAACCAAATATTCATGACCAGGATTATAATGCTCCATAAGTGACGTTGCCTAACGGTTTATTCATTTAAAAACCTTTATTCTAATCTACTTATTATTTGCAAATTAAAATTTACTCTTACACACTTTATAATCACAAAATGAACACGTAAACTCTAAAAAAATAACGTACGAAAATTATTTTACGTTTTATAAGTTTACGCTAGAAACATTCATGTCTGTAATTGAATAAGCTTCAGCGATATATCGGCATGAAAACAAATAACAGTAATTTGGTTTAACATGTATCATTCCTGTCATTTCATAATGAAATATGTAAAGCATTATAATTCAGTTAACATCAACATAACTGCACTGCATGTTGACAGGGCAGCTTCATTTATGAAGGAAAATTTTCTTATCAAACATAGCTATCCCTTAATAATTGTGTAAAGAAAAACAAAATTAAAAAGAAGATTAAAAAGGATACTAATTAAATATAAAAAACAAGGCTCTAATGAAATAAATAAGGCAACCACTTTGTGTTTTAATTCATTACTTCAGTCAGTAAACTCAAAACATGGCACGATTTCGTTGCAAACCGCCATCCAATTAAATCAGACTGTTTGCGTAATGAAACAGCGAAAAATAAAACGACGCACTTTGTTTTTAATTCATTACCATTCTCTTTGATGGTAACAAGCACATTTCTTTCGAAGCAGCTGCCCGCGGCGAGCAAACAAGTGGCGGGTATATCACCCTAGCGTCGTAATACATTTATTTGCCCAAACAGCATTAATTACACATATGTTATGTTAATCTTTACGCTCATTGTCTAGAACATTCTGCGTGGTTTTCACTTTCTCCTTGATTCTTTGAGAGGTCGTCGCACTATGAGCCGTAACTTTCATAACAATTCGAAAAAATACTATAAGTACTGTGTACCGTGTTCAAACGCAAAATTATCTGTTTTATTAAAATGTTGATTGTTGACATTTTTTTTTAAACATTAAGCTCCTTAGAAAAATGTAGGTCGGCAATATATCAGTGTAAAATCACCAATTGTGTGACAACCACCATCAGGTAGGGGTCTTTATTTTGTAACAGACTGCAATCCGAAAACATAAAAAGATTCTAAGAATGCGTGTACTGTGTACTATTATACATCGCTAACAAAAAATGACGCGTCATTGAGAGACATGAAATGTGTTACATGCGACGCTCCATTTACAGCACGCGATCTTAGGGATAATTATGGCTTCAGAATGGAGATGCCTAAAATAGAATCGCGACGTGGTTCGCTGAAGAACGGATTTGGCGATTATACGATCGGCCTAAAGAAGTACGTAGCTGAACTTTAGTACCGTGTCGCATTAACCATTGAGTTATTCAGTGAGCTCAGCAACCTCACCTCACAATAGGAACACAATAATTAGTGTGATATGGTACTTCTAAGCCGACTGAACTTAAACGGTAGCAATCGCGGAAGGTTGATAAAGAATTTTTCTTTTGTTATTTCATAGAGTACATAACACAGACAGATAGACAGACATCAAAGTGATCCTATAAGGATTCCATTTTTTCCTATTGAGGTACCGTACGGAACCCTAAAAAAGACTTTTGACATAAAACTCGATCAGCTGTTTGGACATTTGTATAGAAAGTAGTTTTTTTGTCTGTTTTCGGAAAAGTCGTAGAATAAATATTATTGTTTATGATATTATTAGTCCTACTCCTGCGAGGTTGTTGGTGTTTACAAATAACCCTGTATAGTACTCATTTCCTCTGATATACAGTGTCCCACAACTCCCACATATATCCCTTCTGTATACCTAGCATTTTGTAACGCTTAGTTAGGAAAATGTGTGTAGTGTTTTCCTAACCTAAACTTTTAAAACCTAACCACAATATGATAACGATAAAACCTTTATGGATAAAGCTCCCGGTAAATATAGGAGGTTGAACTACCGATTTTCATAATTAAATAATTAAGGGTCCACCGAGAAGGGATGAGCTGCTTAAATATTAACTAAGTGTGGTTAACCTAACCCAGGCACTTGTTGAGCTAGGTTGATATCTTTAACAATTTTTGCATATTTTGAACACGAAGGTTTAGCTATAATCAAGTTATATAAACCAAAGACTATACTTTAAAAACTTTCATTAACTGCTGGTGAAACTATTTTATATCAAGAAATCGTAAAATGACAAATGACGATCTTAGTTTTCAAGGCAGCATAAAATCAACTTAAAACATCGATTTGTTTAAAAAATATTTCATACAAAACAGCCACAGTCACAAGAAACAACAGTGATTATAAAATAAACAAAATAAAATAATCTTTATTTTGATTTGATATTTGATTAACAATTTTAGCTTAAAACTTTTTTTGTATGTTATTTGCATTAAAATATTTCTAAATTTATTATGAATAGGTACTTATTCTGTCTCAAAGATGTATCTTCATTTACATCCGTAAATATTATTCTGGCTATTCGCTTACATATTAAATTTCAGGTTAACAAAGGCAATTACTAAAATAATTGAGACAACGGTCTTCATTTGCTCAAGTTCAAGGCTAAAGGAATGTTAAGCAATTTGCCGACATGTCTGCGTTGTATACACTACGTTACGTTGAGTAAACTTAACTGTCTTCAAGAAGTTCAAGCCTGAAGCTATCAAACTTTAATTACTTGAATGATATCGCATTAATACTTTATCGGCTAAGTTTTGATGAGGAATTAGGAACAGCCTCAACAGTTCTATTATTTGTTGCACAAACGAAATGGGGTTGGTAAACTTTTTCGAAGAGAATTGTTTTTTTTTTTTTTGATAGCACAAGTTTACAGAATAAAGAAAATAATATTATGATTTTTTTATTTTACCTTGTTAACCAAATATTTTTTTTTATATTATTATCGCGTTAAAATATCAAACATACGGCTGAACACGAAGTTCCTTTGCATTTACTGATTAATAAAACTGATTGACAGATTTGACAGACAGTGACAAAGAGTAATCATACCTTTGCTTTTTTTGTTTTGAGCAACAACATAGAAAGTCTTTGGAGCAAAGGCATTACCTACGCATACAGCCGTAATAGTGATTTATTGTACTATGCTGTAAATTAAAAAAAATAATTTTTATTTAAATTAAAATGAAGCTTTATAAAAATTCCGCAATTTGTTATTCCTGACTCCAAAGCTAAAAGCTACCAGAAAATATACAATTCACAACAGTTTTGGAAAAGTTTACCAACCCCACTTTTGTATTAAAGTACTTAATTAATTGTAATTTTGCTTATTGAAAAAATGTAACCTCCCATAAGTATTACGAACCTACAAACTATTTATTATGACAACGCTGTTTAAATTTTAACACCCAAATTCACAAAAAAAACAATATTTTTACAAAAGTATCAACCCTGTCGCCTTAGCGCATGACCACCGAAAAACGATATGATATAGAGAATTATCGATTCTTAAGTGTCAAAATCATTGTCCTTTGATTGTGTTTCGTAGACAGTAGTCAAGAGCTGAAAATGGACTGATCAAACTTTTGTCCCGGGATATAAAAAGCTTTCATCGTTTACTTATTCATGGAAACATTACGCAATATAATTAAACGATAAAGGCACTCCCGGGAGACGCCAATTCAATAAGCTGTTAAGAAGTTTCCCGTTTTCGGTTCCCTCCTGGGACTCCTGAAAAAGCTAAAATCAACCAACGAGTTTTGATAAAAACGATAACAATAATGACTGCGTACTATAAAGAAGTACGTAGCATTAATAAGGCAAAATTGTTGGAGGAAATCTTCTAACAATAAATACTGTAACTACATAGTAAAATTGTTTATTTTTAACAAAATAACGAATAATTTATAACTATTTTTGCAAATAAATTGATTTTATTGATTTTTTTATATTTTATTTACTGTATAAATAGCATGCATATCATAATATTTGCTTTGCCTGGTTTAGTATGAAAATAAGATAATTTTATCAGTCTATATTTTTACATGATTGGAATGTGTAAACTGTAAGTATCTAAAAGATCTGAAACGACCTAGGTACTCGGTATCCCTGAAGACATTTTAGGCCGTTGATCTCGACAAGGGTCGTGAAAGGATGCTTCTCACTAACTAAGCTTAGGTTGCGTGCTTTATGTCCTGAATTTTCTGGGAAGTTCCTTTGGACGAGAAAATGGAACGGTATGAATGCCATTGCTGCGAATTTAAACTGAGACCACATGGACTGACTGATGATCAACCTAATACTAAACAAAAAACAGTTATATGAATTATCAATTATAGATTTGATTAGAGATTCAACTACAGTAATGGGCCAAGACAATCAGTCAAGATCATCAGGCAATGATCAGTCTTTGCATAGATTTGGAAGATTCCTATTACTTAGCACTCTTACAGCAATCGCGATAGATATAACCATACACCAATGGGCACTTATTCAAAACTATTACAACCAAGTTTTAGCCAAATTTACATTACGAAATTAGTGTCATGCGTAATGAAAAAAAAATCAGGAAACATGTTTTTTTTTAGTACTTGTGTAACAAGTTTCGTTAAAATAATAGTGTCGTGAAATCCAAAGTATAGCCACGTAGAGCTAAAAATATAGCTTCGTCAGCATAACACTTTATTTAAAACTTTAACCTTTAATTAGTAGCGAAACTTTATTTAGTAGCGCAATTTCGCGTCGTGTTTACACGGTGAAATTTGTTGCATGACATTTTATTAAATTATATTATACATTATTACATACATTACATACATACATATATACATTATTTAATTATACATGCATTGTAACAATGCATGTACAATTAATAATGCATGCATTCGTGTCATGCGCAATTTTTTGGTAAAACTAACGTCATGCAACTAATTTCACCGTGTAAACACGACGCGAAATTGCGCTACTAAATAAAGTTTCGCTACTATGTAAAACTTGTTGTTTACACGTACAATTTGTTGATGAAAGTGTCGCGACATTAAGTTAATGCCAATAACTTCGTAATTATAAATTCGGCTTAATCCTTTCTTCATTTTCCTGACCAGTAAAAAAAGGGCAGAAAAACAATAACAGCTTTTAGCTAGACAAACATAAAGTACTTACCTACAAAAGGTTGGGTTAGCTGTGACCCCGATGTTCAAACCATTTCCTCGTTTTACTTTTGTGAAAGGACTGTTTCCATCTGCAAGGTATCCGACTTTACATAGCTTTAGCTTTTACAAAGTTCTATTTGAAATTTCAATTTTGAAGACTCGGTTACAACAACGTGGTAAAGAATGTTTTGGCGTTTTTTTTAAAATCGACGTAGCTCAATTTTTTTTGTAGAACAAAAGCAATTACAGTGATATTTATTTAATGATACTTTATTTCGATTTTACGGGCGTTTACGTGTAAGTTCCACTTGGATAACACGACACCAAAACATTTATCAAATGTAACACAGCTGTCAAGAGCATGTCCGCTCCGCACATGCAACAGGTTTTAACATAACTATCCTTTTATCCATCAAATACATACATTTGTTTGTGCAGGTTACAAACTAATGTAGCAATTTGACGCAATTTCAGGTCTCCTTGAAGCCATAATTTCAGGTAAATTTTGAGGTATTCGGTGAAAACAAATTGATATTCCCATAGTAATCCCAACGTTCATATTTCATACATAAAATCGATATCAAAGTCACTTTTACTATAGGTCAAATAAAAGATGAAACTGGGCTATTTACAGTAATAGATTTAAAAACTCTTATAATATTTTTAAATATTTTTTTCCTACATAGGTGTACACTGTACATCAGCCGTCAGCCATTTTTACTGCTGGGGCACAGGCCTTCTTTATGGGTGGATAAGGAGACTGGGCCATAACCCACCACGCGGGCCCAATGCGAATTGATGGGTGCCTACATACCGGTCAAAATCATAACCCTCCTCTTTGCTTCGCCATAGTCGGGTTTTGCCTTTTTCTTTATCTGTCACCATATTATTAGTATTTATTATATACACCGTATTATTTATTATACCAGAGTAGTGTCGTCCAGAAAATAGGTAAATATTTATCAACACCGTAGCGAAGCACATAGGTAGGTACTATCATACTTGGTTGAATGCTCTAACTGTCCATCAGCCATTTTTGATGTCCCCACTGCTGGGGCACAGGCCTTCCTTATGGGTGGTAAGGAGGATGGGCCATAACCCACCACGCGGGCCCAATGCGGATTGGTGGGTGTTAACGACTGCAAATGCAGCCGGGACCAACGGCTTAACGTGCCTTCCGAAGCACAGAGGAGCTCGACATTTTTGGTCACCCATCCCATGACCGATCCTTGCGAACGTTGCTTAACTTCCGCAATCGCTGGGCCAAGCGCTAAACCACTGCGCCACCGAGCTCTCTATCATGGTGTAAAAATATATTTTCATATACTATGTCGGGCAGGGCGGAGTCACTGACATAACAATTTGTCATTCACCCCAAATGGTTTTATCAATTACTTACCTCAAATTAGTACGGTTCACGTATGGTATTACGTGGCACCTTTGACACGAAGCTTGTAGTTACATAAACATGCATATGTACGATGTGGTGTTCCTATTATAAAATGTAATGTTCTAAATAAATGAAATCTGACTCTGTTACTAAATTTACTTTTATGACTCAAAAACTACCCTCTCTATTAGTGTGAGGGTCCTACACTATCTGGGAGTTACTGCCACTGACCTTCAAATAAAAACCGAAATTACCAATTTAAATTACTAATTTATTTGTTATAAAATTTCCCCAAATAGGCTAACTAGACACGAGTCGGCCAGGGCGCAGTAACTGCCTCGACTCTCAGTCATACGTCACACACCTATACAAAATCGCTGACATTCAACAATCAATCTAGAATGTCCCTACATATAATATATAATACCAGCAATACGAACTAAAACAGGAAAAAACAGCAGACTACAACTACGTAAACGCGAGGGACATATTTCTTTCAGCCTTACTCACATTGTTTTGTAATTTTTTTTTTTTTTTTTTTTGAACTGTCGCTATGTTTGTGTTGAAAAGTGCAACATGATAATTTATTGTAACATTACTTTTTTTTATATATAGCGTCCGTTACAGCCAGGCCGGCCTGTCAGAATAGCAGCGTGCCGTGGCGTTACTCTAACGTCACGGCATTCATACGTTGAGGCAGGGGCCTTTTATTAATCTCTTTGTTTAGTTGTTTTCATTTATTTTATGTTAATGGATTTTTTTATAATAGTGTTTAAGTATTGTGTTCATTTAATTTAATTCTTCAAACAAACTCCGTAATTAAAATATCAGTTTCTACGATAATGCTAAACAATAAACCCTGACATTAAGTACGGATAATAAACTATCATGTTACTGACAACCGCTGTAGTTAACGGCTTCATTTCGGAGCAGAGTGGAAGAATCAGGTTACTTTTATTTTTAGCTTACAAACAAGTGAACTGTTGATGCTCTAGTAAAAATAAAATGAAAATTCGTTATAACGCAAAAAGAAAAATTGACCTACACAAATAGGTGTGTTATGTACTTAATTCAACAGTTTACAAAACAGACCCCTTTAACTTGCGACCACATACAATATAAACCACAATTGAATTATTAGCATTATTCTATTTATTTTTATCTGTTTAACGTTTAAATCAACTATTGAGAAAAATTCTGTAATTTTTTTATAGATATAGTATTATAATGGTAGGGCATGCCAAATAAGAAAAAAGTACCTACCTAATTAAAGTCTCTGGAGGAAATATCTTTCACGGCGACTCTTGACAGCTGAGCTACCAAAACCCAGAGTTTTATGTTCTAATACCAAATTGCTTTTGGTTGAACAATCATACCTTTATTTTCGAAGTTAACCGTTCATTCGAAGTGGGCAACGACTCCCGCACACAGATTTCAATTTATCAGTGAATTTGCACCGCACCACTCCATCGCCACTTAACCCAAATGCATTCGCTTCCTTCCAACTGACATCGTGCTGCATAGTCTATCTCGGTGCTTTATAATGCACTGTTTCTTTCGAGCTAGTCATTTAACTGGTACAAAAATGTGCAACTATAAACATTTTATAAAATAAACAAATATAGCAGGAATAGTGCTTTGCGGAAATAAATAAGTACAATATAATAACGCCGTTAAATGAGTAAAAAGACACTTAAAAATATCTTTCTTCTATGTGTATTTTCATTGTTTTACCATACAATGGTTTATTCCATTCAATTATGCAACTCTTCTTAAAAAACAGCCAAGTGCGAGTCGGACGCACGCACGAAGGAGTCCGTACCAAAAAACGGCAAGAAAGTCACGTTTGTTGTATGAGAGCCCCGACTAAAATACCTATTCATTTTATTCTGTTTTTAGTATTCGTTGTTATAGCGGCAACAGAAATACTTATATCATCTGCGAAAATGTTAACTGTCTATAGCGGTTCATGAGATAGAGATACAGCCTGGTGACAGACAGACAGACTGACAATGGAGTCTTAGTAATAGGGTCCCGTTTTCACCCTTTGGGTACGGATCCCTAATAAAAATAATGACGCCTCCAATTATTTAACCTAAAAATATATTCCAGACTTTGCAACAAATCGAAGATTTTGATCTCGATCGTTATCGCGCCTCCGAGCTTGCTCCACTGATTCTCAAAGTGTTCAAATACAGTCAAGTATCCGTGCGAATACAAATTGAGGCGGTATCAAAATGTTTGGGAACCCTTATCGCCACCCCATTACCTGGGCTAGAAGGCCAGACACGAATACAAAGGTTCATATCTAAATTGATTTTAGTTTGATAAAGGTTGGGTACCTTTGGTGGACTCAGCTTGGAAATAAATTGAATGTACGTACTGAAACAGCTGTTTGCCGGGATAAAACTTTAGCCGGGCGAAATGATTTTTACGGGATGAATGACCGAGCTTACTTATTAAACTTTTTATTGGAGCATCTGAAATACTTAGTAAAAGTTGGAAAGGTAATTATTATGGTCTCGAGTTCAATCGTAAGAGGACCATAGTAAATTGATAATTTTGCAAAAGAATTCTCGTATATGGAAATCAAACATAAACAACATTAAATAAAAACTAGTTATTTGAATCAAGAGTTTTTTTTTCAAACGCTTTTAAGCTTAAACTATATACGACCAAAATGAGTTCCAAGCATGCAAATACAACCTGAAAGTTATCAAGTAATACTGTGTGAAATTATGTGTATTTGACGTTGTACGGCCCTTTAAGGGGTGAACATTGACGCGCGAGGTCTACAGCTCACAGAGCCACTAGTAATATTTCGTATTACCACAGATAACATATTACTATATTAACTTAACTTGTTTTTTCTAAAGCTCAAACGCTTAAGATTTAGAATATTGATAAAGAAATCAAATATTTGATATGTATTACATGTAATGAATGTCAAATCAAAAATATTGATGACTCTACGCTACACCGTGCCGCCAGGGTCCGAGCCGAGTAGCACATTTTGTTTTTTAAAGTAAGCTAGTCCATACAGGATTTTGTGAAGTTAAGAAGCTACGCCATCAGTTGAAAAACCATTAACATTTAGCTACATTTAAAAAGAAAATACTACAGGTGAAGTAGCGCGTAAACTAATTTGCCATTTGCCACCGCTTTGAAAGCAATTAGTTGGCTTATAGGCTCCTTTGTGTAAACTGCACGGGGCGAGCCTATTGTCAGGATAATTAAACACTTCATCAACAGGAACAAATAAAAATGTTTTTAATTAAATAAATATTATGTTTGAACATTAAATACTGAATGAATGATTTCTTTAACTTTTTAGATATTTAGCCGACTTTGGTCGATCATTAAATATCATTCTATGCCGGTCTCTTAGTCTAAAGTTTTTTTTTTAAACAATCCTTAATTTTTATGGACAAACACAGCAACTACATAAACGTAAAGCGAAGGAAGTGGTAACAATCCAAGACTTAGACAAGACTTAGTCAGGTAATGGTCTGAGTCCCCCAGCAGTCGGTACCCCGGGACGAAACTTTACGTTATCAGTGAAGATTTTTAAAGTTAAAAAGGTTGATGAAAGTATTTTCAGTAAAAAAATATTCAGCACTTTTTTTAGCGATTACCAAAATGCTTTCTTCGTTCGTTAAGGTTAAGAAACAACTAAAAAAACAAAACACTTAATAAGACTTAGGTCTTACACTTAACTCTTAATGAAAAAGGAGTGTTCTAAAAGGTTGTCAAGCATAATAGCTTAACCCTCTTCACGTCGCGACAACAATGCCACGGTTAGCTCTGAATGGAAGCGACGACGGTGACAAGTGGCCATTTGTACCCACGCCAATTGTACGGTTGAGGAAACAATCTCCTAGTTCAAACACTGACATCTAGGGACAAACAGACAAAAGATAAATCGGTGTTCTTACAAAAGATTTTTAAACACCTGTTTAACTTAGACACTGTTTAAATATGATGCTGTCACTTTTTTATATTGTTTGAAAGAGACAGCAATACATCTAAACAGATTTCTGAGGTACTTAATCCGAGGTTTAACTTTATCGTAGTTTGAAAGTTGATTTTATTACTTTAATACAGATATTGTTGACTTCTGTTGTTGACTGGGCAGCATATGGGAAACTTCGTCGAATTTTTGAGTCGCCTATTCCACAGAGTCTAAAGACGAAAGTCTTCAACCAGTGCGTCCTGCCTGTCATGGCATACGGAGCCGAAACACTCACTGTAGGGCTGGTTCACAAATTTAAAGTCGAGCAGCGAGCTATGGAAAGGGCTAATGCTTGGAGTTTCTCTAAGAGATCGGGTCCGGAACGAAATGATCCGACAGAGAACTAAAGTCATCGACATAGCCCACCGGAGGCACCGGATTAGTAAGCTGAAGTGGCAGTGGGCCGGCGATATTAGCCGTAGAACCGATGACCGCTGGGGCAGACGAGTTTTTGAGTGGAGACCGCGTATCGGCAAACGTAGTGTGGGACGCCCTCAGACAAGGTGGAGCGACGGTCTTCGCAAGGTTGCTGGCAAAAACTGGATGAGTGTAGCCGCGGATCGTGCTCAGTGGCGTGCACTCGGAGAGGCCTATGTTCAGCAGTGGACGATGATAGGCTAATGATGATGATGATGATTGTTGACTTCTCCGATTACATAAACCGCCGATGAAATACCTCAGATCAGAAACCGGGGGTAAGTTAAACAGGTGTTTAAAAATCTTTTGTAATAACACCGAATAAGTTCAATATTTGCCGTTTTAAATTACATAATAAACAACGTAGCAGTTGGAATTGACCTTTACAAAAGCATGTTGATAGGAATATAATAATATCGCTTACATAGTTACATACAATAGCTTACCAACAGATAAAAAAATCTCTTTATTTTTTACGTCAGAATCTATCAATGATTTCTATGTTGTTTATCATTTTGTCATTTTCCGTCAATATTTCAACGCAAATAGAAACGTTTACATCGACATGGTCCATATTTACTTTGGTCCGTCCATGCTTGGATCGGCTCGGTTGTGTGTGACAAGGAATATTTGTTCAATTCAAAATTACTACAGTTCCCGGTTTACTCAAAAAGGTTCGTTACAACGCGCCAATGTTGACCAACCTTAAGAGGGTTTATGCGCTACACTAGCGCTGCCAATGGAAAAAAATCATAGTGCTTAAATAAAGACGAAATTGTGAATTGTGTTCTTCTAGTGTACTCCGAATAAGGTTTGTGGTACTTTTCGTCGCTTAAACTATATTTTCTAGTCTGTCGTTAAGTTTAATGGAGTTTTATTGCTAAAAGTGGCCACTTTTAGCAATAAACTAAACGACAGGTTTTAAAATATTGTTTAAACGATAAAAAGTACAACAAAGCTTCTTCGGAGTACACTAGAACAGAATTCACAATTTCGTCTTTATTTAAGCATTACCATTTTTTCCATTGGCGGCGCTAGTGTAGCACGAAAAAGTGAGTGAATGTTTTTTTACGCATTGTCGTCTTATCTACTCAAAGTCAAACGATCACAGTGAAATTTTTCATACACGTACAGAAAAGGATATAGGGTAAATCCAGATGAAACTTACTGTTCCCGAGGGATAGAAAATAACTGTCCACGCAGACGAAGTCGCGGGCGGCCGCTAGCAGTTTATATAGGAGACTCATATTATGTTGAAGTGGAACTTCTGACAACAGGTGGCCAGTTAACATTCTATACATCACGTGAATAGCTATTCTACAGCTGATACACTTTACACCCTATCATTCCTAAACCACAGAATAACTAATAGTACTAAACGTGGACTAAATATAATCCTGCATTTAAAATAGATCTTGTCGGAGTGTTGCCAGATCCGTTTTTTTTTAAATATCGGAACCTAAACGTAAAAGAGCGGGACTGAGACGTAAAAATCGTGGTTTGTGGTTTGATCCTGATCAATCAAACCACAAACTGTACGTACATACTTATATAAAAAAATAAAAATAATTTTTAAAAGAAACTTTATAAAGTAGTATCATGCGAGGAATCAACGATATGAAAAAGCGGTATTTTGGGCGTCCCGCTCAGGGGTTCGACGGGACGCGTTCTGGGAGGTTGAAAAAACGGGACGTCCCGTCCAAGCGGGACATTGGCAACACTCGATATTTGGAATAAGGGGATATAGTTTTAACCGGTATCTTCACATCGTTTTATAATTATTATAAATAAATAAATATGTTAGGTACTTCGAGCTCACTGAAACAAATAGCTAAAGTATTATGGAAATCGGAATAAATTATTATAATTTAAAATACTTCGTTTCCTAATTTGAGCTATTATATATATTTTGCTATCTGAGAATTAAACCCAGGATTTCGGAGATGAAACATATCAAACATATTTAAATAATACTAAAATCTTATAAGAAACCTGAAATTCAATTTCACATCTCTCCAAGTAAAATTCTTTTGACAACATTTCCTTTGTTCGTACGAAACCGTAGATAAACGAAAATTTTATATCATTTTTGTTGGACGCGTTAAAGCATTAACTTTACAAGTCATAAATTGTGTGTGGAATTGTATAAATGTGTTCTGAGAGAGATAATAACGTAAGTATGTAAATATTATACTTATGTGCTTAGTTTGTGTTAGTTTGTTTTTATATCATTATCAGCATTGTTGTAACTTTAAAACCTACGTCTCTGGATTACAAAAGTCAAGTATTATCTATATATATAAAATTCAAAGTCCTGACTGACTGACTGACTGAGTGAGATATCAACGCACAGCCCAAACCGCTGAACCTAGAGACTTGAAATTTTGCACATAGGGTCCTTATGAGGTCTAGGGGTGCACTAAGAAAGGATTTTTCAAAACTCACCCCCCAAGGGGGTGAAACGGGGGTCCAAAGTTTGTATGAAAGTCCCTCAGTTTTGAAGTTAGGATCTTCAAATTTTGTGATTAGGCTGACCATTGAAAATTAATAAATACGGGTCTCAGCGTTTTTCAAAATTCTACCCCCGAAGGGGTCAAAAGGGGGATGAAGTTGTGTATTGAAGAAAATCCTTTATTTTCGAAGTAAAAATCGCTAAATTTATAATTTAGGCTTATGGATGGAAATCTAACGCAACGTATATTGTTATTGTTAGTATTTCAACCCCTATGGGGATGAAATGGGAGTGAAAAGGGGTAAAAAAGCCCAAAAATAGATATGGATGTCGTTATTGGGGTTTTCTGGGATGACGATTGCAAAAATTACATTTATTTTGAAGTCCAACACGGTGCACATGATTTGACCCCTAAAGGGGTGAAAATGGGGTTCAAATTTTGTATGGAAAAATAATATAAAATAGACATTACAACTTAAAAATTCGTAGGAGAATGTCTAAAAATAAATAGGACATACACATATTTTGTTATTTTGAAAATCATCCCTTTTAAGGTGTAAATGGGTTAAGTAAACATGAAAATCGATGTGGATGTCGTTCTTGAGGTTTCATGGGATGGTGATTGCGAAAATGACATTTATTTTGAAGTCCAATACGGTGGACATGATTGGACCTGGACATGCACATCCAGGGGACGGGGACAGGGACGGGAACGGGAACGGAAACGGAAACGGGAACGGGAACGGGAAGACGGGGACGGGGACAGGGACGGAAACGGAAACGGAATCGGGAACGGGAACGGGAACGGGAACGGGAACGGGAACGGGAACGGGCCAACGCGGGCCCAATGCGAATTGGTGGGTGTTAACGACTGCAAATGCAGCCAGGACCAACGACTTAACGTGCCTTCCGAAGCACGGAGGAGCTCGAGATAATTAATTTTTGGTCACCCATCCCATGACCGACCCTTGCGACCGTTGCTTAACTTCCGCAATCGCTGGGCCAGGCGCTAAACCACTGCGCCACCGAGCTCCACGGGCGTTCATGAGTTAAAATATTTTTTCAGTTACTGCAAATGTTTACAAATTCCATTACAATATGGGAAAAAATTTGCATACTGGGATCTATTTAAAATTCGTGAAAGCAAAACAATTCATACAATATTGACTCATCAAAAAGAGAAACGCAGTAGTCGAACCGTCCGAATAATACAATGATATTATTTCGCTTCAACGAAAAACACAAAATAATAAAATACCGGTTTCATTTACAGAAATTAAAACGTATTTGATGAAAGCACGGCAAGAACGACTGTTTTACACGCAACGAAAATATTTACTTGTATTATGATAACCTGAAAAGTTTCGCGATAGCAAGTTATTTTTGTTTATATTAATAGCGGTTGGGTGGGCTAAGTGGCGCCCTTATCTTTAAAAAATAGAGGTATTCCTATGCGATCCCCTGCAACCGATCCACTGACAATTTTAAATCCCAACTATTCCCCTATAATTATATAATTATAATATATTTGTTGGATAGTCGTAATTGGCCTTAAGAATACGTTTTAAAATTGTACCTTAGAATTTAAGTGAGCTGTGTACTGTCCCTAATAAAGTAAAATAAATAAATAAAAATAATTACAACACCCTAATCACTGGACCACTGTACAAAATAAGTTAGTAAATGTGGGAATAACTTAAAATAAGCACCAGACTACGTAATTTATCAAAAAAATATTGAAGTAAATTTATTTAGAAACTACAGGATCGGAAGGTTTATTAAGAAACTACGGATCAGTAAAAATATGGATCTCTCTCATGTTTTATAGAAAGCAAGTGGCCAAAATCATCCCGATGTACGATGCCTTTATCGCAGCAACCTTGTGTCCAGTCAAAATATACATTTTGTCGGGTTTGTTACGATACGCCTGCGATTTCACCATAAATAAATGCTTTACTAATTCTGATCCCACTTTCCCCTTTTTTATAATAAATTGTCCATAAAACCGACTGGTCTGTTTTGCGGATGGTATCGCTATTACTAAAGATCGTTTCACATATTTTTGTTATAATATAACTAATGAACGAAATGCTTAGAGCACGGCACTTACCTACGGTTAAATTTCACCATAAATAAATGCTTTACTAATTCTGATCCCACTTTCCCCTTTTTTATAATAAATTGCCCATAAAACCGACTGGTCTGTTTAACTGTGCGATCATCAGTCTCTTATTGTGTAGAGCTCCAGCTAATTAGGTACTCATCGACAGAAACACAACATTACTCGTAATAAAAATCGACCTTTATTTCTGTTTAGTCAGATTTTCGTCTCGTCAGATTTTTGTTTCAGCAGAAAAAGTACAATCATAACGAAAATCTGTCAAAAGTTAGGTATTCATCGACAGATTAGACATTACTTAAAATCATGTTGTTTCACTGCTGTCTTTTATTAGGTACACTCCGGTTAGTCGGTTGCTGTCGAGCGGAAAAATTCCGCTGATCCCGACCTCACCTAATTTCACCTAAGCACCATTACTTACTATTTGAATGAACTTAGCCTTTTATGTAGTACCGATAAATTGTCTTTTGCAGATACTCCTCGCCCCTTTGTGCGTTTAATCAATGTTTCAATGCGGTGAGTCTTTTGAATGGTATAGGCTTCGGCTTTTGATGGCTTCAAGCTTTTGTACTACACTGAAGCGAACTTTGATTACTGCCCGCAATGGCTTGCTTATAACTGTACTAAAATAATAACACTTTCGAGTACCTAATAATTGCTCAATAACAAAACATCGAATGTGAAAACTAAAAAAGATATCATTAAAATAACGCTTAATCTTAGGACTTACCAGATTGATTCAGCTTGTTTAGGTTGATTGTTTACGTACCTGAAAAAGAAATAAATATAATATAATAAGATATTTTACGTCAAGATTCAAAACAGCCCTTAAAATCTTGCCAGTGTTTTGTTTCAGTTCTATAAATTGATATTTAGCAGCTAGAAACTTACAACAAAGTAGTAAAAAAATGGGAAGCAATTGTTTTTACAAAACACATGGCCGTCGGGACAAGCATCGATCAATAATCACAACCCAAAAAAATTAAAATATTTTTTCTAGCGCGACCGCAACATGCTTCATCATCATCATTTGTCTCCGCAATGTCACGCGATTCGCGAACAATCCCGATAAGTCCAATAGAAAGGAGTAGCTTGTTTTGCCATTTGAATAATCTTTATTAATGAACGATGCCTTTATCGCAACCGCTTCTGACTTGAAAATTTAATTGCTTGACATATTCATGTTTCGTTTCTTTGCTTACATTTCGTATTGATTTAATCATATTTTAAATGGAGTGCCTACCTACATTACATAAACGATTTATAACTATTCGTAGTTCAGTCACAGAATACATGTTCAGTCACAGAATACATGTTCAGTCCCTAATGAAAAGTCAAAATAAATTACATTAATTATTTTTATGCATATAAAAATATTCGTTACGTGTCTTATAAAGTCGTATGCAAGAGCGCGATGCGTGAGTGTTAATACTTTATTGTAATTAAAATACATTCATATTCAGAGGCTTGTTTATTAAATGAGCGTGCGTATTCAGAAGTAGAAGTTACTTACTTCGAATGAAGTAACTTTCGTAATTAACTAGTTGCTCTGTGAGGTGGGGACCTCTAATTTGTGACATTTTAGAAATAATTCTTTTTACGTTTTCAACCCCCATATCCAGCAGCTAGGGATAGGGACTGGCAAAGGGGCGGCTGACAGGGGCGCAACCCTCAGGGGGGCGCACTTTGCTGACCAACAGCTAGAAAATAAGTTTCTCTTCCTGGAAACTCTTGGGGGCTCAAAATATAAATCTTGACACTGACCCTAAGCTCATGACCCTTAGCTCCGACCAAGAAAGCGGTTACGAACTTCGGCGAAACAATTAAAGTAGGTAACTACAATTAAGTTGACAAATTATTTCAGACTAAATTTTATCTATCAGCCAACTCGTGGAAAGAATGTTTAATGACAAACCGTTGCCTAGCAACCAATGACAGGCATGTGTTCAAAACCTTTTTTGATACAAATTTATAAAAAAAAAGTTTTTTGAACAGTTTAATGGAAATACAAATTATGTAGGTATTGTATGAATGGTTTTTATGATACCTACCTTTATATCTGTTATCTTTGCATTCGCCTAAAATGTAACTTATTGAATTCTGTGACGCTACGTTTATGCTTGTTGAGAGTCTTATTTAATAGAGCTTTGCAATATTGATACATATTATGAAATGAAACAACAAAGTATCAGTTTTATTAACCATTTATTTAAATATTGTAAATAAAGAATACAATTATATGTGTAGTACAGTTCGTTTTATCTTGTTTTTGCCTTATCTACCATGAATTTTCACTGCCATATTTCTATAACAACATAATAGGTATAGGCGCATAAAACAAGCTTTATCTGGACATAATTCGTAAACTCGTTGTTTTTATTATTTTATCGGGGATTGATATTAAGTGTCAAATATTAATTAGATATATGATGTAAAAAATCCGCGGTGGTAACCGTTTTATATAAAAATCATGAGATTTCGTACACTGCCTTACTTTTTCCTAAAAGCAAAATAGGTAACCAAATACCTTGTTAGTATAATTTTAAGGTGCATTCAAATGCCATCACCTAATAGCAAAATTAAACTGAAACCAAATTCGTATGCTTGTTTTTTTTCACAGTATTCATCTAATCTCAATATCTAGATAAGCCAAAATGGTAACTATGATATTTGTATCTTATTAAGCTATAATGCCTCTTTTTAGACATTTTAGACAAAAATTAAACATTTATTTTTTACGTTTCAATAATATTATATTTCTCAGTAGTTAAAAATTGAAACTGGGAAATTTTTGTTTAATAATAGGCTTTTGTGTACTACAATCATGTTTACATCAAAATTAAACATTTTAATATCACGTTTATGAAATTGTAAATTACGCGCAAGTAGTAGTGGAGAATGCGGTGAGTACGGGGTGGGGAGAGTACCTACCACCCGCCCCGCGCCCCGCCGGCGCCGCCGCGCGCCGCGCGCTGCGCGGTGCACACACGACACGGCGACTTATTTATTTCATTTCAATTACGTGCTTTGTACCGACCGCGCTGGGTATTCAAAAAACAATGGAATTTCCTAATTGTAGGATTTGTGAATGTGCGTTAAACTTTGACGTGGTGAATGTAGGTCTGAAAGGACAGAATAATTTAATGTATATTGGTATGATCACACTGCGGCTTTTATACTTAACATAACCTACCTACCCACCTGTGATTCGATACTTTATACCAAAAATCGCATTCAAGTGTACAGTAACTTTTGTTATATAGTAGGTATCTAAAGAGACTTGTATAAGAAAGCTTTTTATTTGATGTAACAAAGGAAAAGAGTGAATAAATAAAAAATCGTTGATATAAAATAATGTGTTTTATAATAATGTGTAATACGTAAACTCGACAAACGAAACCGCGACAAACCAAAACTCGACGCACGAAATCGCAACAAATCAAATCTCGATGCATGAAATCGCGACAAACCAAATCTCGAAGCACAAAATTTCGACAAATCATAGTGATTGTATTTTAGCCGACTTCAACAAAAGGAGGAGGTTCTCAATTCGATTGTATGTTTTTTTTTATCGTTGTTCGCGCGTATCTTCGCCATTTATGGACCGATTTTGATGATTCTTTTTTTGTTCGATTGAGTTTTCTTGCGAGATGGTCTCATTTATTTATTTTTTCAAATCGGTTCAGTAGTTTACAAGTAATCCTGAAAATACTATGATATTAAATCAACTACCTTGACGATTTTGTTATTTATGAACCGAATTAGATGATTTTTTTTGTTGGGAAAGGGATACCTTTGTGTAGTATTTTTAACCGACTTAAAAAAGGAGGTATTCAGTTTGTATGTATGTATGTTTCTCCGCGATTATCTCGCGTTTGGCTGAGCCGATTTTTCTACCTAAATAATATACCTACACTAACTAATACAGAAGGTACTTACACTAAAAATAAAAAATTGTTTAAAAAACAAAAAACCGACTTCAAAAAACCTGCCCCTAAAAAGCAAGAAATAATATACAAATCATTAGATACGCATTATCATTGTTATAATAAAACACGTCTATTAAAGTCGGGTGGGGCTGGAGTACATCTTCCTTTTTTTATTCTAAAAGCCCCACCCGACTTCAATTGACGTGTTTTATTATAACAATGATAATGCGTATCTAATGATTTGTATATTATTTCTTGCTTTTTAGAGGCAGGTTTTTTGAAGTCAGTTTTTTTGTTTTTTAAACAATTTTTTTATTTTTTTATTTTTAGTGTAAGTACCTTCTGTATTAGGTAGTGTAGGTACATTATTTAGGTAGAAAAATCGGCTTAGCCAAACGTGAGATAATCGCGGAGAAACATACATGCATACAAACTGAATACCTCCTTTTTTTTGAAAACGGTTAAAAAGACTACACAAAGGTATCCCTTCCCCAACAAAAAAAATCATCTAATTCGGTTCATAAATAACAAAATTGTCAAGTTAGTTGATTTAATATCATAGTATTTTCAGGATTACTTGTAAACTACTGAACCGATTTGAAAAAATAAATAAATGGGACCATCTCGCAAGAAAACTCAATCGAACAAAAAAAGAATCATCTAAATCGGTTCATAAATGTCGAAGATACGCGCGAACAACGATAAAAAAAATAAAAAAAATACATAAAATCGAATTGAGAACCTCCTCCTTTTGATGAAGTCGGTTAAAAAAGGAAGATGTACTCCAGCCCCACCCGACTTTAATAGACGTGTTTTATTATAACAATGATAATGCGTATCTAATGATTTGTATATTATTTCTTGCTTTTTAACCGACTTCATCAAAAGGAGGAGGTTCTCAATTCGATTGTATGTTTTTTTTTTTTTTTTTTTTTTTTTTTTATCGTTGTTCGCGCGTATCTTCGACATTTATGGACCGATTTCGATAATTTTTTTTTTGTTCGATTGAGTTTTCTTGCGAGATGGTCCCATTTAATTTTTTTTCAAATCGGTTCAGTAGTTTACAAGTAATCCTGAAAATACTATGATATAAAATCAACTAACTTGACAATTTTGTTATTTATGAACCGAATTAGATGATTTTTTTTGTTGGGGAAGGGATACCGTTGTGTAGTCTTTTTAACCGACTTCAAAAAAAGGAGGTAAGTTTTCAGTTTGTATGTATGTATGTTTCTCCGCGATTATCTCACGTTTGGCTGAGCCGATTTTTCTACCTAAATAATATACCTACACTACCTAATGCAGAAGGTACTTACACTAAAAATAAAAAAATTGTTTAAAAAACAAAAAACCGACTTCAAAAAACCTGCCTCTAAAAAAAAGGAAGAAATAATATACAAATCATTAGATACGCATTATCATTGTTATAATAAAACACGTCAATTGAAGTCGGGTGGGGCTTTTAGAATAAAAAAGGAAGATGTTTCCAGCCCCACCCGACTTTAATAGACGTGTTTTATATAACAATGATAATGCGTATCTAATGATTTGTATATTATTTCTTCCTTTTTTTTAGAGGCAGGTTTTTTGAAGTCGGTTTTTTGTTTTTTTTAGGGGCAGGTTTTTTGAAGTCGATTTTTTTTTATAATTTTTTTGATATTTTTTTTATCTTTGTCATTAAAAAAATACATATTTTTATCTTTAACATTTTTTTTTTTTATTTTTTTTATTAATGTGGATAAATAAAATATAATATCGTTATAATTTTATGTTGCGATTATTAACGATATTTTACTGTTATAACAGCGTGATAATCGAGATATGGTTTGTCGCGATTTCGTGCGTTAGATTTGGTTTTTCGCTATTTTGTGCGTCGAGATTTGGAATGTCGCGATTTTGTGCTTCGAGATTTGGTTTGTCGCGATTTGTCGCGCTAACGTGCGTTGAGATTTCGTTTGTCGAGTTTACGTATTCAACAAAATCAAAATCTGAAAACAGTACTTATTAGAAAGCTGTAAAATCAGCCGTAGGTCCGTGCGCAGCGCACACGACAGCGATGTAATATTGTGAAAATCAATCACCTTGCTTTTAAGTCCTACATACACATCCATGACACTCCCTTGTACGTGTGAGCTCTGGCGCCGCCGCCCCGCCGGCCGGTGACTTTGAGTTGCGTCGAGTCGGCAAAAGGGTTGGTAGTGGCGTCAATATAGCCCGGCGAAAAGGGGGTGGCGCGCGTACTTAGTACTAATACTTAATCATAATCAAACAATCTACTTCCACTCCCAAATCAAAATAATAAGTAAAAAAAAACAGCAGCCTAGCATGATCACCGAAACGCTATAAGATATAGCGATTTATCACGATTTACTGTCAAAAGACAATGGATTTTGACAGGTGAGTGTCGATAAAACGCTATATCACGCGATATAATTATGTCGTGTTTCGGTGGTCATGCTATGGAGGCTGGGTATCTTTAGGTACGTGTACTTAGGTCGTAGACACATACCTAATTAATTCAGTAGGTAACTTCTTTATTTATAAGTTTACTTCGATCGATCGATATTATCAAGAACCTTCATAATAAATAATTAAGTTTGTACGGTGAACAACCGCACATATATGTACCTAGCGCGATGTCAGCAATTTCAATAAATAACAGATATTTTATTAATTTTTAGTTCGCATTGTGTATCGATAGGTAGGTATATGTTGTGTGACTCAGTAATTCAATAAACGCAAAGTAAACAGTTCGGACTTATCATTTCAACGATTTCATTCAACTTCAGTAAAAAGGTTGTGTGGCAGCAAGAAACCAGTTATTTGGATTGAAGTATTTTTAGGTACCTACTTATTTGCAGTTATTTTCATAACTATGGGTAAGTACACAACACATAACATAACAAACCATCTGCATGTTAGGTTTTTATAATCCCGAATGCATGATCATGCGTGCATAAAACCATCTGCATGTTAGGTTTTTATAATCCCGAATGCATGATCATGCGTGCATAATTAATAATAATACATTATTTTGCACGAGCGACACAAACACACAGCTAGCTAGCTTACCGCAGAGCTAGCGCTCCTCGACGAGCCGACCGACAAGCGACGACGAGACGGCGCGGCGCGGGGGGCGCGGGCGGCTCGCTCCACTCCCCCCACGCATACGCATACACGCACACAGCCGCATATAGAATCATTTATTATTTTCATAATTTGCTTGTTTCCACCTAAGATATTTTTATTTATTTTATACATAAAGCTTATAAATAGGTAAACGTTCCGAAAATCATATACCTATCTCATCCTGATCAATTTAGTTATTGTCGATCTAATGAACACATATTTCAATTTAATCTCCACTATTAGTTATTCTAGGCCGGGTCCCACGTGTTCATAAAAGTTTGACAATCACTGACTGCTTTGCGTACTCGCGTCGAGTCGCGACTATCGGGACTCGCGACAGCACGGTCGGGAGTTGGTACACAAATTACGACCCTAAATTGCAAGAAATAACGTTTATATTGAAACGTAACTAAGAAAAAAATATCAGTAAATGAATAATCATGGACATTTGTTGTTTAATTTGTTCCTTATAGTACTAATAATATTTTGAAGGCATAAATTAAACACTTTTGAAGTAGTTATGTATTTTGGTTTTCCAAAAATCACAAATATTTGTGACTTTAGAAATCTGCAAAGAGAATCTGTTTAATTTTTAACAATTAATTAACACACATTATAATCTATTCAGATTAAATTGTTGAATTGCAGTTATCTATAATTTCTGGTAAGATAAGCCAAAATATCTACAACTTATTGAACCTTCTTTAATAATGATAGTCCCGATTGATCAATTAGTTTAATTTTGAATTATTTACCTGACATGCAGGCGTCATATCATAACACAGATACTTTTACAAAGTTAATTATTATGCTCTAATGTTGAAATCAAAATATGTCGAAAATTTTGTTTTTATTTTTTTTTACTTTGATGCGGAGTTTCAAAATGTTTAATTCTTCTTATTTTATCTATAACTAACAACACTTTATGCCATAGAAAAAGAAAATTTCAGTTTTCGAATTATTTCCCGTTTTAGCTAATTTTATGCGCCTAGTAGCATATTTTACAAGTTTACACAAAAATAGTGTTAAGAAATCAAAGGCAATTTAATGTAAAACAATATTTCACATAAGAAATATTTATTACTAGTTTAAATAAAATACAAATGACTCGTACTTATTGTACAATAAATAGACAGTCATGTTAAATGCATACATACTGAATATGGCGAAATAAAACAAGAAAGTGGTCACACTTAATGTCAATGTCGGTGTGATCAAGGGTCATTTTATTTACCATTACTGACACTATAGAACTCTTTTCTAAAAGTGTGATGAAAAAGAGATCTATAGTGTGACTAGCACTGACTAACAGTAAGTAAAATGATCCATGGTCAAAATGATGATGAATCAAAATGAAACTTCACACTTGGTTTTCACGACATGGGTTGGTCGTTGGTCATGAAAACAATGTGTACGGATTCATTTTGATTCATCACTTTCACTAGATGTACATGATGTACTCGAGTTTGTTACTTGTATTATAAACGAATCTATTACGGTATCCGCAATGCCATCAAGTTTTGCCATTTTTTTTTCTTCTTTTATTACATGTTCTACACATTTTTGCCATGTTGCAGCAGTTATTAATTGCATTGATTCATTTAATAATATTTTTAATTCTGCCATTTTAAAAGTTTTATTGTTGACTGCAACATGGCCCTTTACTTGCGCTTATATCAATTCTATAGGGTTAAGTTCACAATGATAGGGGGGCAATCTTAGTACTTCTATAGATTTGTTTTTTGCCATTGTGTCACACACATAGTCCATATATTTTTCCCTTTCCGGTTTCACTAAATCTAACAATTGATTTTTTATCATGTTCTCTTGGAATGAGATACCTTTTTCCGTTAGCCATGCTGATATGTCCTTTTTTAACCAAGCCGTTGTTGATACACGTTCCAAGCGCCGAGAATGGTAGGGTGCATTGTCCATAATAATAACCGAATGTGGTTCCAATTTATCTAATATTTTTGTGAACCATTCTTCAAACATTTTAGAGTTCATTTCTTGATGGTAGTCCCCGTCACCTCTTTTACTTTCAAATATTAGGTCTCCACCGTCAACAAAACCATCTTCATTTCCTACAAAAAAACCTCAATTTTAATAATGTTGTGCAATCATTTACTGGTTTAGCCAGTGAAAGTGGGAATCTTCTCATAAAAGATTATGTACATACCAATGTGTAATATTATTAAACGCTTTCCTTTGCCAGAAGGTGCTTTTAAACCGGAAGAAAGTCCCTCCCGGTATGCCTGACGTGAAGTCTCAATTGATAGGTCTTGCCATACCTTACTTTGTGTATGTCCTTGAATTAAATAAATAAATTTGTTAATACATGAACATATTTTATTGGTAATTCACAATAAATTGACAAACAATTTCATAACAATTGACACAAAACTGGTAGGTATTGCTTTTATAACACGAGGTATCCAATAGTGCCATTAAAGTTATAATCTTGACGTAGAAATAAACAAAAATATCCAAATTATATTTACCTTCGTTCACCCAAGTCTCATCCAAATAATAAATTTTCCTTCCTTCTTCCCTAAACTTTTTAATTTTTTGGAGGTATAAGAACCTCCATCTTACAATTTCAGGTTTTTCTATTAAGGTACTTTTTCTCGATCTTGTCAAATATTTGACTTTTAGTGTTTTCAAAACTTTTTGAAAAGTTGTTCTTTTAAAACTTGGTAGCGAGTCATCATCATTGACAGCTTTTAATACTTTGTCAATTGTTGGAGGTTCGTTGTTAAAGAAGAATGTGTGCATCTTTCTGCGAATACCACCAAGATCTAAATCGTCCAACATGGCTACAGTAGCGGTTCTTGGTTTTTTCTTCGTAGGTGAACGAACAAGTTTATTGGTTTTATATTCTTTTATAATTTTATACACTGTACTGAGGTGTACACCGGCAGTTTCTGCCGTTTTTACAGCAACATCCTTTGGATAAAAATATTGGTCTTTCGGCCACGATTCTTCAATAAGTTTGTAAATATTGCATATAACTTTTTTCTCAGCGGAAGACAGAGCCACTTTTCTTGTGCGTTTCTTCTTTGGAGAATGAAACTTCTGTAAACCACTGGGACCGGGTTGTGGTTCACTCATCGTCAACAAAAACTTAACAACAACAAAAATAACAACAACAACTAAAACTTAACGATAAAACTCAACAATCTAAAACTAATTAACGAATAACAACTGAGAATAATAACAAAAACGAAAGAACTCAATAAACACAACGCTGACAGACTCGGAAGCAAGCAGGTTATGTTATGACGGCCATTTTGTAAACATCTTATAATACGACCAAATTATATAGCTGCGATCCGTTTCGCACTATTTTCTTTCAAAAATTTAATAACAACTATTTTAAATTAAATTCATAATAAAATATTACTTTGGACTATACTAAAACAATAAAAAAATCAAAACAATAGCATTTTAAATAGTACACAATAAAATATATTCCATTTCAAGTTGTTTTTTAAATAATTGCTGCGTGGAACGAAACATAGTGCCACTCAACAAGGTAGGGTTATAATGCCATTGCTAGACAGCCAATTTAAAAAGTGTTTGTGGTTAGCTATAATATATAGGAACCATTACCACTTCATTTGGAAGGATAATACAAATCAAGGAAATGTTATTGCCGCCTGATCGTAATGCATGAGTAGGGGTATCAATTAAAAGAAATTACGATTTTTTTATTCATTTTTGTTTTAACACAAGAAAATAGAGGTTGTGTGAATTAATCTAGTGGTATGTGTAACAAAAGCAATCATTACTAAACATTTATAGTGTTATGTGCCCTAATTATGTCATTAGAATGTTTTGTTGAAAATCGAAGTTATGATAACCCTAATACGGTTTGTTGGTAAACATTCTTTCCACGAGTTGGCTGGACTAACATTTGTTTGTACACTAATTTATACATAATTAACTAGTAATAATAGGAAATTATTTTACGTTTTTATATTCAAAGATCCAGATAGTGTTAGTAACAGTTTATTGCAATGATTAGGTATAAGTATAATGATTTAGCAAATAAAAATAGAGGGCAACTACTTTTGTTTATACTAGACACCCGTATGAAAAGGTTAGCTGTGTACACGGTACAAATAATCAACAACATTCTAACAACTCAAACCCCGAACAGTCCACCCTTTGTTTCCACGTAGCTATACTAAAACGGTAAGTTTGTCCGTTTATAGAATTAAGTGAACAGAAATACCCCAGTAAGAGTTAGGAAGGATAGCGGTTCGGTCACTGCATTGCGTCCCTTAGGCATATATAGGTATAATCTACGTTCTTTATACATTTCGGGCAACTTTTTCTTTCCAACCTAAGTACTAACTAGCTGTTTAAAATCGACGTCTCTAAAAACCAACTTGTTGTTTTAAATAGCGTTCGAAATCGACAAAGTCAAAAAATACCTTTGATGTTTCGCTCCATAATCAACGAAGTACGAAATAGATAATAAATAATGCGGAAATTGATACTACTCAGTTCGTAATTCCATTCTCTATGTTAATGTAGATGTGGGTGGACCCGTGGTAAGTAACCAAGCAAAAGGTTTGTGAAATTGCCTAGTTTACAGTGCAAATTACCTCAGTAACTCCCTAACGTTGTTTACCAACAATTTAGTCTATGGACAACAGCTTCACTTCTCTCGCATTTACAAGACGTTATGTACACGCCAAATGTCCAACCAAACACAAATGTGCACACATTGTATTTACAACAAACAAACAACATTGTTAGTCACATGCAGACCTACTTTACGTTCCTTTAAAGGTCATTTTTGAAAAGCTAATATATCCTTAACGGGGTGTTCACAGTACACGACAACACATCAAGTTAAACAGTTGGACTGCGAAAACATATTTTATCGTGTAGAGCATAAAGACTGTTTCAAAGTCTCATGTTCCGTCGTCTGTACAAACTATTTACGAGATCTCTCTCGCATTGACGTTGGCTGGCTGAATAGAAGTTCCCATGTATATTTCAGATCTCACGGGGCGCCATGGTGTGCTTTGCTATAGAACTTGCAGCTTATTTTTCTATTTATAAAGATAGTTACTATACTATTTATAAGGACACTATACTATTCATAAGGCTTTAAAAAAACTAATGACATTTTAGTTTCTATAGGAAAAGTAAAAGGTTGAGCGTCTATTTTTGCCTTTGTTTACAAATTATGGAAAGAAAGCTTATACGAGATTTACACATTTTAATCAATCATCTTGTGTATTTTGACGAAGTGTTTTTCGTTTTGACTATTATAAATTATTATGTATTTTCTAAATTCATCAACAAAAAGGAAAGTTATATCAGCAGGTGAACACACCTATCTTCTGGTGCCTCAAGTTTAGTATTATATGAAACGATACAAGGCGAGTTTCTATATGTAGCTCAAACGAAGCCAGATAACAAGAAAAGTTTATTGCCTCTCGCGACGAACGTACGATCTTTCGTTACCTCATGAATCAATTATGTAGATTCTTCAAAAGACATACGATGCTTACGAAAAATAAAGCTATTTGGGAAGAAATTGTCGATTACGTTGTAACGGAATAAGTTATAATGATAATTTAAGAGCGTTTATGCGCTACACTAGCGCCGCCAATAAAAAAATCGTAGTGCTTAAATAAAGACGAAATTGTGAATTGTTTTCTTTTAGTGTACTCCGAAAAAGCTTTGTTATACTTTTTATCGTTTAAACAATATTTTATAACCTGTCGTTTAGTTTATTGCTATAAAAGTGGCCACTTTTAGCAATAAAACTCCATTATTTTTTAAGCGATAGAAAGTACAACAAAGCTTTTTCGGAGTACTCTAGAAGAACACAATTCACAATTTCGTCTTTATTTAAGCACTACGATTTTGTTTCCATTAGCGGCACTATAGTATAGCGCATAAAGCCTCTTAACACCTTTGATTATTTGAATAGTCAAAGCCCAAATTATCAAAGCTTTAAATAATCAAAGCTTAAAATACTTGCGTATAATAAAAGTTAGATACTATGCGTTATAATAATGGTTCCTAAGCGGATGAATAGTCTAACAGACGAATAAACGAATAACGAAAAAAACGCACGTAAAAGTATTCGACAAAACTCGAGAAAAAAACGCGCGCATTCGACAAAAGTTCCAAATAATTTCAACACTCGAACGCATCGGAATAAAGAGCAATGGCGTAACCGATCCAATCTAAGATACAAAATACTTCGCATAAGCAAACGTTAGCAACAATTCCACTCGTACCTTGAGGGATCTCACCTCACATTTATCCACGAGTGAGTAACTTTTACACATCAGTTACACACTCAAGAACGGTTTTCTTTAGAACTACGAAAAGTACTTGATTTCAAATAGTTGGATAATTATTTGTTTGGAACTGAACTAAAACCAGTGCTTTAAAAAATATACCTACAATATACTTTGTTGAACATTCCTAAGCCTGTTTGTTTATCCTTAGAGCAATGCGGGCTTCCGTAACGGAAGCCTTGTCGTATTTGGAAATTAATCTTCATCCAACTTTATTGAAATATTCATTTCAAAAATACAAATAATGGTTTTTCACACACAGATTACGAAAGAAGTTGATAATTAAAAAGGACAACTTAATTCAATAGGACAACATTTTTTTTTAAAGATTAAAGTTTAAAAGAGAGAGAGAGTTGAACAGTATGACATAACTGTCAAGAACTGTTTACCAAACAAGACAAGTAAAGTCAAACCATAATAGGACTTAAATGAATGTTCAAATTGAGAAAAAAATTGCTGCTCCTAAAGCTACTAACATTATGGACTTGGATTTACTTTTAAATTAAGCTTACATTATGCAGTCCACAATTTCTTCCTCAAGACTGTTAGGAATATGCAAAGTTTATCTTCTGATTATGCGCTTGGACTTGCTTCGATTTGGTCCTCCTTCCGGATTTACGCAATGCAGATAAAACGTACGCCAATGCGTTTTGCTATCATAATTCAAATGAACTGTCAGCAGCAGCACAAAGGATATATATCGGGATGTTCCCTATTTGGCTTACACTGCACTTGATGAAAAAACACTAAAACTTTTATTTACAACGAGTGCCAGCCGCTCGTAAACAAATAGTGCTTGCTTATGGCTTTTTTAATCTAAAATACGGTGAAAAGCTTTGTAACGAACATTCTACTATTTACTAAAATAAAATTAATAGTTCATAAACATTACGCTTATAATAAATAACAGTCAACAAAAAGACAATTAAGGAAGGGATAGGGATAAGTCTGTTGAGTGATTTCCAGTCGTATAATTCTTTGTAATCTTTTTAATTGAAAATTGGCGCGCCCCTTTCGCAATCTTCATTATAACACCTGTTATAAATTTAAATTCCCAGGAGCTCCTAGTTAGCAGTTGCGGCGGAGGCAATCGAGAATTCGAGGCCGCGTAAATATACAAGCGGCATGCAATAAAGGGAATTGTTTTGCCACCATAACGTACGTCGGTTATTAAAATATCAGTAAGCGGGTGCATTACAAATTGAACCGAGTCACCGGCGGCAAAAGACGCAAATGCAGGGACAAAAAGTTGTAAGGAAAAGTCCAAATAGCAAAGTTGTAAAAGTTGCTACGAAACCCTTACATGACTACGAGTCTGCTACGAATTGCTACGTAGGAGTACTACGGGTTGCGTAGCGCCATAAATACGAACGGGCGCTGGGCATTGTCTCCAAAAGGTTGAGAAAATAATGCTGAACCTATGACCACTGCTTAAATATTATAAGAAGTGTTTTTCGATCATTATCGATATGGGACTTATTACATATAGTGGTAACCACATAATTAAGGACACCAGTCGATTTTCATTACAAATGAGGTAACTTTGAAATGTTTCTCCTCCTCCGACCTCCCTAAATGTGTTGTGTTTTTACCCTTTAAATTGCAATTAAAAAACAAAGATTTTGTTTTATAAAACAAAAGGATCTGGTTTTAAAACGCAAACTCTACTTCACTCCGCACAAAAGCTCCCATTGCAAACGACTCTTAATTGAAACCTCCACCTTCAAACGCAATAGTTAAGCTTTCGGAGCGTTTGATACTCGTAAACCTTGGAACTCCCATTTAACAGTTGGGTTCTATGGATGCAATCAACAAATTGGACAGACCACTCAATCGATGATCATGAAAGTATTTCTTGTTATATAATTAAATAACAAATCTTAGTGTAACGTCTTGCGTCTTTACGTCTTTCCTCTGACAGTCTAATCCTCCTTCCCTCTCGCACACACACCTCTCCCTGTTACTCTTCCTTCCGTTTAATTTCACCCATCCTACACTGAACATCCTACACTTGCATACACGTTGTCAGAGGTACAGAGAAGGACATAGGGTACCCATTCCATCCAGAAAGTACTCCCGAGGGATATCGAAAAACTTTCCACACAGCACATATGAAGTCGCGGACGGCGGCGGCTAGTTGGTAATAATTGATGTATCACAATTAATGGTTCTCCCGATTAAATCATAAACAATTTCCCAACATAAAAATTATTTAAAACACTCAAAGAAAGTTAGGTAATTCAATTCACGGCCAAAACAAAAATGTTTATTTCATTATAAGCACGAAGAGTAAAGATTTTCCGCAAGCGAAATTATTCTAACGTCGAGGAAAATAATCTTTTTATCAAATTGGGTCCCGATGAATGAAGCCAAGTCTAAAATTAAATTGCATATTTCTACGTATATTCATAAAGAGGAAAAGTACGTGAATTATTAGGTACTTATACGATTTGGAAAAATTACTTTTCATTGATGTTTTCATTTCACGAGAGTGCTTTTGTTTGTTCGTGTTTGTTTTGCAAACATTTTTCTGAACACAAAACATTATAGTACCATAATGCCCATGGGAAACAGGCGTGAGTGTATGTATGTACCATAATATTAAAAGTTTCTTAGTAATTGCAGTATAAAATTCGTTTACAACTGCTATAAATTGTTACATTGAAAAAAATAATGTTATGTTAGAATTAGAGTAACAAAGAACAAATCTAACAAAAAATCTGGCAAGATGCTGAATTGCGCGCCATAAGTAGGCCATAAATTAGTAGAACCACTCAAAGTCCTGCATAGCATAGGCGGTCCAATTCGACCAGACCCTCGACACTCTGAATTTGAATAACAAACCCATGAATCCGAGACCGGGAGACAACTTATTCAAATATCCCAATTCGCACCGACCGACATCGACCCACTTATGCATTTACCGACACCTAAAGTATGACTTCGAACAATTTAGAAGTAGAAGGTCTTCTTGGAAGTAGGAGCGGAACACTCGAATATTTGAAAAAAAAATGGGTTTCATTCACTGAATTTTCTCCTTTTAGCATGGATATATTGCAAATGATAATCTCTTGGTATATCTCTACGTACGCCCATCCTACATACAGATATTTTATACATTAATCAGGTGTAAATATATCATCAAACAAAAATTACTTGCGAATAATCAACATAACATCAAATTAAAAAAATGCCACAAAATAAAATATGAGATTGCGTGTGACAATAGACAAAAAGCTAAATAGCCAAAACTGTGTTCAATTTTATTTCAATAATCAAAGTTGCCAAATTCGGAATTCAACACGACATCTCATTAGAGTCGACATGTCGGAATGTATTCCGCTGACTGTTCGGCAGTTGAATGGTTACCTATCGATTTGCCGAGTAAGTTCCAGCTTCGTCATCAACATTGACAATGCATGTCTCTCATATTAAGAGCGTTTATGCGCTATACTAGCGCCGCCAATCGAAAAAAAAACATAGTGCTCAAATAAAAGCAAAATTGTGAATTGTGTTCTTCTAGTGTACTCCGAAAAAGCTTTGTGGTAAAATTACCACAAAGCTTCTTCGGAATACGCTTAAACAATATTTTATAACCTGTCGTTTAGTTGTCGTTTAGTTTATTGCCAAAAGTGGCCACTTTTAGCAATAAAACTTCATTAAACTAAACGACAGACTAGAAAATATTGTTTAAGCGATAAAGAGCACCATAAAGTTTCTTCGGAGTACACTATTAGAAGAACACAATTTACAATTTCATCTTTATTTAAGGACTATGATTTTTTTCGATTGGCGGCGCTAGTATAGCGCATAAACGCTCTTAAGCTATGTTGACACAAACACTCACTAAGAAATCTGTTCAATTACAAGTCGTGTTACAAGGCAAGACAAGATTAGTGGTTTCAATCTACTTTGCGGGTTCGCAATTTGACTCTATACAAGTGTATGGTTTATTCCGCAGAACATTACCGTTTTTTTATGTTTTGTGATTTATCCACTCCTCTTCGCATACTATTCATTAGAATAAAACACTTACGCATTTACACTTCGAAATTTATATCGCAACATAAATATTGGGAAAACATGGTTAAACTTATTGTCCCAATTTCAACCTAGCACTTCATACACAATTCCCCAAAAAGGTTGAAAATCATAACCTTGTCGGTATGTCTGGCGCTACGACTCAATACCAATACCGCCTACGTTAGTATTCATGGAGGAGAGCCCGGACGAGCAAAGCGATGTCAATTTCTTTTTTCCGGTGCAAAGCTGATTTTGCTATTTCGAACGTTTACAACCTGGAACCTAAAGCAGTGCTAGGTACATGCTTTGATTTACGTTTTGTGCTGCATAGCATAGGCGGCCTATATATATATTTTTCTATCGTTAAGTAAACATTTAATTATTAAAATAGAAAAACCAATGAATGAATATTATTTTTTCATTAATTTAGTAACTAAAGTAACGAAATAAAAAATAAAACATACCTACTGAACTTGAAAAGAAAACAATTAACTAAACCTTGGAATGGCTTGGAATGCATTTTTGACTTAAAAAAAAAGAAAATATGGACTACCTACTTCACAAGATCATTAAGAAAACATTAACCATTTCAACAGATTATGCGTGTAGGTAGACCTCCTGACAACTGCGTAGTCGCGGCAAATATACAAACTGGGACATCGCTCCTGTAACCGCATGTCACCGTGTGGCGCGTAATAATTTATTACATCTCGTGGTTATACGTCAGAAAACAATAAAACGTTATAAGCTTCGGTCTGACGAGTTGCACTCAGTTCAGTATGTATCACTATGTATAGTAAAAGGTTATTTCGAAAATTTGATAAGTACTTATTCTTTTTTTATTTTCGGTATTTTTGCACGTTAATGAAATCTTGCACGTTTAACCGCAGGGGACCCAGCTTCGATTTCCATTGGGTTGGTGGTAGGGCTTATTTCAAGTCCGCCTGGCTAGCCACCACCATCTTACCCAAGTCTGACGCCATAACAACAATTTAAAAATTGTTGTGGTCCGACAGTAAGAGGTAAGATTGCCAGTTCCTCAGTGATGAGGATTCCGGGTGTAGTGCGCTTCCACCTTCGGCCTTATAGTCACTTAACATCAGGTGAGGTGAAGGCCAAACACTACCCCGTTATGCATAAAAAAAAAAAAAATTTTTCTTAAAAAGCTTATAGAAATCGTTATTATATTCCACTTTCCATGGGACAGTCACATTTCGGTCATATTGCGCCACAGAGTCGAAGAACCTATTCAAAACCCGGCATTAGCAAAGACCAAGATTTACCACAACTATATCTGCGCAGAATACTAATCGTACATTAGAGGCTGTTGTATATGGATGCTACACGGTGCCCACATCATTCGAAGTAGGTACTTACATTATAATAATTCATAACCGAAGTCCTGACCCTCACATCTGTATGATTAAGTACGGTTGTCGTTACATTTAGGACTGTTACAAATTTATCAAACGACCAAATGTGAGTAAGTAAAATCTACGAGTAAGAAAGATTTTTCTTATCAAATGAAATTGGTGTCGTTTAACAATAAAGTTATAGACGTTTCTGTTTTTTTTATTCATCCGTGGTAATAAGAAATTCCAGCAAAGAACTTAATCAACGCATCTATTAGAATAATAAATTAACACTTTTATTTTTTTAACAATCATTTCTTTTCAAACTCGTTATTATTTACTTACTATTTGCCATAAATATTCTTTGTAACTACGGAAACAAATAACGGAAATCGGATGTTTTGTTATATCAGCCTGCCTAGCATGACCGATTTATATCGAGTGATATAGCGTTTTATCACGTTTAACTGTCAAAAAGACAAAGGAATTTTACAGTTGAGTGTTGATAAAATGCTATATCACGCGATATAAATCGGTCATGCTAGGCAGGCAGAGCTGAGATTTGCGTTTGGTTACGCTTGAGCAACTGAATAATGGAAATTAAGTAATTTCTTCCATAAAAATAAAAACATTCAGCTGCATATCCGGTGCCAATAAGTGGTGATTTTCTGCACAAATCACAGTTTGAAAGTTTTAACAAATTGCAAAATGCATATGAAGACAGTTTGTAAACCAGCTAACTGATAAAATATTTACTCGTACCGGAACCAGCAAAATTAATGAAAAGACAATCATTTTTCGTCTTTTCCTTTGTACATTGCGACTGTATCTTTTCCTTTGGACATTGTGACTGTACAATACAAATAAATAACTGAAAAAAAAAATGTTCCACAACTTTAATAGTATTCTGTAATAAAAAGATCACAGCACAGCATTGCTTTGTCAATGTTGTGAAGTTAGAACTATACTCCGACTTTTAATTCGGTGCAGTAATTTGACAGCTCCAGTGTGCCCACTGGGGTGATTAGCAACTCACCACGCAAGTTGCTAATCACCCCAGTGGGCACACTGGAGCTGTCAAATTACTGCACCGAATTAAAAGTCGGAGTATAGGTGTATCATAAAACGTTACAATGTTAACAATAGTACTTACTGCCACTAGGATTTATTGTAACAGTTCCAAATGAATCACGACTGCTATTGAACTTTTCATGAACCATTTCTGGTTGCGTGATGTTTAGGTATACGTCCTATCGAGCCATCAAGCCGAAATGTAATAATTCCGATGTTTAGTCTAGCAAACGGTTCTCAAACTGTAACATTAATTGCCCACTTGAAAAGGTTTGTGTGTTTGGATTGAGTGTTAATAAGATCGCAAAAAAATAAGTCTTCTACAACTTATAAGTTATAATTCGATGGAATAAAGCATTTTGTATATATTTTTTGTGACCAACTTCACATGTGTAAAAATGTTCACAAAAATGTGAGATGATAATAATATAATAATATTATTCCCGATTTAGAGCAGAGTCACAGTTTTTATAATACTGTGGCAGAGTCATGTGCATGTGAGTGCACTACATAAGTAGAGCATACCAAAATTCTTATCGCTCATTTCATAACAAAAGATAGGAAAAATATTTCAGTACCTACCTATCCAGTAGCTTTTAAATTTATATCTGGGGTCTAAATCACACTTTGGGAAGCACTGGTAGCTTATTTTCTACAAAGCACCTGTTGTTATGGAGCACGCAACAAGCCTCGCAAGCACGCAATCACTCCGTCATGGAGGCGTTGGTATTTAATTAGTTTAAACTTTTGGACTGGAATTAGGACTGTTATTGTATTGAATTATTAAGGGCAGTTAAAGCTATTTAAATCCCTCTAAGTAAAATAAACCAGTGTAAATAACCTCGTATTCTCAAGTCTATTCGACAAGAATAAGCGCCTGTTATTATTTAACGCGCAACATGCCGCCAACGGACTTTTTTTGTTGTTTCAGACGCGCGATATTGACGGAGAAAACGCGTCTATGATCGCAACATGTGACTTAATAAATTATAGACAGAGAACGTGACACTGATATTAAGTGATTTCAGTGGTAAAAAAAAAGAAATACTTACGACATTTATTGTTGCTACTAAAACAGAAGTGCTTAATGCTAAATCATAATATCTTTCAAGTGTTTTGGCAGCCTTGCCTTGGCCATCCTTTTGTTTTTTACCAATTCTTAAGGTTGGAATAGATTTAAAATATAAAAAATACTAACTAAGCACCATTTTGGTAAGATAACGTAGGTATTACCTTTAATATAAGTTTATTTTATTTCTCTTTTAAATGGTCATGTTGTGAAACACATTGTAAAAAAGCGGTGGAGTTTCGAAATAAACAAAATAAAATAAAAAATAAAGCCTGAATAAATATTGAGAACATGAAAACTTAAGAAACCTACACCTTAAAGATTTCCAACTTTATCGAGAAAACCTAATTATTACAAGAACATTAAAACCACAAAGACAAACTTCAAGATATAGTTTGTAAATAATGTTATTTATTTATTTAAAAACTTTTTCCAAAGCATTATTTGGGGAGTAATAGATATTCCCCTGACGTGTTTCTGGAACCTTATAACCGCAAAACGAGCAGATTTCACCCTCGAATGGGTAGCTGTTTAGTTAATAGTCATTAGTGTCAGTAATGGCAGACCGTTACACTCCTGATGTAGTCATATAAATCTCAATCGTAAATTACACATCGAGAGTGTGTACTAATGCGCTCACAATAAGGGTACGATACAGGTTTAGATGAAACGTACGATAAGATAACATGAAATATCTTATCCTTAAACATTATGAACAAGTAGGGATATTTTTTTATAAAATAGAGATTTTTTAAAATTATTAATTAACTTAACGATTTCTTTCTTTAACGCCCTTAGCGATCGACTGTTAGAGAATGTCCTAACTAATTGCCAATTGTATTGTCAAGCAAATTGTATTTTAATTTCATAAGTTTAAATAAAAAAAAAATATGAATACTATCACACATTTAACAAAGCTTACTGTAATATCAAATATCTTCTAAATGATATAAATAATGTTACAAAATTTACATTGCTTAAAAAATATCTCATTGAAATTATGCTTAAAACAGAAAGAATATCGCAAATAGGAAAATTCTGGGTTTTTTGCTTTAAAATTGAAACCGTGAGTGAAAAGTGAAATTAATATTGATGCAAAAATTTCATCACACTCAGCCTTTTTTTTTCAAACACAAACGGTGCAATATCACCGGCAGATCGTCACACAGATCACAGTTATTGTTGTCATAACAGCTCCAACGATCCATCAAGTCATTTGCGTTCAAATAAAAACCTACACCCCTCACTTTTCAGAATAATGTAAAATGAAAGGGTACATTTTCCATTATACAAAATGCATAAAACCACGCTTTAAATATTCATGAAATGACACCGAGCTCATTTTACAATCTCCTTTATGTGGTCTGATATAAAAACTTTAATGTACTCTTTTAGCTATTATTTTGATCGTAAAAATAATGAAACAAAGTTGTATTTTTTTCTATATAGATAAAAGCATAAAGCTCCATAATTAACAAATAAGCTTTTAAAATCGTATTATTATTTAATTTTACTTACTTAAGAATTAACATTTACACATTATGGTATTACTATTGCATTGCGTTTGATACACAATGAACTGTCGATCTATAACAATAATGGCTTAATATTAGTTTAAAATCGAAGGATATAAAAAATATTATAAGCTATAAATCAAGGTATTTAGCTAAAAATCCTTAACGAAGATAAGAGATAAAAAAGATAATATTCATGTATAGTTTTAATAAAACGCTCGGACAAAACTATCGTTGAAATACGACAGCGAGAACTTTACCGCATCTCGTAAAATAGAATGGACGAAATAAAAAACGACCTTTAACTTGAACAATATCAACTGGTGGTATTATGTGAAAGGGTCTGGGAAAAACTTCAAAAAAGTTATTTCTTTAGCAATTTATTCTGCCAACAAAGCAATCTTTTGCAAAGCTCTGGTAGTTAAATAGCGATCTTCCCTAATTCTGCTTTAAGTCCTACGTGTAACAATATTGTAATAACAATATTAAAAAGGTAAGTTAACACTTAAACCACTTTAGGCTAGGGCTACCTTTATCAATTAACATTTTCATATCTATCACAAAAGTATCAAGGGTCATAGTCATCATCATAGACATAAAGTTTATTAAAGCTAATGATAATGAGACGAATAATAATAAGTAATAAGTATTTAAAGAATACAAGCACAATGTAAGTTGGAATATTAATACAATTAATTTCGTTAAAACTTTGCAAATGCTATTATAACTTATGTAAATACTTTTAGCCTAAGTTACATTTTCAGTATGTTCGAAAAGCTCAAGAGAGAGACACTTCGTGGTTAATTTGCCGGCGTCTTTTCGGAACTCATCAACTTAGTTAGAGTTGCTGAGCGAGCTTGTTTCGCTTGTTTTTCTCGTCAAACTTCACAGTAATTTTGCTAAGATGACAATTTATTTTCAGTCGACACTTTCTGTAAGTTACATTGACCATAATTAATTTCCCCACTGCTGGCCCAATGCGCATTGGTGGGTGTTAACGACTGCAAATGCAGCCGGGACTAACGGCGGCGTAACGTGCCTTCTGAAGCACGGGGGAGCTCGAGATAGTCAATTTTGGTAACCCATCCCATGACCGACCCTTGCTAAAGTTGCTTATAACCTCTGCAATCGCTAGGCCAGGCCATTAACCATCGAGCTCAATATTACAAAATTAATTCTCAACTCAATTTAATACAGATACATGGAAATGGAACAAAACCATTGCAAACATCTTTAGCGAATATCCAGAACCGATACTATCCGAAAAAAGCTTCGCTCCTCTAATATTTTATCCTTTCTTTTTGTTACAATATCATTTGCCTTTTCTCATAGAAATCGGAAGGACAAAAATAAAATGAGACAACTTCTCAATGTTCCTACACAATATAGTATTTCCGAGGCCATTTGTAAAAAGCACGTTGGCCTTTTCGTATGCCCATAAACTTTTACTACGGAGTGACGCGCTATCATGTGACATTTTATAGGCCGAATTTAACACGTTGACCGTCATTTGTTACGATGACAGATGACGAGGTATGCCACCGTCGATGTGGCTTTTTAAAATGGTTCATTACATTAATCTATCCCTAAGACGAGATAAGCCTACTAAAAAATTGCTGCCCAGATACTTCTGTAGTAACTTATAGTAGACAATCTCTTTCCGAAAATATGAATCGGCCGTAGGTCACTTTATACTTATTCTTTGGTAGACTTAAAGAAGACGGACGACAACAGAATTATCTATATTCTAACCTAAGCCTAGATTATATTATCATAGATATATTCAACTAAAACAAACTTAAACATACATTAATTACGTTACGACCCATGGCTTTAATTAAGTACCTCTTGTACAAACTCAATAATTACTCTTGAACTTTAAACAAAACAATTAGAGAGAAAAAAACTATATTTATTTTACTTATACATGCTTATAAACATTGCCACCAAAAAAACTTTTACGTATACAACAAGGCTACCGTCTACTTAAGACTATTAATTAAAACATTAAAAGCAAACATAAACAGCTCCGTTATTTTTTAACCTACTTCCAAAAAAGGAGGAGGTTCTATGTTCGTCTGTATATTTGTTTTTTTTTTTTTTGTGTATGTCCACCTCTCGAAGACAGCTGGACCGATTGAAATGATTCAAACGTTATTACATGTATACTCCCAAGTTGGTCCCATTTTTTAAAATTTCGAAATCGGTTCTGTACTTTTCAAGTAATTTTGAAAAAAGCACGAAAATAGTATGACTTTGTGTGAATTACCTCGATGATTGGTCGTATTACTTCTTTGTTTATGAACTGAATAAGATAATTATTTTTTTGTTGGAAGAGGGATATCTTAAGTGTAGTTTTTTAACCGACTTAAAAAAGGAGGTTCTCAGTTTGACCCGTATTTAAGTATGTTTCTTCGCGATTATCTTACGTTTGGCTGAGCCGATTTTTCTACATATATAATATACCTTACCTACAAGGTACCTACACTAAAAATAAAAAATAAAAAAATTGTTTAAAAAAAACAAAAAACCGACTTCAAAAAACCTACCTCTAAAAAGCAAGAAATAATATTCGTAATAATAAAAATACGTCTATTGAAGTCGGGTGGGGCTTTTAGAATAAAAAAAAGGAATTTGTACTCCAATTATGAAGTCGGTTTTTTGTTTATTTAAACAATTTTTTATGATTAATTAATCGATCACAACTTGTTACTCGAAGTACAAAAAACCAAATACAAAATCAACGAAATCTGAGCAAAAGACGATTAAGAAAGTTAAATAAAATGTTTTTGTTTGTTTTGTTCCAGGTAAACGATTGTCTGTCAAGGAAGAAGCATTGTGATCCTGATTCTATCCTCCATTCGTTTCTTGGGGTCACCGAGGTCGCATACCCCGAAGGAATGGACAACCGTCTCTATGAGTATGTGCGGGTACATTTTTCCCAACATTTCTCCCTAAATTTTTAATTTAACAAGAGTCAGATGGAATTTGTTCATACGAAGTTTTCGCATACACGCCACATTAGGTCGTGTTGACCCTCCTAGGAATTTCGTACGTCAGCATTTAAACAGAAGCTTACAGTACATTGTTATTTTATTGTAAGGTAGGTGGTACTCAATTATAATTAAGCCAATTTGGAGGATTTTATTGAGGACAAAGACAAAGATTTTATTAGCAATAGATTAGAATTGTTTTATTATAGAATAGAAGGTTAACCGCAGTATAAACCTTTGTTATAACTTTATCAACAGAATCACACGCAACATGAAAATCTAGAGCAAAAAGTTAGCAAGCAACCAAGAGCTTATGTAGAGCACGAACAAGCTTCAGCGTAGAGTTGTGACTTGGGACTAAGCTCTGAAACGATTGTTCAAAGCAAGTCTCAGCATGTCTCACACTAAACAATACAAAACTTCGACTCGACTGGCAACTACAGAATCAGATCGTGTGCAACGAAAATTTCCGTTGTGGTTGACGAAAATTTTAACATAAGTGCAAATTGAAATAATATACACAGAGACGTTATGTCTTTTGTTTGATCTTATTTCTGCAAAATTTTAATTAAAATTCTGCCACCACGTGCCATGCGCAGTAGCAGTTATAGGAGCAAAATCGCCTTCTGCGCAATAGTGTTCCCGTTGTGCGGCTTATACAAGAACAGTTCGTTAAAGTTGACTGAAAGAATAGGTAACCAGTATAGTTTTATATCCTGCAGCACAATACTAACCAAAAATAATCAACAGAGGCTGACATTGGCTTAATTGCTCTCATAACATTTAATAATATGTATGTTATTCTGTAAGGTATTTATTATAAGGGCCTAATATTGTAAATGATATTTCTGTTGCCTGAAATAAATGATTATTATTATTATTATTAATCAGGTCAACGCACAAACGAAAATTTTAACAGTCATCATTAAACCATAAATAAAATATAATAATATAAAACAGAATGAGAAGTTTTACGAAGGTAATTTTAAATTAAGACGTCGTTTTGAAGCTAAGAAAGTTAAGTCTAAATAGTTTTTCTAATCCCAAAACACTAGGTAGGGGTAGGTAATAGGTACCTAAATGTATCTACTGGTAAAACATTTCATTAAAAAAAAGGATAACTTAACTTAAAGCCAATAGATAGTAAGCCTTAGATAAGTACAACTCAAACCGCTAAGTAGAAAACGAAAACGAACATTGTAAGAAAGTATACCCGAATGCTTGTAATACGAAACGGACCGCCAACTTAATGGGGAACTTATTCGAACAACTACTAATCACAAATGTTACTCGTTACTTTACTACCTTGTTTTGGTTAAATTCTACTGTGAGGTAGAGTTTAAAGTTATAGGTCATATTTATTTCATCTGTGTTTGAACATAATAGTTTGAACCATCACCTACTTTAATTAGATAAAATACAGACTTAAACCCCTATTTTTATGATCTGTCAATTTGTAAACGTAAGAAAACTTAATTTTTATTACTTATGGATCATTTTGAGTACCATTTATCGTAATCTTGATCAATGTTTCGTATACAAAAATATCTACTTAAAGTTATTACAAAAAACAAGTAGGTAACTACTTGCTTTTTGTAATAACTTTGGTAAATAATTCTCACTTAAGTTCTTGCAAAAGTACTTTAACAAGCGAACTCGAATGAGCACCCAATGATTCAAGCGGCATTAAATGCAATTAGCACGGAAGTTCTACGACTAACCAATTTATCCACGTATCTGGACGAGTGATTAAGGCTGCTAAAACTGGGCTAGAGGCTTTTAATAATGGCTGTAAAATACTTGTTAAATAAAACTAGAGATTCAAAAGTGACGTAGTTTTATGAACAAGTCCACCGACTAGAAGTAAAGAAAGATTTTCGTTTCTATAGGTATGGCTACTATCCAAAGTTAGTACTTAATGTAAATTCTGTAGTAAAATTTCAAGAATGTTCATTGAAAAACAATTAAGGTTCGCCCCTGTCGAGAAATAACAAAAAAACTAAATACTTAACATTAAAACAACACCTAAAATTATTTTTAACGAATAGTACGTGCGGAAATCTACGAAGTCAATTTTATCGTGTAACATTATGTTACGAAGTGATTATAGACAGTACACAACACAAATCGTAACCATTTTAGTTTATCACCGACACGACGACAGTAATAGTTGCCCACTTAATGGTCATCTTGATGGCAAAATTTCGATACCATTTGGGTATAATATAACTCTAGCTAGTGCTAGGCTTTCAAAACCTTAATTGATAGGGTTACGACATACTTGTACACCATCAGTCTAATATGCATCGTGATGAGAAAAAAAAGTGTTATGCTTAAAAAAACGTATTTTCTATTTCATTAATTTTCCATTTCAGTCAAAGTCAGAGCCTAAAACGGTTCATAATTTCGCATATCCAGTTGCCAAAATGTAACTTGCCAATTCGAAGCAGTAAGATAAGAACTAGCCAAATAGCACTTTGTGCAAATGTCTGCATCAACATAATATCACGCAAGAGACCCTATTGATTATAATTTGCATCGTTCGATTAGAAGTTTACATGACAATGCAATCGCCAGCGAAATAATAAAATTCCTTTGAGTTTTAGTTAAAATATCTCATGAAAAGTCGTATACAACAATTATAAAAGGGGTCGGCTACAACATCTTTGACCTAATTTCCTCTTCATCGCACAGCACATAGCTTTTAAGTGTTTATGGCATTCAAGCCTCAAGTCCATAATTTATTCAATCACACATAAGTTTGCAAGCGTCTCCTTGAATCTTCACGGTTCACAATCGGCTAGGGTTGCCACCCGTACTTTATAATAAAGTATGTACTTTATTTCGGGGTAATTGTACTCTATACGACCTATGTGGTGCAGTGGTCAACATGCCGCCTACCACGCAAGAGGTCCCGGGTTCGATTCCCGGCCGGGCAGAAATTGAAATGATGAATTTTAATTTCTGTGACGGGTCTGGGTGTTACTATGTATAATAAGGTATATATTTAAAAAGTATATAAGTATTATATCAGTCGTCTAGCACCCATATTACAAGCTTTGCCTAGTTTGGGGCTAGATGGCGCTGTGTGAAATTGTCCAAGCATTGATTATTATTTATTATTTATACTTTATGTTTGTTTAAATATTGCCACAAGTAATTAAAGGTAAGTATGTTTTTAAAAGTAAAAATAAATAATACTTTATTTCCATGGAATGTCCTTTTTTCTACCTTTAGCTTTCGCGTCGTATATATTTTCTATGCTCTAGCAACCAATAAGTATACTTTATTAGTCCAAAAAAAGGTGGCAACCCTCAAACGGCTCAGATGATGGAACAAACTATGTAATTACACTTTCCGGTCACGGAACAAACAACATGAGATGCAAATTAATAATAGTATATGTGCACTTTGTACTAAAAGCATCTGATTGGCTAAGAAAATTAATGAAAAATGCTAGCAATATATTGAATACCTACAGAACACAGACCATACAACAAGTAGAAGTAGGTAACAATAGCAATGACAATAGTTTGAAATTACTTCATAACGGTTTTAGCGATGTAATTTTGTTTTTATTCTCAAGCTAAAAACAGAAATCGTTTACGCCGTCGTATTTTTGCCGTATTAAAACAAAAGAACAAGATAACAACAATTTTAGATGCTGTGTAGTGTGTAGTGCTGTAAAAAATATATTATGCAGCACAATCGTCTGTTTATTTGCATGAAAAGTTTCAACTTTAAACTCTTCGCTGATACCTTCAGACTTAAAACAAAATGTAGTGTACCTAGTGTGAATGTCTGGATAACTATTATCGGACGAAGAGAAGAAAGAACATAAAGGATTTGTTACCAGAATCTAAAATAAACTTTTAGCATCTAAAGACTAAGTAAGAGGTGCATTTAACTTTACTTCGAAACGTTTACATTGTTTGCTGGTTTATTTTTCACAATAAAGTAAAGCTTGAACTTTTCAGTCTGAATACTTTTATTGTTATACTAAAGAAAAATACCACTTTTTTATTGGAAAATATAAAAAGTTAGTCAAATATTTTTATTCCGTAGTTATAAATGTTTATTATGATTATTTTCCGATACAATAACGTAGTATACTTATAATTATATGACAATACTTTTTAAATCTGCAAATTGAACTCGTACCTAATGTCATTATTTTTACTATTCATGATTTGTTATAATTAAAATATAATGCGAATTGTCAAAAAACTTAATAGTAAATGTATAATTATTATTATTATTTTTTTTTTTTTATTTTATTTATTTGGTTCACCAACAGCTATTACATCGACACTTATTCTAAGTAATTTAGATTGTATTATTATGCTAAATGCACAGCCAATTACAGGTAAACACCTCATGCAAAATGGCAAAAGAAGCTTTTCTACCTACTTAAATATAAAAATATTTTTTTTTTAATAATATAGTGCATATGTGTGTATAGTGCATATTATGCACTATTATAGTACTCCATTTTAGAAGACTTCGTTACGTTATGCGATAGCGAAACGATAACGTTTACGTGATATGACAATGCAGTGCGGTACAATGTACCGCTACTGAATTAGTAAAATTCAGAAATGCGTTTTTTGACCAGGACCAGACATCGAAAATTTGGAACCAGGTTCTAGATGGATCGCAAAACAATTAATTAAGCGAGTGGGGTATCAAAAGCTATAGAAAAACGATTTCCTAAAGTTTGGCCTAGCATTCGAACAATCTATCGAGACCCAATAAATCAGCGACGTGACCTAGACCACTTTATGGCGCCAAGTAAACTCGGACCAATCACAATGCCGCGAATTCTTCAAGTAATAAACTTCGGCTCTTAATTAATATAACTAAAGTTTGGGGTAACTGAGAGTTTGTATCTTGTGGCTAACCGAGTGTCTGGCACTCAGCGGCTCAATTAGTTTGCCTTCATTTCGATTACTTTGGCGATGAATCTGTTTGTTATTTAGTAATTCCACTTCACCAAGTCTTTGATATTATATCTTCGTAGTGAAAGGGTTAAGTAACCATCCTTCAGGCTCCGCATTAAGATAATAATTGATTGGTATTATGCCTTATAATTATGCGAAGGATACCTACATTTTAACATAAACCCAGTCCATGCAAAATTAGAAATAGATCAATCGTTTCTGCATCCATATGGTATGGACAAGTAATGATTCTATCATTAAATCCAGTCAACGGGTAACAAAGTTTACGACAGGGTTGTAAGTGTGACCAATTCTATGCAGCTTTAACTTGAAACTAAGTCTGGACAGACTTCCAACTCCGCAAACAAGGAAGAACAGTTTCAGCGACAACTACAACTATTGTTCGAGCAGAAATTCAACAGATTTTAACAGAATAATATACATCGCAAAAAATACAAGATCAAAATAAAATCATGAAACTTTTTTTGTCTTTGTCTTGTCCAATGAAAGAAACTGGATCACGCAACTCAGGGTATGGAAATTTAAACTTTTTCGTTCTTGGTACTACGATTAGGTAAAGGATAAAAATCGGAAAACTGAGCCATTTTCGCTCAGTATTATTTGCGTCACTCTTGACGTGCGCTTTGTAGGAAACTATTGTTTACTATTAAGATTATTAATATAATTGAAAAATATTAGAAAAAATCGACTCACCCGTAGCAGCTCAGACGGGACCCGTCGATTTTTTCTAATATTTTTCAATTATATTAATAATCTTAATATAAAAATAGCATTGTGAATGCATAAAATTTAAAAGTTTAAAAATATTGTTTACTATTCTAACCCTGCGGTGTTTTAAGTGTTTGTATAATAGATCAAGTATAAGATATTGTCGGAGCGAGAGCGTATTGCTGGTGACTAATCGGAACAGAATCGATGCAGCTGAATACGACTAAACCTTATGTTTTTAAACTCCTTTGATTATGGTAATGGTTGGCTGGCTGGTTGGAGAAATGTCAAACAAGCGTTACGTCAGTTTTGACATAACGTTGGAGTGTGGTCTGTGGTTGGGTCGTCTCCCTCGTATAGTTATTTGGTGAGCTCAGTGTAGAAAGATGGATTGAGGTTATAATATTGGAAAAGTGAGATTATTGATTATTGCGAGTTGTGTTGTGATTCATTCATGGAGAATCGTGAAAGGCCACAGAACTCACTGCGTTTCTCTAATCAGTCTTCATCCTGACAGTGCTGTAGTTAACAGTCAACTTTAATTGTGAAATTGTAATACAATAGGATTAGAGGAAACGTCTGCGAGTTTATTTTAGAAAAATATACCACAATCAAGAATATCTGATATTGGCAAGAAATACTTGAGAAACCCATAGGTCTACTCCGACATATATTTATCTGTTACTATCCTTTAGCTTACTTCGGAAATAGATAAATTATGATAACTTATATTATTTTACTATTATAAAATGGCAGATTTATAGTAAATACCTAAAGGCTGGAGCCAAGTTGAAGCAAGTATTCGAGGCGTAAAAGCTAAAGCATATTTAAATTCCAGCCCGTTAGGCGAGCTTACAGATTTATGTATCATGCTCCGTGCGACTGCTATCAGGCACATATTATGTTTGCTTAAAAGCTTATTTTCTGAGCTTTTTAAGAAAAGCAGTCTTCATTGAGAGTTACTACACTCAAAAAATATATTTCTTTATTGTTAGAGACACAATCATAATTTCAGAGTGCCTCTAGATGAAATATGCTCGTGCTATGATACACTCGCATGAGTCACAAGATATATGACTACCGAAGCGAAACCCCTTGATTCCCCGTGGTACAACCGTTGGTCACTAACTGGTATTACCACGGGGATTATTTTTACCGAGGGACCAACTCTTGTGGTAACTAACCGCCGTGATTTATAAAAAACTCGATTAGCAGAAACTATTTATGAATTTTAATACCTATATTCAATCTGTAGAAGAAATAAGTCGTTTCAAAGAGGAAAAACTTTAAAAGATAAAATGTGTAATACACAATCACTGCTTCAGTTTCAAATATTGCAAGCAATGAATTTTTCAATATCTTCCCTTCTGGAATATCTGAACCGTGGTCCTTGGATATCACATAACATGAATCCATTTCTGGTATTAAGTTATTCGATACATGAACTTATCTATTAGTATGAGTCCATAAAACTAGCAAAGTAACATTAATGTGTCTCGTCTACTAAGTCAGAAAATAATTAATATCATTTGATGTCGCAAGTTTGGAGGTCGAGGAAATTTTGTCCTATTGGATATGTGATATCAGTATGTCATCTTTGAAATCCACTGTTGCACCCACAGATGAAATAATCACTTGGTTGCACCGTGCACGCAGTCAAATAAATAGTTCGATCGACACACTTCTATCATTCGAAGAGGACACAACACAGCATTATGTATTCTGTGCTACTACTTCAAAAAACCAACAATGACCATAATGACCAAAAATTTGTTAAAAATCGTTTTGTAAAACCTCTACTGATATGGACTTTTTAGCATTTTTCAGGAACTGTGGTCACATGAACCATGCAATTGCACTTGTTTTTTTTTAAACGATCGGATTTTTAAGCGTAAACAATAGAATAGTGTAAACAAAACACTATTTAAGATCGAAAATAAAATTGACGGCCACTTTTTACTAAAAAGTGCAAAAGGTTCCCGATAAGATTGAACTTTGCTGTACTACTTTAATAAAAGGGATAATGTTGAATGCCAAATCGCGCTATATGTATATCTATGTAAATTGAATAGTTTCTTTGCATCCTACGTTTGAGTTGGCCTACTGTCTAACTGCACAAACGGCAAAAAGATTATCAGGAAAACTGTGAAATAACTAGCTTACACTTTCCCGACACGGTCGTAGAGAATATTCAGTTAGAAAACAATGCAGAGCAAAGTTCTACGGAGCAAATTGAAGATATTACCTGTAACAATAAGAACATCGGTTACTATACTATTTTGTATTCTATAACAGAAAGTAGACGAGAAACACTATTTTTTACAAATTAGCTTAGGATATTTTAAAAGATATTTTAATATTTTTTTCAGAATTATAAGTTTACTAAATAGTTAGAAATAATAGAAGTTGATTAATAAATTTTTAGATAAGTACACAAGAAAAGAAAAAACCATGCATAAAGTGTAAATAAATATGTGCTTCTGTATGTGCATCAGTTTAGCTGCCATGTTCCCAATAAAGGAATAGTCTAAAAAGTAGATTATTGGGATCCTCAACCATACTAAGTGCCGGAACAACAATGTTAATGGCGTCAGACTTAGTCTAAGCTGAGGTGGTAGGTGGGACTTAAGAACGTAGCACTAAGCGGATTAAAACAAGTAACCGCGCCGATTACAAGTGTATTTCCACCAGGCAATCTACGAGCACCTTAACCAGAAACTCTCGGTCTATTCCCAATAACGGAATCGACCACTACTACTATGCTAAAGAATCCTCAACCCTCTGTTTCACTATCACAGTACCTACAATTAAGACGCAAAAGTAGTACAAAAGAATTTGCCGTTGGAGATTTTTTTTATTAAAAACAAAAAGATAAAGTCTAAAACTGGGAAAGCACTGTGGTTATCCCTTTTGCCATAAACTTTACTAATCGGCCATTCTCCTTTTCACCAGAAAAACCTCCGGGGAAAAGAGCCGTTACCAACAACATTGGGAAAGTTTGCCACTTCTGTTTTATGAATATATGTCAACTATATCTTCTAATATCTACGTTATAATATGACTTCGAGAAGTATACCTTTTCAATCTTGCCGTCTTTTCCTTTCGTGTTATATACAAAGTTATTAGCCGAAAATAACGAAATATATATAAGAAGTGAACTAATAAAACAGACAAACTAGTAACAAGAAAAATTGCTTATTTTCCCAAAACCGAAACACTAAGGATATATCTTTTCGCAAAGTTTTTCGAAGAACCGTCCCTAAAAATCTCGAGTTTTATATTCACAGAAAGTTTTTTAGGCCTATTTTGTGAGATATGTGCCCTTCGAGCCTTTGCTCACATATTTTTCACGTTGTCACCGCTATATTGCTCTATCAAAACATTTGATCAGTATAAACTGTTTGATACGAGAACTATGGTATTCACATAAACCTAAACAAATCAGTTGTTTAGGTTAGGTTAGGTTAGGAGATTTGAACAAGTTACTATATCGATAAAAGTTAATAAGCATTTTGTTTTCCACCACACAGTGATGAAATAAATAAACTGTTAACCGTAAAATATAGTTTTCTCACTTTCACTTGCATTGACTGTAAGCAGTATCTAAGTAAGTATATCCAATAGTTTACGGTAGCAAAAACAGTTTGCAACAACTTATGGTAGAGCTACAGCACGACCACGAGTAAATATCTTAAAACAGCGAAACCACAAGAGTACTATTTTAAATTCAAGAGTACGTTAAAGTACTTAAGAGCGTTTATGCACTATACTAGCGCCGCCAATCGAAAAAAAATCAAAGTCCTTAAATAAAGATGAAATTGTAAATTGTGTTGTTCTAGTGTACTCCGAAGAAGCTTTGTGGTACTCTTTATCGCTTAAACATTATTTTCTAGTCTGTCGTTTAGTTTAATGAAGTTTTATTGCTAAAAGTGGCCACTTTTGGCAATAAACTAAACGACAGGTTATAAAATATTGTTTAAGTGATAAAAAGTACCACAAAGCTTCTTCGGAGTACACTAGAAGAACACAATTCTTAATTTTGCCTTTATTTAAGCACTTTGTTTTTTTTTCGATTGGCGGCGCTACTATAGCGCATCTTTCACGAATTTGTACTGTAAATAAATAATGTAACGTTACACAATGTATCAGTTCCAAATTAATGAAATGTTAACATAAGCCGCACTAATCGTTTACAAATCGGGCTGTCCAAGATAAGCCAATCGCTGCCGTTGCTGGGACAATTTAAGCCAACAATCAATCGCATTTACGATTCATTTCGTCCCGATAATTGGACCAATGATAATTTAGGTCCACGAACAAGAAACGATTAAATTTATGTAATTGAGTAACAATTTGATAAAACACCTATTGAGATTGTTAGAAACAAATGCTAATTAACTTTTTATTAAAGTAGTAGATATTTTTTTCTTGTTTTAACATAATAAATATTTAAGACATTTTTGTCCCTCCTTTCGTTTTCGTCGGCCTCTTCAGTTTCCGAGCTTCCGTTCCATATTTAGTAGAATCTAGTGCCAAGTTTGGAACTAGGTCTATCACTAATATTTGAGCACTAAGTTTAAATTAGCTTAGTATGCCTTGGCAGCCGCAAATCGATGAGGTTAAGTTTAAAGTAGTTTCGTTATGTTGTTGTTTCTAATTTACAATGTTGTATTGTAATGTAAATAAATTGCTGTGTAAAATAATAGTTTATGATACAAGGTTGGTAAGGAGGTTTTAAAAAACCTTAACAACCGTGTGCCATACTACGTTTTTCAATACATTTGCGAGAAAACATTACTACTGAAATTGTAATCTATACATATATAATAAAACTGTAAATTCTAAGTATTTGTACGCGAATTACGCAAAAACCGCTAAACTAATTTTGATGGATTTTTCACAATTTAGTAGATTGAGGTCCAACTTAAAATCTAAGCTATGTTTTATCAAATTCAGGTGGGTGGAACCAGGGAAACAGCTTGAACTCTCCGTAGTACTAGCTTTCATACACTAAGGGGGTCATTTTAAACTGGTTGCAATATTTTTCTACTGTCCACGCGGATGAAGTCGCGGGCGGAAGCTAGTAGAATTAAAAAAAAAACGTTCGTAAACAAAAACGCACGGCGTGCGGTAAAATCAACTTACCGCACGCTCGACTGTCATCGTAAACTTACAACAACTGTACACTGAAAAAAAAGAATTGTTGAATGTACTAAAGTAGCGTAGGTTGCCTAGAGAACTGTCATAGTCAACCCTTTTCATGGTTAATTTTACTATAACAAGGGTGAATTTAACAAAATACACTTTGTTGAGTTTACATAACAAAACAGATTGACTAAAACTGTTCTTAGTATAGTAAAATTCATTAAACAAATATTTGAATACACTAAAGAAAGTTTGTAAAATACTTCTCCAATTTTCCAACAGGTGACGCTACTAAATTTGTTCGTAACACTAACAAAATGCGAAAGTTGATTTTACTTAACACAAATTTATGAAATATATTTAGTATAATTGACATTAGAAATATGTACATTTTACACAAGCTTGTCAATAAAATCAACAAAGAACTTTTGTTTAAACAACAGTACGAGTTTAGCAACACAGTTCTCCAAATTTCCGATAGGTGACGCTTGCTACTCTACTAAAGTTGTTCGTAAAAACTACCAAATTAGAGGATTGATTTTACTTAACACAAATTATGAGATATATTTAATATAATTGACATTAGAAATATGTACATTTTACACAAGCTTGTCAATAAAATCAACAAAGAACTTTTGTTTAAACAACAGTACGAGTTTAGCAACACAGTTCTCCAAATTTCCGATAGGTGACGCTTGCTACTCCACTAAAGTTGTTCGTAAAAACTACCAAATTAGAGGATTGATTTTACTTAACACAAATTATGAGATATATTTAATATGATTGACATTAGAAATATGTACATTTTACACAAGCTTGTCAATAAAATCAACAAAGAACTTTTGTTTAAACAACAGTACGAGTTTAGCAACACAGTTCTCCAAATTTCCGATAGGTGACGCTTGCTACTCTACTAAAGTTGTTCGTAAAAACTACCAATTTAGAGGATTGATTTTACTTAACACAAATTATGAGATATATTTAATATAATTGACATTAGAAATATGTACATTTTACACAAGCTTGTCAATAAAATCAACAAAGAACTTTTGTTTAAACAACAGTACGAGTTTAGCAACATAGTTCTCCAAATTTCCGATAGGTGATGCTTGCTACTCCACTAAAGTTGTTCGTAAAAACTACCAAATTAGAGGATTAATTTTACTTTACACAAATTATGAGACATATTTAGTATAATTGACATTAGAAATATGTACATTTTACACAAGCTTGTCAATAAAATCAACAAAGAACTTTTGTTTAAACAACAGTACGAGTTTAGCAACACAGTTCTTTAAATTTTCGATAGGTGACGCTTGCTACTCTACTAAAGTTGTTCGTAAAAACTACCAAATTAGAGGATTGAATTTACTTAACACAAATTATTAGATAATGCTGCCATTAACTCTGATCTTGCACATATCTATAGCTGGAGTAAGTCTTATGGCCATGCAGTTAACCCATCTAAGTCTCAGTCCATCATTATTGGGAGTCCGTATTTTGTTTCGAGGATCGACTTCGAGTGGATACCTCCTGTGAAAGTTGACAGCACTGTTATTCCTTACACGAAAACCGTCAGAAATCTCGGTGTCGTCCTTGATGAATGTTTCTCTTGGAGACCTCAGGTTGAGGCAGTTAGAAAGAAGGTGTTTGCTGCATACAGTTCACTCAATCACCTACGGAACTTTCTACCTACCAGTACTAAAATCACTCTGGCCCAGTCACTTCACACATCTTGGACTACGCTGACGTTTGTTACACGGACCTTTCTGAGGAATTGCTTGACAAATTGGAGCGGCTTCAGAATATGTGCATCAAGTTCATTTTCAACTTACGAAAATTCGACCACGTATCTCACTTTCGCCAAAAGCTTAATTGGCTCCCCATCCGTCGGCGCAGGGACTTACACACTCTTACGCTCCTGTACTCAATCCTTTTCCTTCCAACTTCACCACTTTATCTTAAAGAATCTTTCGACTTTCGATCCTCTTCTTCACTGCGTACTCTGCGTTCTTCTTCTAATCTCACCCTCGATATTCCCCGTCATTCCACTGATTTCCTTTCCTATTCATTCTCTGTGCATGCTGTCCGTTTGTGGAACGCACTTCCAGAGGGCATCCGTAAAGCTCGTACCCTGAGATCTTCCAAAGATCAAATTAGAACGCATTTCCTTTCTCCCACCTAATACTACTTTTTTTTCTGATATCTCCCTTTCAACTTTCATTTTATATACATACACTTTCTCTTCTCTTTATTTATGTATATCTATATCTATTGTCCTTCTAGTATTTTTGCACCCACTCCCCTCTTTCCTATTCTCCTTAATATTTTTCTACTCAAGGTTGCCTGGAAGAGACTTCTACGTAGCAGTAAGGCCGCCTTTTATGTACTTGTCCATGTTTATTGTTTGCTCCTATGTAATGTCTTTGTCTAGTGTGCAATAAAGCGTTTTTATTATTATTATTATTAGATATATTTAGTATAATTGACATTAGAAATATGTACATTTTACACAAGCTTGTCAATAAAATCAACAAAGAACTTTTGTTTAAACAACAGTACGAGTTTAGCAACACAGTTCTCCAAATTTCCGATAGGTGACGCTAGCTACTCCACTAAAGATGTTCATAAAAACTACCAAATTAGAGGATTGATTTTGCTTAACACAAATTATGAGATATATTTAGTATAATTGACATTAGAAATATGTACATTTTACACAAGCTTGTCAATAAAATCAACACAGAACTTTTGTTTAAACAACAGTACGAGTTTAACAACACAGTTCTCCAAATTTCCGATAGGTGACGCTTGCTACTCCACTAAAGTTGTTCGTAAAAACTACCAAATTAGAGGATTGATTTAACTTAAAACAAATTATGAGATATATTTAGTATAATTGACATAAGAAATATGTACATTTTACACAAGCTTAACAATAAAATCAACAAAGAACTTTTGTTTAAACAACAGTACGAGTTTAGCAACACAGTTTTCCAAATTTCTGATAGGTGACGCTTGCTATTCCACTAAAGTTGTTCGTAAAAACTACCAAATTAGAGGATTGATTTTACTTAACACAAATTATGAGATATATTTAGTATGATTGACATTAGAAATATGTACATTTTACACAAGCTTGTCAATAAAATCAACACAGAACTTTTGTTTAAACAACAGTACGAGATTAGCAACACAGTTCTCCAAATTTCCGATAGATGACGTTTGCTACTCTACTAAAGTTGTTCGTAAAAACTACAAAATTAGAGGATTGATTTTACTTAACACAAATTATGAGATATATTTAATATAATTGACATTAGAAATATGTACATTTTACACAAGCTTGTCAATAAAATCAACAAAGAACTTTTGTTTAAACAACAGTACGAGTTTAGCAACACAGTTCTCCAAATTTCCGATAGGTGACGCTTGCTACTCTACTAAAGTTGTTCGTAAAAACTACCAAATTAGAGGATTGATTTTACTTAACACAAATTATGAGATATATATTTAATATAATTGACATTAGAAATATGTACATTTTACACAAGCTTGTCAATAAAATCAACAAATTTAGCAACATAGTTCTCCAAATTTCCGTTAGGTGACGCTTGCTACTCTACTAAAATTGTCTTGTTTACCCTTTAATGTGCCTTTATGTACAGTCGGCAACGCATGAGGTTATAAAAAAACTGTAATTTATTTTGAACCTTGATGGCTTGCATTTGATTGAATATCATTGACCTGTCGTGGAGGCTCAGCGTGCCGTTGACTGTATCTCTAGGGGGGCATTCAATTTACTTGTTGAAAAACTGCCCAAGAATGTACTTCTTTGTTTAGTTAGTAAATGCTTTTACTATAGTCACAGACTCACAGAAAACATAATAGTACTATTAGTAATGAAGTTCAAGTTGGACAATAGCGCCCTTTCACGGATATTTCTTTTCTATCTCTCTCTTCAAAATCTAGTACAGACTTAACTCAATCTTATTTAGCTATTGTGATTCAATTACATAAAAATAGATAAGTTGTGATGACTTGTTGTTCATTAGCGCCATTATGCGGATTGGCTTAGCACTTGAGAATTTTACTGTGCGGACGATCCTTTATTTTATACAATTTAAAAAAAAAGTTGATGTCTGAGTGACTCGATAGTTCAGTGGTTGGAGCGTTGAACCGGATGTCCGGAGGTCGCGGGATCGATTCCCGTTGACCTGGTGCGGGTTGTGTTTTCTTTTCGTATATTATTTAGTATAAAATACTAAAACTTTCAAACTTTTATTTGCTAATACAAATTAAATAGGTTCTTCATAGTGTCGAAAAAGAAAAATACATAATATACAATACATATTGTGCAAGGTACATAATGTGACATTTGGGATGTCACATGACATAGATGAAACGTGGAGCATCAAGCAATGACCAATTTAACTGCTAACTTTTAAGTTGCCGTGGTGTAATGGTGTGACTGCTCGCTTGATGCTCAAGAGGCCGCGGTTCGAACCTCAGTCATTGATCGGTTTTTCTGATTCCAATGTTTGGTTGTTTTCAAATGTACATTATTATATAGAATGTAAATAGAAAATGTAAAAAATAATAGTAAAGGAATGAAAAGGGCAGAAAATGGTGATTAAGAGACAAATAAAAAGAATAACGAAGTGTCTCAAAAATTGTGGTGGGAATAAAAGAAGTAGAAGCGAAGAAAAAATAAGAAGAAGAGAGAAGAAGTGGTGAAGAAGAAGAAGAGAAAGCCCGAGACGAATAAAGTGACATTTATTAAATCTCATCGTAAAAGATCGAAAGTAATCGATGTTAAATATACAGGACTGAATCAGGTTGAATTTACCAAATGAAATTAGTAAATGTAGCAAAATTAATTTCACATTTTTTACATAACAAGTTTAGTGACATTTATCAAATCTCATCGTAAAACCTCGAAAGTAGTCAACGTAAAATATACAAGACTTTTTAGTCAAATATACAAAATGAAATGAGTAAAGGTAGCAAAATTAATTTCACATATTTTACATAACAAGTTTAGTGACATTTATTAAATCTCATCGTAGAACCTCGAAAGAAGTCGACGTAAAATATACAAGACTTTTTAGTCAAATATACAAAATGAAATGAGTAAATTAGCAAAATTAATTTCACATATTTTACAAAACAAGTTTAGTGACATTTATTAAATCTCATCGTAAAAGATCGAAAGTAATCGACGTAACATAAACAGGACTTTTTAGTCAAATATACAAAACGAAATGAGTAAATGTAGCAATATTAATTTCACATATTTTACATAACACGTTTAGTGACATTTATTAAATCTCATCGTAAAATGTCGAAAGTCATCGACGTAAAATATACAGGACTTGATTAGTTGAACATACGAAATCATACTATTAAATTTACTAAACGTATGGGTTAAATAATCAACCAGTTTTATTTGGTAAAATCAACAATTTAGTGTGTAGGACCTATATTAACCCGCGAATTTGATAAAATTTACGCGGAATTTAGTAAAATCAATCATTCTTTTTTTTCAGTGTATTGAAAAATAGATTTCAATACAGTTGCTCGAAAATGTAAGTTTACGATGACAGTCGAGCGTGCGGAAAGTCGATTTTACCGCACGCCGTGCGTTTTTGTTTACGGAGTAGTACAGCGTGCGGAAAGTTGACTTTACCGCACGCCGGCGCCGTGCGTTTTTGTTTACGAACGTTTTTTTTAATTTCTACTAGCTTCCGCCCGCGACTTCATCCGCGCGGACAGTAGAAAAATATAGCAACCAGTTTAAAATGACCCCTTTAGTGTATGAAAGCTAGTACTACGGAGAGTTCAAGCTGTTTCCCTGGTTCCACCCACCTGAATTTGATGAAACATAGCTTAGATTTTAAGTTGGACCTCAATCTACTAAATTGTGAAAAATCCATCAAAATTCGTTTAGCGGTTTTTGCGTATTTCGCGCACAAATATTTAGAATTTACAGTTTTATTATATGAATAAATTACAATTTCAGCAGTACCTATAATGTTTTCTCGCAAATGTATTGAAAAACGTAGTATGGCACACGGTTGTTAAGGTTTTTTAAAACTCCTTACCAACCTTGTATCATAAACTACTATATCGAGTCTCAAGTTTATGATATACATGTAGTTGTAGGTATCGCTTACTGAGGTGAGGGCGTAAACAACGCTGAATGACATTTAATACGCTGTAGAAGACAAGTGATAACCATAACGTAATGGTTTATTGTCAATCCGGTGTGATCACAAAGTTGAAAATTGGTCGTAGCTCTCGCCATAGAACCCTCTCAAGTAAATATAAAACTCAGCTATAAATACAGTCGGTTTCACAACTTCTCGCGACAAGGCATCTTTTGATTTAGGACTCTTGACTTTAACGAATTAATTTAAACCCTTTTAGGAACTTGTAGCCGAGTAAGATTTTAGCGACGCGCGACATTTCCAACCAAGTTAATTAAATACAAAGTTAAAGTATGAAAAGCCAGAAATTAAACTGTTTGAAATACGAATATCGCAGTTTAGTTACACAATTTACATCATAAGTCACAGTAATTAAGTCGCAACATCATCCCAAACCACCAACAACACTTTAAGTACCATATATAGTATAGAATAGAATATAAATAAATAATAAATAAATATTTGACAACATCACATACATTGCTCCGATTCCAAAGTAAGTAGCTAAAGCACTTGTGTTATGGAAATCAAAGACAACGGTGGTATCACAAACACCCAGACCTGAGGCAATATAGAAAAGTTCATTTTCTACATTGACCCAGCCGGGGATCGAACCCGGGACCTCAGAGATGGCGACACCTTGAAAACCGGCGTGCAAACCACTCGACCACGGAGGTCGTCAAATATGTCAAGAGAATATGCTGACAAACAAACAGCTAGAAACATTTAACAATTCGAATTGACGCGAAAGTAGGCCACCCACTAAAAATATGCCACGAAGCCTTAATAAAAACAAAGTGTTCCGCAGAACAACTCATTTAGGGCGCTTAAAGAGATTTTTGACCCATTTACTGGCTGCCAAAACATCATTTTAAGGGTAATAAAAATTATACCTCGGGGTATGATATCAGGGGTGCTTATGGAAAAATTTGCAGATAGCAAAAAGGTAGAATTTACTTTTTGCTTGCGGCACATTTTTAATCTTATTACTTTTGGTGGTTCCATTTACGATTTGTCGATTAGGAAGGTTCTTTTTATGGACCGTGAAGTTTCAATGAACTGCGATGCGACCATAACTCTCGGGACTCTTTGGTATGCTCATCACGTCCCGTCCGACTCTTTTTTACATAAGAGTTTTATTGGAGGAATACCTAGAGACTAGGTTTCAGGTCGAACAGAGATTTCTAAGACCGAAACTGAATAGGTACCTAGCTATACTAAAACATTTCGCTATCAAAACATATTACACATTACACATATCAACCAAAACGCAAACGCGTAGACGCACGCCACAGAGAAAGCAATACGCACGCTGGACTGGGGCTGGGCTGACTATCAAACCAGCTTACGAAAATTCGTGATATTTAATAGGTACTTATATTTTTATCTACACCCATGCTTAAAAGGTTCTGAAACACAGCGTATGCCAACATTAAAAATTGTTTTAAAAAAAAACAAAAAACCGACTTCAAAAAACCTACCTCTAAAAAGCAAGAAATAATATTCGTATAATAAAAATACGTCTAATGAAGTCGGGTGGGGCTTTTAGAATAAAAAAAAGGAATTTGTAGGTAGGTTTTTTGAAGTCGGTTTTTTGTTTTTTTTTAAACAATTTTTTATTTTTTACTGTAGGTACCTTGTAGGTAAGGTATATTTTATATATGTAGAAAAATCGGCTCAGCCAAACGTAAGATAATCGCGGAGAAACATACTTAAATACGGGTCAAACTGAGAACCTTCTCTTTTAAGTCGGTTAAAAAACTACACTTAAGATATCCCTCTTCCAACAAAAAAAAATTATCTTATTCAGTTCATAAACAAAGAAGTAATTCGACCAATCATCGAGGTAATTCACACAAAATCATACTATTTTCGTGCTTTTTTCAAAATTACTTGAAAAGTACTGAACCGATTTCCAAATTTTAAAAAATGAGACCAACTTGGGAGTCGGTTAAAAATATCCGAGCGCGAGGATGTCGCGCTCCTCCCCGCGCCCACGCCTGACGAGTTACATCATGAAATTCAGTACAACATTATAACACTCGTTCGGATGACATAATGACGAAGAGGAGGAGCAAAGTCAAAGTCAAAACCCTTTATAAAGGATACATATATATCATGGGTGTAGATAAAGTCTTACCTAAATGCAACTGTACATAATTAGGTACTTATTGTACAGTTGCATAAATAACTATTAATGAATATAACGAAACTTCAAAATGGTCCTGTTTATTGTTGTTACAGCCTGCGGGAGAGTCCCTTAAAGTAACATTGACGTGATGTTGACTAATGAATAAAATAACGAAATACTAATAAAAATCGTAAACATATTAAACTTTTAGAGTAGCTTGTATACCTCTTGGTTTTATATATTGCATATTATTTGTTTTATGACCCTTCAAAGTTGGGTGGACAAGTCCATTTAAAAAGTATAAAATTTATTAAAATAAATGATACCTTTAATTAGTCCGTAAAATGTATAGCAAATTTGTCGAAGAAACCATTTTGATAAACACAATATTTAATATAGCTGCTGAACAAATTTCCTATGCGTTGCATACAAACTTGCAAGGCGTGACGTCATAACGTGCAAGCTATTAGTATGGAGCGTTTTTGATCGAGTCCATTTGTGTGCATTTCACACTGTGATATCTCGGGCAGTTTTCATGCTAGCGAATTAATTCTTTTACCAATGTTTCTTTTTTTGAGAGGTAATTTATGTAACATAAAATAAAAAAATAGTCAACATCCCTATTGTCTCAAAATTAATTCATTTTGTACTTATTCTAATCCGCAATTACCATAGTACAACCTTGATATTGAAAGCGACGCCGAAGGTCGTGCAATCGATTTAATGCCCATTGTTTTGGTTCATTATGCGCATCATTGGCGTCCTTCATTCAAAATAATGGCAATCACTCGGGTATACAACTCTTCCTTATAGACGTAGGTAAGTACTACGAATACCGACTTTCAGTGTTGTTTATGTAATGAAATTATTAGGTAAGCTGATAATTTTATGAAAACTAATTAGCATTCCCAGGTTGCACTTTTAATTTAAGTTTAGCTATGAATAAGATATTAATTTGTTTTTAAAATTTCTTTGTAAATCGTTTAAATAATGGGTTCACCATAATTAATAATAAATCGGTTATCAGTCACTACCTATTTGTAGAGTTTTCAATTCTGAAAAGGTAAGTTTACGAGATCAAAGATATCCTGTATACAGTTCGACTTAATTTGAAGCACTGCATCCATTCTTTTTCGCGGTACAAATGAATGCATGAATAAATACATGTCCATCAGCCATTTTTTTGTCCCCACTGCTGGGGCACAGGCCTTCCTTATGGGTGGTAAGGAGGACGGGCCATAACCCACCACGCGGGCCCAATGCGGATTGGTGGGTGTTAACGACTGCAAATACAGCCGGGACCAACGGCTTAACGTGGCTTCCGAAGCACGGAGGAGCTCGAGATAATACATTTTTGGTCACCCATCCCATGACCGACCCTTGCGAACATTGCTTAACTTCCGCAATCGCTGGGCCAGGTGCTAAACCACTGCGCCACCGAGCTCCTCGAATAAATACATAATTAATTATAATCATTGTAAGGTTTTCAAATAAAAGAAACAAGAAATTCGTACATTTTAACAGCGCAACAATGTCCACTTTTAGCATTATTTAGCAAAGCCACTAATATCTATTCTGTGGCAACGCTTAAATGCACTGTGCTCTTAACAACATGCAATTTGGAGCAAAAACTAAAACAATTTACTTGTGCAAAAAAAACATTTTTGTTCACAGTGAACAAAGTTAATTCACTCTAAGTATTCTTCTATAATTTCACGTACCTATTGGTCTGTGTATGTGTAGAGCAGCGAACTCAAGTCTATGGAAGTGTAATTGCAAACAAATATTGCTTAAAAAATGGCACCGCGGGGCCGAAAAAGTACAACCCGCTCAGCTTTGGTCGGGCCAGCCACGCACCTGGTGACTGACGTAAGTGTTCTTTTCAATAAATTGCAGTTTGTATTGTAGAGAAAAGATAGAAAGAGAAAGTTTATTAGAAATGACGTCCTTTATAGTCAAGTGGTGTAAAAGATGCAAAGAAGGCAGCAAAAAGATGCAGAAAAACGTATCTTATTTTTTCGTTTAAGTATAGAAAATATCTATGAGTATACAAATTATGGTCGCTAATAATAGTATTAATCAACCAGTGTTAAGACGCTTTGTGCTGCATAATTAAATTCCACCATTTTTAGCTCTATCCACTTAGTTTTACTCTTCGTGTGGTGCCATTTTTTGAGCAGAATGCTTATTCCATAGATTTTAGTTCGCTGGTGTAGAAGCAGTAATTCCCGCAGATATCCAAACCAATGTTAAAATTACAAGAAATCTATTACTTATCACTAGGAATGATGAGGTACGTATTGTATAAAGAACGTGACTGAAGTATTTGCACATCTTATTTTGATGTGTGGTAGTTATGTTTTTGTTATTTGCAAGTTATTTTTAAATGCCTCGTGTCAAGGTCAAAGCCCTATTTTAATGTACATACGTACAAATTTGGTGTTGGTTTTACTTACTGCTAATTTTATTAGTTTTTAATATCAGAGAATCCTTTCACTTGTCTCGAGATCTATTCCTTTTTCAAAAATTTCGCATTCTCATTTCTTTAATTTATATTTGAAATAAAAAATAGCACAAATCAAATCTTAATTCAATTATCTTACGCTCAAATCGTCTGTAGGTAATAAACATGTAACTACGATCTAACTGAGCAGCCACGAAATCTGGTTATGCTACCCTAATTTCAAAAACATTACAAATCAATTTGATTTGACCTTCAACAAAATGCCAAAAATTTCACGTTCATTCATATCAGAAAACCTCGACTAAACGACTAGATCAAAAAGTTGATACCGAGTCACTTAACGGCTTAATTTAAGTGCCGTAATAACCGAGCGACGTAAAATGTAATAAATTCATTATTTCTGCCACTTTCACGTCACTGAAACACGTCACGTTTACTTGAATTTCTTAAGACAACAAAATGTTCATTGTACAACCATAGTTATTCTGTGGTACAACATCACACACTGGTACGCATCAAGCTCCAGATTTTAGTAGAAAAATCGCTCGCGTTGGGTTGTAGATATTTTAAATCTACAGTCACGCATTACTATAAAAACAATTTCTACATAGGTATTTAGAAATTGAAACAAACGTGTAAATTGTTGAAATAAATTCTCATCTCCAATTGTTCAAAAGTGTTAGAAACATATTAGCTGACTATGAAAGACAAGTACCTACGGCACGTATGGTACTATAAGGAAATCCATTTGCCATTGTTATCTTAAAAATCCTGTGTCACGAGCCTAATCCAATGCTTTAGATCTACTGAAGTAGGCTGATCCCTTAATGAGTAGGGGATTAACGTAAATAATGCCTAATACTCAACCTAGATTACTGTGCGGACAGCCCTCTAATCTGTACCCATCATGGACTAGGTAGACTAGGTTAATTTCAACCTTCAACCACCATTTCAATATTATTGATTTGCCGTTGGCTTAGTATTTAATTTAGGTAGTTTAGCTTAGGTTTTTTTTAATTTTGTATTACTGGCATCTCTCAGAGAAATTTAATCTTAAAACTGAGCGAATTAACCTTTTACTTGCGTTATATAGCTTTCTCACCGACACTTATGGCACTGTATATCCTTATTACAACCGGAAATTGTATGAAACAGGGACGTTATTTTAACTAGGAATAATAATAGGTAAAATAGTAAAGTAATATCCATTTGGCACCCTTTTCCATCAATCCGCAATATTATCTTAGAAAACATTAAGAGAAATGATGGTTTTCCGTCGCTTGAATAGTATAATAGTAATACTTAAATTTTATGTTCGTAATGCATGAGTCAAAATTTAATTCAGATGATATCTAACTATTATCTTTGTGTTAATACTACGTGGTGAAAGAATTCATTTAAGCAACAAATTATATTTTTCATCATCTTCGCAATTCTTAAGCAAGTTAAACAAGATCGCTCTTTCAAGCAAAATATAACTTTGCTTCCAAATTCCAAACCACAAATGTTTGCGGAAAGTTTATTCTATTTAATCGTAATGAGTATGACATACTTAGTGAAGCCTTTCAGAGTCAAGATACAATACCTCTACAGAAATAACCTTGCAGACGGAAAATAAACAAAACATTACCTGCATAGTCGCGTGACATCGTTAGGTCGTGTCGTGGCTATATATTTTCAACACCGCGACAAGAATATCTATAATAAAATGAGTCGAATCAAACCAATTGTCCCTTTAATGATGCAATTTTACGGTCTTAATACTTCGGTCATGTATATCGGAGAACTTGGGACGAAGGGCACTAAAGTTTCACAAGATTTAACTAACGTAGGTTTAAATAAAACAAGTATTTTCGTTAATAAGCAACTACTTATTTCTGAATAGTGCAATGTACCTAGGGTATTCGCTTCTTGTTTTATAAAACGAAAGGATGAAAACTCTTGAAAAAGATGAGTCTTCATTGCTCGCTTACCTAGTATAATTATAATAATAAAACATTTAGGTATTTGCAAGAATACGGTGTTGGTGGTTGTTACATTATATTTGTGTATTTTTTTGTATTGTAGTACCTACCTCTACTTAATTTCTTTTATTTGCACCGCTTTGCAAAAGGAGCTTTTAAGTATTTCATGCACTTTGAAGTTACCTTTAAGACTTTACGTCTTACGTTGCCAATATTGCAACATAGATTACAACAAAAATGTTACGTACCTAATATAACATCTACAAGTAACAAGTAAGGTGTCGTGGTCAATGATATTAAATGTATCGTGGTGCCAACAATCACGGAAGCACGTGAGATCATTACGTAAATCAAAGCACTCTTCCTATATTGGGAAGTAACAAATTGATTCTGTAGCGCAATCATTCAGATAAGTTAATTGCTGTACCGTGAAAAGTCCCGTTAGTTCGTCGTATCGCCACACGGACCCGGCGGCGCGGCGCCACCATCGCACGCACATCACGTGCGCCTGCGCAGCCAGACGCGCGGCCGCCGCGCGACAGCCTCCCGCGCATAACAGACTATACCTTATCAGTACTTGACGTGTGTGACGGAAAGTGAAATTAATTTTGTGTATAAATAAAATATTGTGCTCGGAACTTTTTACTGCGAAAATGCAACTCAAGGTAATGTCAAGTTTGTTTTAAGTTGCAGTTAAGTTACGTGCAAGTAACGAAGTCAATTTACTTAAAGGAAATTCAGTGTGACAAATATAGTTAAATAAGTGCAAAATACATAAAGTTGGGACGAAATTACTGAAAATTATTCAGTGAAATAGTAAATTAACAAATAATTATTGCAGTACCAATACAAAACCCGACGTCGAACTGAGCTTAAAATGTTTAAATCGCTCAAAGGTAGAGACGGAAAATAAAGAATATTTCCATAACAAAACATTATGATTAATGATCTAACTAAGCAGTCGATAAAAAAGTTCTGAAATCCGGCAAGTGTTTTGAATATTGTTTTCAACCGTTGAAACAAAATTAACATAACAACGATGAAATATCTTTTGTTTTATCCTAATTCATGGTGTGTGACTCTATTTGGCTAGTTTTTGCTTCGTTCCTCATTAGTATAAACCATTGTTTATCATAAATGATGAAAAACCTTGGGTAAGCCTCCAAAAACAACCAATAATAGTGTCATACTTGTTCTAAATCTATACTTTATTGTACATATTTGAAAAGTAATTCAAATCTATGGCAAAAACTCGGACGCAGAATCAACTTTTCAACATAAATAAGTATTTTGAGTTACTCGTATTTTTAACAGATTGACATAAAAAGATATAATAAAATATAAAGGTTTTTTACTGCAAACATGTTTATTGCGCTAAATAAATTACTAATTAAGTAGTAGGTAAGTAAGTTTATTAGCGGCTAAGTTTTGCTTACAACAATTGAGCAACAACGCAGGTTTGCGGAACGCTGGTTTCCAAATATTCATTGGGTAAGTATTGACAAATCGGTACATTTTTCAAGCTCGACGAGTTATCTCTGGATAAGAAGTGTTCGATACAATTTAATTGTGTAGTTTTCTAACGAATTCGGAGTTATAACAAACCATTTTTTTCCAAACAAGGCTGATGTTGAAACAAACTTAGGAATCCATAATTTAAACCTACACAATTCCAGTTTGGTCATTGATATTGAATTACCTACGATTTTTATATGAAGAAGAATCGCTAACAGCAAGTTATTGTAGTTTGTTTTGTTTGTACAAGCCTGAAACTGTTTGTTTTTTAGTACAACAACGAGATAAATAGGTAGGTATAAAAGCGTCGAAATTAGGTAGGTAGGTACGGTGCTGAGAATGTACTCGCAACTCATTGATTGCAGGTTTTTATTCTAATTTTATTTCATACATCAATCTGGACTTCTAAAGACACGTAACTATAAGTATTATAATTATACTTTTATATATCATCATGACGCGAAATAATAGGGATGTTGACTATTTTTTTTGTTTTATGTTACATAAATTACCTCTCAAAAAAAGAAACATTGGTAAAAGAATTAATTCGCTAGCATGAAAACTGCCCGAGATATCACAGTGTGAAATGCACACAAATGGACTCGATCAAAAACGCTCCATACTAATGGCTTGCACGTTATGACGTCACGCCTTGCAAGTTTGTATGCAACGCATAGGAAATTTGTTCAGCAGCTATATTAAATATTGTGTTTATCAAAATGGTTTCTTCGACAAATTTGCTATACATTTTACGGACTAATTAAAGGTATCATTTATTTTAATAAATTTTATACTTTTTAAATGGACTTGTCCACCCAACTTTGAAGGGTCATAAAACAAATAATATGCAATATATAAAACCAAGAGGTATACAAGCTACTCTAAAAGTTTAATATGTTTACGATTTTTATTAGTATTTCGTTATTTTATTCATTAGTCAACATCCCTATTGATATTATATTTATAGTAGGTGTGCGTAAATTAATAAGTTTCTATTGCAATTTTATTAAGGACTGTTAAGGAAAACCTTAGTTTTTACTGAACAACGAATGAACAGTACTTGGTCAACTCCATGTTTTATTAACATCATGTGAATGATTATACTGTTATTCACTTCAAAACAATAGATTTACCTACTTGCCTATTTATAAACAAAGAGTGCTTTTGCTGTCATACTTATTTGTTATTTTCATCGTACTTACATGATTTACGTACGAATGAAGTGTTCTATTCGCAAGTAAGTATTCAAAGTAAATCTGAGGAAAATTACGAGTTATGTCACTTTATCTTCACGACCGTGGAAATAATTTGTTTTACTTTTTGTCTTACGATAGTTTTATCAGGCATTGTGTATCAGACACTGCCACAGAATACACTGTTACTATTTAGGATTGTTCATGAAAATTAGAAATATATAATAAGTCTATGGAAATATGTTTCTAGATCTAAACGAAAAAAATATCAATAGTAGCTACGGGGGTCATACAAAATACATTGTATTTATCGCCTACTTATTGGAAGAGTTTGAGGATTTTTCAAAATTAAGTACTTACTTAAATATTCACTTTTGTTCACACAATAAGAATCTGCAAAGTAATCATTCTAACTTTTTATACTCTTAATAATTCCATAACTTGGAGTCACAAACCCAAGATAGCTATCGGTTTTTTTAATCGGTACTGTGTCGATAGAACCTTCCGAAATCCTAGTATCGACTTGAAGATTAATGGTGTAAGGTGACAACGCAAATTTCCTGTATTTCGGTGAGATCTTGATAAATGGAAATCTATTAGGCGAATATTGGAAGTTTTATACAACCGAAGTGTATTGAGAGGTTCAACAAAGTACTAAACCTTGAATCTTACTTACAGATAAACAGTGACGTCAGAATACAAAAACTAAACATTGGTTAAGCAAAGCTGACGTCTTTATTTGCCGGTATTGTACAATTAAACATGTCTATGGAAAAAAGCCATAAAACCCATTTTTATTCTCGTTTTTCGATGATACTTTTATAAGGTAAATAAGACAGAAATCCTTAGATTACAGTTGACAAGCGTAGAACATTTGTCAATATATGGAGCTGACAAAATGAACGGACGTGACAAGAAATTATTGTCGTTCATTATGGAGTTTCAGAGTACCTACTTAAATATTTTGTTTATGTTTGTTTATGTTGATATTCTGCCATTTTAACGAATTAAAAATTCCAAATGGATGAATAAGGAAGTTTGCTTGTTTTTGTGCTTATTATTTAGTACTTATGTTTAGTGAATCTGAAAATAGTAACCATCAAGGTAAAGCATGACGGTTCTCGGTCAAAGCACAAAACGACATGACGTAAAATAAAACGAAAATCCATAGCACAATAATTATTATGATAGTCATTCAGATAACGAGCATTTTCCGTGACAACCAAGATCCAACATAATGTGTGAAGGATAAAAAGCTCTTTTAAAGGTACGTGTCTTTAAATTAATTTGAAAAACCCTTTTGAAGGACGTGTTCTTTAATTAATTTTGACAACGTTCAGTAAGTGAGAACGTAATTACAGCAGTCTTGATAACTCCCAAAATTATCGTGCCAGTGTTGCCGTAATTAAACAAAGGCGAGCTCAAGCCGGGGCCGAGTTTGCGATGAATTATCTCAACCTGTAGACATAAGCTACGACTTAATTCAGTAGTGTACCTACGTAAGCACTTCATTTTTAATTTAGAGTGACCTGTGTTACCACAATATCCTAGAGATTATAAAAAATAATTATATCTACACAAGGTACAGCCAATTCAGTACCTATCAAGACTATGAAAGGTTGTTGGACATAGATACATGTTTACTTTACATTTTCTCTTATAGTGAATTAACAATAAATTTTGTCGACGCGTACAAATCTTGATTGATTTCTAATGGTTTAATGATTAATGGATAGTTTAATATCGATATACGATCTTTGAACATTGACATAATTCGTTCGTATTGTCTTAGCGTAAAGAGATTTTAGATCTAAATCATCTGCAAAGAGCCAATTACATAGTATTAAGTAATTGTGCTAAGGTCAGACAAGGTTTATCGTTAAAAGATTTCTCTTGGAAGTTAATTACAGGGTTTTAGAACGTGTTTTGTCTGATAATTCTTGTTTAATGTATTTCCTACGTGCCGTTTAGGCTCCGCAATCACAAAATTACAGTTAAGCAGAAGTTGACAAACATAATTTGTGTAGATTATTCTGAAACATTCGTTAATCCAACCAAGACTGCTTTCGTATTTGACTTTTATTTATGAATTTTAAATCAGTCCTAAAATGTTCAAAACATTTTATGACATTATTATAATACTCGACTATCAGTGCGCAATTTCATCTAATACTATACTATGTTTTGTAATCAAAATTGTAGCAAGTAACGTGTCTTACACTCCTACCAATACTTATCTTACCTAAAGAAGTAACTATTTTACTACTAATTACGTACCTTTACAAAACCTAAACATATTGATCAAATATTGTAACATTAACATAATGTAAGTATATAGGATAAAAAAACCGGCCAAGAGCGAGTCGGGCTCGCACACCGAGGGTTTCCATATATCACAGAAATACATAATAGTTACAAGTCATATATACCAACATAATAAATACACTGCAGAGCTGTAGAACAATAAAATTAATATTGCAGTATTAGGTCAGCCAGCACCATCTCTTGGCCGATAGTGGAACTAATTTAATTTTTCTTAGAACTGGTAGAGGCACTAATGAATTTTTTGTTTGTTTTTTAATTTCTAAAAAAGTGTGTTATATCATATTATGTATTCTGTGGTTATATGAAAACACTCAGAAACCTCACTAAGGAACTGCAATATACATACATCATATAACGTATTCTCATGCCGTAAGCTGCGTTTCCCTTGCCCTTTCCTACTTTTACCGACATTACATAATTCACTTCACAAGTGGAATACGATGGAGATGTTGTTTAATTTCCTAGTGTTTCTCTTTAATTAGCTCTACACTTCGCATTAAGTAGCCATGTAGTGTACTGATCTACGTGAGTGCAATATGAGATTACGTTTACGTTGCTATGTCCTACCTACTACTTAGTTAAAACACAGTGAATTAAGACTGTCCCAACTTGTTGAAACATTGAATTTTTAAACAGTCCTCTCTATTTTGCCTCAGAATTAGTTGCCGAGGTATTCTGTACCTACCTAGTGTTTTCCATTATGTCTAACTACAGAAAGGTAGTTAAACTTCGGGCTTTTATAAAAAAAAATTGTTTTTAAATAACTGTAGGTGCACATTATCAAAACGTATTTCTAATAAATGCTCTATAAAACAGAAATAACATAAATAAAGTTTACAAATGCTCAAATATCCGTTGCTTACTTAAGTTAAGTTACCTTACGCACGATTCTTATTTATAGTATAAACTCGAAACCAAAGTGCTTTAATTACTATTCTTAAATACTTGCTTGAATTAATATATTAAAAAATCACAAATTTAATTGAATCAGAACTCATTTCTCTATCTTCATAGAAATTCCAATCAAGATCAAAGCCAGTTCCACAAAAGGGACATCGCATTAATCTTAATCCCTAAGGCACTTCGGCGCTTAAGTAAAATAGGCTTGCTTTATAAAGGTCAGATATTTGGAAGAATATACCTAGATATACCTAGAACCAGCACACTTATACACACAATGGCTGTCTGACACCCTAATTAATATGTTGTTAGAAACATTTAAAAAAAATAACCTAAGTACCTTAAAATTGAAATCGACATAATTTACATGACATAATATAATTGACAAATAAAACACTTTTAACGGATAGGTACCTACTAGCGTGATTTAATTGAAAGTAGTTTGGTAATCAGTGGGTATTTAGTTTGTTTTTTATTTTCCCCGACTTTTCGGCACCTTGCAGCGGCACGGTCCAAACAGTCCCCCGAGACCACGGCAGCTGCAAAGGTGCAGAAACGTCGGGAAAATAAAAAATCGAACTACCTAAATAGCAACTAATTACCAAACCACTTTCAATAAAACTGTGCTACTGTGCTAGTAAGTAAATTCACCTCTCAGGATCATAAGGTAGTACCTTTAAAAATATCGATAATCAAGTGAACTGTTATCCAGAAAAATTAAGACAAAACCCGAAGGGATTTCTATCTTTAGGTTCGAACTTTGAACCCCGAATCCATTTGATTTGTTTTAATTTTGCGCAATGATTTCTATGTTGTATATTTTGCGACATGTTTTTGTTTTGTTCCAATCAAGGCAACATAAAACATGTAGGTACTTAATAATCTTGCTGACAATTTGCTAACAAAAAATACCACCTTCCTTCATCTTTAATACGACCTCAACGCTTCGAATGATTGAAGTTTTTACGAAATACTTTTTTTTACCTAATTTTATATGGCTGTTTAAATATACTTATTGTACTTAACACACGATCTTGCAAAGCAATGATGTCATAGCATAAACAAACATTTATTAAGTTGAACACGATTCTTCACGAAGGCCCTCTGTACCAAATTTTGTACCTTGAGTCTGTTTTCCTTGTCTTGTTTATTAAACTATATATATTGTACGTGAATAAATGAAAATAACTTCATTTAATTTAAATATTTTGTTACAATTTGTAATAAGTTTAGACGAAAATTGAATTGGCTGAGAGGGGAGAATCATAACACAAGATTAAATAAGTAGGTACAGTCAGCAACGAATGTTGCTTAATACTTTAGTACTTTGTCATAATAACTTTATTGACTGATGTTTCAAGCTGTGAGACATTCTGTCAAAAAAGTTGCTATGACAAAGTGTTAAAGTGTTAAGTGACTTTTGTTGCTGACCGAACCTATCTTCAAATAAAAGTTCATTATGTTATTTGAAATAAAGAACGGCTTTGTGTTAGCACAAAATAAGCAAAAATCATTACAAACTTATGGAATAATTCATAGGAAATAAATATTTACGATAAGTTCCGATCATACATAAAAAAGTCAATGACCTCCTAAAACAAGTACGTCTACGCGATAACTATTATATTATAACTGCAAGCCTTTTTTTTCAATAATTCAATAAAAATCAATAGCGTAACGTTTAACTCTGCTACAGTCAATAAAAACAGTTAAAACGTAATTGATGATCCATTGACCTCCCAATTCGTCATCGAAACGATTTAATTCACTTTTTTTCGTTTAAAAAACAGTACACAACGATATCATAAAGCACCTGCGGAGCATGAAGATCCTAAACCTAGTAATTTATCTACTAATGTCGGTATTAAATCAGCCCCCTGATTTTGTAACTCTGTTGCAATCAACTTCTGATTGAAACTGACAGAAATCGCAGTTACATTGCTGCTCTAACTAAGTAACATAGTTGTCACATTGATTCTTACTATAGGGGCAATGTAACTGCGATTTCTGCCAGGTTTTTCAATCAAAAGTTGTTGCAACAGAGTTACATTATCAGGGGGCAGAGAACGAAAATCAGACAAAAATATTGGAGCTATCTTTCAGTTGAAAAAGGTGTTTAAGTACCTAAACTATGTAACTGTGTCATTGCAAGTTTTATTTTTGATAAAATTATCTGTATTTAGAGTAAATTATAGATAACAGCGACAATATAAATAAACACGATTGTAACAAATAAATGCACGTATTAAATCTTTACATTAAAATCATTGGTTTAATAAAAATAGAGAAACACTTTTAAAAAACGTACAGTATAGCAATGAACCTTAGCTTCCCAAAATTTTAACTGTTTAGTCACTACTAAAATCAAATTGTACCTACCCTAAATCGAAAACAGTTATCAGGAGCATAATCAGCGTTGTTTTGTCCGGACAATACGACAGGAACTACGATTTGCTGGCGTGAGACAAATCATTTGCAAATTTCCTAACCCCAATTTTTATTAGCGTAAAGTCCATAATCGTTAAAAAATACACTTTTATGAAGTTGGTTCTTGCCTAATTTGCACTCGCTTCCTATGTATGTGCACACCCGTTTTATAACGAGTCGTAATTATTGCGGCGTTGTTTTGTTTATTCACTAAATGTTACTTTTACCCTACATTCACCTTTTTATTGTGCGTAACATACAAGGTAGTAGGTAATTGTGTCATAAACCAAATATAATAATGTAATTACTTATTCTTTTATGACAAAAAATAACTTTTGTTACTCCCAAAGGGTAACTGGGTAAATTAAAAAATCTTGTTTATAACTTTCAGAAAACGCCTTTAACTTCTGAAGAGAAGCTAACATTTATTAGTGTCACAGTATCATTCACGAATGCCGTGCACTAAAAATCAGAACTACCTAACTGAAATTTTAATTAAAAAATATTTATTTGAAAGTGATCTAAAGGTCAACATTAACTCGCAATTCTACTTAATGCGGATAATGAATTGCATTTGCAAAGTCGTTAGGCGACAAACATGCTAAACGTGAAAGTGCGTCGAAATCAGAGCAGATTACATATTTTTATGTAGGTACTTACATACAAGTAACAAGTAACAAATTACGCCACGACAAATCTGCGACACGCATGTCCAGCTAGCCTTACGTAAAGCCTGGGGTAACGTCCGTCGGGTTAATTAGGAGATACTATCGTTTCCTTGTTTGTAGGAACTGTGTGATTGCATGGTTGTAGGCTTGACCATTAGTTGTCCCTTCATCACAAGCACCACGGATCGGAATACTCATTAAAATAGAACTAAGTAAAAAGTAAACTTAAAAACGATTAAAAAACTATGGGTACCTACCCTAGTAGTGTTTTGTTACAATTAATAGTGCGAATCGAAGTTGAGGAAGTAAATAATAAAATCGGTTATATCGGTATAACCATAAGCGAAAATTCTGAAGAGATATTCCATTCGAGCACATGCATTTTGGTTTATTGCTGAGTAAGGAGAATACATCGAACGAATGTTCAAATAGGTACATAGGTATTTCGATGTTGTCAGTGTAAAATTGCTCAGTAAAAAAGGAGTTATTTATTAGTTAACATTTTAGACGGATTGTTATTCCCGCCACCGGATCGTTTATGATTAGAGTTAGGTACTTATCTAGTTCTTTTGAAGCGATTTGTAGATGAACTGTAAAATGTTATCTAAAGTTTTCTCATAAGTATTTATGTATGTGGATATTCAGATAGCTTGATGATTGAAATGTTTCGTTAATTGAATTTATAGTTATAATGATACAAAAAAAACGTTAACCGTTGTTTAAACATAATACATTAAGGTAGAGTAGTAACTCGCTTAGCCACACTCGTAAAGAGTAATTATTTTGTTAATTACCCAATTTAACTTACAAACATAAACTTGCATAAAAAATATTAACAAAAACTATCAATAACAAATAAAACCACGGCACAATGATCAGTTAAATGGACCAAACGTTGTTCTATGGAGCATTTCCAATGACTCACGCATCATTTGCTACGTACTTACTTACCTAGTTGCCAGTAATGTCTTCTAAATATTACAATTACAAATGTATGGCAATAAGAAAAGGAATAAACACTTTTTTGTGTGTTAACGGTAAAGTAGTCTGCGTTCTAGTTTAAATTAATCAATCAAATGCAAAATGGACGTTAGTCAACGACTTATCTAGTTAATAGGATCCGAAATATCCGAATAGGTACCATAATGGATATTGAACATTATTTTACGATTAGTAAAAAATTGGGCGAGTAATTTTTGCTTAGAATTCCATATTTGATAGGTAAGTTCCTATGCTAAAGCGGTTCCTATAAAAGATTTTAAAAATCATCTCTCTCCTTAATTTTCTCAGAAAATATTATATAAAATGTCAGTTTTCTTCGTTATCATATATTTGTAAGTTTAATCTAATAAATCAACATACCGCTATCAGTCGACATAATCAAACAATAGTGGCATTAACTCGACGAAAATACATATAGGATTACACTACCAATAAATCGGCGATATCAAATCATTTTATCTTACATGCTATTTTAGATCTGATAGATAAGCATGTCAGTACGTCGAAATTCCCACGCTTTAAAATAGTATTCAGTTAAATACTTGTTTCTCTACTAAAATTGCTAATTGTCACGCCTTTTCCTTTTCCTTGCAGTAGGCAGAGATATAAGAGTATCTTCTTCCTTGTAAGATCCTGACTGATGGCAATTTTTTTTTGCATTTTCACTGATACTTTCCGCCGCACGTTTTCTATAACTTTTTTATTACACAGCAGTTAAGTGGTGTTGTTGGTCTGAAAATCCTGATCTCCATAGGTCAAGGACAGAGCTGGCAACATGCCAATAATATATATCCTTAGTATAGTGTCTTTAATCTACGACCGCTTAGAGAACGTACCCATACACGTGACCCATACAATTTTTGACCCCGCTCCCCCCTTGGTGACCACCCGTAGTATATGCCAAGACCCCCCCCCCCTAGTTTTCACGTAGTAATTCATAGGTTTTATATATATTTTTACTAAAATAAAAATATAATGCTTTTATATATCTTTTAATTAGTACGGCGCTTGCCACGTAACGCCAAGAGTGTGTGCCATAGTTTTACATACAATTTATTACAAGTGAAAAAAATGTATCAAGAAGAAAAAAAATTTCGCTGCGCGCCATAGGTATAGCTCGAAAAAGCACAAGATTTCTATAGAGGATATGACTACGTGACGAAACCTAGACTCAGGCCCACCCCTGTGACCAAGCGTGGTATTTTAAAGACCCCCCTCCTCCCCCCCTTAGCGGGTCACGTAGTATGGGTGGGTACGTTCCCTTAGGTAACCTACCAACAGACGGGGAGAGTGCTTAGTCCTAGCCTTATCATTCTAAGTAAGCGTTAAGTTTACAGAAACTACTCCATTTTTTTTCTTCTTTGTAATTTTACTTTTTTCTTTTTTTGTAATTATGTTTGATCAATAAAATGTTTCTCTCTCTCTCATTTTTTATCAGAACCTAATAATATGGAAATAAAAAGTATGTCTTGTGTATATTTCACGAATGACATAATGACAATAAATTTCCACACGTCGCGAACATAAAATTGAAAGGCAGCGAGGACTTTCTCTCTTATCTCTTCACATAAGATGGATCTGAGGTCTTATCTCTTGACGAATATAGCGCATCGTGTGATCGCAAGCTGTGGTCGACGGTACGTGTCTTATCTCATAATGGTATCGAATATCGCGATTCTGTATCGCGAATTTCTGCAATGAATGCATTGGTTCAACAAGACTTTGTTTGCTTATCTGCGAAACAAGCAATAGGTATAGCACTACGGAGCCTATGAAAGAATTGGGAGTCTTTAATAACGTGTAATATTTTTGGTAAGTTCCTTCCTTCTTTTAATTTTGTGTTGTGAGGACAATATAGCAAATATTGAACACATTTTCGTTAAAAGAAATACAAAGAAGCATAATAGTAGCTGCAATAAAACGTATTCTTATATGTAGAAATCTCAAGCTACAAGGAACGAAAATGCTAATACAATAATTGAAATAAGTACGACTTTTTGACATCCCATACCTATCTTGAGTTTCGTGAAATGCATTTCGGGATACTGGAACGAAGGATGTTGCAATACCTAGGTAGGTACCACTTTAGAAAAGTCTGGAAATACATCTTTGCTTGAAATAAATTCTTCAGAATAGCCGAGCTTTCCACAGTGAGCCCGAATGCCAGTTGAAGGAGTTTGGTCAGGTTTTCCACTTGAGAAAATTCAATTCCCAATGCTGCACACACGTTAGTATGTTGCACACAAATATTTTGAGCATCGGAGAAAATGTTAAATGTTTTAAAGTTCCAATAAAATATTTTAGAACCACATTGAATTTTATCCTATGACGTCTCATTAGTTTTGTCAGCGGAGTTACTAGAACTCCGCTGTTCGTTATAGAGTTGCGAATTAATTTGAATATTAAGAGCTTCAACTTAAACCTTCGATCATCGAAGACTTTAATCGATAATTAATTAACACGTGGAAGGGTTTAATTTTCGTAGGGCGAATAATAAATAGCTTGCTGCTATAAACAAGATTTCCTGGCTCTTAGCCTAGAGATGATCAAATGATTTGGCGTCTCGCCGCATTCGATTAGTGATTTTCTTTTCCTACTTCATTCTTGGACAGCTTGTATCTCAACGGAGCTTTTTATTGTTTAGGTACCTACTTACTTAATTTTTCATTTGTTTCAGTGCAAGCAGATGTAGTCAAATAAAAGCAGTTGGGATTAGGGTTATCAAATCTACTATACAACGCATTACAAAAATTCCTAAAAGCTTATATGGTAGTAGATAGGGATCATCAAAATGAACAACTTTTACTATTTTTTAGATCAGTTACGTTTCACGGCGATAATAGACATTTGCTTGTGTAAAATATAAATAAAACAGAATCGTTTCAGTTCCAGTTCCGTGGAAAAAAATAAAAAAAAAACTTGTTTACTTGCTTATTAGGTTAAACATAAATAAGTCGTCTCGCCGTGACGATCGATCGCAAAGTCCTTGTAGAAATCACGCTTTCGCTAATGAAATGCAAATTGAAATGGACAATAATTTCAGTGTAAGGATGAGGTGTGTAGACATGTTAGCACATTAACGCAATACAAGGTCATGTTTTTAATAGAAAGTTGCAATGCTTGTAAAACGTATTACTTACGTATAACATTCAAATTGATATCGTTAGTTACCATGCTAAGTTTTAGAAGACCGTGCATAATTGATTTCTTTATTAAAGGTAACATGAATATTTAATTATTTTGTGATGTTCTAAGTGTAACGAAAACTTTAAAGTTTATGTTTATTTCTACTGATTGTGAAGCCAAGAAAACTAAAGCATAAAAATCTTAAACGACTTTTTTTGCTTTTTTTGGAAAAAAAAACACTGAACGAATAGTTACCTACCTACTAAGCGGAAAATTCAAAAAATTCAAAATTGAAAAATTATTTATTTGTGTCTAAATTTTTTTAACAAAATCAGATTAACGTTAATAACCACATTAGTCAAAGACTGTGTCGCAGCTATTAGCGCCAAAATAATAATCATGTAAAAATTATTAACTTTATCTCAGTATTACCACTGTTTGTGTAAATAATTTCTGTGTAAACACGATATTTATAGCGAAACTACACAACTACCTGCGGTACGTGAAATTATAAACAGATGAAGTCTATCTAACTATTAATACGAGTAATAAAAAAATATCTCCTTAAAGCCAAGCCAATCCTCCCAAAAGCCAAGCTACAAGAAAGTATACCAAGTTTGATGATAAATACAAATCACGGTTCAAATCAAACTTTCGTCAGAAACTTGTAGAACATCAAGGAAGGCAATTAAGTTGAACTTTTAACAAGCCGCTCGCCTTAAAGGCGAGTTTTAAGGTACTATATTATATGCTGTGGTTATACCAAAATCATAAACTTTACAACCTCCGTGTTGGAGTGAGTTGCACACCGGTTTCATGGTATATCGCCATCTCTGTGATCCTGGATTCGATTCTCGCCTGGATCAGTTTAGAAAACTAAATTTACTGTATCGTCTTAGGTCTGGTTGTTTGTGTTACCACTTGTTTTTGATTTCCATAACACAAGTGCTTTGACTAAGAACTTACTTTGGAATCAGAGCATATGTAATGTAAGGTTGTCCAATATTTATTACCTATTTATAAAAGTGATTGCGTAACTTTCCCGTTGACCTTAGCACACTTGACTTACGGGTAGAGCAAGGGCGACCGATATGGGCCCGATCATGCGGGTAATTGGACTTCTGCATGGATGCAGTAAAATGCTTAAATATCAAAAGTAAATTTGGCTGGACGCTTAATATAATAATCAAAGAGCCAAAAATAGTAGACTCCCACTGAGCTGAGCGACCGTTCAAAGGAACACATTAAGCAGTTTAGCTTTTATCATACATTTATTCATATATCATTCATTATATTAATAATCTTAATACATTTGAACTTCGCTTTCAGAACTGACTTAATAACCAAAAGAGCCTATGAAAGAGTGAGGCTTTGTCGCGAATTCATCCCCAAACAGCATTACTATACATACAAAGCCACAGAATAGATATAAACAAAGCATAATAAATCATATTCAGTTTCAGACATTTGGTTATGCTTATTTGCTATTTTCGACAAAATTTTGTTAAAAATAATGTAGACACTACAATCAAATGGCCGTTCATCATAACTCAACTAAAACGAAACGACACATAATTCATTCAAAGCAGGTAGCTATAAAGACGCTAAAGCAAATTTATAGTTTATTGCCAACGCAGAAGTGCCGAAGTACCTACTCTATACGTTTAATAATATTGTCGAATTCTATATAGAGTTGTGTAGGTAGCGCATCAAACTAATTCAATATGTGAATTGTTTTGAATAGTTTTTCATTGAATTATTAAATCAAAAAAACACACCTTTTCTCTTTTTCTATCTGGTATTAAATAGACTTTGTCATAAAATAGAATTACTTCCAGTGAAACAAAAAGTAGTGTAACATGCTATTCGATAGTGCTAGTACTATTTATTCGGTGATAGTGCTTCCAAAATATGATGATATTCGTCCCACTTGTTACGTTTTATTTGATTCTGTATCCTGTGGGTTTCAACAATATCAGAAACATAATACCTAATAGAAATTCTCCGGTGGAACGAATCGTAGTTATTATATCAGAGACCTCGAAACTCGTAACAATAAAATAATCCAATCAGTCGAATAGACGCTTTTCGGTCAACCGTTGTAGAATTTATATAGAATATAAAGAACTGTAACAAAAGCTGCTCTAAAAGTGAATCTTTTGTTAACTTAATTATCAACTCTTTTATTTACAAGGCAAATTAATTGGCAAGTTGGACTGTGAGAACATAACATTACTTCCCTAGGATGTCTTGCAATACAGTTATTCGATAAAAATTGTAATTGAGTAATTTACTGTTCGCATTGAGGTATTGTATTGTATTAGCAATAAAATTAATGTTACATTATAACACTTATATTATCCAATAACAGTTTATAAAGACCTGTCATATAAGTGCTGATACTGCATGGATAATTGCATCTTTACCACTTATGCGAAGCCGACATAATAACTATTTCATACTGGCAAATTACAAACTGCTAAAATTAAGAACCACTTTACTGTAAGACACTGTTACGGAGAAATTACTGCGACTATTTATTAAGTTCATTAGCGCTTGACATATCTTACAGTGAAATATCTAGTATACTTTACTTAAATCCGTTGACATACTTAAGAACTATCTTTTAACATCATCTCTAGAAGTTTTGGGTAGGCATAAAAAAAATATATCCGTCGTTATTTTGTGTGTCGTAATTGTAATTTCAGGCCCATCCTGTTGAGTGTTCACTTCAGATCAACATACCTAGTCAAAATAACTAACGTATATATTCATCGAAAACATTTTCGCTTTAAAAATTATCTCAAAACGGTCTAACCATTTGCTTGCTCAGCAGCCAAGAACATACTTGAAATCAATTTATATTTGTCTTCACCGAGAGTGAACACGAAATAAAATTATAAATAATTGTGTACTGTGAAACACACGAGCATTAAGAGAATATAAATTGATTCTCTAATTTTAGCGACTGATAGAAACTTGAGGCTATAATCAAAATAATGATTGCAAGAATCGTGATATTAAATTACATAATCATGACCCAAACTTACAGTTTTGAGAAACAAACGATATTTAAAATGGAAATATTTATAGGAAGAACGCTTCTTTACAAGCTTCTACACAATATTCCTTCGCGATAATTATGTCAAAAGACAGACGTTTTCTTAAAAATAAAATCAGGCAGAAGTATTTTTTATACAGTCATCCCACACAGCGCAAACAAACAAACGTGGTCTGTGAATAATTAAAGATGTTTATTTCGAGAGCGTGTCTGTCGCTCCCGATCGCTCGCGTGCTTATTTTACTGTCCCGCAGTTTTTCACGTTGACGTCGTCCGTTGATGTATCAACGAAAATAATGCATAGTATTGTCCGAAAGAACACGCGTAACAATGTCAATGCGCGATTGGCGCTTAACACAAATGAGACAAATCTATAATTATAAAAAAGATCTACTACTTCATAACCACTCCGAGACGCTCTTCTGTGGCAAATGTGGCAATAATGCGATCTTAAATAAAGTTACAAAGTCTCTTTACGACCCGAAAGGACCGACCAGTCCCCAGATATAAAGTAGAGTTGTAGAGTAACTCAAATAGTTCTGTAGGTAATTGAAATCGATACCCCATTCCATTTAATTGTGGGTATTCTACAAACAGCGTTAGCAAAGCACTAACCACAACTTCCACAAAGCGAGCGAACAAACTAATCTACTCCGTGCAAACGACAAGCCTGTCTATCGGAGGTAAGCTTAAATTCATTTCGCAGTCGAACGCTCTGCTGTTGTGATGACACGCTGAGCAAAATTTAGAAGCGAAGAGTTTGATGTTCCCATCCCATCTGAGTGATAAAAATGTGTTCTAATGACTAATAATAAGGGATCGGGCTGCGCAAATACTTACTAGCTGATAATAATGATAAAGATCTGCTTAAGATAAGTATAGCGGGTGCGTTCAGTTGTTTTAAGAACTTAACTTTTTATAATTGATAGATAACAATCACGTCAATCATTAAATTGAAAAATCCATTGAAATATTTTCTCATAACCGTCAATTATTTTCAGGCATTTTCTAATCTCAAATCATTCAGAATTTAAAGTGAAGTGTAAGTGTGAAAAAATATTTTGCTACGTAGGTATGTTAATGACTTAATCAGCATAGTACAATTGAAACACTTTTTATTGTCTGTCAATTAAATCGTAACGAGTTACACATAAGTGCTACAAATGAATACCTGACATATATGGAATGGTATGAACACAGATGGCAAGTAGGGTGTTACGGGCGGAAAGCGGATGCCATTCGCGTCCATTGATAGACATCGGTCGAAATGTTTCTATTATCAGGAAGTGTCTTTTTTATTTGTTTACATAAAAACTGGCACTAGTTTCCTACAAGAGTCGTGAATGCAGTAGCCTTTTTTGAAGTCATTGCCTTCAAAAAAGGCTACTGCAATCCTAAAGTGTAAGGAAAAAAATTCTAATACGGCCTAAGTTACTTTTAATCAGTCGTGTCGATTGGTGGCAAGCACAGACAAAAGGTTTGTGTTGCTGTTAAAAAACTTCGTGTGTACCTACTTAAGCCATGATGACCGGTAATGAGTGCTATTTTCGGATGCGTAGTTCAACGACTAACATCAGAATATATAACTTCGTAAAGTACATAGAATTTATTAGATCCGTTTTAATAAATTCTATGTACTAGAGAAGACTACTTACAAAGAAATTTTATTTCACACCTCATTACCGCATTTTGACTTTAACCAATAATATCGTCAGCATTTCTTTTTGTTTACCATTCCGTACGACTTTTATCTGTTTCGTGTCTCGAAATAAAGTCTGACATTGGATTACGAAATGTTCTATCTTTGCGAAATCTAAATATAAAAGTGTAGACGACGGAAGACTGTACTTCCAAGCGAAAGAAACACTTCTAATTAGACGAATACACTTTAATATAATTGCAATTTAAAAAATTTACAAACAGCATTAAGATTTTATGGTTACATGCTATTTTAAGTTTTACGAAATCATTACTGAATTTTTTACTTTAACTATTTCGTAAAAACTTAAAATAAACTTTATACATTTTATAGCATGTGATTTGGAAGTGTAATTACCAAATGAGCAAGTTGAATGTGTTGATGAATATATCTATATCTATTATATCAGTAGGTAGCCTCATTCCAATGGCAGCCGCACCTATTCATTGTTTAACGAACAACTGATAAAACTAATAAAAGTATAGTCCACATACCACGAAGAAAAACATAAAGATGTCATAGACATTTCAAAAATGATTTTCTACGAACTTAACTTCCAAAGATATGAATTCTTGATATACGAAGAGTTCTCCCCCGGCCTCTGCAATATTGCAAACGTTAGAAAAATGATAAAAAGCTATTAGACCGTAAGTCAGACAACAAAATGATCTATCATATAGAAAGAATCCTTGACCTCTTTCATTCGGCTGGAAAATCCAGAGCAGATCAAAGGACAATAAATTCGAGAGTCGTTTTCCTTCCATTGCGGGAGCATTGCCAATTTTAAAGCCTGCATCCGACCTACTTTGAATCAAACGACTTCTCAATAAAATCTTCATTACGAATTGCAACTGGAGGAAACAAAATGGTGTCTTTATTAGGTATTGGAGGGAAAATGTAATGCTCTTTATTCAATATTATCTCGATATTTCATTCCCTCGCTAGTTTTTACAATCCATTTAACATAATTGTCTTACATAAATCATACTAAAATCGTCGAAATCTTGAGTTATAGTCGCTACTACTATTATTTATTCTGTGGTATGGTAAGTTTTCTACAATAATGGATTCCATAATCTTGATGGTCGAATGTATGTTAACATTACGAGTGTGATATGACATACTTCGTATGCGCGCGTAGAATAACTCGTGACTTGACAGCTTATGAGAAAATTAGGAATTCATGACTCATCCTTGTAAACACTCGATAAGTAATGATGGGATTCATAAATTTCTTACTTAGTAGCATTTAAGATTATCGTGAATTCGATCGAGTAAAGATAGCTTTTATAATCTCTTCTGAAATTAAACATAGCGGTCAGCTCTTTTGAAACAAGTTATATAGTATTTCCATCTCACGAAGTCCGTTCGGTATTGAATGTTGTTAGGTGTGCACAGCGTCGGGCTGGCAAGGGGGTGGCTGCCAGGGGCGCAACCCCCTGTCTTGGGGTGCAAAATTTTAATCGTGCAAAGGGTCGCTCATGACACGATCCTACAAATAAAGTCTTGGGGCGCAAAATTCAAACATTGCCAGAGGCGCTCATGACACTAATAAGTATTCTGTGTCATGACCCTAGCGCCGCTGGGCGTGCACATGCACATTATTGTGCATAACGAGAGCGTGCAGTGCAGATGCACGCTAAAACAATGTGAATGTGCACGCCTAACAACATTCATAGCTGTAAAAAAGAAGGCCCCAGTCATATTTTAGGATAAGACCATTTTTTAAAATAGTATGAAAAGATCACTTTTTCAATAGTATTCCTAGTAGTATTCCCAACGTGGCTATCGTGCATCTATCACGAATATTGATTTCACTTTTCTTGTTTTTTTTTTATATTCTACACTTTCAAGTCTGAATGATCTCTTGAAATGCGACTGGTAACTTTGTGATTTGTCACACCCCGTATAAGACAAGATTTTCTAAGGCCGACCGTACGAAATGCAACTTCATTTTCTGCATTATTGGGTACAGTGGCAATTCGAAGGCCTGCCACGAATTTACGACTGAGTGCATTAGATGGGTTCCGGTTTGGAACAGGACGTGACCGGGATAAAATTCTGAGGGACGAAAATGCTGTGATAACTTTTTACTGTCGTGTAAAGGAGGATTTTTTGCTTATAAATATTTTTACTATAAGTATCCATTAATATCGCTTTAAAAGTCAAAGTTCGTAATCACAACACTATTTTTATCCATGACAAAATCGTACGAATAAAAATTATGGATGCTACATGTTAAAATTCTGTACATGTTTCATGATCGGGAAAAAGACCATCATCATTATATGACAAGGAAATGTAATTTGTTCTTGTATGAGATCTGTCTGCAAAGCTAGGATAGTGAGCGGATGGTGTCTAGCCACGTGGAAAACCTGCACATCCCTTTTTTAATAGGGTATTGTTCTCGCATGCGCGGTGCGTCTGAAAATTGGGATCATCCTGCGACACTATTCATTGGAACGAACGGATGTGTAGTGGAATAGCTGTTGTGACCTAAAAATTAACATCTTTTTCGTGAGGGGCAATCTCGGGATTTATTTTTCATTAAACAATATCAAATGATACTATCTCAGCTGTGGCGCAGTGGTTTAACTCCTGGACTTTCGCATGGGTCGGTCATGGGATAGGTGACCAAATATGTTTTATCTCAAGTCCCTCCGTGCTTCGGAAGGCATGTTAAGCCGTTGGTCCCGGCTGCATTTGATCGTTAACACCCATCAATCCGCATTGGGCCCGCGTGGTGGGTTATGGCCCATTCTCCTTATCTAGCCATAAGGGAGGCTTCATGAGGCTTGTGCCCCAGCATTGGGGATATTAAAGATGGCGGATGTCGAAATTATAGAGCAAATTTTTTTATTTACAAAGTGATTAAAAAAACAGTGTTAATGAGCAATGTAACACCACAGAATATATAATAGTACTAACGTGTAACACGTCAATTTCCACTAATCATTAGTTTTATTGACTTAACATTTTGTACATAGACATCAGTGCATGCCAATGTTTAAACAATGGGCATTGTATGTGGGTGTAACAACCATTAAATTAGCACCATGTTTATCTCAAGAGATTTGCAGAATTTACCAAATGTGAGAATTCAAACAGCCCTGACCAGTATTCCGCCACACAAGAGAAAAGAATGACTTAGTTTCCGTTAGGGTAATATTTAATATCCGCTTTAAAGTAAGTAGTTAGGTAGTCAATTTTCTTTATGGTTGCCCTAAGGCATGTATTCTGTGCTAAGGCACAGTATTATAGTGTTCTGAACTTCTGAATGCAAACAAATGGTATTGTTAATCTCATTGAGATCATCTTCAAAATAATAATAATGTTTGTTAATCTAATAAAATTTAATAAGAATATTTACAGAAATTATTATAGAACGAATTAAGTCCCTCACTTCTCTTGTCTTCGCAGGCCTTTCAATTTAAGTAACCATTCAAAGAAGCTGCCAATAATAATTATAAATAATAATTATGATAACAAAACGTTAAACAGTTTATGTATTCGGTGAATTAGTCCGCGCTATCATCGTTAGCGTTTATATGTTTGAAAATACGCCAAAAGGAGATTAACTAAAACATCAGATGATGATTGAACTTCTTGGACTAAGCATAGTAGCGGATCATAGGGATCAAACAACAACCATTTCCAAATAAATTAAATATAAATATTATAAAAACTAAATACATTAGCTAAAACATATAATTGTGCTAAAATACTAAGTAAGTTAGTATGCTCATAAACTTAATAAGTAACTAGTAGTTACACAATCAAAACTTGTTGATACGGGCTGACTGAAATGAAAAATGACAAAAATGAATCTCCAGCTAAATCAAGAAATCTAAAAATTATACGTAAGTATAACAAAACTTGCACAACCACGTGGAAGAAGATTGAGTAAGTTGCAATAGTTTGCAAGAAAGCTTAAGATGCGATCTTTATCAACCAACACTCATACGCTCGATCATTTCCTTCACAAAGCAAAACAGTACCTACTGTTTGGGTTTATGTTTAAATAAACTATAAACTGGCTAGTGGCTACTATAAAAATCTTCAGTGACTTGACTATATATTAAAACAAAGTGTATAAAGAATCACAAGTGTACGCCGTCTATGAATATTTATAGATGACACTCTTACAGTAGCGAAGCCGTTGAGAAAATGCTTCTCAACTGGGCATCCCATTCCGAAGTTGTGAAATTAGAAAATTATTCATTGTTCTTGCGGCACAGCGGCGTTTTGGCAAAACTTTAGAGATATGGCACCACCATTTATTACAAACAAGTAGACTGCTCACTTAAGTATAAAATACCAGTCAAAATCATATACCCTCCGTTTTTTTGCTTTGCCGTTGTCGGGTTAAAAACAAGAATAAAACTCGGATAAGTATTTGAGGTAGGTACAATTTCATAATCATGAGCTTTAATCTAAAAACTAATGAAAAGTTAGTATTTGCTGAATCAGTCTAATTCCACAAAACGGCGCCATTCCACGTATTTTGGCGTAGAAAATAAGTGTATAAAAACACATCAAAAGAAATTAAACCAAGTTGGCTTGCCAAAACAAGTCTTAAGTATAGTATATCTCTTTTAATCAAACTTTAAAATATGCTGGTTCAATTAAAAGGTACGCTGAAGACTCAGAAGGGTATAATTTAATAGGTACTCATCGAGTCAGTCCTTCAAGTTGGCTTTACATTCATAATTTAACTACACAAATTAAACTATTTTATCACTTTGGCTCAGCGAAGTTCAATTGTAATTGTTATGAAAAAAATCAAATTCGTAAATAATATTTTTTATGCATCTGCCAGATCTAGATTTAGTAAAAAATATCACAAGTTTTTAATATTATGCCTTTGATTCGAGTTCTCCCTGTGTGACTAACTAAAATTCATAATAACAATATAGTCATGTTGCTTACAGTAAACATTGTTAGTTGAAATAACAAGAATCGGCAGCCACAAACGAGCTTTCCGCTGTTGTCAACTGTGAATCTACACAGCTCTGGCAACTAGCCAATATTGCCTCGCTCACATGACAATCTTGACGGACAGTATACACGAATTTACACCCGATACTTAGTATTATCCTGAATAACCTTTGAGAAGGCTCTACTGTTGACGTCCAAGTATTACAAAAATATTTGAACAACTACAGGCTGTCGTTAATAACTATGAGTCAAAGCACGCAACAAGCGACATTAATCTTACGCAAACAGAATTATCTCTCCGCAGAACGTAACGTTACATCTTAATCTAATCTATGATGTTTTACGTTTCAGGCACTCGGTGGACTCGGTCGCGTCGTATTCTAGTCAGAATCACGTTGACCGTATAAGAACGCAGAATTTCTCAGCGGCTTCTTGTCAAGACGAAGGCGACTTCGGGTCGATCAAGACAAGCCTCTTCAGACGGTCTTCGTCCAACTTGGAGTCTCCGTACAAACGGCCAGAGAGTGTGACGTCCAACACCAGTTCTACAAGAAGCCGCCTTAGAGAACTTGTTGAAAGGAAATCGAGTCAAGACGAGCACAAGTCCGCAGCTAACACCGCCGGTGATATACAGTATTTCGAGAACCCCACAGAAACGCTTGAGTTCGACAGACTACGGAATTCGCTAGAATCTAAGAAAAGCCAAGAGGAGCGACCAAAAAAGAGGAAACATTCTAAAACCAAAGAAAAGGACAAAGATCCGAGCGAGAGTAAAAACAAAAAGCACGAAAAATATCAGAGTAAGCTAGCTGAATATTATAAGCTCCCTGTGCAATTACCGCAGGACGAGTTTTATCAACATTTAACAAGATCCAAAGCAGCGGAAGAGCTGCTACAGAAACGATTCTCGAATTCCGACACAGAATTCAGCGGCAGTTACGGGAGATTGTGCAAACACAAGGAACCGGAAGGCTCGAACTTGAGACGTAGTCGAAGTTTAGCGGTGATCAGAGAAGAGACCTTCACTGACCTACAGATTCAGAACCACGCTAAGAGCAAAAGATCCCAGCTCATACCCCGCGCCCGCTTATTTGATAAGCCTTGCTTCAAGGACAGGTAAATAATGAAGTTTTTCTATCTATTATTAGATTTATTTGTTCCAACATCCAAAAATTTATAGCAAACGCATAGCCTAGCCATCACATAACAAACAACAAAATGACTTGTCTACATCTACACTAGCGCCAAGTCAGCGGTAGTAAAGTGAGTGCGCGCACTGGTGGACGATTGATCAGCAAAATTATCCTGCCATTAAATTACAATATAGTTATCAAAACTATCCAATGAAAGGCCTTGATGAGCCACATTCCAAAATTATATAATTTGCCACTAAAATTTATGAAATAAAAATTACATTAAAACACGATTCCCCTGTCAAAAACGAACTAATACTAAAGGTTAAATAACAGGGGTCATTGCAGTCGGGGGACTGCAATTACTCTTTGATTAAAAAGTGTTTCACAGTACGGGTCCCCGACGATTAAAATGACACTTGTTATTTTTAACTTTTTAGTTCGTTTTGACAGGGCGGTCGTGTTTTTAGTATTAATTTAAACTAATTCTTTTTTTATTGCTTTTGATTCTTCTTATGTGATATTGCATGTAATTAACTTTATCTATTATTGTATAAAATAATAGATTAGATTGACAAACAAGGACTGTATTTTTATTGATTGATTGATTGATTTTGTGTATCAATAGATTTTATGTACAGATTAATTCATCAACGTAACTTTACTAATTCGGTGATGAGTTTTATCATTATTAATAAAATTATAACTATTAACATTACAGGTTTCCTGGACGAGCCAAATATCAAACAAAGGAAGAAGTTCTAGAGAGTATCTACATTGACAGTACTGCCTCTTGTTTTGGAGATATCAACGGACAAAGAGAAAACGAAACACCCCGCGCAACGCCAGAACAAAAATCGGAAAAAGAAGATGCTTTATCACGAAATGAAAGTAACCATTCAAGATCAGTGAGCGGAAGCTGGCCCAATTTAAACGAAGAACCTAAGCCACCAAATCTTTCTGAAGATAGTGTAGGACATTCACGTAATCCAAGTGAAATAGATAGCTTAGACTCAAACTACGTAAGAAAACATTACAACTTTGAAGCTAATAGAAAGAACTATAAAGATAGCTCTCCTGAAACGGAAAGATCGGCAATATCTCCAAGTCAAAGTAAAGAACTATATGTGACAACAGACGATCACGACACAGACAACGAAGGTAGAGATAGATCTAACAATAATACTCCTAAATCTTTCACTAACGATAGCCTCTCTATTACTCACAGCGATAAAGACAAAACAGATATAATCCAGCCTGAAAAGAAAAGTGACGTGACTTCGTGCGCTGAAGTTTCAGTAAACAATAATTCAAGTACACTCGAAGAACAAGATCAGGAACCAGAAATAGTAGCCAAGCCCAGTGACATCACAGAAGAAGCTGACACACAATCTGTACTGTCGGAAAACGACGGCACTATATCTAGCCCTCCAGATAGTATCACATCTTATATATCAATTTCGATTGCCTCTTCTGACAAGTCACATAAATTAGAATACTTGGCGAATTCTCTAGCAGAAAAAATTGATGAATATTGCGATTCTCAATTTAAAGAAAATTTATCAATAACATCACGGACTGCACCATCTGAAAACAACCCGGAAAACGACCCCCTTTATACCGCTGTAAATAAGAAAAAAACATTTGCTGACATAAAAAGAGACTCAATTTCAAGTAAAAGTGTCAACCTGTTTAATGAAATACATAAAAAACCAAACAGTGAAATTTACATAAGCAACACTTATATAGAGAGCGATACCTTTTCGACAAAAAGTCATTGCACATCCTCAAAAAATATAACAACAGAACCATTTGTAACAACATTGATAGAAAATCAATATTATTCTTTGCCCGATATAAATATCAGTAAATGTTTAAGGAAATCTGAGCGTATTGATGCACAACTACGAGAAGAAGATCCAGAAGACATACCTTGTGAAAACACATATGAAATAGCACAGACACATTTTCGAGAAATTCTATCAGCGAAGGGGAATTATGGTCAATTAAACAAGTCACATATTAATCAAAGTAACACACACAGTATTAAAACCAAAAATACTGTTTACTTACCGGAATATTCAGAGCCTCAGCTACTACAAAATTTTACAAAACTAGAAGACGATCTGAAATCCATTATAACTATTGAAAGTTCGAATGCGGATGATAAAGAAGCAATTTACTACAGTTCTGATACTCACCAAAACGAAAGAGAAATAAACGAAATAGAAGGAACTATAAGAAATAATAAAGTAATAACTAAGTCCGAAAGCCTCAGGATAAATTCTGGGTACAGACCTGAAATTAACATCACAAAATCCTTTTCGAATGATAATATTAACAAGTCTGTTCAAAGCAAAAAAGGTCGCGTTGGAATAAGAAAACACTATTCACTTAGACAACGAGACCCTGTTGATGATGATATACATCGCATTCCAAGCCCGAACACTGTAGAGAGAACGCTGCATAAATCTACAGAGTCACCACTAATTAAATCTCCTCAAATAGAAGAAATCAAAGCTCAATCTCTTCTATCCAGGGTACAATCGTTCAAAACATCTGCTGAATCCAATATCGCTATAGTACCCTTAAGTGGCCACCAAACTATTGTCATAGATCCACCGGTTACTCAAAATTCAAACGAAAACAAACTCTTTACGATTTCACAACAAGACCAGGTTACTAACGACACATCAATAAAAACGGAGCCAGCGAAAAAACCACATGAACCAGTTATTGAAAAACAAAACGAAATCAAGAAACCCTCAAAAGATAATAGTTCCATCGATACTTCTAGTTTTTGTACACCAAAAGATCCATTCATAACAATTAAGTTAAATAGAGTAGTAAAAACCACAATCCCTAAGCTGTCAAACGCAACAAGTGATAATTTTTTGTATGCACCGCATAAATTTGAAAAGCCACCCTCAAAATTAATCATCAACGATAACAACAGCAAGAACGCTGGCGAAAATCAAGTTTATACTTTCAAAAAAGTTAAGACTACCATGACCCGACCTCAAATTTTACAAGTAATTGACTCTAAAAATAAACAAAACATATCTAATGAAATGGAGAAACCAAAAAATGACACAATTGAGGTTGTCAATAAAGACAGTACTGATAGTAAAGCTGAAAAAACATGTCATTCGGAAATTAAAGAAGAAAAGGAACACAAGAACGAGAACAACGTTAAAGAAAAACTTAACAACGCTATTAAAACTGATATAGAATACCAAGAAAAATTAAATTCGGTGAAAAGTTACTGGTCAAAGTTAATTGATAAATCCCCTGGCAATAAAGACAGTAAGCTGGAAAATAAAAAGGAGGACTTGAACAACAATGGCAACAATAATGCCAGTGATAATAATAAAGAACAAAGGAACAAGGAAGACGATAGTCTATCACCTGAAGTTTCTGTTTGCAGTATAATTAAATCTTTGGAAAGTGTAAAAATAGTAGATAGTATTCGTAAAATAAGTCAAACAAAATTAAACTTGTGGAAAGATGAAACTGAAAAAGTCAAAAGTGATTCAGAAATAGAAGAAACCCCATTGGAAAAAATAGTTAAAGATTCGGAGGCACAAATATATGAAAAGCCAAAACCAAAAAAATCTGGACTAGACTCTTGTAGAGACACTCCAGAAATAGAAATTGTAGAATTGACAAGTGAAGACAATCAAAATAAGAAAACTCAAGCTACGTTAATAAAAGCTAAAGGAAATGACAAAGACTACGACGAATTCGATCATGTAAGATACAAAGTTATGAAGTCTGAATTATTTAAAAATAGTATGATAGCAAACTACCGCAAGGAGGCACAATTCGATGGATTGCTTCAGTACCTGCAAGATTATAGCTTTCAAGAACTTTTAGTAAATAATAATATCGTGATAATAGAACCGGTAAGAACAAAAATTGAACCAGCGCCAAGAAAAAATACTACCGACACCTGCAAAATTCCACCTACATTGCTGAAGAAGAACGATGGATCTTGTAGTCAAGTAGATAAGTCTAAAAATGCTATTCGTAGACATTTTTTCTACCATCCTATTCGCGTTAACAAAGAAATCATAGAAGAAGAGCTACCAAATCCGGATACAGTAAAAAAGGTAAGAAATCTATTTGAGGACACTTTAAAAATGAAATCTCCTATGACCCAAGACCCACCTTTAATAGATGAATTGGGTTTGACCCGACGTGCTACTTCTTATAGAAACTTAAGTGAAGAAACAAAAGGCAGCAAAATAGGAGGCAGAAAGAAAGTAATACGACAACTGACTATTGACACAAACTTTGGAAATAAGAAATGGGACAATGCAAGTCTTTCAAGTGGCGTCTCGAGTGGTGATGTCAGTTCAAACAACGAATATGAAGGTGATGCTTTGAGTCCGTATTCAAATAAAAATTTAAAAGATAATCCCTACAGTTCCAGTGATGAATACCTCTGTGATTCAATGAGTCAAGATTTTTGCTGTGAAAGCCAATACGTGAGTCCCGATATTCTTAAAAAAATAAGAGAGTGTGGTACGTCTGTCACATATTACGGAGGTAAAGTTCTTAATTCCAAAACCGGTTCTACTGTAAGTCCCATGACCAAAGCTATTATGGACGAAATAAAAAACTTACAGAAAAATTGTAGCAGAGACTGCTACTCATGTCAAACTAAGTGTCGAGGAAATAGGTGCTCATGCCTTGTATCTGACAAACATGAACAAATGCTACAAGATAAACAAAAAGTGCTTAACAACAATGCACCATCTGAAAGTATCCAGAGTCAAGATAAAAATAAACGCGCTGATGCATTTCCAGGTTTTAAATTTAAATTAGTAAAATCCAATAGTTGCAGTAGTCGGTTAGAATTAACAGGTACAGATGACAGTAAGAATGCACGAAATAAATATCGGAAGCCCCAAACAGAAGATCCTCCGTTGCTATACGATGATGAGAATTCTGTAAAAAATAAAATATGCCGATTGGAGAGCTATAACAAAGGTATCGTGAAAACGCCGTTTGATAACAAAATCAAGGAAGATAAGAAAGAAGTCAAAGTCATATTGGAACCAAAACGATTAAATAATATAGAAATTAAGAAAAGTGAATTGATGGCGCAATCAAATATAGCTTTACTAAAAATAAATCAAGATCAGTCGAACCACACACAAAATCAAGAATCTGCAGATAAGGCTACATCGCCTATTGACAAGGCAGCTGAAGCGCACGCTTTCGAAAAGAAATTCTACTACCTCAATGAAAACATAGATCGAACCAAAACAACAACAGGCAAATTTGGTGAAATGGTGTTTGAAGAATTCGAAGTCTTAGAATCTTGTTTCGATAGTTTAAATAGCAATAAGTCTATGAAATAATTTATTATTATTATGTTAGGCTTTGCTTACGGACGTAAATTGTGATCTGTATTCAAATAACGCTATTAAATTATTGCTAGTTCATAATTAGCTATCTTTATAAATACGTAGCTTTATCATGTATCTAGTATAGTTCATAAGTGTATACTATTACCAATTTACCATAGAAAGCTGTAAACATTCCAAATCGAATTTTACTATAGTCATGGTGATGGTCTTTTGTTCTTTGTATTAAATATACAATATTACAGTTTAGGTTGTGTTTTCTTGTCCCTTGTCAGATTCAGATAGAGATCTTACCGTCAGATTTCTCGGGCTCGATTTTTGTTGGTGTGGTTTTGGAACCGTGCGCGCATACGCTTGTGAAGAACGACCTGCGCGTAGGCCGCCACCGGCGACACCATGACTCCTAAGACATAAATGAAACAAATATTAATAGAATTACAACGGCATCTACTACATGTTTATAGAAAAATCAAAATTAAAAGTCTGTATCAGAATTGTCTTGTTAATACGTTTTCTCAGTCAGCTGCAATGTTCAATAGGTACTTTGTTCATAATCCATATCTAGACGAGAAAAATACTGAAATGGATATCAATATAATACTGGTCAATAATTCTCGTAGTTTGGTAAAATACGTTTTCCGGCTCCAGATTTAATTGACTTATCCCAGATTCATTTTCATTCGTATAGTATAAGTACCCATAGGAATACGATATGTAATTAACTTGTCCGCCCATACTATGTCAATAATATAGGGATGGACTGCTTTACTAACCTTTGTTTGTTATCAACAATCTTTCAAAACATTTTTACTGCTACTGATGTTCTATTTTATCTTATTTATCATTCTTGACATTTTGCGTTTCATACCCGTATCTTTCTATTGATCGATGTCTTGATGAATGTAATTAATTTGAAGTTGAATTCACAAAACATATATTTAAGTCTCACAATTACTGTTGTTGAATATCTATAATATTATGATATGATAGACACACACAAAGATAATGTTAAACGCGAAACGTTTAGTATGTGCTTAGGCTACCAATCATAATAAATTAATGCTAGACATAGCAAAACCATAAGTTAGGACACCGTCTACTAAATTAAAGATATGCGTGATTTGAATATGCTGAGTGTTGCCAGTGTGCGGCCATTCGGTATATTTATTAGGCCGTTCTTCTTGTCAGTTATAAAAGTCTGAAACGGGTGTAAGGAAAATATAGACGATTCAGTTTATTTGAATAAAGACACTTTGACTTTGACTTTACTGAAAAGTTTAGAGTTAATACTGCTGAATTGAATACGAGGAAAACAAAATTAACTTGATCATTTTAACTTATTAAAATAGAATTGGCGTCATGTAAGTATTCTGGATTATCTGGATAATTGAAAATGAATGTAAAGTTTACAGAGTATCGTTCAATAGCAAAAAGTTATATGGACATGTTTATATTCGTATCAAGTTAATTTCATTACAATTTCATACTCATTTTACTTTTTTAAACTAAAGCCGAGCAATTTTCGGACTTTTCCAAATTCAATTCCAGCAATTTCCAAACGTCTTTCAAGGATCTATCTTCGTAGATACTCAGAGAATAACCCTTAAACATCATGATTACATACTTCAATCTCTTCTAAGTAGGTACCTACCTAGGTGATAATAACGAATCGACAATTCACAATTAGCAAGTATTTCTGGTTGCCTGAAAAGAAGTTAACTGAGTAGAATTTTCCACTCGCTATGCTAATAGCATTGATGAATTTGCAATTCGCGGTTTTCTAGGAACTACAAGTAGGTATGTTCCATTTATTTTATGATTTGATTGATTTGATTATTTATGATTATGCGTTTATGATCTGTTCCATGATTTTAAGTCATGTTTTTTAAACAAATACAATTTAAACACCTTTGATATTGGCCTTGTTCAAAGTATTTTGTCACAACCAAGATCAGAAATTGCAAAAAGACTTTGTCATTTGGTTACGGTTTTGCAATAGCTTAGCTACCTCTCCTTTGAACAGAATAGTATAAGGTCACTATGGGGTTGGCATGTCTAAAAGATAAAAACCCCGGTAATTTTCATCTAGATTTAAACAAAGACAGCTGTTTACCTCCAGAACTCCAGATGGAGATGAATACTTATTCAGAATTAAGTAGGTAGGTACTACAAAGTAGCAAAATCGATGCTATTTATAGTTAGTATTCCCTCAATTAGTAATACAAGTAGGTACTCAGATATTATTTATTTAATTAAATAATAACGATGATTAATGATGAACAGTGATTTGCGAATAAGAAAAATAAATAAATTGATGAACGGAATATATATTTGTTTGAGCGCGTCACGCGATAAGCAAGTCCGTACGACGCCCACCAATTATTACTTGATGGAATTATGCAAAATGCAATACAAAATTTTTAATACCATCTAAGTAGTTATCTAAAGACTTATTGACGGACGGCGAAATTGGTTACTTGTTGCTACGCGCATGGGAAACGTCGTCACCGTTTAATTTTAAATTAAATTCTCGGCGCGGTTAAAAACAAAAGTATGTTATAAATGATGAGATGAGAATGCTGGTTGACAGATAAATAGAATCTTAAATAAGATAACTTGCGATTATGTTTCCTAACTCTGCCTGCCTAGCATGACCGATTTATATCGCGTGATATAGCATTATATCGACACTGAACTGTCTAATTCCTTTGTATTTTTGACAGTTAAACGTGATAAACGCTATATCACGCGATATAAATCGGTCATGCTAGGCAGGCAGGTATAAGTATAAAAAAAGAGATTTAACCCGATTTTACCTCATGTTTTTAAGGAGAGTTCAACTGGCATGACGCAACTGCAACTTGTCCTGTGTTGAAGGACGATCGTTCGAAAAGTGCAGTGACCATAATTATGCTTAGTTATTATGTAAATTGTTATAGCATTGTTGTCAACTGGAACGTTGCAAATTGCAGTCACAAAGAAATCACTGCATATTGGACAGTATGTATGACTTATTTGCTATTATTTTATCTTAGTACTTTGTAGAATATATGGGATCAGTGTAGGTTTGTTCCTAATCTTATCATAGCATTTTCCCATGACATGTTTATACCGTAATGGTGTTTGTTTAACCTTGTTTTCCTAGAACAAAATACGTATGTTGGTCGCGCCGCGCGTCCACTAGCGCCGCCAATCAAGAAAAAATCATTACAACGAAATAAAGAGGTTAAATAAGATAATTCTGAAAAATATAAAAACTAGAATTAGCTATTAACTATTTTGTATGCGTTAAATTCTTAGTTTTAATGTATTCGCGTAGTTAAAATCTGGATTATCCCCCAAAAGGCCACTTTAGGCGTTAATCCAGGTTTTAACTACACAAACACAATTATATCAGGAAAAAACGCATACAAAAATAGATTCATCATCATCATCATCATCATATCAGCCGCACGACACCCACTGCTGGGTATAGGCCTCCCCTAAGGATCTCCACGACGATCGGTCCTGCGCTGCCCGCATCCAGCGGCTTCCCGCGACCTTCACCAGATCGTCGGTCCACCTTGTCGGGGGCCTACCCTCCGAGCGCCGTCCGGTGCGTGGTCGCCATTCCAGAACCTTTCCGCCCCAACGGCCATCGGTTCTTCTCGCTATGTGTCCCGCCCATTGCCACTTCATATTGCCAAAATAGATTATAACTATAATATTTATATTATTTCCAAGTATCTCCAATACTTATTACGGAATAATATATTTTCAATATTATTATTAATTAGGCATTAAAATAAAACAGCCTATACATTATATTCATAATATTTGAAAATTATTTAAATAAGGCTAATAAATGTTGCATTTTGTTTTACTCTAATAATTAAACTAACTAAACTACTACTACTAATTAATTAAACTAACCGCCCAAAAAATTACCACAACAAACCAATTGAACACGATTCAATCGGTTTTTGTTCACATCACTAGTAAATATGAGGTGGCAACATAATTTTACTAACTGACAGTTCGAGCTGTCAAAACACTGCACCGAATTACGAGTCGGAGTATAGGTAATGCTAGTTTTTATATTTTTCAGAATTTCATTAAAGATTGTTATTTCGTTGTAAAAAAAAATTTCTTGATGGCGGCGCTAGTGGAGGCTCGGTGGGCCCTTAACTATGAATACTTAATATCCAAGTCATGATAGAGATAGAGAGAAGATGCAACGACCCCTTTCAGAGCATGAATGATGAAATTATTAATCACACACGTGACTAATGTGGCTCTAATAAGCTTCCTAAAATGACACGATATATGACTCAGTACCACTACTATTATTTATTCTGTGGTCCCACCACAATATAAGTAAGTATCCCCGAAAGACAAAATTAAATAAGTAAGAATCTTTTGTCAGCGTCATAATGGCACGAAAGTATTTCACAAAAGATGCAGATATTGCTTGCTATTGCAAATTTATGCGGCGCGAATTTAAAAATGCTTTTATTTTTAGGGTTCCGTACCTCCAATGGAAAAAAGGAACTTTTATAAGATAGCTTTGTTGTCCGTCTGTCTGTCTGTTCGTTAGTCAAGATCCTTTATACCAGGAACGCGTGGAGTTATCGAGTTGAAATTAAAACCATATACTCAAGTCTACGATCCCTTAACAAAGCTGTGAAAAAAATCAAACTTCAGTTTACATAAAAAAAAGATACGGCCCCTTTATGCCGCAAAAAACGCATATTTCGACACTCTCAGGGGAATCAAAATTCATAGGTTACTTCCCGTTGACCTAGAACTATGAAAGGCAAGTAATATCGTCTTATACTACAAATAGTTACAGGGAGAAATCTGAAAACTATACATTTGTTCAGTCCCCCGTGACCACGGCAGCTGCAAAGGTGCCGAAACGTCGGGAAAACCAAAAATCAAACCAAATACCAACTAATTACCAAAGTACTTTCAATAAAACCGCGCTAGTATCCGTTAAAAGTGTTTTATTTCATACTAGCGGCTGCCCGCGGTTTCTCCTGCGTGGTTCCCGTTCCCGTGGGAACATCGGGATAAAAAGTATCCTATGTTTTAATCTTGGCTATATATCTACTATCTGTGTGCCAAATTTCAACCAAATCCGTCCAGTAGTTTTTGCGTGATTGAGGAACAAACATCCAAACCCACAAACTCACATTTATAATATTAGGAAGTAGGAAGTAGGATACATTTGTTATTAAATCAACCAACTGTATGGAACCCTAGGTGGGCGAGTCCGCCTCGCACTTGTCCGGTTTTTTACCTAATGTACCTATTTAGAAAGGAAGCCAAAACCTAAATTCGTGAAGGAACAATTAGGTAGCAAATCTTGATACAAAAAAGTTGAAGAAATGCTGCGACCTTCAAAAGAGGCAACCAGCCAATCTGACGTCAAAATGGCTTGCCAAAAAGAAAATTGCATTTCTCTGAAAATATTGTAGGTAGCGAATTATAAAGAAAGGTAGCAAATAGATAGGAATTCGTAAATATACAGAACCATTCGCCACAGGCAACCAGCCATTCTGACGCTGACAATCTTTTGCTAAGAAATTAGAGTAATGAACTCAAAGTTCAACCTTTACATTTATGTTTGTAGATGTTTACCCGATATGAATAAAAACACTTTGTCGTCAAGCAGTCTGTGCCAGCCAGTAAGATTATCTAGTAGCCGGTCTAGGTACTACGGGATTGAAAGACATTTTAAAAAAAGAGAAATTCTCACTTTCATTTTGAAGGTTAAAGTTTGGGAATGTTAAGATATTTATAGCTGTACGCAATGATATTTTAATTATTTATTTATAAGCCTTTATTGGTAACTTAATTTACACAAAAAATATTGAATTCGGCGTGTTTTGAGTATTTTATATTTGAAAAAGTAATACCTAGTGTGCTAGAAATAACGACCCATATTTTTATCCTGGTGAAACAAAGATGAAAACAAACACGAAATAGCGTAGCGAAAACTTTAGGTAGAGATAGCAAGCACAGGTACTTTGACCCCTCGTGAGGCCCAAATCCGCGACCGTTGTGAGTTTATTATCAAGTACCTAGGTAGGTACTTCTTATATTACAATTATACAATATATTTTTACGTGCCTTCCTAATTATTATTATGTATGTTCTATGTAATATACATATTATATCTATACCTTACCTACTTATAAGAATTCTGAAATGCCTCCCTAATCCCCATCGCACAGCTCATACATTATGCTGAAATTGGGCAAACAAATAGTTTGATGATTTATTTAGGCGTCAAATTAAGAAAGGATTCCCACCGGAAACTGTCGGACCCACCCACGGACGAAGTCGCGGGCGGCAGCTAATAAAAAAAATATTTCAATAGGGAAAACTGCAAAAACAATAACTGATGACCTAATTTAAGCATTCAAACCTGGTAATCTTGTGACTCTATAAAATGACTGTTAATAAACAAAATGGTGTGAACACCACTGATAACTAACAGATAAGTAGCAATAATTCACAATGTGTTAATAATGCTTATTATTTACCTACTCATTCTGTACATAATATTAATAGATTAAGCAAATAAACAATTACCTTAATGGCATTTTGAATGTCTGCCTTGCCTACAGTGTACTTGATTTATGCAGTAAATAATTAATTTACCCCGAATTACATATTTAAAGTAGGTAAGTATTATAATACAATTGAGGAATATCGTCACCTATTTACAAAATAGTGCTTAACCACTTTTGATAAATACAATTCATCGAAATATTTAATTTTTATTTTATTTTATTGGAATCACTAGCCGGCTTCGGCTAGTGATTCCAATGTCAACAAAATTCAGAGAGCACAGAATTATATCCTAAAACAGATCTCGGATGCTCCTTGGTTTATTCGCAACTCAGAAGTTCACCAACATCTCCATATCAACACTGTCAGGGATGAAATCTCAAGGATATTTGACAAATACAAAAATAGGCTAGACAACCACCCAAATGAACTAGCGAAACAGCTGACATTGCCGGATTGTATGAGACGCCTGAAAAGGCGCAAACTACCAGATATGTAAAACTCGGCTAAGACTAATTCAAGAATGAGTGGGCTCTCGATGGAGCGCCTTGCTCTACATGCCATTCTTGACAACAAATCTGCTCATAGTCCAGGAGACTGATTGCATGATACAATTTATAAAAAAAAAAAAAAAAAAAAAAAAAAAATATTTTATTTTAATTATCAAGTTATTACTTAAATCACTTTGTATCTAGGTAGGTATATGGATGTAAACAACTTGTTAATTAGTTATTTAGAAGATTTCCATTTTCTTTATTTATTTCCTGCCCTGCATAAACATGCTTCAAAGAAGAAGTCTAGAGGTAAAAATAACAACTAATCTTTTGAAATGTACAGATGTTGAAATTAATAACCCATAATAATGACAATGCTATAGGTAATATTATTATCTTGAAATCATTGTTTAATTTTTCATGGACTGTACACTACACACACATGTACTTTTCTTAGAAACAAAAGCATTGTTGTGATAAGATAAAAAACAATAAGTATAATATTTATTTTAAAATTTATTTTCCACCCGCAGCTTCACCCGTTTTGACTAAAGGTTTTATCGTGCGGGCGGAGACTTGTGCCCAGCAGTGGGATAAAAAATGCATACCACATATATACTTTCCCAAATTCATCTACCTACATCCTTACCAAATTTTATCAAAATCGATCCAGCAGTTTAGAAATGAAAACGTAACAGACAGACAGACAGTTCGCATTATAATATTAGTATGGATTACTTCAACCTTTGATTATAAATAAAAATTAAAAAAGTAAGTAGATAATTAATTTGTAACACAAGCCTTCAAAACTTTGAAACTTATACAAGTTTCAACTTTAAAATGTTGCTAAATAAATGTTAAAATTATGTAAATTAAAAGTATTTCTAAGGTGAAATGACATTCAAATCATCTATTATAAATCAATTCAGTGACGTCAGCCACATAAATAATATTTGAAAGTAACAAAAAAATATAATAAGTTATTCTTATCAGATTATTTAAATAGGACTTACTAGTTAGAGTTGAACATTTCTAAATAAAAGAAAATTAATGAGGATAAGTATTTATAAATACTACTAAAGTCTGTAAGTATACAACTTTATAAATTTTAAACTTTTTTAAGAATTTATGCATTTTTTTATAAAATATTTCTCTATTATTATGAAAAAGTACCGGCCGATTATAATCCACGCAATTCACAATAACTTATACAAGGAAATTAAAATTGTTTTGGCTAAATGATAAGAATTGTGAAGTGAAAATAAAAACAAAATAATGACATTTGACAGCTGCAACTGTGTAGGTATAGAAAATACACGTGCAGAAACTCTTTTATTCGGCATTCATCTATGAAACTCGGTGGTATACAATGAAAACAAAGGAATAACTCACCTTGTTATTTGACAAATCCCTAAATATTGGTGATAAACACAATCCACGATTTATTTCTAATTTTGCTAAGAGTCGGCACCTAGAAACACACACCGTCGACGCCATTTTACCACTACGTATGTGTGTATTTTATTGTATCTACACAGTAGTCTGGATGGATGTGTGTAAGCGTCTCACTGGCGGGCGCCACGCCACAAATTACGAATTTTAGGCTCGTCTTGATGCTCTTCTTCTTGAATTACTTACTCAGTTTGAAAGTAATAAGCGCAATCATTTATTTGAACATACCATTTTTATTAGGTATAGAAATCACGGAAATCCTATAGAAAAAAATCTCCAAAACAAGCAGTTATTGAACATCATATTTCAACTCTTTCTTTTGGAAAAACAAATGAAGAAATACCTACCTACCAAGAATATATAAAATATTATTTTTCGTGGGAATTAATTAAACGCCAAGTGAAGTGATTTTTCATTTTCTTGAATACCTACATATTTTTTTAATTTCGCGCGCCTAGTTCTATGATGTTGGCAGAACTGTCTGTCACTTGACTGACCCAGCCATAGAGAACAGAGTAGTGTTTAGTGTTGACAGCAGCAAAATAGTAGCTTCACAGAGTATATAGAGTATCAGAATATCAAAAAGACAGGATAGTGGTCCTCGTACACGATACGCGACCACACGACCAAATCCAATTTAATGCCAAAATATGAAGAGCAAAGCAGTAATACCATAAATTAAAAAGTACAACGTCAAATGATTTGACAATTTATTTTTACTGACACTGCACTGCAACAAAATATTGCCGACTTTTCCAATTTCGTTAGTGATTTCCAATGGCTGTACCGGAATATAAACTAAGCACCGTATTATGCGGTCACTCATTAGATGTGCGTTGTGTTTCTACAACAAAAGAAAATTGTATACTCTCCGCCTCTAGAGACCGAACTGCTAAGCTGTGGCACCCGGAAGGGTAAGAGTTTCAAAGGGTACTTTAATTTTGTTTTTACTCCAGAACAATGCATTCTATGCTTATCTTTATAGGGTCAAAGATTTCGTGACAGTCGTCACTTACAAAGGTCATAATAACTTCGTATCATGCGTCTGTTGGGCTCCTCCTTGTGAAGCTTTCCCTGAAGGTCTCGTGGTAACGGGAAGCAATGACAATACAATTCTTGGCTATAATCTACAGGATGGAATGGTACAAATAACTCTAGAAGGCCATGAGAATGCTGTCTGTAGTGTTGCACCTGCTAAGGATTCTGGTATTTTGCTCAGGTTTGTAAAAAACTTTGTTATTACTATAATTATCATAAAGGACAAAATGTGACGTGAAGTGGTGACAACAATCAAAGAACCATTAAAGTTATAATAAAGGAAAAGATAACAATGGTACACCTCGCACAATGAATTATGAGCACTCGTTTTATGGGCAGCAGTAGCAGTAGTGGGCATACCCCCTCCACACTGCTGAGCTCTCTCAATTCATCAATGCCAAAGCAGCGGCATGTGGTTGGACAACAATAGAAAATCATTTTCTGGGCCTTGATGGATTAACACACCATTTCACTTTCTAGTGGCAGATGTGTAATCTTATACATAACTTGCATTGTCACAGCTCAAGTTGGGATAGCACAGCTAAAATTTGGAACCTCAACACAGCCCGTGTAGCTCCCGTTACATTAAAAGGGCACCAAGCTGCTGTCTGGGCGATTGTGGAACTCGGGAACAGCACTTATGCCACCGCTTCAGCTGATAAAACTATTAAACTCTGGAAAAAGTCTGGTGAATTAATTACAACTCTTTCAGGTAAGAAAGTATTTTAGATAATAATATAAAGACTATAAAAATGGCATCTGAAGCATTTCGTATTATTTCGGTTTCTGCAATAAATACTGTTTTTGGAAAAAGTGTCATTGCTCAAAGATTTATTGACAATACATACAGATAGATGGCAAATTAAATTTATCACATTACTGCCATTGTTGATTCAAAGATAAACCTAATAAAAATTGGACATCAGCAATAGACTTTATCCGCATAAATATAGATGTTCTGGTATTACATTATAAACACACATTGTGTTTCTATTACAGGATCAATTGATTATTATAAAAAATAAGTTCATAAGTTTTTAGCAGTTTATTTTCATGACCACGGAATGCATATTATTTTGCAGGCCACACAGATTGTGTGAGAGGTTTGGTGTTAGCTAGTCCAGAATCTTTCCTAAGTTGTTCTAATGATGCTTCCATTAGGCTTTGGAGCAATGTTGGACAGTGCCTTAATACTTACTATGGACATTCAAACTACATTTATGGGTAAGCAGATATATTTAAATTCTACAAATACTTTTCTATACCTAACAAAATTAAACTTATATAGTACCTGTTTCACATTCTATGATTAGTGATTAGATACTAACTTCCAGTTAATTTGAAAGTACTTACATAAATCAAAATTTCAATGAAAATAAGTTTTGGAACGTAAAACATAACCATAATTTGTGAAAAAGACCTACAATATAATGTTCTAATGTGATAAATAAAAAGCTGAGTATTTACTTTTTTTAGCATTAGTCTGAACCCAGCAGTGACAAATGGTTTTGCAACATGTGGTGAGGATGGGAGTGTGCGATTATGGTCAGGTGGTGACTGTGTTTGTGAAATACGCCTGCCTGTACACTCGGTATGGAGCGTCACATGCCTGGACAATGGAGACGTAGTTACTGGTAGGAACTTGAAATAAATATTCTGTTATTTAACAAATCTTGTGAGCAAAAGTCTTGGTTTGAGTTAAATTTGACAAATTTATTACAATGGGGACTCATCTGAGTTGTTCCAAAAATATTCAATTAGCCAGGGCCACTGTGTCTGAAGACCTGCCTAATGGCCAAATACTTGTAATTTAATTCAAATACTGCTTGGCATCGACAGCAAATAATATTTTAAATAAGTTTCTTGCACTATTTAAAGATGTTTCTGTGTGACAAATAGCTATAAAGCAAAATATGGGATGCCGGGTGTCACAGTAAAGCACCCTTTGGAGGCAGTAAAGCACCCTTTGGAGGCTTGTGAACTATCTTTCTTCTGAATCTTCCGATGCGACATGTTTGTAATACTGAAGCCCTCATGGCGGAGCTTGACAGACTGATCGTACTCGATCACGTTTGTTAAGCAACGCTCGGTCCGGTCAGGTGTTGGATTGGTGACCATTAAGTGGAATTACAACTGAGCGCTTCCGTTCTTCGGAGGGCACGTTAAACCGTCGGTCCTGTATGTCATCTGGTAACAGTCGTTAAGCCAAGTTAGAGGCCTTACAAGCCTTGATAAAGTCTAACACCAGAGGTGGCCACTAATCCTTATTCGATAAGAAATATGAAGGTTTCTTATACTATGTAATAATTTGTGGCCAGGCTCGAGCGATGGCATAGTGCGAGTGTTCACGGCGGACGCGACGCGGTTCGCCGACGAGGCGACGCTGAAGTCATTTGAAGAAGAAGTGGTCAAAATGCAAGCTGCCTCCCAACAGGAAATTGGCGGATTCAAGTTGTCTGAGTATGTTTATTAATTTTTACATTCACACTTTAAGTATGTATTCGCCTTTCGAATATGATTTACCTGTTCTGCAGCCGTAGCAAACGTTGTGTTCATCATGCTCAGTGGGCATAGCATGATGAACCTGTCAAATATGTTCTCTACATCTGAATGTCATTTTTGATAGGAAAGCAAAAGGTTCTAGCTAGGACATCCCGACATAGACAAAACCGCTTTCCAGCTTGTCACACTATTGTGGGTGGCGAAGAATCTAATAAATAAACATGCTTTGAAGATGTTTTCTGTGTTTCTCTTGATGATTAAGATTTGCAAAAATAAAAACTTTTGTAATACTTAAATTTTGCCAACAATTAAAAACGCAAACCATTTTAATGTACCTCGGGCAACAGCGTCGCTTAACCACTCCTAAGGTTAAAATCGCTTGCCGCGCCCCGCCGTCACTACATACGTTTAGTTCGTGCCGGGGCGATGCGCGCGCACACGAATTTGGTTGCTAACTGGTTAAGGTCTTAACATGCGTCAATCCGAGCGGGTCGATCCGTGATGGAGTGAAATCGAACGTAACTCTACTCACTTTGCGTTCAAATCAGTGCGCGTTCCAACGCGGCGGTTGCGTTGAGAACTAGCACCGAATTCTCAATTTTCATGTTTTTGTTACTTTTCTTCGCTTTCAAGTTAGTTAAAAAAAATCTGTTGAATTAAGATTGAAGGTATTATTTTTATGGTTGGTTTAAACATAAACGAATGTTCTGTTTCCGAGAAATTTTGCAAATAAGACCAGAAACAGGGTCCACGGAATATTTTTTTACATCGAAGTTGGTAATATTTTTATAAATGCTTTCAATTAAATCCATTGTGTATTATTTCAAGTACATTATATATTTTTTCCATGATAGCTTCACGCGCGTAATCTTTCAATAATTTGAATTGAATATTGGGATTTGACGCACCTTAAGGCCTTAATCGACGCTTTTACCCATAGTACGTACAGTCTGTCTTTCTTCTGTCATAAAAGTTCAATTTCCTTTCGTCCCAGATTGCCCGGTCCAGAGGTATTATTTGAGCCGGGCAAGTCAGACGGCCAAACTAAACTAGTCCGTCGCGGAACTAACGTCAAGTGTTACTCGTGGAGCGCTGCGGAGAACAAGTGGAATGAAATAGGGGACGTTATGGGCGCCAACCCGGCCAGTGAAGGCAAGACTATGTTCCAGGGGAAGGTGAGCAGGTTTTAATTGTTTTATTTTATTTTTATTTTATTTATTTGGACAACCAACAAGTACATACACCCTTACATGCTAAGAAGTACTTTATATTATTTTTAATGATACATGGTGTTGTCTTAATTATAGGCTGCCACGGAAAGCATTAACTGAATTAGTTGGATGGGAGCAGGAAGCATCCCCTAAGTTAAATTAATTTTACTAACTTACCTAAATTACTAGTATTATTATAAAATTATTGTAACGAAAACAGAAGAAAAAAAAAACAAACAATTGAGATATGTGCGACATTAAAATTTAAGTGCCAAGTTAAGTGCCAGTTGTTCGTTTGATTAACAGGTGGGGGGTATTACGACGACCTCCGTGGTTTGTATGCTGCCGGTTTTCAAGGTGTCGCCATCTCTTGAGGTCCCGGGTTCGATCCCCGGTTGTTTAATTTAGAAAACGAACCTTTCCATATTGGCTCAGGTCTGGGGCTTTAGATGCTGTTCTTTATCGAGATTTTTGTAATCATATTTAGTCCTTCGAGCTGGATTGATATTAATTCTATGATTTTGAAATATTATTTTATCTGACTTGTTATAAAGCATCGGCACGGATCTTGAGCGGTGAAATTTAATGCGCAGAAGTATAGCTGTCTCTATTGGAGTAGTAATTGCTTCAGCGCATTAAATTTCACCGCTCAAGATCCGTGCCGAGGCTTGTGTTATTGTTGCAATGAGTCTGGCCATCGATTTTTGTTAAGTAACTTATCCAATAGCTTATGGGGCCACGAACTTTGAAAAACTGTAAAAAAAACTCGCGATATATCTCTTATAAGGCCGCTTCATTTGATGTCAAAAATCGAAGGTCTGATACTACAAAAAGAAGTGAAATCCCACCAAAAACATTCTGTAAAAAAACTAGCCAAGTCTCGATGGAGCTGCTTGTTTATCTCTAAAAAGTAATGAAATCTATATAACAGAAAGGTCATAGGTCTAGAAAACTTTTATTTTGACTCGAGTTATGACGTTATAACGCGGGTGGTGTACGTCGTACATAATAATGCACAGATTTCAGTGCGCCTGGCATTTCCTTCAAATCCTTATAACTTGAAATCTACTCGCTTGTTCGAAATGAAACTAAAACAGGTGTATTGCTAGACATTTAGCTACACGGTCATAAAATTTCAAGTTATTTAACAGACCCATTTCTCTCTTCAAATGCAACAACAAAAATAGTTTTTAATATAATAAAAGAAGCAGAGGGAGACCGTTAACACGCTGGGATGATGACATCAAGAAATCAGCCGGCCCACATTGGAGTCAAACTGCACAGGATAGAGACAAATGGATATCCTTGGAGGAGGCCTTCACCCAATCTGGGGTTCTTGCAGATTAAATTGTTCCAAATAAAAATAAAAACTAACAACCTACATACTAACCAATAAACACTAACATTAATAATAAGTTTAAATAAAGATAAGTTTAAGAAACTGATATAATTAAGTATTTAAATTAGAATTGTAAAACTATATTTGCAAGAAATAAAGGCTTTTTTATTTTTATTTATTTATTTATATTATAATACTTTCTTGTACAGGAATACGACTTCGTATTCAGTGTGGATATAAAAGAAGGGGCGCCACCGATAAAACTGCCGTATAATAAAACAGAGGACCCGTGGGTAGCAGCGCAAGCATTCATACATAAGTACGTTGACTAGAACATTGATACAGGGTTATTTATAAAATACCAACAACCTCGCAGGAGTTGATTACTGAATTAACATCATAAACAATAACATTTGTTCTACGACTAGACAGCTGTTTGGACATTTGTATGAAAAGTCGAATTCTTTGCCTGTTTTCGGAAAAGAACAAACATTGTTGTTTATAATGTTTAATCTACCCTACGAGGTGTTTTACAAATAACCCTGTTTAATTAAGGCTAATTTATTTCACAATTTTCCATATACCTAGTGTTGCGTTTAATACAAAAATATGGTTGAATTTTTTTTTTCACAGAAACAATCTACCCCAAGTTTACTTAGACCAAGTAGCCAACTTTATTATTACAAACGCCAAATTGGATCAACTACCTGCTTCGAGTAACGGGTGAGTGAATTAAGTATTTAGTTTATCAAAAATTGTTATTTGTTTTACGAGAGACCAAAGTCAATTTGTACTGTAAGTGTAGACTTTAAATCAGGAACTAGCGAAGTAGAGTCTCCCACAGTCTGTATTTTAGACGGTATCGTTACATTCCCTCGTAGTCACTGCTAGAAGTAGATAGCAAAACTGCTACAAGTGGCCGTTTTTGACACATTTGCTGTCTACTTCTACGAATGACTACGAGGGCATGTAGTGAATCACTCGCTACGCTCTAGACTCTCTAGAGCGTAGCGAGTGATAGACTACTGACTCAAAATTGGGAAATAAACAACTTAAAAATCCCACCTGAGTTCGTTTCTTTCCATCAGTTATTAAATGAAAACCTCCCGGCACAAAAAAGCTAACTCCTAAAAAGTTAAAAACAATATCATTTTAGTCATATAGATCTATGAAAAAAATTACGTCGGTGGATCGCTAAGTTAATGGATTTAAGTACATCTAAGCTCGTCACATCATCACATGTCTTGCGATACCCAATGATCTCCCGGCTTTTTTTTTATAGATTTATATGACTTGATGATATTACATTAGGACCTCGCTAATCCGGGCCTCCGCTTATTCGGTGATCGCGGTAATCCGGACCGGACGATGCGGGCGGCGACGGGGGCATTCGCGGGAAATCGGAAGGCATTTCACAAGCATTTCGCGCCGTCCCAACACGCTAGTCTGGTTGCCATCAATCGACCTGTCTACTGTCTCAACATTGACTATCTTTAATTTATTCAAGTTTCATAGCCATAAAAAAATTGCAGACTACAATCTGGACACCTTGATAATCCGTCAAGGGTCTGTTATTTACCCACGACGGAATGGAGACGGTATGCGTTTGGGGTAAGAGAATGTTTGTTCAAACCATCGTTACCGTTTATTGCCTATCCGGATTAGCGAGGCCCTATTTTAAACTTTTTATAAGTTAGCTTTTTTGTTTTGCTTTTTTATTTTCTTTGTCATTTTTTGAAAATTGTAATGCATTTTTATAAAAAAATATGTAACCTCAATCATCATTTGACTTAATAAATTGTATAGATTCGCGGACCCATTCACCGGTGAGAACCGGTACGTACCGGGCACAGACCCGGTGAAGGGCCTCCCGCCGCCGTCGGCCGCCGACCCGTTCACCGGGTCCGGCGCTTACACCACCGGAGCCGCCACGGCGCCTAATGATAAACCGCTTATACCACACGACGCTTATATCAGGTCAGTATAACGACTATCAAGAAAAAATCATCTAAAACAGATATTCCCAAAGTATTGCTTCCAGCTTGCTTTATGTCTTACCTATTGTAATCCTTTCTGCGGGAGGACCTTGTGGTCTGCGAAACCTATTTCGGGCACCAGTCCTTCACAAATTTAGGTTATAAAAAATACTTCGATTTTGGGCAAGAGACCCCTTTTCCACAATGAACTGATACCTCGGACAACCATATCCAAAATACTTAAAAAATCCTGTCAAATATCAAGTGTAATTAATAATTATGATTTGTTTATGTCGACCCCTGGGAAACTGATTTCGACCCCAAGGGTTTGAAATTGGTGTCTTTTAGAATATCGACCACTTCGGGAATCCCTGGTCTAAATGATTATGCGTGCCACAAATTTATAATAGGTGTGGTTTAAATGGTTATCAAAATATTAGTATTTTGGTGTAGTTATATAAATATAATATGGGATAGGTGCCTCAACCATTTCCCATCCCTCTCCCCACTTTTTTTCTATGCCGAGGAAAAACGCATTTACGCGCTCCCCCGCCCGCAGGTGGACGGGAGGGGGGCATGTGGGACTCGCCAGGGCCCGTCTCCCCTCAGTTTTCTCTGTTTTTGAAAAGTTGCTGACTTTCTAGATATTCTGCTGACGAATTAGATATTTTTTGCTCTCCAACTGTTTATTAAATTGCTGTCAATTTTAAGATTGTTTGCAGATCAATGTGTCTGATTTTAATGCGAACCAAATATTTTTTTGCTGGTCAAATAATTAAACTGCTAAGTTTTTTTTGCTAATTATTTAGATTAATGGCAGATCAAAAAAATACTTCCTATTTATAATATTTATTCCGAACGCACGCACTATGCGCAGTATGCGTGATTTTATTTATTTTTGTTAAAAATCGTCAGTCATCAATATCAACAACGATAAACTCAAACCGTATATTGTTTCAGATTCGACCAAGCAAATTTAAAAGCAATATACGATAAGTTAAAGGAATTCAACAGTAAAATAGGCGACGGTCTGAATCCACTCACCGACGAACAATTAGAAAATGTCGTGAAATTAGGGGAATTAGTAAGTTATTTCATCACTGACGTTTTTAACTTTACAAAACAATCATCAGTTTTTTTTTATTTCCTCATTGCCGCGGCACAAAGCTTTCTTATACCACAATGGGGTTGGTAAACTTTTTCGAAGAGAATTGTTTTATATTTTTTTTTGATAGCACAAGTTTGAAGAATAAAGAAAATAATATTATGATTTTTTTATTTTACCTTATTAACTAAATATTTTTTTTATATTATTATCGCGATAAAATATCAAACATACGGCTGAACACGAAGATCCTTTGCATTTACTGATTTAAAAAACTGATTGACAGATTTGACAGACAGTGACAAAGAGTAATCATACCTTTGTTTTTTTTTGTTTTGAACAACAACATAGGAAGTCTTTGGAGCAAAGGCATAACCTACGCATACAGCCGTAATAGTGATTTATTGTACTATGCTGTAAATTAAAAATTTAAATATTTATTTAAATTAAAATGAAGCATTATAAAAATTCCGCAATTGGTTATTCCTGACTCCAAAGCCAAAAGCTACCAGAAAATATATAATTCACAACAGTTTTGGAAAAGTTTACCAACCCCATTACACATTCTTCCTGCTCGTTATTCGCCATGCCTATCGACGAAATATTCGTGTATGTTCGCGCGATATTCATTTGTATTTTGGACGCTCGCACGCGACCATAGAGTACATTTTCCGCCGTAATGACCGCTCGTGCCCGTGAGCGTGATTCGCGTAGCTTACTGTCTACACTTGCGAGGTTGCGAGCTCGCTATTCGCCTAACCACACGCGAAAATGTGTGATTGCGGTATTATGGATGGACAAGGAGGATGGGCCACAACCCATCACGCGGGTCCAATGCGGATTGGTGGGTGTTACAAATGCAACCGGTACCAACGGCTCAACGTGCCTTAGGACAACGAGATAATACACTTTTGGTCGCCCATCTCATCCCATGATCGACCCAAGCTAAATTTGCTTACCCATACAACAATAGTTTATAACTAATATTAATTTTATATTTTTTAGAGTTTTATTAAACAAAGTTATTTCATTTGTAATGAGATTTTCTTGCTTGACGGCGCTAGTGGATTTGCGATGCACCCTTAAGGCGAGGCCAGTTCACGAAATTTACTCTTTCACTATGTCTTTAGAATAAGGTTGAATATTGCATAACTTTAATTGACGCTTCGCCAGAAATTTGACGAATTTTAGTACATTTTTATTGATTTCTGAAATACTGGATCATTTATTAAAAATTCACTCGGTTATTGTGTTAGATCGATAAAAAAGCTATCCTTTTTGCATAAAAAATCATATCACTGTCGTTGAAAATTACGAAAGACGATTTGAAATTTATTTTTATAAGTTTTTATGGTGTTATTCAGGATTTTTTTACAGAGTTACCATGCCATTTTTCAATATTCTGTTCGGTTAATTTGCTTCTTTGTTTCTTTTTCAGTCTACAGTAATTTTTGTGAAGTAGAATTTTACATCAGTTCTTCACATTGGATGTTCAAAAATCAGACTTTTCATCAGATCGTGAACTGGCCTCGCCTTAACCTCTTGAGTTGCAGACCAAATGCTCTATACACTAATTGTGCACAATTTCATAAAAAAATGTATAACATTTTCATTTCAGAATTGCACATACAAGCCTGAAACAATTACGCTATTGAAAGAAATGTTACAATGGCCAAAAGGTAATTTTCATCAGTTACATTTTAATTACTAAATCTTTACTAATATGCATTTTTTATAATACAACAATTTGCTGTTATTAAATCCATATTGTCATGAATAAATTGACCTTAATACACTATCAATAATTGTTTTATTAAAAATATTGATGACTTAAGGATTTGATTTTGTTTCTAGAAATACTATTCCCGGTGCTCGATGTGACTAGGCTAGCAGTTAGAAACAAAGAAATAAACGGTCAGGTATTCGACACTACGTACGGGCCGAGTTTTGTCAAATACCTCCTAACTTTGATGGCACCAGGTATGTTACCTATAATATAAGTTATTAATCTCATTGAATCTTGTAACAGTTTTATCTTTTGAAATTAGTTGAGTACTGGCAATAAACACGTGATTAATATAACCATAGAAATAGAATGTCAAAGAACACCAATGTCAATAAACAGATGATCCGAAATATAAAATGATTATATATGAGATACGTAAAATATGACTTACATACCTAAAATATGACTATATTATGGCAAAGGAAATTAATAAACTATGTTCCATACTGTTTACTTTGTCGATAAACGAATAAATGTAGCGATATTTGGTTATAGAGAAATGTGTGGCAATATCTTATTTACCTGTTAAAAGTGTGATTACTTGGATTGTTTCTTTTTGTCACATCACAATCACTAACAGAACAAGACACCATGGCTCCACAATACCCTTATTTAAAACTCTAATCAAGATTACCAAATATTTTAAAGAAATTGTGATTGCTCCTTTGCTAGGCGGGACGCTAGGGGCTCTTACTGTAAAAAATGTTGGCACATTGTCACTTGATCCTTTGTTTCTTTTTTTCATAGACCGTGTCCGTATAATGTTATCTTCTCTTTTCCACGCTTTGTTGGTCTTCTTGAGCGCAGCGAAAATTTTTCTATGTCTATGAAATTGCTATTGTGGAAAAATCGTAACGAAACCTATAAATAAAAGATATTCTTACGGTATCATATTCCTGGACATTTCAAGTGTGTCTTTTATATTTTGTACTTAAATGATGGAAAAACCATTTTTGACTCCTTTAAAATGGGCCAGCGTATTTTTATGGTCCTTCGAACCGTATAATTATTTTAGTTATTATTTCAGATAACTTGCCTGCTAACCAAATGTTGGCAATGCGGGTGTTAGTCAACGCCTTTAGTGATCTTCCGGGAGAGATGTTGGTACTAGCGGCCAGAGACAACGTGTTAAACTCCATCATATGCTTGCCAAACCAACTCAATAACAATGCACAAGTTAGTATAATGTCACAGAATACATACAAGAGTATAAGTACAGAAGGGACACTCCGCAAGATCATTTAAATAAGTAGCAACTCTTGCTTACAATGAAGTGCAATTTAGATAGCACAGCGCTCTCTTCTCTACAGTTATAATATTAATCTAGAAGTTGCCTCTCTTTCTATCGTGTATTCTCAGCTCTCAGAATGCTGCTGATCAAATCAGTTGGGTGTGTATAGCGATCTGGATCTCTTCCATTCATTATCTGGATAGTCATCAGATTATCATCAGAACACATTTCAATCTCTGGCGGAGAATCAAGGCTTCAAAAGTTACCTTGTTTGTAAGAAAATCTACTGTGGCCCCATCATGAGTAGATGCAAACTGTTTTCGATACTGTAAACTATCATTTTCTCCCTTTCACTCGCATTGACTGTGGGCCGATCCGATAGTTTTCGGTAGCGGAAACAGCTTGCATCAACTCATGGTAAAGCCACAGTCGATTTTTATACAAACGAGGTAACTTTGAAGTCTTGGTTCTCCGCCAGGGACTCATAATAGAGCTAATACTGGCAGGGGGGTATCACTCCGCGCTTAAACTTTTATATTAGCCTACTGCTCGCGGCCCACACCAAGAGGGCCATTGTCGAGGGATATCACCGCGCCGACCGAAACGCGCGGCCGCGGCGCGTGCAAGCGACGAGAGCGCAGCGCGTGAACGTCACCAACGAAACGAGTCAGTCAAGCGCCGAATGCGAAACTGCATGCACTTCGTTTTTAATACTTAATTACTAACGTACCTACCTACCTACCATAGTTTATTGTATTTTTTGTATACATATTTACATACTTAGTTGTATCGAAGTTCAAAATATGGCGAAAAGAAAAAAGCTAAAAAATACTATTTTTTTTTCACCCATCCCATAACCGACCCTTGCAAAAGTTGCTTAACCTCCGCAATCGTTGGGCCAGGCGCTATACCACTGCGCCATCGAGCTTCTCTAACTACTTAGAAATACTTATTATTTATGCTCTTTAAATATGCTCAGCTCACCTATTAGGTAGATTTATTTTATTTTATAAGTAGGTACCTATTAGTAATTTCATTGTTTATTCATGGGCATAACGAATGTTTTCTATGATATCAGTAACTAGCGAGTAGCAACCCCGAAATGTGTCGGTTGAGACAGAGCTATGCGACAGAAAGAGACGCCTCTCTTTCTTCTTCGTAGGTGCATATAATTTAATCCACGCAGCGTTGTGCAGTTTGAAATTGTACTTTATTGCCGTGCAGCGAGAGTAGCTTATTATTTGATGGTCCTCGCGGGGACCGACTTCTGTACTTTAGTACTATTATATATTCTGTGCTACTGGTGTTTTTATGATCCGTCCACCAGTATATACGGTTTGCGTGTACAGATAGCGGCCGCATCGCTATTGCTGAACCTGGCAGTAGCGCTGAGCGCGCAGCCCGAGGCGGGCGAGCTGGCCGACGCCGCCACGCACCTGGCGCGCCGGCTCACCGCACACGAGGCCTACTTCAGGTATGAGTACATACACACAAATAGTACTTTGTCTTGTCATACTCACTTTATTGACTAATGCTTCAAACAAATTTACATTTTTATCTTAATTTAAATAGTGCAACAAAAACCAGAAAGGTTTATTCGTACACTACACATTCGTCACTGATAACCATTAATGTAGGTATACAGACAGTTACGAGTTAGTTACAATTCTTTTCCGAACATCATCGAAACATAAAAGTGTGCGACAAACAAGCTAGGCCGCCGCGTGACTGTGAGATATCCGTAAAAAAGTTGCTATGACAAAGTACTGAAGTGTTAAGAGGATTGTCAACCACGTGGTCTCCATACAAACGGCGATAACGTTTCCCACCCTCTAAACCTTAACCTACAGTAATAATTTTTTGGTATTTTTTTAAAATGCCTAAATACTAGGGCTGTACGTTTTGATTTTTTAAATATCTATAATAGATTTCGAAATATTTGCATTTAGTGATCTCATACAAAACACAGAAGTGCCAATATTTTCAAATCTACAATGAATATTTTAAAAATCAAAACGTACTGCCCTAGTTTTTAGGCATTTCGAAAACATACCAAAAATTCATTGCTGTAGGTTAAGGTTTAGAGGGTGGGAAACGTTATCGCCGTTTGTATGGAGACCACGTGGTTGACAATCCTCTTAAGCATGTTTTCGTTGCTGACCATACCACTCCTACCATTGGTACGCACGACAGCACACTAGGTTAAACAGTTAAATGACGAAAACAGCTTTTATTACGTACTGCATAAGGTCAACATGCAGTCTTACGTGCCGCTGACAATACAACACCACAACCATAATAGTAGTTTATGATACAAGGTTGGTAAGGAGGTTTTTAAAACGAGTTGACGTTTTATAAGCCCGAGCCGTAGGCGAGGGTTTATAATCGTCACGAGTTTTAAAAAACCTTAACAACCGTGTGCCATACTACGTTTTTCAATACATTTGCGAGAAAACATTATAGGTACTGCTAAAATTGTAATCGATACATATAATAAAACTGTAAATTCTAAATATTTGTGCACGAATTACGCAAAAACCGCTAAACAAATTTTGATGGATTTTTCACAATTTAGTAGATTGTGGTCCAACTTAAAATCTAAGCTATGTTTCATCAAATTCGGGTGGGTGGAACCAGAGAAACAGCTTGAACTCTCCGTAGTACTAGCTTTCATACACTAAAGGGGTAATTTTAAACTGGTTGCAATATTTTTCTACTGTCCACGCGGATAAAGTCGCGGGCGGAAGCTAGTAGAAATTAAAAAAAAACGTTCGTAAACAAAAACGCACGGCGCCGGCGTGCGGTAAAATCAACTTTCCGCACGCTGTACTACTCCGTAAACAAAAACGCACGGCGTGCGGTAAAATCAACTTTCCGCACGCTCGACTGTCATCGTAAACTTACATTTTCGAGCAACTGTATTGAAAAGTTAATATACCTAGCGGAATAGAGGAACTAAGGGCTGAGTAAGCGAGATGTCATGTCACTAATCAGCAACAACGTGTGATAAAAAGAAATGCGTGATTTGACGTAACAGAACAATTCTTCTGCACTATATACGTGTAACAAGTGACAAGATGTAGGCACCGACACGTATATTTAAACATGTTTACACACACTAATATAATTCAATTTCGGTTTCGTTTGACAGCTCATGTTTGTTCCTCTATTCCGTCAGGTATATTAACTTTATGACCACAACACGCTCTCACACGTACGTACTCGAGCATTCCCACTTGACATCTTCCTTTTTTATGTTACGTTTGTATTCAGTAACGCGCGTTAAACGCAACTCAAACTGCCTGTATGTACCGGCTCTAACGTTCTAGATTTTTTTCTTAATAAAATTACGCAAATACAATATTTGAGTCGGTAGGTTATATTATTTTTTTTGTGATTATCAGTCCATCACTATCAGTTTCATTATCATTTCTTTTCTTACAGGACTCTAGTCGCATTAGGCACGATGCTCGCAGAAAGTCCAAACAAACTTCTAATACAAACCAAGATAATTTCCAACACGCAAGTCCACAACCGACTGAAAAAAGACAGCACTGCCAACCCTACAGAACCTGAACTCAAGAAAATAGCAATATGCTCGCAACAAATAGTCAGTCTCTTATGAGCTGTATAAATAAGACTGAAGTTAAAACAAACGGCTTGGTGATGAAGCTTTTTTCTATGTTATTATAACGTTCTAGCACCGTAACTTTGAGCCGAATAATAATTGATTGATGTATCTTTCGCTCGTACAGCATAAGAAAAAAGGGCCAAATTGGGTTATGTTATTGTTAGTACTGTAGTAGCTCCCTAGCATAACAAAAAAAGCGGCATTTCCTTAAACTCTTACGGCCTTACCACAAAAGATTTTAAAACACTGTTTAGTAAAATCACTGTTTAAATGTGATGCCGTCTCTTTCAAACAATATTGTCAAAAAAGTGACAGCATCACATTTAAACAGTGTTTTAGTTAAACACGTGTTAAACAGTGTTTTGTGGTAAGGCCGATATTTTCTATTTTGTACAGATAAAAGCTTGAAAACGCCATTTTGATTTTTCATTTTTAAGACTTTTGAAACAAGATGGTATGATATTCGAATTGTTATAGTAGTATTCGTCAGATTATCTTGAACTCTGTAGAAAGCTAAAACATGTCTGAGAATATTAAACTTTAAATAAAAATTGAAAAAATGAAACTTGAGCTGCTTAGTTGAGGCAGGATGATCTCTGTGCGTTTTTTTATGACTTGTAAAGAAAAATGTGTTTATTTTTATTATATTTTTTTCTCTACACTGGGAATTTCATTGGTTTGTGTATTGAATTTAATAGGGATGATGTCTCATTTCTGGTATACAGATATAGCTAAAAAACGACGCTAGTTTATAATGTATACAAGCTAGCTTGTATACATACATACACTCACGCCTGTTTCCCATGGGGGTAGGCAGAGACTAAGGATCGCCACCTGCTACGATCCTTACACACTTCTTTCGCTTTTTTCTCTAGCTTGTATCTAGCGTCGTTTAAAAAAAATCTATGAAAGTAAATGTCACAAGTAAATGAACTTAAAGCTATGTTATATTGTAATTTCCTATTTTTTTGTGCAACCTTTTCATTTTGCTTTTTCGGCCAAAGCTATATTAAGAAAATAAGAACTCACTATTGTAATAAAAATAATTTATTATACGTGTATTTTACACAAGTCGTAGCAATGATTTACAATAGCTCTATAAAGAATGTTATCAGTAAAAGTGTTTTTATAATATTTGAAAACAAACTATAATTACAATAATAAACAATTGTAATAATTACAAAATCTAACTTATTTATACATTACCTACCTATCACATGTCCATTATACATTCACTTACAAAAAATATAATACGACCCGCGCAGAAAAAGAATAGGATTAGAAATGGCGTCGTTCATATTCATTTCTCGCTCGCACATTTTACGCCACATCTATCGCTCTCTTCACCATTTTCAATCCCATTCTTTATCTGTGCTGGTTGTACTGTTAATCTTTCACCTTTGGCCAGGCTAGGCGCACTCCGCTCTTTAGGTACGAAGCTACAAGTACCCGGCGGTCAGGTTCGGTCGGACTAATTTCAGAGGGCCGCCGCGTGCCGGCCGCGTCGCACGTTAGCAACATTAGTTCGATTTCGATACTCATTCACGCGCCGTGTTCGCGTATTGTTGCGTCGTTCGTTTGCATGTTTAACCAAAATAAAGGCATATTGCATCGCAATGGGCTGCCTTAACAATAATAAAAAGGATCCGAACCTTACATTTTTCTCTAATCGACATCGAAAGGTAAGAAGAATGCTTGTCTAGTAATAGGTAGATTCACTAGAATAGAATATTATTATTATCTGTGATACCAACAAACCTAGTCAGTATTTAGTAGGTAAAAGTAATTTGTTCACATTAAAGCACACACTATAAATACACAATATGTCCAACAGCCATTTTTGATGTCCCCACTGCTGGGGCACAGGCCTTCCTACCCTGAAGTCGTTAGAAGAAATAAGAGCTACGCGATAGAAAGGGAGGCAACTTCTAGGACCTAGGTGAATATAACTGTAGGCAAGGGAGCGGTGTGCGACCTGAATTGCTCTTTATTGCGTCTGGGATAGAGTCGCTATTTATTTAAATTACTTTGCGGAGTGGATCTTCTGTACTTGTACTATTATGTATTCTGTGCTTTGGCCTTATATAATGGAGCCCCTAGCTAGACGATCAAGCATTTCTTGTCAATCATTTACATTGCATTTAACATTTGGGGGCGTGGCCTACTTTTGATTGGCCACGGTAATCTATCTATTCTGTGGTGCTTGTCAAGCATCGCTTCTAGCTAGACGATCAATATGTGATTGACAAGCAATGCAATGTAAATGATTGACAAGCAATTTTGATCGTTTAGGACTTAGGGGGTCCACTAAGACAAATCAATGATTAAAATATATTCATCCAATATCTTTTGTAATTTGAAAAAAATTGTATTTTAAACATGGCGTACAAAAAGCTAATACCTATTCTAGATCTCAAATTGCGGAATAGTATGAGAATGACAAAAATATACGGAAACAAGTATATCGCATAACAACCTCTTCTTTAGTTCATGTTAAGCCTTTGACAATAATTGAATAATAATCTCATAAATTTAGGCCTTGAAATGCATATAAACCACCAACGATAGTTTTAGACGCGATAACAAAACTATACATAATGATTGATTGACAAAATTATAATTGTGAATTATTGTGACTACAATGTGTTCATGACAACTTTATTAACAAAAAAAACATTTATTTGCTCGAATATGGTACAATACAGATTTTAATTACATAATTTCCGCATATTCTATCGAATGGTTCGATGAGCAAATACTTTTATCAATCGAACACGAAACTTAATCGCGCTCTATACTTCATAAATTCTCTATCTCATTAAAATTCTCAACTTATTTAAATTTTGATGAACAGAACAAGGGAATGAAAAACTACCGTAGCTTGTGAAACAATAAGATCACAAATATTTATGATGGTATCGGCGCAACAGATTTTTGGAAATGGCTAGAACCATTTTACGGCTTGGCTATACGGAGTGGCGACCGGCGACATGAATCGCGAATTCGTAATACATTTCGTGTGATGTCGCGAAATTGTGAATTAACAGCTGTGCGGTGGAATGTCGAGCGCGCAATGCAAGTGACCAAACGTTAGCTATCGCGTTTGAGTTCAGTAAATTCAGTATTTATTGGCCATAGCATTAGGGTCTATCTATATCATATAAATTTTTACAGAAATGCGGTACTAAAGTTTGCACATTATGGCCCGTATTTATAAATCGGTCTCAACGTTGAGTAATCATACCTACCTCAAGATAGCTCTCAACGTTGAGAGCGGGTTATAAATACGGGCCTAAAAAAATTACACTCAAGCCTCAGAAATGGGGACAAAATTAATACGGATAAAAAACGTGATATCAAAGTTATGTTAATATAATTGAGACTTTCATTTTCTGGGGACTAACATACCAATTTTATTTACTTTTTCTTGTTCAACTCCTCAAACCTTCTATTGAGGTCGTCAAAGTCAATCTCTTCAGAGCCTCTCGGGGTGTTGTTGGAGTTAGGAGACGTTGCTGTGAGGCACGGAGGGTAGGATGAGGGTTAAGAAATATAATTGAGAATTATTCTTTTTCTGGAGGCTTACGTACCATTCCATTAATTACTTTTTCTTCTTCAACTCCTCAAACCTTCTATTGAGGTCGTCAAAGTCGATCTCATCAGAGCCTCCCGGGGTGTTGTTGGTGTTGGAGTCGTTGCTGTGAGGCACGGAGGGGAGGATGAGGTCGGAGGGCACCGACGGAAGCTCTGGCAGTTCCGGGAAGAGGTTGGGCGCGGGCGGCCGCGTGCGGGGCTGCGGCGTCGGCACGTGCGCTGGCTGGACGGGGAATTATACATTTAGCTAAATACAGCTTGATCGTTACTTATTTATGATCAGTTAAAAATCAGGTTTTTGAATTGCTATAGCTGCATCTCTTTCTCGCTGTATACCAAATTAAATGGACATTGCATCGGCTTGTCAATCACATTTTGATCGTCTAGGAGCGATGCTTGACAAGCACCACAGAATAGATAGATTACCGTGGCCAATCAAAAGTAGGCCACGCCCCCAAATGGTAAATGCAATGTAAATGATTGACAAGCAGTTTTGATCGTTTAGGGGTCCAAAAGAGATGCATTATAACGTCTGCGATGCGTTTTATTACAACTTTTTAAAACTGGCTTGTTTTAAAAAGTTGTAATACGAGGGCTGGAACGGGTGGTAGGAAACCAAAATATAGACGATTCAAAAATGCCTATATTGTCTATTTGAGTTAAGATAGTTTGACTTTGATCATAATAGTATAAGTGAAGAAAAATTGAGGGCGCCACTTTCTATGCAAACAAAATCACGAATAACTTGGCAACACTGATTATATTTTGTACTGAAATTTTTTAGTTGGTTCCATTTTATTTAATTTCAACTCTTTGTGGCCAAGCTGTACAGCTTAATCGTTACTTATTTCTGAAAAAGCTGATAAGTTTCTTGGGCGCGTTCTTCTTGTCAGTTAAAAAAGTCTGGAATGGACGGTAGGAAAATATAGACGATTCAAAAGTGCCCATATTATGTTTATTTGAATAAAGATATTTTGACTTTGATCATAAATCATAATCTGAGTAGAATAAAAGAGAATTTTATTGTGAGAATTTTTAACAACTAAAATAAAAAAAAAGACACGCTTGGTCCTTGTTTCTATCTCATATAATAATATTATCTCAAATATTCAAACTGTCAATATTGCAGAAAAAAGTAAAGTAAGCAGATTCAAAAGTGCTGATAATCAAAATTATAACAATGCAATGCACATAGCAACATTTATGTCACATTTTATAGATACAGAGTGTTTTTTTGAACAGTGATCAAATTTTGTGGTGTGGCTTAGACCATCAAACTGAACAACTTTGTCTATGGGACCAACTTGGTCAGAGCAAAAAAAATCAGCTGTTTCATACATTTGATGTTTTCTACGGAACAGCTAAATAATTTTTTTTGATCTGATTAAGTTAGTCACATAGACAAAGTTGTTCAGTTTGATGGTCTAAGGTCTAAGCCAAGGCTGGCCAATAGAATTCCTAGGTAAGCGATTTTTTATAGACTGGCGGCGCGGCCACAAATTTTAGGTTTCCATCAGGTGGAAGCGGTGCGCGCTGGCCGACTGCTGGTGGGCAAATTCAAATGTGTTGGTGGGCAAATTCAAATGTGTTGGCGGGCCAAAATGTGGCCCGCGTGCCTGGGTTTGGCCGGCCTTGGTCTAGGTATACCACGAAATTTGAACACTGTTCAAAAACACACACTGTATATTTAAGAAGCTTGGCAGCATTATTTTAAATGCAGTTTTTTTATATACAAGTTAGATATAATTTACATGCCAAATGCGGTATAAATAAACCGAACCGTGTTTTTGATATCTAGTAAAAGGGTGCCAGTGTTGGTAATGTAGGAAATTGAAAGTCCGCAGTTTTGTATTTCTACAAGACCGCGGAATAGAGGCCGAATGGCGAGCGCGGCGAGTGAATAGGCTAGTTGACAAAATTTCAATAACAGCTTAATATTTTAGCTTATTAGGCATTTTATCGAAAAAAAAGGTTTATTTATTTTTAATCGAGCGTTTACATTATAAATTTCGCGTTTTAAAAAAACAATTTTAATTTGGTTCCAAAACGCACAAGACTGTCATGGCGTCTTGAATGACGTCACGCCGTGCAAAACAAACAAAAGAGCGATCGTGTCTTCGTACGTTATAGCTAGTTTTTATCGTTTAAAAATGAATTTCTCATATTATAAGTACTGTATAGTGCCCCAGTGCGATAGCACGACTATAAAAACGCTAAACCAGTTATTTATATATGTTCCAAACAATGGAGAAATACGGAAAAAGTGGCTAAAACTTGCGTTCGGTTGTGGTTAGGTTGCACTCGGAGTGTAGGTTTGGAACGCGCCTCCGGTAGTGATACTCGAAACGTCAAAGACAAGATTGGAGTTTCGCAAGGCGTGACGTAACGCTTTCTGATTGGTGTTCACTGTCACGTGACTAAAGGTTTCATTTTACGAAATTTATTTTTTAAAAATATTATTAATCTCTAACGCTTTTAATAATTAAAATTGTTTGTTATTTTCTCCATAATATAATTAATCATTATAAACCCCTATCCATTATATTTATTCTTAATGGAAACAAGCCTATTATATGGTGTGTGACGTCAACTATTTAGTCAAAGTAACATATTTGCAAAATCTCGTTATTGCTTCGCTTTCAAAACATGTATGGATTTGACGATTTAATTCCAAATTTCCAAAGCGAAGCTAAAAAAAATGTGTTACTTTGACTAGGGGGGCTGTGCAATGTGCAGTGGTTATTTCGATCGCGCAATGAAGAGAGAATTCGCTCGCCGCGTCGCCGATCGCTCTGTTCCATGGCCACGCTAATATGCTGGCCATGGTTCAGCTGTTACCATCGGACAGACTACGTACCATACTACTTGTTGTCTAAAAAAACTAAATCAAAATTACCATATCGTGATGGATGCTGTCGTAAGCAGGTGGTAGGTTATTCATTTCATCCTGTGGAAACGAAATACTTAACTAAATACAAAAATACATTTCAATACCTAAATTGTGCAAAATAATTTAAGTACTAAATAGTTCTCAATAAAAGTAAAACTGACAACCTACAAGTCTACAACAATAAGCAAAAAGTTATAATATAAAAAATACTAGATAGAAAATAAAATTATAGTTAATTAGGTAAGGTTTCTATTTTAAAGGTTAAGCGTTTAGTAATAAAGATAAAGCTAGCTACAATACGTTCCAATCTTAATGGCGGCTCGGAACATCGCGCGAGACGATGCGCAAAGCACAATTTCGATGTAAGTGGGTGAGATATGCATACTGGCTAACTTCACAGCTGCCAATAAGAATGAAACGCATTATGACATTACTAAAACCATGCATCATACTGCCGAGTATACTTAAAACAGTCGTAAATAACTCATAAGGTGCATCTAAGTTATGCAAGGGAGGATGTTTGTGCACTATAGTCATAATAAACAAGCTAAATATCACGCTATAAACCTACCTGTGTTTCGAATGCAATAAACGATTATGATATGATATGATATGATAAATGCAACATTATTTTTAAACATAGTATAACCTGTAAGAAGCTGTTCGTCAAAGACTTGGAGTCAGCGCCAGGGGGTAGATTGTAGGCGGCGGGTTGGCTGGGCCCGCTGAAGTTGTTCGGCGCCGTGGCTATGAAACCGCCCGACTTGCCGTGCGAAGGCTGCTGGAATTTCAATACAAACTTCAGAAAACATCGGGGTTGCTGTGTCGTAGACTGATTTATTGCCATTCAAGGTTTGATTGGTAAAATCTGGACATACAATGAGGATCAGTAACAGGTTTGAATCCTATAGTTTTATTGGTATAATATAAAAACATATTCATAGCTATGAAACTTAGTGAAAGATTTTTTGAAATCCGTTTAAAAATGGTTGAATTATAAGGGTTTTGAAGGAAATGCCAAGCTCAATGCAATATGTGCTTTATCACTAGGGTTGCCATGTGAGTCACGAAAAAATACCATACAGCCCCAAGCGAGTACGAGTGAGTGAGACGGGTTTACAATGGTAAAGTGAGAGCCCGCCCGCAGACGCAGTCGACGCAGATACAGACAGCGAGCGAGCAGCGCGCGAGTTTTGCTTTTGAGGGATTTCATATGGCTACTTTTGTAGGCGCTTGTGACCAGTAGTACCGACTTTCCTCAAAATACCGGACATTGTTCTGTCCGGTATGACCTTTTATTTTTTACCGGACAGGCCTCGAAAATACCGGACTGTACGCTTAAATACCGGACATCTGGCAACCCTATTTATCACGTACGATATAAGGTTCGCGTACGTCTCGATGGTGTCATAATGACCCCCCAAAATAACAGTGTTTTAGTTCGTATAGCTTCTGGTTTAAGAGATATCGTAAAAATTTCTTCACAGTTAATCATGTGGTGGCATAAGCTTTCTGATAAGCCACTAAACAAAAATCTGTACTGATCCTCATTGTAATACATTGCTACTTTTCTTTGATAAGTTTTTATTTGTACCAAAAGAAGCAGCAATGTATATCATCCATCTGTCAAATGAAGCCGACGGTGAACTCGAAGACACTTGGGCGGTAGGGCCCCTGTATCTCCTCCATTCACTCACTCTCTGTATAGCCATCATCAGATCACAGTTAGGTCAATCCTTGGCGGAGAACCAAGGCTACAAAGGTACCTCGTTTGTTTGTAACTTAGCGCCACTGTATGTAACTTACCGATGGGTAATTGAAGGGCGGCATGGTGGGCGGGGGCAGGTTGGGCATGGGCGGCGCGGGGCAGCCGATGAAGCCGGGCGGCATCGGCGGCCCGTTGATGTCGATCAGCAGCGCGTCTCGGCCTGTGTACGTTATATTATTATAAGATAAGTTGGAACCAAATGAAGTTATTCCATCAGCCAATTTTTTTTTAATGTCCCCACTGCTGGGGCACAGGCCTTCCTTATGGGTGGATAAGGAGGACGGGCCATAACCCACCACGCGGGTCCAATGCGGATTGGTGGGTGTTAACGACTGCAAATGCAGCCGGGACCAACGGCTTAACGTGCCTTCCGAAGCACGGAGGAGCTCGGGATAATAAATTTTTGGTCACCCATCCCATGACCGTTGCTTAACTTCCGCAATCACTGGGCCAGGCGCTAAACCACTGCGCCAGTGAGCTCAGAATCAGAATGAAGTTATTAGGTACCCATAAAGAAACAGGTGATATTGTTGCTAAAACTTAACAACTTTCTCTAAGGAATATAAGCCTGTTTCAGTATTGTTAAATAATTTGGTTCCACCTTATATTAATTTATACCTTTGAGGTTGCTCTAACAAAAATATATCATATCATTAATCCTTCAAGCCCAAGAAAATGTAGCACAATAGATTTTCCGTTGTTGTGCAGCCCAGAAGTTGTCAAATTATCCAGATTCTATGATTATTAGGGGTATTTCCCTATTGACTATTTGTGAATCTGACCAGTGCTTCAGTATAAAAAACCAGCTTTACGTTTACAAAATTATATGAAGTAAACTTGAAGTAAATGATTAACCTGGTGCTTTATTGCTAACTCAAAATCTATCACAATCGTTTTTAATTTGGCAATCCTGTACTGTACGTTCATCACTGGGTCTCAAAGATAGTCTGTCACAGTGCCTTGTAATGCCACAGCAATGGACGTAGCATTTGTGCCAAATTGAAAGTGATTGCGATAGATTTTGAGTTAGACAATTAGGTGGCTGATTTAACTTATTGGAGGGTTATTTATAAATCATCAATTCTATGTTTTTTACACAATAGATATTTTATTGTTGTCCAGCCACATGTGGCCGTATGAGATTTCATGAAATACTATGAAAAAAATGAACTAACCTTCTTCTTCTCTCATGACCTGTTCATCTGGGGTGTATTCGACATTATACTTCTTTGCTATCTCAATTAGATATTTCTCCACTAGTATTTTTGGGGGACTGTGCACTGACATCTTGTGTCGGAGTTTCTCACTGATTGTACTAACATTCTCATTTCTGCATGCATCAGCATATATTTTACCATACTTAGCAGTCAGTAAATCTGATATTACTTTGAGTTCCTGTATTAATTAAATCAAATAAATGATAATTATTAACAACATCAATAATAAACAATATAATATACAATCCAATATACATTTCCTTTCTTCTTCTGGGATATAGTTTAAAACACAATTTTTTTGCCTAGTTTCTAATACTATGTTGATTATATCTTGGCAATAATATTTTATTAAAGGCACCTAAACTGTTTTACTTTTGTTTGACATACAAAATGAAGTTACCTGTATGTCTGTATGCATCCTCGGGGCAACCCAAATTAATGTTGAAATAGCTTCCGCTAGCCCTTCATCCAGCTCCTTCATTTGTGTTACGAGACCGAACCTAGCGAGGACCAGGTCACAGTACATCTCAACTATCTCCATCGCCTCAACCATGTAATCCTCCCTGGAATTCAAATACCTATTATGTAGAATATATTTATTTATTATTTAGAAGGGGGGACGCCAGCAAAGCCGGATGGGTCATCGGATGAGTCACCTTGATCGGAACCATTTCACCTGTATGTAGAATATATGGCCAACTAATATAATAACGGCAAAATAAGTGCTCAAATGATTCTCAAAGATAAGGCCATCTTAAGAGCTCTTTCTCATTATAGGTGTTTTAGCTGTAAGCAATACATTATTTATTGCTTACTTAACCCGGCGAGCATGAGGTGAAAAAAGTTACACCTAGCATGTGGTGGGGTTTGCCATACCCCAACATATAATTACCTATAAATGCCAATTTATTAAACCAAGACTTAAGAATTTATTCGTATTTTGAAATATGGTTTATATTTAGTGTATAAAATAAAAAAGTGTATATTTATATACTTTTATTGTATTATTTATCAGAAATACTAAAATATAACATTTACAAAAAAACAAAAAAAGGAACTTCTGAAAAAGGAACTAAAATCAACTAATTCTTTAATAAAAATATAAAATCAACTTTAAAAACTTAAAGAATATAAGATTCTCAATAACATATTTTTTTTAAAGAATTAGTTGATTTTAGTTTTAGTATTTTTGATAAATAATACAATAAAAGTATATAAATATACACTGTTTTTTATTTTATACACTAAATATAAACCATATTTCAAAATACAAATAAATTCTTAAGTATTGGTTTAATAAATTGGCATTTATAGGTAGATATATGTTAAAACTAACACGGAGCATGTGGCGGGGTATGACGCACCCCACGAACGTTTACACGCGTGTAGCTCCTGCGCCGGTTGACGCGACACTGCGGTCACGCCACTCTCCCCCCGCGGAGTACATTGGCTCCAGCTACTCGAAGCAACAAACCAATTGAGGGGCAAATTTGAAAAATACACGACTTCGCGCAAAGCATGGGCATGTCACACCCTACCACAAGCTCGCCGGGTTAAGAGGACCCAACTTAAACTTGTAAAAACAATATCCAACAACAACCCTCACAGGCACTTTTTGAGCAACAGAGTGGTCAAAGCGTGGAACAATTTGCCAGAACAAATAGTCTCATGGATATGCCAACAGACAGCTTACGCCGCAACTAAAACGCCTGTATGTGAAAAAGTTGTGTAATCCTGTATGTCTGTAACTCTGTGAAACTGACAGCTTCCTTAAAGTTAAGGAGACCTCAACCAAGCTGAGAAGCCTTTCAGTATTTAGATGTAAACCTATCAATATAACAAACAAACCAACCCATTATGATATGTAATCATCAACTCAATAATGTTATTATAATTGCGGAAGAATCAAGTTACTTTCTAAAATAAATAAGTACCTACAAGTTATAATGTTTCAAAGTGCATGCAGTAAAAGAGTCTGATAACTCTCAAGAACAAAATCACATCACATACACTAGGTCTGATTTAATAGGTAATTAAATCAGGCCTAGTAGGTAGTTAATTGATTTTACAATGATGAATCATCAGCTACAATACAAATAGGATACTTACTAATATGAGAGAAAGCTTATTAACTACACTTATTGCACATAATTAATAAGACTGATGTTATTCCTAAATTCTCGCATGCATTATCAAAGCAATTGATTCAGAAGAGGCTCAATTTCAAGGACTTACATTAATTAACTTTGGCTGACCAAAATAGCTGCTAACCTGGTCATTTACATTATAATAGGACAATTTACCTTATTATATGCTCCACCCGAATCTTAGCACGTTCAGTTTTGCCAGCAGCAATATATTCAGCAATTTCTTTCCTAGCTTTCAGTGCCAGTTCCGTTTTCTTTTTCTCCAGCAATTTGAGGCGATTTATAGTCAGCCTCAAATGAGTTTTTAGTTTTGTATAGTTGGGATTTGTGGAAAACATCTTGCGATTAAACTTGGATATGAAATTTGTTTGGACAAAACAGAGGATTCTTCTATCACTCTATCTATTTTGAATGTTTGTGCAATTGATGAATCATTTTAAATCATTCAACAAGAAAAATGTCCACACTCACACATTACAGCTGTCATGTCACCAGGGGCTTTTCACTTAGTTAGTACTTGACTCACTACAAGGGAGCGCAGCCTAAGATTTTAGTTGCGGATTGATTTGATAGATGGCGCTCATTTTTCGTTTGTCAAACAGTCGAGAGATGTCGCTATCCCGTGCTGAATCGCGGTATCGTGTGTCTTTCACAGTTTTATATAGTCAAAGCTGATTAGCTATAAATTAAATTATTTTAAATTTATTTCGTGACATAGCGGTAAGTGGTTACCTCCCAAAAAAATTACAAGTCGAGATTTATAGAAACCTACTAGTACCTATATTAAAATATCGTACACTTTTTGTCACATTTCGTTAGATGGCGTTGATCATTAGGTCTGACTGATAACTCTATCTCTAGTATAATAATGTACTCTATGCATGTCACTGTCAGATGTCAGAAAAAGATTTTTAATAATAGTGCATTACAGAAGAACAATCGCTAAGCTATCTATCACCACAGTATACATTTTAACCTTAAAAAGTAATTTGTTGCAGAGGTGCCCATACTACGGTCGATCGCCAAGGATAGCTAAAATTACTAGTGATAAATATTTCGTGGGTTAAAAATAGGGATGAAAATATCGAAAGCAAGAACATCGATTTATCGATACATCCAAGTCTGCAGAATAGAAATCACTACCTAAACAAACCTTAATCATATTATGTATTCTGTGCCTTCATGGCAAAGAATAAAGATACATTTTTACTGATTAAATTACGTCATTTTTAACCGACTTCCAAAAAAGGAGGAGGTTCTATGTTCGTCTGTATATTTGTTTTTTTTTTTTGTATGTCCACCGATTACTCCAAAACGGCTGGACCGATTGAAATGATTCAAACGTTATTACATTAGGCAAACTCCCAAGTTGGTCCCATTTTTAAAATTTGGAAATCGGTTCAGTACTTTTCAAGTAATTTTGAAAAAAAGCACGAAAATAGTATGAATTTGTGTGAATTACCTCTAATGTTGGAAGAGGGATATCTTAAGTGTAGTATTTTAACCGACTTAAAAAAGGAGGTTCTCAGTTTGACCCGTATTTAAGTAGGTATGTTTCTCCGCGATTATCTTACGTTTGGCTGAGCCGATTTTTCTACATATACATAATATACCTTACCTACAACAAGGTACCTACACTAAAAATAAAAAAATAAAAAATTGTTTACCGACTTCAAAAAACCTATCTCTAAAAAGCAAGAAATAATATTCGTAATAATAAAAATACGTCTATTGAAGTCGGGTGGGGCTTTTAGAATAAAAAAAAAGGAATTTGTACTCCAGCCACAGAATATATAATAGTACTACTCCAGCCCTTTTTTTTTTTTTTTTTGAACGTATTTTTATTATTACGAATATTATTTCTTGCTTTTTAGAGATAGGTTTTTTAAGTCGGTTTTTTTGTACCATAAACTTAATATTCCACTCTAATTTGTACCACATGCCAAAAATAATGTAAAATTCATACAACATTTTTGACACACCAAATGTCAAAACAGGGTTCTTCGATCCTGCCAACACAGTCAAGCTTATGACGAAAGAGCGTCGAAAGAGTGAGATAAATATAGCGGCCATAAAAGTTCTACCCCTTTTCATAGTTTTTTTCTAGTCACCGTCTATTTAATTTATCAATCAATTTAATCGTATTCCGCATTGTTTGATTGTTTTATCGAGTGAGGTACTTGTTGTATGGTCTGTGGGTAGTACCCATGGTACTGATGGTACACAGGACGGCACCTCAGACTAAACATGTTGACCGTGAGACCGCCTTTTTATGCCCTACGTAATAAATACTGTTTTCGCAGTTTAATGATATATAAGTGCGTGACAGCGCGTCAGGTTATAAGTATAACCTGACGCGCTGTCATGCGTACATAATACCTATACTATACTGGGTGAACCTACTCGATCGAGGGAGGTCCTTCCTTCGATCAAGTGGAAGGGTCCTCCACATGAACAGGCCCGTTTTGTGGCCTAGCCTGCAGGATCGTACAGAGACGCGACCTACCCCGGCCTTCCAGCCAATTATCTCTACCGTATTTAATGGAGCCAAAATCACTGAATCGTGTTTCTGGTTCCGAAGCCGACTTTAGAGTAAGACGGCTCTGGTCTGGTGAAGCCGTCGCTGCTCGAAGGAGGGGAGTGCCCATTAGGTTGGATATGACCAACAAGCAACAACCCAACAAGGTTTTTTTGTGTAATTTTTCACAATTTATTGTTTGAAATAAAACACTTTTTAACGGATACCTGGGCATTTTCACTTTAAATGATTTATATAGACGGACTAGGCAGAAATGTGTATTTATGTCTTAATTTAATATTTTCGAAGTACATTAGGAAAAAATGGTCCTGTTAGTAACAAAAACCAAATCGCGATAAAAATTCAACTGCTGGAAATAAAATTATAAATTGCTTATTAATGAGTTTTAATTACGTAATTAAAGAAATGAAATATTAATAATTGAGCAATTAGTACATCATTTTATTTAAAATTCAACAATATGGTCAGTTTCGTAACATACTGGCCAAATGCAAGCTTTATTTGTCGCATAACTTTTTTGATCATACAAGAAATGATAAAATTAAAATAGAATCTTAATTGTAGTTATTTATATAGATTACAATATATTAATTAGTTATTTAGACGGAATAATTAATTATTTTTTTAAGAAAGAAGTTTAGAATTTGTTGGGACAGTTACTAAATGGACATGTGACGTGACGAAACATAATTATTAAGACTGGTACATCCTGTGAGGTTAAATTCTTACAATTAATTCGTTGTTCTAATGAGTGAGATACCTCCGTATTATGTCCCCATTTTGAGTGATTTGATCACTAACTACCTGTAAATAAAATAATCTGGGTACTACCAATCCGATATAATCATAAAATTAGAATTAATAACATAATTAATAATAGATTTTTTTAGTTATTGAGTACTATGCTTTACATGTCCGTTTTGTAACATTTTGTCCGTGCTATAGTAACGGATCAAACGGTTGCTAACAGGACGTGACGTATTTAGCTCGTTTTTAAAGTAAAATTAAATACTAAAAAAATATTATCATAAACCTTCCAAATGCTATTTATATGCCTTCAACAGGGTTTAAATTATATAAAGCTCAAGAAAAAATATGGATAAATCTTCTGTTAATAATAAAAAACCGTTACTAACCACTATACATTTTTTCTGACCAAAATTTTAGTGACTTGATACCGTCGCATAACTGGACACACCTTTCGTTATTAACTTCAAAATGGCGTTTTATCTTTGGCATTTGTACTCGGGGTTGCCATGAAGACCAAGTTTGCCTGTTAAATTAATATTTTAATAGTAAAAAGCCCGTGACTAAGCAGACATGTCCAGTAGTCGCGAATTCGTAAGACAAGCTTTTTATTTATTTATTTAATTATTTTATTTACTAACTGATGTGAAATACTCAGTGTAAATGCTTAAATAACTATCTAACAATGGAAATAAATACCCGCTATGCAAGCCGTGTCGTAAGAATCTTCACAAAATTAAATTCAAAGAGGCAAACTGTCGTTGGGACACCATAAAACTACACAATATCAATTAATTTTTTATTAAAATAAAATAGAAACTGTATTCTTTCAGGAGCCAAAACCCAAAACAATACAGATTATGAATAAACCTTCAGTGTATTATGCTTTTCCTTAAAGAATATATAAAAATATATTTTCTAGATCGATTTGTTGTCATGGGACAACCGAAAAACAGCCTGCACCATTTAAAGTGAAAATGCCCACCTACTAGTGCAGTTTTATTGAAAGTACTTTGGTAGCATTAATTAATTCACAAAATTAAATTATAAATCAACTAAATCAATTTTTTTTTTGTTAAATATTAATTTCTGAACGTCTTTAATTTCATCGCTTGAGGGTAGGCTCACGAGCAGCAGCTTCACCTAGGGTTGCCAACCGTACTATAATATATAGTATTGTACTATATTTCGGGTCTGCGTACTATATACTGTTGAAGAAATATATAGTACGCAAAAATACTATATTTTTAACATCGAACGCTACGAAACAAATCTTTAATTTTTTTAAATTTGTGATCGTGCATTTTGACTGATTCGATAGCATGTAGTGAAAATCGTATCTGAACTATGTAATAACTAACTATCTAAACTTTAGATAGTTAGTTATTACATAGTTCAGACTTATATAGATACTTTAGATTCTAAAGTATCTACTTATTGCATCAATGTCAATTTCAAAAGCTTCAAACGATAGTTTGGTCATTGGTTGGTCTGCTCTATTTTTGTTTTGAGATTTTGTTGGTAATCATCTGCAAAATATAACATTGTTCTTTCTTTCTTAGATAAATTATGTATGGAAAGTAGTACCTACCTAGCGATAACGAAAGTGCGTCAAGTTCAATTCAAGTGCGCCGCTAACGCCGATTAAAAAGCGAAAGATACAAAAAGACTCCAAAAATATCCAAAACTTCTTGAAAAATGCAAAAACTAAAAAAAAATAGTTTTTATAAAAATAAATAAGTAAAAAAAATATATTTGCCTATTAAATACTATATGTTTTTTAAGTGTATTTGGTGGTAAGGTAAATAGTTCAGTAAATAGTCTGACTTACGGTTTGAGTGGTATATTGTCCTTACACACACAAATAAATAAAACAGATATATTTTTTATAGCTTATTTTGAAAAATACTATATTTTGCCAAAGACATGTTGGCAACCCTAGCTTCACCCCCGTGACCACGGCAGCTGTAAGTGCTGAAACGTCGGGAACATGATTTTACATTTTCTTTGGTCGGGAAAATCAAAATCAAAGTTTGACCAAACCAAAAAAAAATACCAACATTACCAACTAATTACCAAAGTACTTTCAATAAAACCGCGCTATTGATCGAAGATTCGAAGCTGGTATCCGTTAAAGTGTTTTATTTCATGTCTAGTAGTGAGAACGTAAGCTTGAGAAGTGGAATAATTTATTGTTTGTTAGGCGATATGTGGGTACCCACTTAAGTAATACAACGATACTGTGTTACTCGCTCGATTTCAAATAAAACAACTATTTATACAAAATTAACATTTTATTTCGTTTGACTTAAGTACATTAGGTATTTCAAGTAGGTAAGTATAGGCTAATTTTGAAATGCCAAATTAAAGTAAAAGTTGAAAAAAATTGCAATGCTGTGTCGCATAATAAATTATAGTACCACAGATTAGATACTAGAACTATGTAGGTACTAGCGGCCTTTTAAGGAATTAATTCCATGTAGCTAAAGGAGATTCATTATTATACGTAGTAATAAAAAAAAACGTTACATATAAAATAAGATACCTAATATACTTCAGCAGTTTTGTCTTTCATTTGGCGAGCCAAACTCAAGAAACCATCAGTTAACCATATATTTCTCCATGGCCAAAAAAACATCAAAGATTCGATAACGAACATCTTAATATTATAAGATTTACATTAAACATCTATTACTTTGCCTACCACCTAATTCAGGGGCTTCAACAACCACAGTACCTACCTATAACAAAATATTTTTATTTTGTACAATTTTGTGCATTTTTGATAGGTAGTTTGTCATTATTAATAAACAATATGTTTAGTTAGCGATGTCGGAGCTTTTATAGGCAGATAGTATGATCAATTTTATCGACAAAACCCTGTTGAAAAATGTTGGGGTCTATCCCCTCAGCCCCTCTCTTGTTTGAATGACCGGCATTTTAAATTTGACTTTTATTCTAGATGGCCCTGCCGAAAAATATTAATTTCTCCGGATTTAAAAGTCCTACAGTTTTAAAATAAATACTTTTTGAAAGCTAATAATATCACCTATCGATTAAAAAAAATAATTATGTAAACTTTTAACTTGAATAAGTTATAAAAAATACTAATGTCGTTATGTAGATAATATTCCTGTGTATTATAAAAATGCAAAAAAGTTGCACATTATTGTCCTAGTTTTTGAGATCTGTGAGAAAAACTGAAAAATAGCACACTAATTTCGGATAAAAATTGAATTTAGTATTTTTTTATGACGTATTCAAGTTATAAGTTTACATAATTATATTTTTTACTTACTTGATAGGTGATATTATAGCTTTCTAAAAGTATTTTTTTTATAACTGTAGGCCTTTTAAATCCGGAGAAATCAATATTTTTCGGCAGGGCCATCTAAAATAAAAAGTCAAATTAAAAATGCCGGTCATCCCAACAGGAGAGGGGATAGACCCCAATATGTGGGGGGTTTTGTCGATAAAATTAATCATATTATCTGCCTTTAAAAGTTCCGACATCGCTAACCAAACATATTGTATTTATGTAGGTATTATGTTGGTACTAACAAGTACAAGTACCTACCTACGTGATTTCTTCATTGATGTCAAAAAAAACGCTTTTTCCAAGTACCTACTTAAGTCATTTAAACCCATTTCTCCCGACTTAAAGATACAGTACCATGATTTTTTGCAGAAAATCATTTAAATATTTTCTAACGTTTTATACAAACATTGATTTAAGTAAGTACCTACCTATAGTTAACTAAACTAGCAATTTTTAGCAGTTTATTTGGGTAAATCTACTTTTCTTGCTAGTCAAAAAACAAAACTAGATAGCTTAAAAACAAAACTAGATAGGTAGCTCTATAAAATATCTCTCTGTTTTCCGATATTTTAGATTCATAGCCAATAACTCATTGCTGTACCACAGAATAGTTATAATAATACTTAAAGTTTATCAATCCCTTATTCACGAAAATTATATAGAAATTAGGTAATGACATATAGAACAATATTCAACGGTTACTTTTTCAAAAAGTATCTTTGTGCTCAAAATAACAACAAAAACATTGAAGAAATGAAAAAGTAAGGTTATTTTCATTACTGTTCACACGTAAAGAAAAAGACAGAGACAGAGTTTTTGGAATATACCTACTGGCCTTAAGTAAACATTTTATGTCTTACCTATTTCTTTAAAAACACGTTAAAACTGTCTTATAAGTTTACTTATAAGATTAGCCGAGACGCTGAGAGTACTTACAGATTAGCTTTATTTAAAAAAATGCTCAAGTAGGTACTTACTCAGATATTTTAGACAATGCCACAAAGCAAGAAAAAGTTGATCCATCCATTTAATTATTTTCCTACTGAACATAATCATATTATTTGACATAAGACTAATATTTTGTATAACTGACACCTTGGTGCTATCGTACTTCTTAGTACAAAAAAACTAAGTGAAAATAAGCCATCCTGGCAAGCTTAACGGATCCCATTATTATATAATAAGTAGGTTCATGAATACCATTAAAAATTGACGATATTTTTGTCTTATATTTATCTATAATTTGTATGCTATAATTGGTACCTACATCCCTTAATGAATGCATAATACTGAGCAAGATATGAGATTCAAATTACATTATGGCAAATTACATAGGTACCTACAAACAAGCAAAAGCATACTAAACGTAACAGTAAAAATAGCAACGCTATAATATGGTAGAAATTAAAATATACAAGAAAGAATACTAACTTAAGTTAAAGGGGAAAATTTATGAGTCTGTAATAAGGCCAGTAGTCAAGTCATGTATGGATCAGAATGTTGGGCTATGAAGAAGATGGATGAAAGGAAATTACATGTTGCAGTGATGAAAATGTTGAGGCGGATGTGTGGTGTGACGCGAATGGATAAAATAAGGAATGAGTATGTCAAAGGAAGTCTGAAAGTAACAGAGAAGCTGAAAGGGAATCGTCTGGCTTGGTTTGGGCATGTTATGAGAAGGGATGAAAGGCATGTTACTAGAAGAGTAATGGATATGGATGATGAGGGTTGGAAAGTAAGAGGAAGACCGCAGAAAAGATGGATGGATTGTGTGCGGAATGATATGAATGTGAAGGGAGTGGATGATGAGATGACGAGTGACAGGAAGGAATGGAAGAGAAAGACGCAATGCGTCGACCCTAAATAAAAAGGGTAGGGGGATGATGATGAATACTAACGTTCGATGTGCTCTTGTTTGTTGTAGTAAGTAAGTGCCTGCATAACGGCATATACTAACTAAAGTCAGTATAATAAAGGTGCGGGCACATTTGTCTGACGCCACGCGTACTTAACACGTGTTAACACGCCGTCAGATGACATCGGTTTTCATAGTAAATGTATGCACTAGGATCACACTTTATCTTATAACACGTCCATATAAATACGGCGTGTTATCACGTGGCGTCAGACAAATGTGACCTTTAGAGTTCATAATAATTTATTAGTGTTATGATTCGAAATAGCGACGCAAGGCTTAATATGAGAACAATTAAGTACCTAATTAACCAAACTATTTGTTCACTGATCAATGTGCAGCCAACGATGGCTCGTAATAAAGTTTCTTATTTCTAAATACATACATTTATATGTATAATACATAATACCCAATCGGACTAAAAAGTAATAAAAATTAACAGAGATAAGATAATGCCCAAGCTAAGCTCGTTTAGATATCATATTGTCGAATATGAATTATTTATGTGATAGTTATTGTCACAATAATCATTACTCAGGGTTCATACCAGAATATTTACAAAAACATAAAATTATCTTAGTCAGAATAAGTACTTACAAAAGCGTAAATTTTGCAAAAATACAACTAAATCGATGCATAATACGTAGTTTTAGTTTCGGCTTACAAATAATAAAATAGTACTATTTAATAATACTGTTTAGTTACTATAAATACTCCAAAAAGTTACTTATTATTATTAAACCTAAACATTCAGTCCTTGTCACAAGCTATATTACCATTACTATTAGATTTGTGTTCGATTTTATTATGTGCATTATCATAATCTTCATGTAACACAACAGTTGTGGCGCTGACGCTGGATGGACTTTGAGAATGTGTTACATTTGTAGGATTACTATCAGCCAAGTGTTCCAGTTCATGGCTTTCTAAATTTGGTACCCCAGAACAAATGGAACTCACCCTAGATACTGATTTATGTTCATCTGTAGGAGATTCCTTCGACGAATTACCACCGAATATATAAAGCAATGAGCACAAGAAGAACGTAGCATAAAACCAACTAACAGACATTATCAATGCTAAGAATGTTCCTATTTGAGAATAAGGAAGGAGATTCGACCGAAGAAGAAATATTCCAGCAAAACCTGTAGTCAATGCGGCAGCGGCCGTCGGTCCCGCAGATGCTGTGAGAGCATACTTAACTCTCGCTGACTTTGAACCGTTGGCATTAGTATAACTGAGCGCATAATGAAGACTAAAATCAACAGCGAGACCAGCCGAAGTCGATATCGCTACACTCTCTAATACATTCAATTTCCAATCAGATAAAACTAAAATCGCTATAGTCACGGTAGACGAAAATATCATAGCACATAATGCACAAATACTAACGACGAAATTTAACGTAGCAGGGATAAGTACAACGAATCCTAAGCTTGCAGATAGTAAAAGTGCTATCACTGTCCCACAGGCCAGAGTTCTCTGGAGATCATAAAATTGAAGATCGGACAAGAACCAACCACCTGACATACCAGGTGGCGCCGATTTCAGTTCTTCTTGAGTCCAGTTTTCTACATGTTGAAAAAAATTGTTCATGGTAGTGTAGGACATTGTGTAAGGTACAACACTTTCAAATTCCACCACCAAAGCTACCACTGTAGGAGGGGTAGCGCTCCTCAGGAATTTAGGACCGGCTACTCCGGGCATAAATAGTGCCCGAGGGGTCATATACAAAGATTCCATCGCTTTTAGAATACAAAAATCAAATACTTCCTTTTTATAAGGGAACTGGGAAGTTTCACAACAAGGTGTTCTATTAATTTTGTCAATATCGTCTATACAATTTCGATCCATATACATTTTAAAACTTTCAATGAAACAGTTTGGAAGTAATGGGCCTAATGTCTGTTGGTAAAATGGTTGTGCTTTTATCCTCATGCAAAACTTAAGTAACCAGGTTTGTGAGTCAGGATCTGAAATAGAAAAGCTGTCCTCGAATATTAAATGACCCGTAGAGTAAGGATTCATATGGTTCCCATTGTCAATAGCCCTTACACCCCAAATCCACCTAAGAGGCATTTTGCTACCTGTACCAATATCCTTACCGAATCTCTCAAATAGAAAATTATCTCTGTATTTCATCTCATACTGTTCCATAGGATGACTAGACCGAAACAGCTGAAACTCCTTGGATTCTGGAAGTTTCAGTCCTGGAGAGTAAAATACTATAATGATACTTCCAATTCCTATAGCACCCAATACTATAACATACACTATGTGCAGTTTAAATACACATGTAATAATAAATCTATTCAAAACTACTATGATATCTTCCCACACCTCGCTAATAGCGTTACTAAGTACATCAAATACCTTTACTTTGGTTGTACACATTTTAACATCTATTAAATATACTGACACTGGCAACCAACTCATCATAAGTAAAAAGTTTACTAGGACTGCTGTTCCAGCAAATACACTGAAACAATTTATAGCTGGAATGTAACTCACATAGGAGGCATAAAATGCAACAGCTGTTGTCACTGTGGTGATCAACATAGTTACCACTGAATGCTTTAAAGTTTCCTCAAGAATCTGTACAAGGATAGTTTCTCCAGCACTGGACACATTCTTTATATCATATAAACAGTTATCTTGAGTCATTATATTATCCCTTATGAGCTGTTTGCTGACTGTATTCCAAACTTTAACATACAGAAATGCGTCATCAGCTCCAATACCTATCACAACAACTATCACTAATAAATTCATAAAAGGAAAAAACTCTAAATTGAACACATAAACATACAAGAAGTATGCTATTCCAAGAGAATATGCTATTGCTGTAAATAACAGCAAAGTGAGAATAAGAGATTTAGTGTAAAACCATACACCAATGAATACAAAAACACCGCCTAACCCTATTAGCCAAGTATCTTGGATTAACCATTCATCAAATAATGCACTTTTTAACCCAAAATCTAGAGCAGGTATAACAAGTGTATCGTAAGATAGATTTGAACTTTGTAATTTCATATAGTAAGGTAGTGAAGTAACGCTATATGGCAATGGCAAGAAGATCATGACGTTACCAACAAATATTTGAGAATTATCCTTTGGGGTAAATGCATTAGAATCTATCAAATAAAACAATAAATTGTATACTGCGTCATATTGAGTACAGTATTTTGGGACCTTGCAACGATCTAAATCACAAGATGCCATTAGTGTAAAATTATGAAAATAGCCGGCACAGTTTTTCAATATGCTCACAGTGTTATTAACATCTTCACTAGTTAAGTTTTCACAAGAACTCTTGCCAGACATTAAAGCTATATAATTTGGCACACTCCAAATAGGACAACACAACTCATCAGAGTTCGTTGACCTTTCACAAAGTTTAAAATATTTTGATCCACCTAATTTTACAAGAAAATTTTGCATTCTACACATTTTATCAACATTCTCATATGTTAACAGTGATGAGTTGTCAGAACTAGTTACAACTAAATGGGCATAATCAGAAACGGGAGGGCCACATTTTCCAGAAGCATAGTTGAGGTGGATTGACTTGTCTGGTCTTCGCTGCATTTCCTTTAATGATACCCATTGACGTCTAGTATGGTCTTTGAGGAACACAGCATTTTCATCTTCAAATGAAACATTTTTCCCATAGCCCCAATGCACATGGCCATTAGATATGTTTGATTCAGAAGAATTGTACCAGGTTTTTTCAATACCAGTATTACCAGTGCTGTTAATACGATTTTTTTTCTTCTTCTTACGATTTTTGTTCTTGTGGCCATGACCTGATCTAGGTCTACCTAGTCTTGTTCTGTTATTGTAAGTATGGTTCATTCGTATTTGATCTTCGATTTCCTTGGGATCGACTGCTAACCTTCGGGAAGGCCTTGTTTCGTCGATGAGGTTTTCCCAGGCTATAAATCGATGTGCCAGAGTAGTTCCTCGAGTTTCGAACCCTACTAAGGGATCGGAAAACGATGGCAGGGTATGACAAACTAATGGGATTACAGTGAGTATGGTTGAAATCACACTTACGATGAGAAGAAACAGGAAGGAACGGCGAACAATAAATTTGGCGTATGCAGACAACATCATTTTGTGATGATTGCAGGGACTTCATAGTTATTCTGCTACTCCATCTTCCTTCATTACAACTCATGCTTCTATAATAGAGCTAAAAAGAAATAAGGAAGTTTCTTTTACATTTTGCGAATAGTTGGGAAAACGGACGGGAGAACAAAAAACACCACCACCAACTTTAATCCATAGATGACCGACCGATCCGACCATTGAGAGACCACCACTTTGATTTGACATATGACATGCATGACAGCTTTTTCTATGTCAACTTATTGTCTATGGGTGCATTCCGGATACTATATCTATGATTCCGGTTTTTTTTTTTTTTTTTTTTTTTTTTTTTTTTTTTTTTTTTCTGGCTCGCACGGTATGATTCCGGTTGATGACAAGTCGCTATCATCACAGAGGCGCGTTCCAAACCTACACTCAGAGTGCAACCTAACCACAACCGAACGCTCTAACGGCGTTCCAAACATTTGAGCGTGACGTTCGGTTGACACAACCGTGTCGTTCCAAACGTAAGGGGGGCTTACCATCAGCAAATAAGAAACCATTCAGTTCAAAAGCAGGCCGTAAAAAAGACTGCTTAAGGCCTGCTTTCATACTAACCGTTGAGGTCATAGTACGAACCCCAGGCCCCAGCCATACATACATACATAGTATGATGATGTATGGACATAGCCCCAGGGGCCTTACTGTGAGCTCTTATAGCAGGACTTATATTGAACTGCATTACTTTTTCGTACTATGACCTCAACGGTTAGTATGAAAGCAGGCCTTAAGCAGTCTTGTGTAAGGCCTGCTTTTGAACTGAACGGTTTCTTATTTGCTGATGGTAAGCCCCCAGAGCGTTGCAACCAAACAACCATCAAAAATGATGCTAGGTGATTGCGTAAAGTCAATCGTATTCATTTGACAGTTCATATTGTATCATAATATATGTCATCCCATACAAAATGCAGCCGATGGAATACGATATGAACTGTCAAATGGTATTCCACCCATGGTTGTAAAACGCTCTGACTTTTGTCTATAGAAAAAATGTCAATGTCATTTGACATTATTTTGTATTTTTGATGTTTTTATGTCTAATTTTTAAAATAATCATGGTAGATCGTCAAAAAACGGATTTTATTTGATTTAGTATATAGAAAAGTTTAAATTATTCGTATTCCAAATGGAAAATGAAGAATTTGTATTGACATTGACATTTAAAGTTCTTGGTCGTTCCAAACCTTAGAGCGAGTTAAAAAACAACCAAACAACCGGCGCTCAAACATTCTGGGGCCTTACTATGAGCTCTTATAGCAGGGCTTATATTGTACTGCCTTACTTTTTCGTACTATGACCTCAACGGTTAGTATGAAAGCAGGCTTTAAGCAGTTCTGTTTAAGGCCTGCTTTTGAACTGAAAGGTTTCTTATTTGCTGATGGTAAGCCCCCTGAACGCAACCCTGTGAACATTTTAATCATAGAAAGTACAGCTTGACCATAAAGAGTTGACAAAAGTCAAAAATTGAGGGCGCCACTTTCTATGTAAATACGTCAAAATCACGAATAATTTGGCAACACTGACTATATTTTGTACTGAAAAATTTTAGTTCCATTTTATTTAATTTCAACTCTTTATGGCCAAGCTGTAGCTCTAAATATTTTTTTCTACACCCGGATAAATGCTAACTAAAGAAAACTTTATGACTGATGACTTGGCTGCATGATCAAAGTTTCATATGCTTTTCCTACATTAGAGAATAAGCCTTGGATAGGGAGGCAGCCCTGCAAGTCCCCAATTAGGATCCAATTCGGGGCATCGTTTTCAATCTGAAATTGGATCCCCAGTAAGGATGCTAAACTTAGGCGAACCCTACACAGGGTTAGGGCAAGGGGAATCGTGTTGGTCAACTTTTCCAAAAATATTGTGAATTATATATTTTCTGGTAGCTTTTGGCTTTGGAGTCAGGAATAACCAATTGCGGAATTATTATAATACTTCATTTTAATTTAAATAATTTTTTTTTTTTTAATTTACAGCATAGTAAGATAAATCACTATTACGGCTGTATGCGTAGGTAATGCCTTTGCTCCAAAGACTTCTATGTTGTTGCTCAAAACAAAAAAGCAAAGGTTTGGCATAAGCAATTTCAACTAGAGTTGTCATGTCAGTCACAGTCTGCTAAAATAAATAAAATAACTCTTTTGTGAGTAAGTTTGTAGATATACATACATTTACGTGATCATCACAAACGTATAAAGCTCTTTGAGGACAATTTCTGTTTTATTCTCTGCACCACGTCTCTTTCAAAGGCATGGTTATCGTAAAAAATTTGTTCTGCGGATGGTCACGTCTATATTTCAAACAAAACGGAACAAAGCAGTGTAGGTACTTCATCTGCGTAATAAGCTGGATTATGGATTTCTTCAAGCTGATTCATTTCCAATAACTGAACAAGAAATCCACTAGAAAATCACAGTAATAAGCTGATAAACAAACAACAACAAGGTCGTGATTATGATTATACTCTTTGTCACTGTCTGTCAAATCTGTCAATCAGTTTTTTTAATCAGTAAATGCAAAGGAACTTCGTGTTCAGTTGTACGTTTGATATTTTATTGCGATAATAATATAAAAAAATATATTTGGTTAACAAGGTAAAATAAAAAATAAAATAAAAAATAAAAAAATTTCTACCCCAATAAACTACTATGGTAAATTCATCATATTAGCCGCACGACACCCACTGCTGGTATAATCATTGTAGTACATTTACCATTCTTTTATTATTATTATTATTATAATTATAATTTAATTATCATAATTAAACGGGCTTAAGCCCAATTACATAATTATGCTTTAATCAAAATTTACAATATCACATTGAGATAGAAATATTTTTTATGAAACATGCCCTTGTTGAACCACAGTATTTACGGTGTGTGTAGGGTTCGCCTTAGTGTCATTAATAAGGTGTTATAAGTAATTCTTCTTAATTTCGTCCCCTAACATACGACAGGCTGAACTGTATTTCAGCGTGCATCCATTAATTAAATGAGGCAGATCTCGGCAGTAAAACATTTTTTTTGCCATAATTTTTCTAAATCCGACCCAAAAATGTTTCATTTAAATGAAATCGATGCTAGCAAGCACAAATGAACGATTTTACACTAAACATACCTACGCATTTTGAAAATGCGATTGTGTGAAAAATCTCACGTGAGATTTATAGGGGGTGGTGAGGGGGTAGAGCCAAATCTCAACGACATTTCACCAAGGGGGAGGGGGATCTAAAAATCGCCAAACACACCTCAAGTAGTTAATGGATGTTCCCCCTCCCAGGTTACTAGGATCGGCACATCCAAAACTAAAGTAAAACTTTTACAAAAGCCTATTTGTAAAGAAAGTTTAAGAAACATATTTTTTTACAATTTTGGTGTAGTGAATTCCTGATGCGGATGCGAAGATTGGATAATTTTTATTACAAAAATAATATTTTAAGTTTTGTAAAATGACTTAAGAATGAAAGCTCAATTAGATTTGTAAATCTTTAAAGGGAAACGAGGGAAAAAACATTTGCTGAAACCTCTTCAACTTACCCACAAATACCTTTCGATAAGCAATGCACACTCATTTAATAAAAAGTAGACATAATTTATGTCAGCATAGCTGAGCCGGTTATTTAAAAAACACAAGTTTGATTTTAAAATTGTAATGGTCAACTTTTGGGTCTGTGGTCTTTGGGTCTGTTACTTTTTTTAATTATGTTTGGTAATTTTTTGACAGAATATTAAATACTTAATAATGACATATTGGTGTCGATTCGGTTGATCTTGTTACAAATAAAAACTAAATTGACAGGGCTAAACTTAATTCTAACATTTTTGTCTTTTCGATACCGCAAGAAAAGGATGGAAAACTAAATTTAGTCTGTCCTGTCAATTCAGTTAAAATGTTGCCAACCAAATCAACACCAATGTCTCTTCGTTTTAAAATAAAAATTCATGTCAAATTTAATTGAAAACGTGATTAATTGATTTTCTCCAAACAGTCCCTTAGTTTAAATACATTTACACGTACTTAGTACTCAAATTATTTACTCTGAGGTAATACTATTTTATTATTTTTTGTACTAAGTAAGGATATAGAACAAAAAAATAGTAAAAAATTTAAAGTACAAAACAATATTAACACAAGTTTGCTCATTTGGACTACATAGTACAATCGTCATTTACATTTAATTTCTTTATTATTATTAAATATGTTCAAAAACAAGTTTAATTTACATGGAATAACTGCTCTTAAACCTGTCTAGCTAATGGTGCACAGTAAACGTCAGTTTAGTATACCAAATAGGAATTACGATTTTTTTAAATTTGGATGTCGATATCTCGAAAGTAAGGTGAGTGAGTTGGTACAAACCAATAATAGGGCAGCGATTTTTTTTAAGGCAATTATAATTTATAGAAAAAATATTATTTTATTTTTTATTTCAAGTTCAACTTTAAATTATAACAGCCACGCCACATTTAAAAAATACTAGCTTTCATGATGCGATTTATCCGTAATTTTTTTTCTTTTCTTAAATGTCACTGCGTCATTTTACAACAATTTTTCTATATATAGTTCATTCTAATTATTTCTAATTATCGTCATTCGAAACTATGACAGCTCGAGTAACAGTTTTTAGGTAAATAGTTAATTCGAGCAATCGTTCATCGAGCATCCATCTTTCGAAATAAAGTTGCCTTGTTTTCAAAAGCAGGCCTTAAACAGGACTGCTTATGAACTAAACTCGAGCTAAAATCGAGGTCATGTTACGAAAAAGTAATGCAGTTCAATTTAAGTCCTGTTTTATGAGCTCATAGTTAGGCCCCTGGGGGCTTACCATCAGCAAATAAGAAACCGTTCAGTTCAAAAGCAGGCCTTAAACAGGACTGCTTAAGGCCTGGGGGCTTAACATCAGCAAATAAGAAACCATACAGTTCAAAAGCAGGCCATAAACAGGACTGCTTAGGGCCTGCTTTCATACTAACCGTTGAGGTTATAGTATTGGCAGTTCAATATAAGCCCTTCTATAAGAGCTCATAGTAAGGCCCCAGTGGTGAGAGAGGATGAGAGGAAATGGATGGCAGAAATCAGCATGCATTGCATGGCAACATTTTTGTTGTCTCTGACATCTTGTGATCACAAGACCTCTCCGTTTTGAGTTTTCTGTCAAGGCAAAAATTGGGCGAAAAAGGCCGTCCCTTTCGGGATTTACGGGTAAAAAGCTCCAGTTTGCTCAATAAATATCTCAAGATGAGATACTTTCTCTCATACCTGTTCGTGCTCCTTGCGGGTCTCGCTATAACAATCTTCTCGTTATACTACATCTTGACTGGAAAGGGTGAGCAAATCAGTGTGGGTTGGTTCCTGGAAAACACATCCCCTTACATGTGGGGGACACTGGGAATCGCGCTCGCCGTGTCTCTTTCAGTGGTTGGCGCCGCCATGGGCATTCACACGACTGGAGTGAGCATAGTTGGCGGAGGTGTCAAAGCGCCCAGAATCAAGACCAAGAATTTGATCTCCGTCATCTTTTGTGAGGCTGTTGCTATTTACGGATTGATTACCGCAATCGTTTTGTCTGGTATGTTAGAAAAATACACAGAACCCGTTGATCTCCCCATAAAGCAACAGAATTGGATGGCTGGCTATGTGATGTTTGGAGCTGGCCTGGCTGTAGGCCTTGTTAACCTGTTTTGTGGCATCGCTGTCGGAATCGTTGGTTCTGGAGCAGCCTTAGCTGACGCAGCCAATGCAGCCCTGTTTGTCAAGATCCTGATTGTAGAGATTTTTGGATCGGCCATCGGTCTTTTTGGACTTATTGTCGGAATTTACATGACATCCAAAGTCAAGATGGGAAACCAGTAATTTAAGAGAAGATAGAAACTTTGATAATTAAGTGTGAGTACTTGCCAACCTTTTAGTAAATATCCTCCTCATAGACATTTCTATGAACTATAGCTTGTTTTTTATTATTAACAACTTATATTTTAACTATTTTAGATATGGTTGATATGTGCACCAGTGTAATAAAAATTGATAACATTTAGAAATTGGAGATGTGGCGAGTATTCTGTTGTTACTCGGTATGTACTTGGCAAGTTTATGGTATTCGTACTTGTCCAAGTAGTTCAGTTTAAATGCTGAGTACTCGGTTAAATTAAGGTTGTTAATAACCCGCAGTCGGGTAAAAAGGAGGATAGGAGAAGAGAAGATTAACTAACATAGATAACATACCGGTGTAACAAGACCCTCAACGAAGCCGAGGTCTACAAGTTCTGCCCATCATCAGGACCATTTCTGTTCAAAATTATTGCTGGGAAACGATTTTGATTTTTGGTGTTAAAAAATCATTGCATTCATTACCACGCAATGTAACGCGTACAAAAAACCGCACCTGCGAGTGAATGCCACATAGCTGCATGCGGCCGAGTTGAAAGGCAATGTTTATGTGCGTGCTCATGAAATACATTGAGTGATGACGTTTTGAAGCCATTGTTTGTTACGAAATACATACAATTTTGATAATGTTTCTGTAGATACAAAATAGAAAATAACGAATAAAATAAGATTTCATAAAAAAATTGAAAAAAAAAAATTGACTTTGACCTTCAATAACTTCGTAGCTATTGGTTTCCCAGGCATAGTCCAAAGCCAAAAATGATCCTGACGATGGGCGGAATGCGTGGACTTCGGCCTCGTTGAGTATCTTGTTACACCCGTTATAGTATCATCAATTTGTCAGTACAATCCAATGAAGATTTTAATATGTTTTGGTTAAGAAAATCCTATGTTCTTTTCATTATATGCTTTTTTATAAATGAAAAGAACCTGACTCTCCGACCAAAACTTGTTCACCTTATGGGTCTGTGATATACCATGGATTTGGGGTCTTTGACTTGGGTACTCGATTGATACTTAATAAGTGCTTGATTCAGTAAAGTCAAAACTGAGTAATATTCAGTACTCAATACTCAGCAACATTGGTACTTGCCGCATCTCTAATAGAAATAATAAGTAAAATAAAAAACCATTCTCTATGACAGAGATCGACCGGTCGATCACGAGAGGTTTTAAGGTCGATCGCCAAGGATAACACATTTGACAGTTTATGCACCCAATGTAGTTTTACTTATGCAATTTCTTTTCTTGTTAAATATTTGGTGGGTTAAACATTCAAAATGTCGATCTCAATCATACATTTCTGCTATACATTTATACTATACCTCAAGAAAAAGTATGGGCACCCCCTGCTCTATAACTACCATTTTTTTTTGTATTAGAGCAGTGCAATTTGTTCTTACTAGTTTTATTAAAGGAATTATTTAAATAAATAGACATTTGCCTTGCACAGAGTACATTCCTACAATGCTATGATTGTTAAAATAATAGAGAGTTTTACCTACCAATAAAACTTACCTATTATTTTTCCTGAGATATCCGGAATCCATATTAAGTTAAGATTACACAGTGTTGATCATAAGAAGAGACATTTGAGATGATCGTTTTGTTGCATAACTTGACATTAACAGACATAAGGTGGTACGAAATTGAATATTTACCTTCAGAGTTTGCGGATATGTTTAATACACCATGCAGTCGGATGTAATAGTAGCCAAAAGTCGATTTTGCGAAAGACCTTATGATTAACCTTGAACGGTCGTCAAATCAAGCACGATAATTTCGACATCTTGCTGCGGAGCGGTAGCAGATCGTCCTGTCATTGACTGCTTTAGTTTCTGTTGAGAAATCCTGTTTCTTTTGAATTTATTGGTCTTACCTTTGCTTTAGTAGCCATGGAATGAAAGAGTTTTTCTTTCAGTTTGTTGTAGGCAGGAACCTTCCTTCTAAGACCCTACTTCCAACTAGAGCTGAGAATGCGAAGGATGTCTCGACTAAGTATCAAAATTAGAATTTACCATTGAAAGCGATAAGCATCAAATAATACTTCTGCACGAAGCAGAAAAGGCAACCCGGTACTTAAATATTCATAAAAAATTTCAAGGAATAACTACGTTATCATCATCGTTACATTATTTTTTATAAGTTTTATAACACAGGTTGACCTCATATGAGAGCACATCAATATTGCAAAAGTGTTTTTGCAAATAAATTGATTTTTTATTTTATTTTAAATTAAAAATTAAAAATAATTTAAAAATAATAATTTGGAAATATTTCTTTTTCACATCGGCAACAAATTGCATAGAATGTCACTAGCCCGTATTAAAACGATGTACTACTAACGTCAAATCAACTTTGGATTATTAAGATCCTTGCTTCCACGATACACACCAGAATACTCCGTACTCGTGGCAGATAGTGGTCACAAAATGAATACATCAACAGAATCACTATTTTCTAACCTCTGTGTAATGTCGAGTGGGATATATATTGATGAAATAAATGGCCTCAAATATGGCGTCCATTTGCCGGAAATATGGAAACAGGTGGCGCTCCTAGCGGAAAGAGGGTAAGACTAGACGGAAACGCACGAAAAACGGAAGGCTTAACTCAACATGGATTCTGGATATCGATGACGGAACAAATAATATACTTCAAAAAGACAATACAGGCAGATAAAAGTTGTATAGTTAATTAAAATATTAGCACAATATTCATTAACAGCATGAATTGAATGTGCATTTCTGAAATATTGGAAATATAATGATATAGGTTTTAAATGATTTAACCCAACATGTGAATTGGTTTATCTATTTATTTAATTAATTGAATGTTATTTTGGTTTTTTCCAGTGGACTACAGCACTGGATAGTTCCTGCCTTGACTTCTTAGTAAAATCTGTAACCCCAAGAATTCAGTGCTTATCAAGATACCACAGGAGTAAAATCAAAGCTTGAAATTAATATAATTACAGTGTTGAAGATGTGTATGTTTGGATAACCAACATTCTATTACCCTGATGTGTGCTATGTACATTTTAGTATAGTTGTTCTATCTCTTGAAGACCCTTTTGCTATGAATGTTGTTAGGCGTACACATAGATACACATTGTTTTAGTGTCTGTAATACGAGAGCGTGTAGATCATAGAGTACATTAGATGCAAACATTGTGTATGTACTCGGCTAACATATTTATAGCAAAAGGGTCTTCCTAAGATAGAATAACTATAATATTGTTAATGAAGTCTTGTAAACATTTTCTGATCTTAGCACTATCATAATAGTAATTAATTTGTTGATAAAGTGTAACTTTAAATATATAAAATAATTGTAAATTGACGTTTAGACCTATTTATTATTCAGTTACTGCATTTTGTGCTAAGGTACAGACATTTGTAAAGGATTTGTATTGGAGTGTTTTGATAACTTATAGCTGTATCCATCGTATTGTTTAAAACCATTTTAACACAAATATACCATTGTTAACCTGACTAGTTACACATTGTATGTTGTTGTCTTAAATGCTATATTTAACAATCTTCTTAACAACGGTAAAAAATAAACATACAATAGTGTATCTAGTCATTTAATTAAAGGCTTAAACATTCCATAAGACCTAATTTCAGTTTTGTGAAATCTTCATTGGTTCTGTATGTCAATAGCCCTATGTTATTCATAATACACAGTAAGTCTTAAGGTTATTTTCCACTTTGAGACGTGTTAATAAAACTTATTTTAACATGTAATGTGCATGTCATTTCACCCTAAAAATCCAAAGGTTTTTTATTGCCATTCAATCTGTCTCTTCTTGGAAAATATCCTTGTTAAAATACTTTTGAACTAATATACAGTTGTCCTGATGTTAGAAAAAATATCATTAATTCATTATCAAATTTTTTCTTTCCAATTGTAAATATTAGTTTGCTTACCTGTCTGCTAATTTATTGTACTTGTAAATTCATATCCATATATAAATTTATTGTTAGGTGTTGATGTGAATGCCATGGACTATTTGATCATTCTTCGTCTAATATATAGCCATTAATTATTGGCACAAGTTATGTGTACACAAGGAACAAAACGATTGAGAAAGTATTATATCAGTCATAACATAAGATACCGATTACTGATGTAATTTCTAAGTTTAATATATTTGTGCAAATGTAGATATTATGTATGTTGATGAATAAATAGATAAAAGTTGCGCTATTCTTTTTATATATTTAGCTTTGTCTGTAATGTGAAAAAATGTTTTTTTCAGGTCAGACTCATGCTCATGATTTTCTCCACCATAAAATTTCTATCTCTAGTGACTCAGTGCGTGAGAGAGATAGCACATTGAGAATCAGGGATTTTACATATTGTGATGCCAATGCGACTATCGCGCATGTGTGCAATTTAGAAAACTTATTATTATGCTAGTAGTAGTGTAGGTAGCCTAGGTTTACTGCTATTGGGGCAGAGTGCACTATTGTTGAATACGAATGTTGTGGTACAGACCACCCAGAGATGTACCTCGGTTTTAAAAGCGGGCTTTGCCCGTGGTCCACCTATTAAGTTCACCTGGGTGTACCAGAGGTACTTAGTTTTTTTGTGAAAAAATAAGTTTTTTTATATACCTACCTGCTTTTAAAACTCATTTGTTCTCAACGAGTCACACCATCTACAGTCACACTGTGACTGGCGACCGCGCACCGGACGGCGGCGGCGCTCCGTGAGTAGGCCCCCGACAAAGTGGACCGACGATCTGGAAGGGCGCGGGAAGCCGCTGGATGCGGGCAGCGCGGGGCCGATCGTCGTGGAGATCCTTAGGGGAGGCCTATACCCAGCAGTGGGTGTCGTGCGGCTGATATGATGATGATGATGATAACCTACCTGCTTTTAAAACTCATTTGTTCCCAACGAGTCACACCATCTACTGTCACACTGACTGGATGGGAAGTTTTTATTTAAAAAATCCTAACCAGTCACACCTGTTGCTCGATGGGAACTTTTCATTACTTGATTGTCTCCGGATCATCTACATTGCTGCAATTATTATAACCGCTTATTGACAGCCGCTTGGCACAACGCAACGGTGCATGCGCGGCGCCACCACGGCTGTCCATCCTGCTGCCTGCTAAAGGAGCCGCCTTCGTATCCTGTTATGGGGCTCATAATAATAGGCAAGTCGTCCGTCGTCATAAGCCATTTTTGATACTGCGCAAAGCAAGATAGCTGCAAAGGATGCTGTTTCGGGGGAATGAATGAAAGGGCAGTATAATTTTAGCGATAAAATATTTTATTTCATTATAAAAACATCCAGATGTTACATTTGTACCACTATAAATATTTAATGTCTGTACAATACGATGTTAAAGTACGTAGATGTTAAAATAGAAGTGACGATCACATTATAAAGTTATGGAGGAAGTGAAATGCGATTCAAATATCCCACACAACCCGTCCTGCTAGCTAGAGTCGTGATTTGTATACATACGATAGAAATAAACATTAGGTTATACATAACCTACAGGACTCGATTGAAACATACCAACTAACCGACCAAGCACTGAAACATCAAAATAAATCTTGTTCTTTCGTAAGTTAACCGCTCGCGTGCGCCAAAGCCGAAGTCAAAACATCCGTTGATTGCGCAGCCTCTGGGGCCCGAAAAGGTGAGCGCGCCGGGTGATGTAAAAATGGTCACTGTGACTTGTCTATACAAGACAGATCCTTGAAGTTATGTTATTTATGATGAGAAGTAATAAAGCTTTAATCTGATGGGTGTTTTGGTTTGAAACTTTAGTACTCTGTAGAAATATAAGGCAAGAAACTCAAAGAAGTGGATTTTTTAGCGTGACTTTTTTTTAAAACCACTTAGCTCTAAAAGTAAAGCGACGACCTAGGGGTTTTTTTACTTAAATTACTTTCTTAGATCATGGTTAACACAAAAACAGTGAAACAAACAATATTTTAATAAAAAAGTTTTTTTTACAGACGTTTAAACTTTTCCAAAATTCGTAACCAACCGTTGAAAAATTATGACAAGCTTTTTTTTTTTTCTCAGATGAGATTTATACGTCAGGTACGTTCAGAAACTTCGCAAGGATAGAGTAAATTTATCTAAGAACGCATTCCAATACAATCCAGAGACCAAACTGGATGATTTGTACTAGTTTTTGAACAAAAACGGTAAAGACTGCTCAGTCATGCAGGTACGTGACGTGCGCACACTACTTTCGAAATCCAAAGTCACGAACTGTCATGACATGCGCATACGAGCGGTTAAAATAAATAAGTAGGTAATGGCGTCATTGGGTTCAGTTTCGCTTCGCTTTGTTGGTTAGTCCGTACAGACATCTCGTGACATAGTCGCTAGCGCTAGCCTCAAGACTAGTTACATCGCCTAGTGGTGTTTACCGTGGCTAGGTGGAGACACAGTCGGTCTGATTTATATTGAAATTAAGCAAATAGTTCCGTATATACAAACACTAACTTTGTTTATATAACTTAGGTGAAAATTATGCCAAATTATGATCATTACATTACGTTCAAATAATATCTTGCATCAACAACACCAAAGAGAATGTAAAAAAACACTAAAATGGAATGTATCTGATGAGATCACATGCAACACTAAAACAAAATACCTACAGTATTTATGTAGGTAAGTATGTCGTTTACTTATAGAATTTACAGCTCTGTAACACTGACCCTGCAAAATGCTGTAGGTGCTTTTTCAATTTTGTTAGTTCCATTGAGTTTTTCATATTAAGACAATGTTTTTTTTTAAATCAATATTTACATGTTTTATAACAGTTGTATTTTTTACATTAGATGACATTAGGTACCTATTTAATTTCAATGAACAAATGGTGTAACAGAAAATGAAACATAACAATAATTGTTCCCAATTCCCATAAAATGAGCAGGTATTGGTTTAATTACAGAGTTACCTATATAAATTAATTCTGCGTTCTAATCTACTAGGTACTACAAACAAGATACAAACAAAACACATCGTACAAAATTATATGGCAATGTGAAACTACAGAGTACCTAAATAAAGCTTCTTTCTTACTACCTAAGAGCTACAAAGTGTAAAAATCTATTTATTTACAACATAGGTGGAATCTTCGTTAAAACGCTCAAAATGCACACAACACTCTTCTTATGTACAACATAATATGCACTCATCAATACTTACTAAAGATTTCAATCCCTCTAACTAGTCATATAATGACTATCAATCACGTTACCTAATAACCAGACTCAAAAATATAATGTGTGGACCTAACGCTAGGACAATAGTTTACTATAGTCGCCGCAAGGGGCGCTATCCTGTTACAAGCATGAGTGGCTAGTTGGTAAACTCAAATGGGGCTGCGCAAAGTTAATATTAGTTCTTATTAATTTCTAAGTTAAATTAGGTAGGTACTTAATCATTATTTTGTGTTCAAAATATTACAGAATAATTATTTATTATTGTTGCACTGCTTAAGAAATATAATTATGTTCTGAATATTAAACTATTCCATTAACTTACATCAAAGTTTTGGTTTCTTATATAAAAATATTTTTCTTAAATTAAACGTTTTTATTTGATAACAACTTTGTGGCTGAAAGTAATATAATATATAAATGAAATTATTTTATAAAACTTCACGTAAGTAGGTACTTAGGCAACTACTTTAGTCTTGTGTAAGTTTATCACTAAAATGATTATGTTTGTTAAGAAAAACATCCTCTGTTACCTAATAAGCAAAGTTGTGATCAAATTAAAACTTTAAATTAACTTTTCTATCTATTTACAAATGACTTTGGATGTAACGTTACGCCAAATTTTTCACCCTAGGCACCCTAGGATTTTCCTAGTCTACCTACCTAATATACGAGTCTCTTCGTATTCGAACAACTTTGCACTATACCCGGTAAAACACATACCTTATAATGTATGCTATAGCATTCGGTCACCTGGGCAATTTATTTAATGAACAACGATTATTTAATATTCTAAATTATTTTTAATACTTTTTAAAGGGCGATCGGTAACAATACCCCTATCTCCTTTACCCTATATGGTAAATAGGGAGGGCACTATACCATACCCTGGAAAATTAATATACTTAAGTAAAGCCTTAAAACCAGCATTTGCCTGAAAAATTTTGTTGGTTTCTTTTTTATGAAAAATTGCATAGTGGCAAATCCTAGACCGAAGTAGTGTTTTGCTTTTGCCCATTAGTGAGTTTGATAATCGAAAATAAGTAAGATAATAGTCTAGTAGTCTAGGGCTGTTACTTTGCAGTTTTCCATACAAATAAATAAAAATCTCAGCCATTTGGTATTTTTCATGATTCATATATCCGGAGTTTTATGGGTGATTTCCTATCTAATCATATTCGGCTTTTTGGGGGTTATATTACAAAACACCCTGTAGTTGGAAAATTCGAACTAAGCCTTTCTAGGAATTGTTTAGTTTAAAGTAGTTATGCATTGTACCTACATTCACAAGTATATCCAATCCACCTACCAATAAAATTGAGAATACATAATAATTACTTAGTGAATTGAAAATTTCCTACTTAAGTAAAGCATAATTACACAAAACAAATAAATAGCATTTACATTCTAAACTATGGCAGTGGATTACTGATTGTTTAGACAGTCTTGCGAGAAATTAACACTAGGACGCTTAAAATTAATAAATTATGTTTACATACAATCATATAAAGAATTTATTCACTAATTGAGATTCATTGGAAATCTTGTACTATGTTTTCAAACTCTTGTTTCGGCATCGTCTTCAGTAGTAGATTTCCTATAAAAAAACGAGTAGTTAATTAGAAGTAAGTGATTTTTACAATAAAACATAATTACCATTTTCCCAACTTCATAACAACATAATAATAATAATATTATCTCCCTGATATGTACCACAATAACACTTAATTTAAAAAAAGCTTTATGAATGTTAATCAGTATCAAACCTTTACCCTTAAGCTTTTACCTAACTTTACGTTTATTGTTTACAAGTCATTAAATAGATAGGTGTACCTACCTACTTAAAGTTAATATTTATTTGAAAAGATTAACATCAATAATTAATGTAATGTGGCAGATATCGTTCCCATGATATTCAGTCAAGATAAAGTGTCATTTCATTGGCAAGGCTAAAGCTTTTACCTAACGTTTATTGTTTACAAGTCGTTAAATAGGTACCCACCTACCTAGTTAATATTTAAGTTAATATTTATTTGAAAAGATTAACATGAATAAATGTAATGTGCAGATATCGTTCCCATGATATTCAGTCAAGATAAAGTGTCATTTCATTGGCAAGGCTATATGGCGTCACCGCGCTCACCGCACGTGATCGATGATAAAATTATGTAAACAAAATAAAATTGACTCAGAAATCGCTTCACAACGATCTCGGTCAGGTGCTCAGTTTAACTTTTACCAATCAATACCTCAAAAATAAATATGAGTAGGCACTGTGTTCTTTTTAGTAGGGTGATTTTTAAGTCAAATTTTCAGGATGTGATTGTGTTCACTGTTCTGTTCAGTCCATGAAACTGAATAGATCGAAATAAGTCATAAATTTTGGGCTATCCCATACTAAACCGATCAAGATTCACGTCACGTCACGTTATTAATACTGTGATTTGTATGAATAAGTAATCTAAAATTATTTTTCGTTTTTCGACCGTTCTTTCTTAGAGAAAGTAGTTCAGCTTCATGGACTGAACACATCCTGAAATTTTGTCACGTGACTTGAAATCAACCTGTACATTTTTAAACAGAGTCGTATTTAGGTACATTGTGGTGATGTTTTATAACTTTTATTGGAATAAGTGGAATAGGGATAGTAAGGTAAAGTTTTATTTACTTAAGGATTTATCTATTCTGGGTCATTTGTTAAACACCAACAACCTCGCAGGAGTAGATTACCAACATCATAAACAACAACATATTCTGTTCTACGACTTTTGATAATTCGTTAGATTTAACATTCATACAAAAAAAATCATTTTAATTTACCGTTCGTATGTTCATAACTCTACGCGCGGCGCGCGACCCGCCCGCGCCGCCCGCCCCGCCGCCATCCATAGACGTAAAAAGTGTCGACCAGTACAATAACAACATGAAAATTCATTTTTGGTGAATGTATTGAGTTATGATAAAAGTCGTAGAACAAATGTTGTTGTTTATGGTGTTGGTAATCTACTCCTGCGAGGTTGTTGGTGTTTTGCAAATAACCCTGTTTAAAAAAAAAGTACCTACTTCGCAGACTTACAGGCAGGATTTAATAAAAAATGCACGCACTTAAATTAATTTACCAGCGGATTAATTAAAACTCAACTAGCATTATTGCCGTGCCGACTCTACTCCGCGAGAGTAGGTAAAGTCCGTTCGCTTAGATAGTGTCGCCCTTTTATCGCGCCGCCTTTGCACGTGCCGCTTCTTGTCAATGGATGCCGCCGCATAAACAAAGGATACCGCGTGCGGCGTACACCCGCAAGTCAATTTTGGCAGTTTACATAGAACTGCCGCCGTAGTGAAAGGTTGTTTGTACCGATATTCCTGTCTCTGAACACAAGTGCTTGCGAGTGTACCGACACTATCTAAGCGAACGGGCTTTATTTTAAACATGAAATAACTATCACCCTCTAGTGGCGCCCTCATCACAATTAAATTTATTGCTCGCTTAGTACAAAATGTATCGAAAATTTTCATGTATAGATTGAAGCTAAGGTTCTATAGTTTATTTACAAACAATAGCCTCAGTAAAATACTTACTAGTTCATCGTAGTAGTAGTTAGCAAAAGTGCCAAAAGTGGTCACTTTATGCTCTTTTTCTTTTTATTATGATGAGGGCCCCTTTTTGAGGTGCCTTAAACATGAAAAAACTATATTCCAGAGATGTAAAATGTAAAGTAAGAATAAAGACATGCAAGTTTACCTCGTCTCTAAGATGATTGAAGGCGATATTGCGCGCGCCCACACCACCAGTTAGCAAAGCAAAAGATGATTATAATGAGTGTTTCTCATACAACCGCCACCATCTACCGACAATTTATCATTATCATGTCGACGGATAAAATGCTCGACAGTGGAAAATCACTTCGGAGAAATCATTTTACAAAGTTAAAGTTACTACATAAATTGAAACTATAAAAAATTATGATGACATGAACATTATCAATATGGGAACCATCAGTATTATATTATTCATGGTAAATTATTTAATCAGTAAAATAATCCTCTGAGCAATCTGAGTTAATGAAATTTGACTGAAAGAAATAAAATATAAATATAAATATATATAATGTTTTTTGAGCAAAATATTTTTTTTGGTGAAATGTCTGTAGGTATATTTCAGAGACTACAGCTCACACCGAAACGATTGAAGTGTCGACGTGTCGGATATTTTATAACAATTATATCATACGTCAACAGCTTTCTTCTATCTTCAACCATTTCCGAGATAAATGAGAAAAACTTAAATCAGGGAGATTTTTGAGGGGGAGGGGGGAGCGGACACGGGATCCATCGGGAACTTTCCAGATATGTTCAAAGGGACCTAAAGAACATTTTAAAAGACAAAAACTTACCACCGGAATTAGTCCTAGGTATCGCGAAATTTTTATCTAAAAGTATTGGGCTAAAAATTACATCGTGGCGTTGACACCATTCGGTGTGAATCGTGAACCAATGCTGCTATAACAATGTATTATACCTCGTTTTATTCCTATACGTATCTAGATTTATATGACATTTTAAAATTTTGCCACAACTCCACTCCTTTTTTTAAAAAACTAGTACAAAGAACGATTTTTGGGCAAAAAAATTTTTTTGGTGAAACGTCTGTAGGTATAGTTCAGAGACTACAGCTCACATCGAAATGATTAAAATGTCGACGGGTTGGATATTTCATAACAATTATCATACGTTGACAACTTTCTTCTATCTTCAACCGTTTCTGAGATAAATAGAAAAAACTAAAATCAGGGAGACGTTTGAGGGGGGGGGGAGGGGGGAGCGTACATGGGATCCACGGGGAACTTTCCAGATATATTCAGGGGGACCCAAGAAACACTTTAAAAACAAAAAACCTTCCGCCGGAATTAGTCCTAGGTTTCTTTGAATTTTTTGCTAAAAGTCCTGGGCTAATATATTCACGAGTGAAGTGGCCGCTTCTGTTGTACGATCAGCAGCACATCAAGCTATACAAAACTGTCAAAAATCTCCAATGAATTTTGAACCTTAAATTGCTTGTTTTCAAGTTTAAAATTGATTGAGAAAATTTGACACTTTGTGGAAGCCCAGCGTGCCGTCTACTGTACATAGTTAAATTAATCGCATTGTACACAATAAGTACTTTACTATATTCAGTCCTGAAACGCTTAAGAGAGGACTCTGAAAATGTGACATAATTACACATACTCTATGGTCATGCAAACAAAAAGGATTTGTAACTCACTCGCTTGTTTCACCCATACTCGCTAGTGGCGCCCCCGTCTGTTGCGGAGCTTCACCTGTATGAATAAACCATGTCTAAATTACAAACACAGCTTACGCCTGAAACTCATAAATGAGTGCCGTGACACTCTCCTTATCACAAACAGAATGGGAAGATAGGAAATTTCCCTCATTTTCATTTGTTTTCTACTAGTCAATATTTTCATATTACTAGGTAATGTAATTTTATCAAAATGTTAAATTGTACAAAAAATCTGTAGGTATGTACGATCGGCAAACCACTTTGCAGAAATATTCATGTTTCATTTCTCTGCCTGCACCTGCACGAACTAAACGTATGGTAGTGCAGGCGCGGCGTGCAACGTGCAAGTGATTTTTAACCGACTTCAAAAAAAGGAGGAGGTTTTCAGTTCGTCGGAATGTTTGTTTTAACCTAAGGAGACGTAAAGCGGAAGTGTTGTCGATAGTACACCCTTTAAACCTGCAATACTTAGATAGTCTAACTAACTGTAACTAAGGTATTGGTCTAAATAAGATTTTTAAAGTTTTAAAAATATCTGTGTTGAACTACTTAGCTACTTTAAACCAAAAACGTAAGGCACAAAATAGCGTGTTACCTGCGTGCGGATTATGCACTTGCGGGGACTGGCTGACGGCGCGCAAGCTCGTGTGGTCCTCCTCGGCTACACCAAGCAAAGGAAACGGTCAAAAGCTGTCGCACAGGGCGCGAGGTCGGACAATTTTAGACACTATTTTGTAGAAAATTTGAGATACAGTGGAACTTCCATACACTAGGCAGTGCCGGATTAAGAGTACTTGGTGCCCTAAGCAATCCACGCCTGTGGAGCCCACAGGCTATATAAGTGAGGCTACCATCTACGAAAGGGGGATTCCTTCTAGGATGCACAAAATTTCTGATTTTTTCAGAAAAAATGCCCGTCTATAGAAAAAAACGGCCGATTTTTAGCCACTTACATTCACTAATCTTGTACTCTTGTCTTGCCTGTTGTCTATAGTAAGAAAAAACTGCCGCGCAGCGCGATTTTTGCCAGTTTCATTCACTATTCTTGTATTAAGTCGTTTTACATGGGCACATAAATGAATTTGATTTTTTTTATTCCTTACAAAAAAAATACGTTTTTGTTCGGTGCCAATTATGGTGCCCCCCAGACGTGATGCCCTAAGCAAATGCTTAATTTGTTTGGGTTAATCCAGCACTGACACTAGGGCAGAGAAAGCCCTTATATGCAGAGATAAGGAAGGAGCGACTACGACGGGGATAGTTTTTGTTTTATTATAATAGTGTCCTCTGGATGTAGTGGACTATGTTTTCCTTACGGTTTAAATCTTAAGTACGAGTGAAATACTTTATCTGATGTCAAAATTATTTTGAAAGCTTTATGAAAGGGACCAGTTACTTTACATCAAATAAGAGCTTTAAAATTAAGAAGTAACTAAAATTTTCCGACCTATAGGTAATACTGTGAGTGTGTAGCTTACATTTACAAAGCTGCAGAGGAATCATAAAAATCTCTTTAAAGATATTATCAACTAACGAAAAACCACAAAAGTTTACAAAAGAAATAAACAGAATTTCATAAAACAACTTAAATTCACTCAATGGCACACAAATAGATAAAAATAATATAACATTAAATACCTGTGTATGGGAATAGATATTTGTCATGTGTGTGGTGTTTGTCGGACCCATCCGACATTCTTTCACTGTAATCTGGTCCGTAATGACTTTCCATCTTCCTCTGGTAGTCATTCTTCAACATAGTCGCTATTCCCGAGTCCCTGAAATCTCTCGGGGGATATCCATCATGTTCTCTCGTGGATACGCCCGAATCTCTGAAATCCCTGGACCCGTATACGTTTGTTTCTGGATTCAGGTATTTAGTTGGACTGTATCCATAGTCAGATGTTCTTGAGGACAGATAAGTCTTGGATCCGTAAGGGTTCCCTGGCAGTCGGTACATGGTGGGTGATATTGGGTAGTTGGGGTCGTAAGGCATTTGTTTCTCTGTGTCGGTTGGCATAACACCGTACATTAGCTCGTCTTCCATGACTCCATATCTAGTTAGGAAGAGATGAAAGTTAGAGAAATACGTTATCAATTTTGTTATGGGGGATTTTTTTATGCATAAGCAACGGGCCTTCACCTCCCCTGATGTTAAGTGACGATAAGGCCGAAGGTGGAAGCGCACTACGCCCGGAATCCGCATCACTGAGGAACTGGCTATCTAACCTCTAAATGCCGGAACACAACAATTTTTTAATTGTTGTTATAGCGTCAGACTTAGGTATGATGGTGGTAGCTAGCCAGGCGGACTTGAAATAAGCCCTACCACCAACCAAACCGAGTACAAACTGTACTTGCCCTGGGAATCAAACCCGGGACCCCTGCGACTTACACGGGTGGGCGAACCATTAGACCACAGAGGCGATTAAATGATGAAGAGGTGAAAAAAAGCTGTGAAAAATTTATGGGAAAAAAGTTATCTATAGATTCAGCGTCAGCGGCGCGTTATGACTATTTTATTCACCGTGCTTTTTGCTTCGGCAGTCTCAAAACTTTATCGCGGCGATTTTTTTCATGCTTTAAAATAGATAGTATAATTTTTTATAGTACACGTCGGAGGTGAGGTCGGGGGTGGGCAATATGTTTCCTAGTTCAATCTAGTGAGGTCGGAATTGGGCAGTATGTTTCAGTCTAATGCCATACCTGTTGTCCAGTGGCGGCAGTCTAGAAGCTTCCACGCTGGCGACGTAGGTGTCGTGTACGTTCTCCAGTATGGAGGGCTTCACCCTGTGCCGGGCGAGGTACACGTCGGAGGTGAGGTCGGGGGTGGGCAGCGGGTTGGGCGAAGGAGACGCCACGCCTCCGCCCAGCCCCTCGTGGTCGGACCCCGTCTCTTGCGACCAGCGACCCATTTCGGGGCGGTTCGAGTCTGTGAACAAAAGTTTGAAATTAATTATGTCATGAGCTATCAAAAAAAGTTCCCAAAATAAAAAAGTTAACAAGACAGCGTTTTCGAAACACATAATTTGAAACTTCTCGTAGCTGAAGATTTCAGTCGTAATCATAGATATATGATTTTGGTCTACACTGTCTGGAGATAAGTATTTTAAATATTAATCAGGTAACTTAGTTGTAATTGATACCTTCTCTTATATGCGAAGGCCATCGTGGTGAGATGCCCAAGGGGGCGCCCTCTGTGATGTTCGGCAGGTAGCTTCCACCCGTACTCGCTCCTCGGTCTCCTACGAGAATAAATATATGAAAAAAATATCTTACTAATCCTAAGCCAAAGTCGGTGTGTACCCGAAGTTTACTAGAAATGCCGAAATCGAACCAACTACACAAATTCGTAAAAGTTTTAATTTTTGACAGATGCAAGGTATAATTTTAATTATCTAGTTAGGTTATTTGTAATTGCATACAGTCGATAAAAACTAAAAAAACAGTGTCGGCAGTGGTCGGGTATATACTACACTAGTGCGGGGACTGACTTCAGGCAAGGTCGAGGCTGCGCTCGCTGCCGTCGCTGTGTCGGCAGTGGTCGGGTATATACTACACTAGTGCGGGGACTGACTTCAGGCAAGGTCGAGGCTGCGCTCGCTGCCGTCGCTGTGTCGGCAGTGGTCGGGTATATACTACACTAGTGCGGGGACTGACTTCAGGCAAGGTCGAGGCTGCGCTCGCTGCCGTCGCTGTGTCGGCAGTGGTCGGGTATATACTACACTAGTGCGGGGACTGACTTCGGGCAAGGTCGAGGCTGCGCTCGCTGCCGTCGCTGTGTCGGCAGTGGTCGGGTATATACTACACTAGTGCGGGGACTGACTTCAGGCAAGGTCGAGGCTGCGCTCGCTGCCGTCGCTGTGTCGGCAGTGGTCGGGTATATACTACACTAGTGCGGGGACTGACTTCGGGCAAGGTCGAGGCTGCGCTCGCTGCCGTCGCTGTGTCGGCAGTGGTCGGGTATATACTACACTAGTGCGGGGACTGACTTCAGGCAAGGTCGAGGCTGCGCTCGCTGCCGTCGCTGTGTCGGCAGTGGTCGGGTATATACACACTAGTGCGGGGACTGACTGGCGGCGGAGGGCGGGTGGTCGGAGCGGCGTGTGCTGGTCTCGTCGTCGTCGGACGAGTGGCTGGAGGCGAGGTCGAGGCTGCGCTCGCTGCCGTCGCTGTGTCGGCAGTGGTCGGGTATATACTACACTAGTGCGGGGACTGACTTCGGGCAAGGTCGAGGCTGCGCTCGCTGCCGTCGCTGTGTCGGCAGTGGTCGGGTATATACTACACTAGTGCGGGGACTGACTTCAGGCAAGGTCGAGGCTGCGCTCGCTGCCGTCGCTGTGTCGGCAGTGGTCGGGTATATACACACTAGTGCGGGGACTGACTGGCGGCGGAGGGCGGGTGGTCGGAGCGGCGTGTGCTGGTCTCGTCGTCGTCGGACGAGTGGCTGGAGGCGAGGTCGAGGCTGCGCTCGCTGCCGTCGCTGTGTCGGCAGTGGTCGGGTATATACTACACTAGTGCGGGGACTGACTTCGGGCAAGGTCGAGGCTGCGCTCGCTGCCGTCACTGTGTCGGCAGTGGTCGGGTATATACTACACTAGTGCGGGGACTGACTTCAGGCAAGGTCGAGGCTGTGCTCGCTGCCGTCGCTGTGTCGGCAGTGGTCGGGTATATACTACACTAGTGCGGGGACTGACTTCAGGCAAGGTCGAGGCTGCGCTCGCTGCCGTCGCTGTGTCGGCAGTGGTCGGGTATATACACACTAGTGCGGGGACTGACTGGCGGCGGAGGGCGGGTGGTCGGAGCGGCGCGTGCTGGTCTCGTCGTCGTCGGATGAGTGGCTGGAGGCGAGGTCGAGGCTGCGCTCGCTGCCGTCGCTGTGTCGGCAGTGGTCGGGTATATACTACACTAGTGCGGGGACTGACTTCGGGCAAGGTCGAGGCTGTGCTCGCTGCCGTCGCTGTGTCGGCAGTGGTCGGGTATATACTACACTAGTGCGGGGACTGACTTCAGGCAAGGTCGAGGCTGTGCTCGCTGCCGTCGCTGTGTCGGCAGTGGTCGGGTATATACTACACTAGTGCGGGGACTGACTTCAGGCAAGGTCGAGGCTGCGCTCGCTGCCGTCGCTGTGTCGGCAGTGGTCGGGTATATACACACTAGTGCGGGGACTGACTGGCGGCGGAGGGCGGGTGGTCGGAGCGGCGCGTGCTGGTCTCGTCGTCGTCGGATGAGTGGCTGGAGGCGAGGTCGAGGCTGCGCTCGCTGCCGTCGCTGTGTCGGCAGTGGTCGGGTATATACTACACTAGTGCGGGGACTGACTGGCGGCGGAGGGCGGGTGGTCGGAGCGGCGCGTGCTGGTCTCGTCGTCGTCGGATGAGTGGCTGGAGGCGAGGTCGAGGCTGCGCTCGCTGCCGTCGCTGTCGCTGTCGGTAGCTTCCGTTGCTTGCTCGCCTTCCGCCGCCGCCGCTTCGTTGGCGCGGGCCGCCTTGCGCCGTCGACGACTCTCGTCTGAATGATAAAGGCAATTTATAAGACGCAAAAAAGAATGTCGAGTACCTATCAAAAGGGATTCATATTTTTTGTAAATAATTTTGCAGTCATTATGCTATGCACCAATGCTTAAAATTGCTAAAATGCTTTTTTTTAATAACGAACTTAGTCATTTGCCATAGACCGAGAAAAAGTGTGTTAGAAAGTAAATGACATGTAAAAAAACCGGTCAAGTGCGTGACGAGCCACGCGCCGTAGGGTTCCGTAGTTAGCTTATGCCATACCGTATTTAAAAATATTTTTTTTAGATTTTTCACTCTCTTATTTCAAAAGTTAGAGGTGGAGGGGACACACATTTTTCCACTTTGGCAGTGTTTATCTTTCAAACGATTGACTTTGAGAAAAAATTGTCTTCAATGTCATTTTTAAAGACCTATCTACAGATACTCCGCACGTATTGGTATGTAGTTTTTTTTTTTAGTTTCAGTTCCATGTATGTATGTGTGTATGTATTTTTTTTATTTTTGTGTTAAAATCGTTAAGCGGTTAACAGAATACATCTACTTAAGTACTAAGTTTCAACGGTGTAATCCTAATACTTTCGAAATAAAATGGCTGTGACATACGGACGGATAGACAGACAGACATGACGAATCTATAAGGGTTCCGTTTTTGCAATTTTGGCTACGGAACCCTAAAAAGTATCATTGCAGCACCAACATTTTAAAAGTAGGTTGATTTAATAGATGATGATGTTGACAACTGTCAACATCATCATCTATTACCTTTGAGTCTGCGGAGAGAAGTGGGGGATCTAAAGTTTCTCCATAATATTATTACCGGTGTAGTCGACTGTGGCGAGCTTTTGTCTAGGGTTAAACTACAGGTACCATTTCGTGTCAACTGTAGGAGAAATCATCTCAGATTCCATACAGACACATGTACTACAAATTACAGACGAAATTCTTTTTTGAATAGAGTATTAAACAATTTCAACCGTAATCACTCCGAGCATGTTGACCTATTTATGGCGAGATCCACCTATTTTAATAAAAAAATCTGTTCTGGTTTCTTTGAAAATTAATCATATTTTGATTGTGTTTTTATATATATATAATATTATACATAATGTTTTGATATGGGTATAGTATTTAATGTCAATGTTTTAATTTCAACTCCAATTAGTTTAATGGCATTTTTTTGTATTTTTTTTTTGTTGTTTTCACGAACTTGTTATTTCAATTTGTATAACTTTTTAATTTGTATTTTGGACTGTTCTATAAGTGAAAACTGTTTAAGGCATTTTCAGACTAAAATTTAGTTTTTACTGTTGTTACTTTTATATGCTGTTTGTTTTCCGTGAATATAAAATATAAATATAAAATATTTCTAAAACAGAGGTTTGAAATGAAACGGTACTTACCTTCTTTTCTGGTGTTATGCAATGAAGAATCAAATCCTCTGAGGTAAGCGGGCATATCGCTCGCACTCGTGTTGTAGTTTGAGGTTGAGGTGCTTGTATGCCTCAGCTGTCCGTCACTACGGCTAAAATTACAAATAATGTTTCAATTGAGGTTGTGGGGAGTGGTAGACATTTTGTAGATCGCTTAATTTCCTAGTTTTTAAATCTTCAATATAATATTATGTGGTACAGTCAGCGTTAAAATGATCTGTGCAATCAAACCGGTGTTTTAGGTTTGGTGTGTGAAAAAATATCTTAAAACTGTCTTGTGGTAGTGTTAACTAACCTATAAGGACTAGAGCTGGTCTTCGTGGTAGACCTTGAAGTGGTAGAAGAGGCGGAGATACCGATATTTCTCAACTGGCGACCTGGCTCCGTGCTACTGTGATACGCCAACGCTGACCTAAAGAAACATTACACCAATCAGCGAACTAAAATTTATGTAGTTAGATGGTGTAAAAGACGCAAAAAAGAAGAAAAAAAAGATGGAGTAAAAGCATTCAGAAATAACGTATCAGTTTATTTCGTTCAAGTATAGAAAATATCTATGGGTATACAAATTATTGTCGCTATTATGCAACCAGTGTTCGGTGTTAAAATAACTTTGTGCTGCATAATTAAATGCCTGCCTATTTAGCTCCATCTACTTAGTTGTCTTTTCGTGTGGTGCCATTTTTGAGCGGAATGCTAGTTCTATAGATTTTAGTTCGCTGACAACAATATACGAGGTGAAAATACTTAGTAAAGTTAAGTGAAGAAAAATATTGTTTAATTACCTGTTAACTTGTGATAGATTTTGGGCACTGCTGCTTACTATAATTGAAGTATCGGCTAGAGGAACTTTCTTGCCTAAGCATCTTAAAATTGTCCTGTGAAGAAAAAGATTTATTAAAAAACTGGTCTATTAGTACCTCCTCTGATTGAGGACATCCGAAATAAAACTGGTTTATTATTCCTTTCTACTACCCGATTGAGGAAATCCGAAATTCAGGTCACCTGAATATTGCAATGTGGCGTCCGGGAGATGTCAAATGACAACGATGGTTCAGTGGATACTGCCTCATTTATTACGCTAACGCAATATAAGTATGGAAGAGGTGGCACACACCTCTCCCGTAATTAAAAAAACAATGTTAAAGTCGTTTATATCTAAGTATTAACTGATAGGTAACCTAGCAGGGTCGCCATACAATGTGGCGACCGGGAGACGTCAAAGGACAACGACGGTTCAGCGGATACTGCCTCATTTATTACGCTAACGCAATATAAGTATGGAAGAGGTGACACTCACTACAATATCAATTATAAGTGTACCTAGTTGTTAATGTAGAGCTGTTAATTATTTTCTAAATCCTTTCTTTTCCTTTTTACTTACGGCCGATTTCAATAACCTATATTCAGTGAGAGATATTACTAAAGATTTGTTGGCTAGATATTTTTGTTAAATGGCGGAAAATAACAACAGTTGCCTAGTAACTGATCCACAGATCTATCTCTTAGTTTTTAAAATAAGCACGTGTATAAGAGTAAAGTTGCAGAGACACGGCGCCCGCTAGTATGGAGCTCAGTAGCCCGCTAGCACGCTACTACAGCAGCCCCACTAGCACACTCACCGGCGCAGGTTGTCCCTCGCCCGCACGTTGCACGCCACCAGCCCCAGCGCGGCGGCCGCGGCGTGCAGAGACACGGCGCCCGCTAGTATGGAGCTCAGTAGCCCACGGCGCGGGCCCGCTTCGCTGCCCAGCACTAAGGCACTTGCCCAAGCCGCTACTAGTAGCGGAAGGCAGATCACGCTCACGGCCAGCAGCATCCTAAAACATTCATCAATTTGTAAGTTATTTGCTAAAATGGCATAACTAAAGGGATCGACCGACATAAAGCGTGTTTTGCATCGCGCTTAGAAGCCTACACTTTCTTATTTGGTTAGCAATGACATTTATATATAGAAGGTGGGTTGTATAATTTAGCCCAAAAACGATAATGATGAAACAAACCACGAGTCTGCTAAAATTAAGTTTATTGACCACGCAAAACGTCATAAAAGCTTCAAAAGTGTTGTAGGTCAATATACCTGAGATTGCCGAAGCCGACCACGTGGTCCCTGGCGGTGAAGGCGGCGGCGGTGGCGGCGGCCAGGCTCGCCAGCGCGGCCAGCGCGCACGCGCCCGCCGGCACCACCACCCACCACACCACGCCCTCGTGGCAGCTCACCCAGCAACTGACAAAACAAACACACGTTCATGTGCTATTCAACCACTTTATTCACACTTGTGATGCTTGATCCTACCGGCTAAGGCGAAAACGATAAAGATCAAATCTCGATTGGAGACCCAATGAATCTGTCGTACCACGGAACAACCGTCTAACCACGGTAAAGATATTTTTACCGTGGTCTAACAGCTAAAAGGCGAACCCCGATTCATGACGTCACACGAACAAAAATATGAACACGACCAATCATCATCATCGAACAAGCTCCAAGGTAAAATAAAATTAAGGTAGTAGTAATTCTTAAAATAAGTCGATTGTACAAAGTAAGTCATAAGGAAGATCAAATAGTTGCCCCTCATGTTTGCTGTGCCCTAGCAGGGCGTCACTTGTACATACCAACATTGTAACACTCAATACTAAATAATATACTAGAAAAAACACGACTCGCACCAGATCAATACTCAGACGGGAATCGAACCCGCGACAGGATCGAAGCTCAGCGGTCAGAGCATTGGACCGGATATCCAAAGGTCGCGGGTTCGATTCCCGTCTGAGTATTGATCTGGTGCGAGTCGTGTTTTTTCTAGTATATTATTTAGTATTGTGTAAAAATAGCATTGTGAATGCAAAAATCTCAAATTCAAAAATTATATAGCTATTTCATCTTAATCGATTGCCAAATATCTGGAAAGATATTTCAATTGAATGTCGAGGTAATTCCTCACATTGGTGAAATAACGCTGGCTTACAGCGTAAGAGTAGGATATACTAGAAGAAATTCGGCGATGTCACTAGTGACTCGGTAGCTCAGCGGTCAGAGCATTGGACCGGATATCCAAAGGTCGCGGGTTCGATTCCCGTCTGAGTATTGATCTGGTGCGAGTCGTGTTTTTTCTAGTATATTATTTAGTATTGTGTAAAAATAGCATTGTGAATGCAAAAATCTCAAATTCAAAAATTGTAACACTCATTCCAACTCGTGACTTGCAATAAATGAATATTGAATATTGAATAAATAGGTAGGTAACGTTGAGTCAAGTTTAGCGTCTCGGTCATCAGTGATACTCACAAGAGCGCGTTCCCGTACTGGTGCTGGTGGTGCGAGGCGGCGAGCGCGAGTGCGACGGCGGGCGCGGCGTAGGCGGCGGCGAGGTGCGCGGCGAGCCCGCCGTGGTTGACGTCGCGCAGCTCGCGCACGAGCCGCCGCAGGTGCCACGCGTCGCACGCCGACCACGCCAGCGCCGCCACCCACCAGTAGTGCAGCGACATCGCTATCAGCTTGCACGCGAACTAATCCACAGACACTCCAGTCAAAATAAGTAGAGTAGGTACTTTATTCTCGGCATTCGCCCGTCTCATCGGCCAGTGCTGCTTGCAAGGTTGCAATGGCAGGCTGACAGAAAATTTATGTCGCTTGGTAACGCTGCTGTATGTTCCCAGTTATCTTTTCAATTATTTTGAAGACACAAGTAATGGTTGAAAATAATAATAATTATAATAAAACCAAAATGTGTTGGAAGAAAAATTGAAATTTACGAAAATTCGCTTTCAACATCCAAAAATTGATAGCAAACAACAAAATGACAGGGATTATCTTTGGCGCAGTGCGTCGACTGGTGCACGATTTATGAATCAACAAAATTATACTGCCATTGCAAGACATGGAGCGTTTTCATAAACATTCCTAGATAAACTTAGTAAACTAAAAAATCCACCAACGATTCTCGGAAAATAGTAGAAAACCAATGTACCTTTGCTTGTATTCTATTTTATTTATTAATATTAATGAAAGTTTGGATGTTTAAATGTTTGGATGTCTCAATCACGGCAAAACGGCTGAACAGATTTGGATGAAATTTCGCACACAAGTAGTTTATAATCTAGCCTGAATTAAAACGTAGGATAGGTACTTTTACCCCGATCAAATCTTCCCTAGGGATTTTCCGAATGTCCATACTGACGAAGTCGCGGGCGGAAGCTACTTCATAATAATTCCCTTTATGAGCGCGACGTCTAAAACGCAAAATGTCTAAGTAGCAAAATGCCTAAAAGTTTAGGATAGACTACTAAATCTATCTACTCACCTCATTCTGCACCAAAGAGTTCCTAGCCTTGAGCGCGATAAGGTACAGCAGCTCCGCCATAAATACGCTGAATATGAGGTGCTTGTGTATGGAGTTGGAGACGGTGGCCGCGCCGCCGCGCATCAAGCAGAGCGCCGCCCACGTGGCCAGCAGCAGCGGCAGGGATATGCTGAACGCGGTGTATGACGTCACCGACTCTAGCAGAGACGGCTCCGGGATGAACTGTCCGTAGAAAATATTTTATATTCAGGTTTGGTCATGGGATAGATGACCAAAAATTATTAGTATAGGCTTGTTTCCATTAAGAATAAATATAATGGATAGGGGTTTATAATGATTAATTATATTATGGAGAAAATAACAAACAATTTTAATTATTAAAAGCGTTAAAGATTAATAATATTTTTAAAAAATAAATTTCGTAAAATGAAACGTTTAGTCACGTGACAGTGAACACCAATCAGAAAGCATTACGTCACGCCGTGCGAAACTCCAATCTTCGGGTCTACCGGCTAAAAATAATGAAGTTAATGTTAACTGTAAGTATGTGATACATTGCTACTTTGTTTTGGCACAAATAAAACTTACCAAAGAAAAGAAGCAATGTATCACATACTTACAGTTAACATTAACTTCATTATTTTTAGCCGGTAGACCCGCTTGTCTTTGACGTTTCGAGTATCACTACAGGAGGCGCGTTCCAAACCTACACTCCGTGCAACCTAACCACAACCGAACGCAAGTTTTAGCCACTTTTTCCGTATTTATCCATTGTTTGGAACATATATAAATAACTGGTTTAGCGTTTTTATAGTCGTGCTATCAAACTGGGGCACTATACAGTACTTATAATATGAGAAATTCATTTTTAAACGATAAAAACTAGCTATAACGTACGAAGACACGATCGCTCTTTTGTTTGTTTTGCACGGCGTGACGTCATTCAAGACGCCATGACAGTCTTGTGCGTTTTGGAACCAAATTAAAATTGGTTTTTTAAAACGCGAAATTTATAATTTAAACGCTCGATTAAAAATAAATAAACCTTTTTTTTCGATAAAATGCCTAATAAGCTAAAATATTAAGCAGTTATTGAAATTTTGTCAACTAGCCTATTATCACGAGCTCCGTGCTTCGGAAGGCACGTTAAGCCGTTGGTCCCCTTATGAATCATGGACATAAATAACGAGAAAAACGAAAAAAAGAAGGAAAAAGCTTTACGCAGGCTGTTTTTTTAACCACTCTCCAAATTTTATGGATGCGTTCAGTCCATGAAACTGAATCTCTAAGAAACATGTATCGAAATACGCGACAAAATTTTGGTCCTCTTACTAAACTGATCACGTGATCTCTTTGATTTGTATGGATAGTAATTTTTTTTTCGTTATTTGGTCCTATGTTTCTTAGAGAAAGTTTTTCAGTTTCATGGACTGAACACATCCTTAAAAGGCGAGTGAATTAAAATACACTCTGTATAATGAAATAAAATCTGTCGTCAGGTATTCAGGCAGGAATAAAGACTAATAATAAATGGATAGATTATACATAGTCTTTAATCTTAGTATTAAATTCAGCTCACCTCAATATCCACTTCATCGACCAACACCGCGAAAGTTGAGAGGTGGTTGCAGGTACAGTTGATCAGTAGCGGGTCGTCCGAGTACGGCGACCAGTCGTAGTCGATCTCCGTGTGGCAGCCCACGCGGGACCATTCACCAAACCTACACAAGGTGGTCAGTTTTCATACTACACATACTTAAAGAACAACAGTATATTTGAGAATTCTAGGTAGATGACAAAAATCCCGAAAACCAATAAAAATCTAGATCAATAAACAACAATAATTAACAAAATAAGTGAAATAGGATTGAATTCGGTTATTATCAATGGCGAGGTGTGAAATTATGGCGAAGGTATGACGCTCAACATTGTATGACAATATACCACTACTACTGTTTGCAAAAAAAAACAATAAGTATTTATTTTCTTTATGCTAAATACATATAATAAAAAATAAAATCTTTATACCAAAAAAGAAACTGACTTAAAAAGATTTTATTATTTTGTAAAAATAAACATTTAAGTATGGATTTTTTTCCAAACAGTAGTAGTGTAAATGTCGACGGAAAGTCCTGTCGCAGATCGGGCTGCCGAAGCTCCGTCCTGTCGGAGAAGTGTCTTGTCGGAACTAGGTTTTACACTCAAAAATGCAGTGTTACGATCTGCATAGTAGATCGGTCGAGGTGGAATTTCTAAAAGCTAAGCAACTGGTAATCGGCTCGTATGGACTTCGCCACTTAGTCTACTTATGCATTAATTATAAATGTATTTTATTTTCATATCCTCTTAGTTGTAGAGCCCATAAAAATGGTTGAAGTGACTGTAAAATAATGAAAGGAACATACCCGCGCAAGGTTGACCAATGCACACACTGTGGATTAGTTCTCGAACCAAAAGTCTCCCGATCAATGTCCAGCCACATTTGCAACCTTATCGGCCGCTTCAGTCTTATGCCCCCCATGCTTTTATACACCAACTTCTTCTTTACCATGTCTTTGGTAGAGTTAAAGCCTTCTTTGGTTTTGTCTTCGGCGACCAGAGATAATGCTAAAATTTTTGGACCATCTTGTTCGAGTTTATCAGCTACGTAGGAAGATTCGTTTTCTTGGTAGTTTTCGTTGGCGTAAGACGTTTTATCTTGTTTTTTGAAGGCCGGTTGAATGAGAATAGGTCCGTGGTTATCGTGACTTGAGTTGTCATCGTCGTCGCTGTTATGAGTTTTGGTATGTTGGTTAGTATTGATGTGGTTGTTCACTGTATGATGTGGATGGCCCTTGTTTGCGTATACGATACCTGCAACAAGTTTTGTGATTTTTGATCACTGGATTGGTGTTCCTTGGAAAAACAGTTCAGTGCTAAGTGTGAACTATCAATGTATTTTGTATGCATGTAAATATCATTCTACTTTATTTGTACCGCATTCGCGTTTATCTGTTTACTGTTGGTTGACTGGTAGAGAATGCTATTAGCATTAAGTCCGCCATTTGTATCTTACTCTATGTATTTGTACAATAAAGATTTATAAATCTACACCTAGATCTGTAGTAGTGATTTCATGGTACAGATGTGATACATATACCCCTTGAGATATCGTTTCACAATGGTATACTTATGTATGTCTTCCTATTGGAGGCACTTCGAGATGCCTCTTATGAAAAAGCACCCAAAATATTTAACATACATTACTCCATTATTTATGTAGCGGCGCGATTATACTGCTACTTAAGCAATCGACGAATGCCGAAGAATAGAGGATCAGCGAAAAGTAAAATATATTTTACTTTTTCGCTGATCCTCTATGTAAAACATTACGTAGACGTGACGTCTCACTATTTCAAGCTAACATCGAGGCAAAAATGTAAGGAGACCTGACTCACGATATCAAAGTTTTCTAAGCGCTTCGTATAAATACAAATTCCAACATCCAACAGTAGAACCGTGGTCCCCGAGGAGCACAGACACCTAGCTCGGTGGAAGTGTTTACCTTTTTGCTGATTATTGGCGAACAGTAGCTCTACCATGAGTTGATGCAAACTGTTTTCGCCACCGAAAACTATCGGATATACTGCTCACAGTCAATGCAAGAGAGAGAGAGAGAAAACTATAGTTTACGGTAACGAAAACAGTTTACATCAACTCATGGTATGGCCACAGTTCTTGCGGGTCTACCGCACAAGTGTCGTCGACTTCGCCGTCAGCTTCATTTGACATAGATGTTATACATTGCTACTTTTTTGGTAAGTTTTTATTTGTCCCAAAGAGAAGAAGCAATGTGTCGCATCCGTCTGTTTTGAAGCCGACGGCCGGCGATGCCGACGACACTTGCGCGGTACGGCTCTTGGCCTCAATAATTTATAAAAAAACTCACCTTCGACATCATCCCCAGAATTCTCCAACGAGGTATCGTCCCCTCCCTGATGCGCCTCCCTCATCCACACATACTCTGGCACGAACAGCGCCACCTGCATGACGGTGGAGCCGACGGTGATGTTCACACCCCAGCGCTGGCTGACCGACTCGTCGAACCGCAGCGGCATGAGTCGGGAAGTGTTCCGGGAGTACTGCATGTACGAGAATACTGCGCGGGACTCGGAGCTGGGCTCTACAGTATCTGAAAACGCATTGGCTTTAGAAAGGGTCCCAGTTCAATTGCAAAACGTAAGAATGATAATATTAAGGCGAATGGAATATTAAAGTGGCCACTTTTTACCCGACTGCGGGTTATTTGCTCTATTGCTTACTACTACTACAACGAACCACATTTAACTGAGGTTATTCTTGTAAATAAACTATAGAATCTTAGCTTCAACCTGTACATACAATATTTGATACATTATGTACTTAGATGAGGGCATGCGAGTGCTACCTATTTGATTCGTAACACTAATACTCAAGAGAGATTCTTACAGGTGTTTTCAATCACTAAAACTATGTAGGTATTTTTAGTAGCTGGTAAAGGAGTTGAATAATATTGCAAGAAGTTTTTCAGCTTTGTAGACACATTCTTTTATTTTCAAAAATAATATAGGTACTATCCTTTAATCTAGGGTTTCCTAGGTTGACGGTGCCGTCATGTTTCCTATGTTAACAATACGGTGCGCCATATTGTTTTCATAGACAACGTTCTACGCCGCTAAATTACGGCCGTAATATGACGGCACCGTCATCCTAGAAAACCGTAGCTTTAGCAATGTAATATTTACCTTGTGGAACATTGGCAATCCCCAACAAATCCAGCGGGAGCAACACCCTCGTGTGTTTATCGAACTTGCTCTTGATCCTCACGTAGTTGTTATACTTGGGGAAGGAGACGGTCGGGCTGGAAGGCTTCCTCTTCACCTTCCCAGCGGGTTGTATGGGCGAGTGCAGGAAGGAGGAGGTGTCCGGGAGGACTACTCGCTCGGTAGTGTACGGTTCTATGTTGTACCGGTTGAGCTGTGTCGGCTCGAACCCGTATATTGACTCGGTGGTTACGATGTCGACGCCTATCACTGTTGGGGCAAAAGAATAAGAATATTTTATTTTAATTTTTGCAAGCATTCAAAGTTGTAAAAATAAAATTGCTTGTGCTCATACTGGCATGCAAATGGTACAGATAGAATGACGCTAATTTTATAATATCAGAAATGGTTAGTTTATTAGTAGAAAACAATTATTGATAAAAAAATTACAATATTGATCGAAAGTACGAGTTCAGGGATTTTTTACTTAATGAAATGGAAGGTAATTTCTCTGTCATAGCAGAAAGACACTGCATGTGAATAAAACAAGATTCTCTCAAGAACAAGATCCCAGAGAATACCATGCCTATGTTGACTCCAATTTAAAAGGTCGGCTTCCAGACTTAATGATTATTTTACTGCAACAATTTGAGTCATGAAACTTAAAAAATGCGATATCTCATTTCGACAAAATGTCGAATTAGTACTTTTTGGAAGTATAGCGGCGATATGCAAGCAAAGGTCTCTTTCTAAAATTCACATTCCGTAAAAGTAGTTACAGTAAACTTCTCAAGCTTACGCGCTCACTAGACATGAAATAAAACACTTTTAACGGATACTAGCGCGGTTTTATTGAAAGTACTTTGGTAATTAGTTGGTATTTGGTTTGATTTTTGATTTTCCCGACGTTTCGGCACCAACTAATTACCAAAGTACTTTCAATAAAACCGCGCTAGTATCCGTTAAAAGTGTTTTATTTCATAGTTACAGTAAAGTTGTTTTTACGTGATTTTAGAGAGTCAAATAGTTAAAGTTGTTCATCAGATAGTTTATACAACGTGTAACAAAAAACCCCTAAAGCCGAATGCAGTTTCATACATTTTAATATATTTATTATTATTATTGTATGAAACAGCTGATATTTTTTCGCGATTTCAAAGTTGGTCCAATAGTAAAAGTTGTTCAGTTTGATGGTCGCTATTTACCATATTCAGCTTTAGGGATTTTGTAGTAACACGTTGTATATTAGGTAGATTTCAGCAGGCGAATGTTTATCATTTCCAGTACCCAGGTCGCGCGTGACTATCTCGAAGGGGCTGGTGTATGTGTCGTGCTGGCTCTCGGCCAACACGGCGATGTACTTGTCGTACTGCTGCAGCAGCTGCTCGGCGCCGTGCCCCGTCAGCTGCCGGATGCGACGCCACTCCGGCTCGTACGTCACGTCCATTATCACGTTCGTTGATTTTATGATATTCTGCACACGGAAAACAGATACACTGTACACTGTAAAGCTAAAAATACCTCAATCCTTACGTAGTTACTTTGGTAGGTTTAGTAGTAGGTAGTAGTAGTAAGTAGTTTTTTATCCATCAAGTTTTTTTATATAAAATAACTGCAATATATGGCAATAAAAACTATTCTATTCTATTCTTTGCTTACTTGGTTGTTACCAGAAATGGTAATCAGGCACCAGCTCAGTATCTTTAAAAAGTATACTCACCCTCACATAGTCCTTATCCTGGCTGTGCGTCAGGTTGAGCCCAGCTTGCCTCAGCTCGTATCGGAGCAGCTCCACCAGGATGCCCTCGGCCACCAGCACGTCGGCGCCGTACAGGCGCGCGGTGGCGGCGCACGCCGATGCCAAGTCGGCGGCGAGACGGACGCCAACGAACGTGTTCACGGTCAACTCGCCCGTCTCGATCTTGTGAAGCTAGATGTATACAGTGTGTCTTTTTATTCACTCTTTAAATGGCTTTGAACATTTTGGAAGTGGTAATTTTTTTTGACGGGTATTACGGAAATAACAGCGGCGCACGATGAAACCTATGTATATCGATATGGGATTTATAGACAAACAAAAAATGTCCTATGATATAAAATCCTAAAGCGCAACGTTTTCGAGATAAACCGAAGAATTTCAACTCGATACCTCCACGCGTTCCCGAGATAAAGTTATCATTCATTCTGTAAGTTTAAAAAACCATAATTGCCAAAAGTGGCCACTTTGAGCTAAAATGGATTTAAAAACTTACAGAAAGAATGAAAACTGTTGAAGAGTTATTCAAAAAATATTAGAGACAATTAAGAGATTCTTACATGAGCTTTTTTAAATATTGACTTGGTTTACGAGTAATAAAAATAAATGTAGTGGCGGCGCTAGTTTCACTACCACCGCGCCTTAAGGAATCTTTACAGTACATTTTTTTTCAAATTCGGCAAAAGATTATTACTTTTGGAAACAAAAAGCTCAAGCGACTTCTAACTTTTCTTAATGACCCTGTCGACCCTCTCGGCAGTACTCATGACATCAAAACTCATCGAATGAAGATGAATCCTTCCTAATCTCTAGATTCGACCCCAGTGAGATTTTTTCTCCTACCAAACATGAATAATGTCTTGGCAGTCAAAGATTTTCATCAAGCCAAAAGGTGGTGTCTGAAATGGGCCCTCATTTCAGTTATCTGTTTCAGGCGATGAAACAAAAAAATAATGGTTTAAAGAGGTAGGAACCTCGGTTGACTTAATATGCAGAGTTACAATAAGATTATGTAGAGAAATAAAAAAAAAATTTCTTCATTAAAAAGTCATGGACTTATCAATCCACCCTCGTATATCAATTATGTCATTTTTTGTTCATCTATAGATCCTCCTATCGATTTACACCGGTTTCATCATGCGCCGCTATATTTCCGAAATCCCGTTTAGATCATCAAACTGAACAGCTTACTTTAAGAAACATAGGGTCGAATTTGTAAAAAAAAGTACTTTCCATACAAATCAGAGATCATGTTATTAGTTTAGTAAGGGTGACCAAAATTTTGTAGCGAATCTCGACACATGTTTCATGGTAGTATTCTCAGGCGGGGTGCGAATCAATTTTTTTCTCATATATTGTTTAGTATTGTATAAAAATAGCATTGTGATTGTGAGTGAATCCTAAAATCTCATATCTAGAAATATTAAGTTGGTACCTGTCTATACAAACTAATAAATACGTGCGTGTGTTTTGTTGCGAGAATGAATACGCATAAGCAAAACGCATCCATTATTTATAACAATTTCGAGCAAATATGTAAATCGTATCATCAACAAGCAAGCAAGACATAGAATAGAATAGAATAGAATAGAATAGAATATTTCTTTATTTGCTTAAAAAGTGGTAAGTATAAAAGATGTTACAATGTATATGAAGCCGCACACTTTTCTCCAGATACTGGCATGCAAATATAATCATAAAAAAATGATAATTAATCACATATTATTATTATTTACTTAAGAAGCAATATAAACATTACAAATCAGTGTGTGTCATTACCGTCGTCTGTTAAAAAAGTCATTAAATTCATCGATTGAATAAAAACAGTTCTCAACCAACCAACTCTTCAGTTTGTTTTTGAAAGCATTTAAAGGTAAAATCTTGAGATCATCAGGCAACCTATTGTATATGCTTATAGACATACAATACGCGTTTTTGCTGTAAAGAGCTGTTGTTTTTATAGGAAGAACTAATTTATTAGGGTATCTAGTATTGAAATTACAGTGTTCCTTTTTCCTTGTAAATAAGTGGGGATTAGTTTTAGCAAATACACTTAGTTCGTAAATGTACATGCATGGTACAGTTTATAACTTATGCTGTTTGAAGAATGGCCTACAGGATGTCCGGGTATCAATGTTGCAAATAGCTCGAATGCATTGTTTTTGTGCAATGAATGCTTGGTTTGAGTGACATGAGTTGCCCCAAAGGAGAATATGATATCTTAACAAACTACCTACGTATCCGTGATATGCCTGAATGGCTATGAGTCTGCTACTGATCCTAGTCAATCTCCATAAGGCATATGCGAACGAATTTATTTTGTTGCACAGTTTATTTATATGTTCTTTCCAAGAACATTTGTCATCAACTGTTAAACCTAAAAATTGTGTTTGTGAGGATTCTTTAATGATTTCATTTTTAAATGTCAAATTTAAATTATATTTCCTACCGTTTTTATTAATAAATTGGATGAATGTCGTTTTGCTTAAATTTACTTTCAATTCATTATTTTCTAGCCACTTTATTATTTTAGAAATTGTATCATTAACTTCGTCATTATATTTTTGGTTGTCATTACATGGTATAACAACAGATACGTCATCAGCAAAAAGTGTACAGTGGTAATTTGTGGCATCTGAGAGATCATTTATGTACAGTAAGAATAATAATGGACCCAGTATGCTTCCCTGTGGTAGACCTAGATTTTTTGATTTTGACATTGATTTTATTTTCTTTATTTCCATGTTATCGTCTATATTTGTTATTTCTACGTATTGTGTTCTTCCAGTCAAATAGGAGTAAAGCCATTTATTTACTATTCCTCTTAATCCATATAATTCACATTTACGAAGTAGAATATCATGCGGCACGAGGTCAAAGGCCTTGCTCATGTCAAAAAATACAGAAGTGACAGATTTACGTTTATCCATATTGATTAACACCTTGTTAATTAACGAGAACGCTGCCAGAGATGTCGACTTGCCTTTTTGAAACCCGAACTGGTCTGACTTAATCAACGCAAATTTATTGGCAAATTGATAAATACGATTATGCATTGCCCTTTCAAAAATCTTGGATATGATGGTTAATAGCGATATAGGCCTGTAATTATCGATGTTGTCTCGTGTACCCTTTTTGAAAAGAGGTTTAATTACGGCGATTTTAAGAGGTTCGGGAAAGATACCAGTTGTAAAAGATAGGTTGATTAAGTGACTCAATATAGGTGCAATTTCTGCTTTACACGATTTGAGGATACCAGTTTGAATTTCGTCATAACCCGTCGAATTCGTAGACTTAAGTGAGCTAATTATTTTACAAATTTCATCTTCATTTGTCGGGTGTAAAAAGAGGCTAGCATGATTAGATTTAATTTGAATGTCATTTTTATTTTTAGTCATATTATTTGAATTATTAATTATGTCAGAATAATGTTTATTAAAAGCATCTGCTATGTCATTGGGATTGCATATAACTTCATTATTAACTGTAATTTTATTTATATTTGCATTCGTAAAATTTAATGAGGATTTACCCTTAATGACATCCCATGAAGCTTTGCATTTATTTTTGGATTTCATGAGATATTTTGTGTTTGCAAGTTTTTGTGATTTATTTATGCATTGTTTCAAGAGTTTGGAATAACTGAGGTATTTCATTCTAGAATTAGATGTTGGGTTTTTATAATGTTTGAAACGTAGGTGTCTTTTTGTTTTAGTTGATCGTTTTATACCATTAGTAAGCCATTTTTTATCTATACCATTTGAGGATACTTTGATTTTAGTTTTTATCTTCGGAAAACAAAGGTTATATAGCAGCTTGAACATGCTGTAAAAGTTTTCAAATGCTATAGTCATATTAGGTTCCGTGTAAACATCAGTCCACCGCAGGGTACCCAAAAGTTCACGAAACTTGGACACATTTTCGGGATGATAGTCCCTTTTTTTACAATAGTAAAACTTTGGGTACCTAGGGGGACTCGGTGACGAAAATGTAATAGACTGTGCAGTATCATGATCTGATAAGAATAGGCTATGAACTGTACCCTGAGCATCTGGGATATTACTTAAAATGAGGTCTATACATGATTTTTTACGTGTTGGAGAAGAAATATGTAGTCTAAAATTATTGTTTGCTATGATTCTCTTAAATTCATTAGATTCATTTGTTTGTTTCAACATGTCGATATTAAAATCGCCTGTAAATACAATTTTCCGATTTACTCTATGTCTTAGTCTACTCATTAGATCATTAAAACTTTGAAAGAACTGAGATAAATTAGAAGTTGGTGTTCTGTAAATACAAATTATGATACATTTCATAGAAATAATCTCTATTCCGCAGCATTCGAACACATAATCCAAGGCATGTTCCCTCAGAAATGTTAACTCTTTAACTTCTATTTGATTCCTATGAAGTATACAAACGCCTCCTCTTTTTTCATGTGATCTAGAGTACGATGCACCTATGCTGTATCCGGATAAATTTATGTTACGTTCACTGCCCTGTTTTATAAACGTTTCACTGAAACACATAACGTCAAATTGTTTGTTGTTGTCTTTTAGTTCCTCCATCGTAATCTCAACAAGCTCTTTTTTACTGAGTAATCCTGCAATATTTTGATGGAATATGGCAAAAGAGTTGTTAATTTCGAAAAAACGTATTATTTGGAGATTTATTGCCGGAGGATATACTTTTGTTGCATTTCGGAAAATAATGAGTAATTAATTTTTGTACCGATTTGATCTCAAGACTTTTGCGAACATTACTACTATTTACGCTAACAGCAGGTTTAAAATAAAAAGGAATTGTTCCTTTTTTGAACTGCGTTTTGTTTGTAACTGGATTTGTTGAGAAATTATCTTTAATCCTCGCTTTCAGTCCTTTACAACACAAATATGTTTTGTCATAGTATAAGGAGTCAATTAAGATATTTATTTTGAAACAGACGTTATGAAGAAAATTTTTATCATATTCAATATTACTTATGTCAAGATACTTACAATTGTCAAAAACTTTGCTATACATATTTAATTTCATATTGAGTTTAGATTCGTTAAGATACATACTGTGTTTTGAGCTTAATATAATAATTTTGGATTGACTATGAGTTTTTATAAAGTAGCTTAATTCTGCCAACAATTTTATTGGATCATTGTCATGCTCACCGACGCTAACAATTATCCAGTCATCTTCTTTAGTCTTCAAGTTGCAGGATTGAAGTATATCTTCACATTGAGCATTAGGTTTCACAGTAGAACTTATTTTATACTCTTCATATTGTGTCCCTTCTCTGGATTGGTTGAGAACAGAAGCCAAATTTTTGCAAAGATATCCGCCAAATATATATATAGTTTTATCGGCTTTCTTGTCCTTTGAAGGAATTTGCATTATACTTTTCTCCATTTCAATCTGCATCGAGCTATCTATAACGCTTTTTATCTTTGGAGTGTCTATAAGCGCATCATTTCTATCATGTGAACAATTTCTCATTTTTGTCATACTAGAATCGGATTTGTCCAAAGCTTTTGATACATCAAAAATATTTTCTACATTCTTTGGTGCCGTTTCGTTTGCATTTAACTTTGACTGCGGCGTGGATCTGCATATATTCTGAAGCTGCTTTACTTGAAAAGAATAGTCTTTGATTTGCTTCTTTAAACTGCTGTTTTCTAGAAGTAAGTTTGCGATTTCACTGTGCGCACTTTCAAGTTCCTTTTGGGCTTGTTCCATTTTAATTTTCAGCTCTTCCAATTCATGTTTATATTTTACATCAATATTTAAGCTCTGGACAACTCCTGTTCAAGGTGTCGCTTCGAAAATTGGCACTATTGTAATCACTTTCATCGGTCAAAGAATCAAATGAATTTCTTACGGCGATATTATATTTTCTGTGTGTAACATTGTCTGATGCAGAAATATCGTGTAGTTGCGCTTTCTTTTGTATAGGTGTTATATTTGCCGTATTACTATCTATTTTATTCAAAGAAGGAGTAAAAGTTGGTGTGAGACCTGAAGACGGTTTTTTAACAGTTGGTGTGCTGGTTCTCTTCTCAGGGGCATTTGGGAGGGTACAAACATTGCAAACCCACGAGTCTTTTCGAGTTTTATCCATTAAAAAGAATAGTTTCTCTTTATTTGCACATGTCAAGTCATAGGTTTTTTTACACAGTGAGCATCTAAGAAAACTGTGTTTGGATTGAATCCTTTTGTTGCATTTCGCACAAACAGGTGTTGGCGCCATTATATATACTAATTATGCTGCGAATAATGTGGCGATCGATGACTCAGCGGTGCTTAGTGATTTTTCAGCGATTGGCCCGCTGGAATGCACCCATAAATTTCTGAACGAGTGACTTATGTCAAACGTTTATACTTGTTTGTCAAGAGATGTCACTTAAGTCGTGTTGACGTTTGTGTTTGTGCTGCCTTATCGACCTATGCAAGTAGGTAATTTGTCAGCTGATCCGTGGCTTCACACAGCTGTTCGAATCGTAATTAAATTCGAATTAAATGATGTGCAATACGTACATTTCCAGTGCTCAAACAAATCTTTACACATCAAGTACTGTTTCCAAATCGTGTGCGATGAGAAGATATCACAACAAGTGGCACCATGGGCGTAATCCAATTCGTTGTTGTTATCTGGTAGTTCCGTGATGATTTTGCGAGTATAATAATAACACATATGCATTTAATGACTGTGAGTGGATTTCTTCACTAATATAGGCAAAAAATTATTATTGAGGTTATAATTTCAAGTATTTTTTATTCCCGCGAACTGTTTACTTGCGATGACAGATGACAGACATACATACATTTACATTACTAGTTTAGTTAGTAATATTTTCATGTGTTATGTGGGCCGATCCCGGCGGCACTGCAATGCCGGGCCGACCCGTGACGGGAGTGGAGCGAGCCCCGAACATCCCGTCGATTTACAAAAATCAGTTTAATATACTGGTCCCTCAGTGAGGGAACTTTCAGATATTAAGCTGAAAAGAACAGATACTACACTTTGATCTTAGCCAAAAGGCCGAGAAGCGATGCCAAACAGAGATTACTCGAGTCAAGTCACTAAACTGGAAAAAATCTTAACACCGCAGGTTACAAAACGATATAAACAGCACAGTGACATCTAGGAGCTACAACGGGAACTAAATAAATATCAGTTAGCAGCAGCGCCAGAGCGCCACCTAGCGGAAAAGCAAGAACCAAACTGGTGACCTACTAGATAACTGGTAATTTTTTATGTTTTTATTTATTTACATAATTTGAGGTGTTGGTTATGACTAATATAAATATTGATTAATCATCTTATAATACCTGATTTCTTAGCTGGAAGAAAGTTGAAGTGGTGCAATTGAACATATCTGGTTCCTGCCACGGTATCACTTGCGTCTCATCGCACATTCTTGTAGCTTTGCCACTTGATCCTGTAAATTAAGCGCCAAGTCAAAAAACGTCGATTCGAAAATAAATTTAAAATAAAAAAAAATAAGTAAGCTAAAAATTGTCCACTGCATTTACCTGTAGGACAGTCGGTAATGGCTTCAATGCCGAATTTGGTCCGAGGCCACCAAACTCCGTTAGAAAATGACCGAGGACATCCATCGTATACGACTGCAAAATAATTTACGGGGATTATTATTATTCATAGAATAACAGTACCATCTAGTCCTGTTAATTTTACCTTTGTTTTATTCTTCATACCAAGAACTTTAAATTCATTATATGACACAGGAAACTGAATTTAAAGTTCTTGCTTTATACAATTACATAAAAAAAAGATATTTTGATTATTATTTTTTATAACTCCAGCGCGGCAGTAGCACTGTCCCGTAACCGCGTCGCACGAGCATCGTAGCAACCATAGGTTTGTAGTTGTTTCCTATTAGATATAAACCTACCTTCACAGCCCTGGTTGGGAGCAACTTCAGCGTAAGCATTAGCACAGGAGTCGCAGGCGCGGCCTATATCTCCAGCGCGGCAGTAGCACTGTCCCGTAACCGCGTCGCATGAGCATCGTAGCAACCATAGGTTTGTAGTTGTTTCCTATTAGATATAAACCTACCTTCACAGCCCTGGTTGGGAGCGACCTCAGCGTAAGCATTAGCACAGGAGTCGCAGGCGCGGCCTATATCTCCAGCACGGCAGTAGCACTGTCCCGTAACCGCGTCGCACGAGCATCGTAGAAACCATAGGTTTGTAGTTGTTTCCTATTAGATATAAACCTACCTTCACAGCCCTGGTTGGGAGCGACCTCAGCGTAAGCATTAGCACAGGAGTCGCAGGCGCGGCCTATATCTCCAGCGCGGCAGTAGCACTGTCCGTCGATCCTATATCGTAGCAACCATAGGTTTGTAGTTGTTTCCTATTAGATATAAACCTACCTTCACAGCCCTGGTTGGGAGCGACCTCAGCGTAAGCATTAGCACAGGAGTCGCAGGCGCGGCCTATATCTCCAGCGCGGCAGTAGCACTGTCCGTCGATCCTATATCGTAGCAACCATAGGTTTGTAGTTGTTTCCTATTAGATATAAACCTACCTTCACAGCCCTGGTTGGGAGCAACTTCAGCGTAAGCATTAGCACAGGAGTCGCAGGCGCGGCCTATATCTCCAGCGCGGCAGTAGCACTGTCCCGTAACCGCGTCGCATGAGCATCGTAGCAACCATAGGTTTGTAGTTGTTTCCTATTAGATATAAACCTACCTTCACAGCCCTGGTTGGGAGCGACCTCAGCGTAAGCATTAGCACAGGAGTCGCAGGCGCGGCCTATATCTCCAGCACGGCAGTAGCACTGTCCCGTAACCGCGTCGCACGAGCATCGTAGAAACCATAGGTTTGTAGTTGTTTCCTATTAGATATAAACCTACCTTCACAGCCCTGGTTGGGAGCGACCTCAGCGTAAGCATTAGCACAGGAGTCGCAGGCGCGGCCTATATCTCCAGCGCGGCAGTAGCACTGTCCCGTAACCGCGTCGCACGAGCATCGTAGAAACCATAGGTTTGTAGTTGTTTCCTATTAGATATAAACCTACCTTCACAGCCCTGGTTGGGAGCGACCTCAGCGTAAGCATTAGCACAGGAGTCGCAGGCGCGGCCTAAATCTCCAGCGCGGCAGTAGCACTGTCCCGTAACCGCGTCGCACGAGCATCGTAGAAACCATAGGTTTGTAGTTGTTTCCTATTAGATATAAACCTACCTTCACAGCCCTGGTTGGGAGCGACCTCAGCGTAAGCATTAGCACAGGAGTCGCAGGCGCGGCCTATATCTCCAGCGCGGCAGTAGCACTGTCCGTCGATCCTATATCGTAGCAACCATAGGTTTGTAGTTGTTTCCTATTAGATATAAACCTACCTTCACAGCCCTGGTTGGGAGCAACTTCAGCGTAAGCATTAGCACAGGAGTCGCAGGCGCGGCCTATATCTCCAGCGCGGCAGTAGCACTGTCCGTCGATCCTATATCGTAGCAACCATAGGTTTGTAGTTGTTTCCTATTAGATATAAACCTACCTTCACAGCCCTGGTTGGGAGCAACTTCAGCGTAAGCATTAGCACAGGAGTCGCAGGCGCGGCCTATATCTCCAGCGCGGCAGTAGCACTGTCCGTCGATCCTATATCGTAGCAACCATAGGTTTGTAGTTGTTTCCTATTAGATATAAACCTTCCTTCACAGCCCTGGTTGGGAGCAACTTCAGCGTAAGCATTAGCACAGGAGTCGCAGGCGCGGCCTATATCTCCAGCGCGGCAGTAGCACTGTCCGTCGATCCTATATCGTAGCAACCATAGGTTTGTAGTTGTTTCCTATTAGATATAAACCTACCTTCACAGCCCTGGTTGGGAGCAACTTCAGCGTAAGCATTAGCACAGGAGTCGCAGGCGCGGCCTATATCTCCAGCGCGGCAGTAGCACTGTCCGTCGATCCTATATCGTAGCAACCATAGGTTTGTAGTTGTTTCCTATTAGATATAAGCCTACCTTCACAGCCCTGGTTGGGAGCAACTTCAGCGTAAGCATTAGCACAGGAGTCGCAGGCGCGGCCTATATCTCCAGCGCGGCAGTAGCACTGTCCCGTAACCGCGTCGCACGAGCATCGTAGAAACCATAGGTTTGTAGTTGTTTCCTATTAGATATAAACCTACCTTCACAGCCCTGGTTGGGAGCGACCTCAGCGTAAGCATTAGCACAGGAGTCGCAGGCGCGGCCTATATCTCCAGCGCGGCAGTAGCACTGTCCGTCGATCCTATATCGTAGCAACCATAGGTTTGTAGTTGTTTCCTATTAGATATAAACCTACCTTCACAGCCCTGGTTGGGAGCAACTTCAGCGTAAGCATTAGCACAGGAGTCGCAGGCGCGGCCTATATCTCCAGCGCGGCAGTAGCACTGTCCGTCGATCCTATATCGTAGCAACCATAGGTTTGTAGTTGTTTCCTATTAGATATAAACCTACCTTCACAGCCCTGGTTGGGAGCAACTTCAGCGTAAGCATTAGCACAGGAGTCGCAGGCGCGGCCTATATCTCCAGCGCGGCAGTAGCACTGTCCGTCGATCCTATATCGTAGCAACCATAGGTTTGTAGTTGTTTCCTATTAGATATAAACCTACCTTCACAGCCCTGGTTGGGAGCAACTTCAGCGTAAGCATTAGCACAGGAGTCGCAGGCGCGGCCTATATCTCCAGCGCGGCAGTAGCACTGTCCGTCGATCCTATATCGTAGCAACCATAGGTTTGTAGTTGTTTCCTATTAGATATAAGCCTACCTTCACAGCCCTGGTTGGGAGCAACTTCAGCGTAAGCATTAGCACAGGAGTCGCAGGCGCGGCCTATATCTCCAGCGCGGCAGTAGCACTGTCCGTCGATCCTATATCGTAGCAACCATAGGTTTGTAGTTGTTTCCTATTAGATATAAACCTACCTTCACAGCCCTGGTTGGGAGCGACCTCAGCGTAAGCATTAGCACAGGAGTCGCAGGCGCGGCCTATATCTCCAGCGCGGCAGTAGCACTGTCCGTCGATCCTATATCGTAGCAACCATAGGTTTGTAGTTGTTTCCTATTAGATATAAACCTACCTTCACAGCCCTGGTTGGGAGCAACTTCAGCGTAAGCATTAGCACAGGAGTCGCAGGCGCGGCCTATAACTCCAGCGCGGCAGTAGCACTGGCCCGTGACGGCGTCGCACGAGCTGTTCATCGATCCCATGGCGTAGCAACTGCATGGTAGGCAGTCTTCGGAGTTTACAGGCTTGTAGTGATTTTCCTAGGAAAGAAATGAAAGTTAAAATATTATTGATTTCTAAAGCTAATAATATTAATAGTTTTGTGAGTAGGTACAAGATGATGAAAATAATGAATAAATGACAACCACAGCCAACCCTTTAGATAAGAACTTTGATAATTCTTAGAATCAGTACTTGCACTGAAAGCGAATGTCCAAACACGGTTTTTCGCCGTAAAAATCTACGGTTCATTCGCCGTGCGTAGGCACGGTTGACGTCATGTATGGAGCACAATGGAAGCTTGTCCACGTTCGGTGTCGCTATGGCGCGGCTCCGGCGCGTGAACAGTAGATTTTACGGTAGAAAACTGTATGTGTGGGCAATCACCCTAAGGTACACGGAATACATAGGTATATACGCTAATAATTATCAAAATTATTTGTTTGTTTATTTTATTGGAAAACCAACAGCAACAATAACTATAAGCTACAATATGTTAAACAGAAAGCCAATTACAGGTTTTCACTTAAAGCAATTATTTAATACAATAGGGGTGTGAACAATATGTACTTATGTTACAGCGTAATTATGGAGTTGTTAACACAAAAAAAAAACTATAATCAAAAACTATTCGAAGAACTTACGGGTTAGACACTGCTTAGTCTTAGACACGCCACTTGTAAATAGATCCAAGTTATGTTGCTTGGACGCCTCATTCGCCAGTCTACTCGCTCGCAATACATACGTATTCTGCCTATAATTTGTCGATGCCGAGGGTATAGATATTGGCGGATTAAACCTTAGAGACGCTGGTGGTATTCTTAGTGAAAATTTACATAAAAGATCGGGGCAGTCGATTTCATTACCATATTACCGTATCTAAAAGCTTAATTCCGCTTCCGCGTGTACAGTTGTTGGTTTTTTGGGTTTCCCAGCGTTTCGGCACCTTTCCAGGGGCCGTGATCAGCCACGAGCGCAGGGCCCGCACGCGCCCGCGCCCCACCACCCGCCCGGGCACTCCTGCGACCCACTCTGTCCTCTAACGTACCTTGCAGTGGCAGTGTCCCGTGGTCCGGTGGCAGTGCGGGTGGTAGCCGCGCGCCGGCGCGCAGGCGCAGGGCCCGCACGCGCCCGCGCCCCACCACCCGCCCGGGCACTCCTGCGACCCACTCTGTCCCCTAACGTATCTTGCAGTGGCAGTGTCCCGTCCGGTGGCAGTGCGGGTGGTAGCCGCGCGCCGGCGCGCAGGCGCAGGGCCCGCACGCGCCCGCGCCCCACCACCCGCCCGGGCACTCCTGCGACCCACTCTGTCCTCTAACGTACCTTGCAGTGGCAGTGTCCCGTGGTCCGGTGGCAGTGCGGGTGGTAGCCGCGCGCCGGCGCGCAGGCGCAGGGCCCGCACGCGCCCGCGCCCCACCACCCGCCCGGGCACTCCTGCGACTCACTCTGTCCCCTAACGTACCTTGCAGTGGCAGTGTCCCGTGGTCCGGTGGCAGTGCGGGTGGTAGCCGCGCGCCGGCGCGCAGGCGCAGGGACCGCACGCACCCGCGCCCCACCACCCGCCCGGGCACTCCTGCGACCCACTCTCTACGCAACCATCCTCTGAAAAAACGGGGGAAGTTAATCTAACGAACGTAGTTTATGTTTATTGAAATATAATCAAAGTTGTAATGTGATTTTTTTTTAAGATTTTAAATAGTTCTATAAGTCCCGCCGCCGCTTTCGTGGAAGCTGTACACGCGCGGCGCGCCGCCGCGCCGGCCCGGCACGCGGCGCCCGCAGCGGGGCCGCAGCTCGCACTATACAGCCTGCAGCCAGTAGTACGCACCGGTGACGTGGCTGCCCTCGTCGCAGTAGCAGCCGTACCCGCGCGGCGCCCGCAGCGGGGCCGCAGCTCGCACTATACAGCCTGCAGCCAGTAGTACGCACCGGTGACGTGGCTGCCCTCGTCGCAGTGGCAGCTGTACCCGCGCGGCGCGCCGCCGGCCCGGCACGCGGCGCCCGCAGCGGGGCCGCAGCTCGCACTATACAGCCTGCAGCCAGTAGTACGCACCGGTGACGTGGCTGCCCTCGTCGCAGTGGCAGCTGTACCCGCGCGGCGCGCCGCCGGCTCGGCACGCGGCGCCCGCAGCGGGGCCGCAGCTCGCACTATACAGCCTGCAGCCAGTAGTACGCACCGGTGACGTGGCTGCCCTCGTCGCAGTGGCAGCTGTACCCCGCGGCGCGCCGCCGGCCCGGCACGCGGCGCCCGCAGCGGGGCCGCAGCTCGCACTATACAGCCTGCAGCCAGTAGTACGCACCGGTGACGTGGCTGCCCTCGTCGCAGTGGCAGCTGTACCCGCGCGGCGCGCCGCCGGCCCGGCACGCGGCGCCCGCAGCGTGGCCGCAGCTCGCACTATACAGCCTGCAGCCAGTAGTATGCACCGGTGACGTGGCTGCCCTCGTCGCAGTGGCAGCTGTACCCGCGCGGCGCGCCGCTGGCCCGGCACGCGGCGCCCGCAGCGGGGCCGCAGCTCGCACTATACAGCCTGCAGCCAGTAGTACGCACCGGTGACGTGGCTGCCCTCGTCGCAGTGGCAGCTGTACCCGCGCGGCGCGCCGCTGGCCCGGCACGCGGCGCCCGCAGCGGGGCCGCAGCTCGCACTATACAGCCTGCAGCCAGTAGTACGCACCGGTGACGTGGCTGCCCTCGTCGCAGTGGCAGCTGTACCCGCGCGGCGCGCCGCCGGCCCGGCACGCGGCGCCCGCAGCGTGGCCGCAGCTCGCACTATACAGCCTGCAGCCAGTAGTTTGCACCGGTGACGTGGCTGCCCTCGTCGCAGTGGCAGCTGTACCCGCGCGGCGCGCCGCTGGCCCGGCACGCGGCGCCCGCAGCGGGGCCGCAGCTCGCACTATACAGCCTGCAGCCAGTAGTACGCACCGGTGACGTGGCTGCCCTCGTCGCAGTGGCAGCTGTACCCGCGCGGCGCGCCGCCGGCCCGGCACGCGGCGCCCGCAGCGGGGCCGCAGCTCGCACTATACAGCCTGCAGCTAGTAGTACGCACCGGTGACGTGGCTGCCCTCGTCGCAGTGGCAGCTGTACCCGCGCGGCGCGCCGCCGGCCCGGCACGCGGCGCCCGCAGCTCGCACTATAAAGCCTGCAGCCAGTAGTACGCACCGGTGACGTGGCTGCCCTCGTCGCAGTGGCAGCTGTACCCGCGCGGCGCGCCGCCGGCCCGGCACGCGGCGCCCGCAGCTCGCACTATAAAGCCTGCAGCCAGTAGTACGCACCGGTGACGTGGCTGCCCTCGTCGCAGTGGCAGCTGTACCCGCGCGCCGCACCGTCAGCCCGGCACGCGGCGCCCGCCGGGCAGGGCCGCAGATCGCACTATACAGCCTGCAGCCAGTAGTACGCACCGGTGACGTGGCTGCCCTCGTCGCAGTGGCAGCTGTACCCGCGCGGCGCGCCGCCAGCCCGGCACGCGGCGCCCGCCGGGCAGGGCCGCAGATCGCACTATACAGTGTGAGAGGCGGTCCACTGAATTTATTCAGGGACTACCTGAGTGGAAGGACACAGAGAGTAAAGGTGGGACGATATGTGAGCCAGGATGCAAGTCTGACCTTCGGGGTGCCCCAGGGATCAGTCCTGGGACCAACCTTATTTTTAATATATATCAATGACCTTTGCAAGATGAACCTAAGCAGCACCAAGATCTTTTCCTATGCTGACGACACTGCCCTGGTAATTACCGGTGATTCATGGGACTCAATAAAAATAGATGCGGAATCTGCACTTGCTACAACTGCTGTCTGGCTCAGACACAACCTACTTACATTAAACACTGCCAAAACTAATTTCATGTGCTTCACAATAAATAGCAGAACTCAACCACATCCTGATTATAGTATTAAAATACATAGCTGCGACAAATTAAGCAACACTGCCTGCAACTGCCCTGATATAAATAAAGTAACCACTACAAAATACCTCGGAATCATGATTGACGAAAATCTCTCCTGGCATGCTCAAATTGATCTTATTGCAAGCAGAATTAGGAAGCTGATTTGGATTTTTAAAATTCTGAGGTATTCTGCTAGTAGAGAACTTCTAAAAAAAATATATGTTGCCTTGGCACAATCGATTATAATCTACTGTATTCCAGTTTGGGGGGGGGGGGCGTCTAAAGTAAAATTTCTGGAGGCAGAACGTGCACAAAGGATACTTTTAAAAGTAATGTACTTTAAAAAGCACAGATTCTCAACACATACTCTTTATTCAATAGCAGACGTAATGACTGTTCGACAAATGTATATTTTGCACACTATTTCGTTAAAACACAAATCACTACCAATTGACTCCAGTATTTTAGCAAAAAGACGTAATGATATTGTAGCTAAAACAAGACAATGTAAAACTTACTTTGCCAAACACCAGTACATTTACCAATCATCTCATATATATAACCATGCTAATAAAATTCTTAAAATATACACAAAAACCAACCACATTTGCAAGCAGCTAGTAACAGAATGGGTTAAAAAACTGAACTATGAGGAAACTGAAACAGTTATAGTTCATATCAGTACTTAACTGAGTTATCTCTTAAGACATTATACACTGCATTTTATTATTAATTATTTTTATTTTATTTTTATTTATATAAATATAATATTACATACAAATGCATACGAGGTCACACACGCATACGCACATTTATACTCACACACACACCCACACGCACGCACACACACACGCACACACACACAAACACACACACACACACTCACAGTTTAGAGTTTAAGAGTTAATATTTTTTTTTTGTTATTCAATTTTTTTGTTTGTTTTATTTCTTTAAAAACACGAAAAACTGATGTTGTTATGAGAGAGCGATTTTCTCTTGGTACAAGTGTTTTTACACTTAAAAGGAGGAATCAACCATACCCTGTATTACCCACTTGTTTTTATGAAATAAATATTTTTTCATTTTCATTTTTCACAGCCTGCAGCCAGTAGTACGCACCGGTGACGTGGCTGCCCTCGTCGCAGTGGCAGCTGTACCCGCGCGGCGCGCCGCCAGCCCGGCACGCGGCGCCCGCCGGGCGGGGCCGCAGATCGCACTATACAGCCTGCAGCCAGTAGTACGCACCGGTGACGTGGCTGCCCTCGTCGCAGTGGCAGCTGTACCCGCGCGGCGCGCCGCCAGCCCGGCACGCGGCGCCCGCCGGGCGGGGCCGCAGATCGCACTATACAGCCTGCAGCCAGTAGTACGCACCGGTGACGTGGCTGCCCTCGTCGCAGTGGCAGCTGTACCCGCGCGGCGCGCCGCCAGCCCGGCACGCGGCGCCCGCCGGGCAGGGCCGCAGATCGCACTATACAGCCTGCAGCCAGTAGTACGCACCGGTGACGTGGCTGCCCTCGTCGCAGTGGCAGCTGTACCCGCGCGGCGCGCCGCCAGCCCGGCACGCGGCGCCCGCCGGGCAGGGCCGCAGATCGCACTATACAGCCTGCAGCCAGTAGTACGCACCGGTGACGTGGCTGCCCTCGTCGCAGTGGCAGCTGTATCCGCGCGGCGCACCGTCGGCCCGGCACGCGGCGCCCGCCGGGCAGGGCCGCAGATCGCACTATACAGCCTGCAGCCAGTAGTACGCACCGGTGACGTGGCTGCCCTCGTCGCAGTGGCAGCTGTACCCGCGCGGCGCGCCGCCAGCCCGGCACGCGGCGCCCGCCGGGCAGGGCCGCAGATCGCACTATACAGCCTGCAGCCAGTAGTACGCACCGGTGACGTGGCTGCCCTCGTCGCAGTGGCAGCTGTATCCGCGCGGCGCACCGTCGGCCCGGCACGCGGCGCCCGCCGGGCAGGGCCGCAGATCGCACTATACAGCCTGCAGCCAGTAGTACGCACCGGTGACGTGGCTGCCCTCGTCGCAGTGGCAGCTGTACCCGCGCGGCGCGCCGCCAGCCCGGCACGCGGCGCCCGCCGGGCAGGGCCGCAGATCGCACTATACAGCCTGCAGCCAGTAGTACGCACCGGTGACGTGGCTGCCCTCGTCGCAGTGGCAGCTGTACCCGCGCGGCGCGCCGCCAGCCCGGCACGCGGCGCCCGCCGGGCAGGGCCGCAGATCGCACTATACAGCCTGCAGCCAGTAGTACGCACCGGTGACGTGGCTGCCCTCGTCGCAGTGGCAGCTGTATCCGCGCGGCGCACCGTCGGCCCGGCACGCGGCGCCCGCCGGGCAGGGCCGCAGATCGCACTATACAGCCTGCAGCCAGTAGTACGCACCGGTGACGTGGCTGCCCTCGTCGCAGTGGCAGCTGTACCCGCGCGGCGCGCCGCCAGCCCGGCACGCGGCGCCCGCCGGGCAGGGCCGCAGATCGCACTATACAGCCTGCAGCCAGTAGTACGCACCGGTGACGTGGCTGCCCTCGTCGCAGTGGCAGCTGTACCCGCGCGGCGCGCCGCCAGCCCGGCACGCGGCGCCCGCCGGGCAGGGCCGCAGATCGCACTATACAGCCTGCAGCCAGTAGTACGCACCGGTGACGTGGCTGCCCTCGTCGCAGTGGCAGCTGTATCCGCGCGGCGCACCGTCGGCCCGGCACGCGGCGCCCGCCGGGCAGGGCCGCAGATCGCACGCCGCCGCACATGCTGGCCCCACTCGTCCCGGTGAACACACGCACTCGGTGTTGTCCCAGCCTGATACGCAGTCGCTCTGCGAGATGACAACAAAGTTAGTAACTGATTAACAGTTGTTTTTTTTATCAACACCGAAATTGCGTGACTATACATATTTCAAAGACATGACAGAATGTAGCAATGCAATCGTATCGCTACGTAAGAAGTCGATGAATAACGTAGAAATGCAGGATCAGTGTTTATCCCATACCCGAAGCAATGTTATTTAGTACACGAAAAACGACAATAAGTAAACAATCAATAAAATTGGGATAGCTACAATTTACGGGATTCAGTTGCTCAGCAATCTAAGATTAGTTACCTACCTAAAGTACTGTGTGTGATGCATACGCAAGCATCATATACGGACATTTGCTAACTACATCTGTATTTACGAAGACGGAAAAAAGAAGAACAATTTAGATTCAACAATACAAAAGTAAGTTCTACTCACGTATGGTGGGCAGATCGACAGCATGCAGTCAGCGCGCGACTGGCAGCCATCCCGCACGTTCTCTCTCACCGTTGGTCGATTCAAAAGCGACTGGCTGGTTCCCACTCTCACGTCCTGAATGTAAAAAAATTCAATCATGATTGTCTTCTTTTTAACCGACTTCATCAAAAGGAGGAGGTTCTCAATTCGTTGTTCGCGCGTATCTTCGACATTTATGGACCGATTTAGATGATTCTTTTTTTGTTCGATTGAGTTTTCTTGCGAGATGGTCCCATTTATTTTTTTTTCAAATCGGTTCAGTAGTTTACAAGTAATCCTGAAAATACTGTGATATTAAATCAACTAACTTGACAATTTTGTTATTTATGAACCGAATTAGATGATTTTTTTTGTTGGGGAAGGGATACCTTTGTGTAGTCTTTTTAACCGACTTCAAAAAAAGGAGGTATTCAGTTTGTATGTATGTATGTTTCTCCGCGATTATCTCACGTTTGGTTGAGCCGATTTTTCTACCTAAATAATATACCTACACTACCTAATACAGAAGGTACTTACACTAAAAATAAAAAAATAAAAAATTGTTTTTAAAAAACAAAAAAACCGACTTCAAAAAACCTGCTTCTAAAAAGCAAGAAATAATATACAAATCATTAGATACGCATTATCATTGTTATAATAAAACACGTCTATTGAAGTCGGGTGGGGCTTTTAGAATAAAAAAACCGACTTCAAAAAACTTGCCTCTAAAAAGCAAGAAATAATATTCAAATCATTAGATACGCATTATCATTGTTATAATAAAACACGTCTATTAAAGTCGGGTGGGGCTTGGAGTACATATTCCTTTTTTTATTCTAAAAGCCCCACCCGACTTCAATAGACGTGTTTTATTATAACAATGATAATGCGTATCTAATGATTTGAATATTATTTCTTGCTTTTTAGAGGCAGGTTTTTTGAAGTCGGTTTTTTGTTTTTTAAACAATTTTTTTATTCTTTTATTTTTAGTGTAAGTACCTTCTGTATTAGGTAGTGTAGGTAAGTATATTATTTAGGTAGAAAAATCGGCCTAGCCAAACGTGAGATAATCGCGGAGAAACATACATACAATACCTCCTTTTTTTGAAGTCGGTTAAAAAGACTACACAAAGGTATCCCTTCCCCAACAAAAAAAATCATCTAATTCGGTTCATAAATAACAAAATTGTCAAGTTAGTTGATTTAATTTCATAGTATTTTCAGGATTACTTGTAAACTACTGAACCGTTTTGAATAAATATTAAATGGGACCATCTCGCAAGAAAACTCAATCGAACAAAAAAAGAATTATCTAAATCGGTCCATAAATGTCGAAGATACGCGCGAACAACGAGAAAAAAAAAAAAAAAAAAAAAAAAAAAAAAAAAAAGAACATACAATCGAATTGAGAACCTCCTCCTTTTGCTGAAGTCGGTTAAAAAAAGGAAGATGTACCCCACCCGACTTCAATTGACGTGTTTTATTATAACAATGATAATGCGTATCTAATGATTTGTGTACGGTACAGATAACCGCACAGAATTATTTCTAATTTATTGCAATTGTTCATGTCAGCATTTTACGCCAGTGCGCCGAATCTGGGGCACGGCGCGGCAGTCGCATTCGTACATTAAACCGCGATTCACACATCATCAAATAATAAATAAGTAATTTGTGCCAATAAAAGTATATCGTTGTTAATTCCAAAACTATCTTTCTTTGGTGTATCCTCAACCCATACATCAAATGGTCCTTCGAGCCGGATTTAACTGGTTCTTCAGGTGAGTCCCTCCATACAATTTTTTGGTACATTATGAGGATCAAAAGTATCAAAAAATTGTATGGAGGGACTCACCTGAAGAACCAGTTAGAGACTACGTACATTCTACCGCTACATATGGTACAAAGGCTGCGCCTTTTCTTGCTATCATGACGTTGCGCAAGTTGGCACAGGACGAGCGTCATACTTATCCAGCAGCAGCGAAGGTCCTGGAAGAGCAAATATACATGGATGACATCCTGACGGGTCAATTTTCCGTTGAATCAGCAAAACGGTTGAAAGTAGAGCTCATTAAACTACTTAGCTCAGCAGGATTTAACCTCAGAAAATGGGCTTCAAATGAATTGTTACTTCTGGATGAAAATATGCTACCTGAACCAGAGTCTCCAACCTTTAACTTTCGTCATCAAGAGTCCACTAAGACATTAGGGCTAGCCTGGAATTCAAAAGAAGATAAGTTCACATTCCAGTGTAAGATGGCTCCGAAATCATCACAAAAACCTACTAAAAGGCTATTGTTGTCGGAAATATCCAAAATCTTCGACCCCCTAGGATGGTTATCTCCAGTTGTCGTCCAGCTGAAACTTCTATTCCAAAGCATATGGACCCTAGATCTTCAGTGGGATGAAGAGATCCCCGACGAGTATTTTAAGAGGTGGGTCCAACTGAGAGAAGATATTGAATACATCAACACGATAACGGTACCTAGATGGATCCAGAGCGGAGAGAGTGACGTATTACAGCTCCACGGATTTTGCGACGCATCCACAAAGGCGTACGCAGGTGTTGTATATGTCAGAGTACAGAAGCAAAATGGAACTACAGTGACACTTCTGGCCTCCAAAACGAAAGTAGTACCACTAAACAAAACAACATCGTTACCAAGGTTAGAGCTGTGTGGCAGTCTCCTGCTCGCTAAACTAATGGCAAAGATAGTCGAAAGCCTAAAAGATCATAAAGTTTAAATCTATGGGTGGTGTGATTCGACAGCAGTACTTGGTTGGTTGCAAGGTGATCCGGGCAGATGGAAACCATTCGTCGCGAACAGGGTCAAAAAGACAACAGAAGTCATCCCTCCAAACAGCTGGCGTTACATAAAGTCTGAAGAGAATCCAGCTGATTGTGCGAGCCGCGGTCTATATGTCCAACAACTTAAGGATCACCCCCTCTGGTGGAACGGACCACATTGGCTGCCAACCACCAACTTGCCATCCCAAAACAATAAGTTTGAGACTAACTTAGAAACAAAGTTACAAACTAACACAATACAAATAAACAATACAGAAATAGATATTATTGCACAACTTTTACGCGAACACAGCAGTATTACGCGCGTAGCGCGCGTCCTTGCATGGGTAATGCGAGCGATCAAACAAAAAAGTCTCAGTCAGGCGTTTTTAACAGCTGATGAGGTTATCGCCGCGAAATTGAAAATAATTAAATATGTACAAATGTCCGAATTTTCAACTGACATATTTAATATACAAAAAGATGGAAAAGTCAAACTGACTAGCAAAATTAGTAATCTTAATCCATATTTAGATAAAAATGGAGCTTTAAGAGTCGGAGGCAGGTTAGAAAACTCAAACATCAGCGAGGACATGAAACACCCGCTAATAATACCGCACTCCAGCCATCTTACAGATCTTATCATCGATCATGCACACAAAGCAAGCTTTCATGGAGGTGCCCGTTTGACGTTATCATATCTACGAAGAGAATATTGGATATTGGGAGGCAACCGAGCCGTCAAAAAACGATTACATCAATGCGTTATTTGCAAAAGGCATGCTCCAAATAAACAACATCAAATAATGGGTGACTTACCTGAAGCTAGAACCAACCCTTCCAGACCATTTTTCCACACTGGGGCTGACTATACGGGATTCGTCGACGTCAAGGCCAGCAAGGGTCGAGGCATTAAAACAACGAAAGGATATGTGGCAGTTTTCGTTTGCATGGCGACCAAAGCCGTGCACCTCGAACTTGTTTCTGATTTGACATCATCAGCGTTTTTAGCAGCTCTCCGACGCCTCGCTGCACGAAGGGGCACCCCTCGCCATATATACAGCGATAACGGGACGAATTTCGTCGGAGCAAATAAAGTGCTAAATAATGGATTTTCAACTTTGAAGTCAATTTTATCAGATGAGTGTCTAGCAGAAATCAGTGACATGCGAATTGACTGGCATTTCAACGCCCCATCTTGGCCCAGTGCAGGCGGGCTATGGGAAGCTGCCGTCAAAAGCTTAAAACATCACTTACGCAGAGTAGTAGGCGAGCAAAAATTAACCTTCGAGGAGTACACAACATTATTAGCTCAGCTCGAAGCGTGCCTTAACACGCGCCCACTCTGCGCGATCAGCGAAGATCCAAACGACATCAATTATTTAACCCCATCCCATTTTTTGGCAAGTGGCCCACTACTCACGATCTATGAGACAGAAAAGGACGAGAGAACTCGCTGGAAATTAACACAAAAGATTTTCGACGACGTGTGGGCAAGATGGCGCGTTGAATATTTAACACAGCTGACTGCACGTTCCAAATGGCAACAAGGACAAAATAACATCAAGTTGAATGACATTGTTGTCATACACGATGCCAACTTACCCCCCGGAAAGTGGGCACTCGGACGAGTAGTTGACGTACATCCAGGGAAAGACGGGCACGTACGAGTCATCAGCATCAAGACGAAAAACGGTGTCCTGAAAAGACCCATAGTAAAAGTGTCACTACTCCCCGTAAACAGCAGTGACAAAAATCAAAGCGTAGTAGAGCAACAACAAATAACCGCTACTCAGCAAAAACCTGCGCCGTCCAAGCCAGTCAAGAAAAATAACGTCGTGACGTCATGTATAAACTTTATTATGACACTGTTTATGCTATTCGCGTTATGTGGAACAGCAAGTGCACAAAGCAATTACGACATTAAGACTTTGCATAGTAACAACAGTATTTATTTTGATAAATTATCGGACCTTCGCATCATACAGGACAAATGGAAACTGATAGTTTATTATAATATGGACCCTTACTGGAGTGGAGCAAGATTATTACAACAATATTATAAAAACTTAAATTCACTCTGCGAAAAGTTCGTAAGGAAATCCCACTGTGATACAATAACACTACAACTACGTCATAGCTTCGCAGAACTGGAGTACTATAATACAATGTTGCAAAATCAGCGTTTTGAAAGGCCGACGCGCATGAAACGCGGCTTAATAAACGGAGTTGGTAATATTGCTAATGGCCTCTTTGGATTATTAGATGACAACTTTGCAAAAAAATATGAGAAAGATATCTCCAAAATTAGAACCGATCAGAAATATTTGGTAAATCTTTGGAAGAATCAAACGTCGGTTATAGAAGCGGAAAATAATATTCTGAAACGCATTGGTGGAACCATGGAAAACCAACATAAAATATTTCAGAATCACTTAAATGCATTAGAACAAGCAACAATCAGCCTGAAAAGTGAGATAGAACAAATTGACATTTCCGAAGAATTTATTTTGGCAAGTATTATTGCAAATAACATCGTCAACAATTTGAAGAGCATTCAAGACACGCTTTTGGATACGATGATTAATACTCACCATTTTAACTTTCACATTCTATCTCCAGAACAGCTTCGCAGTGAACTAAATATTATATCAGGACAACTGTCAAAAGATGCAGCTTTACCCATTGATAACATCCAAACCGACTTACCAAAGGTGTACGAGATTCTCAAGGTCAGCGCTCGTATGACAACACAATATTTTATTTTTGAGATTCTGATTCCGTTAGTTAACAGAGACACGTATGAGTTATACAAGACTTACTCCGTACCACAACAACATAATAACTCTACGGTGTTTATCTCCCCGATAGCAGACTACGTAGCTATCAATTTACAAAAAGATACCTACTTACCAATATCGGAAACGGAACTTAGAAAATGCATCCAGTTGGACAAAACATCAACCTTGTGCGAGTTGCAAAAGCCGATATTCCATAGAGTTTCGGATGAAGATTTATGTATCAGAGATCAACAAAACAGGGCATGTATAACATATACAAGCACGTGCCATGATACTTGGACAGAGCTTATCAATGTAAACAAATTCTTAGTCACCTGTTGCGACAAATGCAACCTGAGATTCATATGTGGGCGTCAGATTACCACTGAACAATTAAAAGGCGCTAACATTATTGCGCTCGGAAGTGATTGCATCATCAAGAGTGATTCCTTCAGTATAATGGCACATAAACAAAACACAAATGAAATGAATCTGGAACCAGGAATAGTTTTAGCCGAAATTGCGACCGTCAACCAAATTATAAACTTGACCATACCCGTCACATCTATGAACTACACAGACATGAGGCAGTCATTTGAAGCGGTCGATAAAAAGATCTCTGAAATGAGGTCAGAGGAAGGCAGACTGGATCGAGAGGACGACCTATCATCACATGACATCCACCAATACGCTGCGATTTACACCGTAGCACCGTCGTTGCGTGCGCAGCTTTCGTCTGGTGGCGATTGCGCCGCACCGCAAGCACAGTGACAGGTGAGCTGTGCGCATACGCCGCGCCCTCACCGCCGCCGGTGGCCGGCCCAGCAGCAGCAGCAGTGAGCATTCAGCTCGCCCCGCCGGCGTCACCCGCGCCAGCGCGCCCTCCCCCGGCTTCACGCATGAGGGAGAGGGCGCTCTCCGAGGTCAGTGAGTGTGAACAGTGTGAAGTGAGAGCGAGTGAAATTCATGGGTATAGTGTCCCAAATGTGAGTGCAAAACGTGGTGGACATAACACTAAACGTAACACTAAGGTGACCGCACCTGAATTTAGCAAAATAAGTTTCATACGAGATTGATTGTCGGTTTCAGTATGTATTATCATTACTAACTTGAAAAAATGCAATCACCTTGTTTTCACACCATTACTAAAACCACCATCTCATACTCATCTTCTCGCGCCCCGCAACATGTACGGTACAGATAACCGCACAGAATTATTTCTAATTTATTGCAATTGTTCATGTCAGCATTTTACGCCAGTGCGCCGAATCTGGGGCACGGCGCGGCAGTCGCATTCGTACATTAAACCGCGATTCACACATCATCAAATAATAAATAAGTAATTTGTGCCAATAAAAGTATATCGTTGTTAATTCCAAAACTATCTTTCTTTGGTGTATCCTCAACCCATACAATTTGTATATTATTTCTTGCTTTTCAGAAGCAGGTTTTTTGAAGTCGGTTTTTTTTTAATATTACTTTATCTGTAATTGACCGGGCGAGCGCGAAGCGTCTTTGTTTTAGCTTGGGCAACAATTCTTTCGTATGTCCGGTGAATGTTTGATTGTCCGTTTGTTCTCCTCTACTAGGGTATTACAACCTGTTAAAACTTGCCAGGTTATGAATTATTATAGTTATATTTCTTGCCCGCTGCAAATATAAGAGATTCACTGATAGCCTAGCCATCCAGAAAACTAACAAGTTATTAGAGGTTGTAATACGGGGGCAGGTCGCATTTCTCAACCGATTTTCGTAAAATTTTGTGAGCAGAGGGCCTAGCCAAAGTAACATTTGAAAATCTTCGTTATCGCTTCGCTTTCGAAACATGTATGGGATTGACATTAGGTTTCGTTAACTATCGAAATTTAAAACGTCAAATCCATACATGTTTCGAAGCGAAACGAAAACGAAAATTTGCAAATGTTACTTTGGCTAGGTTTGATAATTATATAGAATTCTTTAGCCTACTATGTGCATTGAAAACCTCGTGGCGACATCTATAATTTTTTAAACAACTTACAATTTGAGTTACTTTTTAACGCGAGCTCACAGAGCCACTAGTTAGTTTAGTATTTAATCAACATACCTGAATACACCCTTCGAAGTACCCAACCTCAGACGCCAACAGCCCCGCGGTGCTATCCGGGCCTCCGATCAGTATCTTGCCGATGTACTGGCCCTGTACTTTATTGGCCAACATCGGCAGCAGCGCGGTCCTGAGGCCGTAGTCGATGCCGACCGATACGTCGGTGCCGAGCCACTTGATCTCCACGCGGTGCCACACGCCGTCGGCCAGGTTCATGGACGGGAGGAACATCGTCTCGCCGTTGTAAGAGTAATGGAGGAGGCCGGATTTCAACTGTAACACAAGTTACGACACAATGAGGATCAGTAACGATTTTTGTTTAGTGGCTTATCAGAAAGCTTATGCCACCACATGATTAACTGTGAAGAAATTTTTGCGATATCTTTTAAACCCGAGAAGTTATACGAGCTAAAACATGCTAAAACACTGTTATTTTGGGGGGTCCTTATGACTTCATCGCGACGTACACGAACCTTATGCCGTGCGTGATAAAGCACATATTGCGTTGAGCTTGGCATTTCCTTCAAACCCTTAATAACTCTACCATTTCTAAACAGATTTCAAAAAATCTTTCACTAAGTTTCATAGCTATTAATATGATTTTATCGATAAAACTATAGGATTCAAACCTGTTACTGGTTTAGCTTCCTTCGCATAAGTAAAATAAAAATCGACATCTAACCCATTGGCAGGGGGGCTCACTCCGCGCTTAAACTTTTATATTAGCGTTTATATTATTATTTTATTTTTATTCGCGGCTGATTCAGTCGAGCCAGCACACAAGGGATGTCGTGTATCGGTTGAGACAGAGCTACGCTACTAACGCGACAGAAAGAGAAGGTGCATACAATAATAGGTACACAGCGTTGTGCAATTTGAAATTGTACTTTATTGCCGTGTAGCGAGAGTAGCTTATTATTTGATCGTCCTCGCGTATTTAAGATGGACTTTTGTACGTTTAGTACTATTATTTATTCTGTGCCATCATTGGTGATAAAGGCAAAATAAAATAATTGAACTGATTGAATGGATGTAAAGATAGTAAGAATGAAATAAATAAAACCGTCTAAAAACATACTATATATAGTAATACGAGTTCACTTCTGTACAGATGTGATTGAACGCAGCAATGTGTGTAATGTTGGTACTCACGCTGATGAATATGGAGCTGTTCTGTCCGAATTGCACGGTCATGAGGAAGGCGTCCTCCTGGCGCGTGCGCAGCGACAGCGCGTTGAGCCACGGCAGCTGGATGGGCCGCAGTAGCGGGTTGAATGATAACATGCCGTCGCCGCTGAATCGCCACGGGGCTGTCGTTGCTATCATAAACAAAATAATTATAAACCAATTTTATTTGTTTATCTTTTCAAACGCTGCGCCTGGTCCCAAAGATTTGGGGTAACTCTAGTTGAATTAATTACTTACTCTATGAGATTAGCAATCGCAAGTACAGTAGGAGTATGAGCCTTCTTTCTTATCGTATGAGGATAAGTGGTCACCTTTGGAGTTAAAATATATCAAGCCGCCTGTAAGGCCTTTGACTTAGCTTAACGACTGTTATCAGATGACAAAACCCGGGACCGACTTAGACCCTGTCCAGAGCTACGCGCGAATTAGACGCGTTTCGTTATACAATGCTCGCTTAGGACCAGCGACGTCAGCAACGTGTGCAATATTAACAGCAGTGTAACCAAAATCGCGCGTAAATTCGCAGCGAATTTGCCCTTTCTGGACAGGGTCTTAACGTGCCCTCTGAAGCACGGAAGCGCTCAGTTCTAATGTCACTTAACGGTCACCCATCCGATACCTGGCAAGACCGAGCGTTGCTTAACAAACGTGTTAGGATCAGTCTGTCAAGCTCCGCCATGAGCGCTTCTTTAAATTAGTGAGAAAGAATGATCATAGTAAGATTGAAAGTGAAAGTGAAAGTGAAATAAGCTTTATTCAAATAAACTTAATTATTAAGTACTTTTGAATCGTCTATATTTTCCTACCATTGATTAAAATTGTAGGTGTAATTTCAACAAGACAAACGCCAGGTCATGATCAAAATTCGTCTTAACATAAAACTTGAGTGTAAACTGCTGATAATAATATAAAAAACTAGTGGGCGCCCGCAACTTCGCGTACGTGAACAGTTTTTTGCAACCCCTCAAGAACTGTTCGTTTTTTCTGGATGAAAAGTGCCCTATGTCCTTTTCTGTACCCCTGACAACGTGTATGCAACATTTCATGATGCTCGGTTCAGTAGTTAAGTCGTGAAGGCATAACAAACAAACAAACGGACTTTTGCATTTATAATATTAATAAAGTTATTAGTACCGACACTGATGACTATGGAAGTGAATCTTAGGTATGGCAGAAGAAGAATGAAAGCAGAATAAATGCGGTAGAGATGCGATCGTTGAAGAAAATATGTGGAGTCAAATTGAGTGATAGAGTGAGCAATGATGTGATTCGTGAAAGGTGTGATCTCGAAGATGATATTATTATAGTGACAAGAATTGAGAAAGGAATGCTCCGGTGGTTTGGTCACTTAGAGAGGATTAATGAAAGGCGAATCACAAGAGATATATTGTGCGAATGTGGAAGGAACGATTGCACAAGGGCGTCCCAGAAAAACCTACGCGGACCAAATAGAGGTTATTATAAGAAAGGCTGGTGTACGCAGTGACAAAAACCGCAGGGCACGTATGAAAAGATTGATGGATGTGAATGAAGCGAAAGAAGTGTGCAAGGATCGTAGCAGGTGGCGATCCATAGTCTCTGCCTACCCCCAAGGGAAACAGGCGTGAGTGTATGTTTGTATGTATGTACCTATGTAAAGTTATTAGTAAGGATTTAGCTCACATTCACTGCAGTCCTTCCCGGTGTATCCCTCAGTGCAGTCGCATATGAAGGTGTCCCACAGGTCCCTGCAGTCGGCCCCGTTGAAGCACGGCGCGGAGCCGCAGTGCGACCGCTTCTCCGGGCACCCCGCTAAAGTGCCGTTGTCTGCCACGTAGCTGGGGTGAAAAGAAGAAGAGGCAATTGTACAGTACTTCAAGATAATCAAGTTTTTTATGCGATCGAGAATGATCTTTCATAACTTGAAAATAAGGTTGACTTTTTATGCGGTTTTTACATTATATTACTTACTAGCGACCCGCCTTCGTTTCGCTTCGGTTTCTTCTTTTATTGCCAAATGCAACCTTCCAACAACACCCAAAAAGAAAACAAATATCTTGCAGTCGTTACATATTCGCTCCAACAGTCTGTTTCCGTTACGGTCGAGTCCCGTCCCGTCATCGATGTACGAAACGCATTTGAATTTATTTTAAATTGCCGAAGTCCTAAGTTCAATTAAAAAGTAGTTATCAAACATAGGTACCTGTTGAGATCCACGAATTTATGGTCGATGTAAAAATCCGAGATGCAGCCAACAAAGTCCTTATTTTTCACTTGGAAACTGCTCGGAATGTTCGGCAGTCCACCGAGTTGGAGGGGGCCAGTCAGATCGAGGAACCTACAAACAAAGACGTGTGTACACTACATTGTCACACTTTAGTGTAACTTTGCCCATTGTATTTAGGGTCTCTTTCTAAAAAAATGTTAATATTATATTTTTCAATAGATAGATACTATAAAATTAAAATATGTGAATGAATAAATAATAATATAAATATAATAAATATTTGACAACATTACATACATTGCTCCGATTTCAAAGTAAGTAGCTAAAGCACTTGTGTATTGGAAATCAAAGTCAACGGTGGTATCACAAACAACCAAACCTGAGACAATATAGAAAAGTTCATTTTCTACATTGACCCAGCCGGGGATCGAACCCGGGACCTCAAGAGATGGTGACGCCTTGAAAACCGGCGTGAAAGCTACTCGACCACGGAGGTCGTCATCCTCGTCATCATCGTCAATGAATAACTCACCTATGGCACGTTTCCGTGGGTATGTCGCATCGCGGTGGCAACTCTTTTCGTGTGAAGTTAGCGCAAGCGTACTTGATGCCAAAGTCGGCCGCTCCGGCCAGCGATAGCGCCTTGTCACATTCGTCGAGTATCACCGTCGCAGTCTAGTGAATAGAAACAAAGTGTCATTTATAATTATTATTTTAAAACTAAGTTAAGACACGCTATAACCACTTCAATAATAAATTATGAAATTGCCGCAAATAAACAATTTAATTTGGGTTTAAAGTGTAAAACAACTTTCGTTGCTGACCGTACAGCACAGGTTACAACCTGAAGGGTAAATATATACACATTCACCCTATTAAGAATACTGCACTTCCATCGTCGTATCTCACATGTCAACAAAACACATCACCAGCAACAGTAAATTCAGTCTTCCCGGCGCGAACGTAAACAGTAGCCCTGACTCTTGATTACGTAAGTCTGTTGCTAACAATTCTCGATTGAAATCGATTGAAAGAGCAGTTGCTGCTTTAGTTAAGATAGTTGTCACATTGGTTCTTACTAAAGCATCGATGTAACTGCGATTTCAGTCAGAAGTTGATTGCAACAAAGTCTCTACTGCGTCATTCGCCCGGCCTTATCAACCTATACTATTTTACCAACTCACCCGATTAAGATACTCCACTTCGACCGTATGCCACATCCCGTCAGCCACGTCGCCCGCAACAGTGAGCTCAGTCTTCCCCCCTCCGAGCGCGAACGTGAACCGCAAGCCCGGCCCTCCGCCGCGCCCCGCGCCTGCGCTTATTAGTTCAAGCGCCACGAAGTCATGCCGCTCGTTGTAGCGCCCGTTGTAGAGGAGCAGGCCCGATATGGATTGGGTGGCGAATCTAATGCGAAAATTATAAAACCTAAGTCCATGACCTAAGTGACTAAGCACACTATGCCAAAATTACGTTGTGTTTTTTAGGGTTCCGTAGCCAAAATGCCAAAAAACGGAACCCATATTGATTCGTCATGTCTGTCTGTCTGTCCGTCCGTATGTCACAACCATTTTAATCCGAAAGTATCCGATTTCAACACAAAAATAAAAAAAAAATAAAGATTAAGGGGGGGCTCCCCATACATGGAACTGAAACTGAAAAAATATTTTTTTCTTCATACCAATAATTGCATTGTTTGTACGTAAGAAAGCAGAGCAAAAGAGCTTGATATAAAGGTTTAGTCAAACACAACATGAGTGCGATCTGAGCGTAATTTTATTTGCATATCGCAGTGAATATTCGCTGTGGTGACTGAAGCTGGGCATCCGATGTCTTTCGATTTCGAGCACATTTCCTTTTAATATAAAATGTAGGACAATATCTATATGTTTAAGTATTCCATCGTAAATAAGAATAACTTACGTCAATTTGAATTGAAGCCGATGCCGTCGCTTCATTCCAGGGAACGTCAAGAATGAGGAAGTCGGAAAGCTCCTCGCGCGCAATTCGCACAGAGCCGTGGTATGCGCAGTGTCGATGGTGCACCCTTGACATAGGATCCCGCCCTCGCGCCGCGCGACGCACTGCGAGCCGCTGCGGCAGATCGTGCCGTCTCCCGTCACGTCACATGTCGCCTTTGTAAGCACCGTTTCGCAGTTTACACCTATTTACCCATTTTTAAGGTTATTGACATGACCATCAGGCAGTTTTATTGTCTCCAGAGTCCCCACTGCTGGGGCACAACACAGGCCTTCCTTATAGGTGGATAAGAAGGATGGGCGTTAGCCCACCACGAAGACCCAGTGCGTATTGGTGAGTTTTAACGACTGCAAATGCAGCCGGGACCAACGGCTTAACGTGCCTTCTGAAGCATGGAGGAGCTCGAGATAATAAAGTTTTGGTCACCCATCCCATGACAGATCCTTGCGAAAGTTGCTTATCCTCCGCAATCGCGGGGCTAGGCGCTAAACCACTGCGCCATCGAGCTCCTCAATATTCTCAATAGACACCTATTGACAATATAAGAGTATTCTATTAGTATTCTTATTCCATAATTAGTCAAACACATCATAAAAGGTTACCCACCCATGTCACACTACATGTTTATAACACTGTGATGTTACTGTGTCACATGAATTAAACCATTAAACCCAAGTTTAATCGACTGTTATGCCTTACGTCAAAAGCGCTGACAAGGAGCTAACTTTATCTATAAATCATTATTATCAACACCACGGCCGTCCCCGGGTTGTAACAATTGATAACCTCAAAACTCAAAACGTTACCTGTCACAGAACTCACCGGTATATCCAGCTGCGCACACGCACGTATACCCGCTCTCCCGTCGTAAACAAGTGCCGTTGTTGACGCACGGTGACGAGTAGCAGAGGTCTACTTCCGTGTCACACATGTAGTGTTCTCTTGAACCTATAAAAACACTAACAGTTATAATACTGAAATGACACAGAGAATGAGATTATGGTAAAAGATATACATAATATCTTTGTTAAGAACCTGAGGGTCTATTACAAAAAATAATCACGATAGTTGGACAATGTTCGTTGATCGATTTACATGATTTTGAACCTTATGTCACGGAGTGGGACGAACATCGTACGCTTATCGCGATGCCTTTTTTGTAATAAGCCCTTTGTTTCAAATGTGGTGACTATACGAAGATCCATGTTAAGCTTGGTAGCCCATACTCGTCCACAAATTGGTGAAGTTAGTATTTTCAGGTTGGTGTTCTATGATAGATATTCTTAGCTAAATAAAGGACAGTCAAAATTCGACCTTACCCGTAAAGCCATAAGGGCACTGGCAGGAGAATGTGGTGACCGGATATATCGGTCGGAACAGCATCGTGTCGCTGGCGATGAATCCGGAGGCGTTGCCGAACTTGAGCACGGTGAGGCACGCCTCGAAGTTGAGGCACGGCTCGTGTACGCACACGTTGTCGTCAAACGGTAGCACCTACGACAAACAAGCACATTATTGTATTTTTATTGGTATGACTGATCAATGTATGACAGGGGTTTTCAAAGTGGAGGGGAGGGGCGCAGAGACTCGGCCATTGGGGGCGGTCGCTTTCTATGAAGGTTTTAAGGCTTGTCATAGCTGTCGGGTCGAAAACCAACCTCACGGCGGTTTTAGTCAGTCAAGTCCGACATAACCATCATAGCCCAGCTATGTGGTATCCAATGAGGATTTCCGCCTCCTTGCCCTCGGTGTCCGAGAAGGTTGCTCCGAACCGAACCCTTCAGGTCGAGGACAAAAAAAAATTACACCTGCTGAAAGCGTCTACTCAATTAGTTCGGGTGTCTCAAACCGTAATGTTTGGGTAGAGGGCGTACTTGTAATCTACCTTAAGTTTCTGGCAAACAGATTACATGATGTGATGTGGACAGGGTTTTGTCAACTGAACCGTTCTCGTTATGGGTATATGTAGTGTTCATTATTTATTCTGATCCATCTTCAACCTCACTTTAAAACTAAAATTCACAGAAAAGTAAAGATATAATTTTTACCTGGACCGTGGCTAGCCTGGCCAGCGTGGCTCTATGCAGGTACACCCGCTCCCGCAGGTGCGTGGGCGAGTAGTGCGGGGAGGCGTCGCCCGCCACGCCCAGCTCCGCCTCCGGCCGCCGCGCAGAGAACGACACGTTCAGGATGTTGCCAGTCACGTCCGTGTCGTCCTGACCGATTAATAGGTATGAGTGTTACAATCAACAATAGTCCTTTTCTATGAATGAAACATAGAGAAGGGTTGAACTTAATGGTTAACGGGTGCGCTATAATGTGTAGCAGAGAACTACATAATATGAATATCATTACACCAAATATTATGATATTTTAATGTGACCTTAATTCCAAGAACGTCTTTACAAATGAAATTGCATAAAACCTTGTTCGTAGTTTTATTTCGAATTTTTACTTTTAAATGTAGTCGTAAGGACCTAATAGAAAAATCGAGGTCGATTGAGACTGAGAGTGAAATGGCGCGGAAAGCGTAGCAGTTTATTATTTTAAAATTACTCCTCTGAAAAATCTCTATAGTACCCTGTACACCTGGGGGTCGATTTTTGAATCATTAGAATTCCTAATCGTATATGAAATCGCAAGATTCGTATGCGAATCCCTAAAATAGCTATTGTTGAATATTCATACTCGTGAATTTTGCAACGAGTGGTCCTACCCACATATTCGATATTCTATTAGTAGAAATGACGTGAGAGAGAGAAATATCAAAATCAAATGACTGACAGACAATGACATTATAACTTTTTTATTTACGTTCCGTTCCGCCGTAACTCAATACCGGTTATTAAAATCAACGAGTGATGGCTTTCCGGTTTTTATTTTTTCTGCGTGAAATGAAAAATGTTATAAGATTCGAGTTTTAGGGCAACACTCATTTCTATTGTTTCAAAAATACGTAAAATTGGGAGCAATCGAAATTGATTTCGTATACGTTTTGCTTTCGTGCATGAATTTAAGATTAATTTCGAATGATTCAAAAATACGTCCCCAGAATCAACGTGTAATAACTGAAAAGGTGATATCCAAACTTACCTGTATACTAAATACATAGATGTTTTCCTTAGGGCAAGGTATGATAGCTGATAGCCCATCTACGAAGAAGCCAAGCAGTGGGGACAGGAACTTTTCAGCTGTCATATCGTTCAGTCGCACCGTGATGGAGTTGAAGAGCATCTCCTCGGTTATGAGGCGGACTGACAGCTGCATCACTGCTTTCACTTCGTTCACGCTGTCTATGAAAAAAAATTAGATTTTTAAGTAATCTTCTTTATTGCTAGATCCCTTTCAGATGGCGTGTTAGCTCTGGTGTGGCCAGTAACCAGTAGGTGTATTATGAGTTTACGCTTACTATGTTCAATAGGGGACAGTACTTAGTTAACATTTGTATGAAAACTTTTAGTTTAGTGTAGTTACCGCCAGGGCCGCTGTGCCAAATTACATACAAAATTGATTTCTACAGTGGCTATCGACTATAGTAAACGAAACAATGTTAATTCATAATACAGGCTATAGCAGGCCTACTGCTTGCGGCCAACTCAGTCGATTTAGCGCACGAAGGATGTCATAATATGTCGGTTGAGACAGAGCTACGCGGAAGAAAGAGAAGCGCTTCGGAGGTGCTTACAGTAATGGGCACAAAGCACTGTGCAATTTGAAATTGTACTTTATTGCCGTGCAACGAGAGTAGCTTATTATTTGTTTGTCATCGCATAGATGTGCTTCTATTATATATTCTGTTCTGTGGCGACTGTGACTATAGCCTAATATCGTATCGTATGCATATCGTAGTTGTTGTTGCATATTGCTTCTGGTTACTTACCCGTGACAGATATCTCCATGGTCGCCAGTTTCGGGACGTTGGTGTTGAGTTGCGGCGACAGCGTCATGGAGCCGGTGGTTTCATTCAGCAGCACTAGGTTGGCATTGTTTCCCGACAGTATTCGATACTGAAGCTACAAGATAAATACAAACATGAGGTTTCGTATTAAAAATGCTTACAGAAAATAGGTAAAGCATTGATAATGAAGAGTTACAGGAAATGACAGTAAATTATTAATATTTGGTTAGATACTGTTTGAATTTTAGAATTTTAATTGTAAAATCCAATAGATTAATTTAGTGGCTTGTACAGCGTACCATATAAATAGAATCATCTGAGGCCGTCCATGATCTGAGTGCGTGATTAAAAACATGTGTTCCGGCCACTTTTCGCAATATAAGATTACCTATGGACATTTTAACATATATTTCAGTTTTGTATTGTTGAAGAACAAAAGTTGTTCTAACAGTAAGAAAATTTTAAGAAAATATGAAATGAGTGAGAGAGCAAAGCGTGGACGACCTCTTAAATGAAAACTCCATTTAAAGTAACATTAATTGAATTTGTGTCGTTATAATTGTAACTAACCTTATCAGTGACATCAGCATCAAACGCCGGGACTCTACCAAACGGCCCAACAGGGAAGCAGTCCTTATAATTATTGAACACAATCTGGAAATCCTTCAGCATCGGAGCATTGTCATTGACGTCAGTGACCAGTATCTCGACCCTCACGTCGTTCCACAGCGGCGGGCTCGCGGCTCTGATCACTAGCTCGTATTTCTTGCGAGGACTCTCGTAGTCGAGGTCGACTAGAGTCACCAGTTCTGCTTTGTCGGAGCCTTGGCGGGTTTCTAAGGAGAAGCTGTTTGAGTCGTCGCCACCTGTGGAGGTTTTTCCAATCGTAAATAGCCCTCGATAGCATCAATCGATGCAAGCTTACGTTAGGAGAACCATTGGTTCTTTAATATGTTTATAGTGTTTTTGTCGTAAACACTTGTCGCAGCGATTGACGAAATCTAGTTCGTAGTTTTTGCCGACAGTGCTGTTCTCCAGGATGTAGAATGTGAGGCAGTCGCTCTTTAACACTGTAGCATTATAGGCATATTGCTAAATATAACAAACCTTTGATAGAATAGTGCACGACCGCGTTGGCCCCTTCGTCAGGGTCATGCGCGTGTATCTCCCCCACTGTAGTGCCGATGGGGCTGTTCTCTGGGATGTAGAACGTGAGGCAGTCGCTCTCAAACACCGGCGGAGAGTCGTTTATGTCCTCCACCTTTATGTGCACTATTACCTGTGGGATAAGTGCCAAATTAGATTAGCAACTTAGCAAGCAATAACACTTTAGCCTATTGCTAGTGTCGCGGCTCACTGAGTCGATCCAGCGCACGAGGGATGTCATGTGTCGATTGAGACAGAGCTACTCGACTAACGCGACAGAAAGAGAAGGTGCATACAATAATAGGCACGCAGCGGTCGCAGCGCTGTGCAATTTGAATTTGTACTTTATGGCCGTGCAGCGAGAGTTGCTTATTATTTGATTTTCCTTGCGTGGATGGGCTTCTGTTTGTACGTTTAGTACTATTATAACAGAGTTATTCAATGCGAAAGCTGTTGATGGATGCATAGGAAAGCCTCAGAAATAGATAATTTGATGAATGATACGGATGTTAAAAGAGTGAATAGTAACAAGTGATAGGGAAGTAAAAAATCATGAGTAAGTTACTACAAAGTTTTCGTTAACAAGTTACAGGCGTAAATAAGCTACTCTAGCTGATATGCGTATCGAATGAATAGAGTTCATTGTATTGCTATAATACGATTCAATCTTAGTGGCCGCTTTGACGATAGCCACTATGCGCGTAGCCGTGCCCCACCACACGTCTCTCTTACACTCATGTAAGAGTAGCAACCTCCTCAGGCGAATTCCATCAAGCAACTGTGGACCGAGCGAGACCGATGGAGGCAAATCGTAAAAACAGCCGGTGATCACGATCCTCGGTTATGAGGGATCTCGATTAAAAGAGAGACAGAGAGAGAGAGAGATACAAAAGTTGCATAGTAAAGGATAACTTACAGTCGAACTCTGCGGTGGTGACCCGCCGTCGATAGCTAACGCTTTCAAGTCGTAAGTGGCGACGGATTCCCTGTCCAATGCCTTGTTGGTCCTTATGACGCCGGACGCGGGGTCTATAACAAACGAGCCTTCTTCTCTGTCTTTAGCGTCGAGTTCGTAGTGCACGCGCCCGTTGAGACCGACGTCTGCGTCCGTTGCGCTCACTTGTATCACTGATGTTCCTGTTGAATGTTAGTCCATAGTTTAGGAAAGTTTTAAGATTATGGGTTTCGTTGAATAGTTGAAAATTCAATTGTATTGGGTCTTGATTCCTGCCTGAGCGAGGTTATAGTCCAAAAAGGCAAAAAAGTTCATAAGTTTTTAGATACTAAAATGCGCGAAACCATCAAGATAATAATCATCTCTATGAATCAAGTAATAAAGACAACAACGCACTACACTTTTATAACTAATTATATTTTACCCAAAACTTAAGAAAGTATGATTTATAAATTTCTTACCGACTAAAGCGTCTTCCATAATACTAGCGGTGTAAAGTTGCTGTTTGAACACGGGTTCATTATCGTTCACATCGACGACGGATATCTCCACATCGGTGGTGTCAGAGAGGGATGGAACACCGCCGTCTCGCGCAGTCACTGTCAACAGGTATCCTGTAGAAAAAGACAAAGAATTTGAATTGGAAAGCTTTCATAGGCACCTTATCCACTCGAGACAAACTCGACTATGTGGTGAATATTAGGGACATGAGTGTTGAGCTCGAAAATCGATTTGGAGAGTAGGGGAGAATCAAGTCTTTACCAAAAGGTAATATCTCATACCGTCATCCGAGAGGGTATCTTTTAAACCTACGAGGATTATCGTGCATGCATTACTGAACGGAGGTTCACAAATTGGAAAAACAACCATTAATTGGGTTGGTCAACTTTTCCAAAACTGTTTTGAATTATAAATTTTCTGGTAGCTTTTGGCTTTGGAGTCAGGAATAATTGCGGAATTTTTATAATACTTCATTTAAATTTAAATAAAAATTTAAATTTTTAATTTACAGCATAGTACAATAAATCACTATTACGGCTGTATGCGTAGGTAATGCCTTTGCTCCAAAGACTTCTATGTTGTTGCTCAAAACAAAAAAAGCAAAGTTATGATTACTCTTTGTCATTGTCTGCCAAATCTGTCAATCAGTTTTTTTAATCAGTAAATGCAAAGGAATTTTGTGTTCAGCCGTATGTTTGATATTTTATCGCGATAATAATATAAAAAAATATATTTGGTTAACAAGGTAAAATAAAAAAAAATCATAATATTATTTTCTTTATTCTTCAAACTTGTGCTATAAAAAAAAATATAAAACAATTATCTTCGAAAAAGTTTACCAACCCAATTCAATTTTGGGCTGATAACATTTATTTTTTGATAATTTATTTTACCGTCAAATTGTTTTTTTTTGTCTTTTTGCTTGTCTGACAATTTTTGCTCTCTGAGGTTTGAAAATCGCCCCTTAGTTAGATTTTTACAAGTTAAATACATTCAACATCAATTATGTTTTGATTTACGGTAAACAATAAAATGAACACCTTCAAAACTCACCACTCATAGTTTCCCTATCCAGCAGTTTGTTGGTCGTAATAGCGCCAGTGTGCGGGTTGATGACGAACTCCTGGTCGTGATGGGTGACCGCCTCGTTGGAGATCTCCGAGCTGAGGCTGTACGTGATCTGCGCGTTCACGCCCACGTCGCTGTCCGTCGCTGATACAACCAGGACTGTGGTGCCTATGGGCGCGTCTTCGAATACCTGGCATTTGGAAAGACATGATAAATTGATACCCATGTATAATGCGATTGAATTGGCAATAGACAGTGATCTGCGGCAACTTCAGAGCGCGGTACAAAATAACGGGGGATGGCAACGCAAAGCTAATTGTAGATGGCACTGCGTATCCTTGTTCCTAAAACAGTAGACGTTCAGAAAAAAATTATAGGAAAACAAAAAAACGACTTCAAAAAACCTACCTCTAAAAAGCAAGAAATAATATTCGTAATAATAAAAATACGTCTATTGAAGTCGGGTGGGGCTGGAGTACAGATTCCTTTTTTTTTATTCTAAAAGTTCTTGTGATCCATACAAAAATGACACTTACCGCTGCGGTATAAGGTGCATTTTCGAAGACCGGCGCGTAGTTGTTCGCGTCCGTGATGTTAATGTGCACCATAGCGGTGTCCGACCGTCCGCCGCTGTCCGTCGCCGTCACGGTGAGCACGTATCGCCTCTCCTGCTTGAAGTCGAGCGGTTGCGCCACCGTGATCAAACCGCGCCCGTTCTGTGACGTGATCGAGAAGCGGCCGCGCGTGTTGCCGCCGGTGATTTCATAGTGGAGTCTGTGAGTGGAGATGTTGCAGTACGTTAGATACGTTATGATCGAGTGAAAAATATTTAAAGTTTAATATGTAAAATAAATCCTCATTCTAACAAATCTTTTTTGCAAAAATATCTTTGGAACTTTATATTATATATTGACAACGTATAATATCGTACACTTTTTGTCACATTTCGTTAGATGGCGTTGATCATTAGGTCTGACTGATAACTCTATCTCTAGTATAATAATGTACTCTATGGGCGCAGCCACGACTGGCGCATCTTTATCATCTATAAATGTTGTCAGTGTGTGCGTGCGACGCTCATACGTACGGGCCGCGCTCACATACAAACCGCGTTCGGGGCGTATAATGAGTATGACGACTTACTTATTTGATTCTACTATGGCACTAGACTGTGTAATGTTTATGTTAGTACTTACTTACTTCCATAACACTAAACTCTGTGTAAATTTATATTCTTTATGGATCTATAGGTCTATAAGAAACTCATATTTTTTGTATGCAATACCAATGTATAAGACTGTTTGTATCCTAAATAAAATAAAATAAAATAAAAAAATTAAATAATTACGGAAGTATTATAAATGGAGATCACAAGGTATTAAGTTTTTCAGAAGATAACGATCTAAATCCTAACCGTAGGCATAGGCATCTATGCACATGGCATTTTTAAACTAGCAGACAACGTGAATCTTCTTCGTTAGAAATGTAAATGAGACGCTGTCCTACCTAACGCGCACTATAATCTTTTCAACACACTTGCTCGTAAAGTGAGCCCTAATACATCGCTTTTAGGGCCATAAACCAAGCTATAACAAACGGGTACAATAATATATAAAACACTAGTTCGTAATAGAATTAACCCTACAAAGTTAAATTAGTACCTTACTGCAAGTTCTATGCGAGTAAACAGAGCATTCCCAATTTAACCGGGTTATACAGATATTTTTTTAGTAACAACAAACTTCAACAAAGAGGTTTTATGCCGCTGAAAATTCATATACATTTTTGGAATAAATAAATGTGTAAGTCCTTAATTAAGTCAAACAAATATTTATTATTATCAAATTATTCAACACTAACTATATCACAATATTTTGTTATAAAATATTAAAATATTTGCATTTTTACTTAAAATTATAATTTAGAGGTAGGCTGTATGCTCCTCACCCCTTTGTTCGCAAAATATTCTTGCATTGACCGTGTGAAAAAAACAAAAAAAACCTGCGCGCCTTTTCCCATAATTATCATATTTTGTTATGGTCGTATTTATTGCTGTGTGGTAAATACTTTGTTTTTTCCTCGCAAATGTGTTGAAAAACGTCGTATGAAACTCGTGAGCTCTTGCTTATTGCACACTCGGCTGAGTTACGCCCTCGCCTGCGGCTCGGGCTGCAACCCTCAGCCTTGTGTGCAATGAGCAACCTAAGCTAACTTGTCTCATAATGTACTATTATACACTTATGCGCAGAGAATACACGTTATAAAACTCGTTGCCTGTTTGTTTAAGAAACGTTAAGTGCCTCAGGGTCACCTGTTATCTTCATCCGCGTCAGTTGCAGTGACAGTGACAAGCGGCGTTCCCGGGGGCTCGTCCTCCGCTATCTCCACGTCATACTGCGCAGGCGCAAACACCGGGTCGTTGTCGTTAACGTCTTGAATTACCACCACCACGGAGGCGGTCGCCGAGCGAGAGGGGGTGCCGCCGTCTGTCGCCGTCACCTGTTTGAGGACAAAGATAAAGTTGAGGAACAATTGAACACCAATTTATTGAATCAAAATTGTATAAGTATTGCACCTTTTTAAGCGGTGTCGGAACGACAGCCACTGTCTGTAGCAGTCACAGAAAGCGCGCAATGCCTTTCCTATTTGAAGTCTAGCGTTTCGGCCACCATTATACATCACAGCCGTTCAGTCAGATAATACTAGGCAAAATAGATCTTATGTCAATAAGAATAAAAGTTACCTGCAGCTGGTACTTGGCCTGGACCTCTCTGTCAAGCTGCCCTGACGTGTACACCCATCCCGATCGCGAGTCGATCGTGATAGGCAGGTCATTGTTGCCGTTGTACTCTTTGTCCATGAGCGTGTATGTCAGTTCTGCGTTCACACCTTCATCTGCGTCGTAAGCTTGCACCTGGATTTAACATTATTTCATTAAACTTGGTGAATATTCTACGGTCAAATACTCAAACGAATCTTAAAGTTAAGGCCACCTTAAATACATAAAAGTTGTCAGATTTGACAGAAACTCTATGAAACTGACAGCTTCCTTAAAGTTAAGGAGACCTTAACTTAAGATTTTGGCTAAGAAGCTTTTGAGTATTCGGCCCTAAGGCTCGAGATTTATATAACTATTTAAAACCGTTTTACACGTTACCTAATTTGTCACCTTAAGAGCTCGTCCGGCACAATTTCAGATCGACAGTTTTCAAAATTATTAGAAACGAAACACAACCAACGGTACTTTTACTTAGTAATAATTTCAGTACCTAATTCAAAGCTTTTGTAACTATTAGAATTCGGATAATATATTAATGGCGTCAGTCATATAACTAAGGTAACACAGAATATCTACTGAATATATTATTATATTTTAGGAAACAGGCACGGTATGTTGAATAACGTCCAATTTCTCGACTCAAAGGATTACCGCCTCAATGATTAGTCTTCAACGAACCGGTCGGTTATTGAATGAAATATCAATGAATTTCTTGGCAATATATTGGCAATTGGCAATATATTTTGAATCAAAAGTAATACTTATTGGGTCAATAGTGTCGAAATAATTGTTTTGGTAGAGAAAACTCACGTTTAGCATTTTGAAAAAAGAAATATATTTAGCTTACTTCCGCAAACAAAATATGCAAGATGCACCGCCCGCCCGCTCGCAAAAATATGCACATGCACACCAATAAATATAAGTGCACAATACCTGCATTTAGCAAGACAAGGTGTGTTGCTGTCTTGCTAAATGCAGGTATTGTGCACTTATATTTTTTTGTATATGTGCATATTTTTGCGGGCGGGCGGTACATCTTGCATATTTTGTTTGCGGAAGTAAGCTACATTTATATTTCTTTTTTCAAAAGGGTTTGGGACTTCCGCCAAGTGACGCCTGATTCAATCAAATACTCACGTTTAGCAAATCACTTCGTTTGAAAACCTAACATCTAAATTACCTAGATTCGGAATTTCGTGACTCTAAAGTTTAAGCTCAACTTACCCTAACTATACTGTATCCTACTGGAACATTTTCACTGACGGACTCTTGGAATAGTGACGTGTAGAACCGTGGCGAGTTGTCGTTAACGTCCTTTACATTCACCAGCAGTTGGGTGGTGTTCGAGCGAGACGGGCTGCCACCATCTGCGCAAGAAGATCAAGATTTAAAATGTTATGGACCTGAGGGCCTACTCAAATGGCCATTCTACTAAAATTAATGTTGTTAGTAGAATAGAATGACAATCTATGGGATTGACAATGACAGGAGCTAAGCAGAAGAAGTCATTCACATACATTGCTATTCTATTTCTATTCTACTAGCATTAATTTTAGTAGAACAGCTATTTGAACAGGGGGATGTTACGACTATGTTGTTGTTACAGCTGAATGAAAGCCATCTCTTTGCGCCGTTAAGGATGTCTGTCGATGGCATTTATTTATTTATTTATACTTGTCATGTCTGGTCTAACGGCCCAGAGATTGCTGCGCTTTTTATATCAAGTTCTATGTATCAGTATCAGCATTAAGTAATACTAGGTTTTTCTTACCTTGTGCCCTGATGACGAGGCGATAGCTCTTCAGTTGATCGTAGTACAGGGGCTTGACTAGAGACACGTCCCCGCTTAGGCTGTCCATGGAAAACTACATCTGTACGTTGCTAGCGATGACGACACAGATATTGCTGTTGTCTTCCTTGTCAAGTCTTATCGGTCAGTATCAGGATCTATATTTAGGCCCGTATTTATAAACCGCTCTCAACGTTGAGAGCTATCTTGACTTGACATCATTCTTGAGATGCTCTTCTTATAGGAACAGCATCTCAGAAAAGATTTCAAGATAGTCTCAATGTTGAGAGCGGTTTATAAATACGGGCCTTAGTTTCCTTACCTTGTGCCCTGATGACGAGGCGATAGCTCCTCAGTTGTTCGTAGTCCAGAGGCTAGACTAGGGACACGTCGCTGCTCAGGCTGTCCATGTAGAACTACATCGGTATGTTGCTAGCGATGACGACACAAATAAGTATTGCTGTTCTTTTTCTTGTCAAGTCTTATCGATCAGTATCAGGGTCTATATTTAGTTTCCTTACCTTGTGCCCTGATGACGAGGCGATAGCTCCTCAGTTGTTCGTAGTCCAGGGGCTTGACCAGAGACACGTCGCCGCTCAGGCTGTCGATGGAGAATTGCATTTGTGTGTTGCCACCGATGATGGCGTAGCGGATCGCTGCGTTAGCGCCCACGTCAGCGTCCGTAGCTCTGTTGGACGGTGGTTATAATTAAATAAGGTTGTCAACAGTATTTCTTTCAAGCAATTTTGTAATTAAATCCTGGCATCAATGTATTTGATAGATACTTGAAGGTGATGTTAAAGGTTGTTTTCATTCAACCTTTGAATGAAAACAACCTCCAACATCACTTAGTAGTATGGGGTGTTACTTCGTTAGAATCAATATTATTGAATTACGTATAATAATAATAATAAGCCCGCTTTAGGTATTTTAAAGTTCCATGCCAAATGTTAAACTTTAAACAATTAAAAATATGACCTACAAATATGATCGCTTATTAAATAGTAGGTAGTGATTTGTTAGCAAGAGAAATAGCTATAACTTCGGTAAAAGCATGTAAATGCTTCTGATCAGCAAGATATTGCACTTTAAATAAAACATGACCGCAATCTCACTGCCTGCTGAGCATGCATTGTGCAATTTACTCCATTGCAAGCAACATGGACTGGAACTTAAAGCGATCTCAAATTGTAGCACGGAAATAAAGTTAAAATACTTAAAAATCATAGGGGTCATAAAGTATCTCTAATGGCGTCTACTTTCGTAATCAGACGACGTGCTTTTGTTTTGAGTACAGTCGCAAATGTCTTAGCGCTCGTACCTACAAGAATATGGCATTGTATTACGATCCACTTGCTTGGCAATATCATACGGAGTGAAACAGCAAGGAGCGCAATATTCCCGTTTAAAACAACGATCATTAGATTTATGACTATGGTAATTCGAAAGGCCAGACTGTAAGACGCCGTGGTAGAGACTCAATAGACTGGATGTGCAGGAATTGTCTACAAAGTGTTTCGTTCCACTCGAGACCATTTTCTCTCATTATTTTTTAAGACATTAATAGGGCTGCACTCTTTATATTTCCAACTGTAGTAGAACGATTGACAATCAAGCAGGGGGTCAAGTCTGCTAATGTTAACGTCAAAATTGTAGTTCAATGGTGTTTGAATGGTAATGCTTTTTGACACAGTTCTTGTTTCTTAAACCCAAAATCGAAATGCAATTATGTTTCCGTTTTGGGTTTAAGGCACACAATGTGTTTCGGTTTTGGGTTTAAAAAACAAGAAGTGTGTCAAAAAGCATTACCATTCAAACACCATTGAACCACGATTTCGACGTTAACATTACCAGAATTGACCCCCAGTTGACCAAAAAGTCCAACATTCTCACTATTCCCTAGGAAAAAGGAAGTTTAGTACATAACGTATTAAGTAACTGGGTCTTAAAACCGTCCAAAGCTTTCCTCGATAAATAGTCAAAATATTGCTTACTAAGGAATGTGGTTTGATTTAGATAGTGTATATTTTCTTTGATTTAATGGTAATTTCCTACTCTTGGCCTTCGATCGAGCCCATCGGTATCGGTAAGACTTTATTCTCCTACTAACTATAAAATTTATAAAGACTTGTGTACTCTGTAGAGTTATATTACGTATTCTGTGGAAAGAGTGGCAAAATCTTACTTGATCCTGGCAACGACAGGGTTGTCAGCGACGCTGATGTCTTCGTCCACGGTGACGGTGTAAGTCTTCTCGCTGAACTGCGGATAGTTGTCGTTGTCGTCCAAGATGTTCACGTGGACCGTCGCCCTGTGGATATAAGGGCTAGTTTTAAATAGCTACGGGTATTTTTTTATTTCTCTATCTGTAAATACCTGACCCTGTGGTAAGGGTTGACTAAGTGCAAGTGTTACACTTAATTGTATTTTTAGATTTTAGGCATTGCAATTTGGAATTGGCAATGCTATTTTTATATAAATTACTAGAAAAAAATACTAGGAAAACTCGACTCGGTAGTATAAGTAATTAGTCAGTGCAATGCCGGAATCCCAAGGGTGCGGGTTCGAATCCTGTCTGAGGTGCTACGGGTGGGTCGATATTTTCTAGTATATTAATTACCTATATTGATACACTTGGTTATCTAAAATCTTTAAGCTACCAAAGGATAAAACTCAAAAAAGAATACAAAACTTGAATACGGATAAACAATATTTTGGTTTGTATTTATTTACGATGCCGGTAGTATTTTCTCTGCTTGTGAAATTTCAAGCAAAATACAAAAGCATACGCTCCGCTTGAAAGAGAGTGGTGCAGCTGGAGAATATATTAGTCACCTTTTTAGCTTCGGCGATCGGTTATAGTCAATAAATTCAGCAGTCCAAGTTCGTGCCAAGTTTTCGCAGACGATTCGTTCAAAAGAGTTACTTAAGTGTAAGTGCTAGAAGGAAAACAATGAAAATCAAGCTTGTTGAAAAAATTACTGCATGATGTTACCTATATTTTTTTTGCATCAAAGACATAAAGACTCAATAATATGTGTATTTATCTACATAGAAATGTGACGAGATACCCCATAATCAACTCAAGCTAGACTTCACTAGACTCAACTAATCTTCATTTATGAAGTGCATCATTATTTTAATTAAAAAAAGCTCTCCGCGTTTCTGTAACTATAGAGTCTTTTGTTCCACAAATAAACTCTGAAAACAAACAATGACATTTATATTATATGAATTCCTGATATACTATGGTAATATCCCCAATCAAATACAGTTAGTAGGGTAACTCTACCTTGCTTCGTCAACAGTGCGGGGGAGCTGAAGCTCGAATAATCCGATTTTGGACGTATAGACTATAGCTATTAGTGAGATCCAATTGAATAGTGATAGGTTCTGCAGTTGCAATAGATAGATACAATAGTATTTTACACTATCCTTTTAGACTAAATCATAGCTTATATTGTGGCGAACATAACAGTTGATAAAGGAATAATAAACATCTTGAAAAAATTATCTACAAGCACTCTTTTAAAAAATGAAAGTTATTGATCAGACTAACTCACAAAAGAGCATTGAGATATATGAAAAAGTTACGTTATTGGGAACTATAGGGGCATTAAAAATTACGGCTTTCTATCTCTTTGACGTTCGTCATTAACAAATGACTGGCGTGTTAAGTAACAGTTACCGGAGTAGATGTTTTTTTATTTACAATAAGATTCAAAAGTCATACATAACGTAAGAGGAATATAGCGACCTATCATCATTATCATCAAATGGAAGAAGAAAGAAGTATAAAGAATATTTGAGCTCTACTAAAAATAAAGCGAAAGTGGAATGTAGAATCTAGCGCAGTGCTAAGGTCTGAAAGGTTAAACTGCTGTAATGACAATGAAGCTAAACCAAGAAAAACAGTTTCTAATTCTAAAATGCCATCAACTTACGTGCTAGACAGCCTATCTGACACAGGGCTGGCCTGATCCGTGGCCTTCACGATGACGGTATACCGAGCCACCTTCTCCCTATCCAAGGGTGATCTGGTGAGCAGCGCCCCGCTGCGTCCGTCCACACGGAACACATCCTGGACGTCGCCGTCGGCTTCAGAGCTGGTGTCGATCGACTCGTTCTCGTCTCCTGAACTTGAGGTTTCAGCTGTCACCGATTCTATTGAGTACTCCACCTGTTTTAAGCGAAAGAGTACCTATTTAAACGTGTGCTTTTATGAATATCCTATAAAATACAGAAGATAATAATAACCAATGAAGACACTAAACTGATATTTGAAAAGAAGAACTTTTAATATGATTTGTATAAGGTAAGTACTTAATTTTCTCTTGGAAATTTATATGAGTTTTCAGGTTACTCATCGAACAATACGTGTACGTCGATAACAGAAGACTAAAAAAAAATCTTGAGATAGCTATTAAAATATAATTTGTATGAAATGAAAGCTAATGATAAATACGACCTTTCTCGAGAAAAAATTAAGGCGTTGAGCGTCACCAAACAAAACACAATCGTAATTATTAAAACCTTTTTAAAAATAAAAATCTAAAAAGGTTAAGCATCTAAACCGCCATGCAACCTTCGTGGCTTGATTTAGGACCTTTTTAATCTAAAAAAGTTTGATTGAGATTTTTTGATTGAAACAAGCTTATAATAGCTATCAACTATAGACTATAAAAAATTTATTAAAAAAAATATATGTATGTATGTTACCTCAGAGTTCTTGCCGATATCCTGGTCAGTGGCTTTCAGGGTCAGAACCGTGGTGCCAGTACTGGCTCCTTCCCTGACAGATGCTTCGTACTGTTGCATTTCGAAAACTGGCGAGTGATCGTTACAATCCAACACGTTGATCTACAAAGATAATAAAATTAGCACTATGAAAGAGATTATTAGTTTTAGGTTTAAAACTTAACTACACTCAACTCAACGTCAGTAAAATCGCACCTTTTCGAAAATAAATTTAGACTTGGCCATCTGCTACTGCTAGCACACGATTTATTAATTTAATGTTGATATCTATTGAAAGTACATTTAATGAGCTTTTCATTAATAATTATTTGATTTAGTAAACACTTAACGCGTAATTACTTGCGCTGCGCTACCATAATTATAATGGTGTAAATAGGCGTCAATTCAGGAAATCGAGACGTTGAAGAGAACACACAATTGAAACGAGAATAACGAAATTGTAAACTATTTCTCTGTAGTGCACTCCGAAAAAGCTTTGTTTTAGGTACTTTTTATCGCCTACACAATATTTTCTAGCTTGTCGTTTAGTTTATTGGAGTTTTTTTTAAATGTGGCTACTTTTAGCAAAAAAACTCCATTAATCCTCCTTTTTTTATTTTAAACAGAATTCAAACAAAACCTGTAATGTGGTAGTGCCACTCCTCGGCGGGAACGTGTCATCCTGCGCCACCACCCTGAAGTAGTGGACGTCCAGCCGCTCCCGGTCTAAGCGCGCTTGAGTGGTCACCACCCCTGTTCTGGAGTCTACAGCAAACATGCCGGCAGACCGCGAGTCCAGCAAACTCGACATCGAGTACGTCACTGGGCTGTTCTCTGGGTCACTGCAGAAATGGTAAAACATTGCTTATTTTTCTGACAAATTATATTTATTCGACTTTTTTTTAAACAGACATTACCAGAATTGATTTTGTTCGACTATTGTTTTGAATCCAGGACATTAGGTACCTACGTCACTCCATTTTTATCTGGGTCATTGTAAACATGGTAAGTGTTTATGTTTTGTGGTAAACTAGTCAAGTTTCTTTTGTTTTTGGGGCACGCAGAGACCTATCTATCGTATCGTGTATTTCACTTAAGATGATTTAAAATTGGATCATAATTAGACCATGATATATTATTGCTTTTTTGTTGCGTTGCAGCAGAGTACGTACACGGACTCTTCTACGCTATCCTCCTGATACTTAGGTAAGTACTTGATTCGATTGGTATAATAACAGAATAAAAATGTACCAAAGAAACAGCTGATGCTTATCTTATTTTTAGGTAGGTACTTAATGGAGCAATCTCATTTCCCAATATGACTTCCATTGGGCGGAAAACGACTGTTATTGGTCATTATCATAATCCTATTTGCCCCGGTCGCTTTGCGGTTTATCTGATGAGAATATAACCATGCTACGAGAATAAATAAGATGATTATGATATATTAACCACATGACTTCCAACTTCCAAGCCATTTTTGTTAGTCAGGAAAGAAGTAGATAATAAAACTAAACGGTCTATCAACGTTACTTATTTAGGGTTATAGCATATAGATAGAATATCCTATTACCGTGGCATATCTCTCTATAATGATATACTGAATGAATAGTTAATGATACTTCTAGAGAAAAAAGAGCACCAACAATCCGGCCCGCGAATGCGGACTGGATCGTACCAACATACTGTACTTTAAGTATGTTGGTATCGAGCTAGCTAGATCCTGGCCCTTGAGACTTCATGGAGGAGTTAGTCTGGCCCTTATGCTAAAAAGTTTGGGAGTCCCATGGTATAGATATTCATACTGTATTAAAATCAAATAGGTACACTTAAATCAATCTTTAATAAACAGTTTAAATATCGCAATGGTCAAGAAAATTACGAGCTTGGACTATTAAGGACTGGACGGGATGGTGTGTTCAATTCTATCACGACTGAGGAAGTGGAGAAAATTGCTGGGGTTTCTAATGTCGTCCATAATATGTGGCAATTACCTACCATTATGAGGGGCAAATCTTTAAATAAGTATTGACGTGGAAAGCCGTGTGTCTCTGATCTTGGATGTATTGTAACGATGTGATAATGATAGGTGGTTACGATCAGGTGGCATTAAAAATACGGCATCATGTTTATTTATTGACGCGCGCCGTATATATAGGGTTGAAAACTACGTGCATTAATCTCGGGTTTAATTTCTGCGTACAATTTTCATCGAAAGAATACTTATCTAACTAAAAATACTTAGAAGTAGCAGGTTAATATCAAGATAGTCTACTTAAAATGTGCTGCCCTGTTTGATACGCCACATTTTTTAATTGTGGATTGTGGTTATAAGATTCTTGTTGACTTTAGCATAATTTAACAACACTTGACGTTGACTCCAAGGAACCGATAAATATTTATCAAGTTCGATAATGTGCACATAAAATCGTTCTACCGGTGAGTCACCGTCTTTTAATAGACTAACGTGAGTCACGAAGTACTTAATAGAGGAAAGGTGAAATAACTAACTGCAGCACTTACCCAAAAAGCTTTCAAAGTGTTTATCTTATCGTCTAATACTTATCCCCTTTTCTATAAATACCATTATCGTTAAAAAATCGTAAAAAAAGAATTTTAAGGCAATTAATCTCATGGAATTATAATGCTAGTCATTATTTTGATTAAAGCCTATTTAGGTGGCAGCCCTGGCTTACGTGGTTTAGCCTTATTGCTGGGCGCATTGTCTGGCGACGAGCAATGGCCCAACACAATGGTTCCGGACCGCATAAAATAGATGACTTCATAAAAGCCCAACGAGCCGGCTCAAAGTCAATTAACGCGCTAGATGGATTATGAACAGCTGGTCCAACGTCAAATGTGAACGCTTAGTATTACGCTTTTCAACCTGGCATTTCTAATAAAGTTTGAAAAGTGAGCTAAACCGAAATAGGTATAAAATGTCAAAACAACCCCTTTCAGACACCACAAGCAATTTGGATTTTATTGCTTATAATTCTTTCCAGTGAGGTTGTTCATTCTAGCATTTACGATTCAGTGAATATTATTGGGTTTTAGATCGATTTTTCTTGGTAGAAAGCAAAAAAGGATGAAAAATGCGCGAGCACGTACTTAGAACAGTTCTAAACTTTGTAAAGGCAGTCAACCATGTAATGACAACATTGACTTATAATTTTATGTTCTACGATTATGTGCTAAATGATATTCTGTAGTAGATTGCTTAAAATGAATACATACCGAGCTCTAACTGTAGAAACCACTACTCCAGGAGGCTGTTCCTCGGCAACCGAAGCAACGTACAGAGCTTGCTCGAAGTAAGGAGATTGATTCCGCAACTCTCTTTTCACTCTTCTCGCAATATCAGTGTCGTTGAGCTCTTGATGATGATACACTATTTTCAGCCTGTGGTCCGAGTCGATAATGTTAGTCCGATCACAGTTAAAAGTAAAAAGAACGGACACTTTCCACATCGGCTCCTGTATGCACACGTCAGCACTAGCCACTAAATCACCTTGACTATTTTCTATCATAAACCTCTGGTCACTCACGGCTAGGAACTGCACTTTGCACATTTTTTGCACTGTCCGCGGTAAGAAAGCAGTAAGCGAGTTCACAAATTGTGATTGCCTCAAACATATCCCTTGCCATCTATCAGTCGTCGGTATAGCGAAGCTGGCATACGTTTCCGAAATCCACTTCTTAGCTTCAGCAATTTTTACATCTACGGCCATATCGAAAGGTACTATAGAATGAGATCGTTTCTTTCTAGTTTTATTTTTAGTTATGAAGTCCTCAAACATGGCCATCGACCACGGATAAGCCGTGGAAAGTACATTATAATGACTAGCAGATTCTATCTCCTCTTCTTCAAATAGCCTCCAATCTAAAGGTTCTGAAAACGTAGCCTGTCTCCTATCCCTCACATGTTCGTCTTCATATTGTAGCGCGGCGTCTTCTTGATCGTAGACTCTGTCGAAATCGATGTCATAGAGTTCTGCATGTCGTCGACTACAATCTTCACCGATGACCAGCACTCTTATGGGAAGACTGTAGTAGTCGATGTCGCGGATACGTTCAGAAGTGGAGTCTACATAAAAGGTGAAAAGATTAGGGTAGAGTACGCCGTCGCATCTGAGTCTCTTGCGGAGGGTGACGAGGCCGGTGGTTCTGTTGACTCGGAGGATGTGGTGGACGAAGTTGGCGGTGCGGTGGACGTCGATGGTGTAGATGCGCTCGGAGCCGAGCTTGTAGACGGCGGCGTCGAGGACGGTGTGGCCGGGGGGCGCGGTGTCGGGCACGAGCACGAGGTAGGCCCGCGCACCCGCCGCGAGCGCGGCGAGCGCCGTCAGGACGGCGAACGCCCGCGCTGCCGGCGCCATCACGCGCTCTTTTCACCTACAGTGCCGCCACCGAAGTCTCCAACCGCTGTATGCTTCCATCTGTCAAAAAAAAAGTTTTTGTCATTGTTTTTATATGACAAATATAATCATGTAACGTATCTTAAATAACTGAGTAGACTGCTATCAGATGAAGAAGAGTTTGGGATTTAGTAATAATTGATACCATCATATATACTAAAAAAAATTTGTTCAGCAGAAAGGTTTTGTTTACTTTGACGATCAATTTCTGCCAAATATTAAATAATTCATCTTTGAATTATTTAATTTAACACTGAACAGAGGCGCAAATTATTTTTACAGTTAAGCTCTAGGATTATTGTGATTTATTTTTCACTCGATTGAAATAAATGTGGCGGGTTAATTCGGACGATAATTTAACTCCGACCAAATATCAATCAAAACCGTTCAGCCGTTACGTTCCGTTTGAGTAAGCAGCCTTTTACATTTTACTAATACTTTACTATAGGTAGTTCTTTTACCCCACGAAGACCGTTTTGCTGTAAATGTTGTCAGGCGTTATTTTGGTGTGCGTAATACGAGAGCGTGCAGGCAGACGCACACTAAAACAATGTGCATGTGCACGCCTAACACATTCATAACAAAACTGTCTTCGTGAAATAGAAGAAATTTTATACAAAATACGCCACAATATAAAAGATATGAAAAAGTATAAAAAATAGTAATTGTTATCTGGTTAACTTTGTTAAAAGGTAAGATAGGTCCTTTATAACCTATCTGAGTATTGCATCAAAACATCATTAATGGTTCTGAAATCGCATTTCATTTACTATTAGGTATGTACTTGTTCATAAACAGCAACAAAATGCGCGAATAACTTAATAAGCCGACCTAAACAAACCCTTTAATCCTGGCTCAACGGGCGCGAACAATACAAACAATATTTGTAATATTATGGCTGAGTGTATAAGCGGCTTATAATAATTATTCTAAGCTATTATATATGTAGGTATCTAAAGACCTTAATAAACATGCTTGATTTATTTTTTGTTTACACGCCTGAATCGCTGTTGCAAAAAGAGATGCATTTTGAATTATTTTTTCATTATTTTTTAGTAACTGTTCTAAAATATAATGTATTTTAAAATATAATTCATTACATTTGAATCAATTAAAATGTATGACCAGTTGATGGTATTTTCCGATTTCCGGGTTATTTCCATACAAAACGCTACAAACACAACATTTTCATTTACACGATCTGTATTTTTTCCTTTACGTCTGCAACCGACAATATTTGTTTGTCACTATTCCCCTGAAAACTTACACGGAGTTTGCTACCTATTTATCCCTTGGGTTCTCGGGACAGATCGGGCTTTCCCGCTCCCCTCGGAAAACGGTGTCGGGAAAGGAATCGGTTACGGTCAAAAGATTAATGGTACCAATTAATGGGCTCACCGAGCGCCCAATTTCGCTTTTTCCAATTTTCACCATTCTCGTTTTACATTTACGTACGTAAACTGGACCGGCTCGAGGGCAAGATAGAAGTGCTGTGTCAGACACAATAAATATTAGAAAGAGTATGTATAACTTATATTTGCTGTTACTTATTTGATAAAAAACATAGCTTAACTAGGGAATCCTGTAAAACATAAGAAAAAGTTTCACTAACCCCAGAAGTTTTTTTGCTTATTAAAGAAACATATGCGCTTATAATAAAGTATAATTTTATTAATATTTTATTGTAATTTACTAACCATAGTTTTTTAATGATAATTGTTACTAACACTTATATGGGCTCTGCCTGAAATAAAGAACTATAATAATAATAATAATAATAACTATGGCTAGATCATTAGCCAACACAGTTTCCAACGATGAGCATAGATCAAAGAACTATGCACGAAATAACATAACTACCTACCTGTGGAGGTTTGGAATAGGCTTTTAGTTTTTATCTACCTTTTTACTAAACTGTATTGAGAGCTGTAACCCCAAAGATCAATAAAATCAAATCAAATTAAATATGCATTTCGTTGATTTTACTAAATGTTTTTCTTATACTAATAGGGATGTTGACTATTTTTTTTATTTTATGTTACATAAATTACCTCTCAAAAAAAGAAACATTGGTAAAAGAATTAATTCGCTAGCATGAAAACTGCCCGAGATATCACAGTGTGAAATGCACACAAATGGACTCGATCAAAAACGCTCCATACTAATGGCTTGCACGTTATGACGTCACGCCTTGCAAGTTTGTATGCAACGCATAGGAAATTTGTTCAGCAGCTATATTAAATATTGTGTTTATCAAAATGGTTTCTTCGACAAATTTGCTATACATTTTACGGACCAATTAAAGGTATCATTTATTTTAATAAATTTTATACTTTTTAAATGGACTTGTCCACCCAACTTTGAAGGGTCATAAAACAAATTATATGCAATATATAAAACCAAGAGGTATACAAGCTACTCTAAAAGTTGAATATGTTTACGATTTTTATTAGTATTTCGTTATTTTATTCATTAGTCAACATCCCTATTCTATGATATGCCTTGTATTCCTTGTAAGTATTTCAATACGACTCTACATCTCCATCGATTTAGACATACCAGGAGATTATTTTACGGTAACGTAAAGAGTTTGCATATGAGGATATGACCTAGTGGGACTAGATGATTTTAATATAACTTATTTTAGTTCATGAGAGGCTTTAAATTCTCCCTTTGTCCTCATAAAATACTAGAGCCGGCTCTGCCCTCAGAAATGTTGACACTGTATAATTACTAAGTGGCAGTCGCTATACACATTTAACACGCAACGCGTTATGTTTAATTTAAAAACACCATTTTAGTATCGGATATTTGCTATCATTTCATGGTCGTTTCAATTTTGTAGGCAAAGCGAGGAAATTCATGTATGAGATCTGTGCGATGTAAGCTCACGTTAATAAATACGTAAACCTTTATAAAGAAAGAAAAATAGAAACGGTAAAACACATGACCTCTTCTTTTTTGAAGTTATAGTTAAAAGAAAATACTTAATGGGCGACAGAAGCCATACCATAGCGAGCCTATAGATTGAAGTTGAAAAATTTAATTTTTAGACATACAAAAAACTAAACGTATGATAGGTTACTGCAGAATATAGAAAACTTTAAGACTACATAAAACCCAACTTAATAAGTTAATCTAGCTATAGCTAGTAATGGTGACACCAACACCATGTTCAAATCATAGCGAAGATCTCTCCGTCACATTTGAAGTTATATTACATTCAATATCAATTTATAAGAGTTAATATTTATTATAAAGTTTTATCACTTGACCTTAACACCAATGAATTAGCTGAGCAGATTTTTTGCTGTATTCAATGTGTGCATTATTGTAAAGTCCGTCGGTAGTTTTTGACAAGTTTTAAATTTTTAAAAGCGATCAAACATTTATTGCCCCATTTTGAAAAACATTATCTTTAACCCCTCGTCGTCTTGGTAAGGGCCGGGCATCTAATACTGTTATCAATCAACTGTGCTCAGTATTGTCGATTGGCCGGTCATCATGGCCCTAATGGTTTCATGCTCAGAATATAATGGCCCATCGGAAAAAGGTGGTAGGAAGAATTAAGGTAAAACTTTTATTTCTCGATTGATCGGATTCTTATTTGAAAAAAACGTAGTAAGTAGATTATTTCTGGTAGTTTGAAGATTTTATTTCTAAATAAAGTAGATTAGTTCCGTGTATTATTTTCGATAGGTACGCACGAAAGCACGTTAGGTTAAACAGTTGAACTACGAAAACAGTTCTTATTACGTACGGCATAAAGGCGGTCTCAAGGTAAACATGTATAGTCTGCCGTGCTGCCGACTGTACATAACAATAGGGTTACTATTTACATCAGCCAGCCTGGTGGATGGTGGCACTCCTGATCCACAAATCAGCATAAGAAAATAATAGTAATAAGTGAGGAATACATTTATTTCATTTCATACCAGAGATTAACCATCGTTACCATGTTCTTACTGACAGTAGAATAAAGTTTAATTAAAGCATACTAAAGTCTACTGAATATTTTACGACATCAACGGCGTAATTAAAAGCGAGTTACAGTTAAACTTTTCCAGAAAGAAATAAAAAGAATGACAATCATGAAGACGTGAGAGACGCTACGGTAATTAGCGGGTACCGTTCGAGGGCCTTGAGTGGAGACCAAGATACCGGGAATATCGGAGTTAGCGAACGGGTTGGATACAGGTGTACGGAATATGAGGACAATAATCTGTATGTTCTAGACAGAAACTCCGCTCCATATACGAAACACACACTATGTTTTCTTGAACTAGGAGTAGAGAGTTTTAGCAAATTCGATATCTGCCAATCCATTCATAACCGACGACTGTACGAGGATTTCCATTAATCGTCTCTAATTAGGCAACTGAGAATCGAGCGAACAATGAACGCTAAATATAGCTTTAAAAGCAAATCCTTTAAGCATTGACACTTTGTAGGAATTCAGAAATTAATCCGGCTGAAGCACGGATGACTAACCTTACTTGAAAATTCATCTCTGCGGTTTGTCACAAAAGGTAACCATTACACAGAATACATAATAGTACAAGTACCATTATAGGATTTCTCGATTCTTATAAGTGTCATTGATACTATGGTTGATCGAAAAGACATGCTCATGCATGGTTATTTCCTTCAGTGGGAGCTGCGGCGGCGGCGGCTGTCTGCACAGCGCTATTAAAAAGTCAGTGTTATTACAAAAGATTTTTAAACACTGTTTAACTTAGACACATGTTTAAATGTGATGCTGTCTCTTTCAAACAATATCGTCAAAAAAAATGACAGCATTAAATTTAAACAGGTGTAAGTTGGTAAGTGTAAGGTGTATCTTTATCCACTTTTAATCGACCAATATCCTTTGATCAGCTAAACTTTAGCAACAGAAACGAACCCTAATAATCCACCTGGTTGTTAATATAAAACCCATATAATTTCCAATTCCAACTATAAGTACCTAATAATAATTCTTAGAAAGCCTTTTCGAAACTTTAACATGGTCGAGACGAGACATGTGAATTGTCAACATAATAGCTAGGTATATCAACCAAGTCTCCGCATTCTTTACCGGTTTCTTGTATTGGAATGAAAATAATGGAATTGGAATCAAAAAGTCGTAAGAATTCATTGGCTTTTAATTAACCACGTATTGTATAATTACGAGCAATAAAAGTGTATCTCATTACATAGTTTTACTTTTGCACAGTGTTCTCGAACGATCAATTTGACATCGTCTCATTGTGTATGATACACCATAGAGACGTAAATACAAATAGTACTTATTCCTGCTTCTCTTTCTTCGAATTATTTACTCTGATAAAATGTGAGGCGAGCTAGGACAAGATTATTCTAGAATATCCGGAAAGTCGAGTCAATCTTCACTCTACCGTAGTTCTATCTATGGTTGTCAAAGTTAAACATCTCGCTGAAGTTAGTTTGACGTTTTGTAAAGTTAAACTCTGATAAAATGCTTGTTATAATTGGATCAGTTGACTAACTAAAGGTAATCAGCAACACATAAAATTACCACACAAGGAAAAGAATGCTATAATTTTAATAGATAGGTACACGGGTAATCATCAGTATCAGTTGAATAGAATTAACTTCATTATGCCGTCTCACCGGATAGGAGACGAGAAAATTCTCAAATGGAAAAGTTTTGCCTTTGTTATAAAAAAGTAAAAATATCTAATTTTGTTCGGGATGGTCAAAGTTCTTAAACGTGTGGCATTGCCATCCCTAACGCTCTGGCAGGTTTAATACCCGTTCCATTGCCGCTTTCTATATTAGGCCCTCAACCGCAATGAGTCGCACTGTGTCGCTTCATTCGCATGAAATATTAATTTGTGCGAATTAAATTGCAATCAAGCGTTAATTACGCACAATTTGGTTGTACAAGTGGTTGGAATTGTAAAGCTACATGTTGTATAAAAACACCATGTTCAATTGTTCATTATTGATTGAGATTTCTAAGAAGTTTTTTAGATTTTTATGGTAAAATTGAGTATATTGATGAAATAAGATTATGAGATACCAATATTAGGTATTTGATTGAATCAGGCGTCACGGAAGTCCCAAACCATTTTGAAAAAAGAAATATAAATGTAGCTTACTTCCGCAAACAAAATATGCAAGGTGCGCCGCCCGCCCGCCCGCAATTTGTGGTGTGCATGTGCATATTTTTACGGGCGGGCGGGCGGTGCATCTTGCATATTTTGTTTGCGGAAGTAAGCTACATATATTTCTTTTTTCAAAATACCAATATTAATATAAAAAAATGGTAAATAAACATAGTAGGTAGTAGTATAGAAAGTATCTTATTTAATACATCCTTTTATACACCCCTCTATCATTTCTCTTTAAATTTTATGGGAATTTCCACATAAGAGGATTGTCAAGCAAACGGTCTCCATACAAACGGCGATAACGTTTCCCACTCTCTAAATCTTAACCTACAGCAATGAATTTTTGGTATGTTTTTGAAATGCCTAAATACTAGGACTGTACGTTTTGTTTTTTTAAATATCTATAATAGATTTCGAAATATTTGCATTTTAGTGATTTCATACAAAACACAGAAGTGCCAATATTTTCAAATCTACAATGAATATTTTAAAAATCAAAACGTACAGCCCTAGTTTTTAGGCATTTCAAAAACATACCAAAAATTCATTGCTGTAGGTTAAGATTTAGAGAGTGGGAAACGTTATCGCCGTTTGTATGGAGACCGCTTGCTTGACAATCCTCATAAATGCCAACACCACTCAACTCAGTAATAATCTCTGAAGCCAGGAATATTTACGTGCCCAGTTTTACGATCACCTCGAATTATACCCATAGTAAAAAGATATAACTGTGATATAACTCCGTTGGATCACCCTTTCATTAGATAACTGCATGTAGATAGGTACTTACCTATTTAATTCGATGGCTACTGGTGTTAGGGTACCGTATGTGAATGTTCAACCTCGTGATTAAACTGGCCTTACTTAGGTGAATCTTAAAATACCTTGCCCGCTATTATGTGTTACAGGGTGTAGGTGTAAAAAACCATAACTAAGTAAGTATTAAGTACCTACCACACGTAGTACTTAGTAGGTGGGTGCCAAAATATTTGTTTCTAATCTTAAATAAAGGTTATCTGATTTGAGAAATATACAGAACTCGGTCATCTATTTCTATACTATCAAGCAAGACCAACGTTTAAACGTGGTTTAAAACTTTAATAGTAACATTCAAATTGATATAAAATGATTGGGGGAATCGAAAACGTTAGTTTTATGGATAAAAGCTCAGCCAGCACTTACTGTTATCTTTATAAAAGGGAAAGAACAGATATTTTTAGATTAAGATTATTACTGAATTCTTTCTTCACTTAATGTTTTGATAACTTGTGAACTTAAGTAAATTGCTTTTCCATTCATATTCCTTTCTTGGAACATGTAAAAATATTTATTAATGATATTTTTTGTTCAACACTTATTAAAAGCAACAAATAACGGAATAAATAAATAAATAAAATAAATAAGTATTAGACACTTCAATCAACAATATCCTAGATAACGCTTCACGAACTAAAAGAGTACGCAAAAATGGCACCTCAAATAGCGTCCCACTTACAAACTTGGCGCTTATTTCGTACATAATATATTATTTTGTACAAACTCATACTAAATCACTTATTTTGTACAACATAAGCTTATTTTGTACAAAAACACATGTCATCTTTTATCACTTACTTTGTGCAAAATAAGCGCCTAGTTTGTAAGTGGGACACTATTTGAGGTGCCATTTTTGAGACTCTGATCGGACATCTAGGGTATTCTTGATCGAAGATTAGACAACATCACAAACATTGCTCTTATTCCAAAGTAAGTGGCTAAAGCACTTGTGTTATGGAAATCAGACACAACGGTGGCACTACACACACCCAGACCTGAGCCAATATAGAAATGTTCGTTTTCTAGATTGACTCAACCAGGGATCGTACCCGGGACCTCAGAGATGGCGACACTTCGAAAACTGTTCGGTATACAAACCACTTGACTACGGAGTTCGTCACTTAGGTAGGTACTTGGGCACTTACTTAGAAATCTTCACTTACCTTTATATTTATTGACGAAAGCAGGTTTTTACTACTTCAGCATCTTTCCATCTGAAACAAACAATATCTAATATAAGAAGTTGATCCCTAAAATTAGGACAAATAATAATTAATCAGGGAAAATAATAATTAGTCAGGTTAGAATTGACATGACATGTTAATAAACTTTTCTTTTTAAAACTTTTCATTTGTTTTCCAAAATGGACGCCACGCCACTTTGCCATGATTTGATTGATTGAAAGTGGAAATTACTATTGACATTGACATCTGTCATTTTATTTTTATTTTATTTATTGAACATTGTTACCACAGCATTTACAGAGCATTAACGCAAGTATAATTATACAATACATAAGCCAATTACGGAAACAACACTTTGTAAACAAAATATATAAATGGTTACAAAAAAAAATATGATTTTAAACAAATATTAAGTTTAACGGATTTGAAAAAGAAATCTAATAATAATGAGAATTTCGAAATAGTTTATTATATTGTCTCATGATAGGTGTGTGTGAATGTGTGTGTGTGTGTGTGTGTGTGTAGGTTTGTGTGTGTTTGTGCATGCGTGTTTGCCTCCTTCGTAAAAATAGATTCACTCGCACTGTATGTGGGTATGTAAACGTAGGCTTACATGGCGTACAAAGGTGGAAAAAAGATTAAAATATTGAAAATTGGAATTAAATCATATTAATGTCAGTGTCGTAGCCGCTAATAAAATTAGTTCAATAATAAAATATTTCATATAATTCATAGACAACAAAATTTTATTTGACATTTGTAAACCATTTTTTTGGCGAAAGGTATAAAATCATAAAGCCTTTGTATTTGTGATTGCCTTTATTGTTTTTATTTGTTTTTTTTTTTTGTTATGAGTTATTGTAATTTAAAATAGTTTATTGCACTTAATAATATATAAAATCATTTTAATAATTATAACCTTTTAATTTGCATGCTCTATTGTTGGCTGAATGGGAGGAGATGTAACTAATTTAAGACCTATAAATTAAGTACCCCAGTCATAAGCAAATAAAATTATTTCTATTTCTTATAAAATAATTACCTATCCGACGTTCTCGACAATCACTTTTCTTCCAATTCGTGATTTTGCACAATGATTTCGCACATTGATCACAATATGCACTATTCCACACGCAGTCTTCAATTTTACACAAACGCGTTTCTTCCTATTCAATCACTTCAATCTTCATTGTATTGTTACTTTTGTGTGGTCTTTGGTTAAATAAATAATTTTCTCTCTCACACAATTTGGATTCCGCACAACTGCCATTCATCACTTTCTCTATTCCAGTTTTTAATTTTACACAAACGCGATTCTAATATGGATTCCGCACAACTGTCATAATCATAATTTATCTATTCCACAAAGTCTACAATTTTACACAAACGCTTTTCTTCCTATTCGCGATTCTCCTCATTACCTAAGAAAACAAAATGTCCACTAAATACATTCATATATATACCTAGATTCTGAGATATTGATAATGTTGGTGTTATTAAGTCATACAAACATTATGATTATACGACCATGCTCTTATCCATTTAAGGGTTGAGGAGAGCTTTGAGCAACGCAAAGTAATTAAGCCCACGCGTGGCAAAATGGTTTGCTTAAGATTATGTACTATGTAGCATAGCAATGCCGATCTGTAATGTAACTTACAGCAGTTATAGTTGCCAGTCTTTCACTTAGGAAACCATAACATTAGAATAGAATGCAAAAATCTCAAATTTAAAAATTAGAATAGACTCGAATCGAATCGAACTTATATCAACAGGGAAGTTTCGTATTACCCGATCATTCAAAGGTAGAAGCGCTCATAGCGGAACTTGACAGACTGATCGTACTCGATCACGTTTGTTAAGCAACGCTCGGTCCAGCCAGGTGTCGGATGGGTGACCGTTAAGTGGCACTACAACTGAGCGCTTCCGTGCTTCGGAGGGTACGTTAAACCGTCGGCCCCAACTGCTGTCATCTGATAACAGTCGTTAAGCCAAGTCAGAGGCTAAGGCGGGCTTGATAAACTCTAACACCAGAGGTGTCCACTAATCCTCATTCGATAAGAAGAAAAATTCAAAGGTAAAGCGATATTTGTCGCAGAAATCATATCATACTTGCAGTCGTTGTTAAATAAATTGTTTCTAAAAACATTTGAGAATGATTAATGACTCTGTTCTTAAGCGCACTGAAAATATTTTACCTCACAGAGACAGGCTTAATTATTACGTTTGGTTTTTATGAGCTATCGTTATTTTAAGCTAACAAAGGGGTTGTGATTTTGACAAATGAGTCGCTCTTACCGCAGCAAAGTGATGATCAGGCTGCTATTGAGCCATGTTTGTTAATTAAATCAGGTCGTTTTAATATTTACCTACATGTGCATTCGATAACACAAATGGCGGATTCATAGCACAGAATAAATTATACGTTCTATGGTACTATGTTTATTTCATAGCCCGCGTTTACTTAGATGGCTTTTCTATTATGTACATACGCCCAAGTTTCGGCACGTTTCGTTTTATTTTTAACCGACTTCAAAAAAGGAGGAGGTTCTCAATACTTCGTCGAAATTAAACACCCCTGTACAAACTCAGCCATCGAGGTCCTAATACATAATATAATAAGTCGTGTTTGTAACAGTCGTAAATCCTGATTCGACAAAGTTCTGTTGGTGACGGAACATTATTAACTGTACGCCATCGCAAGCTGTTTGCACAAATAAAAGTAAGCTTCACTATTTATCGAAAACCGTGAGACATTCTTATTTATTGATATTCGTTTTAACTCTACCGAATATAAAGGGTTTTAGTTCGTTTATATGTATTACAAAAAGTGTGAAGAGAATGCTACATAAGGATATCACGATACAAGAAAGATCGTAGAATATTATAAAATTCCGCATGAAAAGCTTTTGGAGGATCAGCTAAGTATAGAGGCATTGTCCTGATAACCGATGCTGAAGTGCGGGGCAGGCCCAAGGCGGTGCAGGGCTGGCACGCACGAGAGCCACTTCTGTCAAGAGCGCCCGCGCCGCCGCCCAAGGGCTTCTGGCACAGAATATATATTCTGGTACTAAGAAAATGATACCCTCGCTCGTTATGCTTGCCTGGTAGTCTGCATCGCTCAACGATTTGTATGTATTGGAAACCGGCTCGAGGTGCAGTTGCTACGATTGTTGGTAGAACAAGATTGCTTTTGATATGATGCTGCCTATTGAAGTTTATAGTCGAAGTTGTTATGATATGTTAGTGTTGTTAAGTTATGAATGTTGCTTGTGACTGACTGGACGTTAGAACGTGAACTGATGTGTAAGCTTGATTTGCTAATCTTTTGTAACCGAGTGGCATTTTTGTATTAAAATATCATCTGTTTAATCATAAATAAGCCTTTCTTTGACTTCAAGAACATGTCTATAATGATGAGATTCGAAGACACAACACATTCGGAACTTCCAAACACATTTTGCAGACCAGTAGGGGAGACCGGGGCTGGTTGACTACTTTTTTACATAATCATACATATTTTTTGTGTTTTTATACATACAGACAATAAAACTGCATCAACGGATAGAAGAACTTATAAAAAAATATAAAAACTAGTCCATTATTCAATATAATGATCATAATTTAACGCATTTTACAGAACACCAACTCTTAGTCAATTTACCCCGGGTCCGGGGTAGATTGACTATATGCCAGGGGTAAGTAGACTTACGTAACAATAAGTAACAAATTATGAAAAGAGTCAAGTAATAAAAACGATTTTAATCAGGTACAGACATTATCTTACAATAAGTCTTTAACAAAACAATATTTTTTTAGTTTTTATTTAAACATTTATTAGTTTCATTAATTAAACAGTTTAAAATCAACTTTTCTTACGCTAGAAATTAAATGCACATTTTTATTGCTCTGTTGAAATTAAAGTAATTACTAAAAATCTATTTTAAGGATTTTAACTTAATTACCTATATATTTTTTATGTCATCAAAAGTATAAATCATTTAAACTCTAAACACTAAACTCTTAATCAGTCTCATATTAATCTTTGTATTCTTAAAAAAACAGACAGTGTATTAGCTCGTTCAGTCCTTCTTTTATAGGTCCTCATTATACTGTAACAAAATGAATATTAAAACACGAATAAAAGGTTAATTTACGAGATATTTTAAACATCAAATCATAATGGGGTTGGTTGACTATCTATTTAACCAGCCCCGAAAGAAATTAGTCTACCAACCCCAGTCGCCATTTTAAGTTTCAATGGCATGGGCTACCTAAACACTGCCATCAACTTAAGAAATGATACATGAAATATGATTGATATGCACTCACGAAACACTGTGACTAATAGGCAAATGGTTAACATAAAATGAATAGGTGTCAGGTGAAAAAATATGCATTATGAAAATATTACTTACATGATACGAAAACAAATCACGTGTCACTGCTCGAAAACGGCGTGTGTCCGCGGCGCGACGCTTCGGACGCCTGAGCGGAGGACGGAGAGTAATGCGCGGCTGGGCCGGGATGACGTAATAGTCATATCGTTGACGAGTTTTTGACGGTTAGTCTACCTACCCCTATAGTCAACCAGCCCCGGTCTCCCCTAAGTAAGACGTCTATGCTGATAAAGAAACACTTAACCTCCAAGGGCCAACGTGATTTTTCAAAGCGTGTGTGTGTGAGTACGAGTAAAGGCAGACGGAAAACTAAACTTATGTAAACGTGTGACTGAAAGACGCAAAATATCTAAATGCCAACTTTTTACATAATCACAATCACAGAGTACCTTATCTTTTAGAAAAGTCAGAAAAGCAGAGAAAACACATGAGAAGTTCAGTCTACGATCAAAAATTATTGACTTTCGAAGGCACAGAGTATCTAAAATAGCAGAACCAATACAAAGTGATTTCGCTTAACAAAGCTGGCTTTGCTACGAAGGTGTAGCTTTGAATGGCACGATAGACAAAGCACACGAGACATTCAGCCTACGAGGTAAGGGCGTCTATGCCGAGGGCTCTCAGTCGCGCGAAATGGATAAAGGAACACTTGAACCCGACTTGATTCCTCAAAGTGTATGAGTAAAGTCGGGGCGGGAAAACTTGCTTTTATGTGACACTCGTGCTGAAACAATGTTTTGGTTTCTTTACATATGGCAATGTTGCCTTGATTAGGAAGTTAATCAAATTACTATGTCAATTTAGTAATGAATTTAATGTTAATAATGAAAGGGGGGAGGGGACTATCGTAGTATTCGAAAAAAAAAAAAAAAACGTCTTTGGTATGTTAAAAGTACTACAGCATTAATTGTGTTACTTATTTATTGGAACGCTGTCCCTGTTATTACCGGAGACGGGCGTTAGTGCCGCGACAAAGTTTTTATAACTTTTGGGGTCATTAACGTACAATACTAAGTGTAACAATGTAACTTGTTCCAAATAAACTATTACTATTACTAATTAAGTAATTTTATATAACGTCGTATTTTTCACAGAAATCATTATATGGGTATCAAATCAATTTCACTAGATGCTGCAACCAGATATGGCATAACGTAACATAACTTACCTCGTATGTCTTACTATGATACTAAATAGAGACATTGCTATATCCAATTACATATTAGTTTTAACTACATTGCGCTGCGCCCCGACAGGCAGTCCTTTTTCAGAACGAGTAATTAAATTCTGCATTTCGAAGTACAGTTAAGGGTTTCCTTTATACCACTCAGGCTAGTTCCACGAATATCTCGTGATTATAATAATATTATAATACTACCACGTTCATTAGTAGGTGCCCAATTCATTGACTATCATACATGTAATAATAATATTAGCATCATGGTATGAATGCGAAGTAAATATGAATGGTTTTATTTCGAATGTTTCCCAGATTAATAAATTCAACACAATTTATGCGCATTTCCATTGATGTAAGTACATAAAGTAAAAACAAAAATGCTTGCATGAAAAGTTAAAGTCAAATTGGGTTGATTGGATCGGGTCAATTGTATTGTGACCTTTGCTTTCCTGCAAAAACTTATTTATACTAGTTAAGTTTATGGCTTTCCTGTAGGTAGATCAATAGAGTAGACAATTGAAATGTTCCTCGTAAAACTCAATTTTTTTTTAGTAAAGATATTAATTATGTTTTGTTCATAAGTTAGCTTTGGGCAGTGCTTTAAGGATCACAAGAAACCATTGGGTTTCTTATATCTGAGCTTTTAGGTTAAATGAGAGCCTCAGCTGTAAGTCTAAAACATATTGTTTTACAATATAAATGTTTAAACAAAATTAAGATCTATGAAAAATGTCGGTTAAGTAAAAGTCCCCCTAACTCCATTTCCAATTCAAGTTGGGAGCGATGCTAATCTGCATGCCGAGCGCGACGTCATACGTTTTTCAAGAATAAAGATTTCAATTTTCAAGAAGCTTACTTTTGCATAAGTACTAACTTTATACGACTTTAGCAGATGGCGTGAGCTGATGCTTCTATTGGAATTGAAACTATCGAAGGTTATATAAAAGAATGGAAAGTTGCAATAACAATATATACGAGAACTTTAAAAGTGGGTCTCCTGTATTTTCCGAGATATTTTTGTTTGTCCTTTAAGTAGAAATTGGAGAAAAGGAATTGTACATATTTGCACTTGTTTTCAATGGAAGTTTCTTAATTTCGATAAATTTTCGCAAAATTGGAAAATTATACAAACAATTCAACATATGTGCCTACTCCTTTGCAAGTTTAAGGCATAAGCGTAACTTTAGCCGACTTAATTACCAAACTTACCAAAGACAACATTACGGGAATTCTCAAGACGTCAGAATTGCGAACAATTTGCGCGAACTTATTCGAGAATATTATGTTGTTACACATTACGATCTCGTCAGCGAAAAAGTGCCTTTTTATTGTTTTTTTGTAGCTGCACTACTAACTGTAAAATATTTAACGATCCTTCTGCTACTTTAACTTATCCGTGTTTTATTGCGTCGCGACGCGACACTTTTATGAGTAAAACTTTTTTTAATAAGTTTAAAGCATTTAAAACGAACAATGTTTTAATTATTTCCAGTCTTAGTTAGTAAAATTATCCTCACTCATTTGTTGAAATAATTCGTAGAAGTGATCTTCACAATTTATGGCAGAACTAGCTTTCGCCCGCGACTTCGTCCGTGTGGACAATTGGAAAATCCCTAGGGAACCTTTGAACGGGATGAAAACTATCCTATGTTTTAATCCAAGCTTTAAACTAACTGTGTCAAATTTCATCTAAATCTGTTTAGCCGTTAATGCGTGATTGAGGAACAAACATCCAAACCCACAAACTTTCACATTTATAATATAATAAATAAATATAAATATTAGTAGGATTAGTAGGATAGGATTCAGTTATCAAAAGCCTCAATGAAAGAAATAAGAAAAGTAGGCTTCTAAGGCGGCCATTAGGTACATGCTCATGCAAGCGTCAGTCAAATTCCATCAGTCATGAATTACGTTTGACTGACTGACTGATGGAAAGAAGAAATCAACTTCATGCAACCATCAGTCACTACATTACACGGTAGGTTAATCGTCAGTCACGGCCGTGACTGTGGTTAAACTGACAGCAAAACCTACCGTGTAATGGCTGCCTAAGCACAGTTTTGTAAAAACGAACAAACAACAAGCTAAATATATGGAACACTGGATTCACCAAAATGATTCTTTAAGATCTCTTACCATCTATTGGAGGCTGTAGTCAACAAGTCCAGCCTTACCGTATGACCCCACGAGGTAATCACCAGGGAATACTAAATCCCGCCGCACCGATGGTAGCGGTATTGTAGTCGTAAAGTAGCATTAGGGCTAATTTCATCTCGCGCCGGCGTATAAGTTATAGTCCCAGACACTTTATTGGTGACTAAAAGCCGGTACAAAAGTGACCCGTAAACTTAAGCAAGGTGGTCTAAAAAAAGGTCGTTTTTTGTTATACAAACATACGGTCTTACCACAAAAGATCTTAAAACACTGTTTAGCTAAAACACTGTTTAAGTGTGATTCTGTCTCTTTCAAATAATATTGACAAAAAAGGAAAAAAGTGACAGCATCACATTTAAACAGTGTTTTAGCTAAATACTGGTTAAACAGTGTTTTGTGGTAAGGCCGATCATAGTGATTTTGAATTACTTATTTAACGAAAAATTTGTATTTTCTTTTGTTTCCTTTTTACTTTGTATGAAAGTATGTATTTATTAAATGGAACTAAGTTTGAGATCACACTGATCACACATAAGTCTTGTGAATAGCGATGAGATTACGACGCGAAGACCATCGTATAAAGCCCCTAATGCATCAAGCAAGTCGTAACATAAGTTTTACGGCACTTTTTGATGATTCATTAAAATAATTTCATAAAGGCATCAGCTGTGCTCACGCCAGATGCTCCATTGTATTACTTACAGTTAATTGAGGCGAACTTGATTTAAAGTTTACGAATGGGGCAGGTGCTTGCTGCCGGAGACTCGGGCGGGCGGCGCCTGCAAGTTCAGCCATTTGAGGCCGCCCGTTGACATACGTGTAAATAAAATTAAAACTTCATCTTTTAGTTTCATTTTAGTGTGTTTGCTTCATTTCAAAGCATTTTGAACCCCCTTCTCTTTATTTTTAGGGTTCCGTACCCAAAGGGTATAAACGGCACCCTATTACTAAGACTCCACTGTGTCCGTCTGTCTATCTGTATGTCACCAGGCTGTATCTTATGAAGCGTGACAGCTAGACAGTTGAAATTTTCACTGATGATGTATTTCTGTTGCCGCTATAACAACAAATACTAAAAACAGAATAAAATAAATATGTAAGTGGGGCACCCATACAACAAACGTGTTTTTTTGCCGTTTTTTAGTACGGACACAGAATATAGGCCTTCGTGCTCGAGTCCGACTCACACTTGGCCGGTTTTTTTAAAACCTATGTCACTATCTTCGATCAAGAATACCCATCTTCTTCGATAGTTTCTTATCTTATTCGTTTTGATTATTTTAATAAATATAATGTTTTAGCTTCACTTCGGGAATCGCTGTATACTTGGCAACGGGTTCAAAGTGTTTAATTAAGCATAGGTACGTAAGCGTACAAAGTCAATGTTTTAAGTCAACAAACCTTACAAACACTATGTGAAGAATAACTGTACAGCATTTGTTTAGTAGAGAGAGTCACTGCTGATAGGTAAGGTTGCCACCATTGATATAATGTTAGGGTACTCCCACACAGCAGTTATATAACATTGTGTAACACTATAACATTCTATAACAGTGTAACATTTTGCTACAAAATATTAGTGATGTGATCTCACACGTCGAGTTTAGTGTCTCATAATCTCTGATAGTATTTTTATCAACCACGCAATATTTTTGAGAATCTACCAAGTTCCAAAAATGTTATTCACCCAGACTTTTTAATAAATTAATCGCTTTCCTGGTAAGCTTAGTCTTGCTTTTCAATGGCCTGCCATCGTATTGTTTGTGAGTCAGTGAGAATTTATTAATACTTTTTAAATTGGATGGTCGATAAGGAGGATGGGCCATAACCATAACCCACCACGCAGGCCCAACGTGGATTGGTGGGCGATAACGACTGCAAATGCAGCCGGGACTAACGGCTTAACCGAAGCACAGAGGAACTCTAGATAATAAATTTTTAGTCACCCATCCCATGGCCGACCCTTGCGAAAGTTGCTTAACCTCCGCAATCGCAGGTCCAGAGGTGCTAAACCACTGCACTACCGAGCTCCTCTTTGCTAATACGTAACTACTACTTAATTTCAAAGAATAGGTTTCAGTCTCGCGTCTTATATAAAGTGAGACGCCTTTGGATACCCCATTATATTCGCTCTGATAAGTACTTGATATTCTGTCTAGATTAAATGTTGTACTATTATTAGTTATCTTGTCTTTACACTTGAGATGATTGAAATGAATATTATATCAATTTTAACTTACTGCTTTTAATATAATTATATTTTCTCTAGGTTCAGGTCTTGAAATTCTATCCGTCGTTGTTAGTAGAGGATAACGGAATCAAAAATATAATTGTTACTAATTTTTTCCCTGCATTTTAGATTAAAAAGTTAGTAAGGGTGTCGGGCACACGTAAGGAGGCTCGAAGTTTTTCCTAATATCCAAAATTTATTTAGAAAAATAGTCTATTAGTTCATCGCGACCAATAATCTAGGAACAAAAAGTCAAAGAGTAGCTCTAACCACAGGATAACGAAACAAATAACAAAGGCTTATCGACCGCGAAGGGTCGCCGGCCTATGATTGCAGGCTACAGCACCGCCCGGCACTTACGCTGCATTCTAAATGAATGCCTCTACGCCACTTACATACAGCCTTACTTGCAAAAAGAGGTTGAATGCCCGAACTACATATGAACATCAGTATAACAAACCTTAACTTACTTACTTTTTTAACGCAGCAACTGAAATTGATTCCTGCCCAAGTACATGTATGCGCTTGTATGTCTGACAATGTGAAGCTTCAATTCCACTTTCTAAAGGATTTACAGAACACATGGCATTATACATCTATTTTCATGCAAACCGCTAAAACTGAACATCTAAATCCTACCCTAAATGTAAATACGAAAGGGACAACAGAAAAAGAAATCAGATGGAACGTGAGTAATTGCGAACCAAATACCGAGGAGGTTCAGCTATGAGTAAGCCCGGTGAATCAGCGCAATCTTAGTATAATAAAGTACAATGACCCAGCAATACGAAAATAATATCGTCAACCCCTTTTCCGCGAAGTTTATATGTATAACAAACAATTCTTTTAGAAGCAAATAATACGTAACTTTAAAGCCCACAGAAGAAAACAAAATCAAACATTCTGCCGCTCAAAATACTATTACAAACATCTCGAAAGCAAACAAAACACATCAAGAGTTTGTAAATGAAATCACCAAGAAAGAAACCACACAAACTTTTGCTTTCAAAATCATCAACGGTAAAGTTACAACTTTCAAAGCACGTGCTAGTATATCAAACAAAAAAAACTATGTGTTTGCACACGTTAATCTAACAAAGCCGGCTTTTTTGCTCATAAGGCATACGACACGTAGGCGTTTCTACCGCACAGACACCAAGCTGGCTATTAGGTCGATAACCTAAACTTTAAAACCGTGTGGCTTTTTTGTTTCGAGTAGACGAAATAGCAGTCCATTTTTTACCTTCTGTACCTACTGTGACTATTTCAGTTTAAGATAAACTTCAGTTTTTGCTTTGTTGGCGTACAGTTATTGTGGTGTAGAGACAATAATTACAAACTCCACGTTTGATAATAAAAATAAAGTGTCATAGTTTCTAGAACTTCTATGATTCATACAGCTTAAATACAGAATTCCTTAAGCTATCAAAACTATTTTTAAGCGACAGCAAATTACCTTTTTTAAAAAACTCACATGGTTTACTTATAACTTCAATTATTTGTTAAAGTTTTCAAATGATCTATGTAATTTGTTTGATAAAATATAAATTAACTTTGATTGATGCAACAATTCAATTACATACAGAATTAAGGTGCTCAAGTTAGGTAAAGCAATATTAAGTTGCCAACGCTAAGTTCAAGTAATTAATAAGCCATTTGAAATCGATAAACATCAATCAAAAATATATAACTGAGTGCATCTACAAGATATTGTAAAAAGCCTAGAACAAAGACACAATTTATTTCAAACAACACATGCACAAAATGCACACATTGGAGAGACGCCGCCTGTACCTGCCGCATAAAGTTGGCTTTTTATTGCGCTTATGGTGACTACGGCACGGGACTAACTTTGTAGGAAAATGTTGTTCCAACTGTTACACAACATCGGGTCGGGATCGGGACTCACTTATCAATTTCTATTAAGAGGAATTTGTGATTACACTCGGTTTCGAAATGAGGTAATGTCACATAATGTGTAAGAATTGTCATCAATTTCCAGTATACGATTTTTAAGCAAGCCTTTTTAGGAGTTCTTATTCCAAATTATATCAGATTGACTTGAAAGAAAACTAGATTTGCTAATCACTTTTAAATACTGAGATTACTTAAATTAAAACTCAACTTGTTTTTCAAAATATTATCAATAGAACAATTTAAAAAAAAAATGTATGAAACTTGCAATATCACATCCCGCTTTCTTGATGCATAATATTGTAACTTGTGCATGATATTGTAAACTGGCGAGGCGTAAAATATGCAATAAAGTTTATTGGACTATAAATAATAGGTCTCATTTAGCTACAACCTTTGCTCGCCAATCCCGTTCTATCGCAAGGTTGGACTGCAGATAACGGTACAACCAGTTTTCCTATAGATACGTTGGAATTTATCGCATGAGAAAAAGTTAGCAATGCGCACGGATCGGCGAATACCAATCGGAGAGTAGGCGAAATAAAGTCGAAAATGGAGGAGCCCCATCGATATACGATAATGTGCAAATGGTAAACAGTGCTCTGGATCTTGATGATAAAACTGTAGCTAATATATATAATTATAAAAAATAGGCACCACTATAGCTGGTGCCTACTTGCGGAAGCTGTTTATGAAAGAGGTGATTCAAACGACTCAAAGATGTATTAGTATAAGAGCCTCAACACAGGATAGTGATCGAAGCTTAAACAAGATGAATAGTTATTAAAATAATTTATGATTTAACAAATAATAAGCGAAAACAAATAACGTAACGAGGTCAAAATTGTTTCTCTAAAATCTCCAGCTTCGAGCAGGCCAGAGTATACATTAGATCCTTATTTCATCAGGCTCAGTTGTCAATGGACGTTGGCACACACGAGTGTAAAAAGTAAAGCGGTAATAACCGAGAGAGGTTCGTTATCTCATCGCCAGACGGAACGCGTTTGAATGGGGCTATTCGTTCGTACCAGCTAGAAGCATTTTGAGTATTGCCCCCTTAATTAAGAGAGACGTCGAGTGGTCTGAAAGCGTCTGAGTCTCAATGCCTAGGTATCCTGCCCGCTTGAGAGGATGTTATTGTTTGAACCGCTTTGGTGTTTCCACCTAGAAAATTGCAAAGTGGAAACTTTTTGTCGCGTTTTGATATCGCGAGACTTTGGAATTGTGGGGGAACATTTTCGCTCATTGTATTTTTGCTTTCTCTGTAACTTGTGTTTTAATACGCCAGACTACTCATATCTCGATGAATAATTTTATGTAGATAACCATAAAATACTGATCCCATCCACATTTCCCCGTGTAGAATATACTCGTAATCTTATAAATTTGAATGGTATTGTGATGAAAGTTGTAATACATAAATATTATAGTCATAAAATTATCTTGTTACGTTTTAAATGCTATAAATACTGATTCAAAATATAGGTAGGTATCTATAACCCGTATTACAGAAATTATTAGCAAGTATATCAGACGACATAGTACAACGTTACAATATTAACTAACCAACAAAAGAGCCTTTTGTGTTCACATTAATTCTCAAAGGGATTCTATAGAAAGAGCAGAGGGCACCCCATGCCATAATACACCTTTTATACACCTTGGTGTATTGAACTAATATCACACGTTACTTAACAGTATGGGGGCGGATTTTCTATGGGTTTCGGTAAAGAATGAGGAAAACATAATCCAATATATTTTCTCGGTGTCAGCTCAGATGCACGAAGCGTGGTAAAAGTATTTCCGTTGAACCTTGAGGTTAAGAATAAGAAAATTGAGAAGCCTGATCAATTAACAAACGGAATACAATATTTATGTAACGACATAGCATAGCAGAGAAAATTATGTAAGTACTCGTATCTTTATCTCTTTTCCGGGATATATCTCAAACCATATTTTTTACAATAATATAGAAAGAAGGGGACGCCATCAAAGGACCAATCATCACATTTAGTGGATTCCGGTTTCAACCTTTTGTACATGGGGTTCTATTCAGTGCATTGTCCAACACTGAAAGAGAACATACAGCGACCAATGGGGTTGGTCTACCATGCCGCCCTTATCAGATATATTGATGTGACATTTTCTTCGCACTCAATGATATTTGAGGGCTCATGCGCCACTGGTTAGATGACGATCATGTAATTTGTCCAACGATGGCACACCAGATAGATTTATATCAAAGTACCACACTGCAAATTACATTAGGTTTTTGTTCATGGCAAATTGAGCTGGCGTGAGATTGTGAATAGTTGAAACGATAGCAAAAAGGTTTAAGTGGCCATTAGTTCAATCGAATGGCAATGACAGTGAGCCGGGATATCAAATATTTATATGAGACATGGAAAAAACGATTCATGCAAATTCACACAGAAAATGTTTTGCCATAATATTTCCTTTTTAAGGTGAAAAATGAAGTTTCTTATTTATAGATAAATACTTAAAAAAACGTTATGTGAGTGGAAAATACCTCACAAATAATTTTACTAGTATTATGGTTTCAGGACACCCACATATTTATTTACGTGAATAACATAATACAAGATACGACACGAGACTGTGGGCATAAGAATATTTATTCTTCTGCTGTGGGGTCTCAACGCCATAAACTTTTTGTAGTAAGTACTTAGGGCTCCCGAGCAAGGGACGTTATAAATTGAAATAAAGCAGCCTCCAAGCAGCCTTAGAATTTACAAAGGCATTTGAGTAATGACGACATTGCTTCTGAAAATAGAAAAGAATTCCGTTGTATTTTAAGTGAGAATTTAATATCAATTTTCAAATTGAAAATGTCTACGGTATTTGTAATAATAAGAGCTATTCGTAGTGGAGAAAAGCAAGCGAACGAGTATTATTATTTTAAAGCTGTTTCAAAATAGAGCATGGTTCTTAGTTTGCCGAGTTTTGATGTGCTCCAGTTTGCTAATATGTTAGTATTGTTTGATAATATGTTTGGTGCGGGAAGCTCTCAACTCAAGTCAATTTAGGAAATATTTAATTTCGATAAAAATAATTTAGCGTAATATAAAGCGTCTTTATACAACCTGGAAAAAATAAATGATAATATTGGTAACACTAGTTCATAGGAGGTTTTTTGAAGCTATGAATTAATTCCCAGAAACGAAATTAAAATAAAAAATCTAACCAACAAAATAGTTAGCACGAAAATTAATTGTACTAAACAGTAACTGAACAATATTTCCTGTGACTAAACTATTGGATATTTTTAATAGATTTTTTTAATGCAGACTGGGAACGTTATTAGCTATACGAAATTTAATTTACTATCGCATAATATATCCATGTTGTGTTACAACTCCAGAACTACAGAAGTTAGTGTAGCTATAGCAGAAGTTACAACTCCTCTAAACATGGAGACGACGTGATAACTGGTTCACTAGAGCGGGATCCCAGTCCTTGAGTTCGAGAGGGTCTGCATACAATAATTCGACTTGTTTTAAGAGCAGTGGTCCAAGTGCTCCCAATCCTTAAGAACCCTTTGTGATGAGGGTTGCTTCAAATCCAATTTTCGTGCGAGTTCCCGGCTTGAACAGTTCTGTACTTCTTAATAATTTGTGTTCAATATATTTTCAAACAATGTAGCTTCAACTTTTAAAACGTCTATATTATTAATTTGAAGTGTTAAATAAGCATATTTCATTGATGATAATTGGATTGGAGCATTGAAGTTCTAAAATTAGGTTAAGACGGGGATTGTTTTGGGTTTGTGGAAATTTAATACTTCCAAGGAAGTTGCTTTAGTAACGTTATGGTTTTTGTCGAATCCGCCGAGTACGGCTTCGTCAGGTATTTGAAAAGTAAGAGCATCTTAACCGTAAAACCGGAGACGGAAGTACAGGTTAAAAGTTGACGTTGCATGAACTTCCTCAACTTTATTATCGGTTTATTATTATTAAAATGAAATGGAGCAGGCAAAACTATTTTAGAAATTTATCTTCACCACTGTGCACTCGTTTTTAGTAGAATTGTGAAAAATGTGAGACTGAGAAAATTCATTATGAAATTACAATTCTTTCTTGGGAACATATAAATGCAAATAATACATCTGGCAAAACAAAAAATTAATAAAATCAACTTAAAAATTACGATTGCTGACATTAATGTGGGTCGAACAAATCCTCTTCAAATCTGGATAATTAAGAGATTTCAATTTCAAAGCAATTATTTTGAAAGATGATGCCAATTACAGCTTCAGAGAGACATGGATATTTAATTGTGGTTCGCATACACATAAGTTATGTCCAGGGAAGCTTGACAAATTGGAGTAGGGATAATCCGAGTGGTGGGTCCACGCCGGTATTAAGGTTTCATGTGTGGAAATAACCTCGTCGGCTTTGTTCAACTTTACTTTCGTGATTTTCACGGGATTGCCAGCCTTTTTATTAGAATTTTACAAGGCCTTCTTTGTTCCAATCTTTTTGTGAGGAAATAAAAAATATACTTTTGTTGGAAAGTGCCTAAAACGAGCAGTGTAAATGTTGGAACAGCTTTTTGGAATAACGGTGTAATTCTTTGTATATGTTCCTTTAACAAGATACGATTATATTGCGTTGTGTATTCTAATTTTTTTGCAAAGAGTGGAAATAAATGTATGTTTTTTTGCAATTTCGACAAGAGCAAGGAGAACTAAACTGCAATTAATGCACTTTAATACAAAGTGGAGAGAGTTTGCTAAGAGTATACATACAATTAACTAAAACAGCTGAGGTTTGGAAATATTTGAGGCCAAATTGATAAATATTTGTAAGTCAATAAAATGTCAGATTCTTAGTGAGGCGCTCTGAATGTCATTTATTCTGCGGATTTAGATATTTCACCGAATTTATCTAAAAGCCCACACGGTTATAGATGGCTAGGCTACGACAGACGATTTTTTACCTTCTTATCCCTACGAAAAATTGTCAATCCGATATAAATGTTGGGCGCGTGCACACATTATTCGCGGTGAAAGTGTAAAGATGAAGCGATCGGGGCTTTTATTTGTGCGTGTTCCGTAGGACCAATTTTATCAAAATGAAATCGTAATGAAAACGCAGGTATCTAAAATGATATTATTTTGGAATTTGAACTTTGACAAAGGCATTAACTTTAACAATACACTTTCTTATAATTTAACTAGGTACAAATTAATAAATCACACATTGTGATTTGCTTGACTCGTTAGTCGTAACTGTAGCGATCTTTTGTATGGAGACCCCAACATTAAATCCTCAGTCGATGAAACTTTTCAGGGATATATTATAGTATGAACCAAGACCTATGTACAAATATAAAAAAAAAAAACAATTAGGATAATTAAAAAAATATGTTTCATTTATGATACTTTATCATACTGTAAAGTTTCGTCTACTGAGGATTTACTGTGGGGGTCCACTACCTTCCTTTGTTTATTAACCCATCAAGGCCCGGAAAATGAGACACAACTTGGACACAACAAATTTTCTATTGTTGTCCGACTACCGCATGCGGCCGCGCTAGAATTGATTAATTAAAGTACCTACATCTAACACTATTAATATTTTTACTATCGAAGAAATATTCACATAATAGAGACAACTAAAAATATATGATTTGATCCGCTTGCACTCATAACTTATCATCAATAGAAATTATAGAGGAGGCGTCGTTTGTAGAGCGAGGATCCTGGGTCTCGCAGGAAATGAACCGGGCTCAAGGACGTCTAATGTTGATAGCTTCCGCAATATTGTTGCACCTCACCGAATATCAGAAATACGGCCCACATTCGCGAACGGAACTCAATCATTTCTAAAGGGCCTAACGAGTTCACAGGGATCTGTTTAGGAACATCAAAATCAGGAAACTACGCGAACGTAGTAGTTACCCACCTAGAGAAAGATTTGGTTTAAGGAAAGGCTCTTCAGTAGGTACAACAAAAAGCAAAATCATCTTGATCTACTTATTTGATTGAACTTATTCTCTCAGGCTAAATATAAACATTACCAAAAGAAATTCAAAAGATTGATAAACACGTGTAAGAATACAATCGAGTCGTGTCGTAATAGTACATTATGAGACAAGTTAGCTTAGGTTGCTCATTGCACACAAGGCTGTGGGTTGCAGCCCGAGCCGCAGGCGAGGGCGTAACTCAGCCGAGTGTGCAATAAGCAAGAGCTCACGAGTTTCATACGACGTTTTTCAACACATTTGCGAGGAAAAAACAAAGTAATTTACCACACAGCAACAAATACGACAAAAATAAAATATGATAATAATGGGAAAAGGCGCGCAGGTTTTTTTTTGTTTTTTTTTCACACGTTCAATGCAAGAATATTTTGCGAACAAAGGGGTGAGGAGCATACAGCCTACTTCAAAATTATAATTTTAAGTGATAAAATGCAAATATTTTAATATTTTATAACAAAATATTGTGAATTATTAATAATTTGATAATAATAAATATTTGTTTGACTTAATTAAGGACTTACACATTTATTTATTCCAAAAATGAATATGAATTTTCAGCGGCATAAAACCTCTTTGTTGAAGTTTGTTGTTACTAAAAAAAATTTCTGTATAACCCGGCTAAATTGGGAATGCTCTGTTTACTCGCATAGAACTTGCAGTAAGGTACTAATTTAACTTTATAGGGTTAATTCTATTACGAACTAGTGTTTTATATTATTGCACGCGTTTGTTATAGCTCGGTTTATGGCCCTAAAAGCGATGTATTAAGACTTGCTCACTTTACGAGCAAGTGTGTTGAAAAAATAATTAAAACAATTTAAGCGTCCATCAAGGTAGCATTTTAAGTCTCCGATTTTACAAAGTGCAAGTTTAGCTTATTTAATTTCGAACGAAAAACGACACACGCGATTGCTTGCAGTAAAATATATCTCCAAAATATACAGTGGAGTTTACAGAAGGGGTACATTTGAATATAATTTCGTTAAATATGGGGCCCTTCGGTCGATTATACGTATACCTGCACGCAACTGTCCTAATGCTATTTCACTAAATATCTCGTTTGGAACTCATTTGAGATGATCTATTTTTTAAGATGTGTGTTCAGGAGGCTTACCATCACCTTTTAGAAAACCATCATGTTTTATAAACGTTTTGTTATAAGCTTACAATAAGATTTTTCAAATTCGTACCACAACCTGCACAAAGTAATAATACTTTATTCCTGCCAAAGAACGAATGATATTGCGAAATTGTCTATTCCCTGCTAGCCATCACTACGGCTTATTAGCTATCTACACTTGACACTGGCAAAAATTACTTCCAAGAGGAAAGTAGATTGCCAAAACAAAATAATAAGAAGAGAAAAATGGCCAAGAATGCGCTGAATGCGACAATTAAAAAAAATGTGTAAGCGCGCTTGTGTTTGAACTTTGTAAATTAATAAAATTTTATATTTTAAACTTAAATGTCGGACATAAAGTAAGTAAATACAGATTTCCTTTCATCACCTTTAAACGCGCAGTGTTTTAGTTTAACTTTTAAGTGTTATTTCTTATTATACGACAATAAAATTAGAACTTCTATGGGAGTTTCTAAATTCCAATAAGGATATTGCTTCGGCCTATTATAATAGGTCGTTGCAGGCTAAAGAATACACTCGCACAGAAAATGCAACGAAATTACAGCAACAGCAGCAGCTAATTTCACAGGGGACTTCAGCAGAGGTTTCAACTCCTCGGTGAGGTTATAAACCAATTTCTTGGTAAGTCGATAACGTTTCACAAACTCAGCATCCTCTAATTCGAAGGGATCACTTTCTTCAACGCAACATTAGTCGACGCTGCCTTCGATTTCTATTGGTTTCTGCGTTATCGGCTTCCAAAAACTCAAATACTTCGTATTCACTTCACTGTCCGTCCGAAAACAAGTGTGTCCATCAGCCATTTTTGATGTCCCCACTGCTGGGGCACAGGCCTTCCTTATGGGTGGTAAGGAGGATGGGCCATAACCCACCACGCGGGCCCAATGCGGATTGGTGGGTGTTAACGACTGCAAATGCAGCCGGGACCAACGGCTTAACGTGCCTTCCGAAGCACGGAGGAGCTCGTGATAATAAATTTTTGGTCACCCATCCCATGACTGACCCTTGCGAACGTTGCTTAACGTCCGCAATCGCTGGGCCAGGCGCTAAACCACTGCGCCACCGAGCTCCTCCGAAAACAAGTATTTGTTATCAAATAGAAATGAAACATAACAACTATAATATTACATTCACAATGAAGAACAATGTATAAAAACGTTTCACTTACTGTTTATGACGCAATTTCCAATTTCTAAATAAAATAACTCAAAATAGTTTTGTTTCCGTCGAGAAAAAGCAACTTTTTTAAGACTGCAAAATTTCTCAATATTTGACACAAAAACAATAATGCTAGCTGTCAAAAGACACGTCGTGGTACGGTTTAAGTGAACGATTGAACGATGACGTCACAAAACTTCCAACGGAAACATTATTACAATAATCATACTTTATGAAGGTCGTAGTACGAAATAGCATGGTAAGAATGTTATAATACTGCGCTAAGACATGGCAGTAGGCACCCAGAACTGGTTTGGGGATTTAATGGATCTGTTTTTGTTCGTTACGGCTATAATGTTATGATTGTTTTGATATCTGAAGGTTTGAGTAACTGACTCTTAATGATATTTAATCAGTTATATTACAACAAATATAAAGGCCCTATCTGCGGTTATTAAGTAAATAAAAATGATATTGAATGCTTACTATCCTTATCCTAACAGCTACCTTAATAACACACCAAGCCAGTTTTACCGGAAATGCGTCACATGATCACATCACAGTAGGGACAAGCCGCGATGGCGCCGCATCGGGGCGGTTTTTTTTAATTTGTTAAATTGAATGTGTCGTATCTGAGGCAGATGCGGTGCTGATAAATCTGGTGGAAGCATTCCACTCTTAATTACAGCTTATTGAGGATGAGACCAGTAATTTTAATTTAATTAGTGATTATAAACATCAACAACTAAAACATTCGGTTTAGATATTTAATGATCAAATAAGATTGTTTTGCATTAATCATTTCTTTGAAAATTATACATATTCATGTCATTGTCTGACAAATAACAGTAGTGAATTGGTGATGTGTGTAGTTTATTACCTACATACACACACATCAACACACCACTGACTTGGGTCATTACTTGGCCGGCCATTCTGCAAATCCATGTACAATTTTGTTGCACGCGCAATTTAGGTCGCAAAGGTGACCCATAGGTGATTTTGTAACATAACACGGTGCAGGGCTGCCGACTGCCGTGCACGTTATGTAAATATAATAAACATATATGATATGATAAAATCTATGTAAGGTAACTTCTGAAAGATATGGTATGGTTGTAATTAAGTAATCGTTAAAAATATTAAGTAATATAAATAGTACGCTCTTTACTGTAAAGTGCTAATAAGCACCGGTCTTATTATTTTGTTAGAGTGATAACTTTAGTATCAGTCAAAATTGTTGTAAATCGTTGAATTATAAACTTATTCACCAATCCTCTTTAATTTAGTTGACCAAATGTAAATCCTCCTACAAGCAAATAAATAAATAGTGATAAGTTCCGTTGCAAACTTATCGTATACTAATAAGACACCATAAACTCAAAATTCTCCCTCAGAATGGGCTCCATTTAGAAATTATTACATTGTTTGTTTGTGGTACGTCAATAAGAAACACACTTGAAGACCCTACAATGTAAATATACCTATACCTAGGTGTAGTTATGGCCAATACAAAACAGTGGGCAGTCAAAGGTCGGCTAGGTACCAACGGCACGGTTATATACGAACCATGGACCAAACTTGACCAAGCTTTAGCTTTAGTATGTCATGCTCACTTTAAACATTTCTGCGGTGGTGTCGTGTGGGGCGGGTCGTTACGTTCCCTCAAATATGGTTGAGCGAAGCGATGGCTGGTCCATGCGTCATGCTCGTGAACGGGTGCTGCCAGTGGGAATGGGTCTGCTTCTGAGTACCTACCTGTCTGCTTGTACTAAGGGCGTCGTATATTTATATATATTTTTTTTTTCTCTGTTTGATGTTATCAATATGTATGGCACTTCTTACTCAAAACTTAAAACTAATAGGCAAGTAAACCTTGTTTTGCTTTCAATAGTCAGTAGTTTTTGTAAGTAAAGGCCTATGAAAAGCTTTTGGATATTAGTTTTCAATTCAGTGCCTTAGAATGGGTAGCCTAAGTATGTCATGCTCTCTTTAATCATTTCTGCGGTGGTGTCGTGTGGGGCGGGTCGTTACGTTCCCTCAAATATGGTTGAGCGAAGCGATGGCTGGTCCACGCGTCATGCTCGTGAACGGGTGCTGCCAGTGGGAATGGGTCTGCTTCTGAGTACCTATCTTAACGCATATTGAATTGTAAGAATTGCGTTTTTTTATTGTTATTTTTTATGTCTTGTATCAAGTGTTTTTTGGTAAATTTTGCATACTTAGGTGCACTTTCGAGTAGCAGGCATAGTGATTACTGATTTCTCAACTAGTTGAAAGTTATTTACTCTCACAATTACCTATCCGATATGTAGTAGGTATTTAATTTCAACCTACCTACCCATTGTGTGCAAACTTTTGTTAATTATTGTGATGGAAAATGACCTCACTTTAAATGTGGAGCTCATTTTTTAATGTTGACGACTCTGTATGAAATATACAGGGAGAAAAAAGCAGCCCTTGACGAGTTTCTTGCCGGTTCTTCTCGTTACAAGGTCTCCCGCTCAGGGTTTGCGAACCGATGGCGTAGCTTCTTTGACATTCACAAGTGCTTGTAACAGCCTAGACTGAATAAATGCTTTTTTGATTTTGATTTTGATTTTGAAACCTCGTTCCGTATATCATATATTCCACATACACATCATATAGGTTCTGTATACGTATGATACTTAGTGCCTTTAAATAAGAATGACGCAGAACGAATATCAAATACTAACATCTTCTTAGCCTAAAACGAACTACATTTTCTGTCGAGGATCTGCAATAAATCGGGGAATATATAAATGCACTTTAAAAATAATGTAACACACTTTAAAATGTTTAGCTCCAAAGTTTTTTGAATGAACTATAAAAATAATGGTTGCCACTATAAATATGCTAAGCTTAAAATTAATACTCTGCGCTATACAATTTAATTATTTAGCTTTAAAATAAATACTTTGCACCATACAAATTAATTTTATAACTTTAGTGCTGGTAAACAGACGATTAGGTGCGACGACGACCGGGCGCAGCGAGAGAGGAGCCGAGGAGGAGATTAGGTTCCATTGTGACCAACAACGTCAGAACCGACCTGCTGGCGTGTATGCATTATGCTGTTAAGTTGTTATCATCTTGCCATCTCATTTTAACTGTCTGACATGGTTGGACAGAAACTAAATGGTTTCGGAATTGGGACACAGTTATAGTTCAAACCATTGTTTTTGTAGTGATAGTATTAAATTATAGTTCTATCATTATTTTAAAGTGATGATATACAATTTTATAGCTGGTTTCATCAAATTTAAAGTCCTATTAAATACATCCCCAATAAATCTAGCTCTATAAGCAGTCAGCAATGGTACCCAGAGATTTTAGTTACTGATAAAGCTTATTCTAAATCCATCTGGCAAATTGCCATTCCCATAAATGGCGCTAAATTAGCTATGTAGCTATAAAAGGAGTACTCAAAGGAAACGCGAAAAATAACACGTGTATTGCGTAAAGTAAAGTTATAGTAGAAAAGTGGATAGACAGGAACCGCATCTGTAAATATCGCTTAGTTGTAAAAGTTAACACATTCATAAAATACTTTACCCAGCTAAAAGCCTAACGGACTGAAAATGGAAATGGTCTAATTGATAGAAACCCAAACATGACAGCAACAGTGGAACGTGTACTTGCTTTGACGCCGAAGCATAACAGCTATATCCCTCAACTGTGGCCAGATAACGAAGAACCTTCCACACATCAGGATCTAAGAGCTCGTCAATCTAAAAACTGGAAGCTAGGGGTCTGGCTATAGTGGCAACAAGTGAGGGTGTTTACGTCAGAATTGGTCTGGAGCTTGATTCTTAAATTGCTTCTATAATTAAGTAGCTTGGCAAACGTGGAGCTTAAAAGCCTCGGGCTGCGATTAGTTGGGGAAATTTTTGACGGCCGACCGTACACAACACACCACTGTTATTAGAGATAAGATTTTATGAATAATGTGTAAGAAATATTGTAATTGATACTGTTGTTGTGATGTATGAATCACTGACTAAGTCGGCTATGTATAAAACATGAAATGACTGCTGAATATTTCGAATAAGTCTCCTTGAATTTTTTATTGAATCTGTTTGAAACGGAAAGCATATTGGATCAGTTGGGTCCCCGGGCACCGGTATTTTTTAATATCCGATAGTAAACAGTTCTCGAATCTGTTCAGAAATGCCGAGACGAGAATCGTAACTCAAGACAAATCGTTTGGAACGTATCTTATTTGCATCTAGACGCCTAACCAACTCCCAGCTGGATACTTTACAGCAAAATCTTTATTGTTGTCCTCCGGTTTTTGTAGGTAAGTGTTAATACGGGAAAGAAAAATTTAAGTAAGTACCTATGTACAGTGTGCTTATAATGCCTATGGTTAAAGACCCTATATACCTCAAAGTGGTGCCCTTATCTTAATTTTATTGCTCGGTAAGTACATAATGGACATTGCATTTTGACCGGTGACGGCTGACTTTTGATAGATGTTGGCTCTGACATAATAACTCCAAATTGAATTTGTAAACTTGCTTCGTTTTCGAGAAAATCGGCCAAAGTTTCTAATTTATATTTGCCAGAGCCAATCCTTACGGATGTAAAGTCAGCCCATCTGGACCTTAAAAGTGGAGTCAACTTGCCTATGATGGAGTTAACAAGCTCTGTGTATATTTTATATCGAAAATTCACATGTACAGATCATCACAAAAAAAACTAATTTAGGAGGAGAGGAGGATAGAGTTAGCAATTGATTGTACGACTAAATTAGGTTAATCGTGAAGACGAGTTCGGTAAAATGAGAGTAAGTACCTACTTATGTATGTCCAAGGCGTGGCGAGAAACTTAATAATTTTATTAGATCGTAAAACTGAATGGCGCGAACACAGACTGAACACAGATTTACTTGAAGTCAACAGTCGCAATTTACGACAATAACATTGTCGTTAACATAAATTTTACTTACAATTTTGTTTTACAAATTTAAAAAAAACGGTGTAATAGCACAGATAATATAATACTATACTAGTACAGATACCTCATCCCATACTAAAGAAATGGGCGACTATCGGGGCGATTAAAAATGTTTTTCTCAAAGAACGTCAAAATCTTTGAAACGCAAAAAGCAAAACAAAGCTATCTTAGTAGTACAAATTATTGCCGATAGGTGTCACTCAATTTTTATTGAAAGGAGTCGTTCTTTCCTGGGTTCACTTTTTTAAAAAAAAAATAAATTTCCTACACCCATAATAATTTTTTTTCTCGTAGATTTCCTTTGTGGGACAAGGTTTCCAAAAAGAAAACAAAATATGAATACCTGCAAACATAAATAAAAAAATATTTAAAAACTCGAATAATGGTGTAATGGTGCTCTTCATCGTGTATTTCTTAATGTTTTCGCTTTAAAATGAAAGTGTCTTACTATTAATTTTACTCTCCCGAGTATATCAATAAATTCTAATGCATGTTACAAGTTTTTACTGTTGATTTAATCCTGAAAATCCATTTTGTGCGGCTGCCGGCTGTTTAGGGATATTCCTTTGCATTTTTTTTTCTATTAAAATGACTACATTGGCTGTTGATATGTCATTTGTCATTTTATTTGACATCTGACAGCATCAATGTGACATATGACAGTAAAAAATCGATGTTGCCATAGTAGAAAAACGTTTTGGGTTGCTGTTTTAATAAATTTAACTATTCAACTTTAAAAATAAATAAAAAATGTTTGCAGGTTTAAAAAATTTTTTTTTATACATGGACAGATTCCTTATTTTGTTCTCTTTCCATAAAATATAATTTTATGACCGTAGGCCACGGGTTACCCAAATGGGCCCAGCCTCCAAACAAAAATCTCAACTCCTTTGTTTAAAAAACCCTTCATTTTACTGTTTCACTTCAATTTTGCATTTGGTGATTTTTTTAAGAAACAATTTAAAAGTTTCATGACTTTTTTATCTGTATTGAATATTACAAAAACAAATCGAAGCAGGCCTACTGCCATTTTTCCAACATTAGTTTAAATTTACCTCACTAGATGGCGGTACCTGCTAACTAAGCCACATCTGATGTTCCCAATGAGACCCCATGGTAATAGTTTCTACTTATTCATATTTCAACTCCCTTAGCATGACCACCAAAACAAACACGATATATATATCGCGTGATATTAGCGTTTTGTCGACACTCAACTGACAAAATTGATAGTTTTTTGACAGTTATACGTGATAAATCGCTTTATCACATCGTGTTTCGATGGTTATACTAGAGGCTGACGCAAAAACGTAACAGCGCGCGTTGCTATTCAAGCTCTCAATAAGAATAATGAAATACTCAACAATGCTATGACATACGAGTTTAACTACGAATACAGCCAATCTTAGAGTCCTCAGCCAATTATTAGCATATCCTGTAATTATGTCAGTGGACATAATTTAGCCGGCGTCTATTCAGTAAGGAGGATGTGAAACCGTCCACTTTGTAAAAGTAACAGTACTTCTTTATTATTAGGTTAACAGACAATACAGACATGATGACATAAACAGTTAGTAAACTTGTGGAAATACTTTTCGTCGGGGGGGCTACTCCCCCCGAGACGCGACGCGATCGGGAATATCGAGATCATGATAATAGAGTTGGGATCGAGTAAACGTCAAAACATACTATGGAAACCATTGAAACCGTTTTCAATGTAAGTACCAAAATAACAGATTTTTGATGTTTATTCGTTCCTTATGTGAACTCGATCCCGTCAAGCAAGAGTAGGGGAACTGTTCGAGTTCAAAACAAAATGCAAATGTTTGTGAAAAATTTAACGTTTGTCTTTTTATGTCGTAAACCCAGTTATGGGGTAAAATAGGTACTTTGTTTATAAAATTAAATTATATTTTCAAACTGTCCCATTTAAGATTCATTAACTATTTTAATGTCATTAACTATTTTCAAACTGTCCCATTAAAGTTTAATAAAAGAAAATGAAGACGAATTTTCTGTTTTTGGCATTTTTAACAAAGAAATTACTCTAAATGGAACAGCTCCTGTAGAAAAAAATCTGGGGTATTTTTACTCGTTAAGTACATAGCCACACCACACCACAAACAAGTGGAAAAAACAAAGTTGCTCTTTAGGAGCCGGATAAAATAATTCAAATGTACCACTACTTACTGAAGTTAAGAACTAAGTACATGTTTCTACAAAAAAGTTGCAACTAACAGACATCCAAATACTAAATGTACTTATAAGGGTACCCTTTTACGGCCAAAGCTGAGAGCATGCTGTTTTACTTCCTTAAGTAACTCTTGGAGATAAGTGCCTAATCTGCATATAATTGCGAACATCGGACCCTCTTCTCGGCACGAGAGGTAGTATATTGGATAAAACCATTTCTCCAACTTCTTAATAGAATTCTTTATCTGTTGCAATATATCATATAAGCGTTGAGAATGAAGATTAAATTACTTTCATCATTAATTTCATTTGAGCGTGGAAAATGTTTAGTTATTAGGTACCTACATGAAAAAAAGAAATGAAAATGGAAAAGTAGAGATGCAACTTAGTAAAATACTTACTTATGCTGTTTCCCAATGTAAAAGTAAGTTCTGACTAGCTTACTTGACAGATGATTTGACATATTTTTCATAAGCATCACAACTATCAAATTATCTGTCAAGTACCTACGCTACTTATAACTTACTTTTACAGTGTGCATTAGGCCCTTAATTTAATATCGATCTTAATTTTGATATTAAAATGAATGAAATGGAGAGAAATAGTTTTAAGTGATTATATAGGACGGACTTAATTTCAATTGTAAATCTTCAGGAAATAATATACTATGCGGCAAGAAACAGAAAATGTAAAAGGAAATCGAGCTGTTTACTATTAATAAGATGGAAAAAACAAGCGCGGAAAAAACGTTGAAATCCTACCAATCCTTGAACGGCGTCCGCCTTCAGCTGGTCGTTTTGTTTCGACTTGGGTTGGGAATGACGCCTTTAATTTCTCCTGTTATACGTTTAACGAACGCGACAATAATGAAAACAAATTATTAGAAAACAAGAAAGATGTTTATGAAAACAGCTTCAGCTAGAGCCGAGGAGATGTCGAAATTAAATTCTTGAAAGATGTTTATGAAAACAGCTTCAGCTAGAGCCGAGGAGATGTAGAAATTAAATTCTTGAAGAAGCGATTTTGACCGAGCAAGCGAGGCGCGAGCGAAGCGTCTCCGTGTCACCTTGGGCAAAAACGCTTTCGTATGTCCAGTATTGTCCCACTGATGTTCGTCTGTCCTCCTATACAGGTGAGCAGTTTCTATAAGTTTATATTTCTTTGTCGATTCAGTTTTTCGTTTTTTTAAAAATGGCGGAGATATGGGGAAAATCATATTCCGGCAAATTCGAAAAAATTAAAAAAAAAATCATAAACGCGAGGTTTAGGTACAGCTCTACAGAGCCCTAGTTTAATATTGACAACATCACATAACTACATTGCTCAAGTAGCTAGAGCCACACATTTTGAACTTGTCTTTGTTTCACAGTACCACAGTCACCCACCCTTTTAATCCAAGATCTCAAAATAATGTGCTTCATGTAACTTATTAATCAACATTATTAAAAAACTTACAATTAACTCCGAAAGAATGTCCTCCTCGCAACCTGAAACAAAACAAAGTTCTTTATGAGCAACAATTTCAATAATCAGCGTTGTGTTAATATACTTAATATATGAAGTTCCGTTTCGGCTAATAGCTGAGCGTGGCTGAGCCGTGGAATCTAAAACAAAGATGCCTGGAAAAGTTCCCCCCTATATACTCAAATGGCCCACATTCTAGGTATCAGCTTGAACGCTACTTACTCGTATACTATTTACTATTAAGTATAATTATATTCTGTGGCTTGGTTACGCTTACTTTGGCAATAGACGATTGAATAATATGTCGCAAACTAATGTAAATCACACACAATGTAAATCGATGTAGTGTGGAGCTCGGTGGCGCAGTGGTTTAGCGCCTGGCCCAGCGATTGCGGAAGTTAAGCAACGTTCGCAAGGGTCGGTCATGGGATGGGTGACCAAAAATGTATTATCTCGAGCTCCTCCGTGCTTGAGCCGTTGGTCCCGGCTGCATTTGCAGTCGTTAACACCCACCAATCCGCATTGGGCCGCGTGGTGGGTTTTGGCCCATCCTCCTTACCTTACCCTTAGCAAGGCCTGTGCCCCAGCAGTGGGGACATCAAAAATGGTTGATGGACAAATGTAAATCACAGACTAATCTATTGTATAGAATTGAGATAAGCTTACGGCGCGTAATAAAATTTTATAGTTTACTACTTATTTAGTAAGAGTAGCATATAAATAGTTCCAGTCCAAAATACAGACAAAGTTACGTAACAACTACGTTTGTAAACCAAAACACCTTGACAATACACTATTGGTCGTTTATACAATTCCACCAAGTCAAAGATGATGTGGATAAATTGGATATTTAAATACATGTTATTTATCCTACTACCTACTAATATATATAAATGTGGTAAATACGATTGGATGTTTTTTTTTAAATCACGCAAAATCGGCTGGATGGATTATGATGAAACTTGGTACACAGATCTAGATTAAAACATAGGATACTTTTATCCCAGTCAAAGGACTCTAGGGATTTTCCGAATGTCCACGCGTATATACGAAGTTAGTATTTAAATATGTTTTCGATGATTAAGATATTTCAATTTTTGATTGATGATTTTTTTATTTTTTTTTCGGAACAGTCGTTGTACAAACTTTGTTGTTTATGATGTCAGTAATCCACTCCTGCGAGGTTGTTGGTGTTTTACAAATAACCCTGTATTCCTGTAGTCAATACATCCCCAAATTACTATACCGATCGTTAAAACGATCATCAAATATAATATCATTTGTTTTTTATAAAAGCCATGACAAGATCAAATTTTTTTTCTCAGTTTTGTTGGACAGGTTATAAATTTATAAAAAACGTGCATAAAATAAATTTCAAACACAAGATAATTTGTAAACACTTGCCGTTTTGAAGACATAGTGAAAGTTAATTACACTCATTAGAATCAAAATACAAAAGCACTTCAAAATTATGATCATAAGATAATTATCTATGCACCAAAACAATGTCAAACGATCACTGCGGCGATTGGTAAACAATAAGTAAAAGTTTTCCGCTCATTTATATTTTTAAATTGAGGATATTCCTCATACTTATTTTTTATTTTTATAACGATCGGTCGTTATAAATGGGTTAAAGACTGGAATTAAGTATTTTTTTTTTTCCATCAGCCATTTTTGATGTCCCCACTGCTGGGGCACAGGCCTTCCTTATGGGTGGTAAGGAGGATGGGCCATAACCCACCACGCGGGCCCAATGCGGATTGGTGGGTGTTAACTACTGCAAATGCAGCCGGGACCAACGGCTTAACGTGCCTTCCGAAGCACGTAGGAGCTCGAGATAATAATTTTTTGGTCACCCATCCCATGACCGACCCTTGCGAACGTTGCTTAACTTCCGCAATCGCTGGGCCAGGCGCTAAACCACTGCGCCACCGAGCTCCTCTTTAAAGTAAATTTAAAGATCATAAATTTAAAACAAAATAATACTGCTGCTGCGAAGAGAATCCAAAATCTCTGACGATCCCTCTATAAATTCAAAATGGCGCGGTCAAAAATTCATGACTTTGTAAATGCGTAAATTTTCATTTGGTTTGGCTTAATGCTGTATTAAGCACGGAGCTCCGGGCATTGGAATAAATGAATTGAACAAAGAGTAATATTATTATACATTAATGATGTGATGTGAAGATCGCTACCTAAACTCAATATTTACCTACATAGGTACTTTGCTATTCATTTAACACAAAAGGTTTCCCCGATATTTTACTGCATTAAGCAAAGTAAATGATATGAACTAGTGTAGTCAAAGGTTTCCTCTATAAATTGAATAATAAATTAACTTTTCAACGCCCGGAAAATGAGACACAATAGATTTTCTATTGTGTCTCGGTCGCCAGCGACCGCTAAAATTATACAAAATACAAAAATACAAAATACAAAATCTTTATTTGCTTGTAAACATGGTATACAATTGTGGTAATTTAAACAATAGTAAGTAGCCAAACATGTTTAGCCAATAATAGGCATGCAAAAATATTTCTTATAAACTATTAAATGGAAAATAATAAATTATAATTACGACATTTTATAGAAAAAATTATATTTGAATATTTATTGATAATATAGTAACAAATTAGTGCTTAGTATTTAAAAATTCTTTTATGTCATAAAAAGTGTGCGTTAGAAGCCATTTATGCAGGTGCGTTTTGAATCGACTTATGTTCAGTTCCTATATATATAATTAAAATATACACAATTTGCAATTTTCTTAGGCTATATACTTAAAAACAATCAACACCGAAAAATTGAATTACAATAAAACTACACTGCTATATTCCAATTTCAAAGAATTAATTTTAATTTCTATATCGCATGCTTGCGCTGCCTCCGAAAACCACCAATTTTAGTAAACTAAAAAAACCGTCCAAGTGCGTGTCGGGCCACGCGCCGTAGGGTTCCGTAGTTACCTTATATCATACCATATTTAATACCACTACCATTTTTCGTCTGTAAAAATAACTTTGTTTTTCACAGTGTTGGTATGAATTAAGTTATATTTGCGGTTCTAGAAAATATGATATATCTAGAAAACTAATTACTATATCTCGCTCTTAAGATCTATAGCATATACTTTTTTAGATTTTTACACGTATTGGTATAAAGATTTTTTTTTCAGTTTCAGTTCCATGTATGGGGAGTGGGGAGCCCCCAATTATCCTTTAAAATTAATCTTTATTTTTTTATTTTTGTGTTTAAATCGTTAAGCGGTTAACAGAATACATCTACCTACTAAGTTTCAACTGTGTAATCCTAATACTTTCGGAATAAAATGGCTGTGACTTACGGACGGACAGACAGACAGACATGACGAATCTATAAGGGTTCCGTTTTTTGCCATTTTGGCTAAGGAACCCAAAAAAAACGAAAAGTCGTCTGTGAAAACATCAGTCAGTTGGTTCGACGAGTCCGTTGTTTTCCAAACGAATTTGGTTATTACGACTGCGTCATGTTTATTAGTTCGCGTCCGATCGATAGGCAAACCGAATATGGCTAAATAAAGCCTTTGTTTTATAAATGTGGTGTTTGACTAATTGAAATGGCAATTCTACAGTCGGGTCTCCTGCGCTTAATTTTCAACATGTTTTGTGTTTTACTAAACAAAACTCATAGGCCACGCCCCTAACATGTTAGCAAAACACGCAGGAGACGCGGCTTTTTGTGTTTTTGCTACACAAAACTCATAGGCCACGCCCCTCAAAACATTGTTTGATGTTTGAAAACACAAAACAGGTTGAAAATTAAGCGCAGGAGACCCGGCTTAAGAAATCGTCGTATAATCCGACAAATAAAGTTGGTTGTTTAACATTTTGATAAATAAATAATTCTTTAGAAATTTCTATTTACAGTCTTTAAATTGAAAAGAAAACTGTCCCAGATTTTAACATATACTTACATACTTTCGTCTTATAGTTCAAATATTTTCATATAACAATCTTTTTTACCTATCTTGTTTCATGGAATTTTACAATTGTAGACAACACACAGCATTGTCTTCTCCTAGAATGCCACAAATAAACAACATTCAAGAGTAAAACAAAAGTAATTTTCAAAGTTTTTAAACGAGCATTCGTCGCGGCGGCGGCGGCCATGCCCAAAAATTAGCTTCCCTTATTAAAGTATACAACTCGCAGAATTTCCATACTAACTGGTAGTGGTAGGCCTTACGGTTAAATGTGACCGATTCTTAATTGAGACGAGGCCAGTTCACGATCTGATGAAAAGTCTGATTTTTGAACTTCCAATGTGAAGAACTGATGTAAAATTCTACTTCACAAAAATTACTGTAGACTGAAAAAGAAACAAAGAAGCAAATTAACCGAACAGAATATTGAAAAATGGCATGGTAACTCTGTAAAAAAATCCTGAATAACACCATAAAAACTTATAAAACTAAATTTCAAATCGTCAGATTTCGTAATTTTCAACGACAGTGATATCTATGATTTTTTATGCAAAAAGGATAGCATTTTTATCGATCTAACACATTGACCGAGCACATTTTCAATAAATGATCCAGTATTTCAGAAATCAATAAAAATGTACTAAAATTCGTAAAATTTCTGACGAAGCGTCAATTAAAGTTATGCAATATTCAACCTTATTCTAAAGACATAGTGAAAGAGTAAACTTCGTGAACTGGCCTCGCCTTAACTGAGTAGGTTAATGTGAGGGAAGCTCTAGTGATGTGGCTAAGCGCGATAATAAGGTACGTAATAAATAATTTAACTGCCCATAACTTACGTAAAGGATAGGGGTTGTTATTAATTCGATAATTATTAAGGGACATAAATATTACGAAGTTTTTTAAATAGGTAATCTAGATCGAGCCGATCGAAAGATCTTACCGAGCTGGATGCCACAGAATGGTCAGAATTGGTACAAAAAAGGAATAAATGGCATAGGTACTCTATTGTCGGAGGATCAGAATCAGACCCACTTCCCACACTGGACTGGTCCCAGAATCAGAGCAGAGGTTAGAACGAAAACACATGAAACAGGTGAAATAGTAGGTATTTCTGAAAATATCAGTAAACATTATTTCCATAAGTTGGCTGAAGCACAAGAAGGTATTTTAAAAGTAAATAAATATGTGTTACTTCTGCCGATCCCGGTGCCGCCCTAAAGGCGGGCGGGACAGTGGCACAAAATTGGCAAGTTTATTATATTCCAGAACGGCAGATTACAAGGGCGGCTTTCATAATCAAAGTTCGCCGCTGGAAGTCGGCGGGCGGGGCGGACGGCACGGCGGCTAGGGCGGCTAGGGCAGCCAAGCCACCACAAATGGTACAATGTTTCACTAGCTAGACATTATTTTTTAGATTTACGCGCATAAAAAAGTTTGGATGCATGCAATATCCAGATGAAAATTGATTTGATATTATTTACATGTTTTTGTAAGTATGTAATGTCGTACCCACTGTCCTTTTTATGCTAGACTTTGGTTTGTTATCAATTTATAATGCAAATAAATAAATAAAAACAAATTAAAACAAGTTTATATTTACCAATTGATTATTTTACCTATTTTAATATTTTTATTTATTATTATTCTGTGCTATAACTACTTTTTAAGAAATTATCATTAGCTTAGCCACAACTAGTCAATTTATGAAAACATATTATCGAGTTAATACGCTTTACTTATTAGTAAAATAAGTGCAACATCTACTAATAATGTTACTCTCGGCATACATTACCTAGATTGATTTACGACCACAGATAAGAGACAACACGGACAAAGTGAGCTTTTTTCATCATTGCCCAAGGGTCCGAGTTCAGGCCCCAGCTGTGACCACAGATGGTACAGTAATTGCGTGCTCCATGATGAATTAAAATCGGCGATTAGTTGGTAGCGGGAAGGGAGGAATTTATTAACGTGTAAAGGAAAAAAAACAAATATTAAGCATTAAATTAACGAAACCCTTAGTATAATAACACCTGAAGCCGTGTTCTCGTATGTAAAGTGAGGCAACTAATACTAAGCCAAAATGGCTTAGTTTTCAGATTTATATCTTCATATACGTTACCTAATCGTAACTAAAATCCAATAATATAGTAACTAATCTCCTAAATGTAGGAAAATTGAAACTGTTTTGTACTTATTCAGTATAATTAGGTACTTAATAATGGAGAATAAAAATCTGAAAACGGAGCCATTTTGGCTGTTTTAGTTGTCTCACTTTTGACAGTGCGTTTTGTAGAAAACTATCGTTCTATATAATATAGGTGTTATTATTCTAAGCCGAAACCATACTAGATTATATCACTTGCGGTTGCGGGTAAAATATTTAACTTATTGCAAATTCTACGGAATGAATTTTTTATACTGTTTTTTTATACATACTACACAATGTTTTTGTATCGCTACCAGCTATTAATACCTATGGCTATACTGCAGAGGCCTACCTACCTATCTCTTCTCAAAAGATAATTAATGAAACTTATAATAATAAAGGGTCCCCATCCACTGGCTATATTTAAGGACAAGAAAGCGCGGTTTACAGCATAACCGTTAGATAAAACAAGAGCCCGACTAATTAGGAAGGCTGGTAAAGAGTGGCTTCCGGTACATTTTAATGCTTTTATCAAGTCATTGTGCTGTAATCGCCGGGACGGGCCGAGTCGGGACACAGCGGCGCGGGAAAACGGGACGATAAGTTGGAATAGTTGTCCCTATGGATAAGCTAACAAGGGTTATCTTTTAAATTAGTCAGTAATAAGCTCACGAATTCAATGTATAAAAAATATCTGAATTATAGGAAAATTTATGGCAACTAACTTTAGGTTGTGATGTGAAAGTTAGGCACCAAACTTTGAAAAAATTTTAGGTACACTTTTTATCACACCCTTTGAGCATTTATTGTTTGTCAGTCACCTTAGCTATCATAAAGTGTTCCCAAATAAAAAAATCTAGAGGTAATCCAATTATGTTGTCGTAGAAATAATTTTCTAAAAACAAGAAATTGCTCACTGCACCGCAGTTCCGTGGGTAGTGTTGTTATCATTACCTTCCAGGCACCCCTGCAGCCATATTTCACGAAGCTTACCATAACGGGGCCATCGACGATTTCCCTAAGCAGATCGCTGCAGAGCGTATTAGAATTTATAAATTGTCGCCAATCACAAAGACAAGGCAAAAAACATGAATTTAAAAATATACCTACACATATTAACCTAAGAATAATCTAAATCAGGTACCTACAATAGGCTAACTAATATAAAATATGAATGTAAGTAGTGCTTTTTTGTGTTTTTACTTAATGCCAAAATGCCTTTTTTTACGAAGTAGAGATTCTTAAAAACTAGGTAGGTACTACCTATACAATACTTACTCGTCGCATGAATAATATAATAAGTACAAGAAAGTCAAGAAAATCAAGAAAATATAATACAAGAAAATCAACAGAGAGAGTCTGTAACAGAATACCTACGGGGCTCTATTTTGCATCACTCGTCTTTCGACGTGTGTGAGTCATGTGACCAAGGGCTCGACATGCCACATTTTATTTTGTAAAACTTTTTTATAAAATGTCGTGCCTAGTAAAATGTATCTTCTTCTTTTTATAAATAAATAAAATATACGCGACGAATTGATAACCTCCTCCTTTTTTTGAAGTCGGTTGAAAATACCTAATGAATGGTACGAGTATGAATGGTACGAAAACCGCTGTAGGCGATAGAAGACTTGGTGACGTACGTGGTTGGTGACTTCATAAAAATGAATCGTTCATCTATCAATTTCAAAATTAGTGCGAATTAATTATGTTACGAGTATAATGAGCCTTTTTTATTTTATTTTTTATATAGTAGGGAGAATGCCGAGTATAATGAACCCTAACACAACCACCGAAACGCGATATGATATAGCGATATATCGCGTCTAACTGGCAAAAGTCAAAGAATTTCGACAGTGAAATTCGACACATCACGCTATTACGTGTTTCGGAGGTCATGTTACGGAGGCAGGACAGGATATATATTAATTATTATCAAGTACATTCAAATATTTGTATGAAATAAATACTTATTAATCCATAAATCACCTATACCCTATGGTCTGTAAGTATGTAAATTACCTATTAATTGATACAGATATTGATGTGTGTGATTGTTAAGACTGGTTTACATTATCTTAGCCTTTAGTAGAGTGCTTTAGTTGAAACATGCAAACGGTCGTCTTATAACTAAAGAGAGTAACGTCAAGTATTATGTATTCTGTGGTAACTCTGGTAACGTCCTAGTAGTCTTTCAACTGGAATCATCGCTTTTCAGTAGAACCCCCTGCGCGCCCGCGCCGCACGCTCATCCCCCGCGCTACACTTTCCTCGCACTGGAAGCATGTAAATAGACATTTTAGTAGCGTATTTAGTAGAGTGCTTTAGTCAAATGACACTGTACTGGAAGCATGTAAACGCTCACTGGAAAGGCACCAAAACTACTAAAGCACTCGCATTCGGATCTACTCGCACGCTACTAAAGCACTCTACTAAAGACTAAGATAATGTAAACCAGTCTTTATGTGAATAGGAGTACTCGTATTCAAACGAATTCATGCGAATGCGAGCTATTCAAAATAACATCTTCAGTAAAACTTACCGACTGTAAGTTTGCACGGAACGATCGGCACTTCGCCTCTACGATTTACTTCGCCAAATTGAACACCACATGTGTCGCCTTCTGCATTTCCTTGATAATATCATAGAGAGTAGGTACCTTAACTGACTCAACTTAGGAAACTATGATATAAATTCATCTCTCTGTAACTTTGTTAAGAAAGTGGTTCTTATTATATTCTTTATTGCACTTGTAACATAATTACACAGGTAAATATGAAAGTTGTTTACAAAGGTGGGCTTATCTCTAAAAGAGATCTCTTCCAGCCAACCCAGCATTGTTTGAGATAATTCTTAAATACACTGTTAATTTATTGTAGGTGCAGTTAAAAGTTGATAATTAAAAGTTTGAAAATATCTTGATTAACCGGCAAACTTACAAAGATAGCAAGACGCGTCGTGCTTAGACGCATTCATTCTTTTACCGTAGAATTATTGAACCGTTAAGAAGATCTTTGATTTTGAAGAACTTTTATCTCCAGAAATCAGTAAAATTTTGGGACACATGCAAATCTTAGAGACTATAATTATTAAAATACTAGCTTCCGCCTGCGACTTCGTCTGCGTGGACTTTCGGAAAATCCCTAGGGAACCTTTGAACGGGATAAAAAGTATCCTATGTTTTAATCCAGGCTATAAACTATCTGTGTGTCAAATTTCATCCAAATCTGTTCAGCCGTTTTTGCGTGATTGAGGAACAAACATCCAAACCAACAAACTTTCACATTTATAATATAACTTTTTCTAAGCATAAGATCCGACAGGAAAATATAGTGTGCTATATCACTTAAAAGTTTGTATCAAAAGTAAGTAACACTATATGTAGGTACTGAACAAGTAGTTTAGAAACTTTTCAACTTCATTTGTTGTTAGTTGTTGAAATCATAACTGAACTCTGGAGGGTAATTTTTACGTCCCCAAATAGTCCACTCCACACAAGTGTCATTCTCCTTGCTGTAACCGTAATAGACCCTTTGCAAATATATTGAGGATTCGAGTGCCCTCTTGAATACCAATTCGCGCGCAAATGCATTTTGTCTTTTTTTCTCTCGACTTTACGATTGTAATCCAACGTTAACAGGCAGTAAAACCCGTGTACCGGCCGAAATTAAATTGGTACCGACTTTATTGAGACGCATTGTAATTACATTTTTATCCTTACGTAAATTAAGTTCGCTTTAAAAAATAAATAGGTAATCCAAGTTTAACATGCATGATTTCATTTTAATGACAAATAAAAATATAAACGATGAAAATAAAACTCTAATTGTGTAATCAAGTGTTCTGGAAAAGTCTTTTTCTCACTTATGCTCTGAAATCTTATCATTCCATTTGAAAAAGGAATGCGGGGCGTTCCACATTTCCGAGGGGGTCTGGTTCATCACATTCTAAATTTAAAATTCAGGCCAGGAATGAATTTCAATACTTACTTCCCGCACCAGCACCTGGTGCGGGAAGTAGGTACAGTGCGAAGATGATCTGGGTGGTCTGCGGCAACTTCTTTTTTTTGTTTTAGCTGTTCACAAAAACAAAAAAAGCAAAGGTACATTTGCACCATACAGCCATAACTTTAGTTCCTTTTTTCTGGCACGCAAGCCAACGACAAGATAGTTAATATTATAAAGGTAAAATTATTTAATAGGTACTATAATAACGATACAATAAAAAAAATGGTGCGCACAGAGTATATTACTATAAGAATAAATAAATATTACATTGTATTGTACCAGATTTATCAGAGACAAAAATCCTCTAAGTAATCTTGAATTATGTACAGCGCCATCTACCGCCGAGAAGCGAAATGAGATGGGTTTTTGCTTCTCGGCGGTAGATGGCGCTGCACGTAATTCAAGATTACTCAGAGGATTTGTCTATGATAAATCTCATTTTGCTTTTCGGCGCTTCGAGCGATTAAACTGCTGGAATGCACCCAAAAAAAAAAACTGGCGGGAATAATTTTCAGCGGTATATTTGATATCGATACAGTTTATATTGTGTAATAAATAACAAAATGAGTTCTGACAGTGAAATAGATACGGCAATTGAATGTACGCCACCAAGTTTGAGAGCAGAAGCAAAATTAATAATAGAAAACTTACTGCCATCAAAATCAAAAGAAAGATATATCAAATGCTATAACCAGTTCATGGTTTGGAAAACTGGAAAAAGTTTTTTAATTTTTTATTTCCTCGCATTTCTTGAGAAAAGCACTATACAAGCCTTGTTCTGGAAGCTACTTGCATTGCCTCGAATGATTAAAGCCCTCGCCTGCGGCTCGGGCTTCAAACCATCCTCGACAATGCAATCGCTAGCTTCCCGTTCACGGCTGTAATGTACTATTACAACGTAGTTAAAATAGTTATGCAAATTGCTTTAATAATGTCTATAGCAGTGGAGGCGGCACCAACAGAATACAATGCAAGCCTCTCGACCCAGTTGGGAGCGCTTTGTTGAAGGTGCATTGCACTGACCTTAATGAGAACGTTATTATTTAGTTAATTAATAAACCGATTCAAAAGAAGTATGCTACCGAAGATGAAACTTACAAGCAAAATACAAAACGAATTTATCAGACATTGATAAAATAGGAAGAAGAGGAACTATACAGTTCGGAGTTAAACCATTAAACCTCCATCAACAAGTAAATCCAAAAGAGACTGAGGTCGACTGAAGTTAAATCTCAAGAAAAATCCTCCAATTAAAAGTATTAGCGGGAACCTTCTCGCCGCATGAAGAGCTTAAGATAAGCCCGTTAAGTTGGCAGTAACTTAGATAGCGCACACCGTTAGCGAGCTTAACTTAACATCCGTCTAGGACGGAAGGATATTTATGGCCTAACTTTCAGAGTTTGTGTTCTTCACAGATAATAAATGTAATTGAACAAGTAAAAGTGACAGTCATTCGATATTATTCTGGTCCATACTCGATAAAATAAACTATCATATTGCTTACTACTAAAACGGTAGGCGAGATCTCATACTTTGTTTATTTCATGCCTGCGTCGAAAATAACAGGAGTTCATTTTGGCTTAGGTACGTTTTGAAACTCTTCAAATAGCAGATTATCATAAAGTTGAACCTGTCTCGAGTTCAACGCTTCTGCCGCGGTCGGACTTTGTTTATTATCTACTTTAGGACTCGAGTAATCTTTATTAAAAGAGCTATGAAAGCAGAGCAGATAAAAAAACTTTTTGATTTATCTACTAACTTCAGCATTTTCATTTATTAATATTTCAGCAAGTAAGCCAAGTAAGGCAAATAGACATTTTGTATTAATGGGAAGTAATAAGAAGAACATGCCACACACAACAAGCCTAAAAATTCAGCTTGATCCATTAAATAATTTATTGAAGATACGAAAACATAATGAAAACATACAACCACCGGTAGAGATCAACTATCAAACTCATCCAATGAACCATCATTCATAACTATTTTTGGCGATGTTGCATTGTTCGCAGGTCAACTTTAGGATACAGACAGACAGGTTTTGGCTGCTAACGATAAAGTCCGTTGCAACGTAAACGAAGGAGGCAGTGTCGCGATATAGCGTAGCATTCCAGGAAGACATTTGGCCCGCCGCCTAATAGCACGATGTCAGGAGCGAGGCTGTACGACCGACCTACCGAAATAACTTGAGTCTTTTGCAAAATACGTTAAGACCGGTCGTAGTATAGGTGACAGTAGTGCTATAGCACCTACATTTTACACTAGGTAGGTATATTAGTTCAAATTCCAATAAAGTTATTGTGAATAGTCAACCAATAAGAAATGAGCAATATGAGCACAGATAAAATCCGAGAATTAAGCCACAATTATGCCTTTTTTTCTTCGCCCTTTCTCAGGCTTGAAATGAAATGAAACTTAATTTTTATGCCAATGAAACCTCAGTCAGTCAGTATAAATATTACGTAAATAAACTCATATAAGTGCCGAACACTTTGATCAAGTATATAGAATTCCCGATATCGCAGTATTCCCAGCATCATAGCTCTTTCTAATGACTTCACTAGAAAAGGGATAAGACCGATTCGGGAACAGCAATCTCCATATTTCAGGGAACCCAATAACATTGTAACATCCCGATGGTATTGTCCGAGGGTTGGGATCATTCCAGATCACACTACAGAACAGGTAATGTAATAACGGCTGGATACAATAAAACTGTACCTTTTGTGACTGTACAGAGAATTGAAATTTGATTGTCTTCAATAAAATGTAATTTCACATCGAATGTATTTTTAACACGTCGATAAATTTGCAAAATCGTTGCTAATATTACTTACATACATACAGTACCTACTACGAAAACACTCTTATAAATTTCATCTAAGTGGGTTAATTTGTATTTTTATTAAAAAACTGCTGGATTTTGGAAACTAAACGTTTATGGACTATTTTACTATTATGCATTGTGTGGTACTCGTAAAACGTTGGTTCGCTGAACAATAAACTAACTGTAATGTGTCTCCCAAGTTATGAGACACTTTCGTATAAGTTCTTAAGTATTAAAGCCTAACGCTTGAGAAACAACTTTTAAACGTAAGTTTGTTGGCGTTTCATGATGAATTATTTGGAAAATATTACACAACCGTCTTCTACTAGTCGAGTCCCAGTTGGGCAATTTGTCATTTTCTATGCTGCGATAAGTTTGGAACTTATAGAGAAACAGAAGATTTGAGTCAATTAAATACCAAAGTTTGTAAAAAAATCAAGCTAATCCATAAAATAATATTGCCAATATAAATGTTCTATCTTTTCAGTCAGTAAGATCAAATTCAATCAACAAAAGTGTTTTAATAAATAGATAAAAGGCCATTTATGCGAATCTAAGATATTGAATTATATGTAGTTTGTGAAGTCAAAGACAAGAATAATAAAACAAAATAGAAATAGTAATTTCATAAATGCGGCCGAGAAGTAATGGCAACAAAATAGAGCAAATCAGTCTTGCTTGTCTATAGACACGGGGACAATAATTTAAGAGTCCCCTGAATTACCTGTAATGGCAGCAATTTTGCCCAAGACTAATGCTAAGGAATTATAAGGAATACATCTCAGAGGCTCGAAGAGCTCAGATACTTTATAAAGTTATACAATTAATTTTAAAGTTTATGATCGGAGACAAGACTATTCAAGTAACTTAAAATAACGGTGAAGATAGTTAACAGTGTTAAGGAGTTTTGGTATTATACTATAATAGAAAGGCAATGAATGACATTACAATTAATTATGTTTTTTTAACCTGTCTCGAGTTCAACGCTTCTGCCGCGGTCGGACTTTGTTTATTATCTACTTTAGGACTCGAGTAATCTTTATTAAAAGAGCTATGAAAGCAGAGCAGATAAAAAAACTTTTTGATTTATCTACTAACTTCAGCATTTTCATTTATTAATATTTCAGCAAGTAAGCCAAGTAAGGCAAATAGACATTTTGTATTAATGGGAAGTAATAAGAAGAACATGCCACACACAACAAGCCTAAAAATTCAGCTTGATCCATTAAATAATTTATTGAAGATACGAAAACATAATGAAAACATACAACCACCGGTAGAGATCAACTATCAAACTCATCCAATGAACCATCATTCATAACTATTTTTGGCGATGTTGCATTGTTCGCAGGTCAACTTTAGGATACAGACAGACAGGTTTTGGCTGCTAACGATAAAGTCCGTTGCAACGTAAACGAAGGAGGCAGTGTCGCGATATAGCGTAGCATTCCAGGAAGACATTTGGCCCGCCGCCTAATAGCACGATGTCAGGAGCGAGGCTGTACGACCGACCTACCGAAATAACTTGAGTCTTTTGCAAAATACGTTAAGACCGGTCGTAGTATAGGTGACAGTAGTGCTATAGCACCTACATTTTACACTAGGTAGGTATATTAGTTCAAATTCCAATAAAGTTATTGTGAATAGTCAACCAATAAGAAATGAGCAATATGAGCACAGATAAAATCCGAGAATTAAGCCACAATTATGCCTTTTTTTCTTCGCCCTTTCTCAGGCTTGAAATGAAATGAAACTTAATTTTTATGCCAATGAAACCTCAGTCAGTCAGTATAAATATTACGTAAATAAACTCATATAAGTGCCGAACACTTTGATCAAGTATATAGAATTCCCGATATCGCAGTATTCCCAGCATCATAGCTCTTTCTAATGACTTCACTAGAAAAGGGATAAGACCGATTCGGGAACAGCAATCTCCATATTTCAGGGAACCCAATAACATTGTAACATCCCGATGGTATTGTCCGAGGGTTGGGATCATTCCAGATCACACTACAGAGCAGGTAATGTAATAACGGCTGGATACAATAAAACTGTACCTTTTGTGACTGTACAGAGAATTGAAATTTGATTGTCTTCAATAAAATGTAATTTCACATCGAATGTATTTTTAACACGTCGATAAATTTGCAAAATCGTTGCTAATATTACTTACATACATACAGTACCTACTACGAAAACACTCTTATAAATTTCATCTAAGTGGGTTAATTTGTATTTTTATTAAAAAACTGCTGGATTTTGGAAACTAAACGTTTATGGACTATTTTACTATTATGCATTGTGTGGTACTCGTAAAACGTTGGTTCGCTGAACAATAAACTAACTGTAATGTGTCTCCCAAGTTATGAGACACTTTCGTATAAGTTCTTAAGTATTAAAGCCTAACGCTTGAGAAACAACTTTTAAACGTAAGTTTGTTGGCGTTTCATGATGAATTATTTGGAAAATATTACACAACCGTCTTCTACTAGTCGAGTCCCAGTTGGGCAATTTGTCATTTTCTATGCTGCGATAAGTTTGGAACTTATAGAGAAACAGAAGATTTGAGTCAATTAAATACCAAAGTTTGTAAAAAAATCAAGCTAATCCATAAAATAATATTGCCAATATAAATGTTCTATCTTTTCAGTCAGTAAGATCAAATTCAATCAACAAAAGTGTTTTAATAAATAGATAAAAGGCCATTTATGCGAATCTAAGATATTGAATTATATGTAGTTTGTGAAGTCAAAGACAAGAATAATAAAACAAAATAGAAATAGTAATTTCATAAATGCGGCCGAGAAGTAATGGCAACAAAATAGAGCAAATCAGTCTTGCTTGTCTATAGACACGGGGACAATAATTTAAGAGTCCCCTGAATTACCTGTAATGGCAGCAATTTTGCCCAAGACTAATGCTAAGGAATTATAAGGAATACATCTCAGAGGCTCGAAGAGCTCAGATACTTTATAAAGTTATACAATTAATTTTAAAGTTTATGATCGGAGACAAGACTATTCAAGTAACTTAAAATAACGGTGAAGATAGTTAACAGTGTTAAGGAGTTTTGGTATTATACTATAATAGAAAGGCAATGAATGACATTACAATTAATTATGTTTTTTTAGTAACTAATAAGTATTAACCTCTTCTACTTACAAACCGTATAGGTAGAATAAAATAAGAAGCTTCTGCCGAGTTCCTTCACTGGTTCTTTTTAGTACAAGGTCTCTCGCCACTGTAGATTTGTGAACCAAATGCAAGGTACCTACGCATAAATTTTAAGTAAAACAGCTTTACATTCAAGCTTAGCATTAAGGCGCTGCTTAATCGAATTTTCTGGTTTTTGAGGGGGTGCGGCAGACGAAGCGGTGTGCGAGTGCAGCGGCGCCCCTCCCGCGCCGCACCTCACCTGCGAGTGCAGCGGTGTAGACTGGGCCGCATTTAGATAATTTTTGTTTGATTTTAAATTATTTGCTGTTATGAATAAATGTCATGTTCTCTGATCAGTCCGGTGAACAAAACTTTGAATTATATTTTGAGATATTACATAATAAGAACCTTTACTTTTTATCACGTAAACGTGGTTAGAGAGTTATAAAAATTAGTTATAATATTTTTCTATACAAAATTTGAACACCATTTTCACCCCTTATCAATCACCAATCATGTCCACCGTGTTGGACTTCAAAATAAATGTTATTTTTGCAATCGTCATCCCAGAAAAAAACCAATAACGACATCCATATCTATTTAAAGGTTTTTTTACCCCTTTTCATTCATTTCATGCGTTAGATTTCCATCCATAAGCCTAAATTATAAATTTAGCGATATTTACTTCGAAAATTAAGGATTTTCTACAATACATAACTTCATCCGCCTTTTGACCCCTTTGGGGGTAGAATTTTAAAAAACGCTGAGACCCGTATTTAATAATTTTCAATCGTCAGCCTAAACAGAAAATTTGAAGATCCTAGCTTAAAAGCTGAGGGACTTTCATACAAACTTTCATCCCTTCTTTCATCTCCTTAGGGATGGAAGTTTCAAAAATCCTTCCTTAGTGGATTCCTACACTGTATAAGGTATCTGTGTGCAAAATTTTAAGTCTCTAGGTCAAGCGGTTTGGGCTGTGCGTTGATAGATCAGTCAGTCAGTCAGTCATTCAGTTTACGATTTTATATATTAAGAAGATAAGATAGTAGGGTGAATATGCCTAATACCAGCCCCCCAAGGATTTTTCAACTTTGAATCTCTGTTGTTGCCACAATTGCGGTCTTAAAAATATTGTTGACACAGTTTTAGGTAGGTTGATTAGTCTTTATTACGAAAGTAGTAGTTAGTATTTCGAAATTTTGTGGGAAAAAAAATAAATAAAAAAATATTAAAAACACGACTGTATGACAAAAACGAACTAAAAAGTTAAAAAAACAAGAGTGTCATTGCAGTCGGGGGACCTCTATGATCAAAAATTGTTCCATGAAACGGTCCCCCGACTGCAATGACACTCTTATTATTTAACTTTTTAGTTCGTTTTTGTCATAGTCGTGTTTTTAATTTATTTTTTTTTTTTCCCAGGCAGTTGTGTTGTGTTCCCAGGCAGTTGTGTTTTTAATATTTTTTAATTTATTTTTTTTTTTTTACAGATTTTAGTGACAAATTATATATTAAGATAAATATTTTAATAGAAAATACTAGAAAAAATCGACTCACCCGTCTGAACTTTTCTATTAAAATATTTATCTTAATATAAAAATAGCATTGTGAATGCCTAAAATCTAAAAATTCCAATTCCAAAACGCTGACTTGCATTTTGTCAGTATGTACACAGGGTAATATGCCTAGTTAGCCGGCCGCCTCCAGTTATCCGGCCCCCCAACAGTTTTTCGAATAAAATAAGAAATTCGTGGCAATTTCTTAACAATTTGGATATTTTCCTGACAACACTGTTATCGATCCATCGAATGGTATGGACGCCACTAGCGAAACGTTACGTAATATTTTATAATTTGTGTTTACGTTGAAGCCCGCATCCGGGTCGATTTCGCAAGTGGAGATAAAAAAAAAATAGTGGAGAGCTCTTGCCAAATAGTCAATATTGTCCTTCAGGGCATCGTTAAAAGGTAAATATTTAGTTTGTTCTCAAGGTATGTTGTTATTTATTACTGTTTTAATGTTAAATATGGCTTAATAAGCAGATATTTAGTAATATCAAGGGGCCGCCTTACTAGACAACGAAACCACATGTTTCCAGTATATCGGCCGGGGGCCGGTTAACTGGGACTGAGCTCGATATAATGTTTTGTCTCTTTTTGTTAAAAGAGGGATTCTATAGAAGAATGTATAATGCTATCCCTTTTTATTAAATTTAAAGTACTTTGTGTCTAGTACTCGGCCGTCTAAGTGTGCTTGTATATGAAGTTGTTTTTTTTTGTATGGAAACGGGTGGCCGGATCTACTGGGTGCTTGCCCAGTGTACCGGCCTCCTAGTATACACTAGGAGGCCGGTATACTGGCTATCCTGCAAAATACTACTAGTACACCTGCCAGCTTTGAAATTTATCTACTAATAATATTAATTGTTTGTCTCTTGTTATTTCCGATGTGTATTTTAGCGAATTACTCAAACGATCGCTACTGCATTGAACGATGTGGTTTTTTCTTCTCGTCATGTTCTTTGAAAGGCGGCCGGTATACTGGGCAATAGAAATAGGAGGGCCGGAAATAGAAACAGGTGGGCCGGGCACTGGGCAAATCGTACTTTTTTAGAAAATAATTTCTAATGACAAAACCGACTAATGATAAAATAGTTGGGATCATTACTGTTTGTGTAGGTACCGAGTGCAGACTGCAGACCGAACTCGAGGCGCGTAGGTATTTGATCGAAGTATGGCTCGCTTTTCGACTATTTGTATGAATTTGGAATAGGGTGGATATGCCTAACTCCAGCCCCCCCCCCCTAATTCCAGCCCCCAATACGTTTTTGCTTTGCTTTAATTAAAAAACAATAAAAATCGGAAACTGTTTAATGGAGCCACATCCCTAGTTAATCCTCGACGTTGGAAATCAGTATTACCCCGTCACGACACCTACAATTCACACAACGACCAAAAATGTTCACCGAGACCGAATAGAGGTGACTATGTTTAAAAAACAGCATAAAACATAGATCGATGCGAACTTTGGGAAGTGTGTTTATGAGGCAAGATGCAATTTTTTATAGTTTTAAACTTTGATACTAGTAATAGATTAGTTAGATAACGTTTTAAGATTACAAGTTTGCAGTTAAATTTACTAATTTCGAAAAAATTGGGGGGCTGGAGTTTGACTATGTGATTTTCCAAAACTTTCTATTATCAGCCGGGGGCTGATGTTGGGTATTTAACTTTCGTTTAAGAAATCAATCTCATCTTAATTTGCTCGTCTTTAGGTTGAAATTTGTAGTGCTATTCACTAGAATTACTAACCCTGCACCCAATGGCCTAAATACAGCCGGGTGAATAATGTTTAATTCCTAAGTTATTTGTTCTTCAAATTAGGGGCTGATATTAAGAAATACATAAGAACCTAACATCAGCCGGTCATCAAAACTTTACGGCAATATACAGGGTGTTATCAAATGTTTTTTTTTTGTTTTTTTTTATATTAGACTAGCTTCCGCCCGCGACTTCGTCCGCGTGGACATTCGATAAAATCCTCATGTTTTAAATTCTGATCAGCCGTTTTTACGTGATTAGGCGGGTTCCCACCAAGCGCGCTGCCTCGCGAGGCAGGACGTTTGCCGCACGGGCCTCGCACGAGGCTGCTCGCTTCGTGGGAACCCGCCTAATCACGTAAAAACGGCTGATCAGAATTTAATGAAATTAAAACATGAGGATTTTATCGAATGTCCACGCGGTCGAAGTCGCGGGCGGAAGCTAGTTTATAATATTTAGAATTGTATCCAGAGATATTAGTATCCCGTTCCCGTTCCCTCCCTGTCCCTGTCCCCGTCCCCTGGATGTGCATGTCCAGGTCCAATCATGTCCACCGTGCGACTTCAAAATAAATGTTATTTTCGCAATCACCATCCCATGAAACCTCAAGAACGACATCCACATCGATTTTCATGTTTACTTATCCCATTTACACCTTAAGGGATGATTTTCAAAATAACAAAATATGTGTTTGCCTATTTATTTTTAGACATGCTCCTACGAATTTTAAAGTTGTAATGTCTATTTTATATTATTTTACCATACAAATTTTGAACCCCATTTTCACCCCTTTAGGGGTTAAATCATGTCCACCGTGTTGGACTTCAAAATAAATCTCATTTTCGCAATCACTATCCCATAAAACCTCAAGAACGACATCCATATCGATTTTTATGTTTACTCACCTCATTTACCCCTAAGTGGTTAATTTTCAAAATTACAAAATATTATGTTTGCCTTTTTATTTTAAGATGTGCTCCTACGAAGTTTAAAGTTGTAATGTCTATTTTATATTATTTTTCCATACAAAATTTGAACCCTATTTTCACCCCTTTTGGGGTCAAATCATGTCCACCGTGTTGGACTTCAAAATAAATGTCACTTTTGCAATCGTCATCCCAGAAAACCCCAATAACGACATCCATATCTATTTTTGGGTTTTTTACTCTCTTTTCACCCCCATTTCATCCCCATAGGGGTTGAAATACTACCAATAACAATATACGTTACGTTAGATTTAAAGCCATAAGCCTAAATTATAAATTTAGTTATTTTTACTTCGAATATAAAGGATTTTCTTCAATACACAACTTCATCCCCCTTTGACCCCTTCGGAGGTAGAATTTTGAAAAACGCTGAGACCCGTATTTATTAATTTTCAATGTTCAGCCTAAACACAAAATTTGAAGATCCTAGCTTCAAAACTGAGGGACTTTCATACAAACTTTTGACCCCCGTTTCATCCCCTTGGGGAGTGAGTTTTGAAAAATCCTTTCTTAGTGCACCCCTAGACCGCAAAAGGAACCTATGTGCAAAATTTCAAGTCTCTAGGTTCAGCGGTTTGGGTTGTGCGTTGATATCTCACTCAGTAAGTCAGTCAGTCAGTCAGTCAGGACTTTGAATTTTTTATACATAGTTGTAAAAAAAAACATGATAATCAAAATCATACTTATTATCATCATAATAATCAATCATAGAAACAGAAAAGAAATTCAATTCAAAAATTGTATATCGATATTCACTTCTTGGAAAACGCTTTTATAGGTTTCAAATAATTAAAACGATCTCGTACTCGTTGATTATTGTATAAGTTATTTTTTATTACGCAATATTTAATATATTTATATATTCTAAGTTGATTAATATCTACAGGAGAGGTATAAGTTTCAATGACTTGTTATGGGAACCATAATTTTAAAGCCTCTAGTATTTTATTATCATTATTAGAGTTACCAAACGAATATTCTTTAATCTCATACAAACATGGTTGTTTTATTTTGGAACAGCCTGTACCCGGCTGGAATTAGGGAACAAAGCGGCTGATATTAGGGCAAAGACGGCTGGAATTAGGGTTTTTCGCCCGTCGTGCATTTAAACGATTCTCTTTTTTTTCCCACAAAACTACGTAAAACTAAGTACTATTTTCGTAATAAAGATCAATCAAGCTACCTAAAACTGTATCAACAATAATTTTAAGACTGTAATTGTGGCAGCAACAGAGATTCAAAGTTGAAAAATCTTAGGGGGGGCTGGTAATAGGCATATTCACCCTACTTGGATTTGTAATTTTTTTTTTGTTTTCTAATTCTACGACACATCCGTCGCAATTCTTTGTTCCTTTTGTTTCCCATTTTACACACACACAATACATGAATAAATAATAATAATAATACAGTCAAGTTCGTACAAAACTAGGTACCTATAAAAACAAGTCACAGTCACAAGACGTAAAACTACACTAAATCTATTTTATTTATTACTAAAACCTAAAACTACAAAACAAACACCTAAAACTATTACTTGGCACTAAATAAAATTATTATGAAATGAAAAGTACAGCGGCAGCCCCATTCTCAATACCACCCGATGCATGCCCCCGGCGGCCCCGGGCGTTCACCCCGCCCGCCCGCGCCAGATCTCTGTGTTTGCCGAAAACTAGCAAATATTTTTCTAAGTGCATTGCTCTTTACATTTTTCAGGCGCTAAAAAACCTGTTTATTTTGATTTTAATAGTGATCCATAACATTAACATTCTTTTTTTTTATATAACTCTTTAATTCGTCTTATGTTCGATTTATAATTTGAGAAAAATATGCTAGTTGCCGCTGAAAATATCGAGTACTACGCGACGAAAAATCTTTTTAGAAAAATCATTTTTTTTCACTAACTAAGCTTTTACTTGAAATTTTTTATAGCTAAGTATCTAATTCAGGATATGTCAAATACAATTATATTTTTTTCTACCTTTCAAAATGAGTGGATTTTTCTAGCTATGCGACAAAACTTTATATGTTTTCATTGACGCTACGTTTTGCAGCTCCTTAATTCACAGTTATCTTTTAATGAGGCATTGTGGGATTTATATATAAATAAATACAACAAAGTCGTGTTATTTACACCATTTATAACTCAAGAACGGTTAGACGGATTTGGGTGAAATTTGGTTGGTAGACAGATTAGGACCAGGAGTTACCTGGATTAACATAGAGGCTACTCTTTATCCTGGTCAAATGGATCTTCTATAGTGTTCACTAGTAGTGAGTAGTTAGTGTTCACTTTAGCTCTTTAGTAATACTTCTTACAAGGTGGGGGCTGGTAACCTGAGATACAGGTATTACCTAGTTCAGGTATCAGTCCACCATAATCTGTCAAATCCTACTGCTAAATTAGTTTAAGTACATTTATGTAAAATTGTAAGGATTATGGTAAGAATTAAATGATTTTATTATTATTATTATAGGGTCCCCGCGAACGAAGTCGCGCTCAAATGACTTGCAAATTAGTAACATACAATCAGTCTTGCTAAATTAGTTAGTCTATATTTGTTTCTACTATGGTCTATATATGCATTTATGCATTCGGCCCACTTTTACTTCTGGTTCAGGTCAGCCTAGCTAGCATGCTAAATATAAAATTGGTACCTAACTAATCAAAACTAGTCACGGCGAAGTTGGGGTAAACTTTAATAACCGTAAGCAATTCTATTAATGTTACAAAACTTTAATGTTTTGTTTTATCTGCTTTATGGATAACGATTCTTTCAAGACCTTTTAAGATTTTTTTTATTGCCATCAGCATGGTCAAAATGAGATATTTTACGCTTTTCCAAGAGTAAGGTAAGTTTGCATCTATTAGGAATGGCTTTCAGACATCAAACGTAAGGAGTAATATTGTTAAGCAATATTTTTAGTTAAACCGGATGTAAACTTACTCGTTTTCTTTTATTAATAAGGTCATTTTGAGTTTCATGTGTGTCATGTCATCCATCCATCAACGAAATGCTCTCGTGTGAACCTAGATTGAGCTCGGTTATAGAATTTTGGTGTTCTTTTAATCGAATAGGAATTTTAGAGGTCATGGAGTTTAAAGTGCAGTTTCTAATGCCATATGATTAATGGGACGGCTATTTTAATCAACATTTCAGAAGGGCTTTAGAAAGTTAATCAACTGATGGGTGTTTCAAGTTCAACCCTTAAAAGGTTTGGGATTGGGATTAATAAAGTAGAGAGTTGTATGTGAAATATTGAATGGGACTACTGGATCCATATCATTAAGTAGTGACAGACACATGGACAGTTGTCGAGAGAGAAGAGGGTCATATTAATGAGCCACTCGACAAGTCTTCAAGCTTAGGTACAAAACATCGGCTGTCGAGTGACGTTGAAGAAGGTCGCTTCGCCAATCGTGTTACTTCACATATTTCTCAATTATTTACTGATCAATTCATATTTGCTCCAGTAGACATTGTAAAAGACAACCAAAAATTGTATGCAACTATTTTAGAAAAGGTCTTTCCTAAAGCCTTATGATTTCGTTAGGGTATTATTAAAAAGCGCTCCGGTAATATACGCGTGCAATTGAAGCGATTGTCAATTGCTTCAACAATGGCATTGACGAAAGAATTGACAATCACAAACTGATCGTTAACGGCGGGCTTTAGTTAGCTTCCATACTGAACAACGGGGAAAACTGAGCTATAGTGGAGACCGAAACGAAAAATTGTATGAGTAATTTAGCGTGGAATAATAAAAGCTACAAACTTCATGTCAGTGAATGGAGGCTTCGCAATTTTCCCCATTACAGAATGACAATATGGAGGGCCGTCCCGCCCTTGAAACTGAAATCCTGTTCGTTATCGCGGCTCGTTATGAATTATTCAGGCGTTGCCGTGGCCGCTTCAGCTAAGCACTCTGTTTTTTCATAAATACGTTGTTATCCATCTATGTGACGAGAATATACCTAACAATTTTATTAGTCTAACATTTTCATTTATGTCGTACCTATACATTTTGTATATCTACTCGGAACTCGATGTCTCGTTTTAGTTTACGCGTGAATAAGATCGCAATAATGTTTTACAGATAGTTAACTATTACAATAATCTTTTTTTGTAAGTACGTAGGTAGGTAAGCTTTTACATTTTGCGCAATATTTTATTTATGTTAGTAAAGTATACGACATTTGTACAAGGGTAATTTCAGCTACTGATCCAGTATGCGAACTCAATGATGCCATATCAATAACTACCGACATCATTTTGGTAGTATAAGGGCAACATAACCCTAGGGATCCATGCATATATATGAAGTGAATAAAAACGCTATTACCCCTCCCGCTTCTTTAGGGATAGGGTATAAGCAATATAAACATACAAAATGGTGCTTACTAAAAATAAAGCGTTGAAAAAACAACAACAAATTGGTGTTATGCTTAACTTTCATCACCTTATTAAGCAATTTGCATTGGAATAGAATTGTCGCTTATTATTGTCGTCACGTAGGCTGTATCTGTAATTCGTGGCGCCTGGAATTGGCTATATGCTGGATATTAACTGACATTTGGGCAATGAGAGATTTGAATCGAATAATATTATTTTGTGCCAAAGAAATATAAAAAGAAATTCACTAGGATGATTTTCGCCGATAACATTATAATTGTCAATATCGATGTCACCCGTTTTTGTCCATAATAACATTTTCTATAAGTATAAAAGTAATTATTTAAGAGTCAGCAACTGGTTCTCTGCTTTCATTCCAATAATATTTAATGTTCTGTTTAACTACTTAGTTAAACCTTTTGTCTGAGGAACATAAATCATACTTTATAATAATAACTCTTTTGGATTATTTATTAGGTACCTAGAGTTAGACATTCAATTTGCTAGCCCGCTACTATGCAATTAAGAAGTCAGAATGCTTTGATCAAATTCCTCGTCCCGAGAAAATAATAAAGCGATCAAAAGGTTTCAATTTGATTTACCGTCGATGTCTTTTTCAGTATGTTTATTTATATATTTCTCGTTACACTTATTCCATTAGCTGGCTACAAAGGAATTCATCAATTTCACCTGCTACATAAAAGGTTTCATTGGAAAAAGCGTTTGATCAATTAGCAGCTTAAAATTCAATTATTGTACCTCCTCCAAATTTTGCGAGCATCGTGACGTGGAGCGCCCTCTGTCACGGGCTTAATTTGAATTATGTCCTACTGGAGCTGGAGTCTGATATGTATAAAATTCACGTTTACGCCCCCTAGAGATGGGGGTACAGTATTGGAAAATGTTGCTGTTTTCCTTTCGATGAGTGCAAGTGTCGCGTAAATAATTAAGTGACTTCGCTTCGATATGTTCCGGAATAAACTGCTTCGGTGTCGGAGATGAGATCAATTTGTTGTGCGATACAAAGAACTAAGAATAAGTACTAGAAGGATGGTTGTCAACAAAACGAAATATGAAAAGTGAAGCATTTGTTCGCGTTCGGTCGGGAGCCGATGCGATGACATAAACGCCCGAAATTGGCGTCAAATCTATACTAATTTAGTTTCCATCAGAATTGAAAGAAGATAAGAAGTAAATGTACTCGTGCAAGGTTTCAGATTGTACCATTAATGCCGTTGTTATAAAATTCTAAGAAGTAGGATTATTTCAAACCCGAATAATATAATTTAAAGGTTTTAATAAAAGGCGGGCGCAAATAATTAATAATCGTAGCCATTGGAGGGAAATTATAGTTATAGGTTTGATTTTAGCGCAGGGCACTATAATAACTTAAGTACTTCAGTTTACCAACTTTCATCAACAACTGTTGACATTGCTATAAAGCCAATGCTACTAAACTACTCGGGAACCGAATGGCTAAAGGAAACCCAAGTTATGGACACTTAAATCCTAACAGCAAGGAGCCACAAGGAATTCCTGAGGTGCCTATTGTACGTGACTGAACTGAGAAAAAAGAACATTGCGTTTGGATTCTAGAACTATCTGATATGCTTGTCACAACATGATGTGTTTGTGTGTCACAACTGATTTAATTTTCAACCCTTTGATAATAAGGAACATATCTAAAGGCGATTTTCTGTTCATTCATATCCATGATTGAATTCTAAATTAGCATGTGCAAAGATTGGCGAAAATGTAACAGTTGTATAACTTATCCACCAATGGGATTCGCAGTCATCATGGTCACTAATCTAATATGTATATTGAGGAAAACCTACAGCTACTGCTGAGTTTTGAATGGACTGGACGGTAATATTTTAACCAGCTGCATAAGTTAGTGTTGTATGTAGCTAAGTGTATGCTTGAATATACCTTGAACACATTTAAATTATACACCTACATAAAGGTAAATATACTGTATGTGGGTGAAAAAACCCCTAAAACCAACCATAACTGGTAAACTGATCAGTATTCATAATTAAAGCGGCGCGACGCGACACACGACGCCGTTATTCCACGCCACCCCTGCCTACTCGCGCCGATACAGTTTGACTATGTAAATGTTCATAAAAAGGTCCTCGTTATTAAGAGATTAACATACATTAGCATCTCTCGCTATTAAAATTTCTAAATGGTAACCGTTTTGCTACTGCGTCTCTCGACCTTACCTTTTCTTTGAGAAATAATATTTATGGACCCAAAAGTAGAGTTCAAAATAGTACCGGAATAGAAAAAATTCTGAAGTATCAAGTCACGATTTACGTCTTTGATACGGATATTCACATACCATAGACGAAAATGATAGTCTTCCTAAAAGAACCTATCAACGTAGTAAATCATGTATTGGGACTTATAATAAAGAAAGTTACATTACCTACTCACATCAAAGATGCGGCTGCATGCCTCATAAAATTCGAAACATTATTCATGTTCGATGGAAATGCTTTTACGATTCGTACCGTAAAACTCGAGGACTTTATTAAATTTCGAAACCGGTATGCGGTACAAATCGCAGCGATTTTAATAAGATATTACTTCAGCCAAACCGGATCAGGCTATCGTGATTCAAATCATATCAATTAGGCAGGTACCTACTTGTTTTTTTTTAATTGTTGGGTATTATTTCAAAAAATGCTACCTACTACTAAAATGTTTATATTAACTGCTCGAGAATCTATACAATAGATAAACATAAATACAATGTTTTAATCGACAGTAATATTATGTAGTCAGTAACTTAATATTAGATGACGCTTGAAGGGCTAAACGTAAGAAGCTTTCCTTTGTTTACATTTAATTAAGCAATCAAACACAAGGAACCTGACACTGCAAATGCGTTCAGACGCCTTCCAGGGGCGGTTAAGCCCCTTCCCGGCTTCGTGTCCGGGCTGTCCGGGCATACCCAGATCTCCAAGATCCGGTTGATTAATCACATATCAGTTAGCAGGATCAGCTTTCGTACTAAGCCGGATAGGGGATTTCATCACGTGTTGATTTCCTTGGGGCCCCGATGGATCGGAAAATTAGGAGCGCCGAAGATAACAGAGTTGCTTTTCATTTATAAACGTTTGAACAACAAAGACATTAACATTGGGCAATTGCGTTGTTCAAAAAGTTAATGAATGTAATGTATGCATACTCAGTAAGTAAAAGAAGGTGAAAGTCTTTCACTAATATGTGTGGTACTTTAAAATGAGCAGGAAAACTCCTATGAATGAGGTAATAAAATCAGACAAAACATAAGTATTAAATAATCGTTTGAATTATTGGACAAACAACAATTAAAAAAACAAATGAAGAAGATAGCGACCTAACAGAAACGTGGTAAAACTATAGAAATTCAAAACACTATTCTATTAATGTTATTGTAACAGCAGAAAGATTTGAAGGGCCAAATCGTCGATGGAATGAATAAGGAAATAAATAAATGAGATAACGAAACGAAGTTGGAAGGACCAGATTTGGCAAAACTTGATTGCCGTGAAGAACGCAGCAAGTAAATTAGTGTAGTAATCAATCAGTGATAGCCTTTGATCATATCTTCTGAAGCCACACCAGAGGCTTGGAAGCCTGAGGGGCTTCAAACGATACAACGTTTTTCCAGAAACAAACTCCAATTAATTTACGAATCTTTGAAACTGTAGTTTGCAGAGGCGAGTCAATTTACTTTTAAGCTTATACTTATAAAATTCAAAGAGCTATTAATCATGGAATCTTGTTTAAATAATAATGCTGAAGTACTTAAAGTCAAAGTCAAATAAGCTTTATTCAAATAAGCTTAATTATTAAGTACTTTTGAATCGTCTATATTTTCCTACCCCGTTCCAGACTTTTTTAAACTTAAACTTTAACTTACCACTCTCTATTCGGGATCTCTTTACCTGTAGACAAAATTAAGTGGCATTATAAATTTATTTTTAAACATTAACGTATTATACAATACTAAATAATATACTAGAAAAAATACGACTCGCACCAGATCAATACTCAGACGGGAATCGAACCCGCGACCTTTGGATATCCGGTCCAATGCTCTGACCGCTGAGCTACCGAGTCACTAGTGGCATCGCCGAATTTCTTCTAGTATATCCAACTCTTACGCTGCAAGCCAGCGTTATTCCATCAATGTGAGGAATTCCTCGACATTCAATTGAAATATCTTTCCAGATATTTTGACAACTGATAAAGATGAAATATTAGCCATATAATTTTTAATTTTCAGATTTTTGCATTCACAATGCTATTTTTATACAATACTAAATAATATACTAGAAAAAATACGACTCGCACCAGATCAATACTCAGACGGGAATCGAACCCGCGACCTTTGGATATCCGGTCCAATGCTCTGACCGCTGAGCTACCGAGTCACTAGTGGCATCGCCGAATTTCTTCTAGTATATCCAACTCTTACGCTGCAAGCCAGCGTTATTCCATCAATGTGAGGAATTCCTCGACATTCAATTGAAATATCTTTCCAGATATTTTGACAACTGATAAAGATGAAATATTAGCCATATAATTTTTAATTTTCAGATTTTTGCATTCACAATGCTATTTTTATACAATACTAAATAATATACTAGAAAAAATACGACTCGCACCAGATCAATACTCAGACGGGAATCGAACCCGCGACCTTTGGATATCCGGTCCAATGCTCTGACCGCTGAGCTACCGAGTCACTAGTGGCATCGCCGAATTTCTTCTAGTATATCCAACTCTTACGCTGCAAGCCAGCGTTATTCCATCAATGTGAGGAATTCCTCGACATTCAATTGAAATATCTTTCCAGATATTTTGACAACTGATAAAGATGAAATATTAGCCATATAATTTTTAATTTTCAGATTTTTGCATTCACAATGCTATTTTTATACAATACTAAATAATATACTAGAAAAAATACGACTCGCACCAGATCAATACTCAGACGGGAATCGAACCCGCGACCTTTGGATATCCGGTCCAATGCTCTGACCGCTGAGCTACCGAGTCACTAGTGGCATCGCCGAATTTCTTCTAGTATATCCAACTCTTACGCTGCAAGCCAGCGTTATTCCATCAATGTGAGGAATTCCTCGACATTCAATTGAAATATCTTTCCAGATATTTTGACAACTGATAAAGATGAAATATTAGCCATATAATTTTTAATTTTCAGATTTTTGCATTCACAATGCTATTTTTATACAATACTAAATAATATACTAGAAAAAATATACCGGATATCCAAAGGTCGCGGGTTCGATTCCCGTCTGAGTATTGATCTGGTGCGAGTCGTATTTTTTCTAGTATATTATTTAGTATTGTATAAAAATAGCATTGTGAATGCAAAAATCTGAAAATTAAAAATTATATGGCTAATATTTCATCTTTATCAGTTGTCAAAATATCTGGAAAGATATTTCAATTGAATGTCGAGGAATTCCTCACATTGATGGAATAACGCTGGCTTGCAGCGTAAGAGTTGGATATACTAGAAGAAATTCGGCGATGCCACTAGTGACTCGGTAGCTCAGCGGTCAGAGCATTGGACCGGATATCCAAAGGTCGCGGGTTCGATTCCCGTCTGAGTATTGATCTGGTGCGAGTCGTATTTTTTCTAGTATATTATTTAGTATTGTATAAAAATAGCATTGTGAATGCAAAAATCTGAAAATTAAAAATTATATGGCTAATATTTCATCTTTATCAGTTGTCAAAATATCTGGAAAGATATTTCAATTGAATGTCGAGGAATTCCTCACATTGATGGAATAACGCTGGCTTGCAGCGTAAGAGTTGGATATACTAGAAGAAATTCGGCGATGCCACTAGTGACTCGGTAGCTCAGCGGTCAGAGCATTGGACCGGATATCCAAAGGTCGCGGGTTCGATTCCCGTCTGAGTATTGATCTGGTGCGAGTCGTATTTTTTCTAGTATATTATTTAGTATTGTATAAAAATAGCATTGTGAATGCAAAAATCTGAAAATTAAAAATTATATGGCTAATATTTCATCTTTATCAGTTGTCAAAATATCTGGAAAGATATTTCAATTGAATGTCGAGGAATTCCTCACATTGATGGAATAACGCTGGCTTGCAGCGTAAGAGTTGGATATACTAGAAGAAATTCGGCGATGCCACTAGTGACTCGGTAGCTCAGCGGTCAGAGCATTGGACCGGATATCCAAAGGTCGCGGGTTCGATTCCCGTCTGAGTATTGATCTGGTGCGAGTCGTATTTTTTCTAGTATATTATTTAGTATTGTATAAAAATAGCATTGTGAATGCAAAAATCTGAAAATTAAAAATTAACGTATTAATTAACATCTATTATATGACATACATGAACAAACTGTGAAATGGTTGTGTTCATCCACACACAAATCAAATACAGAACATTGACTCAATGCAAAAGCCTCAGGCAAGACTGCGCTAGCGTAACCGTTCTAAACATAATACGAGTAGGTATATTATTAGCGTGTATGATAGCAACAAGATCCCCCTATAATGAAGTCGTTAACTCAAGATTACCATCAGCGTCTTTACAAAGTCAGATAATCTAGAGCGATAATTGCAAGTGTTTACTCCGCAAAGTGGCTTATGGTTCGCTTGGTCGGTGGCCCGAGACCATTCACTCTCGACACTATTGTGTGTCTTGAGTAGCAGACATCTGATATACGCCTCTAAAGGCCGTTATGAGTATGCATTTCAGCGCCTTCACTTTCAACATCTCTCAATTGTATAGCCTTGACGTTAATTTACCTACGTTCTCGAATCCTTATTTTATTTTATTTATTAATTTTAGGAAGACTATCGACTAATACATTCTAAATACATAAAAAAATTGCAACAAAGAGTCATTTATAAGTCTCCACTGAAAGAAATAAGGTGTATAGCTAATGATACAGTTGAGTTAAAATTAAACTAAGTTACAATTTATAGGCACAACACTGAAATGATTTAACTATTACTGATGCGTGTAGATTTTTGTCAACAACAGTTAACAACTTAAATGCACCAAATAGAAATGGAATGAGATCCGCCCAACATCTGCCGCAAGGTCAAAATCTAGTCTATACAATTTGTATTAAACTCATTATTATTGCACGTAAATCCTTTTTGAAAGGTAACTGATGGATTCGAAATTTAATAAGTGCAGTTGTTTCATCATTAGTTACAACTAATAGTATAAATACGTTGCGATATCAAGCAAAATTCAAATATTGATTCGTCGGAATAAACACGTTTTTTAGTGTTTTTAATCTTGTCTTATTTGGTTTAAAGAATTTTTCACGTTTGGTCACGCATATTTGTTCTTCTAAAACCTCAAATATTTACTGCAACAAATCTCCACGAAATGCTAGTACTTTGTCCTCAAAAGTTTAATTTAGTAAGCTCCAACTTTATCTTCCTTTAGATACCATTAAACTGTAAACGGGTTTCAGTTTAAATCTCTTCGAACAACGCAACTCCGTTGTTAAGATCCGCAGATATCTTGCAACATCTGAGGCACTTTGTTATAAGGTACCCCACTATCATTAACGGCCATGACAAATATGGCTTTGTTATTGTTTAACTATGGACTTAAAACTTGATTCACAGCTGATAAATCTCTATTTTAAACTTTCTCATAGTTTTTACTGTTGGCAATTTCTCAATCGATTATTTGTGTAGATGCAGAATCAAAATTATGGGAAAATTTACTATTGATGGCAGGATAGACCTGTCATTTTGTTGTTTGCTATCCGATTTAGATGTTTGAAGCGAGATTTCAATTAGATCTTTATTGTTTCATTTATTGTCCAACTTCCATAACATTATTATTATCAATAGATAATAATTAGACATAATTAAAAATAACCGGGAAAACAATGCACACGTACAAAAGGTGTCCAGCAGCGCCACCAAGCTTGATAATATTTTTGTCATCCTGACTACTTTTACCATCGCAAGTTATAAAAGTGTTATTTATGGAGTGCAGTCAATAAATAATGAAATAACAGTATACTGCGCTAGACGTAACACTATCGAAATTAAACTGAATAACATCCACCATCTAGGGTTTCGTTTCGTCAAAGGCTTCCCTTTAATTAAGCGACACTTTACACTTTTCCACCAGCCATACATCGATGTCCAGAGTTCCAGGCACTGCACTGTAATCAAATATCGACCTTAATTAAAGGAATGTAAGAACAAATTGAGCTTGATAAAATTCGGGAGAGTCGATTTGCATGCTTGCAAACTAGTTTTGCGGACGTTGTATTTTACGAGTTTCCATTCTACGGCGACATGGGTCGTGTGTCTTCGCAACTAATGATCCTGTTTTTTAAGTACTGAATTTATAAGTTACAGAATACAATGCAAGCGCAGCAATATAAGTAAGAGCAGAAAAGTTTATGTCACAGAACACACGTATACGAGAGATTGAATCTCGCTCGACGCGCTTATTATTGTTGTATCTACAATAATATTTTACGGCAATGATAAATCTGTAAACGTGGCGGTGGGTAGGTAAGTATTTTAAAAATAAGCACAGTGCAACACCCTTACATAATTCAAAAGCTTTATGCGGAATAAGTTTAGCAAGCAAAGTTTCATAATAACTTGATGAGAGCTTTCTAAATAAAACTAGAACAAACCTCGTAGATCAATGGATAATGTAAAGACCAGCTCTGCTTCCGTGCGTCCGTTGGTCGTGTTCTTTTTGCCTCGTCCCTCCTTTTGTGTTGTCAGTTCCCTGTTCCCTGTGCTTTTTGCCGAGCATTCCACCGATCGGATGCCTTTCGCCTGGCAATGTGATGAGGCCATACATTTTGCTTGAATTATTTCACGCCGACAAGTGATGGGGAGTTCTAGTAATTACATCAATAAGAAGTTAGGTTATGTTTGGTTTTCTATATCCATCTCGATAACGTTATTGCAAGCGTTATTGGCATTTAAGAATTACACTATTCCTGTGTAATTGAAGTCTATAAGGGTTCGTGAGCGTCGGTAAATTCATAATCATAATAGGGCTTTCGATAATCGATTATATTTTTTTATAAAATGCAAGTGGAATAAGTGTAAGTACCTATGGTATAATAGTAAAGTATTTACCGACTCTTTCTGCAATGCACGTGTAAATGCGGTAGCCCAACAAGTGTTCAACGTGCAACACGTAGTTTAGTAGATAAGTAGGTATGCAATTTCGTATAATGAAGAAACCACATTATAAACCTTAATATTTCTAAGATTATCATTGAAATGCCCTACTGTGTCATGTTAACGAAAATTTTAAGTGCAATATCAGTATCCGACTTATTTCAAAATCATGAAAAAAATAATCATGAAAAAGTCTTCAAACTTAAAAAAATACATGTATACTAATCTATTGCTCTACTTCACACAATATTAATAGTAAGTTAATAACGAAACAGCCTCATATATTATCAAGATCAGGAAAAGACCGAAAAAAAAGTTAAAGTGAGATAGTGAAGTACCTAAATAAAAAATGAACGCTCGGAAAACGAGACAAATAGATTTTCTATTGTTGACCGACCGCGGGCGTGTTGATAAAATAAACTGATAACAAAACTTTACTTTGATTGTTAAGTACCTACAGATATTCAGAACTCCAAATCCTATATAGAACTTTCAAAGTAAGTATAAAAGTATTTGCTTTGAAATTATAAGTTAAAGCGGAAGTTACGGATATCATAAGGATAAGTTTCAAAAGCCACAATAGCCAGTAAGTAATAAAGTAGTAATCTTGGCTCAGGGCGGTGGCCGATCATACTAGGCTGTACTGTAGGGCTGACAAAAAAAAACTAATTGAGTAGGTACATAATGTACTCTACTCATATCCCACTTATATAGAAGCGGCATTAGCCGCTTTATTCTATTCACAAAAAAAAATAAGTAAGTTATTTTCCAGGTTCCCTTGATTAAAATAGGTAAGTACGTAAAAAAGAACTTATTTTAGCAATGAGCAAATTATAACATTAGCCTACTATTCTTTTAAATATACCTATCCTTACAATACAAGATTCATTTGGATACCATGTTTGATTCATCGTCATCAGCATCCAGCCATTTCATTGTCCCCACTGCTGGGGCAAAGGCCTGCGCCATAACTCAGCACGCGGACCCAATGTGGATTGGTAGGTATTAACGACGGCAAAACGTCAGCCGTAACAGCTTAACGTGCCCACCGAAGTATGGATTAGATAGAGATAGGTACTACATTTTTGGTCATCCATCCAATGAATCGCAGTCCGAATGCTCACTAAGTTACTGCACCGCACCTTATACAACCTGTTTTAATAATTCAATTAAAACTTTCCAGAGTTGTCAACCCTGCTCGGCATAGACGGTGAGGTTTGTAAACTCGCAACGCCATGTTAGCAAAGAATAGATGCGCAACTAGTTTTAAGGAAACAGCTTGCTGGATATGCAGTCAACGCATGTTTTAATACGTTTATACTATATGTATTTGATAAACAATGTTGGGGAGTGTTAATTTTGTATTGAATAATAAAATGTTATATAAGAAACTACACTACAGGAATAATATGCTGGTGTGTGCTTTTTAGGTTTGTAAGATTTATTATTAATATTAATATCAACTTATGCTTTTACATAAATACGCATTTACACACACTCACTCACACACATTATGCTCAAATGCTCACACACACTTATACAACCCCTTATTATAACTTCAAACATTTAAACTATCACGTACTCAAAATACACTTGATACATATACTCACACTTGCATAAACTGTTTAATTAAGTCTTAATAATAATAAATTACTGTTTTTTTTATTCTATCAACATATTTTGTTATTCTGTAGAATAATAATTAACATACCTAGTTTTAGTTACTTATTTGAGTCTCGCATTTCATTATTAAATTTTATATTTAAGATGTCCAGCACCGTTGAATTTACAATAAGTACTGTTTATAAAATTATATATCATCACTGTTAGATTAAGCTGCATTGTAAACTTGTTTGTGGTTCATAAATAAATAAAAAAAAAAATGTGCTGTGGATGTTGTGGTCTTTTCTTTCGTTTTATACATTCAATTTGTAGTAATAATGCAAAACACTTAATAACTTAAATAGCTTAAAACTATTTACGACAAAAGTATATAACCTACAAATCTCCACTTATCTAAATATAATAAGTTAATAATCATTTTATAGACCAGAACGAACTGATTGTTAACATATTAGTTAAACTATACTTAATTAAAGTCTAGCTAGTTAATGACGAAATCTTTCCCGGGTAATTAACATCCGGGCAGTTAGTTGAATAGTCATTTGGTGTAATTACTGTCGTAAACTTAACTATGTATTTCCTTTTTAATTTTTTTATAACCCAAGTGCACACGGACTGCGGGTTCGTCCGTTTGACCATTTTATCATCCCAATAACATAACAAAGATATTAAATTATTACAATATACGCAGAAAAGCGAAATGAAATTTTCCATAGAGAATTACTCTATCGTTTTTCTCAATAGATGTTCGTACTAAGAGAACCTACAGAACTTAACACGTATTTTTACAGAAAAAAAATGGTTAAATTTCTTTTAAAACTGTCGTTGAACTCTTTTTCAGGCGCCGTGTACAATAATATTGGCAAAATACTGGACGTGAAATTATTTTATTATGTTATTCGCTTCGCTACTCGTATCATATAACTCAAGTTCTCCTTAGAGAGAATACATGCGAACGAAGAATTTTTAGTTTTATTTTCCGATCAATAAATTTAATATGCATATCAAAATGTACACAATAAATGTTAATACATCTACATGGCTAAAACTAGCGAGTCTTGTTATTATATTTTCATCTTTGACTTTGGTCCTCGAACAAAGTCACGTGGCGGATTTGACGTTATAGTACAGTCGCCCGTGGTACATTTAAATCACGAAAAAAGTTACCGTTTGCCTTTGTGATATACTTATTTATTACGCCATTTTAGATACTAAACACAGATAATAGTAAGACTACGGAACGTGGCCGTACACAGATTTAAGACCTGATAAAGTCCATCCATTTTCATCTGGTCTTAAATCTGTGTATGGCCATTTTCCATAGTCTTACTATTATCTATGGCAATCGAACAAAGCTGTAGAACACCATGCTAACCATGCTAAACCATGGTAGTAACCTTGAAAAATAAAAAAAATATCACTTTTGGAGATAATATAAAATAAAATAGGTTACGGCGGGTTGCGAATTTGCGATGCGATATGTAAAACTTGGGTATTGTATCAAAAATGGCGAAATAAATAAGTATATCACAAAGGCAAACGGTAACCTTTTTCGTGATTTAAATGTACCACGGGCGACTGTACTATTAATTTATAAACGCTTAATTATGTCAATACTACTTACACATTTTCACATAGCGAAGCTCGCTATTCTTAGCTAGTATGTTAAAATGTAATGAATAATACATGTTATACCTACGCAAACATTTTCTCACTGCTTGAAAAACGCATAAAATATTAAAATAGCCACGCTGGTAACTATGTGATTCCGTCAATCCCGACCCAACGATGAAATCGCGCATTCGTTTGCAAACGGTGCTGGGCATAAAACGGCGCTTTTAACATTTTTTATGTTCAAAATGTTTCATCATAAAGGAAAACAAAGTTAGTAAAGCGCCTCGTGGTACGCCGTAACATGTACGCTGACTGTACATTTCGTATTTTGCAGGATATTATAAAAATAAAATTATGATAAAAACATTCCCATTTCAACAAACCAAGGTATCTAGCTATCTACCTACTTATAACTATGTTTTTGAACGAACATTTTTAACCAAGTAGTTTTTATGTGTTACGCATTATGATGATTGGGCAAGGGACAAGTATCATATTTATCCATGCAATCTATATAGCTTTATAAAATTTATTTTCATTATGTTATAATTTACAACGATTTCATAAAATAAAATGTTATTCTAATTTATGGTGAAAGGCGTTGGAGCTTATAACTGAGCTTATAATTCCTCGCTTTGTCGAAAGTGTTGAATTGTTGAATAAATTAATGAATAATGCCGCCGTCAAGGCAGTAGCGGCATTTTTCGGGCCAATCTTGCGAGGCCTTGTACCGGGTCGGCCGCCCTTGAACCGTGGCCAGTTTGTAACAGTTTATTGCTACAAGCCTACTGGACCGCTTTTGTAGTATTACCAAGCTATTACGATTAGGACTATTATGTAGGCAACGAAACAGTCGTTATTAAAAAGGTTTTGAGTTAGGTAAATATTGATCAAAGTATAGAAAAACGTTTTGAAATCCTAGGCAACTTTCACTGTCTATAATAAAAATTCATTCTTACAATGACTTTGAATGAATACATGTATTATGTAGGACTTACAATAACAGAACCCAAAAGCAGATAAACTAATACCACCCACACTTTTAAAGGTAAGTAACACTCAAAAATGGTTTGCTTGCACTAACGCATGAATAACAAAAACTGAACAATAAATCATTTCAATCAACAAAATTAAGAGAAATCTACTGTTCTACAAATCAGCACTCATTAAGCTACACGAAATTAGCCTGTAAGTGCCGTAACACAAATCCCATAAGGCTCAAGTGAATAGCACACGCAAATTCCGGCGAGAAATGAGTCGAACGAGTGGGATCCCCACGGACCGAGCGTCTTGTTCATTAAATTTTCAAGTTTGTGCAAATTCCTCGGAGCGGGACATAAGCGGCTTGCCAAGAAGCTGTTTGCAGTTCTACCACTCCGCCGGAGATAACTTGCCATAGAGTAGTGTGTTATGTTAACGCAGACCAGCTACATGTTGTACGATGCCGTAAAGTTGATACAAAACTGGAGATCGTGGGAAATTTAACTTAGGCATTCTACTTAAGTTAGATGCGGTGATATCAAGTTATATCTCTATATTAATTCAAAAACGTTTGAGATTGTCTGTACTTTTTCTGTGGACTGCAAAAAGTAAGAGTTACGAAACAATTAGATTTAAGACCTTTGTTAGACCACGAAGTAAAAAACATAACAATTTTACTCTAGCTAGACATATAGACTATACCTACCTAATAAATAAGAAAGCTTTACTTTGTACCTATACATAGGTACAAGATATCCTGTTTATTTGAGGAAAAGATGAATCTGTTTTTATTTACTTAGTCTTTGTCCAAGTTCCAGTTTCGCTATCACCGAACTTTCGTATCTCTGCGAATTTAATTTGGGAAACTACCTTGAAAAGACACAACGCAAGACTTCCAATTTGTTTTGTTACTTGAGTTGAATAAATCACTTTCATTTCATAAAGCGAAAACATTAAAAGTTAATTTAAGTTACAATGCACAAGGAATTTCAGCACCTAACTGCATCTTTTTATCGTAAATAGACCTAAAAAATGAGATCTTCTACTTGATTTATGATTCAATTGATAAATAAATAGGTACCAAAAAAAGACAAGATAATTCTCGATATGTCAATCTTTCCGAATACCACTTTTGCTTTATTAATTTTAGAACCTTTCCATTCATATAGTTACAGACCTTTTCAACAAGTTACTCACTAAATATTGAGTTTCGCTCCGACTCAATAGCGTGTGAAATGTTTCATTTTTCTTCGACATCGTTGGCAGGTGTTGTGACATGGGTGAACATTTTCATATACACCATTACGCTGTCACGGACGAAAGAATTTCTATACGAAGAATGTAAGCAAATTGCTATGCGAAAAAAACTTATTTCTTTAGTGATTGGATGTGACTTGGGTAAGCCGAGAATGAGATTATAAACGTAATAAAATATTAGATGAAATATAATTTTAATGTATTAAGCAACTGGCACTCTGAGTTATCAATATATTGGAACTCTACATTATCACATTTTAACAGATATTTGAAGCTAGATTAATTTTTAACTCACGTTAACGTAACAAATCTTTATTATAAATCTTCTTAGGTAAGTGCTCAGAATAGACGTATACCAGAGAATTTCAAGATTGAAGTAAGTAAGTATAATTTAAGGCCCGCAATCAGTCGTGGCGGTGAAATAAATACTTAGCATTCCTTATAAAGATATAATATTAAACTCTCGAGTGCGGCGCGCTTAAAAATAATTTGAGACAGAGCATTTGCAAGACGAGAATTTAAATTAGTTGCTTAGAACTTGAAAGAGTTAAGTTTCTATCTAATAATTTTCAAATTACTTAATTATTGGGAGAAACAGCATTATTCAAGTTTAGTAACTATACCTACAAAGGAATGAACCAATCATTATTTGATTACATTTAAAATGTTATGGATGTGAAAGGTATTAAACGAAACATAGGTGTGAAATAATGTACTTTAATTCCAAAAATACGTTAGTAAACAATATCAAACTTTTCCACTTTAAACACGCGAAGTTTTAGGAAGTCCTGTAATTAAGTTGTAGGCGCTCCGTCTAGACTATGAAACGAGTGTGATATTGTGACTGCGGCACTTGTAATATTATTCCAAATGAAAGCATTTGTATTCAATGGGCGCAAAACATGAGTGCATGAGGGGACGACGACAATCTTGCATCTCTTACCTACACAATCGAGGCGTGCCTTTTAAATGTCCAGACCTATCTACATTACATTATCCTATTTGGGTATTCAAATGAAATTATTGGTATAGGTACTGTATTTTTATAATTGTATTATTTCTCTCGAATTACATAAAAAAATCGAAATGATATTAAAACTCAATGAACTTCGTTACAATAAAGTAAACATGCTGAGAATCATATCATAATATAGAAAAGTGTAGTTGTAAGTATCGGAAGAAATCAGAAACTCGTCATGAAGTTTCTCCGTTTATCAATCGTATTGTTATTTTATTTATTTAAAGAAATTGAAGTATAGCACAATCACATACAGTGGAAAGAGATGTCGGATACAAGAAAATAAGTTATAGGCACAAAATCTGGGTGATTTTGAGACTCCAATAACTATTAACTCGACAGCTGGACGCACCGATTTTTTTTTTCGACTTCAATTTCAATGGTCTCCGGCTAAATGATGCTAATAATTTCATCTCATAAAGCTAAGTATCCATTAGGCTCATGATTGGCTGCTCTGTGATTTGTCAGCATCAGTTTCCTCTGTCGGTGAATTTAAACAGGCGCACACTGAAGTGACACTACGCGAGACCTATTAGTCTCAATGAATATTTGATAGAACATAGCTCGGGGAGTAATCACACTGGACAGTTCCTATGTGAAAATTTAGCCAATGCAATAATGATGCAGTCTCTACTAGGCCGACACAAATAGCGTTCATTTGACGATGAAACAAATTGTCTCATTTAATTCATTAATGTCTGAAATACTGCTATTAAGTTTATATTTCGAAGCGTTGTTATCTAAAAATCACACACTACCTTTCTGTCTTTTTAAAAACGTTATTCATCTATCAAGTTTTTTAGATTGTTTGTCCAATGATAAGCTTGTGAGTGAGAAAGATTTTATAACAGTACTACTCAATGGAGCAGGAATACGTAATAAAATATCAGATACTAAGAAGGAATCAGTATACAGATAGGGCGAGCGTCACGGTCGGTCGCCTGGGAACAGGGAGCCAGGGTTCATGTGAACCAGCCTTAATTGCGGCTTCATTATCACTGAGCGCCCATTGTTCAAATGGAATTTGAGTTATGATAAAATAGTTTTTATTCCCTATTCCTTTTAGAAATAGTGGCTAGAGATACCTTTCCCTTCGACGCCCGGAAAATGAGACACAATAGATTTTCTATTGTGTCTCGGTCGCCAGCGACCGCTCGGGCGTTAATGAATTAAGAACTTTTCTGGTATTTGCCATAGAATTTTAGAGGTCTCCTCTCTGTAGTTTTATAGCAAGGTGACAAGGGATCTTCAGTCCTTAAAAAAGCCTTTAGATTTAGGCATGCCAATAAAACCAACAAAACATAGAAGCCAATAAAATAACTCATGATCATGCATGAGTTTAGATTTAGGCAAATCCGTCACAGTACGTTCCAACTCTATTTTCATAGACAACTATCTTGATCTTAATCTCAGTTCCAACTTTGTCGCTACAAACAATTCGGCAAGCAAGTTGATCTAACTGTACGGGTTGATATCCTCCTCGAAATCTCAGAAACTCCACCCGAAGGTCCAAGACAATTAATATTGTTGGTATCATACACAATATATCAAATAATCTGCAATCTATTGTTGTCCTTACCAAGAATGTTGACATAATTCATTGATCATTGCTTGCAATGAAACCGCTGGGAATCCAACTAGCTAACTACTTATATGTACCTATGTATCGTGATAATTCATCTTAGTTTAGTACTGATCCCAATTGTCAGAAATTCAGACTGTTGCTTTTATGTATATCTACTGATATCTTTAGTAAATTCAATGAATACTGAGGCTACAAGCTACTGGGCCAAAGAAGTTTGCCTTGCATTTTTCAAATGAAAGATCTTTGTATCAACAACGTGATTTTTTTATGGTAGAAGTCGTTTTAAGGGAATGTTACTACTTATTTCAAAAGAGACAGAGCTAGGTGGAAAGACAAAAAATATTCCCTCTCATACTAACACAGAGCGCGTTCAACTGTCTAGTACCTACTCTTGTTTGTTTGCGAGGATGTACTATCAGCCAATACCTAACAACAAATTGAACCGTTTGTCAAAATTAATTTCAGTCATCCCATGCATGCCTGCCGATTCCTAAGTTAAACAAGATAAATCCTGGGCATTACGAGTTTTTGGGACCAGGGGCCGAGCGAGGAAAACACAATACTGCCCCCGGGACACATTTGTCACCGCAACCTTTCCTGTGTCGGCCTTCTCGCTGGCTATTTGTCTAGTAAGCTTTTCGTGTAGTTTTGGATCTTTAAATAGACAGGATCTAATTTCCTCTAAGTGGTTTTTAGAAGTTTAGGTGATGTAGGTATCCTAAATGAAAAGCTTCTCCGGGGAAGCAATGCTAAAGGTAAAGGTACGTGGAGTGGGACTTGTGAAATTTGCTTTCATGTATTGAGGGAGAAATGATGTAATACCTTCAATCATCTATAATACATTGAGAATTCTCCAGGAGCAGGTCTTCTTACCTTGTTCAGGAAAACGCGTAGGCACGAATATTTAAAAAAAAGGTAAGTACTGAAAAATGCTTACAAATGAAAGAAATCTAGTTAATAGATTTTCCAACACACATTACTTTTGGAAAGACATCTCCAAATTTTACGGTAGAAAATGAACAAAATTACTTTACAATATGTTAACTGAATTGGAAAATGTCTTGTGAACTGTGGATAAAATACAAGTACGTACTTTCCTGTATAAAGTTCTCGGTAGAAGGGAAGCTTCCGGGAATTCCCAACTGGGGCCACGTTGGCGACATTTTGCCAACCGTTTGCCAACTTGACGAACTTTTTATTTCTATTGAAAGCTTTTGTGCAATATTTGCGTTTGTCCAATTTAGATATTTCACATCATTGCAGACTGCAGACTACATAGGTATCTAATTGTTTCTGATATCTTGGGCGCGATTTTGATCTCGATAATTTTGATAAACCAAGTTTTCATCGACGTGCGATTAATGAGAAAACGAAACGTAAATGATTACTCCGCTAGTTTTATCGTTCAAAATTAGCTTTTTCTGACGAACACTGCCTTTTTTCGAATCACTCAAAAAGTTGTTGTTAGTTATCGTTTTTTTTTTTTAAAATTGCCTTTATTGTTATCTTGTAAATTATCAAAATAAACTAATATTTTCAACGAAAATCTGTCCTTATGACAACTGTCCTTATGACAACGTTCCTTATTACAATTCCAGTGTTGTGCCACACGCAAGTAACGAACAAATTCTAAAGCCAAGGACAACGTTCAGTATTCGAAGCACGGCCCAACGTGTGTGCAGTCTGTAATCCTGCATCGAGAATCGAAACGAAATCGAAAAGATTGTGGCGAGTTACCACAGAATGACGTAGGTACATACATACATCGCTTTACAAATTGTTGTCACTTTCGGAATATTCGATGTGCGCGAAGCTTTGGACAGATAATAGTTTTGATTTCATTCTTACTCTCACAACTACTACTAGGCTTCGTGCGCAATTTGTTATTGTTACAAGCTTTTATTTAACTTGCAACGTGTATGTACTTGTTTACCTATATCTGCGAATAAATGAATTGAATTGAATTGAATGTATGTTCGGTTGGAATCTAGCAACTCGATTGTGAAGCAGATAACCGATTGAGCTGAAATTTTGTACACACGTTTAGTTTAGAAGACAATGCATGGTTAGCTGTGTGACGTCATTCTATATCCAACGTGGCGGTACACCAAAAAAGGCGAACAAGTTATATTTAATGCACTCCTACAATATGGGTATCAAATGAAAGGGCTTGCTGAGAATATGTCACAAATAAAATGACGTCACTCTAAATCAAATATGGCGGACAAAAGAGCAGTCGGCAATAAAAGCTTGTACTTCCAAAATTTTATTTTTGACGGAAACTTATATATTTATGATTATAAATAATAACGTCTTAGCAGACCAACAGTAATGCAATTATTATTAGAGTTTGAGCTTTACGAATCTTCATTAGTAAAGCTAACGCTCATTGAGTTATACTTAGTCCTAGTTTAGAATCTCGCATTACAGTGCCTATTGCCAATTAATCATACAGCTAACGTTTATCAAGAAATTATCAGCCTTCATGTCAGAAAGTTAGTTAGAGCACAGAATAACTAATAGTACAAGTTAGAGTAGGTGTAAGTACATAATAACAACTGCTACTGAGGTACCTATCTATTTATGATTCAAAATGACAATCTGTTAATAATCTTAATGGAACTTAAAATTAAATCAAAACATAAAAACCAACATAGTATTTAAAATCCGACCTCGCTACATACAAACAATATGTTGGTGAGTGCCGCAGACGTTTACTTTCCCATAAATCTAGCACTTTATCTGATAACAATATCTAAAGTGCGGTGCAGTCGCGCCACTTTGCGTGTACAACATTAGGTTCTCGATAAAGTCAGGGGGTGACACGATCATACAGACTGACATCAGGATACAGGGCTGCCATTTGTGCGATTTATTTTTAGATTTTCATAGAAAAAATAGTATTTACAAATGGCAGCCCTGTATCAGTCTGAATGATCGTGTAATCTCTCTCTAAAGGGCGGGTGATTTGGATTTCTTTTATTTTGACCATAGTTATGCAGTCTGAATTTAAAATTTTGTAGTCTGAATCTAAATGATTAATATTGAGAAATTTATACAATTTAATATGACAATTATTATTGAAAGAAGAATGTGCAGACTGTGGCTTTAGAGATAGGTATTATTGTTTTTTTAAGAAGTGTAGTAGTTGTTTTAGTTGTTTACGTAAACTAAACATTTCTATAGACCTCAAATCTTGTAAACCTATTCTGTTTACTGTGTACTCAAGCCCTAAAACATTACAACATTTCTAAAGCATGCTTCAATAACTTTACGAAAAACATTGGCTACAAAATATTTACCCAGCCAAAGCAAGCACAGGCCAAAAAACAAGAAATCTCCTTTGTACCAACACCGTAATTACTACATCGTACCGCCTCCAGAACTCAGCTGGTAATGGCGTACGGTAATGACCTGGCTTCTGCAAAACAACTCTGGCTAAAAGCTTAAGCGATTTCCATATCGTTTGCGAACAATAATAATCAATCAAGTTGGCTGACTCCACGGCTCACTGCTCACTGCTAGTTGTGAATCGGTGCAATTAGTCGCATCACATCGCCGCCATATTGCCACCCTGCTATACAAATAGGCATATACCTCAGTTTGTAGTCTAAAGCTAGGGTTTCCTAGGATGACGGTGCCGTCATATTACGGCCGTAATTTAGCGTCGTAGAATGTTGTCTATGTAAACACGTGAACGTTGTCACGGCGCGCCGTATTGTTTACATAGACAACGTTCTACGCCGCTAAATTACGGCCGTAATATGACGGCACCGTCATCCTAGAAAACCCTAGATTAAGAACTGACTAAATAGCCCGGGGCCCAATCACGCTAATTCTGAACGATTTATGTGCTATCTTTCTGTTAGCTTTTGTCACATTAGTTAGTAAGTAATTGAGTATCACATTTAACCCGTGGATGATGGTGTGGGCTTCGCAATTAGCAAATTTGTTTCACTTAATATTTAGATCATAAGTTAAATTGTGAACGCTGTTTATTATCCCTAATAAATAAATAAAAAAAAAAAAAAAAACAAAACTAACGGTTTTCATGTAGGTATATTTACCTAAATATCTTTGTAAACCAACCAGCTTTAGCATTCTCATTTAAATTGTCCAAGATTGGCATCCTAGGCTCCCTAGTTTTTTAACGAAAACTAAAGCGATTATTTTTCTGTAAACGAAACTGTAGCGGTAACGATTTAGTTCTGGTGGTTTATAATACTTACTGTGGTTTTGGTTTTATCGTTGAAAATTATCGCGATTGTTGAAATCAGTCAACAATTCGAACCATATTATGGAAACAAAAAGTGGTAAATATAAATAACGTTTTCCTGTCGAATGATCTCTTAATAAATTGCAACTTGATTCGGAATTTATCTTTGGAATTTCTTGCGTACGTGTGGTGTCAGTAAAAGTATTACTGATGATTTAGTGTGCATTACAAAATAATTGTGAAACTTGAAATTGATTTTATGAAAGTCATTTTCACAAAAAAAAAATAAGTAAGTACTTAGGTATAGTTTACAACTGGCGATGGTTATACAATTTTTGTTATTTTGTTAGATAATACCTATACTAACAAAAACTCCTAGAGCAGAAAGAAGTTTCAAAGACCACAAATAAATCAAGACGTAGACACAACTGTTATTATTATGACAATTAGGGGCAAGAAGTGTTAAACCGTGAGACCAACGTGAGACTGATGTAGCGAATCGGTAAATAACTTTTAAAATTAATGATAATGAAATGGATTCCGTTGTAAAAATAGAAACGAGAGGAAATACTAATTACTTGCTACAAAAAGAAAGTGAGAAAACGTCCAAAAAGAGGTCCAATTGGACAACAAAACCAGTGTTACCTTTTTATATCGGTATTACGAAGTAAGACTTTACAGCTTCTAAAGGGTTACTTTAGAAAATTGAAAAATTGCGTTTTAATTCAAAACGTTAAAATAATTAGAAGCAAAATGTTATCAACAGAACTTTTTTTAATATTCATTTATGGAATATGATAAATAATAATATGATACGTAGAACATTTTTTGACTAGGCATCTCCTAGATAAGCGTACCTACAGGGTTCTCTTATTTTCTTCTCACGGAACATTGTCCATCAGCCATTTTTTATGTCCCCACTGCTGGGGCACAGGCCTTCCTTATGGGTGGTAAGGAGGACGGGCCATAACCCACCACGCGGGCCCAATGCGGATTGGTGGGTGTTAACGACTGCAAATACAGCCGGGACCAACGGCTTAACGTGCCTTCCGAAGCACGGAGGAGCTCGAGATAATACATTTTTGGTCACCCATCCCATGACCGACCCTTGCGAACATTGCTTAACTTCCGCAATCGCTGGGCCAGGCGCTAAACCACTGCGCCACCGAGCTCCTCCCACTGCGCCACCGAGCTCCTCGAGCACGGAACATTGGGTAGAGTTTTTTCACTGAATAATGAATGAAAAACTGTGATCTGTAAATTGAGCATCCATATCCATATACCTAGTTCGAACAGAATAATCATCTAAAATGTTCGTAAAGATTTATACAATTTGAAAATGACATTTTCCTTCACCTTTTAAAACGTCGAGTGCAATTTGTAATCTATTCAAAAAATCCGATTCGACTATTATGCCGACGTCACGCTCGGAATTTTAATTTCGGTTTGGGGTAGTCGCCCCCCGTGACCCCCGATAATTGTAAATGACTCACAGCACAGGCAGCACGCCATCGCTACGCTAAACGTACGTATGTTTGCGTCGACTTTAATAACTTATGGCCTTTCCCGACTTTCGTCTGTGTTTACAGGCAAAACAAGTAAGTGAATTAGTAGCTTTTACCCAGACTTTGGTTTGGAATAAATGAAACAATATGAGACGACATCGCACACTACCTATACGTTATTGGTATATTATTGAGAGCCTTGGACGAATCCAAGTTAAGAGCTCAAAAAAGAACCTCCTCCTTTTTTAAAATCGGTCAAACCCTAAGCAAAGCTCATTACAGTAAAGTAACCAACCATATTTCAAGTCCACCACTCCAGTTCATTACACACACATTTAGTTTTGCCCTTTAGCCACATACTACTATTAGATGAATCATCATGACGTCTAGCAGGAATCGAAAAAGTGCAGTGGATTCGCAGAAAGGGTCATTGACCGCTAGACCAACTGAGCCATGAATGAAAGTTTTATTACTATGTGTAGTAAACTGTAAAGTAACACCCTTGCATGACGCAAGGGTTAAATGACGGGGCGGGCGTATTTTAAAGATTTTTTCATTATTTTTTGTTAAAATTACATAGGTATTGAAAGAAGACAGCTTAGGTACTCCTAGTAATAATATAAGTAGGAATGCACTTGGCAGAAGACTAGAGTGCAATCACACTGTTCTGTAACAAAGGAAAAAAATCTGTTATAAATCAAAACTAGGTATTACAACATGATGTAGTAATGTTTCGTTATGTTCGACTCGTTTCTTAAACCGAAAGGTGAACTTTAGTTGGTAACTAAGTATTAAGTATTTACTTTTTAAAAATAAAATAAGTAATTGACTGTTAATAAAAAGAGGAACATCGAAACCATAAGTAAGTACAACATTTTAGTCGTAACTTTTAATAGGGATTATTTAAGGCACCCGTATAAATAAAGGAAGAACTATAGAATGGTTTCCTATTTCAAAAGTTCATAAATCAAAGTATTCCTCCGTTTTGCGATCCCTCAATAGCAATAAAGACGATTGACTGCCATTACTACCTATTTTGTATGAAACAATATTATAAGTTCACCGTATTATTTTAGTGCCTTTTTGCCGAATGGGGGGGATTCTCAGACGAGCGTTGGGCCCAGGGGGTCTATTCCGAGTGCACACGCGTGACCGCTAATGGATTAGTCGACAGAGCGCCTTGCCAGTGCTGGCACTCTATTGGCAGGTTTGCGAAATCGAGTGAACATCCTTTTTAGTAAAGCTGCGATTGAATCAAAAAAGTTTTTTGAAAAATTTCAATTGACAGACAGAAAACTTGTGGTAAACTTTTGGGCGCAACGCAACCCAAAATATTTAAACATTTGTGCTCTAATACGAATAAGATAAGCACTCGATACCTAGTTTTTCGTGCTAAGGATACAGATCAAGACTGTGGCGCTGCTGATGCTAGGGCGCAAAGAAAACGAGTCACCAGCCACTTATTGTCATACAAATAAAGAACAAACAGTCTCATGGATAAAAAAAATTACCATCTCTGCAATAATTTTTATGTCGATGGATGATTGTGATGACTGTAGATTCAGCGTGTTAAAAGAATACTGACATACCTCTTGATTTCCTCAAAAAATAAATTAGAATTACTTTTATTTAAATATGATATTGAAATCATGATTTAGTATTTTATTTTACAACTGAGGAAATTGTAAGGTTTTTGCAGTTGCTTTAAATGCTTATTGATATATTATGTTGAACATAATTTGGTCTAGCCATCAATTTATATCATTGCATAGATGCTCAAATTTTGTATCAATAAGACTGAAGTGAGCATGTTTCTTGATATTTGTATGATAAAACGTGGTCACCATAGTTTCCTTAGTTTATTGCACAACCGTTCTGTAAGTATTTACAGATTATTTCTTAGAAATCCATAACGTCGCGAAGGAAATAATATTGAAAGTAATTTACATTAATGATGATGATCATCATCATCATGATGATGATGATGAATAAAAAGTTATAACTCAGAAATACATCCCCCTTTAGCTCCAAAACTTAAACCCCACTTGCGCATAAACAAAGCAAGTCATGACTATCGTTAAACCAAGAAAGCATTAGTAATTCGAGCCATAATAATTTGAAATGGAACGGCAGACGTCTTGTCATATGACGTATCGTTAGTGGAAATGGCGGGAATTGTCTGTGGAGTGGGCTTTCACGCGCATACGCAAGTTAATGCGATTAAGTGCGACGATTGCCGGGAGCTTTCCTTTTGTTGATTATAATTGACTTCACTATGGTAGGTACACCTAGCTAGATTTAAAGACTGCAGTTGCAATATCCCTTACATTGCAATGCAATGCAAGCACTTATTTACTTCGTACGCTTTGAAGAAACTGGGAAACTTTTTTTGCGATATTTATAATTTAGATTTCATATGTAATTTTAAATCCGTCAGTTTATTTTCTGAACATCTAATCTTGTTTATGGTTTGATGCGTAGGTATAACTAACATAAATATTAAAGGTAGATACCATGATGTACAATAATATATGGTAGTGGTAGGTACTTTAAACCCAACATTTGCCATTGCAACACATGATTGTCATGTAAATAATATCATGGCATTGTGTGAAGGGACATTCATTTAGCATAAGGTACAATTTGGCAACGTTGTGTTAATTTATACTGATGTAGGGGTTTTCGGCAATAGCTTAGTAATAGATAGCAGCTTGTAGAAAATGTTAAAAATGAAAAAAATATTTCCTGTGACTAAACTACCTACTGGGTATTTTTAATTGAAATTTTACAGGCAGACTGGGAGCGTTACTATATACGCAATTTAATTTATTGTCGCATTGTCCTCTCCACGTTGTATACTATAGAATTAACTTACATATTAAATTAATTGGAATTGGAACGCTCTGCCGCATAAAACTTTACAAAACTAGTCGTAGCCCAGTAATGTCGTGCAAAAAATAAAAAATAATAATCGTATATGGAGCGGTATAGCGTAAATTGGGTGCTCATAGCAAACTACTAATTCCCCTAGATGTCGGGGGTTATAAAAGTTTCGTACTTACACCCCGGGGGCCGGCCTGCTAACGGTTTAATGGGGAAACTGCCATCCAAGTGTGGCATACACGCTCCCCATTCATGGTGTCAAAGCACATGGTATTTCGAAATATGAATGACGATGCGACCGTCCGATTATTAATGACTGCAAAATTGTATGAAAGCTGTTTTCATTTTGGAAGAACCGTAATGAGGTTGAATACAGTCTTTCATCATGAAGAATTAATTTTGTAGAAAAAACTGAAATATTTGAAATTATTTTCTAAAAGCAAATACATTAAAAACTACCTGTCCTACCCAACATATTAAGGGATGTTGGAGCTTTTAAAATTTTAACCTCGAATTTTCCAGAATGAATCATCGCAAGCTACAGAATGGTAATAAAAACCGCTTCCCAACTTCCCTCCAACATTCAGTTGAAGTTGTAAAGTCTTTCAGAGGAGAGTTATGAGCCAACTTGCTTCAGCCGGATAGGGGAAACAAAAATATTTCAACTTGGCACACGTAAATTAGAAACAGGAAACTTTGGAAACGGACAATTGCCGACTTTTGGGTGTGATCGACTTCTTTGAAAATACAGAACAACCTACCAGCCCCCGCAGCAAGACAAGACCACCGAAACATTACAATGATATGACATGACAATCGATTGTCAAAATTAACTGTCTTTTGTCGAATTTTAATACGTCGATAAATTCGCTAATAATACCATTAACGTGTTTTGGTGGTCATTGTTATGGTCATGCATGTTACGCCGTAGCAGCTACGGTATTAATCAGAGTAAGAGGCATTGAAAGCACGCACGTTAGCAAAATTAAAAATAACGACAACAGCTTTTGTATTTTAATATGGTATTTTTTTAAAAATTAAAATAATTAAGGTAAAGAAAGGGCATGATGTAAATTACCTTTAAAATACCTATGCTTATAGTAATCAGACTTTTAAATCAAAATCTCATATTTCAAATGTAAATATAGGATAAGTTTTATTAGACTCAGGTTTAGTAAAATGAGTGCTATTGAACTCAAAAGTTTGGCCATTAAACTAAAACTAATAAAAGCATTCGCCGCATATCAAACCCCAGAATAAGCACAAGTTTTTACTGCACTACTTATAACTATAACTCACAGTACTCATAATTTCGGAACTCTAAAATAACCTCAATTTTGCAATAATATGCAAGATGTTTACTTAGGTGCTTTATTCTTGTTTGTATTTTATTACTACGAACGATTAATTTGGTAGCTACGGATTCAAAACAAAAACAGAATTCGCACATCACAAAGTACACAACGCAACGCAACAATAATGTAACACATGTAACACTATCAAACCTTCTTCTCTAATCTAATCGATCTTGACCGGATAAAGAATAAAACTAATGAGTTTTGAGAAAAGCATCAGGCAGCATAAATACAAAACGCGTAAAGCGAATGAGGGACCACAGAGTAGGGTGCAAAGCAAGGGGCTATCCCCTAACAACAAAAGATGGTTGCCAACGCATTTGTATCGATTCGGGCGGACACAACACAGTCGAATAAACAGACAGATGCAGACTATGTAAAGAAGTCGCTATAATAGGGATGTTGACTAATGAATAAAATAACGAAATACTAATAAAAATCGTAAACATATTAAACTTTTAGAGTAGCTTGTATATTTCTTGGTTTTATATATTGCATATTATTTGTTTTATGACCCTTCAAAGTTGGGTGGACAAGTTCATTTAAAAAGTATAAAATTTATTAAAATAAATGATACCTTTAATTAGTCCGTAAAATGTATAGCAAATTTGTCGAAGAAACCATTTTGATAAACACAATATTTAATATAGCTGCTGAACAAATTTCCTATGCGTTGCATACAAACTTGCAAGGCGTGACGTCATAACGTGCAAGCCATTAGTATGGAGCGTTTTTGATCGAGTCCATTTGTGTGCATTTCACACTGTGATATCTCGGGCAGTTTTCATGCTAGCGAATTAATTCTTTTACCAATGTTTCTTATTTTGAGAGGTAATTTATGTAACATAAAATAAAAAAAATAGTCAACATCCCTATTGTTGGCTATCGAGAATAACTTTGTGAAAAATAAGATTTGAATTAACCTACATCACTTACAAGAAAATCTAGTCATTGATTTTCTCATACCAAGGACGCTGTTTTTACCGTCTCATATCAACTTCATCATCTAACATCCGAGCGTTTCAAACAAGATTGGAGCTAGTTTATTCACATGGAAATAATAATTTCCTTATACAAAATGTTGATATTGTGCGAAGTTAATTTTGGAACGGTATAAACGTAGCATTATTTGATATAAAAACCGAACTTACATTGATTGATAACATTGATCCTAAAATCAATCTAAAAAGAAATACGGGTATATATGAAGCTCATTTAGAAACGACAGTTGAAGCTCAAAGGGGAAGCATTGACAAAACGTTCGAATAAGTTCAGAAAATAAAAGCAGATACCGCGGGCTGTTGCTGAGACGGCAGCCATTTGTCAGAGGCTGAACTCGTTTAAATTCAAGCTGGTGTTATTCTTGACAAATTACGCAGCCATCAAATAGATTCAGTACCTTGGAGGGCCCCAGATCTCACTCACCCCTACGCAGGTGAGGTAATAGATAGAAATCGAGATGATTCCAGGAGCAGTCGTTTCATTCGAGGAGTACATTGATTTAGTCAAGGAAAAAGACATAACGTTTTCCATGTTTTCTTCTTTCCGTTTTAACAGCTGATATGAGTAATAGAATCGATATACATACAATATACGTATAATAATAACAGCACCTCAGACTATAAATACAACTTGACCTTGAGACCGCCTTTATGCCTTAAGCGCTTATTACACCATCCTAAAGCGCTTATTACACCATCCTGAATGTCGGAACCGGAATTTAGTGTCCGATTTAGGACGAGAAATTCAGTCGCCAATTAGACCGTCCTGAATGTCGGATCCGATATCACAGCTTTACGATCATACAGTTGTTAAACGAATGTTCTTGTAGCCGTAAAAATATATAGCTAGGTAAATAGGAGGTATATGTAGGTAGCTAGGTAGGTACGTGTAATTCTCAACGCTAATCTGAACTAGTTTTTAACCGACTTCATCAAAAGGAGGAGGTTCTCAATTCGATTGTATACTTTTTTTTATCGTTATTCGCGCGTATCTTCGACATTTATGGACCGATTTTGATGATTATTTTGTTGTTCGATTGAGTTTTCTTGCGAGATGGTTCCATTTATTTTTTTTTCAAATCGGGTCAGTAGTTTTCAAGTAATCCCGAAAATACTATGACTTTACATCAACTACCTTGACGACTTTGTTATTTATGAACCGAATTAGATGATTGTTTTTGTTGTGAGAGGGATACCTTTGTGTAGTCTTTTTAACAGACTTCAAAAAAAGGAGGTATTCAGTTTGTATATGTATGTACGTTTCTCCGCGATTATCTCACATTTGGCTGAGCCGATTTTCCTACCTAAATAATATACCTACACTATCTAATACAGAAGGTACTTATACTAAAAATAAAAAAAATAAAAATTGTTTAAAAAACAAAAAAACCGACTTCAAAAAACCTGCCTCTGAAAAGCAAGAAATAATATATAAATCATTAGCTACGCATTATCATTGTTATAATAAAACACGTCTATTGAAGTCGGGTGGGGCTTTTAGAATAAAAAAAGAAAGTTGTAGGTACTCCAGCCCCACCCGACTTTAATAGACGTGTTTTATTATAAAAATGATAATGCGTAGCTAATGATTTATAGATTATTTCTTGCTTTTCAGAGGCAGGTTTTTTTGTTTTTTATATTGATGTAGGTCAAAAAAAAGCAAATCACAGAGTGACAACCCTTATATACTTTTAGTCGTTGCGCCAACTGTCTATCTAGACGAACGGCGCGGCGGATTTTTTTTCGCCAACATAAAAGGCGTTGACTGACTGTACTATTTATGCTGTGGTACTACTGTGTCGGAGCCGAGCGTCCTGAATGCGATTACACTGTCCTAAGTGCTTCCGATTTAGCATCCGTTATGTCGGAGACAATTTCTATCCTAACTAGGATCCTAAATCGGATCCTACCTTCCTAAATGCAATTAAACTGCTCTGAATTTAGGAGCGACTTCATATCGGGTCCGATATTTAGGATGATCTAATTAGCTCTTTACGTAATAAAAGCTGTTTTCGCAGTTTAACTGTTATAACCTGAGGTGCTGTCGTGTGTACTTTTCTACATGTAAGCACAACACAACTGTGATATAAGCTATTAATTAATAACTCTCACTTGGCAAGGGTAATAATGTCATTTTGGAAATTAAATAGTGATAACGATTATACACATATCTACCCATTGAGGTTTATGGAGCTAAATATCACCATAAAACAAAGTTTCAAGGTGTACTGGACGTCCCCTCAGTGCCAATGACAATGGCAGACGCACTAGAGCACGGAGACGAGTACGATTATTCAATTGCCAAGGCCGTGGCGTTTTTAACCGACTTCATCAAAAGGAGGAGGTTCTCAATTCGATTGTATACTTTTTTTTATCGTTATTCGCGCGTATCTTCGACATTTATGGACCGATTTTGATGATTATTTTGTTGTTCGATTGAGTTTTCTTGCGAGATGGTTCCATTTATTTTTTTTTCAAATCGGGTCAGTAGTTTTCAAGTAATCCCGAAAATACTATGACTTTACATCAACTACCTTGACGACTTTGTTATTTATGAACCGAATTAGATGATTGTTTTTGTTGTGAGAGGGATACCTTTGTGTAGTCTTTTTAACAGACTTCAAAAAAAGGAGGTATTCAGTTTGTATATGTATGTACGTTTCTCCGCGATTATCTCACATTTGGCTGAGCCGATTTTCCTACCTAAATAATATACCTACACTATCTAATACAGAAGGTACTTATACTAAAAATAAAAAAAATAAAAATTGTTTAAAAAACAAAAAAACCGACTTCAAAAAACCTGCCTCTGAAAAGCAAGAAATAATATATAAATCATTAGCTACGCATTATCATTGTTATAATAAAACACGTCTATTGAAGTCGGGTGGGGCTTTTAGAATAAAAAAAGAAAGTTGTAGGTACTCCAGCCCCACCCGACTTTAATAGACGTGTTTTATTATAAAAATGATAATGCGTAGCTAATGATTTATAGATTATTTCTTGCTTTTCAGAGGCAGGTTTTTTTGTTTTTTATATTGATGTAGGTCAAAAAAAAGCAAATCACAGAGTGACAACCCTTATATACTTTTAGTCGTTGCGCCAACTGTCTATCTAGACGAACGGCGCGGCGGATTTTTTTTCGCCAACATAAAAGGCGTTGACTGACTGTACTATTTATGCTGTGGTACTACTGTGTCGGAGCCGAGCGTCCTGAATGCGATTACACTGTCCTAAGTGCTTCCGATTTAGCATCCGTTATGTCGGAGACAATTTCTATCCTAACTAGGATCCTAAATCGGATCCTACCTTCCTAAATGCAATTAAACTGCTCTGAATTTAGGAGCGACTTCATATCGGGTCCGATATTTAGGATGATCTAATTAGCTCTTTACGTAATAAAAGCTGTTTTCGCAGTTTAACTGTTATAACCTGAGGTGCTGTCGTGTGTACTTTTCTACATGTAAGCACAACACAACTGTGATATAAGCTATTAATTAATAACTCTCACTTGGCAAGGGTAATAATGTCATTTTGGAAATTAAATAGTGATAACGATTATACACATATCTACCCATTGAGGTTTATGGAGCTAAATATCACCATAAAACAAAGTTTCAAGGTGTACTGGACGTCCCCTCAGTGCCAATGACAATGGCAGACGCACTAGAGCACGGAGACGAGTACGATTATTCAATTGCCAAGGCCGTGGCGTATGGATGTAATCACACCCGTGGGTGTTCATAATCAGCTGTATATAAAGCTGTTTAACCTTACTAATGCAGTGAAAAAGCAAAATGACTTCTAAAACAGTGGTTGTGTTTATGATCGGAGTGGTAGCTGTCTTCGCGGCGACAACGGCGCCCAACGATCGTGAGTTGTTATCTTTAATCTTATGGAGAAGGATTTTAACGTTGTCAAAAGTGATGAAAATAACAGTGATATTTCTTTAGAAAATAAAGTTCTAATTGTAAACCTTACCCTAGACGCCTTATGCTTGATGGCAATATGTTTTAGCTAAGAAACAGAAAACAAGTCATTAATTAGGTAAAGCCCGTTGAAGCCGATTCTCGTGATATAGGTATGTAAATTAAAATTATATAAAATTATTGTGAGATTACCATTAAATTTGAATACAGTAAAGACCTCTCAAGGACATCGAAGGCTTTCAAATCCTTCAGAGAATCGAGCGATCGGTAGTCCACCGCTCATTATAATTCAAGACGCGTTAATAATTGGCTGGAATCCCTTAAGACGTGCTAATAAGTTCGCGAAGTCAAACGTTCTAATAGTCTGGATCACTTGAGCAATCAGCCCTCTGCTAATGCTAACAGAGCATACTAATTAAACCCTGTCCAATTTTGGGATTAATCATTTAGTTGTAATTGTAAGTACTACAAAGTGAATGGCTAATGGGAGTCAGACGTTAATGAAAATCGTTCATGATATGTAGGCTATTAACTACGATCGTCGCTTGTATAGATAGTGAATAATACTAGATGTGTCTGTGAACTGTAGTACTCGCGTTTGTGACATTTTTGATCATTTTTCGAGATGGCTGAGATATGATTATTTTTCGAAAAAAAAAAATATCGCACCGGATGCTCACAAAATTTTACGAGAATCGGTTGGGAAATGCGAACTGTATGTCTATAGAGGAGAACAGACGGACAGCCGAATAGACATACTCGTTGACGAAATAATTTTTGCCCATGCTGAAACAGAGACGCTTCGCGCGATCGCTCGGTCAATAAAGCTTGAAGAAAACTTGTAAGTTGTATTAGGGTGGATATCTACTTTGATTTGCGAACCTCCGCGCTCTGCGAACCTGCAACAGTGCGCCATAGTGTATACATTGCGCGCTTAGCATTTTGTGATCCAATGCGAACGAACACTAAGGGGAAGCAAATCAAATCAAATCAAAATCAAATAAAAAAAAATCATTTATTCAGTCTAGGCTGTTACAAGCACTTGTGAATGTCAAAGAAGCTACGCCATCGGTTCGCAAACCCTGAGCGGGAGACCTTGTAACGAGAAGAACGCGCAAGAAACTCGTCAAGGGCTGCTTTTTTCTCCCTGTATATTTCATACAGAGTCGTCAACATTGAAAAATGAGCAATGAGCAAGTAGAAGTTCGCAAGCTGTCCACACCACATTGAGCTCCGCGAACCTGCAACATAGGTATTAGGTTCGCAATGCACGAGGTTCGAGAACCTAACCCTTGTAGTATGTAAATTACTAGAAAAAAATATTTGGTGGCATGGGAATTGCTTGAAGAGCAAAATTAATGTCCCAAAGTTTTAGGCAACTAAGCGATCGTGCATCAACACAATACAAAAGCATCACAGCACCAGCTAGCTATAAATAAAGTGAATCCAGGTGATATAGTGTTACCGCTTCCCTTGAAAATATTGGTTTTTACGTAAACGTGGACGCGAGACAAGAGAAACTTTCTGTCCTGCAACTGACAACTTTCCGGCGTCTTTTCAGTAACATTGTGTTACGAAGTTATTACTTTGGTCGTATTGTAGTTTCATTTCACATAAATATGGGGAAGGTATAGTTTGTTTTTTACGTGTGTAAAAACAAGGTTTTGATTTTGTGGCGTCTGCTGGTGAATTGTGGTTCTTGGTTTTAACTTCTTTAGTAAATTAGTAGGCAACGTATCAGAGGTATATATCAGCTCTAGAACTTAAGACATAGAAGAATTCATATTGTAGGTACTTGTTTATACATAAATTCCTCTATCTTTTTGAGCCATTTTGAGCTAAAATGGATTTTAAAACTTACATAAATAATGAAAACTGTTGAAGAGTTATTCAAAAAATATTAGAGACAATTTAAGAGGGCATTATCTTAGCTTTTTTATTTTAAATATTGACTTTGGTTTACGAATAATAAAAAAAAAATGTATTGGCGGCGCTAGTAGTGGGTAGTAGGTTACAAGCTTCCACAGATAGAGCAACTGTTATATTCTGCAGTTCGATTATAATTAAAAAGATGATAAAAAACAGCTATAAGGAGCTAGTCCCTGTCCCGGGTCCCGAGTCCCGACCAAGTAGGGACTCGGACGGGAACCTGTTTCCCTCAGGCTCGTCCGATGCTCAAATAATTGATTCTACTAATACCGCCTGCGTTAGGGGCCGGCTTTAAATATTTAATTTTTAACGTCTCATGTGGTAGTAGCCTTTTTGAGTATGCAGTATTAGGCTTTATTACTTACAAAAAATATACCTACAGACAGATTCGGGAATCGTCCATACTTTGAATATTATGAATGCAAGTCTGCCTAATGTCTGCAAAGGAATTAATGAATGAATGATTTATTCGGTGACATGATAATTGATACTAAGCTTTAAAGTAGATACATTAAATAAATATAAAATAAATGGCACCGAAAAGGCATTTACTCAGCATAATGTCGCATTTAAGCATTCAAGAACGCCACGACGCTGGTCTTCCGCAAATGCCAAAGATAAATGAGAGAAACACTGCTACACATAGGCTGCAATTTGCCGATCTAAAAACTACACTGCAATACAGCATCATTTTTACCGACTTCAAAAGGAGGGAGGTACGTCTCAATTCGACCCGTTTTTTTTTAAGAAATGATACAAAGTGTGTGTCATTGAATTATTATAGTTATACTAGGTCTAACTGAATTATCATTGGATAAGTACGAATTCGTTCGGACCCTTTATCACAAACACCCAAAACTTTCCGTATCCGATGCTATGCTTTTCGTATATTAAATATACGGAAACATTCGGTTAAAAAGTTAGCAAGTTCAAAAGTTACGGAAACCATAAGAGTATGGTTTTCGCAACTTTTGACAGCCCGATTCGAAACGACACATATACTTACATACAGGTGGAATTTTGATTCGGAATTCCGAAACAGAATCATACCGAACGCAGCTAATCTGGACCTGCCACACTCATGCGGTATTTTTCCGTTCGGAATTTTCATTCATTATCGATTTTCCGTTGCAGAATTCAGATTCCAAAACGGGAAATGTGGCGGCGCTAATTTGTGGATTCATTTCCGACAGCTTTTTGGTGTCGGAAGAGTTAGTATCTGCACAGAATACATATTGATTTTTTCAGTCTCTGTCGGAAAGAAAATTGACATTTCGAACACGGAAACCATAGAGTAAATACCATAAGAAAAAACATAGCATCGGATACGGAAAGTTTCCGACGTTTGTGAATAAGGGCCCTGGTTTGCGGATTAACTTATTATATTATTTATTTATTTTATATCCTATTTTTTTTTATACTTAGGTAGTCATCATTTTTATGAAAACTGTATGGAAACTCCCTGAGAACTAAGAACCATTGCTGTATAAACACTTCGAGCTTGACAACTTTTTACCACCTTCCCTCAATTTATATATCTTTTTTAAGCACAAGCTTGGCGCGTCCGGCCGTGAATTCTCCAGTAATTACAAAATACAAGGTAATTTAAAGCCCCACTTAATAACATAGTATTGGTTGATGGTAGCAGGTAAGTCAAGTCTGTGGACACGCGAGACTGAAATTTGTTGAAGATTGTTCTTGGTACTTGTATGAATTAATATCTTGGGTTTACGGCATACCTTCTTGATTACAAAACAGATTTATAGATAGCAAAACTTTTTTTATTATATTTATAATAATATAACAAATTAAAAGTTTTTTTTACAGAACAAAACGTTTTATTACTTTTTTCTTAATTACCCCATCACTAAATCTTACACCTGCTGAATATTGGGCTTGTAATTATTAAAGACCCTTAAACCTATCCCAAGGGTATCGAATAAAAAAACATTCTACCTGAGTTTGGGCGACGTAATAAATCTTTTAGAATGGGTATATATTATCCTTATAGATCAATTATAGATGGATAAAATTACAAGGTACCTAGGTTTATCAGGTTTTTTGGGAATTTTGAGTATGTGTTTAAATGTTTGTTACTTAATTACACAACGGCTGAACGGATTTACATGAAACTTGATACACAGATACTTCAAAGCCTGGATTAACATAATAATATTTATCGTCATCATAATAATATCAGCCGCACGACACCCACTGCTGGGAATAGGCCTCCCCAAAGTATCTCCACAACGATCGGTCCTGCGCTGCCCGCATCCAGCGGCTTTCCGCGACCTTCACCAGATCGTCGGTACACCTTGTCGGGGGCCTACCCACGGAGGTCGGCATTCAAGAACCTTTCCGCCCCAACGGCCATCGGTTCTTCTCGCTATGTGTCCCGCACACTGCTACTTCAGCTGAGCAATCCTTCGAGCGATGTCGGTTACTTTAGTTCTCCTACGGATCTCCTCATTTCTGATTAACATATTGGATAATTGTAATGCCCCAGTTGTATGGTCTCGTGGGACAATTCAATATATTCTATAGACAACGCGGAATGTGAGTAGGTAGTCAGTTGACTATAAAATGTGAAGTGATCTGTAGAGTTTGGTCAACGAAAGCTCAAATCAATTTGGTCTGAGAACGAAAAACGAGACTCGGTTGGAAATGGAACTAATTTTGAGCATTATTTTAAGGTTCAGTTTCCAATAACTTAACCCCTAAACGTTATTTTAACAGGGAAAGTGGCTCCGCCATTTCAATCTCATCTTTTGTTGACCAGACTCTAGAACTGTGCAGGTGATTGGTTATGCCACACACCTTTTACCATTACCAGGCAGGCCACGTCAAAGGCCCAGCCCTACCGTAACCCTATTACTGGGAAACTTACCGGTAACTACCGAACCGATTAGGCAGAGACAACTGGTATTACTTAGGTTCTTACCTACTTAACTTTTACAAACTTATACTTAGCTAGTATTAAATATTTTCAAAAGAAATACTTACTTAATCATTTTTTTACCTTATCAAATAGCTAGGCAGTTATTTTACTACTTATACAAAAACACAAATTGGTCAATGTCACATTCACAGAGGAAATAATCACGACGTGGTCACATTGTCTATGATTCTGGTTTAACTATTTTAGGGATGGACCAAAATTCAGCCGATATTTGGTTTAACTAAATCTCGAAATACGACCGAATATTTTTTTTTACCGAATGTTCGGCAGAACAGAAGGTCGTATTCGGTACAAAACGCACTCGGCCCATCACTTATTTACTCCTACTTATTACCAAAACTTAAAAATATACTACCCTATGATAATAATAATAATTAAGAGCTACTATAAAACAACAGTATTCTCCTGACATTGATGGATTTATCTACACAGAGCAAGTTAATGAATTTGAACTGTCCATCAAAAGTTAAGCGTTTTATACATCGCTGATGATCAGCTGTTCGGGATCATGTATGACTAAAATGTTGCCGATACACCCCAGACAGGGGAAAATTTAATTAATAAACAGTCCCAGGAAGGGAATCAAACCTAACGACCCTTTGTTGCAAGTCCCGGTTTTGTTTTACCGGCTGATTGAGATTAATGTTGTTACTTAATTAAATTGTAAAGAAAATGCGAGAAAATTGCATACACAACTCTCTAGCTTTTATGATTATTAAAAGGTTGTACCCTGAGCGAAAGTGGCGCTGCGGTGAATTATATTTAATATTATAATTCTAATACACAATTTTAAAAATGTTTATCGTAGAGATTTTAGGGCCCACAGTCTAGTATTTTTAGACGGTATCGTTACATTCCCTCGTAGTCACTGCTAGAAGTAGATAGCAAAACTGCTAAAAGTGGCCGTTTTTGACACATTTGCTATCTACTTCTACGAATGACTACGAGGGCATGTAGTGATACCTTCTAAAAATACTAGACCATGGGCCCTAAAATCTCCACGATAAACATAATTGAAATCTTTTTCTATTAATAACTTATTAAATAAAAACCTCTGAGGGCGCCACTTTCGGTCATACAACCGCCTTAAGGCACCACCGTAAAGAATGAATATTATGTTCCAAGTATATTTTTACTTATTGTATTAATAACCCTATAACTTTGGTCACCCGTAACCAGGGATTGAAATACCGTTAAAAAAATAACGATACCAAAAAAAATAACGTTAAAAATACAGTTAAAATATTTTATCGATTAATTTACCGGTAATTAAAAATATTGTACCGGTAAAATTACTGGTAAATATAGCGTTAATCTTTACCGGTACAATATTACCGATAATAAAAAAATAAAAAAGTAACGTTATTTATTGGAATAACTTTAATTTTAAAGTAACGGTAACAAAAAGTAAGAAATAACGTTAAAATTAACGTTATTTACTGAAATAACGTTAATTACAATGTAACGTTATCTAAAGTAACGTTATTTATTGACATAACGTTAATGCTAAAAGTAACGGTAAAAACAGTAAGAAATAACGTTATCAATCCCTGCCCGTAACCATAACCACCGCAGCAATAATGTTTCAAGAAATTACATTATACAAAATATCAAAGCATCTTTAATAAAATCGCATTAATTAGCAACTCTAAACGTAAAAGTGGCTTATTAAAAAAAATTGTACAAAGTAAGTAAGTCCAAATTCCCAAACAAATAATGGTAACTCAAAAGCAATATCTTTATTTTCATGCCGTTTTGGTCCCAATAGGTACCTACTTCGTTATAGATACTTTGTAAATGGGGCTCCGCTGCAAAGTCCGAAAGTCCCGAAAGTCCCGAAAGTCCCCACGCCATCGCCACAGTGGGCACCAGTAAGGTGTTAGCATATTGCCAAGTTTAGTTGAGGAGAACTTTGGAACAAAGTTTAGATGATAATCAGCTTGAAATATGAATCCAAAGGCCAATTTTAAAAAGGGACAGGTAAAAGCTTTATAGCTTATGCTAAGTGGTTTAAGTAAACTAAATTAGACATTGTATGCTACTGTAAATTCAATTCATCAATAAACGTTGATCGAAATACTATACTACGTATAATAATACCTAGTAGATACGGTCAGCAACGAAAGTACTTTCTCATAGCAACTTTTTTGACAGATGTCCTACAGTTTGAGTTTGAAGCGAAAGTTACTATGACAAAGTAGGTACTAAAGTGTTAAGCAACTTTCGTTGCTGACTGTACATCTCCTTTATTGGTGGAATGTTTTTACCTACAACCGGAATAAAATAAAATAAAGTCATAATAAAGTACTAAAGTACAAAGTAATAATTGATTTACACAAGATTTCTATAATCTTTCGGTTAATACTAACGTCCGTCGTCGTGCACAATAGTTGAGCAGTGGGTAAAAAAAGAACAAAATGCTTTTATTGACCATTCTTGGAGGACCTACTTAAAAATGTATTTATAATGTAATTAAACCTTAAAAAAAGATTTTCACCCAAGATAATATCTTAAATGCCGAATTTCGAATCAGACTGATTTTACCCAAGAGAATACAGTTTGTAAATTAGAAAGATACAATCCCATTATAAAGCCTTGTAAAACAATGTATTTTTCTATCATGTTCAAAAGAATCTCCGAAATCGGGAACATTATATAAACAAACATACAAAATCGTGTAGTTAAATCGCTATATCACAGAATATTAGAGTGCTAACGTGCTATATTGCCGTCCATATTTCAAAATGGGGTAGGTAGTCAGAGGCAGAGGTAAAGAAAGATGGCATAACAAACACGTTAATAATGTTATCTTAGAAGTTCCTTACCATACATTACCGAAACCAACCCTTCTATTCATAAAGCACAAATTAGTTTTCACAAAACAATTCGGTAAATAAATTCCAGAATTTATTACACATAACAATTGTCCCATTATTCTATACACGCGTGGGTTTTAATGGGTTGGACCTTTACCAGATTTAGCGCAAGTTAGATTAGATGCGTGCCCCAAAGGTCTAGATTTGGGGGTAATTAGTGGGGACCGAAGCGGCGTATAAGTGAGGTAATCGAGTTGTTGCTTTGTGAGGATGAGGATTCACAATCTCACGTAACAGTGTCTATTATCATTTACACATGTAATGTACGTATCACATAATTTGAAATGTTTTCAATTTTTAAGGAATTGAAAAGTATGATTACGTTTCATAACATGCTCTAGTCTCGTTCGTCGACAATCTGTTTATAATTGTACAGAGCAGCTATCTATGGCAAACAGAAGATTAAAATATTTTTAAGGAACTAATTTAAAACGTTACTTCATGACAATATTTTTCAGTAAGTTATCATTGAGGCTAAACTTAGTGAGTCAATGATATATCAATCAATGATATAATTACAGCAGGAGGAATAGAGAGAGTTAAGGCCGCGCCGGTAACGATCAATTGTGAATATTGCGATTGTACATTTTTTCGAGGAATTGACAATCGCTTCAATTGCAGGTGTAAACGATCAATTTTCGCGTCAATGAGCGTCAATGACGTAAAAATTGAAAATCGCAATGATCGTTACCGGAGCGCTTTACAACTTGTTCCAAAAGAAATCAAATTGATGATGAAAATATTCAATGAGAGCTATGAGAAGCATATAAAATTAAGTATACTTATTTACTGACAGGTACGAAGCCAGAGTTCAAGTCGAGGTTCAAAATGGCATGCCCTCTGTCAAACCTTGGGCTACCGTACCTACTGAATCACATAATCATTAATTAATTACCTAACCAGTCATCCGTCCCGTGAACAGCAATTCCAGTACTTTACATAATTTATTAAATTAAATACTAGCTCAGGCAAGAACTAAAGACTAGGTATATTGTGATCCTATATAATTTCCAATGATCATGTTTAGAAAATTGGATTTCTATAAAAGAAATGAAGCCAATTTCAGAAAACACGCCTCATTGTTTCCATTAAAATCTAACGAACATCGACCGTGAGAATGTAGGTACACACGATGATAATGATCTCCTCTAATCTATGAGTATTGCCGTATCAAATCTAACACAACGAAGTTTAAATCTGTTCGCACGCAACCGAACCTAATGCCGATGCCGTGGAGGCCGATAAATTTTACAAATTTTAATCCCTTTATCGTGCCAGACCGTTTGTCCTTTGTCCGGGGCCAACGGTATAGGTTTAAGGATTAAGTTCCTAAAGGGTCTTTTGCGATCCACGGACCCGCCATAGCGATGCTTCTAAATTGGCTAATATAGGAGAAACAACAGGATTTAGATATTTGAATTTTCGAAGAGACTTCTAAAACAGATACTATGCCTAGTTAGGCTATAAGCACAGAATATTAATAGAATAGTACTCTAAAAGGCCCTCCACATTAAGAGAGGATTGTTCCAAATAGAATAGAGAGATAGAGACTACAGAATGGAGTTTTTTTTTTGCGGAAAGTGGCCACTTTTTGTTGCAAAAAACTTCATTAAACTAAACGACGGATAGAGAATATTGTAAGCGATAAGAAGAGAAGTACCAGAAAGCTTCTTCGGAGTGCACTAAGAGAGATAATTTAAAATTTTGTCTTTATTTAAGCACTATGATTTTTATAATGTGTCGGCGAGTGTGCAGATAACGACTACATTTATCTCAGTAGGACCTACCAAAAATAATTCCCACAATTTCTTATTTTCCGACTCACACAGACATACTTACCTAACTTCTATATTGATAGTTAGAGGTTTCTTTCTTTAGTTCCCTTCTTTATTTCCTTAGTTTTTAATTTCAAACAATGTATGACGGAATGCATCTCTGTGTGGTTAAAAAGTTAGGTTCAACGTGTCCTAGAAGTAAGTACCTAACGCACGCAAAATGCGATTACGGCAACGAATCATTGAGCCCATAATAGGATTTACTGGCGCACTGCAGTTTGCAGACGCACATTTTAGTTCCGAAACAGTACTCACTTTAGGTTTGATACTTTAGGTTGCTACACACTTGCCTATACTAAGTCTTTGCACACTGGCTTTATTTACGCTACGCACTTTAGTTATGAACATTTAAGTCGTTGCACACTGGGCTTTATTTTACAATAGTATCATTTACAACAAGTCATGTCCATAACCTGTCATTGAACCGCAATTTAATTTTCGTTTGAACGCCAAATCGATTCTCGGAACATGCTGCGCCTATTCGTTTCGGCGTAAAATCGTTGACGTAATTATCTCATCACAAAAACTCGTAAAGTCAGAACGCACTTTATTCAAACCGTCACGCATTCACATAACATCAAATTTACGATTATAGCATTGAGCGAACTAACAATACTACAGGTCAGGTTAATGGTAAAAGACACTATACTAAACGAAAGTAAAGAAGGAAAAAATATTTTGTAATAACTTCATCAGAAAATCTATAACAGTATAGTAGGTAATGTTAGTAGCTTTAAAGCTTCTCATCTCATCTGATCATTCCTCTAACAAAAAACCTAAATAGCAAGAGTAGAAAGAACGCTGTCAAGTTTCGACACAGAATACAATAAATAGTTCGTTTCGATGTCTTTTGGCATTTAACTTTATAATTTTTTCTTGTTTTTTTTCCGAAATTCAAACCACTGTTGATGTTAAATGGTTTGTGGTGTGTGGTATGTATCAAGAAAGCTTTTCTTCAGTGAGTGGAAACCAAGAATTTTATAGAAGACTCAATATGATTTTAAAGTTCTTGGAGGAGACATAATGGTGGAGACTTATTTGAAATTCATAGAAGCGTGAACGTTGGAATTTAAAAAGAAATACAGACAGTACCTATATTTCTGAATTCGTGAAATATTTTGACAAAATTTACGAAACAACAAAAATAAATTATGTTAAATAGCAGGTACTTTTACCACTATTGATAAAAAGCATTTTCATAACAAGATCTAAGGTAAAAAGTTACCAAAACTCTTAAGACTAAGTAGACTAACTAGATTTATTAGTACAATTTAGTAGTACAAATTAGTACAAGTTACTACTTGTAGTACTACTACTGTAGTTAAGTACAAGTTTCTAAAATTCTGTGGAAAAACCAACGTGAACCTATAAATTAAATAACATAAATAAATGCTTTTTTACTCACCTCCATTCCATCCGAGTGTCATTAAATTTGAAATCTCCAAACGAATTTGACCGAAGCTATTTTCGATTGAAAGATAGATAAATTACCTGAAACAAAATAATTTTGCTAAATAAGTGCAAATAAATGTATTGTGTTATATTATTATGAAGGATGAATGGATTATTTTAGATTAGGTATTAAAAAGCTGTTATCACTACTTTAACCATCTTAGGTTCTTTTTACCCGACTGCAAAGAAAGGGTTATGTGTTTCGCGCGTATCTTGTAAGTATGTTTGTATGTTTGTATGTATGTATGTTTGTATGTATGTTTGTATGTAATATTCTTTATTACCTCATATCTTTCAAACGGCTGAACGGATTTCTATGATTAAGATATCGTTAGATTGGTCTTTTCAGCCCAAGTGTTCTTAAGAAGGTGGCGTTATAAAAAAACCAACATGGCGGCTGTACGGTGCTATTATACGTAGTGAAAAAAATTTTTTTTTTTTAGAATACTGCAATATGGGTGTCAAATTAAAGGGCTTATTATAAGGATTTCAAAAAGGTATATCATGACCATAATATAATTATAAAAAAAACAATAAAATAAAAAAAGTAAATTATATTACGCAAATGCGAGCGGCCGCTATAAACATGTCAATGAGAAATTTATATTTTGTTTGAGTATGTTAGCCACATTCATGATGAAAAAATAGGCTATATCATCCCAAAATCCCTCGGGATCGAAGCCTCAGGCTATGCCGCAGGGCACGGCTAAGTTAATCAATAGATGGCGCTGTAGCCGAGTACATCGCGGTATGGTTTTGTATTCATCATCAATAGATTTCTAGTTGCATAGACCATATCAATAGATGGCGTTGTAGCCAAATACATCTCGGTATGGTTTAGCTCTCTGTAGATTATATAAGGTCTTTTGTGTTTATACTGAAAATAAAAAGATAATAATACAAGAATCGAAGAAACGATAACGAGAAATAAGAAGAAACGATTTTCGTTTATATTCTTTATAACAATTAACAACTTTTTTAATTGATAATTATTTTAATACGATTCCATCTAGCTAGCTAGAGTACATTCATTATTTATTAAACTAGATTCCATCTATCTAATTGGAATTGGAACGCGTGTTGCCTTACTTTACTTGCATTAATATTGAAAAAAATATTAAAGAAGTAGATTTTGTTAGGTTTTGTAGGAAGCATACCTAGTTTAGTTAGGACTAAGGAATAGGGTGTTTAGGAATATCTTATTACTGAATTAGTGATTAATTACATTCTCTTTGATATCGATAAAATATTATTTAGAAAATTGGTAGCTTCTTGTATTGGTGTTCGGATTGAACCTTCTGCGTCTGAGTTTGATGGTTTACGCGGTAAAGGCAAGATCGAGCGACGTAATGCTACCTCTAATTTTATGCTGGGCGGTGACTGTGCATAAATTGCAAGGTACAACTTTAGACCGGGCAGTTGTCGATTTGAGCAGTCACCTATTTGCTAAAGGTCAAGCTTACGTGGCTTTAAGCAGAGTTCGATCTCTCGCAGGGCTTGCTGTCAGTTGTCTTGACCCTAAAAAATTCTTATTTAAACCACACGATGAAAATTCTATTAAAGAATTAGACCGTCTACGTAATTTGTAAGGAGAATATAACTAAAAAGACGTAAATAAAAAACAACTAAATTTAAAAAAAATAAAAACCCGCCTGCCTAAAAACAGACAAGTCAACAGAAAAATAAAATAGAAAAACTAAAAAACCCACATGCATTAAAAAACAAGTCAACTGAAAAGATGGAAACAAGATAATATATAAAGGCAAACTTAAAAAATATTGATGGTAGTGTTTAGAAAGATTAAAGGCAAACTTAAAACATATTGATGGTAGTGTTTAGAACTTTTGTTCAACATAATAACATGCAGTCGGAGGCATAGAATTGAATGATAAGTAAAATCATTCATAATGTCACTTTCTTTATGCATGCCTCCGACTGCATGTTATTATGTTGAACAAAAGTTCTAAACACTACCATCAATATGTTTTAAGTTTGCCTTTAATCTTTCTAAACACTACCATCAATATTTTTTAAGTTTGCCTTTATATATTATCTTGTTTCCATCTTTTCAGTTGACTTGTTTTTTAATGCATGTGGGTTTTTTAGTTTTTCTATTTTTTACTTACAGTCCGCTTGACCCGCTATTAGGCTACTCGCATAATTACCTTTATAAATTTTGTATGGTAAAATTAATAAAACAAGTACATAACAGATAATAAATTGTGCATATAAGAACCAAGACCCGTTCGGAGATCGGACTGTGTAATGGAAACAAACGAAGGTTTCGTAATCAAATGTTGGAGCCGAACTGAAACCCTTAGGTAAAGGTTTTAATTTAAAATCCATTAACTAATAGCAGAGCCCTCTGACAGACGGGAGGGGAACTCCCCTACAGCCTTCCAACTATAAAATATCTGGATGAATATTTTATTTCTAGATTTACGACGCACACTTATTCAAATCGTTTCAGACATGGAAGTCAGATCAAAGGCGCACGAAGGTTTAGTATGCTACAAAAATAGCAGACACAAATTATTTATTTTTAGGGATTTTTTTCGATAATCGCAATTTTATAAAACTTTGTGGAAATTGCTCCGACAAAACATCAAAAAGCTCGCTTACTGTGTGCAATATGCACAATTTTAATTTACTGTGTTTATTATTCATTTAGTCTCTCGCTATATTTCTACACTTATATTATTTTTACATAAATACTGAGAGTTCTTCTCATCTAAATTAATTCTTCTCATGTAAATATTTACACTTTTCCAACCATTTTCAAACTACATACATAATAGTACCTACAAATACAAGTTAAGTAGGTATATCTATTTCTTTCAATCGATCTATTATCTATTTCAATCGATCTTCTATTGCAGGATTTTTAATTTTTTGTTACTTAGTCCTCGTTTTATTCAATGCATATTAAGTTTTATTTTTAATTTCATACAGTAATTCCCAATGGGCCATACAATACGCATAAGTCATAACTTCATATTAAGTAATATCCTAAAGTCCGCGAGAAAAATATGGCATCCCTGATCCTGGATTATATGAATCAAAACATTTGGCGACAGGGATACGGGCTCCGATAACCGTTAATTACATTTAGGGACCTCCTACGGGATTCTGTATCAGATTTACAGAAAAAGGTTGCAGTATCACATCGACAGTGTTTATATTTCTAATAGCTCACTTTTTATTGCAAAAGCAAATAAGTACGTAAGATTGTTTGGAATTATTATAATTTATCAAAGAAGATCCTAAAAGTTTGTATGGGTTTGTATGGGAGTTTGTATGGGTTCAAAATATTGATGATGACTTTAAAATTACGCCAATGAGGATCAACGAGGTTTTTAGTTAAATATGCAGAGTTTCAGTCACATCAAAATAAATTATTTCAGTGAAAGAATTATTGAAATTGGACCAAAAATGACGAAGATAGAGCCATTATCGTGTCGCATTCTCAAAAACGCTCCCCAATACACTATTGGCTGATGACGTCATCAGCCACGTGCGCCGCTGATCAGCGGCGCGGCAAGTGTTTGTTCGGGCGATCGCGGCACGTGACGTCATCGCATGATCCGCAAGGGCCGGCCGTGTTTTTTAAACTCACTTTTTAAATCTTTAATAATTTTGTCATTTCTTGATGGATTTGAGAAATTTAAACAGAGATTTACTCAGATATTGCTATTGTATTTGATGTGATGTACAAAATTGATATATTTAATTGTCGTGTTGATCCTCATTCTCTTTTATAAATAGGCGTGGACATGATTCCAATCAAGAGCGAAACCTTTGATTATTGTAATCAAAGTACAAAATGTTAATGAAGCGAAAGAAGTGTGCAAGGATCGTAGCAGGTGGCGATCCATAGTCTCTGCCTACCCCCATGGGAAACAGGCGTGAGTATATGTATGTATGTATGTAAAGTACAAAACGCGGGTCTTCGTAGAAAACTTGTCATCGTCATCGGGCAACAAAACAATCCATACTTGATTATAAATATTCAATATTATAAATATACAATATTGAATACAATATTATAAATGCGGAAGTCTGTTTGTACTTATGCCTTTACGTCTTAACTAGGTAATAACATTTTGTAAAAAAAAGCTTGAGCGGATCTGTATTGCAATGCAATGCAATGTAACCCACAGTAAAATAATGTTAAATTCAAAGCATACAGCTGTGATCGCAAAAAAAATCGCTACACATGACTTTGAGTCGTGTCTTTTGTCGCAATATAAATGGCAGACATGTTTTGTGCATTGTGTATAGACGACACAGGTGACAAATGACATTCTGAGGGGAGCTAGACCCCACTCACATCACACTTGCCTTTGACAGCTGAGAGTGAGCGATATTTGACGTTAAATAAAAGTTTGAAGTGATTGATCACCCAGTCACAGGTAGACAGCTAGAAGTCGAGTTGGTTGGTGGTCTTTCGGCAAGAAGCTTGTCAGAGCGACATTAACATTTTGTAATCAAAGTACAAAATGTTAATGAAGCGAAAGAAGTGTGCAAGGATCGTAGCAGGTGGCGATCCATAGTCTCTGCCTACCCCCATGGGAAACAGGCGTGAGTATATGTATGTATGTATGTAAAGTACAAAACGCGGGTCTTCGTAGAAAACTTGTCATCGTCATCGGGCAACAAAACAATCCATACTTGATTATAAATATTCAATATTATAAATATACAATATTGAATACAATATTATAAATTCGGAAGTCTGTTTGTACTTATGCCTTTACGTCTTAACTAGGTAATAACATTTTGTAAAAAAAAGCTTGAGCGGATCTGTATTGCAATGCAATGCAATGTAACCCACAGTAAAATAATGTTAAATTCAAAGCATACAGCTGTGATCGCAAAAAAAATCGCTACACATGACTTTGAGTCGTGTCTTTTGTCGCAATATAAATGGCAGACATGTTTTGTGCATTGTGTATAGACGACACAGATGACAAATGACATTCTGAGGGGAGCTAGACCCCACTCACATCACACTTGCCTTTGACAGCTGAGAGTGAGCGATATTTGACGTTAAATAAAAGTTTGAAGTGATTGATCACCCAGTCACAGGTAGACAGCTAGAAGTCGAGTTGGTTGGTGGTCTTTCGGCAAGAAGCTTGTCAGAGCGGTATGAAAAGCATTTTCATTACCTCACTCAACATAATCAGCCAAGCCGTGTATTGCCATGCCAACGACACCACTGGGGTTTCGTTTACTTTTTTTTTTTGGTAACCACACCACTGCCGAGTCGACTAGTGTGTTATAATGAGACATTGTTTTATTTTTCCTGTAATCTTTACATAAACTACTATCACATAGAATTATTTCAGATTTTTCTCTTTGCAAACTTCAGAGATAAGGGGGGGGGTTTACATTTTTCATCATAAGTCGAAAACTATGCGGCCTAAAAAAATAAAAAAAATGTTTTAAATGTGCAAACAGCTCTCTTTCATATGATATCCCACATGCCCCTTAAATTTTTTAAAGACCCCTTTTCAGTCCCTGTTGTAAATTTTTTTTTTTTTTATTTCTTTCTTATTTGCAAAATAGTTGGGCAAACGTCATCTAAAACTATTCCAAATTTCAAGTTGATACCATTAGTAGGTAGTTCTCGAGATATCCAGCTGTGACAGACAGACTGAGTCACACCATAAGGGTTCCTTTTTACCATTTTGGTACGGAACCCTAAAATGGTAAGATCAAAGCAGCTTAGATAGTAGTAAGAAGGTACTTAGTTTGTAAGTACTTTTGTAAATTGAACTCGCTTTCAGCTACTAACACAAACCACAGTAAAACCTGACGTTCCCCAAGTTCAGGATGAATCACACGATCGATCTGTCTTAGACGGCGCGGCTTGTTAACTAACTTTGTGCGTAAGCTAACTTAATCCAGACAAGTTTTCACGACCGTTGCACACCTCCAAAGTTTCGTAGATTAATTAGATAAATGAATTGGTACCTAGCTTTACAATGCTATACAGAATCGGTACCTATCCGTAGCGTCACAGAATAATAACTAATAGTGGTAGCGTGCCGTGCCGTAGCACAGAATACGTCATGTAATGTAGGTACAAATCCCGTAGCACGAAAATCGATCGAGAAAATAAACTCGCGTAAAATAATTCGATATAGGATAGGGTAGTTTTGTGTGAGAAATTTGTACAGCGCCATCTACCACTGAAAAGCGAAATGAAATTTTCCATAGAGAATTAATCTATTCAGTACTTTTACGCGGGTTTTTCTCGAGGAAAATCGCGTGTAGAAAGAAAGAAAGTAAAGGTAATACACTGTTGCGTATATAATTCGCAACCGTGGTATTTTCACCATTGTAACATGGTGGTGTTGTACTTTAGGGTCAATTCGTAGGACTCGACGCAGGTCGTGTGCTGAAATTCTTTCAGTGACACCAAGAAATGGCCATGAAGTGTAACACCACAAATGTAATGGTTTCGAGTTATCTTTCAGTATTTTCTGATGTTGGTCACTCACCGTATCTCACATACATGTGCATTTGTTTTGCCTTTCATGATTGTAAGGGTATTTTCCGGCATTTATGCATATTTTTCACATTTTCTTTATTGTTTTTAATGTTTGTTATTACAACCTAAAAGGAAAGTGACTTTGACAGGTGACAAATGACATTGACGTTTCAATGACATATTCCAGCGGGCTAATCGCTCCGTTCCGTTGTCTTCATTTTTCTATATCCTTCAAAATTGTAACAATATAAAGTTTATTTACAGAATATCTTCAGTATTCGGTTGAAATGTTTGAATCAGTCAGGAAATTAATTTAATTAAATCGGCAGCGATCCATTCATTTCGAGAAGTTTCTAGAATGTGGTAGTAATTGTCTATGATCGCGTTCTCGTTTTGTCCATGGATGACACTTTGGCCACTTTCACTTTTTTGTTCGGAGAGGCGAACTGCTTTGCAGATTCTCCATGAAATAAGTTGGTTTTTTGTTTAAGAAGTAAAGGTGTGAATATTTCTCTTCGGGGCAAAGCCCCCAAAATATATAAAATGCATTCTTTATTATAAGAATCCAAAGAGCGGCCGGTAAGTTTTCATAATTTTGTGCCGTCTTGTAACCACGTTTTTGTGGGACTTTAGAAGTAATAATCGCGTGTTCTCTTGTTCCAGAGGGCCGTTCTTACCTTTTTTAGAACTTAATTCTTTATCTCCGTGTTGTCTTCATAAGAAATATGTGCCCATAACCTAACATGAACCGCAACCGCGTGGCATCTTATCACCTTTTCCCACATAATAATTGAGGACCTTTCCTGGAGCATGTGAGGAAAGCAGGCAACATCTTGGAGGCTGGCTGAGTAAGCTAAGGAATCCACTCCGTATGTTTTTTTTTGTAACTTCTTACCTCAACATGTCGGCACATCTGTGAGTTCAGAATTTGTTTAGAATTAATTTAATTTAAGTTTAAATGCATGTATGTTAATACTTTTCTATAAAGAAAAGCTTCATGGGAGTACGCTTCCACTTATTCCTGAACCCAGGTCATGACCAGGAAACATTGTGATGTTAGGTACCTAGAATATTTAGTACTTACATTCAAGAACTAGGATATTTTCTAGATTTTATGTGCTTCACACAAAAGAATTTGTTGATTATAGTATTTGTATTCAACCAGAATTTATTTGTTTGATTTATCCCAACACTCTTGTGTTGGTGGCGCCCTTAGAAATAAGAACTTAAGAATAGCGACCTAATCTCAATCTTTTCTCCCGAGTGTAACAGCCATCCAAGGTAGAACCTACGATCCTCTCCCGAGTCTCATGACCATCTGAGCTGCCGAGTAGAATACACCTTGGGGACTGCGAGTGCATAAATACCACGGCCGTCCCCGGGTTGTAACATAAACTGGCGTACCCAACGTGTGGCCCGGTGATTGAGCGCATCGTTAGAAAGTGACTTCGTTCGTTGTTGTTCAACATTTGGTATCTCGGTTGTTGAGGTTAGTGTTGACTTGTATTTGTTTTTCTTTTGTCATTAGAATTTTCATTGTTAGAAATGGCTCCGATTAAAATGAATTTCTATCACTTACAAAGTGATGAGTTAAAATATGAACTCTTTATAAGAGGTCATAGGAATTTAAGAAAGTTAGGTATAGGTAAACTAAGTTAGGAAAATATACTGTGCAGTGAGATGGGGGACGAGAGCATGCTGACTAGAATGAGCAAGGGTGATAGAGACTTCTGAAAGAGATGAATGTTATTTCATGTTTGGATGAGAATATGAATGTGTGTGTGTGTATGATTCAAAATTATTAGCTAGCTATGTACCATTTTTGGCAAATAAATAAAGTGTTTAGGGTTATGTTAGGTATTGATAGTCAATTTGTTCTCGGCCTGCATTCCGCTCCACACTTATTTTTAGTATAGGTAGGTAGGTTATAAACTTTTTCAACACTCATAAAGGGTTATGAACGTTACTCACGTTATGTATTCTAAAGCAGTATTGTTAAACAAACTGTAAATAAAAGAGAATTTACATTCAACACTCCTTAAGGGGTATAATGATGTTTATTAGCATCGTGTTGTTTTAAGTAAGTACACTATAATGTGCACTCATAAAATAGAATGTGTTTCAACACACTTTAAGAAACTAGGGTATTATCCCTATGTAATTAATTAGAAGTTAAGAAGTATACTTAACACTTAGGATTTTTAAGGAATTAGAAAGAAATAAGAACACTTAATAGCAAGTGATAGTTTATTGTTCCTTGGTAACAAAAATAGTTTTAAATAATAAGGTTAGGATTCCATTGAGACATCTTTGGTGATCTGTTGCTCATTTGAGTTATTAGTGTGTAAGTTGTCGTTGCTGTTGTTGTTTTGTTGTCGTTGTACATTGTCAACCATTCGTCTTGTTTAGCGAATTGGCCTTTGTTTCACACACCCGTCTTCGCTTTTGTGAGGGGGGTATGTTGCGTATATAATTCGCAACCGTGGTATTTTCACCATTGTAACATGGTGGTGTTGTACTTTAGGGTCAATTCGTAGGACTCGACGCAGGTCGTGTGCTGAAATTCTTTCAGTGACACCAAGAAATGGCCATGAAGTGTAACACCACAAATGTAATGGTTTCGAGTTATCTTTCAGTATTTTCTGATGTTGGTCACTCACCGTATCTCACATACATGTGCATTTGTTTTGCCTTTCATGATTGTAAGGGTATTTTCCGGCATTTATGCATATTTTTCACATTTTCTTTATTGTTTTTAATGTTTGTTATTACAACCTAAAAGGAAAGTGACTTTGACAGGTGACAAATGACATTGACGTTTCAATGACATATTCCAGCGGGCTAATCGCTCCGTTCCGTTGTCTTCATTTTTCTATATCCTTCAAAATTGTAACAATATAAAGTTTATTTACAGAATATCTTCAGTATTCGGTTGAAATGTTTGAATCAGTCAGGAAATTAATTTAATTAAATCGGCAGCGATCCATTCATTTCGAGAAGTTTCTAGAATGTGGTAGTAATTGTCTATGATCGCGTTCTCGTTTTGTCCATGGATGACACTTTGGCCACTTTCACTTTTTTGTTCGGAGAGGCGAACTGCTTTGCAGATTCTCCATGAAATAAGTTGGTTTTTTGTTTAAGAAGTAAAGGTGTGAATATTTCTCTTCGGGGCAAAGCCCCCAAAATATATAAAATGCATTCTTTATTATAAGAATCCAAAGAGCGGCCGGTAAGTTTTCATAATTTTGTGCCGTCTTGTAACCACGTTTTTGTGGGACTTTAGAAGTAATAATCGCGTGTTCTCTTGTTCCAGAGGGCCGTTCTTACCTTTTTTAGAACTTAATTCTTTATCTCCGTGTTGTCTTCATAAGAAATATGTGCCCATAACCTAACATGAACCGCAACCGCGTGGCATCTTATCACCTTTTCCCACATAATAATTGAGGACCTTTCCTGGAGCATGTGAGGAAAGCAGGCAACATCTTGGAGGCTGGCTGAGTAAGCTAAGGAATCCACTCCGTATGTTTTTTTTTGTAACTTCTTACCTCAACATGTCGGCACATCTGTGAGTTCAGAATTTGTTTAGAATTAATTTAATTTAAGTTTAAATGCATGTATGTTAATACTTTTCTATAAAGAAAAGCTTCATGGGAGTACGCTTCCACTTATTCCTGAACCCAGGTCATGACCAGGAAACATTGTGATGTTAGGTACCTAGAATATTTAGTACTTACATTCAAGAACTAGGATATTTTCTAGATTTTATGTGCTTCACACAAAAGAATTTGTTGATTATAGTATTTGTATTCAACCAGAATTTATTTGTTTGATTTATCCCAACACTCTTGTGTTGGTGGCGCCCTTAGAAATAAGAACTTAAGAATAGCGACCTAATCTCAATCTTTTCTCCCGAGTGTAACAGCCATCCAAGGTAGAACCTACGATCCTCTCCCGAGTCTCATGACCATCTGAGCTGCCGAGTAGAATACACCTTGGGGACTGCGAGTGCATAAATACCACGGCCGTCCCCGGGTTGTAACAACACTGATAAAGTAATATTAATTGTTAATGGGTTTAATTCGCTTTTCGGCGGTAGATGGCGCTGTAGGTACTTTCCCATACTTACAAATTACACTATCGATTTTTTTTACGTGTTTTACATGTCGCAACCCGCCGAAACCTATTTTATATGATCTCCAAAAGTGTTTTTTTTTTATTTTTCGAGGTTACCAGTGTTACCACATGGTTTAGCTACTGTCGTGTTCTACAGCTTCGATCGATTGCCACAGATAATAGTAAGACTGTGGAAAGTAGCCATACACCGATTTAAGACCACATGAACATGGTTGGACTTTATCTGGCAATCAGTAACTTTTTACGTGATTTAAATCAGGTGGGTGGTACCTACATTTAAATCACGTAAAAGTAACTGTTACGGACGACTGTACCTACTATTAGTTGCATATAGAGGAAAGTAATAACTTAGGTACCTAGTTGTTTTACAGACAGATCGAAAACTCATTGTTGAATAATCAAATCACACACGGTCGTTTTCCTAAATAGGTATCATAAGACTTTCAACATAGAGATATTTTACGAAGCATATTTATAAGAGATCTACTAAGCATCAACGCCAGCGTTTTCGCGCTATTATACCTATTAGGCATACAAAAGTGTGTTTTCTACAATGGTAAAATAAAATAAGTAGGTAGGTAGTGTACCTACTAACCAGGTTCGTGCTTTTCGACTGTAATATTATTATAACGTACGTGCAACAAACACGGTGTGTGGATATAAAAGTTTAACGTACGAACACAGCCATAATTTTCGAGGAAGTCGTAAAGAGGCGCTGGTCGCTCCGCCGCCGCCATGTTGGAAACATGGCGCGTGTTTTGGCGGGAAAACCTTTAGCTAACAATGTTTTCTTTTGTAGCGGTGGCGATAGCGAAGGGCTTACAGTTCGGTAGGTAATGTAGGTATAAAGATGGTATAAATGTTTGTTTATTAAAAGTACCTGTAGGAATAGGAAGGTACCTAATATACAACAGCAAAATTAGAAATAGTTACCTACTGAAGAAGTTATTTCGTATAAGTACTAAGTGGTACTACACCTTTAGTACCTAAATCGAAATATTGCGCGTAGGTATTGTCTGTCACTTATATTCTAAGAGGTTTGCGCGTAGGTATTGTCTGTCACTTATATTCTAAGAGGTGTTAAGGGTGCATCGCGCGTCCACTAGCGCCGCCATTCAAGAAAATATCATTACAACGAAATAACTATGTTTAATGAAATACTCAAAAATATAAAAACTAGCATTAGTTATAAACTATTATAATATGCGTTTTTTTCCTGGTTTAAATGTGTTTGTGTAGCTAAAACCTGGATTAACGCCTAAAATGGCCACTTTGGGCGTTAATCCAGGTTTTAGCTACACAAACACATTTAAACTAAGAATTTAACGCATACAAAATTAGTTGATAGCTAATGCTATACAAAATTAGTTTTTATAGTGGACGCGCGATGCACCCTTAAGGGAATTTTTTCTATATTCTTAACGAGTCACACTGAATCGTGTCACACTGTGACTGGTTGAGAAAAAAATTGCAACGAGTAAAACGTGTGATTTGATGCGAATTTTGATTCTCATCTAATAGAAACATTAATTGTTAATAAATGGTAAACCATATCGTAGACCAAACTATTGAAAGCACTAAATATTTTTTTACATTAAACTCATTTTAATTTTGACAGTATCTCGTTATAGTCCGTAAGCCCGCGACAATATTTGCCTACGTCATATGACATCACGATGAAATGCATGGCACGCGGTCGGAACGGAAATGTTGTGCAGAGCGAGGATCAGAATATTATCGCTAATAAAATTGGCCGGAAGCTTGAGAAAATCTTTTACTTCCGGTTATATTTACGTCATGTGACATCAGTATGAGACCCGTGGCGTGGCATCATTTAGCCCTTCAATAGTTAAGTAGAGAGAGTTTACATAAGTCTGTCAGTTCTGAAATGGCCGGAAGTCTGTCAAGTACTTTCAGGCCATTTCAGAATTGACAGATTTATGTTAACTCTCTTTACTATCGAAGGCTAAATGATGCCACGCACGGGTCTCGTACTGATGTCACATGACATAACGTAAAAATAACCTTAAAATTTTGAGGACTATTATACCTTTATTGAGATACAGCAACTTCAATCTAAACCTATATACAGGTAGCCATTAGGGAAGGGTCGCCATCGCCATCCTTAAACAATTAAACAGATAACGAAGTTTCTATCAGCGGGTGAAATTGTGCCTTAATGTAAATATCTACTCTACACGATTACGAAATAAACTAGATTTTGAAAATAAAACTGTAATATCGCAACAACGCACAACGTGCTTTTGTTTAGTTGAAAAAAAAAGTATGTTGTTATAGTCAGGTAAAATTCATTGAAATATGTAAATAAAACGCTATAAATGTAGATAGATGTAGGTATTTTAAGGCGATTAGTATCTTACAGTGGCGCCCTCACCTTATTTAAATTTATCGCTCGCTAAGTACAAACTGTATCGAAAATTCAAACGTTAAGATTTAAGCTGTTCTTTAGTTTATTTACAAATAATAACCTCAGTAAAATATATTTTGTTGTAGTAAGCAAAAAGTGGCCACTTTTAGCACTTTTGCCTACTACTACTACAACGAACTATATTTTAGAAAGTTTATTATTTGTAAATAAACTACAGATCTTTAGCTTCAATCGCAACGTTTGAATTTTCGAAACAGTATGTACTTAGCGAGCAATAAATTTAATTAAGATGAGGGCGCCACTTGAGGGTAAAATGCTTTTCGAGGCTCGTATCAAATTCTATCGTATCAAGTCAAGATTAATGCTCTGTTAACTTTATCAGTTTACCTACTCCACAATGTCAAAAATTGCACTGAATAGTCGACCAAGAGTTTATAACGAAAAAATATGACGCAATGACGTGATCAAGAATCTACCACGACGAACAGTTTAGCACTTTAGCTCAAAAAGGGCAGATCGATATGCGAATGCAACACGAAGCATGCAGCACGGAGGGCACCGCAATATCTGAGAGATGTGTAGGGTCCTCCCCTCTGACTGACTCATAAAGGGTGGCGACTACGCACACCCCCTCACTTTTAAGGATTTGGTTTGGTCGATACTCCACTTTTGTTTTGTTGAACTTGCGTTAGATAACCGATATGCGTTAACTATTTACTTTGGGAGAAGTTTTAGTTTTTGCATAGAGATATGAATAAATATATCAGAATAACCAGTTGAGCAGTTAGTTGAGCATTGGGGAAAAAAGGAGAATTTCAATTTCTTATTTGTTAGAGATTAAAATGTGCGATGTTCTGTTCAGTTAACAAAACTAACAGATTAGTAGCAAGTAGTAAAAGCACATAACACCTTTTTTCATGGAATCCACTTTTAAGGTTTATTATGTGAAAAAGTAAGTTTTCACAAATGATAGTGAATACTATACACAAATAGGTGTCAAGTCAACCAGTGCCATTAGTTTAGTAGTTTTAGATAAGTTGTTAAATTATAATAAATATAATAAAAGGCAGGATTAAATTTATAAAAAAGGTATGTTCAACTGTTACAGAAAAAGCAGCAAAACAATGCTCTACACAATTCCATGGCTAATATACATGGGCACCAGACGCCTATTGCCAATATAAAAAGAACAATATCTATACATTGTCGCCAGAAATTAAGCAAACTCATACATTGAGGATAGAACCATGGACATGTATTATATACATACAAACAGCGTTTCTTTCGTAATGTTTGGATGAATAAGTCACAATTAAAATCCATTTGCACTCTCTTGCGTCTTGGTCTTCTCTTTTTGAATTTTGTTCTCTTTTTTTCATCATTGATATGAAGCAAATAATATGATGAAGAGTTATTTTTCAATTTGAATTTGGCATCCCGAAATGTTTTAGTGGCGGCTATTCTATTTTTTACCCTTGTAGCAGTAGGAAACAATTGACTATTCATTATTTTAGATTTCATTTTGGTAATACTTTGTTTTGGTTCTCTAAAAGTCCGTCTTAGATTGTAATAAGCACATTTGGGATCTTGGATTGCTCTACCTGTATAATCAGCAACACTTACACCGGCATTTAAGCCTAATTTAGCAATATCTAATATCGATTCTCCTAATAGTTCACAATCACTATACTTTATGTATTCTAGCCTCTGCTTTTTATCCTGTTTTTTAGACCTCTTACTATGAGCTTGATGTTTGCGCCGAGCAGCTCTTTCGCGACGACGCCGCTGTTTTTCTTCAGCATCGCAGATAGCTTCTTGCTTTTTCAGAAAATGTTCTTTACTAGCCTTTTCTTTTTTTCTTCTTTTTTCTTTGCTAGCCTTTTCTTTTTCCTTTTGTTTACTAGCCTTTTCCTTTTCTTTACTAGCCTTTTCTTTTTTCATTGTTTTTTCTTTATTAACCTTTTCCTTTTCATTAGTACTTTTATTCTGTCGCTTTATCTTGGTCATAATGATATCGCAACCCGAAATTGTTCGTTTTCTAGATACGTGTCTACACATAGAATTGTTTTTTTTTACAATTTCGAATCCGGAAACCTGACATGAAAAGTCTCGTTTACAGTCTCTATTACATGTTTGGGAAGTATTGTTGATATTTTTAATTTTAGATTCTCTAAAGATATTTGGAGTTGCAACTCTTTTATCTTTATTTTGACGTTTGTGTTTGTTTGTTAATTTTTTTGACTCTTTTAATCGATATCTGTGATCTGTTTCCGAAGCAGTTTGGCGTTTACGATTACGACTATCTACATCACCGCTTAATAATGCTCTTCGCGTTAGATTTTCATTACTCACACTTTTGCTTTTAAGTTCTTTTTCTTTAAACATAGCTGAGGTAGTAATTGCTCTATCTCGATTTCGTTGTTTAAGTCCAGCATCTGGCAATTCTTTTAAATATCTATGCTTTTTAGAGCTGGTGGCATCACCACTCGAAAGTTCACTTCGATTTAGATTGACGTTATTGCTAACACTTTTAAATTCTTTTTCTTTATATATAGCTGGCGTTGTAACTGTTTTGCCTTTATTTCGGCGTTTAAATATTTCTTTAACTTCACCATCTAGTAATACTTTTGACTCATTGAATCGATGTCTATGATCTGTATTTTTGGTCAAAATAAGTCTTTGTTTCGGATTTGTATGATTACTTTTAATTTTTAATTTTATGTCTTCAAATAAAGCTGACGTTGTATGTCCTTTATCTTTCATTTTGCGTTTATACGGCTTATCAACATTGCACTTTTTGTCAACGGTTTTAATTTTTTTTAAACGAACCTTTTCACTATTTCTAATAATATCTGTACAAGTATCTTTACATTCAAATCCAGCATTTACTCTCTTGATACGTTTTAGTGGATGAGGAGATTTTTGGCTATACTTACTAACCTTATATTCTGTGTTTGTTGGTTTATTTTGTTGATGATATACTTTATTTCCAACTTTTCGGTTAGTTAAAGATACAGACGATGTCACGTCTCGTTGTCGGCGATCGCAGTGTCTCTTGATGTCAAGACACTCGAGACACCGCGTTTTATTGTTCGGCTTATGTTCCCCAAGAAGTATATTATTTTTGTGTTTTGTGCGTAAAAAATATTTACTTAAATTGATAAAAAAGGTTTTTAAAGCTTTATTGTTTGATCCGCCTTTGCAATTTCCACTTTCGTTATCGTGTCGTCGTTTGCCGCTAAACTTATTGCTCTGTTTAGATCTTCTTTGTCTTTGTTTGTCTTTGTCTACGAAATCACGAATACGTTTACGTTTTGGTTTGCGAGTTTCAGATTTTTGTTGAGCGCGAACAGTTTTATGGTAGTCTGTCTGAGCTCTACTTTGACGCTTGGTGCGGTTCGAATAACACTTTAGGTCACCACAAAAGCAATATTTCGATTTATCAGCACCAAATATTTGGCAAGGTGTATTTACAAAATATATATTCTGTTCACGTATAGATTTTCTATAATTTGAAGGATTATTTTGCTTAAATAATTGAGTGTGATATGCATTAAGATTTTCAGTCGATTCAAAATGTTCGTTTTTATAATTCATATCACTACTTAAACCGGTTCTTAAATATTTAGATTGATCACGTTTATTTCGCTGGTTGCATACTGTTTTAGATCTTTTAGCACCATCAAGCTGTTCAGCTCGCATTCTTCGAGCTTCGCAAATACTTTTAGAAAGCTTATTACTTAATGTTGAACTTGATTTGAACCTTGACATAGTATTTTCAGTTTGAATGGCATCTTTACGTTTTAAACTAGAAAGTTGAATCATTTTATTTTGGGCATCTTCTATGACTGTCCCAGGTTTTGTATGTTTGATGCCTTTAGGTGGTTTTATTTCGTGTTTGTTAATTTTATTTTTTAATATCTGTAAACATCGTTTCAGCAGAAAGCCATCTAGATAGGAATTCTTTTTTTTTATTCGTGTTGCTATTTCTTCGTTGTTCATCAATTTTTTTTTAGCTAGACGTGTTTCTGCCTTTTTTTGATTTTTTGGTGTATGAGTTCGCTTTTTTTGTTGCGGTAGTTTGATTGACAATGGTGCCAATTTCATCACTGGTTTGTATATATAAGTCACTTTCATATTGTCATGTGATTCTTGTGTAGTTAGTGGCAAATTGAGTTTATTCACTTTGGCGCTACCAAATAAATGATTATCACGGTAAGGCTGTGAAGCTTTCTTCATCTTTTTTCTTGCTTTAGGAGTCAGCTCTTTTTTTATTTGCGGACCGGATTTCAGTTTGTGAAAATATTTTTGTAAAAACTTATTTGATTTTTTATGTAATGTTTTTCTTTCAATCTTACTGTTCTTTAGTGGTTTTTCTTTCAAATTCTGGTTTTCACTTTTTGAATATCTTGTGATAAATTTAATCGTTGAAGCATGCTTATGTAATAAGTTTTCATCATTAATTGAACTTGATTGTAGGAATGTTTTCGTTTTTACCTTACGATATGGTACTGGCATTGCTGTACATTTTTTACTCTTATTCAAATACGGTTTTGGTGTAAGACCAGTGAGTGCTAACTCTTTGATGAATTCTTCTCTTTTAGATAATCGCATACTTTCCGAACTTGTGTAAGGTTTTATCGCTATTTCATTTGTTATTGATTTACGTTTTGTTATAGTTTTGGTGAGGGAGTTTTTTACTTTACTTAGATCCATTACGCTGCTAACTTTTTTGATTGAATGTTTCATAATTGATTTCAGACATTTATGTTGATTACATCGACTTGATATGTTTTTCCTTATTTCAGAGTGAATCGATCGGTTGCGATTGTATGGTGAGGTATTATCACATATTATTTTTTTTCGATGCTTTCTGTCATGGTGGTGTTTCCTAGTTACATTACCAATTAATACACAACTATCAGAACGAATGTATGTTCTATGAGCAGTTCGGCGGCTAATAGGCGAAATAGTATCGGATTGAATTAGAGCATTGAGTAAATCTAATGTGGATTGTTTCCTTGTAAGCTTTATTATTTTTATTGACTTGCGAGTTCTTGTATTTCGATGTGATCTAAAAAAATGTTTAGGTGGTTGCTGCTCTCTAAGAAAATATTCTCCAGATTTTGTAATATAGTTTTTCCCCCCCTGTTTTTCCTTAATAACTTCTGTTGTTTTTTTACCAATACTTGTTGTAAAATCTGTGCTATAGTGCAACCGGTTAATTACAGATTTATTTTGCTTTGATTTAGAAGCTTTTAAAATATTAGTCTTCATAATTTTATAAGTTTCTCCTTGTGTTCTCTCACGCGAGTAAACTGGTGAAGTTTTAAAATTCAATCTGGAAATATATCTATTAAGTTTTGGACAAAGAATAACTTCATTATTGTTTCGCATTTTAACAACTGAAGTCAATTTTCGTTTCCGGCTCGCTTCAATTTGTGGGCTTCGTTTTGACATATTATACAATTTTGTTTTTGATGAAAGAGAAGTAAGATTCGTATAATTTTTAATATTCCTATTAACCTTGTAATATTCAATATTGCAGTTAAACGTAGAACGCACTCTATTAATTTCTGTTCTTTGAATTCTATTTAGCTGCTTTGTCCCGCAGTCGGTGCTGAGCTTTTGTGTTAATATAATACTTGATTTTCTTTTTCTAATTTTATAAGGTTCAGCACTTGTATTAATGTTAGGTAGTACTGGAATATTTCTGTTTCTTATATTTTTTTGTTTGTTCTTTTTTGTTGGCGCTCTTTCGATATTTTTCTTATTAGTGTTTTGTTCAAGTGTCATACGTGCATTTCTGTGATTCTGCAAATAGTAGTATTGCATAGGCATTGTTTCAATAAACATATTTGTTTTAGAAGAAGCTACCATTTCTCTGTTGTATTCAAGGTATTGATTGGTAGTTGATTGATCAACAGTGTTTTGTTTTGGGTGCTTTACAGTGGATTTTTGCCGATTTGACTTTTTAAGTAGCTTTTTATGCTTATGACAAGCCTTAGTTTTTATGTTGCCAGGAAGCAAAGGAGAAGTCGGTTTTAAATTTAAGCTAGTCATAGATTTCAAATTCATAGAAACGGGATAGAGTTCTTCCATCTTTAAATCCGTGGTTTTCAGTTTCAAATTCATATATCTCTCAAAATTATGAGTCTTACTTATCTTTTTCTTGTAACCTCCTGTTTTGGATGTTTGACATCTTTTATTTTTAGAAATCTCAGTACTCCCATCATTTTTAGATATCATAGAAAGTGAGGAACAAAGTCCTACAACTTGACGAGCGCAATTGTTTATATTAGATTCAGATTTTAATATTTTCAAATTTGCTCGAGATTGGTGTATATTTTCATTTTGTTGTTTAAGTTCTGATTTTTTTCTCTCTTTATGTTCACTTGTAGGATAATTGTTCGGGGTTCTATCGCTTTTTCCAGGCAATGGAGATAATGTCAGTGACATTGATGGCTTCCTAATTATCGAGTTTCTTGATCTTTTTTTTCTTTGAATATTGTGAATGTTAGTGATGTCATGTTTTAGAAGATACTTGGATTCTTGGTGAGTTTGATTGATTTTTATGTCATTGTCATCTTTTTTTAAAATACTATTTACATTGATATCCACTACGCGACCATGGACTCCTACAGTTTCATCATTTTTATTTTTTTGTGTGCCTTCACACATATTATTTATACATCGGAGATCTAGTCTTTGAGAAGCATTTCGCAACACATTATGTTTGCTGCGACTTTGTATAATGTTTCTTTTAACGATATTCAAATTAACTCCCTGGTGCAATATCGGCTGAAGATGCTGGAATCGCACTTTTTTATCTTGTACTTGTCGTTTAAATATTTCATTAATCTGGCTAGTACACGTACATGGTTCTGATTTTATTGGTTTTGTTTCCAAACGAAGGATCAAGGGATTATCAAACTTTTTAAACACGTTTTTTTGACTAGACATTTTAGTTTTTCTTGACATTAAATATGGTTCGTCATCTGGTGAGTTCACAAATCGACCACGTTTTCCATGCTGGTCGTGAATCCTCTGAGAAATGTTCTTATGATCTTGACTCAGCTTTTTCCGTTTGAGGTTTGTTTTACCTTGTACACTGATGCCTACGCTACTTCTCGAGAAAAATCGACTTCCAAAATTGCACACAGCTTTAGTTCTTACTAGTTTATTAAGTAGTGTTCTTTCTTGTGACGAAATAACTCTGTCAATATGATTTCTACAAGCATTGCAATTCTCTTTAGCCCTTTTGCTAGTAGAGGGGTAATCCAATCCATTTTCATAGCCATGGCATGCACTGCAGCTATTCTTGCTCATCCTGTAGAGCGCTTCGTTATCTGTACAATGCTTTTTCTGTAGCAGTCGAGGAGTAAATGCTATCCAAATATAACTTCGTACAAATTCGCAACCATAAATCCAAGAGCCTCTTTACATCATAAACCTGAAAAGTATGTCGTTGTAAGAGAAACATTGGCAGAAATAAATTATAAGTAAGAACCTAAATCATAAGTATCATATCCCATTTCAGTACCTCATAAGATGTTATTGGATTATGATCCATCATGCAGCTTATGAGAGATCAGCACGGTCAACAGTATTTTAGTATAGTAAAAAGCAGGCAAAGAAATAGAAGCACGTGTGCGTTCGCGGTTTCCAACTCGAAACCAAATGAAAAAGTAAGAATGAGTAGGTAATTCCACCTTTTTAAATTCAAATTTATGCAAATCATTGTTGACATTCTGCTTGCAATAGGTTATCTAGGAATACCTAAGTATCCTAGAATAATCTTGGATAATCTTTTGTAGTTACGTAGTATGTATCGTTAAAAGTTAAAACTCAATATAAGTGAATACTATGCCGTGTGAATAATAAGCAAACGGACAGACATCATCAAAAATAACTACTATACTATATCTACTCATCACACCATTCACACCCCAAGAGTAATAGTAGGTCTACCTACTTACTTTGAAACTTACCAAACCAAACCATGTCTGGGTGTCGAAGTAACCTCAACATCCCATCAACTCCTGCCCCTGCCTGTGGGAAACTGCCTCAAAATTGCAATTTCCAATACTTTACATACATAAATACGCATATATAACGCAATTTTAAAATTTCACAGTTGTCTCCATAACTTATGTTATGATTATGACATGGCATGACACTTATTGTCCAGTATTGTCTTATCTAGACGTCAATGTGACAATAATATTTTCTTCTTATTTTTGTTATGGCAATCTACTCCTCTTCAGGGAGTTATTTTTGCCAGTGTCAAGTGTTAAATAATTCAGTGGTATTGTTTCAGTTTACATTAGAATGCGGGTGCATCGCATTCCAATGTTGCTTGGAGCATTTGGCATCAAATAGGTATATCGATACAGTTTACTCGGTAAGTTCTGCCGAGGTAGCCACCACTACAATAAAAGTCTCAGCTTCACACAACCAAGATCGCACCTATTTCTATTGTTCAGAAGCGTAGACACTTGTACCACAAAACTGCACCAATTTTAAGACACAATATCCACTATGAAACAATTTGCAAATAATTAAAACTTTTCAAAACGCCATCTAATTTTACCATAGATATAGTATATTAAAAGGGGTAGATGCGCTACCGAGCGACCGGGTGTAAGGGATAGATATATTATGACGTCAAAATATGGGGTTGCCATGATCAGAAAAAGTACCCTTAACGGTGTAGCATCCGTTAATGTGCAGATTACTAGTTAAAGTACGGAAATCGTAATTTCGCACTTTAACTGACTAGACCAGATTAACGGATTCCGTACTTTAACGGTAAGATACGTATACATAAAGTAAACTAGCTGGGGTTGTTTGTAGATTGTGTGGTTAATGGAATAAAAAGATAAACTTTAAATTAAAACAGGTAAAGTCTTTATTAAACGTTGGAATACAGAACTTTTTTTATTAACGTTAGTTTTTCTGTTTTTCGGAAACAATATTTTTTTTAAATGTTTTGAACAAATTCGTGTGTGGCACCCAATTCTTTTTCCAGTTGCTTCTATACCTTTTTCACGAGTTTTATCTTCCGTCGGAAATCTGAAAAAATCAAATCGCTTGAAATTCCCTGAAATATGGGGTAATTTTTGGGGAAAATTTTCTATATAGTAGGCATCCGGAAATCGAATTATAAACCTACTGATTTTAGTGGACGTCAAAGCTAAGCTGACTTCTACTATAACGTAGATGTACGCAATTTTACCGGTTTGCATGTCAAATGTCTACGAGGTTATTTTTAGAAATAATTTTTAGATTTTTCCTATTTATCAGGTTTTTCATGATATAACTAATGATTTAGCTCAGAAACTTGGTTCCTGTGAGATTTGAGAAAGAAATACGTGATCAAAATATAGAAAACAGTGTACTCACGCATGAAATGTAACGCCCGCTTCTTTCCTTTGATTGTTGCTTTTGCAGCCAAATATCGAACATCCCACCATTTTGTATGCTAGACACAAACACTACACATTTGATTTATAATAAATCTTCAATATTAATTAGGGAGTTATCCACAAAAACTTTAATTTCTCTGGCACTTTTGATATAACCCCACTTGTTTGTTTTGCTTATTTGAACTCTGCCTATAACCCGACCATGAAAAAAAGTCCGGTCGGTGATAGAGAAAAAACATGACACTCTGACGTATTTCCTCCTATAGGAATCTTAATAAGACGATCTCGCTCTATCAAAGCATGTCAGACCCTTGAATTTTACCACTGGGGGCGCTTTACTACCAGAAAAAACGTTAGAAACGAAACGTCAGCTCGTGCGGTGACAACATAGATGGAACATAGCACAGAGGAAATAATCACTATGTTTTAGAACATACTGCGAATAGTGCGATTCATTGAATAGTATCTATGACGTTATGTTGGTTTTCCGAAAATCAACTTAATTTTGCACCTTATTACAACGCAATAAGGAAAAAAGGTCAGCACTTTAGAATTGGATGTGCCGTTTTCTTTATTGCTTGTTTTTTTACATCGTCATAATAGGTAAGAAAACATTTCAATATAAACTGGTTGAGCTAACCACCTCTAAATTCTGAAGTAGTAATCACACCCAGGCTTTTCTAGCCAATGGCTGAGTTAACCTTAACCACCAAAGAAACTCACCTTTCGACGAGAATTTGACATGGTGAGTAGCCGCCTAAGTCACTACTCTCAGCTCTCAGGGCATTCTCATCATTCTCAGGGGAAATGACCAAAGAGAATGCAATACTACGTTGATTCTATGGTTGAGATGACAACTGACATTTATTTTTCTTAATCATTCAAATGCACTAAGAAGTTTTGATTCCGATATCGAAATCAATCACCCTAAAAATAACTTTCTACCCCTTTTCAACCCTGTTAGGGTATACATTATATATACATGTTATATTATACATGCCAAATTTCAAGTCAATCGGGCAAAGGAATCGCGTTCTCCCATACAAGCTTTGCGACTCTGTTTCACCCCTTTAGGGGTTGAATTTCGCAAAATCCCGTCTTAGTGAGCACTTACGCCCTAAAACGGACCCCCATGCAAAATTTGAGACTCCTAGCACTTGTAGTTTCTGAGATTTCGTGATGAGTGAGTGAGTGATTTTCTCTTTATATATATATACTAGCGGCCCGCCCCGGCTTCGCACGGGTGAAATATTGCACAACGGTAATCGTTGTAAGTCTTCCCTTGAATTGGAAACCAATGACCGGGATGAAAAGAGTATTCCTGACTATAATCTATCTCTGTGCCAAATTTCGTCTAAATCCGTTCACCCGTTCAGACGTGATTGAGTAGGTACATCATGAACAACATCCAAACATCAAAACTTTCACATTTATACAATTTTGTGTAAGGTAATAGCTCAGCACAGTCTGTTGATTCTGTAACCAAACTCGCATCTCACTTCGAACCTCACTTCACTTCGCGTGCATTTTTTATTAGAAATTAGCTAACTCGATTGCAAAAATTTTAGGTTAGGTAGCTATCTAAAATCTTTTGTGAAACAAAATGTTCTTATCGTAATTTTATTTACGATTTAAAATTCCCGTGCAGTGAAGTGAGATTCGAAGTGGGGTTCGAGTTTGGTTAAAGAACCGACGAAGCCCTGTTCACGATTCTGTATTAGGTAAAATTTCTTAGCGGTTTTTAACAAAATAAGTATAATAATATTATGTAAAATTTAATATTTAATAGTTAATTTGTTTCCTATGCACTCCTAAACCAATCATCCACATCCGATAATGATGAAACTTTGGGGAATTGTTCTGCTTACGACTGAAAAGGCTCTTGGCTAAAAAAAACGTGGCATTGCAACGCCGGGTGCAACTAATGTTGTGCATTATTATCAGGCTCTTAATCTCAACACTTCTCTAACACATTTCTATCATGTCATCAGTCCCCGTAGCACGAACAGCTATCGAAAAACATAACACGCTTAAAACTACCGATAGAGTATTATCTATGGAAAATTTTATTTAAAATGATAGAATAATGATAGATGGCGCTGTACAAATTTCCCATACAAAATTACCCTATCGAATGTTTCTACGCGCGTTATTTTTTTCGATAACTGGTCTTGCTACGGGTACTGATATTTGCCAGATTTTGCCACGTTTTATTTGACAAATTATTCTTAAAATAGTGAAAATCGTGATAAAACCTTATACAACATGAAAGTCTTTTGAAAAATTACTGAAAATTAGAAACTTCAGCTCGTGCGGTGACAACTTCTTCTTCTTATTTTTGTTATGGCAATCTACTCCTCTTCAGGGAGTAATTTTTGCCAGTGTCAAGTGTTAAATATTCAGTGGTATTGTTTCAGTTTACATTAAAATGCGGGTGCATCGCATTCCAATGCTGCATGAAGCATTTGGCATCAAATATATCGATACAGTTAACTTGGTAAGTTCTGCCGAGGTAGCCACCACAATAAAAGTCTCAGCTTCACACAACCAAGATCGCACCTATTTCAACTAGTTATCCCACATATTGTTCAGATGCGTAGACACTTGTACCACAAAACTGCACCAATTTTAAGACACAATATCCACTATAAACAATTTGCAAATAATTAAAATAGCCACCGAACTGAATTCGACGAAATGGCGCCAAAAACTCTGTGGTGAACCAAGGAACATAATTATACTCTCAGGGGAGGCGACAACATGACAACTGACATTTATTTTTCTTAATCATTCAAATGCAATAAGAAGTTTTGATTCCGATATCGAATTCAATCACCCTAAAAATAGCTTTCTACCCCTTATCAACCCTGTTAGGGGATACATTTCAAAAAAATACGAAACACGTATTAAATTAATTTTGTGAAAGAATGTCTATGCCAAATTTCAAGTCAATCGGGAAAAGGAATCGCGTTCTCCCATACAAACTTTGCCACCCTGTTTCACCCCCTTAGGGATTGAATTTCGCAAAATCCCGTTTTAGTGAGCAACTGAGCACCTACACCCTAAAAGAAACCCTCATGCAAAATTTGAGACTCCTAGCACTTGTAGTTTCTGAGATTTCGTGATGAGTGAGTCAGTGATTTTCTCTTATTATATATAGATTACCGGCAATGTGTATAATCCGGCATTGTATACAATGCCTGAAACGATCAGGCAATGAATGAAATATTTTCATTTTATACTTTGCATAGGCATTGTGTACAATACCTGATGCGCAGCCGGCAATGTGTGTAAAAGACGAGAGCAGGGAAGTTTCACGTACTAAACCGTCGTTTTTGGCGCTTCGCTGGTCGCTGCCGCGGCACGCTCGCTCCGCTCGCGCGTTTTTGGTCGCCATACTAACCTAACCTAATTAACTCTTCCAAGACTTTTGTCATAGCGGGGGCTTAGCCTCCCAAGCCCTCCTTGCGGGGGGTTGTGCTCCCCCTGTCCCCCGCTTTTGTGTCTACCCCTTTAATGCAATAACACTTTTTCGAGCCCCCTAGAGCCCAGCCCGAGCCCCCTAGAACCCACCCCGAGCTCCCTTCGAGCCCACCCCAGGTCCCCCTCAGGCTCACCCCGAGCCCCGCTTGGAACGCGGAACGTCCATTTCACATTTGGTCCATTTCGCGGAACGTCCATTTCGAATTTGGTACATTTCGCAGAAAGTCCATTTCATTTCGCATTTGGTCCACCTTCTAAAGTTTCCTCCTTTGCGAGCACAAAACGTTTATCTAATGGGTAACATGCATAAGTCACCGATTCTGATAAATTTGAGCTTGATCGCTGCGGACACGTATAAAAACAGGATGGAACAGAAAAAAAAAATGTATTATTTTAGTTTTATCACACAGGGGAAAATAGCGATTTTTTTTTCATTTTCGGATATAATGCACTTAACAGTCGGATAGAATATCAAATAAGTAATAATATTTTGTATGACACATATGTTCTTAAACGCAATATTTAGGGAGATATTTGAAAATTCCTGGCTAACTCCATACAAACGTGGCATAAGTGACGTCACAAATGTTGACCGGTTTGTATAGAGCGTTTTCGGCGGGTGCTGAGCTGAGTGAATATATCACGAGAAAAAACGCAGAGAAAAGTTTTAATATTACAGTTGATCACGCATTATACTTTTGATTTTGATACAAAAACAAATTGATGCATGTTCCCTATTGCTAAAATTTTTATTTTCAATACATTTTTTTTTGTTTTTCATAAATATGGTGAAGGTTATAACCAAATGGAGAGAAGAAAAGAAAAACCACAAAAAAAATATTAATTATAGTGAAATATATATAGATCATAGATCATACTATATATTAAAAGGATATAGATAGATAGATGTTAACAACATTTTCCATAAACGATAATAGAATAGGAGTACAATAAGCGGTTTTCTGACAGCTGAGAATTTTATTTTATTTTTATGTTGATAGATGGCGCTATTCAACTAGGTAGTTTTTTAATTTTTCCTAGCAGCCGAGTATAACCCATAAAGTTAATATACCTAGCGGAATAGAGGAACAAAGGGCTGAGCAAGCAAGATGTCACTAATTGACAACACGGTGTGATAAAAAGAGATGCGTGATGCGACGTGATAGAACCCTTTTTCGCAACTGATTGACAGTTGGTCTGCATTTATCGGCACGCTGAAAATTTGAGTTCTGCGAATATTTCAGATTTTTCGTGAAATCGTGGACATTTTTGCGAAATAGTGTTTCAGAAACATGGTGACCTGTTCAGTGATTGATTGTTGTACAACACAGCGAAATAACCCTGGAAAATGTTCATTTCACAGGTAAATTATTCCAAATCGACGTCACCTAACTTTGGGTTTATTTTTGCCAATGCGCTTCGTATTTTTAGCACTGAGCGTGATTATTCTCTTCTGTTAACATTTATTTTTGTAAAAAGCAAAGATCGACTAGACATAATGCAAAATTTACGAATATTTTGTGTAAAGAAATATTTTTCATTTTACACTAGGGCTGCATTAAGTTATCGATATTTTTTGTCGATTGTTCATATCACGCGGTAAACGAATATGTTTCACTGTTGTAAAAGTACCTACCTATACTTTGTCTCTAGGTTCAGCAGTTTGGGCTGTACATTGATATATCAGTCAGTAAGTCAGGACTTTGAATTTTATGTACAGGGTAATTTTGTATTCACCATCCAAAGGAGAACGGCAGGGTAGTATGGGAATTTTGTACAGGTCTACAACTTTCATGTTTGGCAATAAGATTTATACATTCGATAGATAATATTATTAGGAATTACTACATAAATTGACAGAATTTTAAAAGTTGGGGTTTATAAGTTATAATAGTATTTCTAATCATGTTCTTAGGTTGATTTTCCCCTTATTTGACAGTTGACTGACAGTGACACTTGACTTACTGCGACAGTTGACTGACAGTGACAGCTAATTATACAAAGGCCGCGTTCCGAATCACGCTGATAGCGCTATAGTCATAAAATATTACACAAATAGGGTATTTGTGTACCTACTTTATTTAATGGATTATACTCTAACAGTGCTGTTTGCGTGATTCGGAACGCGGCCAAATTGTACCTACTTTAGTTCGCTAGTTTTTAATAAATACATCGAATTAATTGCATTGTATTGCTACATTTGCTACGTCTCGTCATATGTATTGTATCTCTCTAGAAGTTTAGTAGGGCTGCGGTCCGCATAGCGATAATATCGCGAATCCATATAAATGCAGAAGGAACAGACTCTAATAGGGTTTTTGTAGGTACCTACAAAAACCCTATTAGAGTCTGTTCGGAAAGAGAACCGACTTGGGATTAGTGCCTGATTATCGTTTTTTAAATGTTGACGGCACTGTTACGTTTTAGTGCGACTGTAATAACTTGATAAATATTAAGTCAACATAGTCGCACTATAATTACGTATATCAGTGCAGTCTACATGACAAAAACGGTGATCAAGCACAAATTCCAAGTCGGTTCTCTTTCCGAACAGACTCTAATTGTGTAATATTTTACTTAATTTGGTCAGATTCGCGCTAAAATCGATTTCATCGCCATGCAGACCACAGCCTAGTAATAGGTACCTATCTGGAACTATGATAATAATTTATTGAGACATGCTTGTGCTTGGATATTTAAAACACCTATGAAGTAGGTACCTAGGTACTAAATAGGTACCTAACATGATTCATGAGATATGTAGTATGGCACTGTAACTCTACTTAATAGATATTATAGTAACCTACTACCTATATCGCTTGATTAAGGAATTGAATTCTCTTACTACTATCTCCTAACTTAATCGAATACTGCTCAGATTGTATGCCTACCGAGTTACTTTAAAGACTTACTGACACGAGTAATGAATTGGGCACACCATAGAAATTGTGTCAATATCGGGTGTTGTTTAAATAAAATAATAATTTGATTTATTTAATGAATATATTTTTAAAATAATATAAATAAACCTAAGGCACTCTTAAAATATTGTTATTCATGCAAATGAAGATTGCATATGCGTGCACCACGAGGTATAAAATAAGAATATTCCAGAAGTATACGACGTCGTGTATCTTCAGGCACAATATGGCGTTTGGAGCCAGTACATCCACGGTAAATACAGTGGCCTGGTGTTTCAGCTGCTCTCCGTATATTCGGCAATGTTATGTACCGAGGTTCACTAACAGTAATTCTGGAGTTCAATATTCCTTGAGTTCTTTCCCAACACGTAGAGCAGACTTCACTTATTGAGGGCACCTGTAAACAATGAGATGAATATAACAATGTGACAAATATTATAGTACCTACCTTGCTTTTCTATTCAATGAAATCAAATGTACATATTGGATCTCAACATTTGCTGTTTTTTTATTTATTTAGACATTTCATTAAACAATAAAAGTAGCAATGCAGAAAAGACTTTTTAGTGCAGGGCCTACTTTTACTTTAGGTACTTCAACATTAATTACACGGACTACACGGTTCTCACCTGCTGGTGCTCTATCAATTCAGATATTATTTCTATTATCTGTCTTTCATGTTCATTTGTAGATTGCCTTTCATTTGTAAATTCAAATGTGTTGCTACATAGACAGCATGTTCTTGTTATTTCAGGCTGGCTATCATCTAGTACATTTTCAGGCTGGATCATTTCCTGTGGCTCTGGCTGCCCACTTCTACGTGAAGCTCTTTGCGCTCGAAGCCAACAAGGAATACAAGCTTCATCTTCTGAAGAAATAAACAATTGCAATGTTATTACAAAAGCTACTAATAAATAAATAAATGTACATATTGATGATAGTATTTAATATGTGAATAAATCCAGCACTTATTTAAGATTAACAAGAAAGAAGATAAGTATGGTGTAAGATGTTACCTCTCGTGGTCGAATCCAATTAGAAATGATGTCAGTCATCCTTTGTTCCTGCTCATTTGGCTCTTGAATGACAACTCTACGTCTAGTTATTCTTAGATACCCAGTCAGTCAGCCACTACTATCAAGATAACACAAAAAAGTACCTACACTACACAAGCACAGCACAGACAGATTGTTTGTGTTCACTTACACTAAAGACCGTCTTTTCGCAAAAACCATTAACAAATTGAATACGGAGGAACCGCGGCTCAAAATCAACGGAAGAAACTTATGTTTTATACAAGTACTAACGAAAATGCCAAAACGAGAATTCGCCAGACATCCACTAGCACAAAGAATAAACCACAGACAGACGCCATTATTGTTTATTTTGATAAGTTGACATTGACAGTGTTGCAAGTAAATGTCATTCGTTGTTTTACAAATAAAAAATCGATAAGAAAATCGATTTTAGAAAAAAATAACAACTCTGTCATTATTTATGAAAACGTGTGATCAATGCTCTTATACCGCAATCTCACATTCATGCTCGCTACTCGGCGCCCGCCACTCGCGCGAGTCACTCGCGTGAATCCTCGTCTCGACGAAACATTCGAGTCCCGCGGGTCTACCGCCTAACTCTATCGCTTTGACTCTGGCTTTGGTTTATGACGTCAGTGCAATGGCCGTCCTTGTCATCGTGTTATGATATAAAAGGGACGGATAGAGCATTGCTATCGCTTTGAGTTAGGCGGTAGGGCCCCCGTTCACACATTCGCGCGGCGGTCTTCATTTGGATTTTAAACTCTCGCACGCATAGAGTACATTTTCCATTCCGTAGCAGTGTATCTTTCAGGTACTACTCCGGCGGACTGATTTGACAGACGACCACCTAGCGACCGGTCTCATTTGACAGCTGAATGTGATACATTGCTTCTTCTCTTTGGGGTAAAAAAACATACCAAAGAAAAGTATCAATATTATTATGTCAAATGAAACCAGTCGCTAAATAGTTTCTATTTAGATAATCAGCCTGCGGGGGGGTAAAGGCCTCTCCACACTCACGCGCGAAACGTGCGCGAAGAGCCGCGAACCTAAGTCTAAAGGTGCCGTAACATGCCGTATTTATATGGAAGTGTGATCCTAGTGCATACATTTACTATGAAAAGCGATGTCAGATGACATCGCTTGATGGCGTGTTAACACGTGGCGTTAGACAAATGTGCCCGCGCCTTTATTCGCCACGCGTCTGTGCAACCACACAGATACATAATTATTAATCTAATTCTAAACTATAAAAATAAATTAAGACGTATTAGCTATACGAGTATCGATTAACAAAATCGAATATTCGATATTTTTTACGTATGGCAAGTCTGACAGCAGTTTCGCGTATCACGTTTAGTTACTGCTATTTAAAAATGCGTTTCGTTACTAGTTTTTGTACTAAGATTTCACTTTAGGATTTTTCTTGAACCCGGACTTCTAAAAGTATAACATTTACTGGAAAATTATGCTAAAAAACAAAGGAAAAAACTATGCAAAAATGATACCAAAACATTCACAATAAGGGCCTGTACGTCAGTACGCGTTCTCCTTTGAAGATGCGTTCAGTCCATAAAACTGAACAACTTTCTCTAAGGAACACATGGCCAAATATATAAAAAAAATCGACTATCCATACAAATTAAAGAGATCACGTGATCAATTTAGTATGGGATGACCAAAATTTTGTGGCGAAATTCGACACATGATTCTTAGAGAAAGTTGTTTAGTTTCATGGACTGAACACATCCTTAAAATTTGGATGGTAAGTTCAAAATGACCCGATATAAATAGCGACCCGCCCTCGCGTCGCTTCGGTGTAGTGTGGAATTTGACACAATATGTTATACACTAACGGCCGCCCGCGGTTTCACCCGCGTGTTTCCTGTTCCCGTGGGAATATCGGGATAAAAATTTTAGGCTATCTTCTTTCTGTGTGCTAAATTTCAACCATATCCGTTCAGTAGTTTTTGCGTGATTGAGGAACAAACATTCAAACCAACAAACTTTCACATTTTATAATATTAGTAGGATAGGATATACCTTTCTCTTGCATCACTATCTATTAAAAAAACGCATCAAAATCCGTTGCGTAGTTATAACGATCTAAGCATACATAGGGACAGACAGCGGGAAGCTACTTTGTTTTATAATATGTAGTGGACATTGATTTTAAATATTTTTGACCTTTTTTTGTTAAATAAATTATTTTAAATATCTTCTGATCTTTTTTTAATAGTCATACTTCATTCCAGTATCGTAATTTTAGTACCAACACCTATGCAAAATTCCATCCCATCTATTTTTCAAATCTATTGCTGTTCAATAATACTATCGATATCGATATTAATGTCTATTGTGACAAGATTACATCACTGAGACGTCAACATATAAAAAATACACACACAAATGTAAATCGATTTCGGTTTCGTTTGACAGCTTATGTGTGTGCCTCTATTCCGCTAGGTATATTAACTTTATGGTATAACCACTTAATTATTCAACACTTGACACTGGCAAAAATTACTCCCTGAAGAGGAGTAGATTGCCATAACAACGTCAAAAATTGGCATTGACTCCTTTCATTGCTTTTTTCTTTAAATGTTACGTATTTAGTTAAACAACGACATTTAGCCATCTTTTAGGTACTACTTTTTTTTGAACTGCCTTTTGAAAACCGCTCATTATGTAAAAAGAACAAAAACAAAATTATTTACCTTCTCCCACATTTATGTGAAAGTTGACCAAATGAGAAATGGACGTCCTGCGAAATGGACTAAATGCGAAATGGACCAAATGCGAAATGGGCGTTCCGTGAAATGGGCCAAGTGGACCAAATGCGCCTAAACAAAATCAAATTAAACAATATCGGTTTATGAACAAAATGTGTTTATTAAATTTCTTCTAACCAGTACAGAAAAGGCAGCACATCAGTGCTCTACATGTTTCCATTGCAATAATAAACGGACTCCAAACACCGACAGCTAATAAAAATAAGGTAATATCTATACATTGACGGCAAGCATTTACGATACTGAGAAATTGTGGGTAGCACCAAGGGCACCTGTCATATATAAACAAAAAGCGCCTTTTTCTCATCGATCCCATGTACAAGCTGCACTCAAAATCTCTTCTCTCTCTCTTACGTTTCGGTCGTTTCTTTTTGAAATTTTTACGCTTCTTTGGTTCATTTATATTCACAAGAAAATGTCCCGCAGGAGTATTCTCCATTTTACTTTTCAAGCCTCGAAATGATTTCATAGCTTTCGTTCTATTTTTTATCCGTTCAGCAATGGTTGCTGTATCACTTTTAACTGCTGAAGTTTTTATTTCGGTTTTTGTTTTTTCTGGACGTCGCAATGATCTTTTTAATAAGATATATGCACATTTAGGGTTAGTTATCGTTTTTGCAACACCCTTAGCAGCGGTTACTCCAGCACCAACGGTTAATTTTCCAACATCTAAAACTGTTTCAGCAAACAGCACATTATCAGAATACTTCTTGTAGTCTTCAACCTGAGACTTACTTTTCTTGTCAGATTTCTTTTTCATCTTTTGTTTCTGTTTATCTTCTTGACTTTGCTGTTTAAGAGCTGCCTGATGCTTTTTAAGACATATTTCTTCTTGTTTTTTCAAACGTTCCTCTTTGCGAAGTCTTTTTTCTTGTTTCTTTATTTCCCGTTCACACGCACAAATGTGTCCTGGTACTGGTCTCTTCTTAGATTCTTCTTCACATACTGAACTAGCACAAATGCATGGTTTCAACTTGGCAGGGGAGGGGTCAACTTTTTCAGGTTTTTTGAATGCTTTGTAACAAATTTTACTTCCGCAAGTGCATTTCTTAGCCTCTGTCCTTTGCTTCTTTTCTTTTTTTAAGTTTTTTGTATTCTTATCTTTGGCATTTTTCCCCCTCCCTCTTTTGGCATCTTTCCTCCCTCTTTTGGCATTTTTTACCCCCCCTCCTTTGGCATCTTTACCCCTCCCTCCTTTGGCATCTTTCTTCCCCCCTCCTTTGGCTCTTTTATCTTCTTTGACTATTCTTTGATCTTTAAATTCTTTTTCCCTCCGTCCTTGGGCTCTTGTCTCTTCTTTGAATCTCCCATGATCTTTAAATTCTTTCCCCCCCCGTCCTTGGGCTCTTGTCTCTTCTTTGACTTTTCTTTGATCTTTAAATTCTTTTTCCCTCCGTCCTTGGGCTCTTGTCTCTTCTTTGACTCTTCCATGATCTTTAAATTCTTTCCCCCCCCGTCCTTGGGCTCTTGTCTCTTCTTTGACTTTTCTTTGATCTTTAAATTCTTTTTCCCCCCGCCCTTGGGCTCTTGTCTCTTCTTTGACTCTTCCTTGCTCTTTAAATTCTTTCCCCCCCCGTCCTTGGGCTCTTGTCTCTTTGAATCTTTCTTGATCTTTAAATTCTTTTTTCTGCTTTTCTTTGGCACCTCTTACTGCCTCTTGGGCACTCTCTTCAACTTTGGGACTTTTTTTCTTCTTTTCTTTGGCATTTCTTACTGCATCTTGAGCACTTTTTTCTTCTTTGGGACTTTTCTTCTTCTTTTCTTTGGCACCTCTTACTGCATCTTCAGTGCTCTTTGCTATGGCATCTTTCTTCTTTTTTTCTTTGGAACCTGTTCCAGCATCTTGAGCACTTTCTTCTTTTTTAGCACTTTTTTTCTTCTTTTCTTTGGCACTTCTTACTGCAACTTGAGCACTTTTTTCTTCTTTGGGACTTTTCTTCTTCTTTTCTTTGGCACCTCTTACTGCATCTTCAGTGCTCTTTGCTATGGCATCTTTCTTCTTTTTTTCTTTGGCACCTGTTCCAGCATCTTGAGCACTCTCTTCTTTTTTAGCACTTTTTTTCTTTTCTTTGACACTTCTTACTGCATCTTCAGCGCTCTCTTCTTTGGAAACTTTTTTCTTCTTTTCTTTGGCACCTATTCCTGCATCTTGAGTACTTTCTTCTTCTTTAGCACTTTTTATTTTATTTTTTTTGCCACCTCTTACTGCATCTTCAACACTCTCCTCTTTGGAAACCGTTTTCTTCTTTGCTTTGTCACCTATTCCTACATCCTGAGCACCCTTTTTCTTCTTCTCTTTGGAACTTATCACTGCACTTATAATGTGACTTTCCTCTTCTTCTGCACGTTCTATTTCCTGTCTTTTGGTACCCTTTTTGGCATTAACTTTAGTATCTCCTATACTTTTTTCTATAACACTTTCCTCTTCTCTAGTACTTCTAATTTTTTGTCTTTTTTTACCCATTTTGGTAGCACCTATTATAGTACTTGCTATGGAACTTCTTTTTCTCTGTTTTTTGTAACTTAATCCTCTAGATGCTAATAATTCCTCATCATCAGTACATATTTCAATAGTCTCTTTGATATACGGCAATCTATTTTTTTTATGCATTCTACAATTTTGACAGAAACACCTTTTTTCAACTATTTTTTCACCTGTGTCTTTGGGACATTTAACCGTCCTTATTTTAGGATAATATCTTTTTTTCTTTTCTCTGGTACTTTTTTCTTCATTCTCTTCTAAAATAGTTTGATCCGAATAATTGCTACGTCTTTTCTTATCTTCTTCTGTCGCTACAGTGTCGACGCTCTTGATACTTTTCTCGCTTTTTTTGGACTTCAAAGCCATTTGAACAATTTTATATTCAGCATATGGAGATTTAATGATGTTTTCATTAAGTTGGCATTTTGAACAATAACAATTTTGAAGTTTTCTTCTGATATATGAAATTTTACTTTTTTGAGTTTCCATGGGCAATGTTTGGGTACTAGAAGTTTTTAGCTCAATTTCGTAGGGTTTTTTATTATTTGACGAGTTTGTTTGTTCGCTTTGAAAATAAGTATTTCTTTGGTTGTAATATGGTGAATAGTCTTGATTTCTTTTAGATACCGGTAATTTGTAAATTGTATTCATCGTTTGGTGATTAAAATGTTTTGGTTCACTACTGTTCACGAACAACGTGCGTTTTTGACATGAATCACCGTATTGAAAATGAGAAAACTTTTTTGTCCCGTCAGTTACAGTTTCTTTTTGATATAATTGCCGTTTATTACATATTTTAGTTTCTTTGAGACTGTGGGACGTTTTAGGGCAAATTGGAGCTTTGAAGTGATTAGGCAGAACACTCTTAGAAGATTTAACATGGTACTTAACTTTTTGTTGCCTTAAAGATAGTATCTTCGAATGATCTGTTTCTACACTTTTGCTTAACTGCATCTGTGATTCGCGATTGGTTTTGTACATTCTTGTAAATAACTTTTGAAAGAAATGTTTTATTTTATTACTTTTGTTGGTTGGTGGATTTGATTGAATTTTGAATTGACAACATTTTTTTGTCTGTTTGAAACTTTCAAGATTCGAAATATGTTTTCTTTTTTTACGATTATTTTGACAATTTTTGTTAGCAATGCCTATTTCCCGGGATTCAAATGATGAAAGAAAACCTCTGTTCGGGGACTCAAACATAGTTTTAGTAATTGGAACAGTTTTACACGATTGTCTTAACGGATGTGAAGCTGGCTCGTAATTTGAATTGTTTTTTGACTTGAGATTTTTTTTCTGAAGTTTATAATTTAAACAGCTATTGGTATGTTTGTTGTCATTGCTTACGTTTATTTTATCTAATTCATTAAACTTTGTTCGATTATTATGCTCAAATTCGGAAATATTTCTTTCTAATACTTTAGCAGTTCGCTTGTATTTACAAGCATTATTCCATGCATTTTCAATGGAGACTCTGTTAACATTTAATACAGTAGGTCGTCTAGAATTATAAGACTCATTTTTAGTAGGTCGTCTAGTCTTATTCGACTCATTTTTAAAAAATTTTAATGTACAGAAACACCTTTTCAGCATATTATTGACGTTAAAGCCTTTATCTCTCATTTTAGCGTGATCTACTTGGGAATGACTACTAATTCGCGATAGGTCGGAAATTCTAGCAGGAACATACTGATGATGACGACTTATATTTGGACTAATTTCTGGTGCGGCATATCTTGATCTTGGACCATACCTTCGTTTTCTGGAAAGATTGAGAGTGCAAATACATCTTTTTAAGAAAGTCCCCATGCCAGTTGCGGTTCCAGTTCCTGCAACAGCAGTACTTTCAGCTTGAATTTCTTCATCGTAAGCTGCAGCACACTTAGCGTAAGCGTGGCGACTTTGAGATCGTGGTACATATTTAACAGAGGCATCTCTTGTATCGCAATAATCAGTAGCTACACCTTTTTTTTGTACTCTAGGTCCATATGCATATCCGTGCCTCCTGGATTCAGTATCTCTATACCGCTTTTTGTAAAACTCAACATTTATAGAAATGTTAGAACCAAAACGTGCTAATCTTGGCAAAAAACTTCTTCGGCCGGCTGTGGAAACAGCTATTTCCCTTCTTGGTGGACGCATCATAGGATGGATCCCAATATTTTTATAGTCTGGCTCTATGGAAGCCATACTTGAAGCGTTGGGGTAAGGTGCAAAAATTGGTTTTGTTCCAATGTCTTTAATCCGACGAACTCTTACATCTTGATCACCTTGATACCTTGGAGTACTAACGCCAATTTCCTTATATAGAGGATAGCGTTCATCTTTACTAATGCCGATTTCTCTATGAATCGGTAAACTATCCTCCATACGTACGCCCATAGTTTTACTTTGCTGTTCATATTTTTGTAATCCAATTGTAGACAACCTTTTCCTTCGACGTGGTAAGGCAGTACCCCTTGTTTCTGTTTCTGTACTTTGTAGTCTATGATGACGGACAGGTGTTCGGGGCATACTTATTTTCCTATGTTGCCTGCTAGGTATGGTAACAGTTTCACGTGTTTTTACTTTCCGTTTTGGTTGAACTATAGTAGGTTCGGGTGGTGGGAGACCAGTAGTTTTGTAAAACTCTATATTGAAGCTTATAGAAGATCCCACTCGAACAACTGACTCACCATTTTCATCAACAGCACTTCGAGCGTTTCGATCGCTTCGATCGTAAACTTCAGCATATTTTTTGGCACATGAAGCTCTACATGACTTGTCAGTCATTGGCAAATCTGTTACGGCTTGACATTTTGTGGCTACATACAGTGGTCCTGTAGTTGAACTACCATACGCACGAAGAGTCGGTCTGTCAGTTGCTAACGCTTTGCAGACTTTATGTCTTTTCTTAATTCTTTCAAAACACTCTAAAGGGTCACATTCGCCAGGCACGCATATCCCAGGTTCACATTCATATGGTAATAGTACTGGCAGCACCGTATAAACATTATTATTTTGGACATGTTTTTGGTATTTACGTTTTGTATAAGTCATACCTTCGGATTTTAGTCTTGTTTTGCTTTCACACTCATCGAATCTACCAAGCATCGAGTAGTAATTAAAATTTTGATTTGTTAGTTTCCTCGTGAGATTCTTATATTTTTGTTTTGAAGACTTACAACGGTTCTTTTGCTTAAGGAGTTTCAATTTCTGATCCTTATTATTAATTTCCAATGGTTTATTAAAATTGCATTTTCTAGGAAAAAAATAGCGCTTAATTAAAGTAAGTAAACCAGTTTCCTTTTTTTCTAAAACAGACGTCGCTTGCGCTTCATTATGGTTTCGTACAACTCTAGCACAACTGTATTTTTTTTCTATGGGTATAGTTTTTATGCTTTTACTTAAATCATTAAAATTTAATTTGATATCCTTGGTAACTAATGTGTTTGCGTTGAATGTATATCCTTTGTCAACTTTTGTGAAACAATTTTTTTTCTTATTTTTTTTATCTGATTGTGATATAGCTTCAGTGTTTTTCTTAATGTCATCATTTTGAAAGTTCTTTGACAACGGTTTTATTAATTTATTTTTAAAATCAAAACTATTTGCCAAATTGTTGCAAACAAAATTACATTGTGTTATATTGCGGTTTTTGCGATCTTTTACTAACATGCCAGATTTAGATAAATTATATAGACTTTCATCGTAACCATACGGTTGACTTCTGTGTAGCCTGTGTAGCAAATTATCTTTTTTTTCTAACGCATTTATTTGCGTAGTTTTTGTACCATCATTCCAATCGATCATTTTTCGTTTTTCTTTCCCGTTAAGTTTTTCCATATAGAAGCAGCTTATAAAAGAAGTTGTTTTCGTTGGTACGTGTGCAAGCAAAGCTTTGTTTTGAAAATCATTGCAATTTAAACATTTTACATCCACTGATTTACTTCTTCTTCCTTTTGTTTGAACTTGTGACGCGAATATATGTTGCATACCTTTTTGTTTTCTTGCATTAGCTTGTTGTGGGTCATCCTGCACCAAATTAACATTGTATCTGGAGCTTGAGTGTATAGGTTTTCGAGACTGGATTTCTATTTTGGATTGTTTATACTGTATAGATTCATTTAAGTTGATTCTGACTCGGGAAGTTAGTATGGATTGAATCTTTTTAGCTGATGAATACGGACCCATTAGCTCATCATCTTCTGGACATTTTTTCTTCTTCTTTGCTGATAGGCCCTGCTCAGGTTTTTTTTTGTTCTGCTTGGAGAACTGCTGTTCATATTTGTGAGGGCAGAATTCGGTAGATCTATGTTGAATTTTTTGCTTTGGAGCACAGACGCTTGAGCTAATTTTTTTTGTCATACTTGTTTTCATCATCTTATCGTTTTTAGACGCCCTTTGTAATTTTGCAGTATGCACGAAATAGCTCTTTAGCATTTTGTTAATGCTAAATTTTGTACCTTCTGGTTTCATCGCGATTTGCGAGTATTGCCTACTTCTGAAAACTGGACAGTCTCTTATTAATTTCAAATCAGATTTTTTTAACTTTATTGGTGTAGTACCATATGATCGTACGGATACACTATTGAAAGGTCTAAAATCATGATTTGCGTGCAGCGACTGTGTTTGTATCGAACTTTTAAGCTTTGTAATGGATATTCTACTAGTATGTGATACAATTTTTGTTATGGAACTAGTTTTTGCCCCAATTATAGAATTTAAGATAGATTTATTATGTATTAATTTAGGTTTATCACACGTAGGAGACAAATGTATACGCGGTTTTTCTTTTTTCGGCACCAGAAAACTTGTTGTACAATATCGTCGTTTAAGTAAGTGATTAAAAGAGGGCATTCGTTTATTATTTTTGTGTAACTGACTCGAACAAAACGATGCTTTTTGGGAAAAAGGCTTGGGCTGTGATAAAGAATCCGATAGTGCACATAGATTTAAAGCAGTATTGCTTTGAGTTTTATTATAGCAAATTTTCACCAGTGAACCGCCTTCAGGAACATCAGGAACTAATTTAAATTTATTACATATTTTCTTAGTCACTCCTGCGTCTATTGGTGCCGAACAAAAACTAGTATTACCATTTTTTAGTAATACTGTTGAAGGTTTTACTTTCTTTTGAACTTTTGTGTAGTATTTTAAGGACGAATTCATTGCAATGGTTTGTTTTTTATAATGTTGATCAATTATTGGAGATAAATTTATATTCGTGACTGTTTCAGATAAGTCTTGAAGTTGCATAGATTTTGATCTTGTCATTGCTGTGGCCATCGACGATCTATGGCTAGCAACAAAAACTGGCTTAATTTTCAAGCAACCTTTTGCTTTACGCAATTGTTTAGAAGGAAGATTTGACTGACCATTGAAATGAGTATGTCGTTCTTCAGCCGCAAATATGTATGGGTTACTATTCTGTCTTTTAGACACAACATCGACATTGAAAGATTCTGATCCTTTTTTACAGATGTAATTTTTGTCAAGTTTAAAGTCAATTTCCAAATTCTTTTTAATAGCAACTGTTGGATTGATTTGTTTTAGGATATCTTTAATATTTCTTTGTTGTTCATAATAAAAATTACTCGATTTTACAGTCTCTGAGAGACAGGAAGAGCTTTGGGTTTTAAAATTTGAAGATATTTTAGTTTCAAGAGTTATTTTGGATTGATTTTTATCAGTTGAAGATTTAAATTCGTTTGGTAAAATATTTTTACGTTTATTTATTTTTTTATTTGGTTTTAAATTTTCATGGCTTACGTTGTTCATCCATTTGACGGTTAGGTCCGTATTACTTAATTTCTTGTGATTGATGTCATCAAATAAAAGTGACTGAATGCAAAATAATTGCTGCATAGACTTTGATTCTTCCATATAAGCAGAGAGATTAATACGTTGGGATGAATTTTCATTCCAATTTTCTTTACTTAGCAACTCGGTTATAATACTTTTACCACTTACATCAGAATGAGATTTTAAACAACGTATCTGCGGAGAATGAGCAATTATTCCTCTAGTAAAACTTTTTGTACGTGTAGCCTCTTTTTTTTCTTTGTGCAGGTCATTTTTGCGTCGAGATTCCATAATCACTCTTCTTGAGAGTGCAACTCTTTTAGTTCTGAAGCTTTTTTGTTTCTGGTTGACAGGGTAAACACATCTTTGGAAGTTATAAGCGTTTTTCTTAGGATTTAAGTTAAGATCAACAGTTTCTTGTTCTTGAATAACTGCGTTCTGTTGGTGAAAATCACTAATCACATCTTTGTGAACATGTGCCTTGTTGATTGTGCCACTTCCTTCACATTTGCTTGAAATAAGGAGAGTTTTTGATTGTCTTGACATTATTTGCTTTGTAGATTCTTTTTTTATTCTTTTCCTCCTTTTCAAATTTAAAGGCTCTTCTAACATTAATATTTGAAATTCAGGTAACTTTTTAAGCATGTCCTGTGATTGCACACTTAACACTGCACTCATTTCAGAAGTACATGTACATGGGTCAGATTTGATTGATTTGGCTTTAAAGCGTAATCTTCTCGTTTTTTCATAAACTGATCTCTTTTTTGAAAGCATGCTTGATCTTGATGTCGAACATGTTCCACTATAAGGATGGCTCTTTAGTGGTCTTGTGGGAAACACATTTGTTTGCAAGTTACTGCAGCTGCAACATGTGCAATTAGTTCTCTTAGTTTTGTGTTTTAATATTTTTTCTTTATCTACCAAATCGACAAGCTCCAAAACAGCACACTTCTGGCTAGTTTCAAATTCTTTGGAATCAAGCGTCGCCTTTTCCAATTCCGGATATATTGTGGAGTTAACTCTTACACGGCTTCTTAGCAAAATGTTATTTCTTATATTATCTACAGTCCTGGTTTTGACTAGCTTATCATGCAGTTTATTTTCTTGTAATCGACTAAATTTGTTATGATGAATCCGATGATCCTTGGACTCTATTACTGTTAGCTTCACGGATGAATGTTGTAAACCACTTTTGTCAGAGCTGCTCTCGGTAGTATCGAAAAAAATTGCTTGTAGCATTATTGCTGTGCTGCTTTCCACGTATTATGTATTCTAATACGTGTTAAAATAGTTTGCAATCACACATCCATATACACCGTACACGAGACACACCACAGCAATTTACATCTTGACTCTGTAACCGAATGAGGCTTTTAGAACAATCGTACCTATGCAATAAAGTATTGTGTAGGTATAGGTAGATGTCTGAATTATTATTTTACTAGCGGCCGCCCGCGACTTCGTCTGTGTGGAAAGTTTTTTGGTATCCCTCGGGAATAATCCTTTATTTCGGGATTAAAGGAACTCTATGTCCTTCTCTGTAATGCTACGGCTCCACCTGCGTCTTAACGCGTAGCATAACACTTTAATCTCTTGCTCGGCCATCACCCAACCGCGGGAAACCGGCCCGCCGCCGGGTCTAATGAGGTGACTCCCACAGGGGACCCTCAGGGCCAACCGGCGGCGCGAGGGCAAGTGTCGGAGTTTTTAGTGGTATTCCCTCCTCCCGAAATCTCATCGAGCCATTCGGCTGGGTGGGATCACGGGAGGCAGTCGTGGAGGGAGCCGCAACGCTGAATGTTGCGGTCCCCTCCTGGCGAGTTCCACATGCCCCCCTCCCGCTCACCTGCGGGCGGGGAAGCGCGTAAAGGCGTTTTTTCCGGCATAAAAAAAGCGTTGCACAGCACAGATCACAGAATACATGATGTGGCCAAGACTTTAACGTCTTAATTTACAAACGACATTACAAATGGCATTAATCGTTAAGCGATAGCTCGGGTGTCGGATTTTTTGACACATCAAAGGGTTTTAGCACATAGCTTAGGGCACTAGGTGATGTTGGCTATATTATTTCATTCCGTGGGGTGCACGCGCGGAGCAAGGACGTACTATGTACTTTGTTTTTAGGCGGGAACTGCAATGAGTTTAAATAATAAGTCGTGTTTACTATTTTAAACCTATGTTGTAAGTAGGTTTTCGCTCAGCGAGTTCGACGACGATGTATTTAAATCATCCACCGTCTTTTTTGTTTATTCTTTTTTATTAAATTGCATAAATTCATATAATAATTTATCAAACTCATAGATGCAATGCAACTAGTGCAGCTACTTCACTATTATGTATACTGTGCTTCAACCTCCATTTTTAGGGTTCCGTTTTCCGTACCTCAAAAGGAAAAAAACGGATCCCTTATAGCAGGAGTGCCCATACTTTTTCTTTAAGGAGAATTTATGACTAAGAGATCGACATTTTGACCATTTTACCCACCAAATATTTATCACTAATCATTTTAGCTACCCTTGGCGAACGACCTTAAAACATCTCGCGATCGACCGGTCCATCGCGAAATCGCGATCGACCGTATGGGCACCTCTGCCTTTTTTTTGTTGTATCAAGAGGAGAATGCAATCTTTACGCACACCAAACGGCGTGTTGGACTCGGTCATACTCGGGGAACCTGAGTATGTCCCTCGCCGCACCCGACCCTCCCACCAAGCCTAGTAGGCTTCGTGTCAGTCAGGTGACAGGTCACATTGTCTGCCTTATAGGATCACATCACATTGTTGTCCGTCTGTCTGTCTGTCAAGACCCTTTATCTCAGAAACGCATGGAGGTATCGATTAAAACCATATACTCAGGTCGATAATCCCATAAAGCTGTGATAAAGTTAACGTAACAAAAGATTCGGCTGATTATACCGCAAAAAACGTATATTTCGACACTGTCAAGTCAAGGGAATCAAATTTCATAGGGTAAGTACTTCCCATTGACCTAGAACTATGAAATTCCGCAAATAATATCGTCTTATACTACTAAAAGTACAGGGAAAGTCTGAAAAAAACATTTTATTTCAGTACCTACAAAATTGTAAGGAACCCTCGGTGGGAGAGTCCGACTCGAACTTGTCCGGCTTTTTTGTTTAACTCGTTACTTCACTAGAAATTAACTATACGCATTTTTAACGCCTTAGCTAAAACGTAGTTGTACTAGTTGTACATTACCGTTAACGTTAACGCAGGTGGAGCAGTAGCATAACCCTAACGTGTATGCACACAGTAGATAGTGTCAGTAGTTAAGACGTGAAGTGAAGACGTAACAAACAAAGAAGACTTTAGACTTTATAATATTAGTAGATAAGGATGATTTCTTACCAGACGAAACATACGTGACATACACCGACGAGACATAACACACAAACCAGACGGTATGAGCTACTTAATCATTCCGCCTGCTCTTGCGTGTTCTGTAAAATCACAAAATACAGAAATTTACACGCATTAGTATATAACAACATATTACAAAATTTCACATCATTCAAATGACGTAAAAAGTGACATATTCTCGGTGATTTTTGAAAGAGTGTCAGAGTTAAAATAGCCAGTTCTAGTGAAAGAAGTTATCATTATCATATCATAGACTTATTTATACGTTTATGGAAGTCGGTGATTACCATAGAGAAAGTAATCATTTCGTTTGTGACATAAAACTTATTTATACTTTGGAATATTAAGGCCTTATAGGAATATAGTATTTGCTTTCTCTGTGTTTAGGCCTTTGGAAGGTGCGTCAAATCCCAATATTAAATTCAAATTATTGAAAGATTACGCGCGTGAAGCTATTCATGGGAAAAATATAATAATGTACTTGAAATAATATCTGCACAATAGATTTAATTGAAAGCATTTATAAAATGTTACCACCTTTGATGTAAAAAAATATTCCGTGGACCCTGTTTCTGGTGTTATTTGCAAAATTTCTCGGAAACAGAACATTCGTTTATGTTAAAACTAACAATAAAAATCGGCGATGTTAATACCTTCAATCTTAATTGAAAACATTTTTTTTAACTTGCTTGAAAGCGAAGAAAAGTAATAAAAACCTGTAAAAATTGAGAATTCGGTGCTAGTTCTCAACGCAACCGCCGCGTTGGAACGCGCGCTGATTTGAACCCAAAGTGAGTAGTGTTACGTTCGATTTCACTACATCACGGATCGACCCGCTCGGATTGACGCATGTTAACGGATCTCGATTTTTTAACCAACTTCAAAAAAAGGAAGAGGTTCTCAGTTCGTCGGAATGTTTGTTAGATCTTTAGTACTATTTTATATACAGTGGTAGCCGGAAAATTAGAAACACCAGTCGATTTTCATACAAACGAGGTAGAGGTAAGTAACTTTGAAGCCTTGGTTCTCCGCCAAGGATTGACCTAGCTCATAGCTGTGATCTGATGATGGCCATCCATGAATGGAGGCGATTCAGATCGCTATACGCAACCAACTGATCTGATCAGCATTCTGAGCTGTAAGGATCAGAGTTTACAGTTTCAGCATTTCCATACATAATGCAATTTTCGTGGTTTTTAGGGTTCCGTACCAAAATGGTAAAAAGGAACCCTTATGGTGTGACTCAGTCTGTCTGTCACAGCTGGATATCTCGAGAACTACTAATGGTATCAACTTGAAATTTGGAATAGTTAAAGATGACTTTGTCCAACTATTTTGCAAATAAGAAAGAAAGAAAAAAAATTTTTTTTTACAATAGGGACTGAAAATGGGTCTTAAAAATTTTAAGTGGGGCTAGGGCATGTGGGGTGAATGAAAGAGCGCTGTTTGCACATTTTAAATATTTTTTTTTCTTTTTTTTAGGCCGCATAGTTTTCGACTTATGATGAAAAATGTAAAAAAATACCGTTCGACCCCCCCTTATCTCCGAAGTTTGCAAAGAAAAAATCTGAAATAATTCTATGTGATAAGTAGTATTTTATGTAAAGATTACAGGAAAAATAAAAGGATGTCTCAATATAACACACTTTTTTAGAAATTCAAAAAGCAAACAAAAAATTAATTAGTTCCTCTACCAGTCAACAGATGGCCCTGACCCAAGAAAAATTAATTTAGTTCCACTGACGGTCAAGAGATGGCGCTGGACAAAGAAAAAATATTAATATTACTGCAATAATAATTTTATTATTCTACAGCAGGCTCTGCAGTCTGCAGTGTATTTATTATGATGGTACGGAAACCTGAGGAGTCTGACTCGCTCTTGACCGGTTTTTTTTAAACATAATATCTCAATAGCGTGGAGAACCATTGTGGAATAGCAATAAAAAATTGAATTGAAAAATTGAATTGAATTGAATTGAATTGAACCAAGGCTTCAAAGTTACTTCGTTTACAGTTATTATTTGCTCTAAGTAAGTATACAATCGTCCGCGCATCGGACGACGCTCCGTGGGTAGGCGCCCGAGTGCCCCCGACAAGGTGGACCGACGATCTGGTGAAGGTCGCGGGAAGCCGCTGGAGATCCTTAGGGGAGGCCTATGGGTGTCGTGCGGCTGGATATGATGATGATGATGATGAAGTATAAAATTTTATTTGTGGTGATGGTGATTAGTCAGAAAGGCCATGATCCAAGAAAATGGATAAATAGATACGAGCGTTATTCTCAAGAAGCTATTGCTTATTCTTAACTAGCTGCTGCCCGCGGCGTCCGTCGTCTGCGTGGATATTTATTTTTCTATTCCTCGGGAATAGTACTTTTTTTGCTGAATGAAATGTCCTTTTCTATACCCTGAGAATGTGTATGCAACCTTTTGATCCGTTGAGTAGAGTATCGACACTCAAGTGACAAAAATTCACAGATTTTCAATGCTCCGACTGCGAGCATTGAAAATGAACCCAAAAATTTACGAAAAACCAAAATCAAATCAAATGCAAAATCCTATATATTTTTAAAGTTACCTAGCTACCTATTTATTTTTACGATTGTGACACGAGGCGAAGCCGAAAGCACCCGCTGCTGACCAAAGATTTAAAAATCTTTGCCGCTGACTGCCTCGACGCGGCCGAAATATTATTAACTGATTTTCAAAAATCCAACGAATGCACTTCTCGACTCATCAAACTAATACACCCTAGGACACATTTCTTCTTAAGTCGGTTTTTTTCCCGAAATAATTACAATTTTATAAACAAACATCCCCCAAAAAAACCCGAATTTACCCGAACTTTGCAAAATTCCAAAAAAAGTTACTAGTAGATTTTCAAAATTCAAACGTTCACACGTGTCTCGATAAATTCCTCAACTTTTGGTACTATTCCCATCTCGATCCTCCCAAAATCCTCGGAGATATGGCCAAAAATTCGTCTCAGGCGATTTGCATCTGATAACCATTTTCAATGGTAAAAATCCATTGTCTTGTTTTGACAGTTAAGGCTACGCAGTTCACGTAATTTACTCTTTCACTATGTCTTTAAAATAAGGTTGAATGCGAATTAAAGCTATGTAGCTTTAATTGACTCTTCGCCAGAAATTTGACAGAATTTAGTACATTATTATTGATTTCTGAAATACTGGATCATTTATTAAAAATGGTCTCGGTTATTGCGTTAAATCGATAAAAAAGCTATCCTTTTTGCATAAAAAATCATATCACTGTCATTGAAAATTACGAAATCTGACGATTGGAATATTTTTATAAGTTTTTTTATGCCTTTAGGACGATAATGTCCACTTCTTATTTTCAGTCTACAGTAATTTTTGTGAAGTAGAATTCTACATCAGTTCTTCACATTGGAATTTCATCTTTTTATCAGATCGTGAACCATGGCCTCGCCTTAAAAGTGATAAATCGATCATTATCGCGTTTCTGTGGTAATCCGAAACTAACTATAACAATTTAAGAAATAAAATTAAAATAAAAATACAATTGAAATAAATACTATTTATAAAGAAATAATAAATCAAGTAGATATTTGAATTGATTTTTAATCTATACATATAAAACTCTAAATTGATTGAATGATCCATTGTTGGGATAGGCATAGAGAATGGCTGAAGGTATAGCCACCATTTTTGGAGGGTACCTTTCATGATGTAGATGAACACTAAGAAAGGATTTGTGCTACAGGTTGTTCAAGTTTGTATGAGAATTTGTATAGGGTTGAAGGTATAGACACCATTTTTGGAGGGTAGATACCTTTCATGGTGTAGGTGAGCACTAAGAAAGGGTTTTGATGAAATTTAAATGTGTGAAATGAGGTCTACTGATAAATACCTAGGTATATTGGTAATCCGTGAATTTGTGAACGAAGTCGCAGGCAAAAGCTAGTAACAACATAGAATTTTAGCCTGTACAGAAAAAGTAGCACAGCAGCGCCTTAAATGCTTCTATAAGTATTATACAAGGACTCCAAAAACCCACTGCTAATAAAAACAATGAAATATCTGTGCACTGCCTCCATGCATTAACTTTAATTTTGTTAAGCAACCTCTACAAACACGCGTCTTATTATTACACATATTATCATATTTTCATATGGTTTGTCTGATATTTTATTAGCCTTAGAAACTAAATGAGACTTCTTCGTTTCATTACGTTTTTTAACAACTTTAAAATTTTCATTTCGTGTTCCTTTTACCCTTAACAAATAAAAGCATATTCTCAAAAATCATGCTTGTTGTACTTGCACAGCATTTTCTGTTTTAAATGCATTTTTTTCTTGTGTGGCTTCAGTCGCTTTGCAGAACAAATGCAACGTTTTACAATAATAATACCTAGGTGTTATTGGTAGGTAGGTAATCATATTTTTTCTAAATCTCTCTTATTTTTTTATTCGCTTCTTTTGAATTTTTTTTTTTCAGAATCATGTCTTTGCTGATAGTTATTTTGTCCTTTGTGGAAATTAGATCTTTTTTTAATACTTGTCCTAGATTTTGAAAATGTAATTCGCAAACTCTGGAGTCCATGATCTGATATTTGTTTTTTATTTCCGCTAAGCATTCATTAGGGCTACACAATTTGCCAATACGCGCTATGTGAGGAGACTGTAAAGTAATTTTTTTGGTGTTTGCTATTGTAGAGCAAGTTTGATGATTGGCATTCCATTATTGGTGTATTCACAGGTTTCCTGTGATCGATCTGGTTGATTAAATGTGATTTACTTTTTTAGTTTTATATATTACTGTTTCAATCGATGCTGTAGTTTCATGTTGTAGCGCTGTTTAGTTAGCTGGTACTAATTTTGGTTTGGAGAAGTCTAAGCATAAACAAACTTTAGAATCTACACAGGTAATGTCTTTCTTCTGCCGATTTAGACTCGGTGTGTACTTTTTTGTTAGCTTTTCTTCCATGAAACTTCTTCATATATCTTCTATTCATCATTAACTATCACTTCACGGGCTTACTTTTATTACAATTATACTCTTCGGGTATGCTTAACCCTGCCTTACAGTTAAATGATCATGAGATGGCACTTCGTATGGTTTTTTTTAGCTCTTGACAGTTCGTCTTCGTAGCACAATCTTCTCGATTACATTGCGTTTGTTTACAAATGCATGGAGCCACAGCATTAGATATATTTTTCAAATCAATAGAAAATATTTATCATAAAGTGTTTTCATGTGATGCTTGTTTTCTCTACAAAGTTTAGCAAGCTCGTCCGGCCGTTCACATTTATTTCTTGATACTCTACTTACTGTATATATGTTAGGTTTTTGCGTATACTTTCGAAATTCTATTGTGAAACTTATGTTAGATCCATAACGAACAGTTTGTCGCGGAATTTTCAAATCTACTACAGGTGATAAAGCTTTTTTACTTTTTCGTTTTTTCACAGGTGATAAGACATTTTTATGTTGTTTTAGTTTGGTTGGCATCTCTTTAGACTTAAATGCTGATTTATAGGTAATGGATGATTTAGATTGTAATTTTGGCCGATCTATTACAGTTTGTCTCGACTTTCTTTTTCTCCTACCCTTTAACTCTAAGCATAAGTATGGATCGCAAACGGGGTGCTCATCGTATGGGTGCAACACACGTTTCCCAGTTTTTTTACTTTTCATTTCATGTTTTTTAGTGTAAGTTTCTGTGCTGACTGTAAAGGAATCGCTTAAGTTATTTTCCCGACTGCTTTGCTTTTGTAATGTGCAAAAACATTTCTTAGCTGTTGGAAGAATAAATGAGCTTCTGGGTCTTCGCTCTCGTACTGTCGATGTTGATATCGCCCGGTGGTTAACCAAACCTTTTAGTTTCCACTTTTTTAATGAACAGGATGAGTCTGATATAGCTTCTTTATGGCCCTTTACAAATTGCCTACCTGGGCTACTAGATGTTGCAGTAACCTGTCTAGGTATTCTATTTTTCATCCTCTTTCTAGAGAAAAAATAGCTGGAGTGTATATTTCTAAGTTTATTGGGCTTAGTTGCTATACTTGATGTTGATTTAGTTCTTCGATAATCTAAACTTGATCGTTTCATGAAACGATCTTTGTATCGTTCTGGATAATTGTTTTCAGCTCTTCTTTTTAATTCCAGACACGAGTTTGGATCACAAACTTCACTATCGCACTCGTATGGATCGAAACCGTAATCTAGTGCTAGTATTCCTTGTTTTGCAATGCGACTAGCTAACTTCAATGTGCAAAAACACTTTCGTAATCTATGTTTAACTAGTTTATAACTAGACTTTCCTAACGAAAATTTTTTCTGTGAATTTTTATGTTTAGTGTGTTTTGTTTCTTCATCGGCTTTAATTTTCTTTTTATCCGGTTTCTCTTTACTGCTTCTGTATATACTACCTACTTTTATAACAATTTTCTTTTTATCCGGTTTGATAATAGACACAGTTTTATAATCAAATTCTGGGGGTGCATTCCTCGAAGCTTTTGACTTGTGGAAAACATTAGCAAAAGTATAATCGTCGTCTCTTTGTCCAGATGATTTAAACTTAGTTTGAGATGAACGGGGATGTTGTTTATTGACTTGTTTATTTTTCATTTCTGTATGAGTGTTATCAAAAGAAAAATCTGATTGTAGTCTCCCTACGTCTTTTTCATGCCGCTTATGTTTTCCTTTAATATGCAGTATTGTATTTCTTTTCTCTTTTCTAATTCTAGCTTTTGCATTTTCTATTTTCGTTGTATCAGATTTATGAATGATGTCTTCTCGTATACGCATTGCTTTGCCGACTTTGTGGTTTTTAGATATTTTTTCGTCTACTGCGCCTCGGGCTGAAATACTTGATGTCTCTGTTTTTTCGTCGCTGACCGATGTTCTTTGGGAGTTGTCAAAGTTATCAATTGATCGGTATCTATGGGTTTCATACATAGCGGACACGTCATCACGCCACAACTTATTTTCTTTCCTACGTCTTTTTCTACGCCTCTTTTCTACTATTCTACAACATTCCATTGGGTCACATTCTCCTGGATAGCAAAAACCTGGTGTAACAGATTTACAGGGTTTATGTTTACTTACAATTTTATTAATATAATTTCTCCTTCTATTTTCTAGGTCGTCTTTAAATTTAGCAACTGAATCTTTCTTGATAGAAAATGAAGTTCCTTCAGACACTAATGGCTGTTTTATAGTTTCTGTCGATCTTTTAACCCCAGTATTAGGTTTCGTTTTTTTGGTCTTTTTACTTGTTTTTATTGCTTCAGACTTTTTGTCTTTTTTCCACTTATCTTCATCTTGAGTAAATCGTGCTTTGGACTTCCTATGTTTTTGATAGGTCTTTTTATGCTTTTGTCTTTTTCTATATTCACCAACCGAGTAATCTGTTGACTGTTGTAACTGTGAACGCCTTGCTCGTAATTTTTTGACAACGTTCTTTGAGCGTCGTTTTATTATCAAGCTACCTTTAGAAGTACACGTACATGGTTCGGATTTAATAGCATTAAACCGAACGCTTCTTGGGCCTCGGAGGGTTCCTGGCGTAGATGAATACACTCCATGAGGATAACCACGACCATGTCTATATCGTCTTTGTTTTATCGGTGTGTTGAAAGCGTCGCAACTACAACAACTGCAACGATCACTGAAATGCCGATTTTGGTGTCTTATATTAGAGAACCTTCCGGTAACACAATTCCCTTCAGTGTCATCGTAATCTTCACAGCAAGCTTGCTCTTGCCTTGGTGTAAAATATCTTTCATCAATACATGTACTGCTTTCATTCACAAGCTGGCAACTGATATCATCGTAGACTGCCCTGGTTCTCGCTAACCGCTTGAGCAATTTTCTTTCTCGTAAGGGAATGTACTTCCCGAGGAAAAGTTTGTCAATTCTGGAACCATCTTTTAATATTCTTTGCACGTTAGGATCACACGACTGACTTTCATAGAAACAAGAAGTGCAAGAGCAGATTTCGTTTGAAAGATGACTATCTGTTAGTTGCATGGTGTTCTATTTCTGTTATTTTTTTTAATTCTTGAGCTTTAATACCGCAAACGGCTACACATTACGAGTCGAAACAGTCCGTTTACATGACACACCACTTTACATGGTACACCTGAAATAAAAATAAATCTGTGTCAGGAATAACTAACGCTTCGACATCGCCATTTATAATGTTTCGCAGATAAGGCTGAACCTCTGTGGCCTAGTGGTTCTCCCACCCGTGACGCAGGAGTTCCGGGTTCGATTCCCAGGGTGGGGGGGCTTCGTTAGGGTTACAACTTGTACTAGGTTTGGTTGGTGGTAGGGCTTATTTCAAGTCCGCCCGGGCCAGCTAAAAATTGTTGTTCCGACAGTTAGAGCTAAGATAGCCAGTTCCTCAGTGGTGAGGATTCTGAGTGTAGTGCGCTTCCACCTTTCAGGTGAGGTGAAGGGCAAGCATTATCCCGTTGTGCATAAAAAAAACTAAGGCAAAATGCATATAATCATTTTTTACTTACCGGACAAAACGTCACAAGGACATGAAAATAAAACTTTATAACTAAAGCATTGTGAATATCGAAAAATAATTATAAAACTAAAATTTACAACGCCAAATAAAATTATACTGAATTACTTTGGAATTACTACCGTAATTTCATATTACCGAAAACACCTGTGACTGTGAGTGACTGAAAATGTCATTGTGACTACATGGTCTATATAAGTGTATTATCTATGTAATAGTAACTACTAGTGACGTTAAAAAAACCATAGAGGAAATAAGAACTTCAAATTCATTAGGTACACAAAGACGGGCTCAAAGCTTGGACGAATTGCCCAAAGATATTCCAGGAAATTATAGCGATCTCGTTGCTTTCAGTTTTCTCCAAGATACGATATCCACAAAGATACTGCTGCGGAAACTTGTTTGAGTTCGACTTACGTCGTTTTCTCACAGCGATGATGTACGTCATACGCCTGTGATATCTCCAAATTAGACCAGCTTGGAGAAGACTGGTTACCCTCGCTAAAGCCTTGCACTTGACTGGTTCAAAAGCTACCTTTCTGATAGACAGCAACTCACGAGGGTTGGGGTACATAAAAGTGATCCCCATTCAATTAGTTTTGGAGTGCCCCAGGGCAGTAAACTCGGTCAAACACTATTCATTATTTACATGAATGATATACATGATCAGGTTTTGCAAGGTGCTACATTTATGACCTTGCAAATTTGTGGATAAAACTGACTAAAAATCGCGCTGCGTGGCCGTTTTTTATAATATAGGCAGGTAAGATTACTTAGTTAGTGGATGAAACTTGACTTAAGAGCTAATTAGATCATCCTAAATATCGGACCCGATATGAAGTCTCTCCTAAATTCAGAGCAGTGTAATTGCATTCAGGAAGCTAGGATCCGATTTAGGATCCTAGTTAGGATAGAAATTGTCTCCGACATAACGGATGCTAAATCGGAAGCACTTAGGACAGTGTAATCGCATTCAGGACGCTCGGCTCCGACACAGTAGTACCACAGCATAAATAGTACAGTCAGTCAACGCCTTTTATGTTGGCGAAAAAAAATCCGCCGCGCCGTTCGTCTAGATAGACAGTTGGCGCAACGACTAAAAGTAAATAAGGGTTGTCACTCTGTGATTTGCTTTTTTTTTGACCTACATCAATATAAAAAACAAAAAAACCTGCCTCTGAAAAGCAAGAAATAATATATAAATCATTAGCTACGCATTATCATTTTTATAATAAAACACGTCTATTAAAGTCGGGTGGGGCTGGAGTACCTACAACTTTCTTTTTTTATTCTAAAAGCCCCACCCGACTTCAATAGACGTGTTTTATTATAACAATGATATGATAATGCTAATGCTAATCTAATGATTTATATATTATTTCTTGCTTTTTAGAGGCAGGTTTTTTGAAGTCAGTTTTTTGTTTTTTAAACAATTTTTATTTTTTTTTATTTTTAGTATAAGTACCTTCTGTATTAGGTAGTGTAGGTATATTATTTATGTAGTAAAATCAGTTCAGCCAAACGTGAGATAATCGCGGAGAAACGTACATACATATACAAACTGAATACCTCCTTTTTTTGAAGTCTATTAAAAAGACTACACAAAGGTATCCCTCTCCCAACAAAAACAATCATCTAATTCGGTTCATAAATAACAAAGTCGTCAAGGTAGTTGATGTACAGTCATAGTATTTTCGGGATTACTTGAAAACTACTGACCCGATTTCAAAAAAAAAAAATGTAAACCATCTCGCAAGAAAACTCAATCGAACAACAAAATAATCATCAAAATCGGTCCATAAATGTCGAAGATACGCGCGAATAACGATAAAAAAAAAGTATACAATCGAATTGAGAACCTCCTCCTTTTGATGAAGTCGGTTAAAAACTAGTTCAGATTAGCGTTGAAAATGACACGTAACTACCTAGCTACCTACATATACCTCCTATTTACCTAGCTATGTATTTTTACAGCTACAAGAACATTCGTTTAACAACTGTATGATCGTAAAGCTGTGATATCGGATCCGACATTCAGGACGGTCTAATTGGCGACTGAATTTCTCGTCCTAAATCGGACACTAAATTCCGGGTCCGACATTCAGGATGGTGTAATAAGCGCTTAAAAGTCGCGCTGCGCGGTCTTTTGTTTACGGTTTTTTCTCGTTTCTATACATTTGTAGGAATGTCCCGCTTTTCTTGGCCAAGTCCCGCATAAAAAATTCTGATGTCCCGGATATCTGCGAATAGGAGTTGGCAACTCTACTTGTCACCCACCGTAAGGTTGGCGCTCGCTCGACTTTGCGTTTGACTAAGAAAAAAGTTATATAGGTAAGTACAAGTATATTTTTATTATATTATAATATTAAGTATTTGATTGAATCAGGCGTCACTTGGCGGAAGTCCCAACCCATTTTGAAAAAAGAAATATACTTCCGCAAACATTTATTTGCGGGCGGGCGGGCGGTGCATCTTGCATATTTTGTTTGCGGAAGTAAGCTACATATATTTCTTTTTTCAAAGTTATAATATTAATTTTAAGTATTAAAAAACCAAAATTTTAAACAAAACATAATTATACTTATTGAATTTTGTTTTAATTTTTATTTTGTAAGCAATAAAAGCTTTATAATATATATATAATATAATAATATATATTATATATAATAATATATTTTTAAAATAAAAAAGATGTGCACTAAGCACATAGTTAAAAATCTTTATCCCGAAACAGGGGACATGCATGAGCTCACGAATCACGAACTTAAATTTTTAACACGAAACAGGGTTCAATTTAATCAAGAGGTCCACAAATAAATTAATATAAAAATAAATTCAAGATAAAACACATAATTTATGCATTTAATTACTGTCAAAATACCAATATTCATGACACTAAAGATTTCAAACTGATATCATGTTTAGTTAAATTTATAAAATATCTCAAAGTCGTACGTAAGAGCCTTAACTAACATGCCAAAATATGGGACATTTACCTTACCGTACCTACCGTATCGAGTAGCAAACATGCAAAATGTTTCCTAAAGCATAATTTATTATTCTTATGCATACCTACCTACTTATATTATTATAATAAATAAAATAATAATAAATGCTTGGACAGTGAAGGCTGTCTTGATACGGCCACACACAGACGGACCTGTTACGGAATTCCGTAGGTACACACGTGATTCCTAACGCAGCTCATCCATATATGGACTACCACACACATACGGGATTTTTCCGTACGGAATCTTCATACATTATCGAAATTCCGTTTGGAATTCCGTAACGGGATTCCGTCTGTGTGTGGCCGGCCTAAGGCCGAATTTCGATAATGTATGAAGATTTCGTACGGAAAAATCCCGTATGTGTGTGGTAGTCCATAGATTTGTATGGATTAGCTGCGTTCGGAATCACGTATGTAGGTACGGAATTCCGTAACGGGATTCCGTCTGTGTGTGGCCGGCCTAAATGGCAGAAAAATGTTGGCATCTTTGATTCTACTGATGTTGGGCATAAATCGTCCAGGTTTGGTACAGAAAAACTACCTAGGTAGGTACCTACCTTTAGTTGTCGGTTGATAAATACCTGGGACGAAAATACTTACCTACCTATTTCATAAAAGTATAAGTAGGTAGGTAATTACAACATAAAATAAGCCTGAAATACTTACCTAGGTAGGTTAGAATTAGAACATAGGTACGTATAATGGATAATTATCATAGTTAAAACTTTTTATGAGAATTAGCATAGCATAGCAGTAGGTAAAAGACATCACAAAGGTTAGTGACTTGCGATGCGAGACACCTGCGTGACAGGTTGCTTGCATCGAAGTAAGCGAACTTACCTCTAAAGTTTTTTCTATGAAAACCCCAAAGCTCCAACCGCCTGCAGTCTTAAACCCATTCACAAACACAATATACACTTCACACTCAATTCCACCACTAAAATATATAAACAGCCACACAAAAATGATTAAAATAAGTTATTCCGCGAGTTTCGAAACGATCGACGCACTACGCGAAACACCCCTCCGACACACGTGAACGGCAAAAGCAAACTACTAACTAAAAAAAAAAAGAAACGAACTCGGCTCCAGTCTCCATCCGTTCCGTCATTGTTGTACAAAATTTACCGCTAGCGTCCTCTATTGATTCAACATTATACCTAGTACCGGTCAAAAGCATGCTACTGTTCTGTATTTTGCTGCGAGCAGACTTGAATATAGTCACATGCTTAAAAGTATTGTTGTGCAGTAGATGGCGCTAATTTCAACATGTAAACTTCATTGTAGATGTATTTTATATATGTAACTTCATAATAATAAAGTAAATATGTTTTCGTTTACAACAACAATACTTTTAAGAGTCCCCGCAAACTACAAACCAAACTGTCGGCCGATAGTTGGAATCAGTATGAAGAAGTATGCAAGTGCGCACACTACAACGATTTGGTATCGGCCGATTCTTCATACAAAACCAACTATTGGGCCAACTATCAGCCGATAGAATGTCTGTAATCCGCGGGCACGCTAAATGTAAATAATGTAAACATAGAAGTATACAATAAAACTTATCACTCAATTTCATTCAAATGCAATTCAATTCAACGTAATTGCATTCCCCATGTTTTATTCATCATAAAATAATTATGTAAACTGTGGTCAGTAAAATATTTATTTACAAAACTTATACACATTTGAGTACCTACATATACAAACTTATTTAATATTATTATTCAAAATATATTTCTATTGATTTCATGTACTCTTTTCCGATTCCGACTCGGAATCACTTGGCGGCCACATAGGTCTATCATCTTCAACTTTGCCAGCACTTTCAATAAACTTGTTTTGTGCATCTATAACACTTTTACTGTCCGTACAATTTGCATATAAATCTAAGGCTTCCGAGTTCAGTTCTAAAAAGGAATGGCCCCAGGAAAACTTTGAAAGGTAAAACTTTGCTTCTGCTTTGTGGCCCGTTATAAACATCGCAGCAGCTAATGCCTCTACACAGCTCAACTGGTATGGTTTCCCGTAGTTTATAGGATTAGCCGCTACCAAGAACGGTAACAATCGAGGATGGTTCGACTTCATTTTTCCAAACGGTGTTTCATCAATCTTAGCCCAAGAGCAGTCAATAACCGCAAGGCCAAACTTTTCTATAATATTTTTATCTGACGGACTTACACATCGAGTTCCGACCGGAGACAAAACCAGCCCTGGAAACCTTTGGCCGAGTTTCAAATTTTTTATGAGGTTATGCCTAAGCAATTTTCTTCCGGAACACTTTTTAGGGTCGCAATGATTTAAATCCCACATGCTAACCGCAAATGAAGCTTCAGTGCCTTCGTCTGCAGAGGAATCGTCGGAGTTCTCTGACGATTCAATACTTAGATCGTTTAGTCTCTCGGCGTAGTCGCGTTTGACGTGATGATTAGTCCTTTTGTTGTGCACGGTGCTTCTCTTTTTCGGGGGCATAATTATGTTTGAATATGTTATTTTTAGATTTAAATAAAACGAATCACTTGTTTTGAAAATATCAAAATACAAAAATAACCTAAAGTAAAAACTAGCTCAATGACATGACAATGATGACCGTATGCATGTATTATTGACATATATACACAGACTAGACTGGTACGGTACACCGAACCAACGCAAACGGGCGAAAAAAGTAGCGCCATCTCTGTATCTTAACCATCAACTTTCACGACAAAATCTTCAAGTTTGCCAAAAGATGTCTCTGCAGTTGGAATTATAAATACTACCGGCCGCCCGCGACTTCGTCTGCTTGGAAAGTTTTTGTTTTCCTTTGGGAACAAAACTTTTTTCCGGATGAAAAGTACCCTATGTCCTTATATTTTGTCTGTGGGGCCCAAGTCTGCTATTGTTAACGTCATAATCGTGTTTCAATAGTGTTTGAGTTGTAATGGTTTTTGACACAGTTCTTGTTTCTTAAACCCAAAACCGAAACACCATTGAAACACGATTATGGCGTTAATAATAGCAGACTTGGGCCCCTGATAACGTGAATGTAAAATTGCATGATTGATCGGTTGAGTAGTTTAGACGTGAAGGCGAAACAAATAAACAAACAGCCATTCACATTTATAATGTTAGTACGGAATAAAAATAAGATAAATAAATTAAGAAAACATACAGACTGTTCAACTCTCAAGTTATGTTTGTATACAATCGTTAGTTTTTGTTAAATGACCGAGATGTCGCTGTAGCGAGATTAATCGCAGTATGGTTTTTCTTACTTCAATAGTATAAGTGTCTGATACATTATTTTTATAAATGTCTACGCCTGAAAGAACCCCGGCTTTTGTTTAGAGAGAGACAGTACAATATTAAATCGCCCTCTAAACTGGCTATAAAGCTATTTAAAACAAATTTATTTTAAAAATATGAAAATAAACTTGAAGTAATAATGACCCAATAACGTAGCGGATTACCACACCACCACCATAATAATTGTCAAAAAGTACTATCGTTCGACAAATACAGAGTTCAAACCAATTTTATATTTGTTTTTGGTGTTTTGTTTTAGTCGTTTTTATATTATTTTCTTTTATTAATATTTCGTTATAAACAAAGGATATTACAAAATAGTATAAAAATAATAATAAGAAACAAAAAGATACATTTTCAGCGATTATAATTTCGTGTCAGAAGTTCAGCATCAATTTCCAGAGGCGCTAATGAACTTTGAAATCGATGTTTCAAAAAATATTGCACGAGTGGGTGCTCTTTTATTTACCTTTATTTTTATTTTACTCTTTGGACTAACTTGACTGACGTTTGCCTGACAACTGTCATTGGATGCATTCCAGTTCCAGCAGATCAATCGCTAAGACACCGGTCACATTTTAGCCATGGAAAGTAATTTGTTTAAAAGTTCAATGAACGGTCTTTAAAAGGTAGTTTAGGAAAAAATGTAGTAACGAAAATTTCGAGTTTCGACCTTATTTTTGGCTTGGCATTCGGGTATTATGTTATGGCCTATCGTAATCGGTAACACTGGTCACACTGGCTATATTTACTATATAGGCGCTAAGGTGGGCGTGAAGCTATCATGGAAAAAATATATAATGTATTTGAAATAATACACAATAGATTTATTTGAAAGCATTTATAATTTGATATAAAAAAATGTTCCGTGGACCCTGTTTCTGGTCTTATTTGCAAAATTTATCGGAAATAGAACATTCATTTATGTTAATTAAAACCAACCCATAAAAATCGGCGATGTTAAATACCTTCAATCTTAATAGAACACATTTTTTTAACTAACTTGAAAGCGAAGAAAAGAAATAAAAACATGTAAAAATTGAGAATTCGGTGCTAGTTCTCAACGCAACCGCCGCGTTGGAACGCGCACTGATTTGAACCCAAAATGAGTAGAGTTACGTTCGATTTCACTCCATCACGCACGGATCGACCCGCAGGCTGATTATCTAAATAGAAACTATTTAGCGACCGGTTTCATTTGACATATATTGCTACTTTTCTTTGGTATGCTTTTTTTTACCCCAAAAAGAAGAAGCAATGTATCACATTCATCTGTCAAATGAGTGAGACCGGTCGCTAGGTGGTTTCTAATTAGATATAATTGCGCCGCGCGAGACCTTAACTCAAAATTGGTATGCTAGATTGGAATATGTAATCACGGCTTTAATCGCTTTTTGATCCATGTAAACAGCCCATATATGATTATGGTTTCGTTTTAATATTTTTCCTTGCATGATATTTTTCTTAATAATATTTATAAAGAATACAACATGTACTTTTTGGCTCATTCAGTTTTCAAAAGATTAATTTATGACAGAGTCAAAATAGGTGTCAAAAATATTATTATTTTGATTTCCAGACTTACCTATTTCGAAAATAGAAAGCAAATTTATTTAATTTTACAAAGCAAGTTTTATTACTTATTTTCAGTAATTTCTTAGACTCGGTTTCTTTTTAATCATTCAAAATTGATTTCACACGCGGCAGAATGAGCAGTGCATCTATGGCTGGTAAGCATGAAATAAATAGTAATTACAAAATGCTTAGTAGGTAGGTACGACACATATAAATTATAGAAAATATTAAAATATTATAGACGAACCGCTTTTCTGACTGTTTAGTCTAGGCAACACTACCTGTTTCAGTATCATCGCATCATTTGGTTCCACCACTAACACTACTTACACCAAAGATATTACAATAATAATTTTAAAACTTACACCGTTAGGTGTGTCCATCAGCCATTTTTGATGTCCCCACTGCTGGGGCACAGGCCTTCCTTATGGGTGGTAAGGAGGATGGGCCATAACCCACCACGCGGACCCAATGCGGATTGGTGGGTGTTAACGACTGCAAATGCAGCCGGGACCAACGGCTTAACGTGCCTTCCGAAGCACGGAGGAGCTCGAGATAATACATTTTTGGTCACCCATCCCATGACCGACCCTTGCGAACGTTGCTTAACTTCCGCAATCGCTGGGCCAGGCGCTAAACCACTGCGCCACCGAGCTCCTGATACCTAGGTACCTATATCTAAAAATGAAATGGGGATTTCAGACCACGGCACGTGAATGAACAACTTTTAATATGGGGCCAACCACGGAAACTCGAAAAAAAAATCTGCTGTTCCATAGAAAAGTACCTACAACATTATGTATTCTGTGCTACAACATCAACTCGACTATAATGTAGGTATCCCACCAAAAACATTCTGTAAAAAAATAGCCAAGTCTCGATGGAGCTGCTTGTTTATCTCTAAAAAGTAATGAAATCTAGACAAAGTCGTGCCAAATCTAAGGTTCCTTACTGCGATTTCTTTATTATTATAGTAATTAATGTTGTGTGACTTGGCCGTTGAAGGGTACACAAGGGTACAAAACCAGGTACGGCCAAGTAAAGAAATCGCAGTAAGGAACCTTAGACTTGCACGACTTTGTCTAGATTTCTTTCCTTTGTAGCAACAAGCAGCGCCATCGAGACTTGTCTAGTTTTTTACAGAATGTTTTTGGTGGGATTTCACTTCTTTTTAACCGACTTCAAAAAAAGGAGGAGGTTCTCAAGTCGACTGTTTTTTTGTTATGTATGTTTTAACATAAGTAACTTCGTCAGTTTGTTACCCGATTTATACAATTCTTTTTTCATCTCAAAGAACATAGTTCGTGGATGTCCCATAAAAAAATTACAGAGATCTGGCTAGTAGTTTTTTCATAATCCTGAAAAATATCAATTATTTAGCTTGCCATCGTACGAGTTTTTACGGAATTTTGGACATAACATCTTTGTTTATGAACCTTTGTTTGTTCTTTGTTTTGTTTGAAAGGGTATATTTCAAGAATGGTCACATTTTAATTTCATCGGTATTGGACTTTGAACTTTGAAGATACGCGGCCTTTCCCACGTAAAAAGTAACCTATTCCAGTGTCTCGTCTATCTACCTACCAAATTTCATCCAAATTAGTCCAGTAATTTCTGAGTTTATTCGTTACAAACATACATACATATAAATCTTTCGTATGTACGACGCGGGTAAGTGAGGGAGCATGATCAGATTGATCAGTGTATAATTAATGATTAAACGAACTTACCTGTAAGTGAAGTTCTATCATAATTATACCTAGTTTTATTCCTCAATGTATCAAGCAAGATTCATGTGAACTCAGATTATTTGCCACAACTCCACTCATTTTTCTTAAAAACTAGTTACTTACAAATAATGATTTCTTGGCAAAAAAAATTTTTGGTGAAATATCTGTAGGCATATTTCAGAGACTACATACCCTTAGCACGAACAGCTATCGAAAAAAATAACTCCCGTAAAATCATTCGATAGATAAATTTTGTATTGGAAATTTGTACAACGCCATCTATCGCCGATAAGCGAAATGAAATTTTCCATAATGAATTGTCTATCGAGTAATTTTACGTGCGTTTTTTTTCTCGATAGCTGTTCGTGCTAAGGGTACTACAGGTCACATCGAAACGATTGAAGTGTCGACGGGTCGGATATTTTATGAAAATTATATCATAATAATAATAATAATAAAGACTTTATTGCACATGATAGAAAAACGATACAATCAGAAAAAACAAGAAAACATACGTTGACAGCTTTGGATTGGAAGTTCAAAAATCAGACTTTTCATCAGATCGTGAACTGGCCTCGCCTTAAACCATTTCTGAGATGTACCTACCTATGGGAAAAACTTAAACCAGGGAGTCGTTTGAGGGGGAGGGGGGAGCGGACACGGGATCCACGGGGAACTTTCCAGATATGTTCAGGGGGACCTGAGGAACACTTTCAAAATCATAAATTACCACCGGGATTAGTCCTAGGTATCGGGAAATTTTATCTAAAATTATTGGGCTAAAAATTACATCGTGACGTGACGTTGAAACCATTCAGGGTAAATCGATAACCGATGCATTAAACCTCATTTTATTCCTCAATGTAGGTATCAAGGTTAATATGAACTTAAATATATAATTTTGCCAAAACTCCACTCATTTTTCTTAAAAACTTGTAACTACAAAGAACTATTTTTGGACAAAACAATTTTTTTGGTAAAATGTCTGGAGGTAGGCATATTCACATCGAAATGATTGAAGTGTCGACGGATTCGATATTTTATAACAATTATATCATACGTTGACAACTTTCTTCTATATTCAACCGTTTCTGAGATAAATAGAAAAAAACTAAAATCAGGGAGACGTTTGAGGGGGGGGGGGGGAGCGTACACGGGATCCACGGGGAACAAAATAACAAAAAAACTTCCGCCGGAATTAGTTCTAGGTTTTTTGCTAAAAGTCCTGCCTGCCTAGCATGACCGATTTATATCGCGTGATATAGCGTTTTATCACGTTTAACTGTCAAAAAGACAGGAGTTTGACAGTTGAGTGTCGATAAAATGCTATATCACGCGATATAAATCTGTCATGCTAGGCAGGCAGGGCTATGTATACGTGTATACCACGCCCTGCAGCCAGAAGTAATACCTACATGGTTTCGATTTTTCTATTTAATGACAAAAATAAAGCTCTGCACGCATTCAAATATTCATTAAGAAACGCAGAATAAGCCGACACACCTACAATAATCACTTATACTCGACGTATTCAAAACCATTACTATGAGGTCTCACAGTGGCCTTGGACGCACAGCGTCCCAAGAACTACCAATAACATGACACGTAAAACAAACAAACCAATCACAGAGCTAAGGGTCGTTTGAGTATTGTTCTTGAATACGGGTGTATGTGTAAGCAAACAGATATTATAATGGTGTAATGGACGTACTATAATGGGTGCTAGGTATACCCTTGTGTTGTATCACCCCCACATTACTTACCTGTCCCTTGCATTGTAAAGATTCGAATCCGATCCGCGACCCTTTTTTTAACTGTAGGTACCCTAGCAGGAAGAAGGAACATCTATTGAAAAAAAAAACGCGCGTCAAAGTATTCGATAGAGTAATTTGTCTATGCGAAATTTAATGTCGCCTTTCGGCGCTAGTTGGCGCTGTACAAATTTCCCATACAAACTTACACTTTCAAATTTTTTTACGCGCGTTTTTTACTCGATAGCTGGGGGTCAAGTCTGCTAATGTTTTCGTCAAAATCGTAGTTCAATTGTGTTCTAATGGTAATGCTTTTTGACACAGTTCTTGGTTTTTAAACCCAAAATCAAGACATAATCGGCCTTACCACAAAACACTGTTTAACACGTGTTTAACTAAAACACTGTTTAAATGTGATGCTGTCACTTTTTTGACAATATTTTTTGAAAGAGACGGCATCATTTTCCCGACGTTTCGGCAATCGGCACCTTCGCAGCTGCCGTGGTCACGGTCACAAATCGAACGAATACCAACTAATTATGTACCAAATCGCCCACCAATCCGCATTGGGCCCGCGTGGTGGGTTATGGCCCATCCTCCTTACCTACCCGGCCTGTGCCTTTACGTATCAAACCCCCCAGCAGTGGGGACATCAAAAATGGCTGATGGACATGTACCAAAGTACCTTTCAATAAAGCCGCGCTAGTAGTATAGGTCCAATCCGTTAAAAAGTGATTTATTCCTATCGATTTATGTCGCTGGTCCGGCCATCCATACCACCACATTTGGCCATTCCCTAGACGTGACGTAATGCGGGTGACGGATCACCCACCTTATATTTTAAACTACAGATGTGACGTCAAGGCACGGTAATCGTTTTTACCCGTGATCAAGGTCTCTTAACTATAGAATTTATAGAGTAGGTAACTCGAAATTTTCTCTATCAATTACTTACCTACTATACTTGTTTATCTCTTATCTTTCCTAAGTAATCGTGTTCTGCATCTCCAAATAAGGATCAAGGTCAAATTAAATTGCATCAAGTGTCTACGACTACTACATGCGTCATATTCATTTTCCTCTTGCCTGAATCACCTGTTAGACACAAACCGTAGCTTGAGTAAAATTAAAAAAAAAGTTCTGTCGATTTAAAAAATGATAGTGGTGTTCTACTGAATGTTATTAGGGCCCGTGTTCGTGTATAATTTAACGGGTGTTATTGTAATCGATTCTATTCCACCCTCGTGTGACGTGTGACACATTGTCTGTGTTGTGTCCATCATTGCTGGATCGCGAGTGATAGGTGATAGTCCACTGTTCATTTTTCACTTGTTTGCCGGTCGAAAAGGTAAATAAAAACCATTTTGTTTTACCTATTTTATTATACTAGTAACACACTAAATGCGTTCTTATATAAGTGTAAAATTATTTGTGTCTACAAAAAAACATGAGAAATTCAAGTGAGGTAGTTTTTTTTTCTTTAATTTTTTATGGCGGTGTATTATTTGCTATTAAGTATATAATAGCAAAACAAGGTAGGTACATTATAATAACCATATTAATTAACACAGTACAACATTTTTCGTTTCAAAATATTTGTAAGTACCTACTTACATTATTTGTTTTAGCAACTACCTCCGTCAGTAGTCCGTAGCTTTATAAATATTGTAAGTGAATTGTTTTACCGGTCAGTGCGTTGTGTCAATTATTTAGTTCCATTATAAGAAAGTAGGTTAAAATAAATAAATAAATACATATTAGGCACCCACCATGACATACATGCTTCGATTCGATTCCGTATGGAAGTTAATTTATTATAATTATTGTCTCTATTATTAAAAACTCGTCAAATATTTACCACTTGAAGAAATTGTAGGTACTTATTAAGTTTTACGGTCAATCAATCACGATAACGTTTACGGTTCACCTTACCTTACGTTACGTTAACAAAACATAACTTACGTTACGCTCATGCCCCCCTCCTGCGAGGGCGGCTCGGGCGGGAAAACCCGTAAAGGCGTTTTCACCGGCATATAAAAAAGTAGGTACCTATACTTGTTTACCACTTTGGCCCACCCACTAGGACCCAGAAACGGAGACTAAGTTCGATCAGTCACAGACCGTTTAACAAATCATAAGTATGTCGTAAATTATTGTCGATCGAATACAATGGCATAGGTAGGTACTTACTTTATGACCATATGGCAGGACATGTCATATTACTCGATCAATGGTGAAGCTATAGGTACAATGCCGTTGATATTGTTCGAATCTTTCGAGGGTTAGCAAATAGATAGGTGTATAAATTTGGAATCCGTTAAAAAGATATCCTTTAATTTTGTATTACTTACTTCTGTAAATAAAAGTAAAGAAAAATTCATCACCTTCCACTTCAGTTGATGTGAATTTAAAATTATTTTTCTAACTTCTGTGATAGGAGGAAGCATTTTACATTATCCAATAAATCTTAGTTTTAATCCTAATAAAGTTTAATACTTTAGCATACCAAAAAAAAAACATTTTGTTCTCCAAAATTAGTAAATGCTTACCAAATCCTAAACTACCCAAGAAGATTTGGTTTGCATTTACTAATTCTGGATTAAGTTAGGTTAGTATAGTGATAATTTAAACTTAAGCCATAAAGTTTCGTCATAGAAAACCTAGAAAAATAGGCAAAAACACAGTTTTCTTTCAGTAGATTATTTTTTGTGTTACTGTCTGTACTTGAATCAAACATGAATGGATTTGGTTCACTACTAAAATTCATAATACAAAGTAATCGAGCATGTCTTGTCTACCATGAACGTTACTTACGAGTATAAGTTAAAGAAAATAATGATAAGTGATCCTGAAAATCTCTTAAGATTTATCAATTATTAAAATACGACGACCGAAAGTAAACTTAATTCACCGACGACTAACATACTACTAAAATAGTTTTTTATGATGCCTGCTGTAAAAATAGAAACACTGAAGCAAACAAACTGTACCTAGGTAGGTACATAACTTATTTGTTGCAACTTGCAACATATCATCAAGCTGTAGGTAACTCGTTGATATTCTTTGCAGGAAAAATTGAAAATGCTGTATTGTAACTGAGTTTAGCTTTTTTCGGAAAGCTTTAGCAAACTCTTTTCTTACGGGATGTATTTAATAGCACTTTAAATTTGATGAAAACAGCTATAAAATAGTACTTAAGCACTTTAAAATAATAATAGATCTTTAATATAATATTATCACTTAAATAATCATGAACCAAATTTACAAAATTAATATACACTCTAAAGTAATAATTTCATAGACAACTTAATTAAAATACCTACAAAAATAATGGTTTGAACTTTAACTATGTTGAAATCGAAACGAAGTAGAGAGTAGTTCAAAATAATTGAATTTACCATAAAAATAATGATTTCCACTGTAAATATGCTTAGCTTTAGATAATACTTTGCACTATACAATTTAATTTTAGGTATAACTTTAGTCAAGCTTTAGTACTTATTGTGTATTGTGTAGTGTACGTAAGTAGTTGATAATTAATTGCTCGCTAAGTAGGTACATAATGTATAGGTTTAGAAAATTCACACTTACCGGTTGAAGCTGAGGTTCTATAGTTTATTTACAAATAATAACCTCAGTAAAATATAGTTTGTTGTAGACGTTGTAGTAGGCAAAAGTGTCCAATTTTTGCTCTTGAGGTTGAAGTTTGTAATAGATGTTATAAAATTAAATTGTATAGTGAAAAGTATTAATTCTAAAGTTAAGCATATTTACAGTGGAAATCATTATTTTTATGGTTTATTCAATTATTTTTAAAGCTAAGCATATTTATAGTGGAAACCATTATTTTTATAGTTGATTCAATTAATTTTAAAGCTAAGCATATTTATAGTGCAAACCATTATTTTTAAAGTTCATTCAATTAATTTTATAGCTAAACATTTTAATGTGTGTAGCATTATTTTTAAAGTGCGTTTATATATTCCCCTTTTCTTACCCTTTTTACCCGACTGCGGGTTATGTTTTTCGCGCGTATCTTGTAAGTTTGTATGTATGTTTGTATGTAATATTCTTTATTACCTCATATCTTTCAAACGGCTTAACGGATTTCTATGATTAAGATATCGTTAGATTTGTCTTTTCAGCCCAAGTGTTCTTAAGAAGGTTGCGTTATAAAAAAACCAACATGGCGGCTGCACGGTGCTATTATACGTAGTGAAAAAAAAAATTATATGGGTGTCAAATTAAAGGGCTTATTATAAGGATTTCAAAAAGGTATATCATGACCGTAATATATAATAACTAAAAAGAGATAAATAAAAAAATAAATTAAAATACCCGCCTGCATAAAAAGACAAGTCGACTGAAAAGATGGAAACAAGATTAAATAAATATTAAAGGCAACATGTCATAATAACATGCAGTCGGAGGCATGCATAAAGAATGTGACATTATGAATTATTGAATTATATGCCTCCGACTGCATGTTATTATGACAATGTTGCCTTTTAATATTTATTTAATCTTGTTTCCATCTTTTCAGTCGACTTGTCTTTTTATGCCGGCGGGTATTTTATTAAAAGGGCCTTTTATCGCTTTCAGTGTCTCTTTAAATTAAATAGATTAAGTAATAAACAACTTTAGAATTATTTATTGTTATTTTATTCTTATTCCGATCATTAAGTAATGAAGATCGCAATATCTTTTCCTGACGAGTGCATCATTGGTTTTTTTTACATTGGTGGCGGACAAAAGTGCAGTCGGCAATAAAAGCTTGTACCAAGATTTTTTTTACAGAAACTTATTTCGACTAAGCTCTTTTATTACCTGGCTTAACAAATAATACCAGGTAGTTAGAAGGTAGTATAATAATTTCAAAGCCGCCATGGGACTAACCAGCTGTCAGTACCATTTCATTAGCCTTGGGCCGTCCGTCGTCTCGGTCGGGGACGGCCTTCGTGCTATATTGATTGTTTCATTTCAACCATAACAGGCTAGGCCGTTTAATTTACCTAATTCTAAGTAGGTTACGTACTTATACCTAATTGAAAATTGTTGTAAGGACTTACATAGGTATTGATGATGAAGTATTTCGGAAAACTTGTTTTTTTTTATTAGTTTCACGCCTTGACTTATATTCTTTGTCCCTTAAGCGGAAATCTATATTGAAATGTGTCTTTAATATTGCATGTGCAAACAAACACAAAAAATCATGGATACAAGATATTTTTTGGCCTAGTTGGCCGCACACTTTGTTTTCGTTTTTCTGTTTTGTTTCCTACTTTGTGGCCAATAAACGATTTACTTACTTACTTACTACTTACTTACTTACTTTTGAAGAACGATTTAAAAGTCCTAATAAAAACTGAATAAAATTTACCCTGCTTTACCTACACTACAATGCGATTAAATTGACAATAAACAGGGATCCGCTGAAACTTCACTCAATTTACAAAAGAGAAAATTTTACAGATCAAAATACGTTGTTTTGTACTGTACCGCAAGCGCTCTAAAGTTTAGTCAATTCAATTCTACACTACACATTGTTAATTTAATCGCACTTTACTTACCTATAGGTTAATACTAGCTAGATGAAAAATCCATGTGCTTTTTGTTTCAGCCTGCTTCAACTATAACAACTCGGGAAAGGGTGATAAGCCGGATAAGAAAGATATGGATAACGGTAAGACATTCATCTAGGTCAGTGATGGGCAAAGTTTTTTTTATCCAAAACGGGATAGTGCTTGGTCTTCACCTCACCTGATGTTAAGTGACGATCCTCCTCTATCTTACCTCTAACTGCCGGAACACAACAATTTTCAAATTGTTAATTGTTATTGGGCGTCAGACTTAAAAAAGTACGGCCCGCGGGCCAGCCTTTATATTGTCTAATTTCAAAATCTATCGCAATCGCTTTCAAGATGTACTACATCGATGCTTATTTTTGGCATAAATAAACACTTACCAAAGAAATGCAGCAATGTGTCACATCAATCTGTCAAATGAAAGCGATTGCGATAGATTTTGAAATTCGGCCCGCAAAAGGATTAAATGCGGCCCGCGACCACAGAATATATACTCTAATGAAGTAAGAGGCGCGGCGGGCGCCATCTCATATCTCATTATCATTTCTATGATTAAAGATTTCAAAACAAAAAGCATTTTTGACCTCCCATGAAAAAAGTTTACCCACCACTGACCTAGGTATTTTTACTCTACCATTTCTTCTGTAAGTAATTATTTTTCTGCCGAAATGGTAAAATTATAAAAAATCGAGTGGTTCGACTATTAATTCAAAAGAAGGCGAAGTTTTTTTTTCGCAATTTCTTGAAGACAAATTGCGAATTTTCTATTTTTTTTTTTGCGTGGTTTGTAATTTTTGAAGATACGACGTTACAAGTTATTTCATGCGTAATTTTCGTATCTTGGTTTGTTGGTTACGGCACGGCACAGGCCTGGTACTGGATGTGGCGTGTTACGATCCAATCTTCGTTAAATTATGTGAATAGTATTACGGATGACATTATGGTGTATCTTCCTGAATGGTATACCTACTCTATGGATCAAGGTCAAGCTCATTGTATAGTTTTATAGCCATAGAAACTGACGACTTACGGCACTAACTATTTCGCACAGATTTTCCGGCTAGGTAAATATAACAATCTAATTGTTTCTCACCGAAAAAATATGGGGAAAATGTATTGAAAATATCGGCAAATAAAATGATAAGTACCTATGTCATATTGGCGCCAAAACTAGCAAAAGTTAGTGCATATACCACTGTAATTATGAAAATTATGTTTTTTTTATTATTAACGTATTTCTGAGCCACGGTGTATAATTTATGGAGGAGAAGCATATTATATGGGTTCTTTTTTCTTGCAATAAAATTAAGACGTGCGGCATGCGCTGCCGCCTCCGTCAACATTTTTTTTTTCTAAAACTATACTTACATTCTTCTATGTCGATCGATGATCAAGCTTCAGTTAATAGATAACAGTAGGTACATTTATAAAAAAAAATATTTTGTAACACTGATATTTTTTAATAATGTGTATTGCATGCTAATGTTACTGCTTTGTGTTATAGGCTTATAGGGTTGGATAGGAGATTCAAACGCACGCGACCGGAACACACGATATCACATAATAATAACTAGATACTTATTGCTTGAAACTTGAGCAAAATGATATTAAGTGTGAAGAATACACAGTATAATTTTTTTGGGATTTCCTCTGAATAACATAATTTCGAAACCAGATTCCAACACACGACCGGAACACACGAATATCACATAATAATGTAATAACTAGATACTTATTGCTTAAAACTTAAGCAAGTGTGAAGAATACACAGTATTTTTTTTTGTGATTTCCTCTGAATAACATAATTTCGAAAAATAATTAGTTTTAATAAATATTAATAATTTATTGTAATGAACTCTGAAATATTGAATTCTTGCTACAAATTATTTTTGTAAATGAAACTATTATGAAGTAGAGAGGACGACTTTGATGTTTTAATTTTGAAACTTTTTGCCATGAAAAACATAATTTTAATGAAAACTAGATTTTACAACTTATCTAACAGTTACAAAGCATGTGGAAAACACTTTGGTTATAATTTTGTAAATGCTACTAGGTACTATAAAATTTAGAAAATCGGACCAACACAGAAAAAATTAAGACGCCGCGCGCCGAGGTATAATCTGACTAAAATACCTAGTTGGGGAAAAGTTCGCATAAGAAATGAGAAATAAAAGTCGAAATTATTTTTCCTTTGCAATGTATTCTTCCTTGACTCTAATACTTACATTTAGATCTATCAAATTAATTTATTGATACCGCAAAAAATGTTTTGTTTAAAAATTGCGGTCTTTCCCGCCCGTCATCACTGGAAAATAACTTCTCTCGAAGTTTTCTCTTCCAAAATAGTTTTCAAACTCGAATTGCAAACTCTCTTCCGGATTGATTTTTTTTTTGATTTTTATCCCAGTAAATAATGACCTGGGGTGGAATTGCGTAAGGTAATCGTATTCATTTGACAGTTCATATCGTATTCCATCGGCTGCAATTTGTATGGGATGACATATATTATGATACAATATGAACTGTCAAATGAATACGATTGACTTTACGCAATCACCTAGCAGATTTTTATAAAACTGTTTTTATACTACTAATGAGTGTCACAAATTAGTATACAGTGACCTTCGTTTTGCGAACTTTCTTCACTAGGAAGAGGTTGCTCTCACCTCTTCATCACTGGAAAATTTCTTCTGTCAAAACTATTTTTTTATCAGGGCGAGAGTTTCCATAAACAGAAGACTTCTCTGACAAAATAGTCGGGGAAGTTTTTCTCGATTGGTAAGGCATTTAATGACTGCGTGAACTCGATTTTTTTCCATGTTTCAAATTTTCTTTCTGGTTCGCTTGTTTATTGATTTGTATCTCAGTGAATAATGGTCCGATTTTCAAAAAACTTTATTATGTATACTCTGCATGACTGTCACAACTATAGAGGAAGTAAAAAAGTCACCCTTTCGCCCCCCCCAATTCCTCCATTCCGTGAACTTTTTGACCTCCCCTCGTATATTGATTCTATTTGACACTTTTGCAGAGGTTCAGTATTCACTGTTCACCATCCGGTATGTACTACATAAGTAACGATGGTTACAAAAGACTAAAAAGAATGTTTCGTCAATCAATTTTGGCCCCGTTTATCGAAACCGTGACATTTAGGTCAAAGCTATTTAGTGTAACAAGGGAGAAATTACCCTCAGCACAAGAGAATTTAAAGAATCCTGTAGAAAAACTGATTTTAAAACTTTTTTTATCAAAAATAAAAAGAGAAAGGCTTTGGCTGTGTTTCTATGTTTTGCTTTTTTTATGTAATCTCCTCTTTTTTGTTTACTGGATATCAAAAACCTAAAAAAATGCAATTGTTTAGACATCCAGCAATTTATAAAAAAAGGAAAACATAGAAACACAACCAAATCCTTTCTTTAAATGGGGTTGGTAAACTTTTTCGAAGAGAATTGTTTTATATTTTTTTTTGATTGCACAAGTTTGTAGAATAAAGAAAATAATATTATGATTTTTTTATTTTACTTTGTTAACTAAATACCTATATTTTTTATATTATTATCGCTATAAAATATCAAACATACGGCTGAACACGAAGTTCCTTTGCATTTACTGATTTAAAAAACTGATTCACAGATTTGACAGACAGTGACAAAGAGTAATCATACCTTTGTTTTTTTTTTGTTTTGAGCAACAACATAGAAAGTCTTTGGAGCAAAGGCATAACCTACGCATACAGCCGTAATAGTGATTTATTGTACTATGCTGTAAACTAAAAATTTAAATTTTTATTTAAATTAAAATGAAGCATTATAAAAATTCCGAAATTTGTTATTCCTGACTCCAAAGCCAAAAGCTACCAGAAAATATATATAACTCACAACAGTTTTGGAAAAGTTTACCAACCCCATTACATTAAAAACAGTTTAATTTTTGATGAAAAAAGGTAGTTAATTAAATCGGTCCTGTTTTGAAGGAGGAAATGGGACTACGAAATATTGATTTTGTCTACTTTTCAATTCCATAGGAATTTTTCAATTCTCTCGACCGTAGCCAGTCTAGATTGCTACTGAATCTGACACACCAAACTGTCGTTATATCGTTCTTGCCATCAGGGGTGGAATTGTGTAAGGTAATATAGTATTCATTTACGTATTCCATCGGCTGCAATTTGTATGGGATGACATATATTATGATACAATATGAACTGTCAAATAAATACGATTGACTTAATTCGCAATCACCTAGCTGAAACTGTTGATAAAATACCTTTCGAACATTATTTCGACAGCCTTCGTCGTGTTAAATCGGAGTTACTGGACAGACCTTAACCGCTCCGGCAATATTTGTATGAACATCCATTACTAACGTGTAATAATGGATTTTCATACAAAAATTGCCGGCGTCTGACTGTAAATGTTTCTATTAAAACTCATTACACACGTACAATTCAGAAATGGAGCGAACTTTTCAATGAAAAACTTATGGGTATCAAATGAAAGGCCTTGATGAGCGAGCACATCATTCCAAAAAAAATATTTTTTTTATATAGGTACAGCTTGACCCTAAAGAGTTGACAAAAATTGAGGGCGCCATTTTCTATGTAAACACGTCAAAATCAGGAATAATTTGGCAACACTGACTAATTATTTTGTACTGAAAATTTTTAATTCCATTTTATTTAATTTCATCTCTTTATGGCCAAGCTGTATATGGGTATCAAATGAAAGGCCTTGATAAGCACATTACAAAAATATGAAAAAGTCGCTTATTCCTGAAATTTGTATCGACATCGCCGGCGTCGGGTGCAATGACTCTTCAGTCTTCACGTTGACGTTGGCCCACTATAATATATTCTGTGCCCAGCCAGACGGAGTCGAATAGTCGATGCGAATGCCCGGTGCGCCCGCCATAGACTACATTACATAGGATTGGATCAGTGCGTGACAACATTGCGCTGCGCGGCAGTGCGCCACCGCCATTTGCCAATCCAAGACGTACACTTTCGCTCACAAAATTCTCCATAACCGGTGCTTTTAATGTTATTTTTTATATAAATCTTACATTATCGATGTATCGTAATTAATGAAACTGTGAAGTGAAAAATGTATCTTGGGAAACCGAATACTTCGTCTAACAGTAAGTGTTTTATTGAATGTTTATACGAAATGTTTTGATGCTTATCAACTGATTAGGTACAATTATTTGTTATTATGATGTAGGGTAAGTCAATTTTTGAATCGCGAATACAAAACCAACCTATTTCTCTGGATCCTTTAATGCAATAGGTAGTATAATTAAATGTGGTTTTAAGGTTAAGTATCATATTTTTTTAACTGGGTAAGTATATTATGATTACACGATTGTTTATTATTTTAATACAATTTCAATATTTGCTGAAACATTAAGCCTTCAACGATAGAACGTTCTAAGATAAATTGTGATTGTAAACACTTTACCATATAATAACCCTAAATTGTCCTTTTTGGTGCGGAAGGCAAACCGGTCCGCCAGTGGTTTTGGCAACCCTATTTTCTACAGGAACTCGAAAGTATTTTTTCGTTTGCACTGCGCCTGTCGGTAATAAATGTAACGTACTTCCATAATTCGGTCAGAATGATTTTAGTACGTTGAATTGTACCTTGTTTGTGTCTTAGGAGGTCTCATACATGAGCTATCGTTTAAATACAATACAACATGACAAACTATCGTTTTAATAATAATACAACATGACAAATAATATTTTTGTAGGTTCCTCGGTATTTAATTTTAAAACACTCACGAGTAGGTACCTATGGCCGCCAAAAATTGTACAATAAAAGTCGTGAATTGAAACACGTGTGAAATTTATTAAGCCTAATGTACATAAGTTAGATATTCCTAATAAATAATATAAAATTCCAAGTCCTGACTGATTGACTGACTGACTGAGATATCAACGCACAGCCAAAACCACTGAACCAAGGGACTTGAAATTTTGCACATAGATACACATAGATACCTACCTTATATAGTGAAAGCATCCACTATGAATTGGAATTTTGAATTTGAAAGGATTTTTGGAAATTCCGCCTCTGAGGGGGTAAAATAGGGGATGAAGTTTGTATGAAGTTTTGAAGTTAGGATCTTCAAATTTTGGACTTAGGCTGACAATTAAAAATGAATATTTACGTGTGCCAGTGTTTTTGGTAATTCTACCCCCGAAGGGGCAAAAAGGGGGATGAAATATTGTATCTGGAAAGTCCTTCATTTTCAAAGTAAAACTCACAAAATTTATTATTAGGACTTATGGTTGGAAAGTAAAACAAATAAGCAAACAAATATTTAGTTTTTTTATTCCTCTCAGTATTTTTCAGTTGCGCTTCTTTAAATTATTCTGGGTTGTTAGCTCGCATTCGCTCTCTATAACGCTTTTGCTTCTCTGCCGCGCGTTAATGGCATCTAAAAATTATCGATAATTTATTCAATAAAAAAATTACGACAGGAGCGCATACTTACAGTATAAATAAATGCAAACCATTGAAAACACATAATTCTTACAAAAAGAAAAATTATAAAGCCTTTTGATTTAAGATTCTGTAGTGTATACTACTCGTAACAACCGATCACGAATGATACATAACACATTAGTAACACACGGTATCATTCGTGAATGAAAAAACTCGTGAATATAAACTAAAAATAATATTTAATATGTGACTTTTAAGTTTTAGGAGGCCGCATTGTTTGATTTGACAAAAGAATAGTCTTATCTATACTCGCAATCTAAAATAATATAGAAAAATTGCATACTTACCGTGTTATTCTCACTTAAAAATATACAAAAATCTCCCGAGACAAAACGGTCGACTACATTTAAAATCACTTTGACAGTAAACAAAATGGCGTTTCTTCCTAAACGTTGGCCAACCTGTTTGTAGCTGGGTGTTGCCATAGCTAAAAATATTATTACAGGCGGGGAATCTAGCTAGTTTCGTTGTCATTCGTGGTAACTAACGTGAAGTAACATTCGAGAAAGAAAAGTACCTCTTTAGGTAGGAACTCCGTTAGACTGAATACGCAGAGCTACAATAAGGTTATGTAGAGAAATAAAACAAAATATTCCGAAAAAAAGTCTTTCTTTATTACAAAGTCATGGACTTATCAATCCACCCTCGTACAATTGTCAAAAAATAATAGTTTACGAAAATTACATTGTAAAACTGAATAAAGTTTGCAGTGTTCCACGCATTACCTACGCAAAAAGCACAACTTTTAGTTCTCTTCATTCTCCTAAATACAACAAATGAGCTCTAAATAGCGTTTTGCATTTTATGGTAAGTATTTTGTAAGATATGAAGGGCCAATTTGGTGAGACACGAACACGTTAAGAATATGGATTTTTGTTTTCTCGAAAACGGATATTTTTCCGTAGTATCCATCTGGGACGACATGTTATCGACCCGGAGGAAATAAAAACTCTTAAAACCAGGAAGATTCTCGACTTCTTGGAAGCCGCTGGGCTCAAAGAGTTACTATAATTAGGTGGCGAGTTACAATAGATCTTTTAGGTCGCAGTGACTACAGCCTCATTTTGAGCTGCATAGCCCCTAACACTCAAATAATAATATTTTTCCGCACTGCAGTTTTGCAATGTAAGCGCGAGGGCGAGTGCCAAACTCCCTAAACCAACCTGCGGCAAGTGTTGCATAACTAATCTGATAAACCTGAAAAAACATCATATTGTGAACTATATACACTCGACGTCACAAAAATCTCACCTTTTCAAAAAACTTCTTTAAAGTAGATATTTTTCCCGTCTAATATTGTAAGTTCTTATTGTTATATACTTCAACCCCTTTGTAAGCAGTCAGCCAAGCAGTCTCTTGAAATCGTTGGAATACTTGTAGAACGGAATTAATTACTGAGATTCAGTTTCGAGCAATATTACACCGTCGCATTTTTTACAATATTACAATTATTTCACTTGAGCCGCTTCACTCTATATTCTGTGGCAATAGTACCCATCTATCTTCTTAATTGTGTGTTCTCTCCAATGTCTAATAGCTAATTTACCCGCATTTTCCTGAATTCACCCCTACTATTTATACCATGGCGCAAGTAATTACGCGTTAAGTTATACACTTGTATCGTGGTAACTGTATGTTTATTGAATCAAACAATTATTAATTAAAAGCTCATTAAATGTAGGTACTTCTAATAGATATTAACATTAAATTATTAAAACGTGTGCTAGCAGTTAGCAGATGGCCAAGTCTAAACTTATTTTCGAGGAGGTGCGATTTTTCTGAGTTGAGTGAGCGTATTTTTGTTGGTTTTCGAAGAAATTTTCGATTGTCTAATTAAATAACATGAGCACAGGATAAATAATCCAAAAATCATGTTTTGGATCATTTTGTATTGGATTACTTATTAGTAGCTTAGCTTTCATACTTACTGTACTTGGATCTCAGACTTCTGACGGAAATTCCTAATCCAATAAGGATAGGATTACACTTTTCCGACTTCGTCGAAAACTAATTAGTCTAGATAAAAACGGATCCAAGAACTATCTACTTACCTAGAAGTTGCTTTAAAACACCTCATTCAAAAACTTTAAAAAACAGCCGTAAAAAGCAAGAAATATTTTATGCGGTTATAAGCTTAGAATAATAACACCTAGAAACCGAAGTGAGGCAACTAATACTAAGCCAGAATGGCTTAGTTTTCACCTAATCGTAACTAAAATCCAATAATATAGTAACTAATCTAATAAATGTAGGAAAATTGAAACTGTTTTGTACCTACTTATTCGTTATGATTAAGTAAATAATGGAGAATAAAAATCTGAAAACGGGGCCATTTTGGCTGATTTAGTTGCCTCACTTTTGACAAAATTATTATTCAAAAGTGAAAGATCTTATAGTAAATGAACAAATGTAGGCCTAATGTCACAGTCACAGCCTAATAATTGTAACGTAGTAGGTACTTACTTACTTACCTAAATTATTTACGGTATAGTGGATCGATCGTGTTTCATGCGGGCGTACTTAGCAACCACCGAGTGTCGATTCTGGCCACGTGGTTAACAAGGGAAGTTAATGGAAATTGCTGCCAACGATCTTTGTATAGTATACCTAAGCTAAGTATACCTAGGTATCTACCTACCTTCTTCCGTGGCCGCCTTTCGTTAACAACTCCTAAGAATACATAACTAAATAGAAGGAAGTCAATTTCCAAATAAAGAAAGTGTAATAAAATAAGTTAGTGAAGAACATCAAGTACACTTGAGCAATGATTTCACATAGTATTACTTGATTTTTCGGTACCAAAAAAATAATATTGATATTAGACAGTATCTACTCAGTTATGTGATTAACAGAAATATGATAGCTAACACCTTTCTCAATAGAAAAAAAACGTAATGTGACCTCCAATTTTGTAGTTTTGAATGCTCTGCCAACCATTAATAATAGAAAAACCCTTAGCTAGCACTCAAGTTTTGTGATTGATAGTTTTACAAAATAATAAATAGTTTTAGGTACTACTCGTAATCAAATAAAAACCACAATGTTTTCAATAATTTCGACTAAAGTATAATTTCTTTAAGCGTCATTATATTCAAGGAAAATCATTACGGCGCACAGAACACCCTAATGATTTTTCTTTGTTTAATACTAAAAAGAAACATTTACCAGCGCTGGTTTTATTAACTAGAAATTGTAACGTCATTTTAATTAAACAATTCGTTCTTTTGAAAATAAGGTGCGGTGCGACGCATGGCGTTGAACGCGATGTTACATGTAGCATGAAATGGGTTATTGTTTCATGTGTCCTAGTTACAATTTTATTAGAGTAAAACAAAATTGTAACATCTATCATCGAAGTAACTATACCTAATTATTATGTATATCAAGTGATATTCTATTGATACAATAATATAGTTGCGCAAATGTGGGTATCGCCTACCTATGCTATTATTTATTCTGTCGTGCCGCTGCGCTCTCAGTATAATTGGTGCATGAAGAGCTGTTTTAACTAAACATACACCAAAGTTTTGCCAGGTGCGACTTAGTATTCTATATAATAATAAAACAGAAGATTCTAAATGTTTGTGCGCAAATATCTCAAAAAGCACTGAACGGATTTTGATGGGATTTTCAAAGTTTGGTAGCATGGGGTCTAACTTAAAATCTAAGCTATGTTTCATCTAATTCGGGTAGGTAGAACCTGGGAAACAGCTTGAACTCTCCGTAGTACTAGCTTTCATACACTAAGGAGATCATCGCCTCGCCTTATTGTTAAATCGCGGGCAAAAGGGATACCTACCTGGGGATTTTTCTATTGTCCACCCCACGGTAAAGAAATTTTTCTACCGTGTCCACGCAGACGAAGTCGCCGAATTATTTTGAGGCTAATGCCTTAAAGCATGTGGCGTATTATCTGCTTGATTATCATGATATTCGTATGAAGTTATACCTAGTTATTTTCTAAAATAGCAATGTTTGTTTTGCATTTATAGTAGCATGGCATAGACCGATGTCGGCGACCTCACGTCAAGAGGAGGAGTTGATGCAGAAGAGCGCACGCGCACTGCAGTCAACCACAGACCCGCTGGAGAAGCTGCGTCTGCTGTGCCTCTCGCGCGGAGCCTCTGGCATCATGGGCCTCGGCAGGTCAGCATACGAGAAATATCCTGCTCTTACCTATTGATTGCAACTACAAGACAAGAGTTGATGCGGTCTTCTGTGCACACTGAATCTCGGTATTATGTCATCCATCATGAAATGTATGATTGATTGACCTCAATAGAGGAGTTGATGTAGAAGAGCACAAGTGCACTGTAGTTATGGCAACAGGTTCACTGGAGAAAATTTGTCTGCTACACCTACACCTCTCGGGCGGAGCGACAATGGGTCCTTGGCAGGTCGTATGGAAGAAATAATAACCTGCACTTATTATTGGTTGATCTACAAGTTGGTGCGGTCTTCTGTTCGCACTGAACCTCCTAGCTTCATGGTCTCTACAGGTCAGTATAAAAGAAATATCATGCACTTATTATTGATTGAACCCACAAGAACTAATGCGGTCCTCTATCTATATGCACTGACCCTCTGGCATCATGGGTCATGACAGGTTTGTAAGTATAGGAAAAATGTCCTGCAGATTCCTGCACTTATGGTTAATCGACCCTACTAGGGGAGTTGATGTAGAAGAAGAAGCACAAGTGCACTGTAGTTTGCCACAGACAGACCTTGGATGAATTAAATACAGACTCACTGGAGAAGCTGAATCCCCTCGCGCAGAACCAATGTCGTCATGGGTCTCAGTAGGTCAGAGTTTGTTTTATGTTGTTTTTTTATGTCTAATGGGATAGGATGGAAATGATGGAACAGGCGATCGTGACGTGAGTTTTAGTAGCAGGGTGACTAAATCGCTAAATAAATAGATACAGATCTAGACACTCTGCTTTAATTTTTTGAGACTAATTGACCCATTCTATCATTATTGCAGTACAACTCTTTTGCTGTACTTATAATAACATTATGATCTTGATTTACCTATTCATTAGCTTACGTTCTATAAGTATGGGTTGTGTAATCTGCTATCTATTTATGTGGGCGAGTCACATGGCGAGAAGAACCAATTGCGACCGCGAGCCGAACGGCGTTCAGTGGGTAGTAGGCCCCCGACAAGGTGAACCGACGATCTGGTGAAGGTCGCGGGAAGCCGCTGGATGCCCATAGCACAGCAGTGGGTGTCATGCGGCTGATATGATGAATCTGGGGGTTTATTACGAAAAGTTTAATGCGATACACGCAGCTGCGTCCGTGCTTCGTTTTGATTGTTTCCTATTACAAAGCACTTGCGTATGCGATATCGCGAAGTGATTGCGTAAGTTTGGCAGTTTTTCTCTAGAGTATCCGACATCATTCGTTTAATAGTCTATGGGCAACGAACGATAGCCAAATTCAAAATGTTTGTTATATCTACAACTGACGAACTGCGCACGATTATCGTGGCCAAATGACTGCGTTACTCAATTGCGTATGCGTACGTTATTTTTGTAATAGGCCCCCTGATACTATTTATTCTATTAAATTCTTCCGTTTCAGGGTTTTCCGCAGAATGGACGACGATGGTAGCAAGCAGTTGAATAAGGAAGAATTTGTGAACGGTTTGAAGGAAACTGGCTTAGAAATCACCCCAGAGGTAATTAATGAAGTCGATGCTTATGAAACACTTGTGTAACCACAATTCACTTCTATATGATTGGGTCAAATATTTACACATGCTAATGTTGTTATTTTCAGGAAATGGAAGAGCTGTTTCAGAAGTTTGATACTGACAACAGCGGTTCCGTCAGTCTCGATGAGTTTATTAGACATGTTCGTGTAAGTACGGCCACAAGGAGTCGAAATTTTTTTTTTTTTTATTTATTATTTATTTATTTATTTGCACAAGCTTAACACTATTATTTTACAGACCTAATGCAATAGTGGAGCTATATTAATTAAATCAGTAAGTACATTATTAATTAATTTTACATAAGTACTTACATAAAATACCTATATTATTATTATACATTATTAATTAGTCGCCAATTAAACATTTTAATTTATTATATTATAGATTATAAGTGCCTACGATAAATTCTCATAAATTATTAATTATTGTAAGTATACATTATCTATAACATATTATAAATAATGCTATCTTAGTGAATTCACACAAGGTACTGGAAAATATGTCTAATTTACAGCTAATCGTATTTAAAATCCTCATCGCTCGTGTCAGTGGGGCTTTGCTTAATAAACATACATACTTATGTAGTATCTTAGAATAGTTATTATTCTAGGCATAGTACTTATGGCAGAATACGTTACGCGTTATTTCTCCGTATAATTAATTAAAACACTGAACACTTAATTCCCTAATTTTATATTTAATTACCGTCTAGTCCGTAACTTTGATTGCTAGTAGAGGAAAGATTGATCTTTTTTGCGTCGTTTTATGTGCGGACAAATCCAACTTTGCTCTTTGCGTAGGTCCTAACTTAAATGATGTGAAAATCTATTACATTGAATTAAGGGGTCATACAAAAATACCATAAGGTACTTATAATAAATATGCTTTATGTACCACAGCCTCCGATGTCGGAATCGCGTCGTGCCATCGTGGAGCAGACATTCAAGAAGTTGGACAAGACGGGAGACGGCGCCATTACCCTGGACGACATTCGCGGCGTATACTCCGTCAGGTCCCATCCTAGGTATGATCACAGATAGCTTATAATATCATTTGCAAAAAACACCATAATTAAGTCACACCCCGGACACTCCATTCAACCGCGCCATTATAAACAGATGACGTCAGATGACGTTTTAGTATACGCGCAACTCGGGCTACCGTGCAGTTTGTACTGTATGTCAATTGATAATTCGAACTTTTTGATAAATAAAGTTACGACGCATTTCTTTAAATATCAAAATAAGTTGACTTGTGCGACAAACACGAGCAAACGATTCGGCACACGAACTTGCGGGGTGGGGGGTGAGGTAATTGATTCTGGGGCGGGGCGGGGAGTGTCCTTTCTGTACGGTAGAACTTAATAATCTATTCTGTGCTTAAGGCCTTAACATGCGTCAATCCGAGCGAGTCGATCCGTGATGGAGTGATATCGAACGTAACTCTACTCACTTTGGGTTTTGTACTCACGTTGGTTCAGAACGCACACTGAATTCTCAATTTTTACATGTTTTTATTACTTTTCTTCGCTTTCAAGTTAGTAAAAAAAAATCTGTTCAATTAAGATTGAAGGTATTAACATCGCCGATTTTTATTTAACATAAACGAAGGCTCTGTTTCCAGAAACAGGGTCCATTGAATATTTTTTTACATCAAAGGTGGTAATATTTTTATAAATGCTTTCGATTAAATCTATAGTGTATAATTATTTCAAGTACATTATATATTTTTTCCATGATAGCTTCACGCGCGTAATCTTTCAATAATTTGAATTGAATATTGGGATTTGATCCACCTTAAGGCCTTAAGTATAAAACAATAGCACATACATCTGCCCCGTGGGGGGTTACTTTCGAAACACGAACGAGCTTCTGAGATTGAATTGGTATCGAATAAACGTCAAAAATCTGTTATTTTAGTAGGTACACTGAAAACGGTTGCCATGGTTTCCATTGTACTGTTTTGACGTTTACTCGATACCAATTCGATCTCAAAACCTCGTTCCTGTTCGGGATTATAACCCCCCCGATTATTAACTCTGTTGCTAAAAAATTTTTTTGATATTAATTAGTAACTTTTGCGATTATGGTTGTACGACTTGACAGTTTCAGTTCATTGCAATAGCACTCTGTGAACAACTGAAACTGCCAAATTAAACTTACAATACATCCATAATCGCAAAATTGTTCCACAAGATAATAATGAATATAGTCCATGCGCATTAAAAAGTGAGATTGCAGAGAGATCTCATTATAACCGCCTCTGTGGTCTAGTGGTTCGCCCACCCGTGTAAGATGTAGGGGTCCCGGGTTCGATTCCCAGGAGAGGTATAATTTGTACTCGGTTTGGCTGGTGGTATAGCTTATTTCAAGTCCGCCTGGCTAGCTACCACGCCATAACAATATTAATTTAAATATTGTTGTGTTCCGGCAGTTAGAGGTAAGATAACCAGTTCCTCAGTGATGAGGATTCCGGGTGTAGTGCGCTTCCACTTTCGGCCTTATCGTCACTTATCATCAGGTGAGGTGAATGGCAAGCACTATCCAGTTGTGCAAACAAAAACAGTCGCTTTATGGAATTTTCTTGGCAAGCCCTTCTTTCGCAGCCATGAGGATAATATTGTGAACTGTATTCCTTTCAGGTACATGAGCGGTGAAGAAACTGCGGACACTATTATGAATAGGTTCCTTGCCACTTTCGAGGCGGAAGGCGTTGTTGATGGAAAGGTAATTAAAAAAACGACTAAGTTCTCCTTAATAGGGATGATGACTAATGAATAAAATAACGAAATACTAATAAAAATCGTAACCATATTAAACTTTTAGAGTAGCTTGTATACCTCTTGGTTTTATATATTGCATATTATTTATTTTATGACCCTTATTTAAAAAGTATAAAATTTATTAAAATAAATGATACCTTTAATTAGTCCGTAAAATGTATAGCAAATTTGTCTAAGAAACTATTTTGATAAACACAATATTTAATATAGCTGCCAAACAAATATAGCTGCATACAAACTACTTATTCGTGACATCATAACTAGGAAGCCATTAGTATGGAGCGTTTTTGGGCGAGTCCATTTGTGTGCATTTCACACTGATATCTCGGGCAGTTTTCATGCTAGCGAATTAATTCTTTTACCAATGTTTCATTTTTTGAGAGGTAATTTATGTAACATAAAATAAAAAAAGTTATCATCATCCCTATTCTCATAAGACTGATTCTAATAAGGACAGATTCTCAAAAAACCGAAAATCGTACCTACAACAACACACACAAATTAATAGATTTTATTTTTATAAGCCGTGAAGTTCTTTGGGTATAGATTCCGAACAGAGTCTGGCTGAGGCGCAACTTATTTGCTGAAAAAGTTTTAAATTTTTTAAAGTTTTTACCATTGAAAATGGTTGTCAGATGCAAATCGCCTGAGACATATTTTTGGCCATACTTAGCTCCGAGGATTTTGAAGGATCGAAATGGGAATAGCACCAAAAGTTGAGGGATTCATCAAGACACGTGTGAACGTTTGAATTTTAAAAATCGGCTGGTATCTTTTTTTGGAATTAAAAAAAAACTAAAACTTCGGGTTTTAAACTTTAAATTTGTTGGATTTTTGTAAATCGTTTGAAATAATATTTCGGCTGCGTCGAGCGGGGCATATATCGAAAATATAACTTATGTCAACACTCGTGACGTCACAGATCACGTTGACGTCAGGAATATTTTAGAGTGCACTATTACAAAATTCATCATTCCATAATGTAACTTGTCTCAACATATGTGATGTCATTGACTGCGTTGGCGTCGTACATATTTTAGAGTGCAGAGTTACCACATTAAGTACTCTAATATGTTCCCGGCATCAACACCACAAAGTTGTTGGCGTCAGTTATAAATTTGATTCCCGAAGCCAACACTCCCCACCACGCATTGTATGTCGGTTATTATCTGTCTCATAGTAAATCATGCTTTCTTTTTAACCGACTTCCAAAAAAGGAGGAGGTTCTATGTTCGTCTGTATATTTGTTTTTTTTGTGTATGTCCACCGATTACTCGAAGACGGCTGGACCGATTGAAATGATTCAAACGTTATTACATTAGGTAAACTCCCAAGTCCCACCTCGATGATAAATGGTCGTATTACTTCTTTGTTTATGAACTGAATAAGATAATATTTTTTTTGTTGGAAGAGGGATATCTTAAGTGTAGGTTCTTTAACCGACTTAAAAAAGGAGGTTCTCAGTTTGACCCGTATGAATGTATGTTTCTCCGCGATTATCTTACGTTTGGCTAAACCGATTTTTCTACATATTATAATATACCTTACCTACTACAAGGTGCCTACACTAAAAAATAAAAATAAAAATTGTTTAAAAAAGACAAAAAACCCCACCCGACATCAATAGACGTCAATATCCTGTCAAAAGTGCCATGATATTAATGAACTACACTGTAGGTACCTAGGTACCTAGATACCTTAGAAAAAAAATAGGATTTTGCATTTGATTTGATTTTGTTGTTTGTAAATTTTTGTTTTCATTTTCAATGCTCGATTCTTGCGGGGACTGCAAAATCTGAGATTTTTTGTTGTTGTGTGGACTACGGACCTGAATTTTTGACAAATCGCCACCCGATTTCAAGATGTTTGTCTCGTACAATACTTACCTATCAATTTGTTTGCAGGTGACCCTTGAAGAGTTCATGAACTACTACAGCGGGCTCAGCGTGTCCATCGACAACGACTGCTTCTTCGACCTGATGATGCGGCAGGCGTACAAGCTGTAGCCGTCCCTCTCGCACCACCACGCACAACACGCATGAGAAAGGGACAAAATCTCGCTTTTGTTCTACTGCGCACCAAATATCTGCTTTTTCTAATGTTGAATAATGCTATAGTTTATTTATTACTCTCACGATATGATTGTGTGCGATATGATATTATGTTAAATTCATTAAATGTCTAATTGTAAAACAAGTTATTTTTATTAGACCTAATAGGTACTATCATTATATTCTGTGCCCCCAGTAAAAATCGGGTGGGGATTGCGCAGAACACTTAGGAGTCTTAGGACGATCATATTGGACTGGGCCTTTTCCCTCATTTATGCTTCGATCAAGGCATTTATGCACGGATCGGAACTAAAAAAGTCAATCTAGCCCTATCCCAATAGTTCCATTAAATTGTTTAGCGGCCGATTTCAATAGGCCTACTAAGGTCTGCATAGTATATGAATACTAGCCAAGAATCTTATATTCATATCTAGCTATCGGCCTCACAGCTATCGGCCAAGCCCACTGACCTCCATTATACAAGTACGCTGCCAGTGGCCAAGCCCAATAATAAATCCACAGATAGGGGTAGACCGTAGCACAGATTACATAATAGTACCTAATCCAGATTACATATTAATATGTAGTTGCCATGTACACTAGTAACACAAAATTTACGACAGTTGCTTAGCAACTAATCTCGATTAGGCGTATCCCTATCTGTGGATTGATAAGATCAAAGTACTTATAATTTCTTTGGATAAGATCAGTGATTATTTCCTCTGTGGATAAGATGATAAGATAGGTACCTACATCGGAGATCTGTTTTTTTCTAGTGGGCAGGGGCACGGTTCACAATGGCGAGTAGCAGTTGATATTATTTCTTCTGTGATATTAGAAGTTTATTGTTTAGGTATTTACTCTGTGACAACGACACTAATAGAATAAAAATCTACTCATAGCTATTTGCTCTCCTACTGCGCTCTCATTATTGTACGTAGTGATTATTTCCTCTGTGATTATTGTGTCATTATTGACATTGAAATCGTGTTCAAAAGTCAAGACAAATGTTTTTTTTCGGTCTTTTTATACCTTTTTATTTGATAAATGATTTTATACGAAGATAATAAATTGTAATATCTTTGAAGATAATATTATCTTATACCATACCTATGCAATAATGCTAGAAAATACGCACAACACTAAATAGTTAACTATCGAACTTAGCCGAAGTAATCTTGAAATATCGTCTTCTTAACAGTTAAGTCTTCAAGATGTGTGAAGTTTTCCGCACCCTATTACAGATAATAGTATGCTTTGCACAAATGCTGGTTAGGATAATTATGACAGTGCTCTTAATGATAGAGAACCTCATTAAAATGATACTGCAAGCTGCATACAACTTGTTATCGCTAGTTTTGCAAGTGCTATCACTGTTACCCATCTGCTTAGTGTTCATAGTGACTTCTCGTTTGAAGTGCCTCCTGTGCTGTAATGGACCCTGTCCAATAGCAAGTAACTCAAGATGCCAATGCCTTACGACTCTTATAGTGCTTGTCGCTCTCTACTATATCCTGGAGGCTACTGGCGATCTCGACAAAATCTTCGAATACTTTGGGTACACAAAGACAAAGCCCAAGACATTCCTCAGATTTGGAGGCTCCACGGATTTGGATTTGAATGAAACCACTGGTACCTACTTATTGATTTTTTTAGCTATTACGGTAGCCGGCAAACATCTTGAAATTGGGTGGGGATTGCGCAAAACGCGTCTTTTGGGTATGCGTAGCGGTGAGGTACGCAAGCGGCGGGAGAGAGCCATAGCGTTTAAATTCTCTTTGGTCTTCGACTGCCTGCTTCTTTTAGGAACAAAAGATTACGCAACACCATCGCCAGGGGCAGGATGAAGGGAAATTCTCCAGAATGCTGTTTTGAAGGCCAGCTTAGTTAATGTTGCGTTAGTATAACCCGCGTTGACTTGACATGATCAAAGTATACTTGGTTGGACCAAGTAAATTGGACAAAGTAGCTTTTGTATAGGTACGGCAACGTCAAAGTGCACTTGGATTGCTCGTTGAAGCCGCGTTGACATGATCAAAGTATACCTACTTGGACAAAGTTAGCTTTGATCAAAGTGTAGGTATCTAGGTACATGGATCCTACCTGTTGACACTATCAAAGTATACTTGGAGAAAGTAGCTTTTTGTATACGACGACGTCAAAGTGCACTTGGATTGCTCGTTCACATGATCCAAGTAGTAGCGTCCAAGTAGTTTTCAAAACTACTGGTCCAAGCAGGCTTTGGATGAAAGTAGAGCATGGTCCAAATTTGACCTAGTTTACTTTGATTAAAATTTTGATCCAAGTGCGCTTTGATTGCTCGTTTACATGATCCAAGTAGCGTCCAAGTAGTTGAAGTAGTCATCCAAACTACTTGGTCATGTCAACGCAGCATTAGAACAGCACTTGATATAAAATTTCGAATAAACACATGAATACATTATTTGATGTTATACTATTTTTTAGAATTTCCTGAAGAGTGGTTGACGATGAGCGAAGACTGAGGGAGGAGTGCGTTGTCGTCGGTTAAGAAACGTTCAGTGAATTGAATATTATAGTGGAATAATGATCGTGTGAGCTGTACCACCTATTGAAGAGGTATAATAAGTAGGAGAGTATAGGTACTACATACAAACTTATTTTTTGTTGATAAGTTTAGGCAAATTGAATGAAATAGCTGAGCGAGCAGCTTTCGCACATGTTATAAATTACCTAGACTAGGGGACGGGGTAGGGAACAATTTGTTAGCTAAAAAATCTTAAAGGAACATATTTGATAATGAGTGTACCTATATTTACGATCAAGCTTATGGAGGAATGCAAGGAGTGGTGAAGACCTAAAAGTTGGCGAACCTTGTGTCGTGCGTGCCCCGCGAACATGCCAAACACTGGTTGGGTGGGAGGGGGGTAACATCTAGCAAGACACTTAGACAGTGTTTTTTTTTTATAAAATTTGTTTCTTGAGTTTATTTACGATGAGATGAATTAATTAACTTGATAGGACTTTCAGTTGACTTTCGAAGTTCTATTATCAAGTTTAGCTGCTTTTGTGCACAGTTTCAATAGTGTTACCGTAATATTAATCCTCCAACGACAGCTTTTTCGTGACTTAAGTACTTTACTGTAGAGATTTGGCCGGATGGCCGCGGGAGGCCCAGTGGCCTCTCCCTAGCACTAGCACTCCCTAGTCCCTATCCCTACCCCTTTTTAATATACTATATCTATCAGTGGCGAGGGGTGAAATTATAGCGAAAGGCTCTGTCCGCTGTCTCGCGTTTGTGACTTTTGATCCTTTTTCGAAATAGCTGATGTGGATTTTTTTCGATTTTTTTAAAAATTGTCTGAATTGGTTGAGAAATACGACCTGTAGAAGAGAACAAACGAAAGACATAGGTACGAAAGCATTTTTGCCAAGCTGAAGCAGGGACGCTATACGCGCGCACTCGGTCAAAAATGTGTGTATGATCTGCATAGTGGATCGGTGGGGTGGGATTTCTAGAAGGTAAGCCGATGGGAATCAGCTTGTATGGACCCTTCGCCACTGATATCTATGCGTACCAAGCAGCAACACACAGACTATACGGGCATACGGCCACATGAGTACATATTATGTAACGGCCTAGCGCGCACCACGATTTTTTATCGCGCAATTTTTAATCGCAGAAATGCAACCTATCAATTTATCAATCCTCCTTTTTATTATTACTTAGGTACATCCTCTTTAGTATAAACCTCTTGGATAATAAACTCTATGACAAAAAGAAGAAAAGATCATGTCAACCTTCAGCAGTTTTTGTCTTTTTGTCATCTGCAACATTTTTTCTAAATTACTTTTTATTTATTTATATTTTATACGAAAATGCACGAGTTTTAAATGAAAAGCAAAAGGACGAAACGTTAGCTCTTATAGCTATCTAGCTTAGCTAGCGTTTTCAGTTTAAACTAAAGCCACAAGTAATTTATAGCTACTTGATAAATCATATTTTTTTAAATATTTGTGAGGACTTACTTTTCATTAGTTTCAATTTTTTCTTTACAGAATTAGCCAAGATGTGTCGAACAGTGCACGCGCTCTTACAGACCGTAATATGCGGGGTACAAATGTTTGTGAGGGTCTTTATGACCATTATCCTCATGATAGAGAATGTCATCCGAATGGTACTGCAGACGATGTACAACTTTATATCGTTCATGCTACAGATGGTATCCCTGATTCCGATCTGTATAGTGTTCATAATGACAGCACGTCTCAAATGCTTCATGTGTGGCGGAGGTGGCGCTTGTCCAGTGGCGAGAGGCGGAGCTTGCGATTGTCTGATGTCTCTACTGGCTATCGTCATATTATTCTTCATTTTCCGAGCGACGGGCGTGCTCGACAAGCTCTTCTTCAGCCTAGGTTACACGAAATACAGGCCATCAGCCACGCCGTTCGTTCCCACTATGGGAGATATCACTGAATGTTCGAGGAACGATACTGAAGTGACTGAGACAGAAATTGAAACTACCGCGATGGAGACTCAAACAACGGAAACCGATGCAATATTGTATTATGATAGTGATGAAGAGACTACTACAGAGCCTTATTATTGGTACACGTACAGTATGCGAGCCATGGTTACGACTACGCCGGTGTTCCGCTTGCCGGACTTGGCGGCAAGCAAGACGACGACGCCCCCTCCCGCTACCTTCCCCTGGGGTCGATGGCCACCCCCGGGACCGCACGCCCGACGACGTTTCCAAAATCCACAAAGCCGTAAACCATTTAAAAAGGGTACCAGCACCACTAAGAAGTGGAAAACTGTTGTTTACTATTTGGTATAAATGTCATACAGTCACGCTTATTGTATAAAATGTTATAAAAAATTATTGTCATGTTAATTTGTGCGTGTTGAAAAACACCAAGAATCTTAATAGGTATTCATATTCAAAAACACTCTTGGACTTGTACTATTAGTTATTCTGTGCCCTTGGTCCACCCAGGTACCCTTTCTTCTCTACTAGGTAGGTACCTACCTAGTTCTTCAAATACAAAAGGACTGGAGCTAACAAAAATTGGAATCGACTAGTAGGTATATAGCCGGCAAACCATTTGACCTTATAGTGAAATTATAGTGCAAAATAGTTGCTACTTTTCAAATTTATAGTACCGCTCACGCAATATATCATGACCCAATGTAGACTAGGTGGTACGGCGGGCTGAAGCGACCGGTCTCATTTGACAGATGAATGTGATACATTGCTACCTAACTACCTACCTACTTCTTTTTGGGGTAAAAAAACATACCTACTAAAGAAAAGTAGCAATGGTTGTCAAATGAAACCAGTAGCTAAATAGTTTCTATTTAGATAAATAATCAGCCTGCCGAGCGCATTCCGTACGGAATAAAAACGGTTGTGTGTAGCGACTGGCGACCAATACAAAATCTATTAGTCTTGCGTTCGGAATGGCATTTTTCCTTCGAGCATCGCGGCTTCGTACGAACAGAAACGGGTCATACTCTAAGGCTTTTTTCCATGCGAGATACCGAATGCACAGGGCCCTCATGTGGAATTCCGTAACATTACGAACGGCAGGCTGATTATCTAATTAAAAACCACCTAGCGACCGGTCTCATTTGACAGATCAATTTAAAACCTACATTGCTACTTCTTTTTGGGGTAAAAAAGACATACCAAAGAAAAGTAGCAATGTATCACAATTATCTGTAAACTGAAACCGGTCGCTAGGTGGTTTCTGATTAGATAATCCATAGATATAGTATATTAAAATATAGTATATTAAAAGGGGTAGATGCGCTACCGAGCGACCGGGTGTAAGGGATAGATATATTATGACGTCAAAATATGGGGTTGCCATGATCAGAAAAAGTACCCTTAACGGTGTAGCATCCGTTAATGTGCAGATTACTAGTTAAAGTAAGGAAATCGTCTACTTTAAGAAAAATTTCTCACTTTAAGGCGAGGCCAGTTCACGATCTGATGAAAAGTCTGATTTTTGAACTTCCAATGTGAAGAATTGATGTAGAATTCTACTTCACAAAAAATACTGTAGACTGAAAAAGAAACAAAGAAGCAAAGTAACCGAACAGAATATTGCAAAATGGCATGGTAACTCTGTAAAAAAATCCTGAATAACACCATAAAAACTTATAAAAATAAATTTCAAATCGTCAGATTGCGTAATTTTCAACGACGATTTTTTATGCAAAAAGGATAGCTTTTTTATCGAACTAACACAAAAACGAAGTACATTTTTAATAAAGGATCCAATATTTCAGAAATCAATAAAAATGTACTAAAATTCGTCAAATTTCAGGCGAAGCATCAATTAAAGTTATGCAATATTCAACCTTATTCTAAAGACATAGTGAAAGAGTAAATTTCGTGAACTGGCCTCGCCTTAACTGACTCGACCAGTTAATCTGCAGATTAAAGGATTCCGTACTTTAAGTAACATACGTATACATAGAGTAAACTAGCTGGGGTTCGCTCAGGTAATTAATATGAGATTGTGTGGTTAATGGAATAAAAAGATAAACTTTAAATTAAAACAGGTAAAGTCTTTATTAAACGTTGGAATACAGAACTTTTTTTATTAACGTTAGTTTTTCTGTTTTTTCGGAACCAATTTTTTTCAAAATGATTTGAACAAATTCGTGTGTGGCACCCAATTCTTTTTTCCAGTTGCTTCTATACATTTTTCACGAGTTTTATCTTCCGTCGGAAATCTGTAAAAATCAAATCGCTTGAAATTCCCTGAAATACCTATGGGGTAATTTTTGGGGAAAATTTTCTATACAGTAGGCATCCGGAAATCGAATTAAATAAACCTACTGATTTTAGTGGACGTCAAAGCTAAGCTGACTTCTACTATTACGTAGATGTACGCAATTTTACTGGTTTGCATGTCAAATATTTACGAGGTTATTTTTAGAAATAATTTTTATATTTTTCCTATTTATCAGGTATTTCATGATATAACTAATGATTTAGCTCAGAAACTTGGTTCCTGTGAGATTTGAGAAAGAAATACGTGATCAAAATATTGAAAACAGTGTACTTACGCATGAAATGTAACACCCGCTTATTTTCTTTGATTGTTGCTTTTGCAGCCAAATATCGAACACCCCACCATTTTGTATGCTAGACACAAACACAACACATACGATTTATAATAAATCTTGGGTATCAATTAGGTAGTAATCCACAAAACCTTTAATTTCTTTGGCACTCTTGATAATAACCCCACTTGTTTGTTTTGCCTAGTTGAACTCTGCCTATAACCCAACCATGAAAAAAAGTCCGGTCGGTGATAGAGAGAAAACATGACACTCTTCTCTATTTCCTCCTATAGGAATCTCAATAAGACGATCTCGCTCTATCAAAGCATGTCAGACCCTTTCGAGATAGTCACACTGACCTGAAGTTTTTTTTTCTAATAGATGTCAATAGATAATCCTGCGGAACGCTAACGCATGTGTGTGCATAGATATAGTATATTAAAAGGGGTAGATGCGCTACCGAGCGACCGGGTGTAAGGGATAGATATATTATGACGTCAAAATATGGGGTTGCCATGATCAGAAAAAGTACCCTTAACGGTGTAGCATCCGTTAATGTGCAGATTACTAGTTAAAGCACGGAAATCGTCTACTTTAAGAAAAATTTCGCACTTTAACTGACTCGACCAGTTAATCTGCGGATTAACGGATTCCGTACGTATACATAGAGACTCTATGTATACGTACTATACATAGAGAATGTAAACTAGCTGGGGTTCGCTCAGGTAGTTGATATGAGATTGTGTGGTTAATGGAATAAAAAGATAAACTTTAAATTAAAACAGGTAAAGTCTTTATTAAACGTTGGAATACAGAACTTTTTTTATTAAAGTTAGTTTTTCTGTTTTTCGGGAACAATTTTTTTCAAAATGTTTTGAACAAATTCGTGTGTGGCACCCAATTCTTTTTTCCAGTTGCTTCTATACATTTTTCACGAGTTGTATCTTCCGTCGTAAATCTGGAAAAATCAAATCGTTTGAAATTCCCTGAAATATGGGGTAATTTTTGGGGAAAATTTTCTATATAGTAGGCATCCGGAAATCGAATTATAAACCTACTGATTTTGGTGGACGTCAAAGCTAAGCTGACTTCTACTATTACGTAGATGTACGCAATTTTACCGGTTTGCATGTCAAATGTTGACGAGGTTATTTTTAGAAATTATTTTTAGATTTTTCCTATTTATCAGGTATTTCATGATATAACTAATGATTTAGCTCAGAAACTTGGTTCCTGTGAGATTTGAGAAGAAATACGTGATCAAAATATAGAAAACAGTGTACTTACGCATGAAATGTAACACCCGCTTCTTTTCTTTGATTGTTGCTTTTGCAGCCAAATATCGAACACCCCACCATTTTGTATGCTAGACACAAACACAACACATACGATTTATAACAAATCTTGGGTATCAATTAGGTAGTAATCCACAAAACCTTTAATTTCTTTGGCACTCTTGATATAACCCCACTTGTTTGTTTGGCCTAGTTGAACTGTACCAATAACCCGACCATGAAATAAAGTCCGGTCGGTGATAGAGAAAAAACATGACACTCTTCTCTATTTCCTCCTATAGGAATCTCAATAAGACGATCTCGCTCTACCAAAGCATGTCAGACCCTTGTGTGTGTGGCAGGCCCATAGATTTTGTATATGCATTTGCTGCGTTCGGAATTCCGAATCGAGATTCCGTCTGTATGTGGCCGGCCTTACTTACTTTAGATGTCATTAAGACATTTTGTCATTAAATTTTTAGATAAATAAAAGTCGCATTAATTTACAAAAAAATGACATAAAAACAATAAATCTACATTTAAAAGGTAAAAAATTAATAAATCAAGCAAAACGTAAATCCTTGGTGGTACCTACCTAGGTAAAAAGCATAGAATTCAATAAGCAAAATATATCTAGTAACTTACTAATAGGCCTATATTATAATAATATCAAGATGTGTATGATTTTGTTCGTGCCCATAATATGTGCGCTACAAACGGTCGTAAGAATATTTATGACCATCGTCTTCACTTTAGAAGGGTTACTGCGATCGATTATGAATTGCGTCTACAATAGCATCACTATGTGCCTAAATATATTTTCTCTTTTGCCAATATGTTGTTCTGCTTTTTGCATAAACAAATGTTTTTGTTCCAACATGTGTTCGACTACTTGTTCTCCTCATCATAACTCTAACGGCTGCTATACACTTTTGGTGATCTTTGTTTGTATCTTATTAATCTTTTACTACACTTCTTGGATTGAGTATTCATTTGAGAAATTTAAAAAAAATGTTATATTCCCCATTTTTGGACAATCTGAGAGTAATGACGATATGAAAATCAAAAATAATTTTGAAGACAGTTCTAACAAAATTGTTCTGGGTCATAGAAGATTCTTAAGAAGTCCAGATATAATATTGTCATTGCAAAACAAATCTCAAGACTTAAGGAAAGAAACTTATGATGAGGAAGTTACTGATAAAATTAAAGAGGATTTTAATAATCAAATAGAATTGAATCATTCTAACAATACTGATGTAGGGAATCATACTGAAATCAAATATTTAAATCGTACTGAAATGGGCTATACTCCTATAACGACTAGAGAAAATGTTACGGTCGAAGACATTTATGGAAACAATCTGACAACAACGCCTATCTATGTTGTGATTATGAGCGATCGCCATGAAGGATTTAAAGAACTTGCGAAGAAAAAGAAACACAATCAAGAAATTCTCAAATGCTCTAATAAAATGTTTATAAAAAGAGTAAAATTTGTAAATAAAATTTGACGTTTTTTCCAAGTACCTACTTACTTTTAACTCTTAATCAATAGCTGTATTATTCAGAGGGCGTTCGTTAAACTAGGGCCAAAGTTAACATGGCGTTAGACTGCGGACTAACGCCATTTTAGCGCAAATGGTTGAATACCATTGGAGTGACAGTTTAACGTTTAGTCCCGTGCATTGTGATTTACAAGCATTAAACCAGGTTTTGTTAGAACAGTCTTGCACCCCAGTTTTGGTTTTCTGTTGAGTGAACAACTATTCTCCGCCTATACTCACGAGTTCACGAGTTTCACGACCCAACTTGGTCGGACCGGGACGATTTGATCGGGACCGACCAAATTGGGTGGAACTAAATTAGGTGGTAGTTTTGAATTTCCACATTTTCCACCTTTTGGTCGGCCCCGAACAAATCGTCTCGACCAAGTTGGGTTATGGTGATCACGCGTGAGTCGTGCACCAACGGCCGAGTACTCTGGCTTTTAGCTAAAACAAAAATATTGAAATTACAGAAGGACCACTTTCGCAGACCTCGAAAATTGTTACCTACCTAAACTTGCCAGACTCCGTAGGGTTGCTATTGCTACTACCTATATTAATTCTTAATTTTAAAAAGAAGTAGGTAGGTAGGTAGTACTGGCGTGCGTCTAGCTAGTTGAAAAAACTTTACTGCAACTAAAATGTTATGATCTTTCCCAAACTTGGCTGGCACACTGCCGTGCGCCTAGTGTAAAAAAAACTTTACTGCAAATAAAATGTTATTAGGGATTTAACAACTGGCGTCTCTAAATGTAAGTTGTTTTTGTTTTGTAAACGAAAATAAAACTATAAGGGTTCCGTTTTTTGCCATTTTGGCCACGGAACCCTAAAAACCAAAGCGAAGACTGTGACTGTGAATCGCTTTATTTATACGTACCTACCTATTTAAAAGACGGGGTTTACGTAGACTACAGCTAGCCGGAGTATCTATACATCTATATTTATAAAATCGTAAACTGAATGACTGACTGACTGACTGACTGATCTATCAACGCACAGCCCAAATCGCTGGGTCTAGAGACTCCAAATTTGGCACGTAGGTTCCTTATGAGGTCTAGGGGTGCACTAAGAAAGGGTTTTCCAAAATTCACCCCCTAAGGGGGTAAAAAAGGGGATCAAAGTTTGTATGAAAGTCCCTCAGTTTTGAAGCTAGGATCTTCAAATTTTGTGTTTAGACTGACCATTGAAAATAAATAAATACGGGTCTCAGCGTTTTTCAAAATTCTACCCCCGAAGGGGTCAAAAGGGGGATGAAGTTGTGTATTGAAGAAAATCCTTTATTTTCGAAGTTAAAATCGCTAAATTTATAATTTAGGCTTATGGATAGGCCTCTAACGCAACGTATATTGTTATTGTTAGCATTTGAACCCCTATTGGGATGAAATGGGGATGAAAAGGGGTAAAAAACACAAAAATAGATATGGATGTCGTTATTGGGGTTTTCGGGGATGACGATTGCAAAAATGACATTTATTTTGAAGTCCAACACGGTGGACATGATTTGACCCCTAAAGGGGTGAAAATGGGGTTCAAATTTTGTATGAAAAAATAATATAAAATAGACATTACAACTTTAAACTTCGTTGGAGCACACCTAAAAATAAATAGGCAAACATATATTTTGTAATTTTGAAAATCAACCACTTAGGGGTAAATGGGGTGAGTAAACATAAAAATCAATATGAATGTCGTTCTTGAGGTTTTATGGGATGGTGATTGCGAAAATGAGATTTATTTTGAAGTCCAACACGGTGGACATGATTTAACCCCTAAAGGGGTGCAAATGGGGTTTAAATTTTGTATGGAAAAATAATATAAAATAGACATTACAACTTTAAAATTCGTAGGAGCATGTCTAAAAATAAATAGGCAAACACATATTTTGTTATTTTGAAAATCCTCCCTTAAGGTGTAAATGGGGTAAGTAAACATGAAAATCGATGTGGATGTCGTTCTTGAGGTTTCATGGGATGGTGGTTGCGAAAATGACATTTATTTTGAAGTCCAACACGGTGGACATGATTGGACCAGGACATGCATATCCAGGGGACGGGGACAGGGACGGTGTTAAACCTTCATGGTCAATGCGAACAGCCTGTAGTTCCAAATTCATAATATTGACTCTGTCACTCACTCTTTATCTGTCTGTCAAACCACTGCTGCATAATATAAATATATATTATTAAATCTAATATAAATAAATAGTAAGGTGTAAATAATTATGTTAATTTTGAATTGTGTTTGTATAAAGTATAGATAGGGTGTTTGTTCTTTGATATGTCGAATGTATATTTTTTGGAGCACATAGGTATAGGAAGAGGTGTTCACATTGCGGGGGGGTGTTAAACCTTCATGGTCAATGCGAATAGCCTGTAGTTCCAAATTCATAATATTGACTTTGTCACTCACTCTCTTTTCTGTCTGTCAAACCACTGCTAAATAATATAAATATATATTATTAAATTCAATATAAATAAATGACGGGAACGGGAAAGGGGACGGTTACGGGAACGGGAACGGGAACGGGAAATGGGACGGGGACGGGGACGTGGACGGGGACGGGGACGGGAACGGGAACGGGAAAGGGGACGGGGACGGGGACGGGGACGGGGACGTGGACGGGGACGGGAACGGGAACGGGAACGGGAACGGGAACGGGAACGGGAACGGGAACGGGAACGGGAACGGGAACGGGAACGGGAACGGGAACGGGAACGGGAACGGGAACGGGAACGGGAACGGGAACGGGAACGGGAACGGGAACGGGAACGGGAACGGGAACGGGAACGGGAACGGGAACGGGAACGGGAACGGGAACGGGAACGGGAACGGGAACGGGAACGGGAACGGGAACGGGAACGGGAACGGGAACGGGAACGGGAACGGGAACGGGAACGGGAACGGGAACGGGAACGGGAACGGGAACGGGAACGGGAACGGGAACGGGAACGGGAACGGGAACGGGAACGGGAACGGGAACGGGAACGGGAACGGGAACGGGAACGGGAACGGGAACGGGAACGGGAACGGGAACGGGAACGGGAACGGGAACGGGAACGGGAACGGGAACGGGAACGGGAACGGGAACGGGAACGGGAACGGGAACGGGAACGGGAACGGGAACGGGAACGGGAACGGGAACGGGAACGGGAACGGGAACGGGATACGGGAATGGGACCGGAACCGGGCACGGGAACGGGAACAGGAACGGGAACGGGAACCGGAACCGGAACCGGAACGGGAACGGGAAGCCACGTGCGAGGCCCGCCACACGCGGCAAATGTCTTGCCTCGCCAGTTAGCGCCCTTGGTAGGAACCCGCCTAAATGCGTAAAAATGGCTGGTCAGATCCTGGTTGAAGGTTCCCTAAGGATTTTGAAGGTTCCCTAAGGATTTTCTCTAATATCCACGCGGACGAAGTCGCGGGCAGAAGCTAGTATTATTATAAGGTGCCTTGTAATTAGTGTCAAATATTTTTAGGGCTGAACATATACATATATTACGCGACAGCCGCGACTGAGCTCTGTCCAAATCTGCCCGAGAATGTGTGTAAATCGTAATCATAATAAAGAGTGTAACAACCTGACTGACCGAGCGATACGACCGTTTATGCCGCAAAAAACGTATACAACGTAACATATTTCGACACACACAAGAGAATCAAAATGCATAGGGTACTTCCCGTGTTGACCTAGAACTATGTGGCAAGTAATATAGTCTTTTAAGTACAGATTTTTCGTGCCCACCCCAGAAAAAAAACCTAATTAACCTGATATATTGCCCTAAATATTGCCAGGGGCCTGTTTCTCGAAAGTTACAAGTTCACAAGTTTACAAGCCTCAATATGTCACAAGGACTTGTAAATTCTGTTTCACGAAGGAAAATATTGAAAATAACAAGCACAGAACAAAATTTAACAAAATAGTTGATTTAAGATTGTAATAATGACATAAATGTACTGGCTGATAAGATAAATATTTTATAAATGTCTGTCAATCTCGCTGACAGTCTCTAAAAGACAGCAAATTGACAACTATCAAAGCACTAAAATGGCCGCCAACTTGTGATTCTGGTATTTCACAAGAGTGAAAATACAAGTGCATGGAAAATGTGTTTCACAAAAACATTACAAGCCTTGTAAAATTTACTATAATAATATGCCATTTTACAAGTTCGATTGGATGATCTCTCTGAAAACTTGACCAATATGAGAACTTTTCACAGACACTTTTCACATGATTGAAATTATATTATAATATATTTATAATAATTATACTATAATTAAAAAAAATATATTATAATAAAAAAGGAAATAATTAAATGGTGCCTGTATCACACTCGTGATGTTTTATGTTAAATTAAATTTGAAATAAAATATAATACGTCTATGGTTTGAAATCTTATTCAACAATTTCAATTATGCTCAATTACATATTGTTTACAATGTTTACAATGTTTGAACAATGAAGGTATAGGATTTTGACCCGCTAGTTTCATTACAGTACCATATATAATTAGCGGTACGTAAAAATTAAGAGTCCCCCGACACTGCTAGCTAAATTTCTGAAAGTCACAAGTTACAAGTGTCAACATAATTTTTTGAGAAACGTAATTACCGTTACACGTGTAAATATTTACTTGTGAGGTTGATCACTTGTGTAAGATTTTATTCTACATATGCGTAAACTACAGTTTCGTGAAACGCTACGCTTGTAATTTTATTGTTTTACAAGCGTTTCTATGGTTACACACTTGTATTACAAGGCTTGTAACTTTCGAGAAACAGGCCCCAGGACGCCCTGGAAAAAATCTCTAGATACGCCATTGGCAGTACATAGGTACATAATATTATGATATTATCCTATAAGGCATATTCCATCTATGGTTGATCATAGACGAAAGTATTAAATGCATAGATATAGTCATAGATATTGTATTAGTATTATGATGATCATAGATATAGTATATGATGATTATGCATCCATGCAACGAAGAGTATTAACCTATAGTTATCTATGTTATACTAACTATTATGTATTCTGTGCTATTAGAAGTAAAAATCTCCAGCGAAAATGTAAAAATGACAACTTATTTATGTCAAACGTGTAAACAAACAATGTTATCGTAAAAATATTTTTTTCATTTTTAATTGAAAATCTAAAAAAAATGTGTTATTAAATCAACACCGTTTCGCTGGTACATGGTTACAAATTTTAAGTAAAATACCTACTTATTTTAAGATATAATTTTTTACAATACAGTCATAGCTCAATGCTCAATAGCATCAAATCTAAATTTAAACGTAAAGTCTTACTTATAATAATTATAAGTCAAGTGTAAGTACAAATTGTAAATGTAAGTTAAGAAAGACTGAATTTTTTATTAGCATTTCTCCCACTGCATTTATCTAGATTTTTCTAGAGTCACTTACCTACTTACTTACTTTTGATTTCTAGAAGATGATTTTGCAATTGTATGGCAAAATTAGTTAAACGAAATGCGCTAATCTCTGTCTGAAGTACCAAACAAATCTCATAGAATTTGTAAGCACCTATAGTTATGAAAATAAAAACAAAATGAGACAATGTTCTTGTTCCGATTGCTCGCATGATAAATATTACACTAGATTACAAGAAAATGTGTCGGCTTCAAATAAATTATCCTCTAGAAAATATATGCCACCACGAGAAAAGGAACTATTAGATGAATTAATTTATGCCAGAAAATTATACGATGATTTACGAAACAAAATCCTTTTTGGTGATAAAATTGATAAAAATGAAAGAACAAATACTCAAAGAAAACATCACGACAGACCTGGCGGAGACGATATAGATAGAGAAGCCATTCGTACTATTGTTGAACTAATAGATAAAGGAAAAATGGTATGTCAGAGACGGGGCCCACACCTTGAACCAAAAACTATGTTGAATAGTTGTTGCAGTTGCTGCAGTAACAACTGTAGCACTCAAATTCAGAACGAAAATGAAAATTCTCGTGAACGAAGCCAATCACCAATCAAATCGATGGCAATCAAGATTAAAAGAGTTATTTGCAAATGTCAACCAGATAAACTTATATCAAAATCATATGAAAGTATAAAATTAGCTAAGCATAAAATTCGTGACAATGTAAGAGCAAGTGAAACAAAAATAAGACAAACATTAAGAGTTTTAAGAGATTCAGCTGAAATTAAACAAAAAAAAGTAGTAAACAAATGGGAGTGTGAGCCAGACGCCTGTCTTGCAGAGGAATGTGCTCCTATAGAGTGTTATAATAAAATAAAGAATGGACATAGGTTGCGTGAATTTGCTTCAGATGTGTCGTTAAAAGTATATTCAAAAATTAAAACAACATCGAATAAGTTTCGTAATAGCGTCAGTAATAGTGCAACAAGGATAGCATCTTCATTTCAAAACATAAAGAAAAGTTTTCACCCTAAATCTAAAACTGCTATATGTCAATGCCCATATTTAGAACCATCAACCGCTAAGAAAAGTAAATTCCAGGACAGCATCAGAAACAGTGCAACAAAAATTAAATCTTCAGTCCAAAGTATCAAAAATAGTGCAACAAGGATCAAAACGTCATTACAAAATATAAAGAAAAGCTTACATAAAAAATCTAAGCCTGGAGCTGTCATATGCGAATGTCCATATTTAGAACCACCAATAGCTAAGGAAAGTAAATTCCAGGACAGCATCAGAAACAGCGCAACGAATATTAAATGTTCAATCCGAAGTATCAGAAACAGTGCAACAAGGATCAGAACTTCATTACACAATATAAAGAAAAGCTTTCATAAAAAACCTAAGTCTAGAGCTTTCACATGTGAGTGTCCATATTTAGAGCCATCACCTGCTAAGAATAGTATATTACAGGACAGCATCAGAAACAGTGCAACGAAAATTAAATCTTCAATCCAAAATATCAAACGAAAGCGAGAGAGTATGAGAAATAGTGCAACAAGAATAAAAAAATCATTACAAAATATAAAAAAAAGCTTTCATAAGAAACCTAAGACTAGAGCTGAAGCTGTCACATGTAAGTGTCCTTTAGAACCATCTTTGATAAACTTCAGGGAATACGACTTATTTAACGATTATGACACAGCAGTTAATAAAAATAAATATCGTAAAATTAAAGATTCTGTAGAATTATTCAAAGATAAGATACAAAGTAAACATATGAGTAACAAGCAACGAGACGAATGTGATTCTGCCGATTGTTATTTCAAAATGGTAGACAATGAAAAAAAATCCAGATTTAGTGCGGATAACTTAATTAAATCACTTTCAAAAATTAAAGAAAGTTTTCATAAAGAACCAAAACCTAAACCTATATCTTGTGAATGTCCAAAATATATGCCACCTAAAGAATATGATGATTTGAGTAGTAAAACCAGTTATGGGCCTGATAGTACAGGCGATAGAAAAAAACATGGAGTACTAATAAATATAGAACCTAAAACATCAAAAAAACGTAAACGAAAAAATATATATTCCTTACATAAGAAACCGTTAGAGATTTCTAAAACAAATTTTGATACAAGCCTTCTAACGCCAAGAACATGTCGGTCATCAATATGTATTCCCAAAACATGTTTTTCAAAAAGACATTCTGATATTTTTATTGGACAACCAAAATCAGATGTTAGTGTTATGTCACGAAGAAAGACAATCGATTTGAGGAACAAAAAAACAATTTACGGTGATGATGATGACAGGTCACAAAAAAGTGTTGTGCGCTTTGGGTCTAATTTTAAATTTAACATTGAATTTTACAAGGAAACAAAAAATAAATCACCCCCAAATTATCAAACCCATAGAAAGAGCACAGACTCACGCAAATCTAATAAAAGAAAAGTAGGATGTGCGCTGCGTAGATGCTTTTGTACTTTAAAATTTACAGAAAGTAAAAAACGTCCAAACTATTATACAATGAAAAAACTACCTAAAAATCGTAAAAGACGTATGAAAAGAAAACACACAAAGATTACCTGCGACTGTGAAAAAGATAAAAGATCAAAAACTCAAATTTTTGTAAATAGTCCCGTTCCATCTTCCCAAATAGTTCCTGGTTCCTTTGGAAATATCGATAATTGTGATTTTAAACTGTGCCCAAATAAAAAGTTCAAATCACTTTCACTTGGAACTGCCACACCTGCCACACCATATTCAGAATGTTCAACGATGACAAGAACAACGATGACAAGAGATAGTTCAACAATGAATTCAGAATCAAATAACTTACAGAGCAATTCAACAAGTAAACAATATAATCACCTGGATAATAATGATTCGGAGAAATACAATTTACAAGAAGTTGAAAAATCTTCCAGAAATGTTGTAAAAATAAGCTCTAACTTTAGTTTCAATATTGATTTCTTTAAAGATAATGTAAAAAATTATGATCACGTGTATGTTAATCATACTAGAAAGGTAACAAAAAATGAATCACCTCCAAATTATCAAACTCATAGAAAGAGCACAGACTCGCGCAAATCTAACGAAAGAAAAATAGGATGTGCATTGCGTAGATGCTTTTGTACTTTAAAATTTACAGAAAGTAAAAAACGTCCAAACTATTATACAATGAAAAAACTATCTAAGAATCCTAAAAGACGTTTCAAAAGAAAACACACAAAGATTACCTGCGACTGTGAAAATCATAAAAGGCCAAAATCTCAATTTTTTCTGAAGAGTCCCGTTCCATCTTCGCAAATAGCTCCTGGCTTCTATGGTAATATCGATTTATGTGATCCTAAATTGTGCCCAAAAAAAAAGTTCAATACACATTCACTTAGAACTGATACACCATTAGATTCGGAGTGTTCAGCGATGATTACAAATAGTTCAAATATCAAATCAGTATCAAATAAGTTACAGAGCAATTCAACGAGTAAACAATATCATCGCTTGAATAATAATGATTCTGAGAAATACAATTTACAAGAAGTTCAAAAGCCTTCCAGAAATGTTGTAAGAATAGGCTCTAACTTTAGTTTCAATATTAATTTTTTTAAAGATAATGTGGGAAAATATGGTAATCATATTAGAAAAGCTAACAAAATACATCCCAAGAAAATGAAAATTTATCGAAATCGTGCCCAAACAGCCATTAAAACTGGCAAATGTGGAGATAGATTTAGCAGCGATTCCAAACGTAATTTATACAAAAACAAAAGACAACAGACAAAAAAAATAAAACAGAAACATGTAGGACGTGATGTTATAGCCGACTCGTGTGATTGTTTCATGAAGGTCTCGCCAGTACAAACTTTAGAACCCGTGAAATCAAAAAATTTACCAACATTTTGTACGCCACATAGTGAATCTATAGACAAGAGTCACTATCCAAAACAAAAACAACAAGTACGTCATAGTAATAAAAAATCTATCGCAGGTAGCACTTACAGATCTGCCTCCTGCAAAACCACTAAACCAACAGAGGCTTCATCGAGTAGAAGGGAACTTATCCAACAGAAAATATTAAAACCACAAATCAAATATGAGAGCAATTTAGATAATGTTTCAACCCGCCAAGCTTTAAGTATAGGAGCAACTTTTAGTTTAAATGTTGATTTTTATAAAAACTGTTCTCCAAAACACCAAGAAAATCGAGTTAGTAATAGAAATAGTATTCGCTTTTGTAAAAAAGCGAATACTCAAAGACCTGCTAAATGCAGGACCAATTTTAAGGATCCTCTAATTAAAAAATGTTTTTGTACATTAAATAATTTGAAAAAAAGGAAGAAGTCATATTTTTCACCCAAAATGAATCTGGAGCGCTTATCTTGTGGATCATCTAAAGAATATTTTAAATCGCTGAATATGAAAGATCGCGTCTCAAAACTTAAGCCCCAAAACTGTCGAATTATTCAAGCAAGAACAAGACAAAGGAAAATTACATGTTTACGTTCTCCCAAGAAGGAAAATGCTGTTCAATGTACTGGCATAGCGAAGAAGTTAAACAAAACGACTAGAGCGTGCATAACTACTGACGAAAAAGGTGTCGTAGCAGGACCAAAACAAAAACGATGCTTTTGTGTGTACAAACTTAATACAATCAACCAGTATAGAAAAAGCAATAAAATACCATTTGCCAAAGAATATGACTCAAGTGATTGTAATTGTACCATTTCAAAAACACAATACGAAAAAATACTGTCGTCATCTACAAACAGTAACAGTACATGCTTCTGTCAAAGAAATGTAGTACAACATCAAAAATATTACAAACCAGAAAAAGAGAAAATATCATCAACAAACACAACAAATAGTTTTTCTACAAATGCAATTGAAAAACATGTAAAATCAGAAATAAACGAAAAACCTGTGCCACTTAGAATTAATAAGAATGCTTGCGTCTCAAAAAATAAACCCCAAAATTGTCGAATTATTCAAGCAAGAAAAAGACACAGGAAAAATGCATATTTACGGTCTCCCAAGAAGGAAAATGCTGTTCAATGTACTGGCATAGCGAAAAAGTTAAACAAAAAGACTAGAGCGTGCATAACTACTGACGAAAAAGGTGCTGTGGCAGGACTAAAACGAAAACGATGCTTCTGTGTGCACAAACTGAATACAATTAACCAGTCTAGAAAGAGCAATAAATTACCATTTGCCAAAGAATACGCCTCAAGTGATTGTAATTGTACCATTTCAAAAACACAAGAGGAAAAAATACTGTCGTCACCTACAAATAGTAACAGTACATGCTTCTGTCAAAGAAATGTAGAACAACATCAAAAATATTACAAACCAGAAAAAGAACAAACATCATCTACAAACACAACAAATAGTTTTTCAACAAATACAATTGAAAAACATGTTAAATCAGAAATAAACCAAAAGCCTGTGCTACTAAGAATTAATTGTGTACCTCCTGATAGTACCATAAAAAAAATGTGTACCAAATGCGGCTTCATTAAATATAAGGAGCGAACTATTAAAAAAACTTATAAAAATTCTAACCTAGTTTCCATTCTCAAACAATGTTTATGTTCTAGAAAAAATCTAAACGTAGAAATCAATCGAAACGAGAGATAAAGAGAGAGGAAAGAAAGAAAAAAAGACAAAGACACGTCCTCTGTTGTCGCGCATTATTTATTCTGTAGTTGTGCTGAAGCAGCGCAAAATAAAGGTTAAACAGGTACCTACAAACAAAAGGAACTTTAGAGCAAAATCTGCAGAAATTATGCCACATAAGTAGGTACCTAACTAACCACTTCATTCAAGTACAATCTAAAAACGATAAAGTTTATTTCGGCTCATAGCTGGGTAAGTATTCAGAACAATTGAGTACCTATCATAAAAAAACAGAAACCAACAAACCGTTCTGATTTCCACAAAAAATGGGAAATTCCACCATCGACCATAGAGAATTTAACAACATTTAAAAATATTACACTAAATGGAAGAAAAGTTAAGGCGAAAAGACCTTTTATAGGTATTACCTATTAGTATATATTTTGCATTATGTTGAAAAAGGAAAGTTTTTACATGCCTTCTTTCGGCGTACCTACCTAAGGAGATATTGAATTTTCTCATTATACCTAAGTACATCGAGATAAGTAGCTTAAAAATGTTCAGGTTTGAACTTGGTTTGAGTGAAAAGACTGACATTTTGTAAAATTTTAATCGCTTTTTTATTTTATCAAATGTACGAATATGAGTGTTCATTGATGTGTGAAGGTCTAACAATATCAGTGATGTTAATATTAATGTATGTATGTTTTTTAAAGTTATCGTGGAGTTGTGTATTGTCTGAAATAATCTGAATGTTATTTGGTGATTAATTATATCTGCGGAACGCTTTCTAGTTTTTTATTTGTATTCCAAACTGTCGCTCATCCATTTTCGTCCATATCTAAAGAAATGGGAAATCTTTTACGACCAGACCCAATAATTTTATCATAGGTATAATTTCTCTGAGGAACAACGTCAGACGGCTCGGTCTGAGGAACGGCTCAGACCGAGCCGTCTGAGGTCATGTTTTTTATATGCTATCACGGCTTCCTCTGGCCCCATAAATGTGAAATTTCTCATATCGTATTTTTGATTTCTAGGATAAAGGCCTACTCAAATCTGACCGGTATCCTGAGGGCCTATTACAAAAAAGCATTGCGGTAAGCGTACGATGTTCGTCCCACTCCGTGGCACTAATGACTCACGAATAAGGTTTAATATCAAGTAAATTAAACGACGAATTGCGTCCGACTATCGTGATTCTTTTTGGGTATGATTTTATCGATTACCTAATAAATGCATTTTCAGTGACCTAAATAATATTTGTTCCTATTTTGCCGAGCTCGCGCTAGGAAAGTATTATTTTTTTACAAACAAATTAATAGTAGTTTGTTACACAAGGGACGTAAGAGAGCTATTAGGCTATTACAGAACAAGATCCAATTTGGCGCCCATGCGAGCGTAGCTCGCAAAGGGCGCCAATGGATCGAGTGCACCCGAGATATTTAGAATATAGTTTGAAGGTGTAATAGCTACTTACAACCGAGGTAAGCATACTACGATTAGTACAGCGTACGGAAAGTTGATTTTACCGCACGTCGGCGCCGTGCGTTTTTTTTTACGAACGTTTTTTTTTATTCTAGTAGCTTCCGCCCGCGACTTCATCCGCGTGGACAGTAGAAACATATTGCAACCAGTTTAAAATGACCCCTTTAGTGTATGAAAGCTAGTACTACGGAGAGTTTAAGCTGTTTCCCTGGTTCCACCCACCTGAATTTGATGAAACATAGCTTAGATTTTAAGTAATCTACTAAATTGTGAAAAATCCATCAAAATTCGTTTAGCGGTTTTTGCGTAATTCGCGCACAAATAATTAGAATTTACAGTTTTATTATATGTATAGATTACAATTTCAATAGTACTTATAATGTTTTCTCGCAAATGTATTGAAAAACGTAGTATGGCACATAAAACTCCTTACCAACCTTGTATCATTATTGCTGTCAAAACCACTTGTAAGTCCACATAAACAAGTAAGCAAATATAAATTTAGCTGTTTAAAATACAGTAAATTGCTTTTGTACGCAGATGATGCAAAGATTTATAAAGTTATTAAGAATGAAGATGATTGCGCCGCATTACAGCTCGACATTTTGAATCTATCTGATTACTGTTCTCGTAATCAATTATTCATTAACTTAGATAAATGCTTTATTATAACCTATACTCGAAAACTTAAACCTTTAATATTTAACTATCTTCTAAATAATTACAATCTTACGAGAGTGGACAAGATTCGAGATCTAGGGATAATACTGGATAGCAAGCTAACCTTCAAGGAACATTATGATAACATTGTACAAAAATCCTATAGGCAACTTGGTTTTCTACTCCGAGTATGCAAACCGTTTAGAAATGATATTACATATAAAATTCTTTACTTTAGCCTCGTTCGATCAATTTTGGATTTCGGTTCTGTAGTCTGGTGCCCCTATTACTCTTGTGACATAAATAGATTGGAAAGAATACAGAAAAAGTTTATTAAAGCATTAGAATATAGAACCGGATCTTCTTACGTATCTTATAACGACTCCCTTAAAAAATACAAATTGTTATCATTGAATTCCCGACGTATACAGTTCGATCTCGTATTCCTATATAAAATATTAAATAATTATATCGATTCCCCTAACCTACTTACAGAAATAAAGTTTAAGATTCCGTCAAAAAGTGTTCGCAGACCTAATAATCTTTTCGCAATTCCTAGTTCAACTACTAATTATACATCAAACTCTTACTTTCACCGTTGTTTGAACACACATAACAAAACAGTTTCAAACATAGATATTTTTTGTAATAATTTAAACAAATATAAAAACTGTATTATAGATTATTTCATGTCTAATTGTTGATAGGTTGTTTGTTATCTATTGACAAAATCACATTATCTTTAATTATATCATGTAAAACATTAAAACACCGAGTTAGAGAATATCGAGTGTGTCCTTAAATATATTATCAAATTTTTATTTTAAACTACCAAAAAATGTATTATTGTGCTTAGGGCCTGTATCACAAATTCCGTTTGTATTAATTTAATTGTTTACCTGACAAGTAATTTGATTTAAGTTCTGTTCCATTTTGTTATATTGAACCATAAGTTACTGCCTATTATTGATTGATTGTAAAAAAAAGTTATAGCATGCACTCACTACAAAACCAAATTAAAACACATAAGTATGTGAATTAGCGCTGTAATTTTGCTTTGTCTTTTTTATTGCTAATTAAATTAAGGTTCTCATTGTATAGTCACTTGATCTCGTTTATCACGAATCGTTTTCGATAAGATTTGTCACATACCTACATATAATTTTTATAAAGTAATAATAGGCACTCTAGGTCTATAAGTTAAATAATTTAATAGTTGAAGCATATTTATGTCGATGTACATGACTGTTTGTTGTCATTAAATAAATGAAAAAAAAAAAAAAAAAATAATATATCACAATACTTCAAAATAATAATACTTAACTAGGTGAAAACAAGCAAGTTTCTATTTAGAGATTAGGTTTGGCGATAGGTACTACTCGTAAAAGACTTCAACGCACGCAGTTTTTGTAAAATTCCAAAATTGTAGAATTCGATTTTCAAGTTTCGATGTTTTACCAGCTTACATTAATTGCGGTCACCTTACAACTTTATAAAAGTTTGGGTGGGTGGCGCTCGGAATCCCGAGAGTAAATACGAGGGTGGATTGATAAGTCCATGACTATGAAGTTTTTTTTTTTTTTGAATATTTTGTATTATTTCTCTACATAATCATAATGTAGCTCTGCGTATTCAGTCCAACGAAGTTCCTACCTCTTAACCCATTGTTTTTTTTTCATCGCCTGAAAACTGGTAACTGAAATGAGGGCCCATTTCAAAAGGCCCAAAGTAATGATCTTTTGCCGAATTTGAAAAAAAAATTGTGTTAGATGCCCTAAGGAAAGTCATGGACTTATCAAACCACCCTCGTACAGTATGTCCTTAATTTATATGATAGAGGGCTTAGAGTAAGACGGGCTTCTGTACGAAGATAGAGGGCAATCTGGGCTTTCCCGTGATGTGTCAAACAAAAATAATAAAAAACGTTACTAACTTACGATAAATAACCTTTGTATATATTATATTATTATTATATTATATTAATTCCACGGGTCGTTTCCTATACCTATACGAAAATTAATTCCTAAAAATAATATTTTTACAGATAGGTATAACATTTAATAGTAGATTATACAACAAGTGAAAAAAGAGGGAATTTAGTTCGATAGATACAAAGGACCGAGATGTTTTTTTTTTTCACTAGTTGTGTACTCTACTTTTTACCATTGACTGCGAGAAAACAAATAGCAGTACTTATACCTATAGTATTTATAGTTATCACATTTTTATTATTTAGGTAGATAATCAGTAATACCCTAATACCTATTTAAACATTAGGAAATAGTGAAACTAGAAGTTTTCCAATGGCATAAAACAACCACGCTAAGAGGGAAATTACATGATCAGTCTGGCATCAGTCCATTTCATCAGTTTGTATGGACTTTGAATTTTTACAGGCTGAAGATCGTACCAGACTGATGGAATGGACTGATGCAAGACTGAACATCTAATCTCCCTCTAATATATAGAAAAGAACCCAAAGATGAGACACTAAAAAGGACCTAATTAATTTGGCAGGAAATTTTTTTGAAAAGAACCCAAAGATAAGACACTAAAAAGAACCTAAATAAAATTGGCGGGATATATTTTTTTATTTATAACTATGGCTTTAATATTATCTATGGAATAGCTCCATACTTTCAGCACGTTTTAATTTTTTTTCTACATAATACATAGGTACGATGCGCGCTTGTTCCAAATTCAAAATATTTTTATTCACTCGGTGAATAAAACAGCGTTTTATTCACTCTTATCGTTGAATTAAACGCACTTTTTCGAGTGGCGATGGTAAAAAAAAATATATAGTCTGGTGGGGTAAGTGAAACATACTTTATTTTTATTTTTATTTAACAAGGTTTAGTAAAGCTATAAAACTCGCAATTAAAGTAGCTGTGTAGGCTGTAATATGTACTCCTAATTAAATCAGCCTTTAACGGTATGAATATAAATATCTAAAGACATGCAATAAGCAACAAAATCACGAAAAGAATATAATTAACAAGTGTTTCACTTATCCCTGACAAGGGGAAAGTGAAACAGTGACCAAACTAGCTTTAAATATTGTGTCCATTTAATTAAAAACAGGACAAAAGGATCATGTTAAACCGTTAATTATCCAAAATGTATCAAATTCTCAGTCCAGTTTTAAAGATTTATCAAAAAAACATAATCCGGGAAGTGAAACATAGTGGCGATGGTCAGGGGTCACAAGTAAACCTTAAATAGGTAGGGTAAAGCTTTCCAAAAAAAAAGAAAAAATCCAATATGGCGGCCAGTTTTTGTTTGTGGGCCGATTTCGATGAATGAAACTCGGTTTTTGGTACTTTTTTGACAAGAAAACAGCCACGCAATGTTAAAAAATTTGAAAATCCAAGATGGCGGCCAACTTTGTTGTTAGCGGGCCGATTTAGATGAAACTCGCAGTTTTTGGTACTATTTGGTCCAGAAAACAGCAATGCAATGTTAAAAATATTAAAAAATCCAAAATGGCGGGCAACTTTTTTGATTATGGTCCGATTTCGATGAAACTCGGGTTTTGGCACTCTTTTGACAAGAAAACAGCAAGGCAATGTTAAAAATATTAAAAAAGCCAAGATCCACAAACAACAAAGATGGCATTATTAAAAAATATATAAATCCAACTTGGCGGCCATCTTTGTTGTTTGTGGTCGCTATCTTGGATTTTTTAATATTTTTAACATTGCCTTGCTGTTTTCTTGTCAAAAGAGTACCAAAAACCGTGTTACATCGAAATCGGACTTCAAACAAAAAAGTTGGCCGCCATATTGGATTTTTTTATATTTCTAACATTGCGTTGCTGTTTTCTTGCCAAAATAGTACCAAAAACCGAGTTTCATCGAAATCGGACCACAAACAAAAAAGTTGGCCGCCATCTTGGATTTTTAATATTTTTAACATTGCATTGCTGTTTTCTTGACCAAATAGTACCAAAAACCGAGTTTCATTTCACCGAGTCAGTCAGTCAGTCAGGACTTTGAATTTTATATATTTATATAAACAATTAAAAATGAAGGCAAAACATAGGTACACATGGTCTGCCTGTTAACATGGAAGGTGAAAATGATCAACAGGCAATATGTAACTTGTTTGGATCATTTTATAATATAGGTTTGGCGACGGATCAATCAAAACGAAACGAGCCATTTTGTGGTGTCCAGTGTCGCCGGGGGACTTTCTCCGTTACTGCTCTGCAAGTAAGTCAAATACTGAGAAATATGAATAGAGGTAAGTCTCCGGGTCACGATATGGTATCAGCATAGAACACATTTTATAATTTGTGATATATACTGTCACAGTTTTTACATTATGTTTGCGATACTGTTACTTGCCAAGTCAACTTATAAAAACACTTGTTGTACCAATTGCTAAGAATAGTACTGGTAATATCGAGTATGGCTAACTACCGCCCAATTTCATTAGCGACTACCGTGACCAAGGTGCTTGAACGGGTTATTCACTCCAACATGACACTTAACATTGACGATTGTCAATTTGGGCATTTATTATGTACTAGCGGCCGCCCGCGGTTTCACCCGCGTGGTTCTCGTTCCCGTGGGAATATCGGGATAAAAAGTATCCTATGTTTTAATCTAGGCTATCTACTATCTGTGTGTCAAATTTCAATCAATTCCCTTCAGTAGTTTTTGCGTGATTGAGGAACAAACATCTAAACATCCAAACCCACAAACTTTCAAATTTATAATATTAGTAGGATAGGATTCTGTGATTTGGGTTCAGACCCGAGCTGTCGACCGACATGGCTGTGTTTTTGCTGAAACAAATTGTTGCGTATTATAAAGATCGATAGTACCACTGTGTACTAGTACCTGCTCCTGAGGTGGTTGACTTACTTGCGTTTTGGTATCGCAATCAAAGCAATAGCGTCACATGGGGTAGCGTTGTCCAGCGACTACAGCCTTACATGTGGTGTGAGACAGGGGGGACTAACCTCCCTTGACCTATTTAACCTCTACATAAATGACTTGATCATGGAGCTGAGTCGTAGTACAGCTGTCGGCCTGAAGTTGGACGGTAGATATGTCTACAACCTTAGTTATGCGGATGACATGGTGCTGCTCAGCCCCTCGATCAAAGGTCTAAGAAAACTTATTAACATCTACGAAGTTTATGCTGCTAAACATAACTTAACGTACATTGTTAAAAAAACAAGTGGTTTTTTTTGGCCTTTTTTTGTGGCCTTTTTTCGCTAAATGGCAGATTCTGTAAACGGCACATTCTAAAAATGGCAGGTCGCCCGGTCGGGCAGGGGTCCAGAGTTCCCTCGCAACTGGACAGATTCTCAACTGGACAGATCCTCAGGTGGACGGATTAGCAACTGGACAGAGTACAGTCGTGAACAATGAAATATAGTTAATTCATTGAAAGACTTTAATTAAGGAAAATAAAACTAAACGAATTTAAGTAAAAAAAATTAACAGTACCTCGGACACATTTAAAAGATAATGCCGATATTGAAAGGCAACGAAGGGCTCTGTATGTGGTCGGGAATATGCTGTACTATTAGGTATAGGGTACCCTTTCAGTTTTAAATGGTGATTTAAACGAGAAAATAATAAACGACACGATAACATAAATTAATTTATTTTTTACATCACTTTATCCAGTACATACAAAACAACATAAAATTGCACGGCTTAGTTCCGTGCACACAATACAAGGAGTCCAAAAACAAAACGCCAAAGAGAATACTAATATCTGCCAAAATTTCTTCAAAAATGTAACACAACTCAAACACTGCGGATAAAGTTCTGGACATACTTGGTAGAACCACATACAAGGTACTTTCCTCAAAGTAGTTAACAACATATGTCGACAACTGTAAAGTGCAAAGTCATTCCTTTTACGCATTCTCGTTTTCCTTTTCTTGTTCTGCGATTCTATGCGAATTTGCTCCTTTTTGGTTTTACCTTTGTCCGCAACCAATTGATAAAATGCAGTTTCCTTAAACGTATCCGTTATAATGCTCATATTTTCTGAATTCGATAAGCATTTGTTGACTTTCAATTTTTTCATTCGCCACGCATCCGTGAAAAATCTTTTCAACGAAAGAAAAGTTCCATCACTGTCCCGAGATCTTTCTCGAATGTATCTCAGACTCTTTTTAGGACTAAAGATAACTTTGAAGAAAGTGTATAAAATAATCTTAACCGGAAAAAAAAATACTGATAATACCGACCCTAGTATCAGCACTATACAGTTAGGTTGTACTGTCTTGTCTTGGCTTTCTAAGGCTTTTAAAACTTCTCTCTCTTCTTGATGACGCTTTTTTATTCGATTTTCTTCCATTTTATTTCTAAGTGCCTGATCTTTTAAAAACTGTTTCTTTTTTTCACTATCTAGCGATGAAATTTTTTTCTTTTGCGCCTTCTTCTTTGCAGTCTTCTTTGCAGTCTTCTTTGAAGATCTTTTGTCCTTACCTTTTTTTTTCAGTCCTTTAATTTTCATTTTTTCTTTTTCTTCATATTCTTCACACTCACATAGACACCTACATAATATGTTGTTTATTTTATTTTCTTTGTGTCCTCTATTGGTGGTTTTAGTGTTGTTTTTTCCTCGATTTACTTCTGGTTTGGGACCATAACTTAATTGGTTCTTAGGACGATCCCTCTTCCCAACCATGATCCTAAAACCATTTCGCTTACGTTGCTTATTCGTCTCAGGTATATTGTCAGATCGTGGATTATTCATTACTATTTTATTGGAGTTTTTTTTGGTTCTGTTTTCCGATTTGCTGAATATATGGCTACATAAATTAGACAGTCTTGAACATATATTTCTAGTAGGAACTACATCGGCATTTCCTCTTGCTATCGACTGCGAGTCACCACGTGCACCACCAACTCCATCACGTTCATCACGTTCAACACCACCACAGTTGCGTTCAGTACATTCTGCAACTATGTTTTTACTACATTTACAATGAATACTTGTGTTTCTCTCTTTCGATTTTTCACGGCACACGCCTTTTAGGCAAAATTTTTTGGATCGCCGATCCATATCCTTAATTTTTTTTCGTATTGCTCTGTTATTCACAATACACATGTTTTTTTTATCTACTTGCACCTCAAAAAGGGGTTTAGTATTCAACGTTGGCATATGTTTGGTCCCAGTTACATTGCATATTGTGTCATCACATGTCCAAAGCTTGTTCTTCAGGCATCGGCAAGTGAAATCTATCTTTTTGTGTCTTAAGGCTTTTCTACAAACTCCGCTTTCACATGCTTCTCTAGCAAGTACATATTTCATACGAGCTTCATGGGAGGGACATATACATTTCGTTCGTTTTTTTTCCATGCCTAAGGCAAATATTTTCTGTTTAATTTCGGATGGATTTAAAACACACATATCAACATTATCTACTTTCATCTCGAATAACGGATCTCCGGTCTGTTCTTCCTGATTCTGTACAGTACAAAAAACCTCGTCTCCGTGGCATATGCAGCTTATGTTTTTATGAAACCTTTTATAGTTCATCATCGTTTGGGGCGTTTCATTTTGGGTGGTATTGGTTGGAAGGAGATTGTGTCTATTGACACAATCACCTTCTGGGCAGCTTCTGTTATGATCAACATGTCTGAGAGCTGTTTTCCGATACTGATTTATAATTTTGTTAGAACAAACTTTATAAATATTTGATATTTTCTCTCCCGCTCTAGCCATATCTCTTCTGTGTTTGGTATGACCATGACGTGTATTACAACCTTTATTAGAGCAATTTCTAAAATAATTTGCGTTAACTTCTTTCATATTAGGTTTCAAAAATAAGACACGGTCTGATAAGGTTTTAAACGTCTTTCTATTTCCACTATCACCTTTATGTGTTTCTTTAAGTTTGTTGTCATTCTTTCGCTTGTTACAACATTTGTTACATTGAGAGCTTCGTCTTTGATGTGGATGTCTCTTTTTGTTTTTTTGTTTTTCATGTTTTCTTTTTTCCGGTAGCAAATTTTTATCTCTATCTTCTACATCGGCACCGATAGACACTTCTGCTACATTTTTCGCAGCGGTACCAACACCACCTTCCTTGTATTTAATAGCTTTTTGTGTCATCTTATTCCTGTTTATTGCTTTAAAGCTATTATTGGATACCAAATGAGTAACATTAACGTTATACACTTGAATTACTTTATCAATTCTACCAAATAGAACTGATGTACCTTTATCAATAAATAGCATATCTTATACATCTACATGACTCAAAGCTTAGTTGTATAATAATTGAACTGCAAATCGGTGACGACGGCATTTCATCATCTTATTTGTATAATAAGTATTTCAACTGGATCTCATCACGAGAATTTTGAATTTAATTTTGGTAGGTATTACTGACTTTACAATTTCATTTGACTTATTTTTGACATTATAGATTATGTTATAGAAAAACATTATAGACTAATATATAATATTCTATAGAGAGTAGGTAAGTATCTATTTTTGGCTGGTTAGTGGTACTTATTATTTATTCTGTGGTGGTAAACAAATTAAAGACAGAAAGACCACTATTAAAAAATTCACAGATTATTCAGTCCCCGCAAGAATCGGAGCATTAAATATGAACCCAAAAATTTACGAAATACCAAAATCAAATCAAATGCCAAATTTTAATCCTATTATATTTTTAAAGTTACCTAGGTACACAGACCATACAACAAGTAGGTACTTATACGTACCTAGGGTACGCCCTAGGTAGTACTCGTTCGTACCTTCGATCTGTTACTAGTACCTATTTATTTTTACAAAAGCGCCCACTGACTGCCTCGACGGCCGAAATATTATTAACCGATTTTCAAAATTCCAACTAATGCATTTCTCGTCTGCTTCAAGTTTTATGTACGGAGACACACGTTTTTCTACAATTCCAAATCTAAAGGGACCAATAATTATAATTTAACCATTTTTTTTTGTCATTTCGTAGCCAAACTAATACCCTAGGACCTATTTTTTAATTTTTTCTTAAGTCGTTTTTTCATCGAAATATTTACAATTTAATTAACAAACACCCCCCAAAAAACCCAAATTTTACCAGAATTTTGCAACATTCCAAAAAAAGTTACAAATAGATTTTCAAAATTCAAACGTTCACATCACCTACGAGCAGCGACGGCTTCGTACAGAAGCACGTCTTACTCTAAGGTTCAACTTGTCTCGATAAATTCCTCAAATTTTGGTACTAAAAAAGTTTCAGAATATTTGTTTGCGTGAATTGTAAAAAAAAATAAAGTCTCTTCGATTTCACAAATATACGCAGAATAGAAATTATACCTTTGCCACCATTTTGCCACTACCTGCCACAACCATAGATATAGTATTTGTGTTGTTGTTGTGGCAGCCACAGAGGAAATAATCACTAGTGGCAGCATAGATAGTAGTGGCAGCATAGATATAGTGGCAGTTGGTGGCAAAGGTATAATCTCCATTCTGCTGATTACTTTTACACATTTGTAAAGTCGAAGAGCCTTTAATTTTTTTTTTTAAATTTACGCAACGGAAAATTCTGAAACTTTTTCTATTAATAAGGGAGCTTATTCCTACCTATAAAAAAATATTCAGCCGATTTGATTTTCTTCAGACATTTCCCATTCTGTCATTGAAGATATTTAGAAATTACTTTTTGGAGGTTGCTCTATATCATGGAAATTCAGAGATCCACTAAAACCGGGTTGATCTTTGTCGCAGTACATTTTTCATATCGTAGAGAGCTCTACGGTAACACAAACTATCTGACCGTGACGGCGTCGGCGTCGGCGTCGGTCGCTGTCGTCTATTTAACGACGGCGTAACCACAATATAATAATGGCCTGCCCCCATTGACGGCATGGCGATGCGGTTGAGGTAATCGATTCATTATCGTGTCGGTAGAGTATGCTTCGCGGTTTGCGATATGTAAGCATGGGCGTACCGAAGGGGGGGGGGGGGGGGGCAGGGAGGAGCAGCTGCCCCCCTTGATTTTTTTACCTCGAACTAACTATCAATTGTTATCAATAAAAGTTCTTATTTGCCATACAATATATTTCATTTACAATAAATTTGCCCCCCCCCCCCCTGGAGGCGATACAATAGATTTGCTCCCCCTGGCCCAGAAACTGGGTACGTATAGGGTTACGTGGGACGATGTAGTACCTACGATTTTTAGTAGATGAGATTATCTGTAGATTTGGTGATGTAAGGGAAATTATGTCAGATCGAGGAACGGTTTTTACGGCTAGAATTGCGAAGGAAGCTGTTGAACGGTTTGGAGCTAGGTTGATAACGAGTTCTTTTCACCCCCAGAGTAAAGGTTTAGTTGAGATGTTGAATAGGACATTGGTGGCTATTTTGTCGAAATATTTAGGTGACGGTCAGCGAGAATGGTGTTGGGAGTTGCCTTTTTAGTAATCCATGTTTATAACACGAGTGTGCAGGCGTCGACAAAAGTGTCACCGTATAGGTAGTATTTTAATTGGTAGGGAGCAGTGTTCGAGGGTAGATCGTTCGTTGGGATTAAATGTGTAGATGAGACGATGGCGGAAAGGGTAGACCGTATCCGTACCTTTCTTACTTTTCTTACCTTTCTTACCTTACGTACCTTTCTTAGGCATTAAGGAATATCACGATGGCACAGGTTGTACAAAAGCGGTATTGTGATAAGAAAGTTAAAAGTAGGTCGTTTCGTGTGAATGATTTGGTCCTACTGTATGTGCCAAGGTGTTTGAAGTTGGCACGTCTGTATCAGGTCTGGGGGAGTACATCCGTATCAAGTCCAAATATACTCTGAGGGTTCAACGGTTGGAGTCTCGCCACAATGTGAACTTCAACTCATTCGTGGTGAGGGCACCGACCGAACATCAGAGGACCTTCATGAATGAAGATTTTTTGGCCGAAGGGTGTCCTGTTCCGTCGATTCCGCGGCCGGTTACCGGACACTGCGTTGCGCAACACGTCGCCGTCAATACGTGATAAAGTGTAAATATAAGATTGTTTTATATTATGTATGTTAGTCTTTAAGGTATTTATTGTATGGGCCATTGATGCCTGAAATAAATAGTTAAATTAAATTAAAATTAAATTAAATTACCATCAGCAAATACGAAACCTTTCAGTTCAAAAGCAGGCCTTAAACAGGACCGCTTAAAGCCTGCTTTCATACTAACCGTTGAGGTCATAGTACGAACAAGTAAGGCAGTTCAATATAAGCCCTGCTATAAGAGCTCATAGTAAGGTCCCAGATGTGTTGATAGGTACGTCGTTTGAATGCGCGATCACTCAATTTGTCAAAAAATATAATACGCACATTTAAATTTATTTACTAATACATGCTTAAAATTATTTTGTAAAGTAAAAACTAAGTAAGTACCTTTTAAGTTAATTACAGGTAAACAGAAACACCGCTTACTTATGAAAAAGAAAACTAAATTAATTATTTAAAAATACATTAGTACTATTTTATTCTGTGCATTTACACAAAAACGGCAGAACGGCTTCGGATTGGCACACAGATAATTTATTAAGGTGGTAGGGAGCAGAAGTGGCGCCGCGGTGAATTATATTTAATATTATAATTCTAATACACAATATTAAAAATGTTTATCGTGGAGATTTTAAGGCCCACAGTCTAGTATTTTTAGACGGTATCGTTACATTCCCTCGTAGTCACTGCTAGAAGTAGATAACAAAACTGCTAAAAGTGGCCGTTTTTGACACATTTGCTATCTACTTCTAAGAATGACTACGAGGGCATGTAGATGTACGATACCTTCTAAAAATACTAGATCATGTGCCCTAAAATCTCCACGATAAACATTATTAAAATCTTTTTCTATTAATAACTTATTAAATAAAAACCTCTGAGGGCGCCACTTTCGGTCATACAACCGCCTTAAAACAGAGGAGCTTTTGACCGGTCAAAGGGAAACTTTAGAGATTTTCCGAATGTCCAAGCGACGCGGACGAAGTCGCGAGCATCAGCTAGTATAACATATTAATTATTATTTTCATTCTTCTTCTTCTTATCGTGTAAGGATTAGTATCTAAGTACGTATACTAGGTATATAATAATTTTACAATAGGTAATTGTTTTTCCTTTTTGAGGTTAAAAAAATGGCCGCCCGGCGCATTACCAATGGGGTTGGTAAACTTTTTCGAAGAGAATTGTTTTATATTTTTTTTTGATAGCACAAGTTTGAAGAATAAAGAAAATAATATTATGTTTTTTTTATTTTACCTTGTTAACTAAATATATTTTTTTATATTATTATCGCGATAAAATATCGAACATACGGCTGAACACGAAGTTCCTTTGCATTTACTGACAGGGGCTCGGCTGAAAATCAGTGTCTGGTTCTTCGGAACCATCAACACTGAGCTTGAGTTCCTTTTCAGACTGCCACTGCTGCACACTCCGGTACGGTATTATCTTGGACAATGTTTTCAGTTTAAGTTATCACATTTTTTTGCATTTTATCAAGTGTTCCTGTTGTTGTTGTTGTTGTGTGTTGTAGTGGTATATGAATAAAAATTTTATCTATCTATCTATCTACTGATTTAAAGAACTGATTGACAGATTTGACAGACAGTGACAAAGACTACAAAGAGTAATCATACCTTTGTTTTTTTTGTTTTGAGCAACAACATAGAAAGTCTTTGGAGCAAAGGCATAACCTACGCATACAGCCGTAATAGTGATTTATTGTACTATGCTGTAAAATAAAAATTTAAATTTTTATTTAAATTAAAATGAAGCATTATAAAAATTCCGCAATTTGTTATTCCTAACTCCAAAGCCAAAAGCTACCAGAAAATATATAATTCACAACAGTTTTGGAAAAGTTTACCAACCCCTGGCGGGATAGTAACCTGTTACCGCTTTATAAGTTAATCTTAGAGCACTTTTGCTCAGTTTCCTTTAAAGGTTTGGTTAATAATTCTATGAACTTTTCCAAATAACAATAGGGTTAAACGAAACAACTACCTAATTTATATAATTAACGAATAGGTAGCTGAATTTAGCTATAATTGTAGAACGATAATAATTAACCACTAATTAAAGTATTTTCCTGCTACGCACGTTGTGACTACCCAACCCACTGTGCATAAAAGGAAAAGGAAAGGGAAATAATAATATGACACAAGTACTTATCTACAGTCACGTCTAAACAAATGTATTTAATTTAGAACTTTGTCACTTTGTTGTAGGTACGCGAGATTACAAAAGCCTGTTGATTTGGACCAGGTATATGGACGAAACGCTCTGGCTTTTGGAGTAAATTTTTTTACTCAAAAAGCCAGAGCGTTTCGGCCAAGTACCTGGCCTAAATCAACAGGTTATTGGAGTAAATTTTATGAAAAAGTGAGACTACAAAAGCCTGTTGAACTCGGCCAGGTACTTGGGCGAAATCAACAGGCTTTTGTAGCGATTTTTTTTACAACATAAGCCAGAGCGTTTCGTTTAAGTGCCTTGCTAAAATCAACAGATTATTAGAGTAATGATTTGAAAAAGTCTGGAACGGTTGGTAGGAAAAAAATAGACGATTCAAAATTACTCAATAATTAAGTTTATTTGAATAAAGCTATTTTTGACTTTGACTTAGACTTTGAAACTGTTTGAACGGCTTCATGACATGATTTTCTAATGTGTTTTTTTTTCATAAACTATTGAAATGAAATGAAATGAAATAATGAAATCATGAAATCAAATGAAATGAAATATATTTTTTATTGCTGTAAATGTGGTCAGTATTACAATATTATGTCTGACTATGAAATGCGAAAGGCCTTGATAAGCATATTCTAAAAAGCTATCTTTAAAAATAATTAGACACTCAAATGTATGAAATTAATATGAATATTTTGAAACATATTAAAACATTGTAGTCGGGGAACTTTAATTAAACAATGTTCCGAGCGATCCCCTGCTTGCAAGGATACTAGTTATTTTTACTATGTAGGTCGTTTTTGGCAGGGCAATGACGTGTTTTTTTTAAGTCACCTGGAAGTGGTCTATCTTTTTAATGATCAGTGAGTGAGTGACGAAATATTGAAATTTTGATGAACGATTTTTTTTAACTATTCAAGGTTGAAACTTGTTATTTAGAATATACACTGTCTACATTACGTAGATAATGCAATATAAATAAATTTAGGTAGTTTCTTCATTCCCTTACAACTAATGATATAAACTTGTCTGTTTGCTCAACTAGCTTTGGCGAGGGGCAGTGCCGTGCCCTTGATACTACTATTTAGAACAACTAGTAACTATGTTTTATTTTCATGGTTTAGATATACTTAGATTTGTTTATTTTCTTTTTTTATGATTTATTTTTCTTACAAATGCTGTCAAATGTTTTTTTTGTCTCCTAATTCACTTAAAAAGTTTTAAAAATCGAAGTATTTTCACTAATAAGTACAGTATTAATTAATCCTTATTAATTATCGAATTTACTTTTTTAGTTAATTGGGCACATAATGTAGATCAAAATACTGTTTACAGCATTTCATTCAAATGGATGTATTAATTAGAAGATATACAGAAGTATAATTACACGCGGGTAGGGTTTTCTAAGTAAAATAAACAATATAAAGTAGAAAATAAAATATAGTTTTTGTAAAGTATTTTTAAAGGTAAGTATGTAAAGTTGGCACAAAAAGCATAAAAAAATAAAGACAAAACTAGGTATAGTCTACCTACACAGTGCAGACAGACTCTACACTGTTTATTTCAGCAGGGTACTTGGCCGAAACGCTCCGGCTTTTGTAGTAAAAAAAATCACTACAAAAGCTTGTTGATTTCGTCCAAGTACCTGGCCGAGTTCAACAGGCTTTTGTAGTATCACTTTTTCAAAAAAATTACTTCAAAAACCTGTTGATTTCAGCCAGGTACCTGGCCGAAAAGCTCTGGCTTTTGGAGTAAAAAAATTTACTCCAAAAGCCAGAGCGTTTCGTTTATGTACCTGGCCGAAATCAACAGGCTTTTGTAATCTCGCTGTAGGTACCTACTTAGTTGTCATTTGCCATTGATTTCTGTTCAATAAAGTAATAGCTAAGAGTGACAAAGTTCTAAACTATAAATATTTATAGACGTGACTGTACACGTAAGTAGTGGTACATTTTCGTAGTCATCGTACAGTGCTTACATAGTGCGGTACCTAGTCAAAATGTTTCACTACAATTTTGTATATTATTTTCTTATATTAACTTATTTTGGTAAGTACCTAATTAATTTTAACGAGTTTTTGCGGGTCTGCAATATGAGAATCAGGATAAAAAGTATATAATTATAAAACAAAGTCCCTAGCCGCGTCTGTCTATTCGCGATAAACTCAATCAAAGACTACTGAACGGATTTTCATGCGGTTTGCACCAATGGATAGAGTGATTCCTGAGGAAGGTTTGTGTATAAAAGTTGAGGTTTTATGTAAATTAGCAAAAATATGTCGATAAGTCGGCAAAAATTAAGCCCTATGGGAGCTTGCATCGAAATCGTTGCGTAAACCTTTTGAGCTATAACAAAATAATGTACGATGAAATTGTTCCTCTACAAAAACAAATCTACAAAAAAGTCCGCGATGCGATGGCATATCGTACCACGTAAAATGCGGAAATTTGGAAAGCTATTTAGAAGGATACCTAGTACCTACAGTATTAATCCGTATCAACTTAAATAATTTAGTGAGGTACCTTAAGCATTTTACGCACATCATTATGTTAACCTTTCACACCATTGCATAACCATTGCACCATTGCATTTAAATGAATAGGTGAATTTAAATGAATATATGAATCTCAGGAGTTATCGCAAAAAATTAACGCGTGCGAAAATAAAAAAATAAATTCAAGCGCTATTCCAGGACGGGACTAGAACGGGATGGAAGAGTCTTTTGGAGATTGGAGGTGATGACTGATAAGGCATTTGTTTTATTTTTGGGTGTTGTTAGAAGGTTGCATTTGGCAAAAAAGGAAAGAACCGAAGCGAAGCGAGGGCGGATCGCTAGTACTTAACTAAGCAGTAAAAATTAAGTCCGATATTTTCTTCATTATGTACACTATCCGTACATACTATCTGCATCTGCAAGAGAAGTAGGTAGAGGTACAGTCAGCAAAGCTATGAGCTGATCACCTTAAGGTTCATTTCTAGATTGAGAAGTCTGTATTGTTGTCTTGCATTTATTTACCCAAAAGGCACAAAAGCATCTTTTTATAAAAACAATGGAGGCAGGTAAAAGAAGAACTTTTAGTGCCATCCTTGCAAGCGATTTGTTTTCAAACTGTTAAAGTCATAACTTTGTTGACTGTACCTATTAGGTAGGGTAGCTAGCTACCCAATAAACTTACCTACTCTAAATATTTTTTAGATAGTTAGGTGCTACTCGGATGGAAGAGATAATGTTTATTAATGTACCTACTAGTTTCCGCTTGCGACTTCGTCCGTGTGGATATTCGGAAAAAATCCCTAGGAACTTTTGACCGGAGTAAAAAGCATCCTTTGTTTTAATCTAGGCTATCTACTACTATTTGTGTGCCAAATTTCAACCAAATCCGTTCAGTAGTTTTTGCGTGATTGAGGAACAAACATCCAAACATCCAAAACCATAAACTTTCACATTTATTAGTAGGATTAGTAGGATGTAAACTGTGAAAACGTGTGTTGTCTGCTACCTACCAAATAATTACAGTTTCTGCCAACGATGCCGTCGAAACAGGAAGTGGACCCGCCAATACCACAAGTATTATATTTAATAGTACTATGGAAAAACATTGCAAAGAAATAAAGAAAGTGAGTACTTACCTTTTTACCTTATCTTTCACGCACTTAATTTTCCATCATATTTTATTTCAATTAGTGAAAGCAAAGTACCTACCTACTATTATTTTTTGCTGGGGTAACGCACACGAAACTAAAAATCACTATTTACTTACTCTTGTGCTAATAGTTATATAAGCAACTGTACTGTACTATAATGACTATCTTGAAAGTTGAACGTTAAAGCGCACGGTATGGAAGCAATCATATTGCATGCGTTTGACGCAAGTTGAATTGCAAGTTGAAGCGACTCTGTAAAGACATACCAATAGCCACCAAATACTTATTTAGGGGTTTAAAGTATGAAATTACCTCTTTGTATGGAGAATTTAGGTACAAACATTGTCTATTAAACAACCATAAACGTCAATGTTTTAAAACTTTTATGCACAAAATAATGTTTATACACTCGGCTAACTAATGCTAAGAATGCAAACGAAAAAGGAATAACTTTTATGATACTTTTTTGTAACGTTTAGGAAAGAAAATCAGAAATATTAAATAATGATGTAATTATGATAAAGTGTTTTGATTTTTCTGCAGTCCTTACAAAATTACCAGTGACGAGTTTACAATAGATAAAAATAATTATTTATAAAATGGTAGGTACCTACCCGTGACGGGTTTACACACATATTTTTTGTCGATATAACCCATTATTTGTTTTTAATGTTGATTGATAGTGAATTAGTGAGCCGTCATGGTCATAATTCGAGATAATAACAAGTTTAACTGAAGCATTTTTATCATAGGAGATCCTACCTATCTTTGAGAGCCTCTGTACCTATATGAGAAAAAAAAATCATACTTTAACCCCTATTTATGACAGACAAATTTTTACTTTATAGAGTGACTTATTTTTTAGAGTGGTTTCTTGGAAAAGAAGAAATGCTTAGAAGATATTTTAGGTGCCAACTCAACAGCGAGCGACAGGTGAGTAATTATTTTGTTTTAAACAAAAACGTGCAAAAACTTAATCGGACACTTCATACAACTATAATGTACCTATGCGATGAGTACCTGCCAAAAAGTTAATATACCAGGTATATTAACTTTATGGTACCTACCTACCTACTTATACATTTTACATAAACAGAAAAGCATGATGTAGTATTTATTTAGGTTAGTTTGCTTGTTGCAAGAAGTTTTTCCAGCACCACTACACACCACACTAGATAATAGAGATATACCTAGCTACTTATTTAGATAGGTACCTAGGTAGCTTAGTTTTTAAAATAAAATCCCAAATAGGTAGTCGTCAAGACTGCGGGACCCTGTTTGTTTTTAAGAAGCTTTACCAACTGTAGGTACCGCTATAGGCACAGAATACAAAATAGTATTAACTATAGATAGGTACCTACCTACATGACTAAATTTTGACTCGCAAATAAATGAATCTAAATCATTATACCTACAGGATGGCAATAAAAGACGGTAGGTAGTTGGAGGTATATGCCTACCTAGTAGGTACCTGTACACTAAATATTGATGATGGTATTTTCTTCTGAAAGGGAACATTCCTTTATTTTAAAAATAAGTAAACTGCATTCAAAGGTTTTTGATAAATCGCGTTGAAATATGTTTTTTTACATATCTCCGCTATTTTGAAAAATTTTAAAAAACTGGCATGACGAAAAAATATCTGTATAATTTTCAAACCCTGCCTGCCTAGCATGACCGATTTATATCGGGTGATATAACATTTTATCGACACTCAACTGTCAAATTCCTTTGTCTTTTTGACAGTTAAACGTGATAAAACGCTATAACACGCGATATAAATCGGTCATGCTAGGCAGGCTGGGGGGCTATAATCTAATTTTAAAAATCTATCGCAATCGCTTTCGTTTGACGGATGGATGTGACACATTGCTGCATTTCTTTGGTAAGTTTTTATTTGTGTCTTAAAGAAGCTTCAATGTGTTACATCCTGAAAGCGATTGCGATAGATTTTGAAATTAGACAATAGAAAGGTAGCTCACAAAATTTCACGAGAATCAATCGGTTGAGAAATGCGACTTGAACACCAGAACATCCAGCACCAGAAAGCCGGACTGAAATATTTTTTTTACAACCTCCGCCATTTCGAATATTTTTCGAAAAACTAGCTCAATTTTCCAATTTTTTTCAGCAACTGCACGAGTTTTCAGAGCGTCGTCAAAGTTTTTATGTCAGTTTTCAACAGAACGTCGGATTGCTATAAACCAATGATTTATCAAGAAAATGTTTACAGTTCCTTACAAATACGCCTTAATCTATTAAAACTAGCAATGGACAAAGCAAAAAGTATGTATTAATAATATATATACTTAAGTAGGTATTTTTGTAAAGCAAAAACATTAATTTTACAAGTTAATCGCAAAGGTACCTAGGGGTGTTACCATTAAAAAACTTAAGTTTCTTTTTTGGTCACCAATCCGATGACCGACTTTAAGTTGTGCAATCGCCGTGGTTAAACTACCTATAGCCTATATAGTACCTACCTATTAGTGTGTGTTACCATTAATAAACGAACAACTTATCTATTTAAACCAACTTAATTAAAAACAATATGATCTATTCCTTTCTAATACCAAAAACTAATACCAATAATGGTATATTTCGTTTAATTAATTTTCTATTCCGAACGAATATCATTTATTTATAAACGAATCCAATAATATTTAATAATTAATGAATTAAATATTTAAAACAGGTTAAATACATCAGTCATTAAAGACAGGACATTATTGGTGGGACCACGAGTCAGAAATGCAAAATTGTTATATTGTGGTATATAGGGGCTATCCATAACGTCACACGAAATTATGATTTTTGAAAATCCCTCCCCCGTGTTTGTCACAGCAGACCCTTGATTACGTAAGTCTGTTGCTAACAATTCTCGATTGAAATCGATTGAAAGCGTAGTTGCATTGTTGATTTAATTAAGATAGTTGTCACATTGGTTCTTACTAAAGCAGCGATGTAACTGCGATTTCTGTCAGAGTTGATTGCAACAAAGTTACATAATTACCCCGCTGCCGCTGGTCACATTTGTGTGATCCCCCCTCCCTAGTGTGACGTCACATATTTTACAATTTTACTTCTAGAAATAATTATTGAATTAAAATAGCAGTTTTATTTTAAATTAAATGATTTTGAAATGTGACGTCACGAAATTTAGGACCCCTCCCATCCACTTGTCACACAATGTCACACTTCGTCGACCCCCTCCCAAACCAATGTGGTATTTGTTTACTGTTGTAATAAATTTTCTATTCCTAACTGTTCAAAATCTATTTCCAATATAAATTACCTTACGTGTGACGTAATTATGGATGGCCCCTATTGGAAATAGATTTTGAACATCATTTTTAAACGTATTAGATTAGGTATTAATTAGTTAGGAATAGAAATTTATTACGACAGTAAACAAATAACACATTGGTTTGGTATTAGATAGGAATAAATCCCATAATTATGTGTATTAATTAAAAATTAATATTTTCAGATTTTTTTGATAACGACGGCTCAAATTGTATAGAAACAAATAAGAATAAAATTAATGAGTGCATTTTTGTAAATATTCTTGGAAAAAACAGAACACAAATAGAGAACTCCGTGGTTCGGCAAAGACCTCTATTTATTTCAGTAAGTTTTTTTATGTAACCATTTTATATCATTCCCGACCTCAGTGTCAAGAACTCTTGTTTACGTGTAAAGCCATGGGTCGACTTGGTAATTTAGTTAAAATTAAGCTGTCGGTCAACTAAATTTTCGTGTAAATAGCCAATTAAGTAGTTAGTTGCCCATTAAGTGGACAAGTAATTAAGTAAATAGAATCCAGTCTATTTTTTGGGCAAGTAACCACGCCGCCCGCACCGCATGCTCCCCCCGCTGGGCATGGCCACGTGCTGTACTTGCCACTTTCCTCATGTAAACAGATAATCTTTAAATCGCTCGATCCATGTATAAATTTAAAGTTCTTGCTCAGTGTTATGTAGAGACACAAAGGGTACTTTTTTTGCATAGTTATTTATTGCTTTCACATATTGATGTCACATTAACATCTACGTTGACGTTATCCGCAACTAAAAATGACATACGTAAAGGTAATACAATAAAACTGTAATACAGAAAATTTAAAAAAAAACACCTCACGTAATTTATGGACGCCCTCTTACCTACATCATAAACAACAACATTTGTTCTACGACTTTTATCATAACTCAATACATTCACCAAAAATGAATTTTCAAGTTTTATTGTACTGTTCGACACTTTTTACGTGTATGGATGCCGGCGGGGCGGGCGGCGGGGCGGCGGCGGCGGCGGGGCGGGCGGGTCGCGCCGCGCGCAACGGGCGCTCCGCGCGTAGTGTTATGAACACGTTTATGAACATAAGTAACGAACGGTAAATTAAAATATTTTTTTTTGTATGAAAGTAAAATCTAACGAATTATCAAAAGTCGTAGAACAAAATGTTGTTGTTTATGATGTTGGTAATCTACTCCTGCGAGGTTGTTGGAGTTTTACTAATAACCCTGTATATTTATATACCTAAACCTATGTAAAAATTTAACAATTGTTTTTAATTATTGTTTGGCTTAAAAATCAATAAAATAAAAATAAAAATAAAATAAAACATGGCCGCCAGGTCCATTACCAATTTGCGGGCATTGTAGATATCGTAACATAACTTATAGTTAAGCACAGTTAGAGAAGGAGATGAATAGGCTAAAAATCTTATTTACAGAAACAAACATGCAGTCGCAGTACTGTCATAGTGGATTGCATAAGAGGGGTTTTAAACCATACCTGTACGAGCACAAGTGTGGACTACATCATGTCTCTTAATAAACCGATGGAGGACCATTGCCACAATGTCACGGAAGTAAGTAGGGTCACAGATCAGTGGCCCTACCATGAGTTGATGCAAACTGTTTACGTTACCGTAAACTATCGTTTTCTCTCTTTCAATCGCATTGAATGTGAGCAGTATGTCCAATAGTTTACGACGGTAACGTAAACAGTTTGCATCAACTCATGGTAGGGCCACTGCCCCCCTGATTTTGTAACTTTGTTGCAATCAACTCTGACAGAAATCGCAGTTACATCAAATGTGACAATGGGCGTTGGGTTCAAATCAGTGCGCGTTCCAACGCGGCGGCGCGCTGTTGCGTTGAGAACTAGTACCGATAACTCTCAATTTTTACCAACATTGATTTTTACATGTTTTTATTACTTTTCTTCGCTTTCAAGTTAGTTAAAAAAATCTGTTCGATTAAGATTGAAGGTATTAAATTTTTATAGTTGGTTTTAACATAAACGAATGTTCTGTTTCTAGAAACAGGGTCCATTGAATATTTTTTTACATCAAAGGTGGTAACATTTTTATAAATGCTTTCAATTAAATCTATAGTGTATTATTTCAAGTACATTATATATTTTATCCATGATAGCTTCACGCGCGTAATCTTTCAATAATTTGAATTGAATATTGAGATTTGACCCACTTTAAGGCCTTAAAGCAACAATGTAACTGCGGTTTCAATCGATTTCAATCGAGAATTGTTAGGTTAATCAACTTTGTCTATGAATACATGTGTTATTTTCATACAAACGAGGTATCTTTGAAGCCTTGGTTTTCTGCCAGGGATGTACTGTGCTGTGATCTGATGATGGCTATCCAGGGAGTGAATGGAGAAGATTCTGATCGCTATACACACTACACACCAAACTGATCTGACCAGCATTCTAATTAAATTCAAATTAATGTTTATAACATTGTTTAAAAATGTGTTTTAAACAGTTAATAATAACATTGTTTTATTACAAATTGTTTTAAACACGTGTTTTAAAACTGAGCAATGTAACTGTGATTTCTGTCAGAGTTGATTGCAATGCAACAAAGTTACGTAATTCAGGGCACAGTTACGTAATCAGTGGGCAGACTCTAATTATTGTTTTCCCTCGTGTTACCAGCACAGCAGTATGACAACAAAGCCCAAAAGTGGTGGCTTTGATTATGCCACAGGCAACATTATCATTGGATGTTTGGTCTTGGTCATCGTGGTTTTGATAGCGGCCATATTTATAGCAGAAAAATGCTCCTCAGCACCCAGTCAGCAACGACAGTCATAATATGATTATATATCATTCCAACAAAATACTGAGAGCAAAACAGGGCAAACACGTGGCTAACACCTTGATCGAAGGCTAATATATAATATCTTAAATTTATTTATTTTATTTATTTATCGTTTATGGATAGCTAACAGCTTATAAACATACAGATAACAACAAATATATATAACTAAAAGCTATTGACAAGCTACCACATGTAGAATTACTTAATAACAGTCGTGATGCTGTTGAAAAATAAACCACTAGGTACATTTATTTTTATTACTCGTAAACCAAGTCAATATTTAAAAAAAGCTCATGTAATAATCTCTTAAATTGTCTCTAATATTTTTGAATAACTCTTCAACAGTTTTCATTCTTTCTGTAAGTTTTAAAATCCATTTTAGCTCAAAGTGGCCACTTTTGGCAATTATGGATTTTAAAACTTACAGAATGAATGATAACTGTTCAAGAGTTATTCAAAAATATTAGAGACAATTTAAGAGATTATTACATGAGCTTTTTTTAAATATTGACTTGGTTTACGAGTAATAAAAATAAATGTACCTAGTGGTGGCGCTAGTTTCACTACCACCGCGCCTCAGTGCAAAAATTATGGGGATACTTACCTACGTCTAAAAATTTACACTTTTTGATGTAACGACATAGGTTGCGGAAAGATTCTAGAGTTCTTAAATTAAGATATACTAGGTGTAACAAGACTCTCAACGAAGCCGAGGTCTACGCATTCTGGCCATCTTCAGGACCATTTCTGTTCAAAATTATTGCTGGGAAACGATTTTGATTTTTGGTGTTAAAAAAGCATTGCATTATGTTACCGGCAATATGTGAAATGCAGGCATTGTATACAATCCCTAGGTAATCCCTATGTAAATATCTCAAAAACTGCCCATGATAGACATACGCTGTATAATATTTTTTTTTGGTTATTTGGATCTTTGAGATAATTTTTATTTTGTTTATTTAGAAACAAACGGTCGTACACATACATTTTTACAAAAAATACAAATTACAAGTTACACAAGACCTATAGTTTCCTTAATGTAACAATGGAGTGCAAATCATTAACACAATATTGATGTTTAAATGTACTTAGAAAACAAAACATGCGATGTTATATAATATAGGTAAGTCATGGGTAAGTATTCTATATTGCCGATTTTTATTTTAGTTAGCAATTTATACATAAAAAAAAATAAAGATGCAATTTTACAAGCTATATTACTTCTCCATACAAGATAATTGATAAATTCAACATTTTGACAAGTCAGAAATGGGTGTCCTTCTTTACGATTTAGTTGAAATAACATTGTATGGATAGGTACCTACACAATAAAATTCTTGAACACAAAAAAATATATAAAATATATAATATAATACTTATTAACATACTCAAACAACCCAGACACTAAACCTCTTTAAAGGCATTCTTAATTTCACGTATCGAGGAATTGAACAGAATCTCTATGGATTATGCAACGCAACATTCCTGCGGTGATCCAGGGCTTAATTATTTTTTTTCTGTTTGGAATCTTTTTTATTGTTGTGTTTGCATCAAGTGATCGTTTTAAGCACGTAACTAAATTATCTATTGCTATATCAGGAGTAATATCTTTTAGGACAAACGACAGATCACACTCATTAATATCTTCTGCGGCCTTTTCATAATGAATTATCTTTTTTGTTTTTGATATTTTATTTCGACTCAGGTGACTATTCAAATTAAACAATACAGGCAAGTGATCAGTGATGTGAAAATCAATTACAAAAGTTTGCGATTCATATGGAGATTTTGAAACAACATGGTCAATGCAATTATTTAGCCTGGTTGGTATGGTGTGCGCTGGAAGAAGACCGTTTTCTGCCAAAAGATTCAAATATTCCTCGCTCTTTTCATCAGTATTGTGCGGCTTTATATCTATATTTATGTCACCTATGACGAGTATCGTTTTATAATCAGTAAGATTTTTTAGTTTAGTGTCAAGTGATGATAAGAATGGATTAATATTTTTAATTGACGGTGATCTATATATACATAAAACCGCAACTTCGTTTTTTATTTCAATTAGAAGACAGTTGGCATCATTAAAAGATATTTGTTCTAGTCTATAGGTAATGTCTTTTGACATATAAACAACCACCCCATCATTTTGGTTATGTGTTACTAGTGAGTAATGTAAGTTATAATTCTCAAGTTGTGGAGGAGGTTTAGAATCCGATAACCAGCATTCCGTTAGAATTAAAATATCACAAGTCACATTTAGTGTTTTAAGAAAAGAAACAAATAGATCTAGGTTATGGTGAATACTCCTAAATGTTAACCAAACATCAGCCCCCCTGATTTTGTAACTTTGTTGCAATCAACTCCGACAGAAATCGCAGTTACATAAGTATAGTAAGAACCAATGTGACAAACTATCTTACTTAAAGCAGCAATGTAACTGCGGTTTCAATCGATTTTAATCGAGAAAATGTTAGCAAGCAACAGAGTCACGTAGGTAATCAGGGTCAAGTCTGCTAATGTTATCGTCAAAATCGTTTTTCGATGGTGTTTGAATTGAATGGTAAGTAATGCTTTTTGACACAGTTCTTGTTTCTTAAACCCAAAATCGAGACACAATCCGTGTTATACAAAAGATTTTTAAACACTGTTTAACTAAACACCAGCCTGCCTAGCATGACCGATTTATATCGCGTGATATAGCATTTTATCGACACTGAACTGTCAAATTCTTTTGTCTTTTTGACAGTTGAACGTGATAAAACGCTATATCACGCGATATAAATCGGTCATGCTAGGCAGGCTGGGGCCTTACTATGAGCTCTTATAGCAGAGCTTATATTTAACTGCCTTACTTTTTCGTACTATGACCTCAACGGTTAGAATGAAAGCAGGCCTTAAGCATTCCTGTTTAAGGCCTGCTTTTGCCGCACCTTAAGTGCGGGCACATTTGTCTGACGCCACATGGTAACACGCCGTATTATATGGACGTGTTATAAGATAAGTGTGATCCTAGTGCATACATTTACTATGAAAACCGATGTCATCTGCCGGCGTGTTAACACCGTGTTAACGCTTGGCGTTAGACAAATGTGCCCACACCTTAATTATTGTTTTCCCCCGTGTTACCAGGACAGCAGTATGACACCAAAGCCCAACAGTGGTGGCTTTGATTATGCCACAGGCAACATTATCATTGGATGTTTGGTCTTCATCGTGGTTTTATTAGCGGCCATATTTATAGCCAAAAAAATACGAAAGCGCTCCTCAGCACCCATTCAGCAACGACAGTCATATGATATATCATTCCAACGAAATACTGAAAGCAAAACAGGGCAAACACGTGGCTAACACCTTGATCGAAGGCTAACATATAATAGGCTAACACGCACTGCGAAATTACACTTAAGGCGCTGTAGGTAGTGAAACTAGCGCCGCCACTACATTTATTTTTATTACTCGTAAACCAAGTCAATATTTAAAAAAGCTCATGTAATAATTTGTTAAATTGTCTCTAATATTTTTTGAATAACTCTTCAACAGTTTTCATTGTTTCTGTAAGTTTTAAAATCCATTTTAGCTCAAAGTGGCACTTGGACGTGGACTTTTGGCAATTATGGATTTTAAAACTTACAGAATGAATGATAACTGTTCAAGAATTATTCAAAAATATTAGAGACAATTTAAGAGATTATTACATGAGTTTTTTTTTAATATTGACTTGGTTTACGAGTAATAAAAATAAATGTAGTGGTGGCGCTTGTTTCACTACCACCACGCCTCAATGCAAAAATTATGGGGATTCCTACGTCTAAAAATTTACACTTTTTGGTGTTATGCCATAGGTTGCGGATAGATATACTAGGTGTAACAAGACCCTCAACGAAGCCGAGGTTCTTCCCATCTTCAGGACCATTTCTATTCAAAATTATTGCTGGGAAACGATTTTAATTTTTGGTGTTAAAAAGCATTGCATTATATTACCGGCAATGTTTGAAATGCAGGCATTGTATACAATCCCTAGGTTAGGTACTATATATACTAGAGATATGTAAATATCTCAAAAACTGCCCATGATAGACATACTTACGCTGTATAATATTTGAGATAAAAAGGTTTTTGGAAGCGACATCAAAAAAAAAATACTCGCCTCTCTGTAGAAAATTATTCATACCCCTATAACTAATCTTATAAAAAAGTAACTTACTCAACTGGATTTAACTTTAATAATTTCCTCTACGCATTGTAGGTATTATGTATAGGTTTATTATATTTTGGTATGTAGGTATATAGTATATTATATTAGTTAAATTTTATCATATATTTATGTAGGTATTCGAGTTTAGTAGGATTATTATTATTACTTTATTAAATTTGCACACGTCCAACTACCCCATCACATTTATCTTAATTCCTGTCCATTCCAAGGTTGCCTGGAAGAAATCGCTTTTTAGTGATAAGGCCGCCATTTGTATGTCTCCTTTATGTTTGTATTGTTACTTGTTTGTTCTGTGTGTATACAATAAGGAGTATATAAATAAATAAATAAGGTAGGTACGTTGGGTAAGGTCGGACTGTTTTATGGTTAGTTGAAGAGGGTGCATTAAATATTTTTTCCCTCATTTTTTTTATAAGATTTTCATGTAAGTAATAGAGAGCTATCGGTACTAAGGAATAAATGTACTATCAATCAGTATTTTTTTAGTTTCATTTATCTATGCGGTTGCTAAGTTATACCTTTGTGAAAATTAGATTTGGTATCCAAACATCGAACGATGTCGGTTACTTTACTTACTTTACTTTACTTACTTACGTTACTTTACTTTTAAGTAACCGACATCGCTCGAAGGATTGCTCAGCTGAAGTGGCAATGGGCGGGACACATAGCGAGAAGAACCGATGGCCGTTGGAGCGGAAAGGTTCTGGAATGGCGACCGCGCACCGGACGGGGCGCTCCGTGGGTAGGCCCCCGACAAGGTGGACCGACGATCTGGTGAAGGTCGCGGGAAGCCGCTGGATGCGGGCAGCGCAGGACCGGTCGTCGTGGAGATCCTTAGGGGAGGCCTATACCCAGCAGTGGGTGTCGTGCGGCTGATATGATGATGATGATCCAAACATCAGCCCCCTGATTTTGTAACTTTGTTGCAATCAACTCTGACAGAAATCGCAGTTACATATCGTCGGCGGGCTGTGAAAAGCTCGTAAGTCGCAAAATTTTGTGAAGATCTCTTTTAGTTGTTTTTCGTTAGAAAACCTCGTAATAAATTTTCGAACCCGAGTTTCTTCGACGTAGACATGACGTCGAAGAAACTCGGGTTCGAAAATTTAATGCACATGCGAGGTTTTCACAGCCCGCCGACGATAATAAGAACCAATGTGACAAAACTATCTTACTTAAAGCAGCAATGTAACTACGGTTTCAATCGATTTTAATCGAGAAATTGTTAGCAAGCAACAGAGTCACTTAATCAGGGTCAAGTCTGCTAAAGTTAGATATCGTCAAAATCGTGTTTCGATGGTGTTTGAATTTAATGGTAATGCTTTTTGACACAGTTCTTGTTTCTTAAACCCAAAATCGCGTTTCAGGTTTAAGAAACAAGAACTGTTTCAAAAAGAATTACCATTCAAACACCATTGAAAACGATTTTGACGTTAACATTAGCAGACTTGACAGGTAAAAAAACGGACCATGAGACGGGGTAAGTTCGGACTACCTTCTAAAAGCGACTGTGTGGCTTTAAATGTAAGGTTATCGTTTAGGGGGTCCATTAGAACGTTTGTAACGTTTGGTTGCACTCAGTACATTATTATACTAGAGAGGGGCTTTTCACTTAGTACTTGACTCACTACAAGGGAGCGCGGTCTAATGGAGCCCCTAGACGATCAAGCATTTCTTGTCAATCGTTTACATTGCATTTACCATTTGGGGGCGTGGCCTACTTTTGATTGGCCACGGTAATCTATCTATTCAGAAGGCCTAGCCAAAGTAACACTGGCAAATCTTCGTTATCGCTTCACTTTCGAAACATGTATGGGATTGACACAAGGTTTCGATAACAATCGAATTTTAAAACGTCAAATCCGTACATGTTTCGAAGCGAAGCGATAACGAAAATTTGCAAATGTTACTTTGGCTATTGGGGCTGTGGTGCTTGTCAAGCTGACAGTTGCAAAACTTCCGAAAGATTCCGAATAATTCCGGAATACTTCTCGGAAAGTTTCTTTCAATCAGAATTTCAAAATAAAGATAAAAAATATTTTTTTTTTATCATAGGCTCAGATCAATTTTAGTCTTAGATCATAGGTCAATCTTGCTAGAATAGAAAATATACCCGCCCGACCGAGGCGACGACCACAGAGGAAATAATCACTCGACGACGACGGACGAACGGTACGAACAAAGAACTCGTGCGCGGTGCGTGGCGCCATCCAGTGGCGGGTGGCGGAGGCGCGGCGGCGCGGCGCGGCGATCGGGGAGTGGCGGACAGCGCGGCTCCCCCCGGGGAAGTATTCGCCCGCTCACCGCGCCCCGCCGAGAAGTTTTCAGAATACTTCGGAATAATTCGCGCTCGGAGGGATTATTTCGATTTGGTTTATTTTAAAAAGTGATTTTTTCTTTCTCGACTCTTCGTGTGCGAGTCCGACTCGTACTTGGTCGGATCAAAATTAGTAGAAAAGAGCGCTCGACGCCAGACGAGCGATTCAAAAATAGGGGCCCAGGGAGTGAATGCATTGAAACATTTCAATGAGTGATGGAGGAGATTCTGATCGCTATACACACTACACACCCAACTGATCTGACCAGCATTCTAACAAAATTTAAATTAATGTTTATAACATTGTTTAAAACTGTGTTTTTAAACAATTAATAATAACATTGTTTTATTACAAATTGTTTTAAACACGTGTTTTAAAACTGAGCAATGTAACTGTGATTTCTGTCAGAGTTGATTGCAATGCAACAAAGTTACGTAATTACGGGCACAGTTACGTAATCAGTGGGCAGACTCTAATTATTGTTTTCCCTCGTGTTACCAGGACAGCAGTACGACACCAAAGCCCAACAGTGGTGGCTTTGATTATGCCACAGGCAACATTATCATTGGATGTTTGGTCTTCTTCATCGTGGTTTTGATAGCGGCCATATCGCTGCCCTATTATTATTGGTCTGTACCAACTCCACTCACCCTAGTTTCGAGATATCGACATCCAAAGTTTTGAAAAATCATAATTCCTATTTGGTATACTAAACTGAAGCAATTATGTATTCTGTGACTGAAATTTAATGTGCACCATAAGCTAGACAGGTTTTAGAGCAGTTATTCCATGTAGATTAAACTTGTTTTTGAATATATTTAATAATAATAATGAAATTAAATGTAAATGACGATTGTACTATGTAGTCCAAAATTAGCGAACTTGTGTCAATATTGTTTTGTACTTTAATTTTTTTATTAATTTTTGTTCTATATCCTTATTTAGTACAAACAATATTAAAATAGTATTACCTCAGAGTAAATAATTTGAGTACTAAGTACATGTAAATGTATAAAACTAAAGGACTGTTTGGAGAAAATCGATTAAACACGTTTTAAATGAAAATGTGACATGAATTTTTATTTTAAAACGAAAAGACATTGGCGTTGATTTGGTTGTCAGGACTAAACATTTTTGTGTTGGATTTAGCCAAATTATGGTAACAAAATGTTTTTACTGCCGAGATCTCCCTCTCCCCCACGTGATATTTGACTCGACCCCCCCTCCCCCCAAATGCCTCGTGTAATTAATGGATTCACGCTGAAATACAGTTCAGCCTGTCGTATGTTAGGGGACAAAATTAATAAGAATTTTATTACTAAATACTTTAATATTTAACGTCTTATAATGACACTAAGGCAAACCCTACACTCACAGTACATACTGTGGTTCAACAAGGGCATGTTTCATTAAAGAATGGTAAATGTACTACAATTATTATACCATTAGTGAGTGTCGTGCGGCTGATATGATGAATTTACCATAGTAGTTTATTGGGGTAGAATTATCTTTCATAATTATGAAACAATTCCTCTTACCTAACTAGCAGACTTGACAGGTAAAATCGGACCATGAGACGGGGTAAGTTCGGACAACCTTCTAAAAGCGACTGTGTGGCTTTAAATGTAAGGTTATCGTTTAGTTAGGGGGTCCATTAGAACGTTTGTTACGTTTGGTTGCACTCAGTACATTATTATACTAGAGAGGGGCTTTTCACTTAGTACTTGACTCACTACAAGGGAGCGCGGCCTAATGGAGCCCCTAGACGATCAAGTATTTCTTGTCAATCGTTGACATTGCATTTACCATTTGGGGGCGTGGCCTACTTTTGATTGGCCACGGTAATCTATCTATTCAGAAGGCCTAGCCAAAGTAACATGTTTCGAAGCGAAGCGATAACGAAAATTTGCAAATGTTACTTTGACTAGGAGGGCTGTGGTGCTTGTCAACAGTTGCAAAACTTCCGAAAGATTCCGAATAATTCCGGAATACTTCTCGGAAAGTTTCTTTCAATCAGAATTTTTCAAAATAAAGTTAAAAAATATATTTTTTTTATCATAGGCTCAGATCAATTTTAGTCTTAGATCATAGGTCAATCTTGCTAGAATAGAAAATATACCCGCCCGACCGAGGCGACGACGACGGACGAACGGTACGAATAAACAACTCGTGCGCGGTGCGTGGCGCCATACAGTGGCGGGTGGCGGAGGCGCGGCGGCGCGGCGCGGCGATCGGGGAGTGGCGGACAGCGCGGCTCCCCCCGGGGAAGTATTCGCCCGCTCACCGCGCCCGCCGAGAAGTTTTCAGAATATTTCGGAATAATTCGCGCTCGGAGGGATTATTTCGATTTGGTTTATTTTAAAAAGTTTCTTTCTCGACTCTTCGTGTGCGAGTCCGACTCGTACTTGGTCGGTTTTTAATATTATCATAGATTAAGAAAATACCTAGGTACCTTTAAAAATTCGCTAAAATAGGTACTTAAGTTTAGCAGGTACCTACCAGGTACCTACTTAAGTAGGTACCCAGAAGAGCTAGATAGTACGATATCTACTTATCCATACCTACTTTACTACTTTTACTATGATCAGAGATTGACTGAGTTTTTTCTTGCTAGGTAGGCTAGGCAGGTATTTAAAAATGTGTCAACTATTTTCTGCTGCTTTTTTGTACCGATCTTGCTGTTTTTTTATCGTTACTCCTGTATTTCGAGAATCGAAATGTTCCGAATGTTTCGGAATAATTCAGAATATTTCGGAAGTATTCCAAGGGAATTATTCGGAATGTTTCCCGACAGCAACTGTCAAGCATCGCTTTTAGACGATCAAAATGTGATTGACAAGCAATGCAATGTAAATGTTGACAAGCAATTTTGATCGATTAGGGGGTCCATAAGATTTTAGTTGCGGAACGATTGGCGTATAGTTTGCAGACTCACCATGGAATTAGAAGGTTTTGATTATGTCAAAAAATTGTTAGTAAATAGTGAGAAATAGTGAACCATAGCATATAAATAGTGATACTATGGTTTCGAAGATATTTGAGTATCTTGGTGAGGCTGCTATCTTGACGTCAAGCTAGCAGACACATTAAGAAATACAGTTCGTATCAATATGATTTATATGCCGAAAAATTGTTAGGAAAATAGTGATAGTATACGCAAAATTTCAATAATATTGCTTCAATACAAGCCGAGATATTACGGTCTCAAAGTGGGCTGCTAACTTGACGTTTCTGTCGATGGCGATTCCAGAGAAACGGGTACAAGTTTTAAACAAATAAATATATCAATAAATTGTTAGTGAAATAGTGATTCTTACGATATAAACAAAAAAAGAATTCTTTATTGCTATTTTCCAAAAATCGAATGTGAACTTCTACATAATACTCTGAATATAGGCTGTTGATCAATATTGAACTTTGCTCCACAGTAATAAGGTTTAAACTTGATTGCAATCATGAGGTGAGTACTGTCAAGCAATAAAGTGAAATTTATATTTTATGACTGTGTCAATAACTAGTCATATCCTCGGTTGATATTGATTTGATATAAAAAATACTTTTCTACCTACTTTTTTTTCGTTTTTTTTATTAAATCTCATCAAGAAAAAAATGATTGTGTCAATATTCTACTCTTAGTTCATTTATTTAGTTATTTATTCGGGAAAAACTATTAATATTTTCTACTTATATTATCTACTTCCTACCTACTGATTACTAATTTAATTTTATATCTCAGTAAATAGGTACCTATCTACTACGTTAAATTTATAACTGAGAAATTGACATTCTTTTCCGAGAGATGGCGCTTCTTATTGTTTGTTGCCGCGTAGGTCAACCACCGGTTACCTACCTTGTGTATGAAATCTACAATCGTTTTTATTTTTGTTAATTTATTTTTAGTGTTTCATTCATGAATTGTAAAAAATATGTTTGTATGGTGGCGTTTAACGTGAATGAATATCGTTATTGTTTGATGACAACATTAAATTATTAGAACAAGTGTAATAATTATAAACTTTAACATAGTTATAAATGACTTATTCATTGTCTATGGTTTGGGTCAAGTTATTTTGCGCGAGCTGTAGTATATAGAAACACCGTGAGATGGCGTGGTTTTGTATACATAAGTGATTTCGGTTTAGTAGTTTTTGAGTTTAGACAGACACACAGACGTGGCGAGGGACTTTGTTTTATAAATGTAGTGATAGTGATTTAGATTAGTATCAGTAGGTAGGTAGGAAGTAATGTAAGTAGAAAATATTAATAGTTTCTCCCGAATAAATAATATTGAACTGCGAGTAGAGTATTGGACACAATCAAAAAATTAACTGAGAGTGTACCTACCTAGACCTAGAGTATTGACACAATTAATTTTTTTTTAATGATATTTAATGAAAAAAAAGTAGGTAGAAAAGTATATTTTATACCAAATCAATATCAACCGAGGACATGACTTGATTGACTTGATTGACACAGTCATAAAATATAAATTTCACTTTTTTGCTTGACAGTACTCACCTCATGATTGCAATCAAGTTTAAACCTTATTACTGTGGAGCAAAGTTCAATATTGATCAACAGCCTATATTCAGAGTATTATGTAGAAGTTCACATTCGATTTTTGGAAAATAGCAATAAAGAATTCTTTTTTTGTTTATATCGTAAGAATCACTATTTCACTAACAATTTATTGATATATTTATTTGTTTAAAACTTGTACCCGTTTCTCTGGAATCGCCATCGACAGAAACGTCAAGTTAGCAGCCCACTTTGAGACCGTAATATCTCGGCTTGTATTGAAGCAATATTATTGAAATTTTGCGTATACTATCACTATTTTCCTAACAATTTTTCGGCATATAAATCATATTGATACGAACTGTATTTCTTAATGTGTCTGCTAGCTTGACGTCAAGATAGCAGCCTCACCAAGATACTCAAATATCTTCGAAACCATAGTATCACTATTTATATGCTATGGTTCACTATTTCTCACTATTTACTAACAATTTTTTGACATAATCAAAACCTTCTAATTCCATGGTGAGTCTGCAAACTATACGCCAATGCGGAACGATTTGCTAGATGGCGATCATTACCCGGTTACCTCCCTAAAAAATTACAAATCAAGACATACTAAAGCCGCGATTACATACGCCGATCTAGCGTCCTTACTGGGGATCCAATCTTGGAACCCAAATTGGATGTAGCGATCACACTATGCCCCAATTAGTATCTGATTTCACCGATTAGGGTTGGCACCAGTTCTTGACAATAACTTAATGTACATAGATTAAACAATGAATTTACACTTCTAACGGGGTACTTATTGTAAGTATAGGATTTTTTTTCGATATTCTCTTTGGTCCGGGCAGGTTCGTACAACCATAGTATGCCGGTAAACTGGGGTGATTCGCAACTGGGTGGTGGAAAGAACAGTCAAACATTAAAAATGACCTTTTCTACGTATTTATTTTTTACGTATTTATAAAAAAAATCTTCTTCTTTTTTCAAGTAGGCAACACATTCTTTTGCCTTATTTTTCGCAGCAATTTCATTTTCAAAGTTTGTCGACTTGTGAATGTGATAGCCGAATTAGATGGTGAATAACTTTGCCATTATCAGCAACAGAAACTATGAGAACCAGCTACTTTATATTTGCGAAGTTTGTTTCTTTTTCTTAATAAATCTCTCAACTTTTTAGTCTTAATTTTATTTGCCTTTCCTACACTAGAGAAAAAGCCTTGGATAGGGAGGCAGTCCTGCAAGTCCCCAATTAGGATCCAATTCGGGGCATCGTGGCAGTAAGCAAGTACGAGTGGCAACCCGAAATTGGTATGCTAAATCGGCGTATGTAATCGCGGAAACCTAGTACATTTATATTTATCGTACACATTTTGTCACATTTCGCTAGATGGCGTTGATCATTCCAAACAATAGAGCGTGACGTTCGGTTGTCACAACCATCCCGTTCCAAACGTCAGAGCGTTGCAACTTTTTTACCATCAAAATCGGTGGTTGAAAAACGCTCTGACGTTTGTCTATAGAAAAAATGACAATGTCAATTGACATTATTTTGTATTTTAATGTTTTTGAGTCTAATTCTTAAAATAATCATGGTACAAAAAAATACAATACAAAATATCTTTATTGTCTCATGAGTTTTACTTGGTGGTAAATATTAAAAGTATCATCATGAACACCGTTAGGGCACTACAATATTTAGATCCTCAAAAAACGGATTTTATTTGATTTAGAATTTAAATTATTCGTATTCGAGTAAGCTCTAAATCTATGTCGCCCCGCGCGTGTGTCTCGCTTGACACAGCGGAGGGCCTTAGGCTCTGAACGTAACCCTGATTACTCTGGAACGCAACCCTGTCTGTCACGTGATCACGTCACGTCACTGTCAGTGTCAGGTTGCGTTCAGAACGTTTGAGCGTCGGTTGTTTGGTTGTTTTTTACTCGCTCTAAGGTTTGGAACGACTAAGAACTTTAAATGACAATGTCAATACAAAGTCTTCATTTTCCATTTGGAATACGAATAATTTAAACTTTTCTTTATACTAAATCAAATAAAATCCATTTTTAGAGGATCTACCATGATTATTTTAAAAATTAGACATAAAAACATCAAAAATACAAAATAATGTCAAATGACATTGACATTTTTTCTATAGACAAACGTCAGAGCGTTTTACAACCATCATTTTTTATATAGCTTTTATTTTGTTTGAGGTTAGAGCTTTATTATAGCTCTTAAAAAAGCCTAATAAATTATTAAAGCTTAAAGCTTTTAATATAATATTGGAAAACAGCCGTTATGAACACCTTTGGTTAGGTTGCACTCGGAGTGTAGGTTTGGAACGCGCCTTCACGCACGTGTCAGTCGCTTTGGTAAATTTTTGCCAATTGGTATTGGTAATTTCATGGTAATTTGGTTGGTTAGATGATAGGTGAGCTTGCGTTTGGTTGAGAAGGTTGCTTGCTCGTTTTTATTTGTGATTTACAAATTTAATCTCAATTTGTCTATCGTGGATTCGTGGCGTATTCTGTATAGTGCTATTAGTGTAAATACCTACCAAAGTACCTTTGTAATTGGCTTCCTTATTTTTAACAAAAAAGGGCCTAACTAATTTACATTGTGCGATTACTAAGCAAAATGTTTGGGAAGTGTCTTTTGATGGCCCTTTTGATCGGTGAGTTTGATTTTTTTATGCATAATAAAGTTGTGATTAGATGTGAATGTATGTACTAATTGCCCGATAAACAACCTCATATTATTATGCACTCTAAAATGTCGGCTGTGGTTTACCTACCGGCATCAGAGTCTTCAGTCTTCGCCGATAGTTTCTGTAGCTAAAATAGAGCTCTGTTTACTGCAACAACCTTAGATCATCTTAGATGGCATAGGCAAGAACGAACAAATTATCCCTTACATTTACATTCAAGATCTGATTTATTGTTGATCTGGTTGAAACTTCCCAGGAAATTCTCAAGTTATTTGCAGGCAAATCGATAACTTATACTTACCTACCCATAATCAAATTATAGAATTTTTAGATTTTAGGCATTCACAATGCTATTTTTATAAAGATAAAGTGCATTAGGTCGGAATCTCAAGGGTGCGGGTTTGAATTTCTGGTGCGGGTTTGAGTCTGAGGTGCTATGATTAGCGTATCAAATCAAATATCTAAAATAGAGTATTTGGATAATAATGACCCATCCCTTCGATCAAGAATATCCTAGATAACGCTTCACAAACTAAAACAGTACGCAAAAATGGCACCTCAAATAGCGTCCCACTTACATACTTGGCGCTTATTTTGTACATAATCACCTCTTATTTTATACAAACTCAAATTTTATATCACTTATTTTGTACACAATAAGCTTATTTTGTACAAAAACATATCTTTTATCACTTACTTTGTGCAAAATAAGCGCCCAGTTTGTAAGTGGGACGCTATTTGAGGTGCCATTTTCGTGACTCTGACCGGACATCTAGGGTATTCTTGATCAAAGACCCATCCCCATACCGTACCTATTTTGAACCACCTTGACACCTCAGACCTGTTTTTTTATATTTTTTTTTGGTCTGAGACTCTGAGCTTGACACATGGTAAATAATGTAAAGGCCTTACTTAAAGTCTGTTTAAACGTCGGGAAAATCAAAAATCAAACCAAATACCAACTAATTACCAAAGTACTTTCAATAAAACCGCGCTAGTATCCGTTAAAAGTGTTTTATTTCATGTCTAGTGAGCGCGTAAGCTTGAGAAGTGAATCTGTTTTTCTATTCAAGAGATGAAAAATAAGATGTATTTTTTTGTAATTCCATAAGTACTATATTTTGTTAGTTTATCAATTACCTAATAAATGTATTTTCAGTGACTTAATAAATAATATTTGTTCCTAAAATGGTAGATCTGTCACCTAAATTGAATTACCAAATAATTGATTAAAACGCTTACCTACCCTAATATTGATTAAGAATTACTTGGAAATAATATCAATCATCAAATAATAATATTGGATTTCAAAATAATAAAAGTGTCACTATAACTTAATCACCAAACAATATAAAAATGTTTACCTAAATTTTTTTTTTTTTACCACTGGAAAATATTATCCATTTTATACTTTGCCTAGGTATTGTACATATACAATGTATACAATGCCTAGTTGTTGTTGTAGTGTGTCTGTTGTTTGCCTCTTCTTTACTTGCAACAAATGCTTTTATAAAATTATGAGTACTTAACAGAACAAAAAGTATTTAACTTTGATTACTACCCATACAATATTACAGGAGTGTCCTGGGCACAAGAAACGGCCTTTTCTCTGCCTGAAAATTTCACTATCCCACCGGAATTAGAAGGCAAAATAGATGAAAGTCAATTGAAGGGCTTGCAAAATCAAACGCTGCCTGTAGTAAAGAAAAAATGTGAAGAGAATGGTGGCCCAGCCGCATACGAAAATGCCGAGGTAAGTTGCATCATATAATTATTTTATGTAACAGAACAGAGGCCCTACCATGAGTTGATGCAAACTGTTTTCGTTACCGTAAACTGTAGTATCGTTTTCACTCTTTCACTCGCATTGATTCTGCCCCCTAGCATGACCACCGAAACACGATATGATACAGCGATTTATCACGTTTAAGGCCTTAAGGTGCGTCAAATCCCAATATTCAATTCAAATTATTGAAAGATTATTAAAGCTGTCATGGAAAAAATATATAATGTACTTGAAATAATACACAATAGATTTAATTGAAAGCATTTATAAAAATGTTACCACCTTTGATGTAAAAAAATATTCCGTGGACCCTGTTTCTGGTCTTATTTGCAAAATTTCTCAGAAACAGAACATTCGTTTATGTTAAAACCAACCATAAAAATCGGCAATGTTAACCTTCAATCTTAATTGAACAGTTTTTTTTAAGTAATTTGAAAGCAAAGAAAAGTAATAAAAACATGTAAAAATTGAGGATTCGGTGCTAGTTCTCAACGTAACCGCCGCGTTGGAACGCGCGCTGATTTGAACCCAAAGTGAGTAGAGTTGCGTTCGATTTCACTCCATCACGGATCGACCCGCTCGGATTGGCGCATGTTAACGCCTTAACTGTCAAAAGACAATGGATTTTGACAGTTGGGTGTTGATAAAACGTTATATCACGCGATGTATATCGTGTTTCGTCAGTCATGCTAGAGGGGCTGAGCAGTATATGAAGTATATCCAATAGTTTGCGGTAGCAGAAACAGTTTGCATCAATAGCTCATGGTAGAGCTACTGTGCTGTTTTTTATTCTGTGGCACAACTGGAATAAGTACCTTCTTCCGAATCAAAATTTCTTCTTATATCTTTCGGCACAGATCTTTCGGAATATTTGTAACCGGTATACCTAGGCTGTTTTTGGGTTAATAAAGCGCACTGTTTTAATTTTACGTTATTTATTATGATTATTGAGTATTCGGAAATACAAGATTTTGTTCTGACATTAGTAAAAATAAAAATAGATTTTCATAATAGTAATTCCATTTATTACTAAATTCTACCTGACCTATAAAATTATATCGAATCTACAGACTTTCTATTAGCCAGTTTTGTTACGGGACTTATTACTTCGAAATGGCTTGGAAGAGGAACGTATGAATCACCGGGAATTTATTCGTGAGTCATAAAGAAAAAGCTGTATTTCAGAGAGGGTTCGGTAGTTAGTTTTATACAATATACATCTACTTTTACTTTGGCTGTCGTTCTATTAGAAATTAGAACTGTAGTTAATATTTTAATTTCTATTCTTTTTCATTAAGTAATTAGTGTAATTACTCGTATATCCCAAGAAATAAAATTAGTCTCACTAATAGAAGAAAGTAAGTTCGTCAATCTAGGCGCGATGGTAGCCATCCAGCCATCACAGTCAATCTAGATCGTGAGCCGATTTAAATCCGCTGAACTTCGCGAATCGCGAACACGTCAGAACAGTCAAAGAATCACAATCACTGATCATGATCAACGGATCATCAGATTACGATCTGGATTGACTGTGTTATGGGTGAACCGGAGAGAGATCTCAGCAAAATGGCTAAAGCTACGCAGCTTCAAGCTGCGTTGACATGATCAACATCAAAGTAAACTTGGACCATGCTCTACTTTCATCCAAGTCTGCTTGGATCAAGTAGTTTTGACGACTACTTGGACGCTACTTGGATCATGTAAACGAGCAATCCAAGCGCACTTGGACGTCGCGTTAGAGTATAATATTCTGTGACGTCGCCGTATACAAAAAGCTACTTTGTCCAAGTTACTTGGTCCAAGTATACTTGGTTCGTGTCAACGGGTATCCAAGTATACTTTGATCAAAGCTACTTTGTCCAATTTACTTACTACTTTGTCTAAGTATACTTTGATCGTGTCAACAGGTATCCAAGTATACTACTTTGTCCAATTTACTTGGTCCAAGTAATTTAGTTGACTACTTGGACGCTACTTGTGAACATGTGAACAAGCAATCAAAGCGCACTTTGGTCAAAATTGTAATCATTGTTAACTGGGACCATACTCTGCTTTCAACTCTTTTATTAGCATATCTGCAACTACTGCGACACCCCGCTACAGCACAGCAGATCAGTCTGTTCCATGACTTGACACAAAATTAATGAGCTTGGAACACGAGTACACTCTGAGTGTGTAAACCACATTGGAGTACAGTCACGAGCAATAATATGTACACACTTTAGAACTATGTCACATTCAATCAATATATCTCAGTGTGATAATGTTATACCTAGGTTATATTCAAAACGTAATGTGACAAAGTTCTATGGTGTGTACATCTTATTGCTCGTGACTTTACCCTCGTATGAAGCTGCCTCGTACGAGTGGACTCGGTCGTGACTCGGTCCGAGCTGACTCTTGTCATGTCAACGCAGCTACATCCAAGCCTGCTTGGACCAAGTAGTTTTGATGACTGCTTGGATACTCCTTGGATCATGACGTGAACAAGCAATCAAAGTGCACTTTGACGTCGCCGTCTAACTAAAGTAGGTACTTTGTTTAAGTTAGGTACTTGGTCCAAGTATACTTTGATCGTGTCAACAGGTATCTAAGTAAACTTTGATCAAAGCTACTTTGTCCAAGTTACTTTACGTTACGTTACTTACTAACACGCTGGCACTCGCACTCACGGACACAACACATGACGTGAAGAGACTGAAACGTTACGCTATTGATGAACTGGAACAGAGGGAATAAAACCTAGTGATAACCATAGGAAGAGTATTCCAATGGGAGTACCGCCTTACAAAACATGTGTCACCTCTCAAAACTGCTTATAGTGTGGAAACTGATTGCAGTTAGAAATACAATAAGAAAAAAAAAAAAAAACTTTGGTCTAAATTTAGTATATACTGATTGACGTAAGTCTTCTTATTAATATTCTAGCATAATAATATTGTTTGTGATGAACGACTTCAATAGCTTAGTTCAAAGGTTTAATATTTTATGATGATGCAACTAAATGATTTGTTTACCTGGAAGTAAATTCCTACTACTTCAAGGTAGACTGAACAATAAAATAGCCCATTGCTTGTGTAAAATATTACCTACTGAATTGAAAAATAATCCGTTCCTTCTCAATGCTTACATTTTTTCAATGTTGTTTGCAATAGGAAAATTGATTTATGATTACAAAATAAACAAATGGACTTTGCCTTCAATGTTACTGTTCTATCTTTAGATAATGTTTTTTTGTTATTGCGGTAACAACAGTATGTAACTAATTTGACAACTTTATATGATTTGAACGCTAACTTAAACTTAAGAAAACAATACACTCTTCTGTTTTGGGCAGTCGTGTAATAAGCAAGCTAATTACACAGACTTACGTATTTTTTATCAATAGTTGATATTATTCAAACAATTTAATCATTTGAAGTTCTCTGGTTATAGGTGCCCATACATGGTGGTTACACCACCGAAAGTGGCGCCCTCAGAGGTTTTTTATTTATCCCATATATGCCCGTAACTATTTAGGTCGCAAAAACTTGTGATTTTCACAAATGTTATTTAAAATAGGCCACAATTAAAGAAAAAAATATTGGTTTTGAAAAAATATTTGGGAAAATGGGGTTTTTTGAGTGGGTCGTTAACGACCCACTGGAATAATGAGTGCCCTAAAATGTATGAAATGAAACTTGGCAAAATATTATTTTAGACCAGAAAATTGTTATAAAAAGAACACCAATGACTCTGTTGAAAACACTTGGACATTGTGTATTTGAACAGCAAAGGAAAAATGAATCACTTGCTCGTGATCGATAGTCCTGGAACATCTTGAGGAGATTTATACTTCAGGAGGAGCCTTGTAATAGAAACGAATAATTGAGACTTGTAATAGAAACGAAGAGCACTAGAAGTATGATTTAACACTAAAATAACTTGAAAATCACTTATAGTTGTACTTCACACCTCCGACTCGCCGGCAGAATGCAAGCAGAATAAATTATAACAGTACATAAATATATAAAAATATTTAAAGGTAGTTACTGACTTTGGGTCGTTAACAGCCTTGTGGGCATATATGGGTTAATAAGTTGTTAATAAAAAAGGATTTTAAAACTTTTCGTGGGATTTTTAGGGCTTATAGTCTAGTATTTTTAAAAGATATCACTACATTCCCTCGAAGTCATTCGTAGAATCAGATAGCAAAATGTGTCAACATCGATCACTTTTAGCAGTTTTGCTATCTACTTCTAGCAGTGACTACGAGGGAATGTGATTAACCGTCGAGAAATACTAGAATATGGACCCTAAAAATTTCACGAGAATTGTGTATTAGAATTAGCAATATTAAATGAAATTCACCGCGGCGCGGCGCCACTTTCGGTCAGGAAAATAAACGCATAATACGAAAAAGTTTCTAACACCGATTGTCAATAATTTGTTGTAGGTATTTTGATACGGATGTTCGCTGCGTGTTATCGCATGACCCGATTATGATTTATCCGCAGAAGTGATAAGGGGATTACTAGATAAAATACTTGCTTAAGTTTTCTTTCTTTCTTTCAATTTTTATTTCAAAAATTCAAATCAATTTATATTTATTTTGGTTTTGGCAAAAAACCTTCACCCAACTCTTTAATGAATAAACATAACAAATGGTTTTCCACATAAATTAGTTAATAAAATATTCAAATATATTATTGAGTAGGTAATATGGTTAGTGGTTAGCTTATCTTATTACAAAAATAGAAAAAAAATTACAGTCGTCTGCCGGACGAACTTATATCGAAAAATTTGCAGTTGGTGTGGCGGTCGAACTGATATCAAAAATTACCAGTTTGTCTGGCGTAGGTACGAACTGATATCATAATTTGCCGTTCGAACAGCAGACGAATTCCTAATTTTAAATATTGCAGTATTCTAAAAAAAATTTTTTTTTTCACTACGTATAATAGCACCGTACAGCCGCCATGTTGGTTTTTTTATAACGCCACCTTCTTAAGAACACTTGGGCTGACAAGACAAATCTAACGATATCTTAATCATAGAAATCCGTTCAGCCGTTTGAAAGATATGAGATAATAAAGAATATTACATACAAACACACATACAAACATACGTGTTTACAAGATATGCGCGAAAAACATAACCCTTTCTTTGCAGTCGGGTAAAAAGAAACGGACGAATTGTAGAATACAGACAAATTGCGAACCAGACAACCTGCTAAACACTCCACAACGGGTTTAATGGATGCGCAAGTATTTTTAAAACAAACTACATGTTAGTGGTTGGTTGCTAATTCATTACATATATTCAATTTAAATGAAGTTAAATATGTATTATCAGAAATTGATCTTACTTAGTTCTCATCAGCCCCCCTACCTAGCAATATACTATATCTATGTCCACCGAAGAAACGCTATATGATAGGTAGCGATATATATCACGTTTAACTGTCAAAGGACGATGGATTTTGACAGTTGAGTCACAGAATAACTAATTGGTTGAGTCTCGATAAAAGGCTATATCACGCGATATATCGTGTTGCAGTAGTCATGCTCGGGGCTAGACATTTCTAAAAATCTGAACTTAGTTTCTTTAGTACTTACAACATTATCTAAAGTAGTGATCACTTTGAAACAAACAGGATGTAGTAAGATGCCACGCAAACAAATAACTGACTGACCTTTACCTTGCGGAAATGGTAATGAAACTAATGGTCCAGTATCACGTGACAATCACCATAATACAACGTAGTTGTTTTATCCTGAGAAGAATAAGGTTCAATTTCACTAATTTTACACTATAACAAAAGAGATCTAGAAAGTATACAATTTAGTTTCTAAAAATAGCACAGTTAAGTAATGCAAAAATCTATCGGTATTAAAGATTATTATAGATATTTTGAACATAATAAATAAGACTCCAACCAACCACAGAATAAATAATAGTCTCTATTTGTCGCCGACTGTACCATTCAATATTATTCGTTTTGTTTGTTTGTCTGCTAGACTTACATCCTATTTTGTAATTCCCATGTCTAAAATTACCGATAGGGTACACTAAAACCAACTATTTTTTTTGTGTTCATTTTGATCTGCAATCGGCTCTTCAGCCATGATCAATTAACACTTTATTTGTTTGCCACCTTCTTAGGCGTTTTATGTTTTGACTTTCATTGAGGAGTTCTTTGGCCAATTCATTCGTATGTGAGCTAAGTTTATATTTGTAAGTTTGAGATTTTTGAATTCACAATGCTATTTTTATACAATACTAAATAATATACTAGAAAAAATAGAAAAAAAAAAATTGAAATGGTGCGTTTCTCTAGTATATTATTTAGTACTTATTTATATTTGTATTTTTTTGCTGCTCTTGCTGACTTCTTCCTTAACAGTTGGTATCTCCAGGTATTGGTGTATTTCGGTGTTTTTAACAAACCAATGTGCACTAGATACTGGGCCCCTAAAAAGGCCCCAACGCGCAATATTGCTAAAAGTAATTCATTTCCGGAATTCCATGCAGATCCTAAGCAATTCCTCTAATTTTCGTAAAATGGTCACACATTTTAGCAGAATTGCGTCAATTCAGTTCACTAGTAGATTCATATTTGGCGTTAATGTTGCCGCATGCAAATAATATAAACCGGTACTGGATCGAAGAATACCGGTTATCATTTTTTATAATATTTTATTGTTTTAAGAAGTAAATCTACAGGAATTAATTTGTAATTTGTCATCAATCAATAAAAGTAATCAATAACTGTTAAAATATGGATATTTAATGACCACAAAAGGATTAAGGAATATAAAACTTAAGAATGTCACAATTTCGTTTTCGACTGGCAACAGTTAGATGTCATGTCTCACCTCACATAACCACTTTAAAGTTTACACCAATTTTTGTTTGGAACCAAACACTTGAGTTTATAACGATAAAACCTTAGTTTTGAGTGTTTTTTACAGTTCAACACATTCCAAATGCAATTTTTTGTGATTCCCATGGATACTTATATCCACTTAATTTCATGGAGGGGCTTTACAATGTTTAAATATGGAATTTGTGTATCACCTCATTCACATCACACCACACTAAATTGGAAAACAAACTTGTGCTCAACATAACTTCAGCCAAAGTAAGTGATAACTTAAAATTTTACTTAGGTACCTAGGTATTCTAGCTAGGTACATGAATATCATAACTAATAAACACTGTTTTTATTGTGTCATTGTGCTACAATATTTTATTTTAATAATATTTTGCAGAAATGGAAAGACGTGCACCTAGCAGAGTGTCTGAGGCTCAATGGAACATCCTCATGGATTTCCTCGAGCGTAACCCAAGCCTTGCTAGGGCACGGGGATATAATAACAGCACTCAGGGAAGAGCAGAAGCTTTTCGCTTGTGGCAAGAGGTGGCTACCCTGCTCAATGCCGAAGGTTCTGGGACCACCAAATCACCGAAGGAATGGTCTGTTGTAAGTACATGTATACTTTATTAAATACCTAATTTGTAATTATAATAAAATGAATTAAATAGCAATATTAACATTCCTCCTTTTGTTTGCAGTATGTCAGCAACTACAAAAGCAAATTAAAAAAGATAGTTGCTGATATAAATGCAGATGCCACTGCTACAGGTGGAGGGCCTCCCCGAGCCAGTACCTTGTCAGACTTGGATACGAGGTTTCTGGCTCTGTTGGGAGCAGGATTTGGCCAGACGGCTCCTAGGGTGATGGTTCTACCATTTCCTAATGAGGTAATGTTAAGATTTATATTATTTTACATTTTTCTACTGTATTTGAATAACTATAGATACTCAAGTTAAATTTCTATTTACTTATAGGAACCATCCACCTCGGCAAGGGAAGCCGAGTCTCAGATGGTGTTGGTTGAGGAGGTGGATGATGATACACAGTGAGTATATTAATAATTCTGTTTAGGTTGAGCTAACTTCTTAAGGTTAGTTTAGCATAATCCTATTACTATAATAAACTCATTTTATTATTTTCTATAACATATTTTAATATTTTGTATTTTGTAGAATTCAGGAAGAAGTTGCTGATAACATTGAAGCTATTGAAGACCCATTACAAATCTTGCCCCAAGACCCTCCAGCACAGCCAGCGACCCCGAGAGCTCCGGAGGCAAATGAACCGTTGTTGCCTCGACGAAGCAGGCAGAGAGCTCAACGCAGTAAGTTTTTTAATATCACTTTTTTTTTTACATATGTAGGTATACAGTGCATGCATTAGCATACTTTAAAGTTTAAAGCATTTGGCATACTATAAAATACTATAGTCAATGAAGTCTGAATGTAGCAATTTAATTACAGTGAAATAACTTGTTTGTTTCAGCTCGCCCGTTGGCTCCATTAGACGAGGCAAGGAGAATACTCTCCCAAGTGGAGTTGCAGCGAGCTGCAGCAGATGCAGCAAATGCTCGTGCTCATGAGCAAATGGCTCGAAATCTCGTGCCATTAGCTGAAATAGCTCGCAATTTAGGACGGCTGGCTGATATTGCCCAACAATATATAGAATTTTTATTCACTCTTAGGCCTTCTCCCTAATCTTAATTTTTATTCTTTATATTTTGATTTTACATTTATTTGAAATCCTAATTTTTATTTCTTTATAGATAAATTTTACTTTTATTTGAAGATTAACTTGTGTTTATATTGTGTTGTGCATATCTGTGTAATTTTTTTATTAGATATAATTTAAAATTCCTAAAATTAGTTGTTTCATATTAATCTCATAACATTTCACATCAGTAAAATTTTATTTACTAATAAATTAGTGAACTATGTGCCTATTAGTTAACAACCCCCTTATCCATAAAAAAAATTAACAAGTTAGTGTTTAGCTAATAATTTGTTTTGTCTGTAATGTTCAAACTCAATTGGTTATTCGAAAGCAAGTGACAGAACACATTCTAGCTAAACAATAAATTGTTTAAAATGTTTTATGAATAAGGGAATTAAGTTTGTCTTTTTTGTTACTAATTGTTTTTTTTTCAATATTCATTTTTATAATACTGTTGATCATAAGTGTATTTTATACAATACTAAATAATATACTAGAAAAAATACGACTCGCACCAGATCAATACTCAGACGGGAATCGAACCCGCGTATTTTATAGTTTTTGTTTGATGTTGATTTTTCACTAGATTTTTATAATATTAATAATAATGATTGTATGCCTTTATGCCTAAATATCCTTCTTTAATTTTTTAATATATTTATAAAATTAAACTACTTATTTTTTTTTTGCGATTTCAGATTTGGTCCTATAGTAAAAATTGTAAATAAGCAATAAAAAGGGATTAATAAATAAAATCTTAAAGCTTTTATTGAATCATGATTCTTTATTTACTAAATCTCACAGTATCTATCATAAATAAGTATAAACATTCACAATACGAAAAGATCATGTAAAAAGACAAATACAACAATAGCAAAACATAATAAAAAATAATAAACTAGTGACTACAAATCAACAACAATATAAATAAATAATTGGGTAATTTAGACCATTTATAACTCAAGAACAGCTGGATCAATGTGGATGAAATTTCGTTTTTAGATCGGACAATATAAGTTACTTTTTATAAAATTTAATTACCCAAGTATTTTTTTAAACTTTTGGATTTTTATGCATTCACAATGCTATTTTTATAATTGGTTAGTGCATTGGGCCGGAATCCTAAGGGTCCGGGTTCGAGTCCCGTCGGTCCTGCTGCTACGGATGAGTCGATTTTTTCTAATATTTCTCAATCATATTAATAACCTTAAGTATTTTTTTATTAAAATAAAATACTTACATTAATAAGTTGTACTTACAATAAATTTATAAAATAATTAATGTTACCTAATAAAATCTTTAACCACTTAATTATATTCTTGCTGACCAAATTCTTTCAATCAGTGCATTTCTCACTTGTTCTCCAGCAGCTAATTGATCATTTCTTCTCGCTGCAGTTTCAGTATTTGTATTTCTTATCTGAAACATTATTTTATGTAGACGTGTAGGTAACACATTGTGAAACTATAATATTTTTAAATAAACTTTATTGTGAACACTTTACTCATTAAAATAGAAATTCTTATGACCATCAGCCATTTTAACGTTCCCACTGCTGGGGCACAGACCTTCCTTATATGGGTGAATAAGGAGGATGGGCCATAACCCACCACGCGGGCCCAATGCGGATTGGTGGGTGTTAACGACTGCAAATGCAGCCGGGACCAACGGCTTAACGTGCCTTCCGAAGCACGGAGGAGCTCGAGATAATACATTTTTGGTCACCCATCCCATGACCGACCCTTGCAAATGTTGCTTAACCTCCGCAATCGCTGGGTCAGGTGCTAAACCACTGCACCATCGAGCTCCTAGATAATTTTAAATGAGTTGTTAAGTATAGACCAACTAACTTAAACTGATGCATGTGAGTAAGACAAGTAAGTATAGGTGCCTTAATTAATTACCTGCATGTTTATCTCGTGCTGCTCCTCTTGTGGCGTTAATGGCGACACAGGCAACCTAGCTCCATTACAAATGTTATGTAGTACTACGCAAGCATTTGTTATCAATCCAGCTGTTGTTGGATGATAATGTAACTTGCGATCTACTAGTAAACATCGCCAGCGAGCTTTGAGTACTCCAATGCATCTCTCCACAGTATTTCGAGCCCGACAATGTAGATCGGTGTAGTACCGCTGAGGAGAGTCAGGCTCTGTGTTTACAATGGGAGTCATCAGGGTTGAACGCAGGGGATAGCCTGAATCACCTGAAAAGAAAATCGTTAGGGAAGTCATAACTCTGCAAATATATAGGAAGGCACTGAATATCAATTAGTGTTGGTACTGACCTAAGAACCATAAAGTTTCATTTTCATCATGGTGAAGATGTTCTAGGTGCTGTTTCAGTGGGTGGTAGTTCCAAATAAAGGAATCGTGATTTGCACCCCCATGGCTAGCGTCTATGCTTATTATATTTAAGTCTGAATCGCACACCTGAAAATAAGTAAGAAGTCTATTTTTATTTTATGGACATAAATTAATCTTTCTAAATTGCAAAAGGAGGTGCATCTACACGTTATACTATTAACTTAATAGAGGAGGATACTGAATTTATTGACAAGGTGATGAACAAATTTGGACAGCAACCTAAACGCCTTCTGTTTTTATTCAACTTAAAAAAAAACTATGTATTTTTTCCTAACAGGGGGGTGCAAGTGCACCCCCTTGCACTCTGCTGCCGGCGCCCATATAAAAGTTATAAGTAGTAGGTAGCTAGGAACATTAAATAATTCCTAATTATAAAAATGTGAAGCAAATACTTACTACTTGAGCATTTAAAGAGTGATATCTTTTCCGATTAAAAAATCTCTCTTCAAATTCTGTAGGCCTAACGATTGCAATATGTGTTCCGTCTATGCATCCCACTACCCCAGGAATGCTAAACTTCTGATAGAACCTGAAAATATAAAAGTACCTTTAATTTTTTAATATCTTTAAGTATAAGTAGGTAGGTACTAAGTATTTAACTTGCTGATGGATATTATTTGGTTACTATTAGAACCAGCACCATATGGGCTGGCAAGGGGAGCGGCTGCCAGGGGCGCAACCCTCAGGGGGCGCACTTTGCTGACCCGTAGCTAGAAAATAAGTCTAAAAAGTCTTAGGGTGCAAAATTCAAATGTTGCTTATTATCCTAGAAATAGGTATGTCTTGGGGAGCAAAATTCAAATCTTGTCAGGGTTGCTCATGATCCTAGATATAAGTCTTCAGATGCAAAATTCATTTCATGCCAAGGGCTCTCATGACTCTAGCTCCGACGCTGAATATAGAACGATAATAGGTTGTACGGTGAATCATTTTAGTGAGAAAGTACCTAGGTAGGTATACAAAATACATAACATATGATTGTGATTTGAACTCACTTAGGTTTAGGTAGGTAACTACCTACTTACCCGTTTTTTATAATATTTCGTTCTTCCCTTGTTTGGGGGAAACGAATATACTTTTGCCGGAAGTGGTTTTTGTTTAGGGCGAGTGTTACAGCCCTCATGCAGTTAGAAACACTAACTTGGTGCATCTTGTGATGCGCACTAGCTCCTACGAATCTTTGGTACGACCCCGATGCATAAAAGCTTAGTGCAGTTAATAGCTTAAACAAATACAAATTCTACTGTTAGGAACCATCTTATTAACTAGGTACCTCTACCTATTTTAATAAAGTCCCTTCCTTACAGGAATCTTATTAGGAAATCCATAACCTATGTGGTTTTCCAATAAGATTCTTATTAAGAAAAAATAATATAAGTAGGTATAATTTACTTACTTTGGAGACAGTACTAATTCCACCACGTCTTGCTGGTAAATAAGGTTCCACTTCTTGGATGAGGTCGCGACACAAACCTTTATTGAGCCGAAACAATCCCACAAACTCGGGCTCCGGTATTTCAAAGGCAATTTCCATTTTTCGTAGATCCACATTTCGCCGACGATATAAAATGCCCTCCGTAAACACGGGCATGCTCCAAAAAGTTTTCATAAAGGCCCAAATCTGCCATTATTTAATTATTTACGGGATATAAATAGAAGCTGAATTGTAAGATGTTGCTCTTGAGTAACTTTTTATGAATCTGCTAGTTGACACTTTAGCAATTCCTATTTAGTGATCCATTTTAGGAATCCTCGTAGAAGACTGTCAAATGGATGAATTGCCGATTATGAATTGAATCCGAATCATGCTAAGAATTGTCGACCAAATGGCCATTTTGTGATTTTTAATCTGAATCATAATAAGAATCTAATGAGAATTGCTCAACGCGGCCTTTTTAGGGGCCCTGTTCTCAATCCGAGTCGCGACGTTCTGAAATCTCTGGAGGATTTCAACTTAAGTAGCGTTTATTTAAATTCACTGTAGTTTTCACCGTACTTGTTTACATTGTTCTATTGTTTTTTTGAATATCATTCCAGCAACAATAATACGAGTACATTATCTGACTTAATAATAAATTAGGATTCATACTTACAGTTATGTAAAGCAGTTGATAATGCTTCATTAGGTTAATGTTAATTGCAATCATAATCAAATCTACACTTACCTATAATAAAATTGTAACTGGCCGATGTCTGTGCATTCGAGATATACTATAAGAAAAAAATCCATATTTTTTTTTTATATAAAGACCCCTTATTTCCAGTAAGTACTTATTAGAAACAAAAATATTTATTTTTTGTCTGTCTGTATGTCTGTAAGCGCATCACGCAAAAACTTCTGCACCAAATTGAATGTGGTTTTCACAGTTGTATTTCTTAGAGACTGACTTAAATCTGATACATTGTCCATCAGCCATTTTTAATGTCCCCACTGCTGGGGCACAGGCCTTCCTTATGGGTGGATAAGGAGGACGGGCCATAACCCACCACGCGGGCCCAATGCGGATTGGTGGGTGTTAACGACTGCAAATGCAGCCGGGACCAACGGCTTAACGTGCCTTCTGAAGCACGGAGGAGCTTGAGATACAACATAGAGGAATCAGACAGCTGTAAACCTTACTTTGAAAAACATAAAATCTTGACCTTACCCTGCATCTATATTCTAGAGATATGTAAATTCGTTCGGAAATACCCAAATTTATACACTAAACGAGATGATCAAATTAAAAAACATAATCTTAGAAACAGAAATAAATTAATGCTTCCAAATTCTTATATGAAACACCATTCGTCCAGCCCGCTAGCCATGTCCATAAAAATATTCAATAAACTTCCAGATTCACTTAAACATGTCAATGATGATAAAAAATTCTTAAATAATTTAAAACAATTACTAACAAAAAAGTGTTATTACAACTTGAAGGAATATTTAGAAGATGAAAATATAGAAATATGAATATTGTAGATAAAAAGTCAACTTAATTAAAACATTAAAATACTTAACTTAAATTAAATACATAAGTGCAATATAATTGAATAAATAAAATAGTTTTTATTAATTAAGTAATAACTACTATTGTAATGAAACTAATATACTTACTAATATAATATAATGATAAATAAGTGTTTGCTATCTATTATTGTTGTTGTGCCCGACAGGGTCCATAGTGATCTAAAATATTATAATTTAAGAACTACTGTAACACTGTGGAATGCAATAAATGATTTGAGTATTGAGTATTGAGTATACTAAATTTTTGGCCACCCATCCCATGACCGACCCTTGCAAAACCAACTAGAACGAAGTTACGGCCGCTTTTTTAATAGCCACAGTCATCTTGAGAAAATTAAACCTTTTCGTTAGCTAGTGCAAACAATTTCCGACCGTATGCTAATGGTTATTCGTCATTAATTCCTATTGATGCGTCGGTATGCATTCGAACTCCATTAAACGTCAATTAGGTTACACGTTACACTGATTTGATTAGATATATTGTTTGAACTTTGGCGTGCCCTCCAGTTATTTATAAGTGCCTGCAAACTAGCAGTCCACAGCATAATTATTAGAAAGATAGGAGCATTATGTGTGTTTGAAAAATAGGTCGTTTTTGAAAAATATGAATATTCAAATAGTGTATTTCGGAGGCGTTGTTTTTTTATGATTCTAAAATGTTTTTGTCACTTGCATTGCAAGTTGCATCATTTGCAAAATGCAAGTGACAAAAACATGTGAAACATGTGAGTGTGACATATCCACGCGGACGCTAGCTAAAGCGCTTATTACACCTTCCTGAATTTCGGATCCGGAATTTAGTGTCCGATTTAGGACGAGAAATTCAGTCGCCAATTAGACCGTCCTGAATGTCGGATCCGATATCACAGCTTTACGATCATACAGTTGTCAAACGAATGTTCTTGTAGCCGTAAAAATACATAGCTAGGTAAATAGGAGGTATATGTAGGTAGCTAGGTAGGTAGTAGGTACGTGTCATTTTCAACGCTAATCTGAACTAGTTTTTAACCGACTTCATCAAAAGGAGGAGGTTCTCAATTCGATTGTATATTTTTTTATCGTTATTTGCGCGTATCTTCGACATTTATGGACTGATTTTGATGATTCTTTTTTGTTCGATTGAGTTTTCTTGCGAGATGGTCCCATTTATTTTTTTTTTCAAATCGGTTCAGTAGTTTTCAAGTAATCCCGAAAATACTATGACTTTACATCAACTACCTTGACGACTTTGTTATTTATGAACCGAATTAGATGATTGTTTTTGTTGGGAAAGGGATAGGTACCTTTGTGTAGTAGTTTTAACAGACTTTAAAAAAAGGAGGTACCTATTCAGTTTGTATACGTATGTATGTTTCTCCGCGATTATCTCACGTTTGGCTGAGCCGATTTTATTACCTAAATAATATACCTACACTACCTAATACAGAAGGTACTTACACTAAAAATAAAAAAAATAAAAAATTGTTTAAAAACAAAAAAACCGACTTCAAAAAACCTGCCTCTAAATAGCAAGAAGTAATATATAAATCATTAGATACGCATTATCATATCATTGTTATAATAAAACACGTCTATTGAAGTCGGGTGGGGCTTTTAGAATAAAAAAAGGAAGTTGTAGGTACTCCAGCCCCACCCGACGTGTTTTATTATAACAATGATAATGCGTAGCTAATGATTTATATATTATATCTTGCTTTTTAGAGGCAGGTTTTTTGAAGTCGGTTTTTTGTTATTTATATTGATGTAGGTAAAAAAAAAGCAAATCACAGAGTGACAACCCTTATATACTTTTAGTCATTGCGCCAACTGTCTATCTAGACGAACGGCGCGGCGGATTTTTTTTCGCCAACATAAAAGGCGTTGACTGACTGTACTCTTTATGCTGTGGTACTACTGTGTCGGAGCCGAGCGTCCTGAATGCGATTACACTGTCCTAAGTGCTTCCGATTTAGCATCCGTTATGTCGGAGACAATTTCTATCCTAATTAGGATCCTAAATCGGATCCTAGCTTCCTGAATGCAATTACACTGCTCTGAATTTAGGAGCGACTTCATATCGGGTCCGATATTTAGGATGATCTAATTAGCTCTTTATACGAATATAATGCTAACTTTCCTCATTTATTTATGGATAACAGCATAATATATACAGTAATAAGTATAATAATATAATATAATATAAGGATAATATATAATGTAACTATACAGTTTCTATGATTCACTGTACCAGAGATATCGGTGTTATCCTGTTATCCATAAATAAATGAGGAAAGTTAGCATTATATTCGTATCAGCTAGCGTCCGCGTGGATATTCGGAAAAACCTTAGGGAACCGTTGCTTGACAATAGTAGATTATACAACAAGTGAAAAAAGAGGGAATTTAGTTCGAGGGACTAAGTTGGATCCCGAGACCAGCGAAGGATACAAAGGACCGAGATGATTTTTTTTTCACGAGTTGTGTACTCTACTTTTTACCATTGACTGCGAGAAAACAAATAGCAGCTTACATATACCTATAGTATTTATAGTTATCACATTTTTATTATTTAGGTAGGTAATCAGTAATACCTATTTAAACATTAGAAAATAGTGAAACTTAAAATTTTCCAATGACAAAAAACAACCACGGGAGGGAAATTAGAGAGGGAAATTACATGATCAGTCTGGCATCAGTCCATTTCATCAGTTTGTATGGACTTTGAATTTTTACAGACTGAAGATCGTACCAGACTGATGCAAGACTGAACATCTAATCTCCCTCTAATATATAGAAAAGAACCCAAAGATGAGACACTAAAAAGGACCTAATTAATTTGGCGGGATATTTTTTTGAAAAGAATCCAAAGATAAGACACTAAAAAGAACCAAAATAAAATTGGCGGTATTTTTTTTTAATTATAACTATGGCAATATATATTATAATATAATATAATAATATATTATCTATGGAATAGCTCCATACTTTCAGCACGTTTTTTTTTTCTACATAATACATACGATGCGCGCTTGTTCCAAATTCAAAATATTTATGTGCGTGTGCATTGGGTGAGCCCCCTCTAAAAATGAATAAAAATGTATTCACCATTTTGTAAAAGGTCTAAAATAATTGTAAATACAATCTTGCAATTTGTAAAACGATAGAACCAAAGTTATTTAATGAAATGTGTGCTCACCCAGTTCTCACAAATGGTAAGCCATATCTCCGTATGTAACGACTTTACAAATACCAATAGTGTACTAAATTTCTATAAAAATCTATTTTAACTAGGGGTTCAAATTTCAGTTTCACAAGATCCGTAATAAAAAAATTACAAATGATTTCTTGTGCTCACCCAATCCTCACGTTATTAAAAGGGCCGATATTCTGGCGACCTAGCAATTTAATGGCATCCATAATTTATATTATTTTAGTTGACTATAAACATGTTTTTGTAAAACATACAACAAACCACTATCACTGTGCGTTCTTGAGCAATATTTTTTTGAAAGTGCTCACCCAAACCTCTTATTTTCGTAAAGTGAAAAACGTTTATACCTCTTTGTAATTAAACGTTGAAGAAAAAGTAAACATGTCAAGTTTTAGTAAAAAAAAAATACAAAATGCTCATGTAAATACATTTTGATATTTTTATCTACTTTAGTAGATATACGTAATTCATTGTTTGTACGGAATTCTATTCAGTAGGGTGTTTACACGTTACAAAATAAAGAGACAATATTGATTGAATTTTCTTATTTATTGATTAGTGGATGAAACTGACTAAAAATCGCGCTGCGCGGCCGTTTTTTTTTATATAGATAAGATTACATCAAGTGGCTAAACTGAGAAAAAAACGCGCTGCGCGGCAGTTTTTCTACTATAGACAAAACTACAAAATTTGTGGCTAAAACTGACTTAAAATCGCGCTGTGCGGCCGTATTTTGTATACAAGAGTACAAGATTAGTGGATGAAACTAACATAAATACGCGCCTCGCGGCCGTTTTTTTTAATATGCATAAAGAGTACATACAATTGGCTAAACTACCGAAAAATCGCGCTGCGCGGCCGTTTCTTGTAGACAAGAGTACGAGATTAGTGGATGACACTGACAAAAAATCGCGCTGCGCGGCCGTTTTTTTTACTATAACTATACAAGTGGCTAAACTGACAAAAAATCGCGCTGCGCGGCAGTTTTTTTTCTAACAGATAACACCACAAAATTAGTGGCTAAAAATCGCCGTTTTGTCAATAGGCAGTATTTTTTTCTAAATCAGGCATTTTGTGCATCCTAGACAGGGATCCCTTACATAGACCCTAGACCCGAGGCTCCGATGGCCCCCCCCAAATTTAAATCCTGGATCCGCCCTTGATTTGACCATTAATTTCGAACTTAAAACCGTCCTTAATAAAGATGATGTGCCATGCGATGACGATATAAACGATGATAGACGATATAGGTATTAATTAGAAATGGAAATTTATGTTCGTCCGTTTACGATAATTCTAAGAATGTAAAAGTTTTAAACACCAGTGCTTTCGATTCAGTCATGTATTTAATGGCAATTCAAAAATGTCATTGATAAGTAGTATAAATCAGAAAGCAATAAATAAGAAAATTTAATCAATATTGTCTCTTTATTTTGTAACGTGTAAACACCCTACTGAATAGAATTCCGTACAAACAATGAATTACGTATATCTACTAAAGTAGATAAAAATATCAAAATGTATTTACATGAGCATTTTGTATTTTTTTTTTACTAAAACTTGACATGTTTACTTTTTCTTCAACGTTTAATTACAAAGAGGTATAAACGTTTTTCACTTTACGAAAATAAGAGGTTTGGGTGAGCACTTTCAAAAAAATATTACTCAAGAACGCACAGTGATAGTGGTTTGTTGTATATTTTACAAAAACATGTTTATAGTCAACTAAAATAATATAAATTATGGATGCCGTTAAATTGCTAGGTCGCCAGAATATTGGCCCTTTTAATAACGTGAGGATTGGGTGAGCACAAGAAATCATTTGTAAATTTTTTATTACGGATCTTGTGAAACTGAAATTTGAACCCCTAGTTAAAATAGATTTTTATAGAAATTTAGTACACTATTGGTATTTGTAAAGTCGTTACATACGGAGATATGGCTTACCATTTGTGAGAACTGGGTGAGCACACATTTCATTAAATAACTTTGGTTCTATCGTTTTACAAATTGCAAGATTGTATTTACAATTATTTTAGACCTTTTACAAAATGGTGAATACATTTTTATTTATTTTTAGAGGGGGCTCACCCAATGCACACGCACATAAATATTTTTATTCACTCGGTGAATAAAACAGCGTTTTATTCACTCTTACCGTTGAATTAAACGCACTTTTTCGAGTGGCGATGGTGAAAAGATATAAAAAGTATCGTATGTTTTAATCCCGGTTATAAACAACCTGTGAGCCCATCCAAATCGGTTCAGCCGTTTTAGCGTGATTGAGTAACAAACATCCAAACTTTCTCATGAGTAGGAGTATGGATATTAGTTTTCTAGTTGTCAAAAAGTCTGTCTTTGCCATGCAAAGCAAAAAGATGTCACAGTATAAAAAATATCATTAATTTGAACTGCAAGAGGGGTTTTTAGAGAATAATAACACCTAGAAGCCGAGTCCTTGTATGTAAATTGAGGCAAAAAAAACTGAGCCAAAATGGCTGTTTTCAGATTTATATCCTTGATACGTTACCTAAGCTCAGTTTTATTTGCCTCACTTTTGACAGTGCGCTTTTTAAAGAATTATCGTTCTATTCTAGGTCAGTGTTTCCCAATTAGTTCCCCAGGGGCAGGGGGGTATCACTCCGCGCTTAAACTTTTATATTAGCCTACTGCTCGCGGCCCACTCCAAGAGGGCCATTGTCGAGGGATATCACCGCGCCGACCGAAACGCGCGGCGTGTGCAAGCGACGAGAGCGCAGCCCGTGAACGTCACGAACGAAACGAGTCAGTCAAGCGCCGAATGCGAAACTGCATGCACTTCGTTTTTGATACTTAATTACTAACGTACCTACCTACCTACCAAAGTTTATTGTATTTTTTGTATACATATTTACATACTTAGTTGTATCGAAGTTCGAAATATGGCACCAGTAAAGAAAAAAGCTAAAAATACTATTTTTTTTTCACCCTTGCAAAAGTTGCTTAACCTCCGCAATCGTTGGGCCAGGCGCTATACCACTGCGCCATCGAGCTTCTCTAACTACTTAGAAATACTTATTATTTATGCTCTTTAAATATGCTCAGCTCACCTATTAGGTAGATTTATTTTATTTTATAAGTAGGTACCTATTAGTAATTTCATTGTTTATTCATGGGCATAACGAATGTTTTCTATGATATCAGTAACTAGCGAGTAGCAACCCCGAAATGTGTCGGTTGAGACAGAGCTATGCGACAGAAAGAGACGCCTCTCTTTCTTCTTCGTAGGTGCATATAATTTTATCCACGCAGCGTTGTGCAGTTTGAAATTGTACTTTATTGCCGTGCAGCGAGAGTAGCTTATTATTTGATGGTCCTCGCGGGGACCGACTTCTGTACGTTAGTACCATTATATATTCTGTGCCAGGGGTACGTAAAGGTTGCATCAAGGCTTAGAATAATAACACTTAGAAGGCGTGTCCTCGTATGCAAAGTAAGGCAACTAATATACTAAGCCAGAATGGCTTAGTATTCAGATTTATATCCTTCATACGTTACCTATGATTAGGTAATAATGGAGAATAAAAATCTGAAAACGGGGCCATTTTGGCAGTTTTAGTTGCCTCATTTTTGACATGACAGTGCACTTTGTAGAGAACTATCGCTCTAGGTGTTGTTATTCTAAGCATAAAGGGGTACGCGGAGCAATATCATCTACATCTGATTTCATACATCCGACGCAAGGGTACGCAAGTTTGAGGCCGTAGAATGTAGATGATCCGGAGGGGAAAAAACTAATTGGGAACCACTCCACTGTTCTAGGTTGTTATAATTCTAAGTTTGTACATCAATAAATATGATTGTTTCTGGTTTCAGAAAGCCTTCCACAAGTTTTCAAGCTGCTTGAAGGCTCTAGTTGACCCCACCAAGTTGCAGGAGGAGATAGAAGCGGCTAAACCCAATGGACAAGTCGACGAAGTATTCAAGAAGTAAGCTATTTAATATTAACTACACTTTATTTTAGTCTAAGTTACATACAGTGGCGGTCACATAATTATAGACACCAGTCGATTTTCATACAAACGAGGTAACTTTGAAGCCTTGGTTCTCCGCCAGGGATTGACCTGTGATTGAGCTGTGATCTGATTATGGCCATCGAGGGAGTGAATGGAGGATTAGAGTTTTCAGTTTCAAAACAATTCAAAATAAGCTTCCTCGTGGGCCTTGGTTTGATGACTGTAATTTGAGTAGAATGTATATTAAGTTAGCTTTAAGACTCCGCGCTGGACACTATCCATCGGCAAAATTTGCATTTCTAATGAAAAAAGTACAATCCGACAAATGTTCAACGTGCCAAAAAGTTGAGGACGTGCAACATTTGCTGATGGAGTGTGTCAGAAACAGCAACGAGAGGCAGCTATTAATGAACAAATACAATTTAAACACCTTAGATATTGGCCTTGTTCAAAGTATTTTGTCAGAACCACGATCAGAAACGGCAAAAAGACTTTGTCACTTGATTACGGTTTTGCAATAGCTACCTCTCCTTTGAAAGAATAGTTTATACTATCCCATGGTGACCTTATGGTCACGATGGGGTTGGCATGTCTAAAAGATAAAAACTCCGGTAATTTTCATCTAGATAAAAAAAAAAAAGATTTCCATACATTGTTATGCTAATTTTGCGGTTTTTTTTAAACATATCCTTCTATCCATGAAATAAAACACTTTTAACGGATACTAGCGCGGTTTTATTAAAAGTACTTTGGTAATTAGTTGGTATTTGGTTAGATTTTTTTATTTTTCCCGACGTTTCGGCATCTTTGCAGCTGAATTTTGAATTTTAATTTCTAAACGTCTTAAAAAAATAATTGCTTGAGGGTAGGCTCACAAGTAGCTTCAGTCCCCCGTGACCACGGCAGCTGCAAAGATGCCGAAACGTCGGGAAAAATAAAAAATCAAACCAAATACCAACTAATTACCAAAGTACTTTTAATATATCCTTCTATCAAGTTACTTAATATAACTGAAAAAATATTAGAAAAAATCGACTCACCCGTAGCAGCTCAGACGGGACCGCTACGAGTGAGTCGATTTTTTCTAATATTTTTTCAGTTATAACTTAATATATAAGCATTCTGAATGCTAAAATCTAAAAAAAAAAAAAAAATGTGACCGCCACTGTATATCTCTATTATATCTAGCACTATTTTGTGCAAAAATTGATGATGAATGTTCTTCTTTAAGTTTTTAAAGATTGACTGTCAATGTTTTGGCTTTGGTATTATAACTTTGTAACTCGCTAATAAAACAAAAATCGTTTTGCACAGCTTCGAGTGTCTTCGGTATCGCTTTGCTTTCGAAACATTATGAGTAATGAGATGATGATTATGAGAGAACAATATCACGATATATATCATCTGATATAGCGTATTATCGACACTCAACTGTCAAAATCCATTGTATTTTGACAGTGATAAATCGTTATATCATATCGCGTTTCTATGGTCATACTAGGGGGCAGGGTTATTTTTGGACCCGTTGTCTTTGTCACGCCATCCTATAACAGCAGTACAATTAAATTATGTTTTTTTACAATTTTCTCAACTTTTCCATAAGTAGGTAACCTACACACACATGTTGAATTTGTTGTCACTTGTTTGCGTCGAAGTTGAGGTCCAAAATTGACCCAATATGACGTATAAATTGATGTGACACAAGCGACTCTTTCAGATATTGTGGGCAGACGCCTGCCTTCAAGGAGTGCTTCAAAGGTATGACGGAGGCTGTCAAGCCGTGCTTCACCGAGAAGGAGCGGAGTGACCTGAAGATAGTATACAACGTCACGGAACAAGTCGCCGACTTCATCTGCTTCAAGGAAGGCGACAGGATTGCGCGTGAGTACTGTCACAGAATAGATATAAGTACTACCGTACAGAAAGGACACTCCGCCCCGCCCCAAAATCAATTACCTCATCCCACCCCGCGAGTTTGTATGCCGAATCGTATGCTTGTTTACTCGTGTTTATCAACTGTCAACTAAGGCTGAGTTGCACCATCTTGGCTTAACCATAACTTTAACAAATACAAACTTACCTGACTCGATGACAGTGTCGCTGTCGTATATGGCGTAACCTAGGTAACAATAATGTAATAACACCTTAGTTCCACTTTTGACTACTGGCTCAGATATGTTTGTGTCTGTTAAAGTTATGCTTAAGTTAAGATGGTGCAACTCAGCCTTATTTTGATATTCAAAGCAATGCGTCGTAACTTTTTAGTCGTGTTTGTCAACTGTCAACTTATTTTGTTATTATACTCTTTATTGCACTCATAAAAACAGTTACACAAAAATTCCTTTTTTTTATTCTAAAAGCCCCACCCGACTTCAATAGACGTATTTTTATTATTATCTACGAATATTATTTCTTGCTTTTTAGAGGTAGGTTTTTTGAAGTCGGTTTGTTGTTTTTTTTAAACAATTTTATTTTTAGTGTAGGTACCTTGTAGGTAAGGTATAGTATATGTAGAAAAATCGGCTCAGCCAAACGTCGCGGAGAAACATACTTAAATACGGGTCAAACTGAGAACCTCCTTTTTTAAGTCGGTTAAAAAACTACACTTAAGATAGATATCCCTCTTCCAACAAAAAATGATTATCTTATTCAGTTCATAAACAAAGAAGTAATACGACCAATCATCGAGGTAATTCACACAAAATCATACTATTTTCGAGCTTTTTTCAAAATTACTTGAAAAGTACTGAACCGATTTCCGAATTTTAAAAAATGGGACCAACTTGGAAGTGTACCTAATGTAATAACGTTTGAATCATTTCAATCGGTCCAGCCGTCTTCGAGTAATCGGTGGACATACACAAAAAAAAACAAATATACAGACGAACATAGAAACTCCTCCTTTTTTTGAAGTCGGTTAAAAATAAATTGAGATATGTACACAAAGGAGGACTTCTCTAAAAGAGAGGTGTTTTGATAGGTATTCAAAGCAATGCGTCGTAACTTATTAACCAAAAAGTTGTACAAACTGCACGGTAGCCCTAGACTCACACACACAGTTGCGCGTGTACAACAACGTCATCTGGCGTCATCGGTTTATAACTTATATCCCTACTCCGTCGAAAAAGTTAACTTTTCCTCCAACTGCGAGCGGGTCCTTGAACGTTTTTCTCTCACAGTCCCATACAATATGCCTAGAAAACCTATTGCCAAAACTTTCCATCCAGCGGCAAGCCGGACAAATTTGGGTAGGCAGTCGCCTGTCGTCAGAATTGGCAACGAATACAACCACATTGGCGCAATGCTGCCTGATCTCGATGTGTTCTCCAATTCTCTAAATAGTTTTAAGATTAAGATTGGAAAGCACATTTTTTAAAATGTAATTCATGTTCCATTTTATTTTAATTTGATTTAATTTTGATTTTAGTTTTCTTATAAGTTTATAACTTACTGTTTTAATTGAATTTGTGTAACTTACTACGAATGTTGTGTATACCTATAATAAGTGTACATATAAGAACCGATCCATTATTCTTGTTGCTGCATTGTTGTATATGTATGCTGTTGGTGTACCTTTTTAATAAATAATAATAAATAATAAAAGTGTCAAGATGTTGGCCTCGTACTGTACTATGAGTTTTTCTCTCTTTCATTCGTATTGACTATTAGCAGTTTATCCGATAGATTTCGATAGCGGAAATAGTTTACAACAACTTATGGTAGTCATTGATTGGATCGTTTTAAGCTTACTTTAGTTTCTGCTAATTGAATGGAATATGGATCAAGAAGAATACTGCTAAAAATTGTGAAGACTATTTTATTTAGTAACCTAATATAAAACTTAAAAAATCATAGTAACTCAGTATAACGCGGTCAATTCTAAAAGGCATTCTAAAAGATAGAAGGACATGTTTAAAACCGCAAAAAAAGCATTAATATGTATGGAAATCCTGAAACTGCGAACTCTAATCATTCTATCTTTTAGAATGCTGATCACATCAGTTGGGTGTGTATAGCGATCTTAATCTCTTCCGCTCACTCCCTGGATATCCATCATCAGATCACAGCACGGTACATCCCTGGAAGGAAACCAAGGTTTCAAAGTTACCTCGTTTGTGTGAAAAAATACCTTGATCACTAGCCAAAAATGATGTGTGTATTATATATTCTGTGGTGTGGCCTTACTAACAGTTACATCTAGTGAGTCCCAGTTTAAATTATCTTTCTCGCTCTGTCCTAGTGTTTATCGCCGAGGGAGGTCGGGAGTGTTTCGAGGAGAAACAGGAGCAGATCCAAAACTGCGTCAACCAGACCCTCGGCACTGACTACCAGATGGACCCCAGCAGCATCACGGCTGGCAACCTGCCTGATCTGCCTACCATCTCGTTTGGGGTTAGTGCTTACAATATTGTTTCGTCAAGTCAAGTCAAGTCAAAATAAGCTTTATTCAAATAAACTTAATTATTAAGTACTTTTGAATCGTCTATATTTTCCTACCACCCGTTCCAGACTTTTTTAGCTCACCAGAAGAACCGAGTCCGAGAGGATAGTCGAAAAATCTCATGGGAACCTTTGACCGGGATAAAACTATCCTATGTTTAAGAGTCCGTACACATTTTCCCGCTGACTGCCGCTCTCTCGCTCGCACATTTCATGTTTTCACAAGATTTCTTAAATCTCAGTGCGTAATTGAGAAATGTGTCTCGGCTTCTTTTCGCAATATAAGATTACGGACATTTCAACATATATTTAGTTATTATTTGTATTTGTATGTATTTGTATTTATATTTGTTATATTTAGAATAGTTTCGACTTGCTGAAGTACAAAAACTTTTCATTTTTGCCAGTTCAAATAACTGTTAAAAACGACAACATTTGTAGTTTAGCAAAAAAAAACTGAAATATATTTTAAAATGTCCGTAATCTTATATTGCGAAAAGTGGCCGAGACACATTTTTCAATTACCTACGCACTCATATTTAAGAAATCTTGAGAAACATGAAGTGTGCGAGCGAGAGAGCGGCAGTCAGCGGCAAAATGTGTACGGGCTCCTAAAGCTTTATCGCTGGAGTCACGCTCTGAATGACAATGATCGAATACCAAATCTGATTAAAGTAGAATACTGATTGCAGATTGGATCATAAAGAATATGTTTAAATCAAGGCTATAAACTGTCGTTACAGACTTTCAACCGTTTTCGCGTGATTGAGTAACAAACATCCAAACATTCAAATTTGTAAAATTATTAGGATTTTGATGATGGACAGTTAAAAGGATTGTCAAGCAAACGGTCTCCATACAAACGGTGAAACGTTTCTTACCCTCTAAACCTACAGCCTCTACAGCAATAAATTTTTGGTTTGTTTTTGAAATGATAATGCATAAAAACTAGGGCTGTACGTTTAGATTTTTTTAATATCTACTTATAATAGTTTTTGAAATATTTGCATTTTATTGATTTCATACAAAACAAAAAATTGCCAATATTACTAAATAATATACTAGAAAAAACACGACTCGCACCAGATCAATACTCAGACGGGAATCGAACCCGCGACCTTTGGATATCCGGTCCAATGCTCTGACCGCTGAGCGTCGCGGGTTCGATTCCCGTCTGAGTATTGATCTGGTGCGAGTCGTGTTTTTTCTAGTATATTATTTAGTATTGTGTAAAAATAGCATTGTGAATGCAAAAATCTCAAAATTAAAAATTGCCAATATTTTCAAATCTACAATGAATATTTAAAAAATCAAAACGTATCTACAGCCCTAGTTTTTAGGCATTTCAAAAACATACCAAAAATTAACCTAATTGCTGTATGTTAAGGTTTAGAGAGTTGGAAACGTTATCGCCGTTTGTATATAGACCGCTTGCTTGACAATCCTCTTAAGCTTTACTTGTAATATTGAAAGTGAGATAGTGCTTTAATATTTATTTATTTATCTATTTAGGAAAAAGAGTGTCGTCAGCTATCGGAGCTGCAGACGTGCGTAGTGGCCGCGCTAGAAACGTGCCCCGCGCCCACCACCGGCAACATCGTGGAGTCCCTGTTCAAGTTCGTGCGCAAGGCCACGCCCTGCGCCGACGCACCGGTTAGTACTGCACTACACTGTCATCATCATCATCACTAGGGCCCGGATTAATATGTAAATACATATTTCTAATTAAAATGGGTTTCGTTCTTTCTTATATTTTCTACATAAATTATGATATTTAGATCGAGTTTTTTTTTTCCATATTTTTCCATATTTCACAGAAAATATCAATTAATCCATATTTTCATAATTTCACGTTAGATTAAGCTACGTCTTGGAAAAAAAAAACCAAACATACCCTAAAAAAAATTACAAGATGCTGTGCGGGACATTTAGAAGGCAACATAGATGATAATTAATATGCCATACACTCTTGCAGGACTTTGCAAATTTAAATATGCTCCAGTCGCATCCAGGGATGTTGAACGATCATACGGCCAGTACAAAGCATTATTTCGTCCAAACAGACAAAATTTTAATTTTGAAAATTTAATGAAACGTGATTTTATACTGCTATTTAAATACTATTGAAACAGAAGCTGAGTAAAATTTTATTTTTTCATTTTTCGCAATAAACAGCCGTAATTTTTACAATATTGTTATTTTTAAACACATATTTTTTCCATATTTCAGTTTTTTTAGTCCATAATTATATTTACATAAATATGTTTTTTTAAACATATTAATCCGGGCCCTATCACCATATCAGCCGCATGACACCCACTGCTGGGTATAGGCATGCGGTCTCATCAGGATCAGGAACAACAGATGTGGCTTAGTTAGCAGATACCGCCATCTAGTGGTATATTTAAACAAATGTTAGAATTAGTTTAAATTTACCTTACTAGATGGCGGTACCTGCTTCGATTTGTTTTTGTTATATTCAAATACAGATAAAAAAAAGTCCTCATCATCATCATCATCAGCCTATCATCGTCCACTGCTGAACATAGGCCTCTCCGAGAGCACGTCACTGAGCACGATCCGCGGCTATACTCATCCAGTTTTTGCCAGCCACCTTGCGAAGATCATCGCTCCACCTTGTCTGAGGGCGTCCCACACTACTTTTGCCGATACAACAAAAAAGTCCTGAAACTTATAAATTGTTTCTTAGGCAGTAAAATTAAGGGTTTTTTTTAACAAATTTCAATAAAAATTGAGTGACACTTATCGGCAGTGACGCACGACTTGCACCGCGCCTACGCTGCTACAAAAACACCTATTTGTAAATCTTAGTTCGTGAAGCTAAGCTATTTTTTATGGAAGAATATAAATGAACTATTGTTTCAGTTGGAGGCTAAGAAAAGTAGTCCCGGCGCCGCAAGCGGGCTCGCCGCGTCCGCCGCCGCACTCGTTCTGGCGATTGCCACTACGCTCTTCTAAATCACGTATAGTCTATGGCACGAATCTTGTGCGCTGGCCTATAGACGAGTAGAAGTAGAAGTCATTTAATAGGTCCACCCGTAGCACGAAAACTATTGGAACTCTTTGGCTCGTGTTATAGAATTAAACTCAAACTCAAATCTCTGCTTGAGTACAGTTAGAAAGAGATGGTGCTATTCATCGCATATTATAGCGCCATCCCTTTCTAACTGTTCTTAAGAAGAGATTTAAGTTCGAGTTTGATTCTATAATACGAGCCTTAGTTCCCTTTACGGAGTTTTAAAATTTTTGTATTTTACCTTTGTGCTCGATACGAATTCAATTCGTACTTGATAGGCGATGGCTACACGCATGGTAAATACTGTGATCCATCGCCATAGAGTATATTTTAACCATGAAAAGTAAAATATTGAACACTCCATACAAATTACTTTCCATGGTTAAAATTTACTCTATGGCGATGGATTGGTTCGTTTTTGTGCTAAGGGTACCAATCGTTAGTGCTTGCTGAGGCGCGCGGGGAAATGTTGCACGCAGAGGCGCGTTCCAAACCTACGCTCCGAGTGCAACCTAACCACAACCGAACGCTCTAACGGCGTTCCAAACATTTGAGCGTGACGTTCGGTTGACACAACCGTGTCGTACCAAACGTCAGAGCGTTGCAACCAAACAACCATCAAAAATGATGGTTGTAAAACGCTCTGACGTTTGTCTATAGAAAAAATGTCAATGTCATTTGACATTATTTTGTATTTTTGATGTTTTTAAGTCTAATTTTTAAAATAATCATGGTAGATCCTCAAAAAACGGATTTTATTTGATTTAGATAAAGAAAAGTTTAAATTATTCGTATTCCAAATGGAAAATGAAAAATTTGTATTGACATTGACATTTAAAGTTCTTGGTCGTTCCAAACCTTAGAGCGAGTTAAAAAACAACCAAACAACCGGCGCTCAAACGTTCTGAACGCAACCCTGTAGTCGTGATTCGTCGGTTGTGTTGTGCGTCTCTCTCTAGTGTACGATCCCCACAGCCCCGCTCTTTCGCCCAGCGCTCGAGATCTGTGCAGGTGTGTATACCACATTATTAATTTATGGTAGAGTTTCATTATTTTCCTTAAGCTTTGGAGCTCTTTAGGAACGGAATAAGGTTCAATTTGTAGTTGGTATACAATTTATTTTATAAGTGTTTTATTTTCTAGTTATTTATTTTAAATGTATTCACGTTTTTTGTGAAACGCTTATTTATGAGCCTCGCTGTATTCGAAGGCGCTTGTATTCTATGTTAAAAGAGCAAAAGGAACAAATGAACCTATTAATCAAATATTAACATTAATCATGTGCACCATTCTGCCTAGCATGACCGATTTATATCGCGTAATATAGCATTTTATCGACACTCAACTGTCAAACTCCTTTGTCTTTTTGACAGTTAAACCACAGAATAACTAATAGTACAAGTACAGAAGCAGCACGCAGCAAAGTCATTTAAAAAAATAGCAACTTTTACACCGACACAATAAAGTGCAATTCAGGCCGCGCAGTTCACCTAGTAGTTGCCTCTCTTTCTATTGCGTGCTCTTACCTTTTCTGGCGACGCAATGTTAGGGTTGTCTTCTTTTAAATAAACTGCGTAGCATAATATCATAATGTGAAAAACGACAATTGTTTGTTGGTTTTTTGATTTTGATATTCGTACACGGCACAGTTATGTCGATTCGACATTGTTACTATTATAAAAAGGCAATATCTACTTGTGCAGTAAGATGCCTTGCTTGTACGGCGGCGGGCGTGTGGCGGCCCTCTGCTCACTTGTCCCGCCGGCGGAACGGCTAGCGGTAGGTGCTTATCGCGCAACCTTGAGCTAGTGAAGGAGGCCTGGTTAAACGTGATAAAACGCTATATCACGCGCTATAAATCGGTCATGCTAGGCAGGCAGGTCTCCATTTTTTTTACAAGTAATATTTACGAAAAAGTGCCAAAAATCTGATTTAAGGAAATCTTGAAAGTACCATCGAACAGCGTACCTATACGAACAAAATAAACGATGGATCAAATAATTTACATAAAACGATTTCAACGCTAAAGTAACATGTTTTAAACTGAACAAGTGGCACTTGAGTTTTTTTATAATGTTTTTTATATACTTAAAAATTAAAGAATCCGGTTGTGATCAAATCATACGAAGAGTACGCCATTTTCAGACATTTTCTAGATAGGTATTTTTGTAGTTTACAGCCAATCTGTGCGAATTGTTGCCATAGAGAAATAATAATATTATGTTGTCAAATAAATAATTTGTTTCTAAAATCACAGAAACATTTTTGAAATAACTTTTACGCGTCTTTGCTTAAGTGAATACATTTTACTGATAATGAATAGAAATAGAAATAAAAACTACATTTATTATTAAGTATACAACGTGATAAATAAACCAAAAATGGGTAAACCTTCTTTGGACCATCAAACTGAACATACATTTTGAAATTGTCTTTATTATTTTTTGTATGAAACAGCAGGTTTTTTTTCACGATTTCAGAGTTGGTCCCATTTTTGATTCATTCATTAATAGCCTGTATAAGTAATAGGTTAAGGCGAGGCCAGTTCACGAAATTTACTCTTTCACTATGTCTTTAGAATAAGGTTGAATATTGCATAACTTTAATTGACGCTAGCCAGAAATTGGACGAATTTTAGTACATTTTTATTGATTTCTGAAAAACTGGATCATTTATTAAAAATGTACTCGGTTATTGTGTTAGATCGATAAAAAAGCTATCATTTTTGCATAAAAAATCATATCACTGTCGTTGAAAATTACGAAATCTGACGATTTGAAATTTATTTTTATAAGTTTTTATGGTGTTATTCAGGATTTTTTTACAGAGTTACCATGCCATTTTTCAATATTCTGTTCGGTTAATTTGCTTCTTTGTTACTTTTTCAGTCTACAGTAATTTTTGTGAAGTAGAATTTTACATCAGTTCTTCACATTGGATGTTCAAAAATCAGACTTTTCATCAGATCGTGAACTGGCCTCGCCTTAAGTGGGTGAGCTTTCAAAGTACAATGCGGGCAAAGCCCAATTTATTAAGCGGTGTACTGTATTTGTAGGTATAGGTATTTGGCCTTTTTCCAAGGACGAAGTCCCTTTTTAAAACTTCAGCATTGCAAAATATTAATTATATTGTATGTAGGTAATTTTCTATTGCCCTTTTAAACACGTAACTCCGCCCCCCCTAGTTTTGCCCCGGAACTGCAGGTACGCAGTTGGAAATGAAACTAATTTTGCAACTTATTTTAAGGTTCAGTTTCCAATAACTTAACCTCTAAAAGTTTATTTAACAGGGAAATTGGCGCCGCCATTTTAATCTCATCTTTCGTTGACCAAACTCTATCGTTAGGTATCGCTCTCATTTGGACAGATCTGTGTTTAGAACAAGCGTACGCCGTGCCATCTACAATTAGCTTTGCGTTGCCATCACAATTATTATTGTTTATGCAACCACGTTTGAAATATTCCGAGACATTTCCGTCCTTTGAAGATTTAATGAGGTGGTTTTTCACAGATATTGGTTTTTGCTGTTCCCATACCAAAAAATATTAACCATTCAATAAATCTTTTTCCAACGTTCGATAAAAATAAGACAGAACTTGATCCGTGAAGCTAATATTCTTGGGTATATCTTAAAACCAAATTGAATCGTACACAACTTAAACTTTTTTTATGAAAAGTGCCGGTTCTCCTTTTATAAAAAAAATCGTCCTAAATTCCTAATGGACTATTTTAGTTCGGCTACCATCATAAGTGTTATTATGTTATGTTATTTTAATTATTAAAAACCGCTATTCCACTCTGCCAAACTATTTTTTTGTTGAAAGTGGAAAGGGTCGAGATCACTTCGCCGGCCTCTTATTGAAGGTGTCTTAGTAATTAATTCATTAACGCCGGTGCGGTCGCTGGCGACCGAGACACAATAGATTTTCTATTGTGTCTCATTTTCCGGGCGTTGAAGAGTTAAGTAACAGCTTTGAATTAGATTTAAATCGCTTTTATAAAACTTTTAAGGGTCAGTAGGAGGCAAACATGTTCTGAGTCTGTCATAACTTTATGTCGGATCATTCTGAACTTACCAACCAAATTACTAGGATGTGTCCAGTCCATGAAACTAAACAACTTTCTCTAAGAAACATATGTGTCGAATTTCGCCACATGGTCATCTCATACTAAATTGATCAAGTGATCTATTTGATTTGTATGGATAGTCGATTTTTTTACATATTGAGCCATGTGTTCCTTATGGACTGAACACATCCCCAAAATTTGGATGGTGAATACAAAATGATACAATATATAGAAAACGTAACGTAAACGTAACTAAAAAACATCTGGCTAGCTAAAGAGTTTGACTCGCCGCTTATACAATCAAATTGAAGATAAACCTTGTAGATGAAGGTGTAAAAAAATGTGAAAAAGCGCAAAAAGCACTGTCGTATTGTCATACATACAGTGGCGGTCACATAATTAAAGACACCAGTCGACTTTTATGCTAACGAGGTGACTTTGAAGCATTGGTTCTCCGCAAAGAATTGACTTAGCTGTAATCTAATGATGGCAATCCAGGGAGTGAATGGTGGAGATTCAGATCGCCATACACACCCAACTGATCCGATCAGCATTCCAAAGGTTAGTTCGCAGCGAGCTGTCAACTGCAATTACTGCAGTCTGCACGTGTTTTTTTTTCTACAAAGCGCGGCTGCACGTGCCGCGGCCAAGCGTGGTTGCTTTATATATTAAAACCGGCCAAGTGCGAGTCGGACTCGCGCACGAAGGGTTCCGTACCAATAAACGGCAAAAAAAAACACGTTTGTTGTATGGGAGCCCTCCTTAAATGTTTATTTTATTCTGTTTTTAGTATTTGTTGTTATAGCGGCAACAATAATACATCATCTGTGAAAATTTCAACTGTTCATGTTCATCACTATCACGGTTCATGAGATACAGCCTGCGGGTCTACCGCCCAAATCTATCGCTTTGACTCTGGCTTTGGTTTATGACGTCAGTGCACTGTCCGTTCTTGTCATCATGTTATGATATGACAAGGATGGACAGAGCATTGCTATCGCTCTGGCTAAAGCTTTTAGTTAGGCGGTAGGGCGGGTGACAGACAGACAGACGGACAGCGGAGTCTTAGTAATAGGGTCCCGTTTTTACCCTTTGGGTACGGAAACCTAAAATACACGTCCGGTCGGCAGTTGCAGTTGGCAGTTTTCTGCGAAAAAAAACATGCTGATTTTTTTTAAAGTAAGAAGTTATTGGGCGGAAAATTACGAATTTTTTACACAAAACAGAAGAAAAACATAAATTTTCAGTGGGTTTTTTGTTTTTTGTTGTCCATACAAAAATTATTTCACGTTAAAAACTCTTACTCTTATTTCAAACTTTTGGAAAAAGATATTTTTTTTGCATGTTTTAGTAATATTCATTTTTTTTACATTTATCTAGGTTTATCCTCAATTTTATTTTTGTAGGGCTTAGTTCATTGACTTTATGTCAGATGTTTTTATTCGTGGCGACATTTACGTTTTCTATACCTATACTATAAAATATGTCAATTATTCCAGAACACGTTTCCGCTGTTGGTCGGTCCCTTAATCTACAAATATGTATATTTTTGTGCTAAAACGTATTTTATGTGGCAAAAAGACCAAAACAATAGTACATAAATTGACGCAAGCACAAATTTAAATAATAAAATATGTAGATGTATGTTTAAGAGTTGCACTCACTAATCTATATTTTTTGTACATATCTTGAGACACATATCCGTGCCAATATGCCGGCCAAAAACATAGCTTACCTTCGTTAGTAAAAGGTATACTGTGAGTACCGTAATTTCGATTAATTTAGTTTATTCTATACGATCGCTTAAATGCTTTCCATAGTTTTATGTAGGTAATCTGAAGGCGGACTAAAACATGTATTTTTGAAACTATTTGATAACATAGTGCTAGTAGAATGATGCTTGATTTGTATTTGTATTAAATAATTGTAAAATGTCAAAGAGTTCATATCAGCGATCGCGTGTTAAGGCGCTGTACTACCTACTACTAGCGCCGCCAATACATCAATTCTTGTAACTCGTAAACCATTCCCCATTGAATTGTCTTAAATATTTGTTGAATAAATCTTCAACAGTTTTCATTCGTTTCGTTTTGCTGTATGTTTTAAAATCCATATTAGCCAAAAGTGGCACTTAGAGCTAAAATGGATTTTAAAACTTACAGAAATAACATTATGAAAACTGTTGAAGAAACCGTGAAATAACAAACATTAATATTTTTTCTAAATGTTATAGTGTTTTTAAGATTCCCCTTCCATTTCTTTGCTCATCGAACCAAACATTCCATTTATTGAATAATTTAAAACATATTCCTGATATTTTCATACGAAATAACAAATTATTTTAATTTTTAAGATGTTCGTTATTTAAGTTAGGACTTCTTTACTTAATTTTATGTTTTATGACTTTCAAGCTCAATTTTTTTAAAGTCTGTCTCTGAAGGTGAATATTGTTTTTATTAATTAATAACTTTGTTATACAGACCGAAATCGAAGTCATTGGCAATCTTTCAAACCGCGATCTTGATAACTATAGGACAAACATTTCTTAAATCAAAGTGATTAAAATTCAAGGTGAAATAAACATAAAAAATAACAAGAAGACAGAATAATAATTTACTCACATAGTTTTAATGAAAGTATATATTTTTTTTTAAATTTACTAATTAGTAAACATCAGCAATCTATTACTTACTTATAACTTATGTATTTTTTGTGTTTATTTAAGATTTTTTTCTGCTTAAGTTATCAATATAGGTTCAAAGAATTTAATTCTCTTAAAAACATAAAGTTTACATAAAATGAGAAACAGGCTTTACATTGTTTACATTATAAGTAAGTAATCTTATGTAGCTATTTAATATCGAGGTTAGATTCAGTTTAAAAGATTGCCAATGACTTGATTTCACCCTGGAGAAAAGCTTGGTGGCATTTCAGAATGATATATTTTTTAGATTTACTTATTTGTGAGAGAATTGAGAACGTAAAGTGTGTCTTTACATAGACGCTCTCCTGTTTCTGTTGCAAGAGAGACATTCCTCAGGGCATGCAATAGCGCATGCCCTATCATCTTAAAAAACGTCAAAATTTGTATGGCATGCAATTGACGCAGGATGAATTGAAAGGGAAAGCGCCTTGGTGAAGACACACCGATATAATTATGTAACATTGAGATCCTAATACATTTTGATAAAGTAAGTGATATTGTTTGTGTTATCAGAATATATATTATAATATTATATTATTTTACTTTTTATAAGTACACATTTACTTTTGTTTTAAGAGCCAAATTATTAGCAGATCAAATAAATTAACTCAAAATAATGTCGCTTTTCATTGTCGGTGCATGGGCGACATGTGGAGGTTTTGCTGTATCCATTGGTTTTGGCACAGATTTTGAGTAGTGAGAGAACTTTACTGCGGAGACATTTTAATTTAAAATGTCATATGGAGCCCCTAGACGATCAAGCATTTCTTGTCAATCGTTTACATTGCATTTACCATTTGGGGGCGTGGCCTACTTTTGATTGGCCACGGTAATCTATCTATTCTGTGGTGCTTGTCAAGCATCGCTCCTAGACGATCAAAATGTGATTGACAAGCAATGCAATGTAAATGATTGACAAGCAATTTTGATCGTTTAGGGGGTCCAATACTTACAAATATTTAACATCACGTTATCCTATTAAAGTAAATGTTCTCCAAAAATTGTAAATGATCACCAAATCCTGACCCGACTATGGCGGAGCAAAAAAACGGAGGGTAGGTAGGTATATGTTTTTTTTTTACTAATTCTGGTTGTTACGTTAGGTTAGTATGGTCATGGTCATAGTCGTATAAAAATGATGGTGATCATTTAAACTTAATTAACACGTTTTTATTAGGTTGCTTTTTCTCGTTTGTTTGTTTGTCCACTTTGCAAACTATTTTATACTATTTTCCCGATGAGCTAGAGACATGAAACTTTGAACATCGGTCAGACTATATGGCAATGCAATAATAAGGTATCATTGAGCTGATCTGATGATGGAGCCGGAAGAAAGCCACAGGAACTTTATGATGAGACCATACAACCCCATCGTAATCGTTTTGACAAGTACTCTGACGGGAGACGAGGTCCAGGGTCTGATGATGAAGCCGAAAGGCCATACCATATGTAGGGATAACTTCAAAATGCAAGGAATGCTGAATAATAGAGCAATTATTGAACTTTTAGCTGTTTATTACAAAATTACGCAAATAACATGTTAGTTTTACATTTTCCTTTTCGTACGACCCGCTAATTAATGGCGGGATGTCAATTCCATATTTTGAATATCGATCTTCCTTTGTTTAAGAAAAATAAACTGATCGTATGAAATGCAAAGGAGGTTAAATAATCTCTTTGCATTGAGATTTGTTGCAAAGAGGTTTCATATCTCTTTGCAACGAGGTTTGTACATTTTATAAAAGTGACTCGATACAAAACTAATTAAACGTACATACAATCATACTAAAATAATGAATATTATTCATTAACACTCAAGTAAATTATAATTAATACGAAATTAGGCTTAGTTAATATAATATAGGCTAACAGCTCGGCCTTCCTGTTCACAGCGAGTCCCTTCGCTGACTGATTTATTTAATTTAGAGATTATCGTGTAGAGTCAACAGCATTATTTATGTTTCAATACATAGTTATAACAAAAGGTACCTAAGTTGGGTAATTAATATTTTAGTAATTTTTGTAATGTATATTAAATTATTAGACATTAATTTTAACAATAATTGTGTATGTTTAATTGATTACATTTCTAAAAGTAATTATTTAATTACTTTTACTGTTACAATCAGTTAAAATTTAACTTTACATAAAGGTCATCTATAATCTAGTCTTTACCTTTAATCATTATCAGAGTTGTATTTTTATTACAAAACTTCTACGTCTCATTTAAGTTTTTTTTTGTCGACTGCAATCGCGACTTTATAACGATGATTATTTTTACATGACAAGGGTAGGTACCTATTTCTAAATCCTACGAATACATTATACCTATAGATAGACTATAGTTTTATCGTAATCACAGTTAATGGCCAACGCATAAGTCTAGGACTTGTTTTAAAAACCAACCAACATTTAGTGTTCATGTTGTTAGGAGCAGGCAACTCGTCGCAAGCGTCGTGTTCAATCGCAATTGGGCGGCGTTTTAAATCATTAGTGAGAAAACTTCCGGACCGGACCTCCTATGAAACTATTTACTTAAACCCGATCATCAATGACATATATACGTAAATAAACAACATTATATTAATTCGTAAGTTACAACTTGAACAGGTAATTACGTAATTATCATTATGTCAGGTTTTCTCTGAAAATATGACTGTTGGATCACAATAATAATCTTCTAGCGCGTACATACTTATTGTTTCCTAGGTATAACCTCAAACATTATTAATAGGTAAGTACCTAACAATCTTCTAACAATCTTCTTAATTCTACAGGAAAAATCAAGTTGTCGTCTATACATCTGAGTAGGTGGTACAGTTCGACTTTATCTAAATTGAAAATCTTTGGTTTACTTAATATCAATTTTATAACACGTCAGTCATAAGATCACTATAAGATATAAATTATTAGACTATCATAGAAATATGATCGGAGATCTAAGTACCTATCATTTTATATGATAAAAACTTACGATGGTGTAATATTCGTATTGTCGATGACCATAGATATAGGATTCTATTAGACAGCAAGCGTACAAATATGATCATATTATAACCGAATAATCTCAAAAGTGGCGTCTACAAAATGCAAAATTTCTGAATGAATGACAAAGAAATTGTTAAGAACCTTTACCGGTGAAAACTTCATCCCGAATACAAAAATCGCGTTAATCGATTGTCTGTTCTGTGTCTGTTCTTTGGTTTTATGTTTTGTTAATATTTTCTGTTACTTTTTTTTTTTTTTGCTTTTGTTATAATTGCATGTTTATTATTGAAGCACAAGCAAATCGTTATCAATAAATAAACATTATATGACGTTAAAATATGATATTAAGTGTAATATATAAAATTATACAGTTTTATAAACATCGAGTCTCAAAGCCTTACATTGTACACGACATTCATACTTATCACAATTAGTTCGTAGTCTTTTTGTGCAAAAGGCGGAGTGCGTGCGTACTCATCTTGCAATGTTAAAATCTGCTGACTATGACAATATGATGAAAAACACATTTCAAAAACTCCCGTACTACCAATCAAATTTGGACATTCATGCTAGAAAATACAGTAACACCCTCCATCATTATAAATATCCCTCCATCAATAAGATCCAACCAGATCGCAGGAACTTTTAACCATTCAAAATAAGAAAGAGAATAGCAGAGTGGATTGGTTCACGTACCTACTTACGAGGAACTGGAAAAATTACTAAGATTTACCACGTAAGGTGAAATCACAATTAAGTATTTAACACTTTGTACTCACACAATGACATTTACTAACACACTCACGACCACAAGTTCACATACACACAAAACGTCCATTTTTATTTATTTATTTCATTTCTATTAAAACCATTAAATTAAATATTAGTAATCCCATTTGTTCTTAGTTTTTAAATACCTTTTTTTACATTTAACATGTTAAAATAAGTCGCGTTTATAATTATATTCTGGAAATCAAAGTGTAAAAGATTGTAGATACAATACAGGAATCTTTTAAATTCTAGCTACGAATATTGTAACACATTTTCCGCTGTGTTTATGTTGTTAAAATGATTGTCTGCATACTTTGGAAGATGTTGTCTTTGTCCGGTTAACAGAAAGAAAACGTAGAAATCATCGCTGCACCGACTCAACTACACTACTACACTTTGTAAATGGGATTCCACACTGACAAGCAATACTAACTCACTGGAGTTGTGAGGAGCAGACAAGCATTTTAAATAGCATCATAAATTTGGAGACTTTTTCATACAGGAACATAGACAGTTATGAAATCATATAAGTATAAATAATTAAAATATGATAATTTAATTTTGAGGCCGTAGTCCAGAAACGATATTACCATTAACTTATTTGCAAAATATCATGTAATGTACCTATATTAGCCGTCACATCTTTGGCTGAAGTCAATTCAGCTACTAATTCTTATTTTACCTTTGACTTGTATTCGTGTCCCGATCTTTATTAATACGTTTGTTTTTAGGGTTCCGTACCCAAAGGGTAAAAACGGGACCCTATTACCGAGACTCCACTGTTTGTCTGTCTGTCACCAGGCTGTATCTCATGAACCGTGAAAGCTAGACACTTGAAACTTTCACAAATGAAGTGTTGCCGCTATAACAACAAATACTTAAACAGAATTTGTGCGGAACCCTCGGTGAGCGAGTCCGACTCGCCCTTGTCCGGTTTTTTTTGTAGTAATGCGTAGAACAGATTAATCGCATGTGGTACATTTAGTCGAGGGTTTTCACACCTAAAGCTCGAATGACCATTTTGATCACAATAGGCATGACGAATATTTTCTTTTATTTTATGTTACACAAATTACCTCTCAAAAAAAGAAACATTGGCAAAATAATTACTTCGCTAACATGAAAACTGCCCGAGACATCACAGTGTGAAATGCACACAACCGGACTCACCCGAAAACGCTCCATACCAATGGCCTCCCAGTTATGACGTCACGAATAAGTGGTTTGTATGCAACGCGTAGGAAATTTGTTTGGCAGCCATATTAAATATTGTGTTCATCAAAACTGTTTCTTAGACAAACTTGCTATACATTTTACGGACCAATTAAAGGCATTATTTATTTTAATAAATTTTACACTCCCTAAATGGACCCGTCCACCCAACATTGAAGGGTCAAAACAAATAATACGCAATATAAAACCAAGAGGCATACAAGCCACTCTTAAAGTTTAATATGTTAACGATTTTTATTAGCATCTCGTTACTTCATTCATTAGTCGTCATTCCCTATTATAGCACGTTTTTTTTGAACTATAGACTACTACTATAACTATAGAACTTACATCTATTTAATACATTTATTTTCGCATAATAATAGTGTTCTAAAGTTCCTTCATACTTAACTATTTCAGCGAGCATTTCAGTCAACAGTTTAGCATAGTCTTGTCGGAACGGGAAAGTTTCTACCAGCTTATTCTTCCACTCGACCATCTCGAACCAGTAAACATCATCGTAGGTAAACTTTGATACCAAAACCTTGCTACACCAGTCATCCGACTCTTCTCGTCCTGCCGTACTGAACCGCTCTTGACCTCAAGCTCTCGTTGCCATTTTGTCTCAGCATATTAAGGTACCGGCTTCCAACACTTTCTCAGGCATCCTCATCCGTCAATGTCTGTGATGATGGGCGAACGACATCACAATGATCTCGTTGATGTACAAAGGGACCTCACTCTAGGCCTTCGGTTCTTAGACACTCTCTCTCTTCGATACTCTGAGTTAAGACTAATAGGTATAATTTATTAGTAACCTCAGTATCATGCACCCGTGACATCCGTGGTTCTTCTCAGTCGGGACTATCATAATATTCATAATCAATATCAACCTCAGTATCATGCACTCGTGCCGTGACACCCCTGGTTCTTCTCAGTCGGGACTATCATAATATTCATAATCAATATCAACCTCAGTATCACACACCTGTGACACCCCTGGTTTCTCTGAGTACTGACTTATTCTCGCCTGACCCTCACACCTGAGGGTACACATGGCCAAGTCATACGGCTAGACTCACGCCACCGCGCCGTCTCGGTTTTAGCACCTCTCGACCCTAACCCTCAAACCTGGGCAACCTGGGTCCGGGCTAAAACGACTCTCTCAACTCATGGCGGTGGTAGCTGAAACTGACAGAATACAGCTTAGAACCCATTAAACATAAGGTCACCTTAAATTCACAATTATTTTCAAAACATTTAAAATAATAACCGCCTTTTTTTGGAAGTTGGTTAAAATATTCAATATACGTTTATTACAAACTGTCCACAAATTGCAGCATAAAAAAATATTCATTGCGATATAATTTTGATATGATTAGCGGTTCTATCAAAACAAGTGAAATGGTGTCAAACTCAGAAGCAGTGAAATGAATTACAGGGATCCTGCCATATCCTGCACAAATTTGCGTCTTTTTAAATCACCAATACGTTGTAGGTACTGAACTATTTAAATTGGTTAAAGTTACATTAAAAGAATTTGTGTTAGTTATCTCGATCCTTGAACAAGACCTCCGCCTTGTTGAAATTTTGAAAAATACATAATAATAATATACTTTATATTAATAAACCATACATACAGGCTTAGAATTATTCTAAGCATAAAGGTATAATGACTTAGTAAACATCTAAACATTAATTATCTTCGTAAACGTTCTAAATTTTACACTTGAAACAACAGTTCTCACATACAAATGTTCGTATGAATATTTCGCAGGTCAGCCCCTTCTTAATTTTCACGATAAAAGTATGAACATGAGATTTTTAAACTCTTAGCACAGAATACATAATCTCTTAGTCCAATCGCCATACGATTTATATCAAAAATAAACATTGCTCTAATTAGATTACTAAGCGCACTTATTTGTCATAAATAAGTCGGCAGTGTCATACGTTCAGTATTTCGCCATGTTTTATAGTGTTTTGATATTTCGAAATATAAAATATTTCGAAATTTTATCAAAGAAACTTGACATTTGCAAAGTATTCCCACTGGAATGGACCGAATATATCATTGGTCCAATATAAAGGTTTTATTTTTACGTTTACTTGTTCTCTTAGTATCTGTCGATACTTCACTTATCATATGATTAATTTCAAAATTCAACAACAGAAAAAGAGAGAAAAGAAAATATTAATCCAAGAACATTTAATTATTTCTTTATGTTAATAGATTTCCCAATAGAAATTAAATTGGAAATTAGGTAATATAAAGAATTATATAATATATATTTATTTTTTTATTTATTTCCTCGAAAATAAAAAAAGATCATAAAGCAAGACACAGCAATAAACATTTTGTAGGTAACGAATAGTACCTACCTACCTATTACCGTGAATTTCATTTTAATTTCTGAATAAGTATTACAAAGTATAATATTTCTCTCTCACTTATTCTGACATTTTCTTAAAAGTTATTTAGAATCTCTATATAGTAAAAAAAAGTGATAAATCGTTACTTACGTCGTAGGCGTAGGCAGATTGAAAAGTATAAAACCTTTCGTTGATCCCGCTACTGAAATTGTAGGGATAACTTCAAAATGCAAGGAATGCTGAATAATAGAGCAATTATTGAACTTTTAGCTGTTTATTACAAAATTACGCAAATAACATGTTAGTTTTACATTTTCCTTTTCGTACGACCCGCTAATTAATGGCGGGATGTCAATTCCATATTTTGAATATCGATCTTCCTTTGTTTAAGAAAAATAAACTGATCGTATGAAATGCAAAGGAGGTTAAATAATCTCTTTGCATTGAGATTTGTTGCAAAGAGGTTTCATATCTCTTTGCAACGAGGTTTGTACATTTTATAAAAGTGACTCGATACAAAACTAATTAAACGTACATACAATCATACTAAAATAATGAATATTATTCATTAACACTCAAGTAAATTATAATTAATACGAAATTAGGCTTAGTTAATATAATATAGGCTAACACATAGGAACTCAATATTGAAACCATGCAACCCCATACATAGGTACATACAGGGCAAAATCATATACCCTCCAATCCCTCCATTTTGCTTCGCCGTCCCTGCCCCTGCCACTGCCACGGCCACGAAGTTGTCCTTGCCACGTTGCCGAAGTCTTGATACTTAATTTGGCATCATTGTACTTTAGTTGGTAATATGCCTACATTTTATGGCAAGCATCACGGTAAAAACAGATTTCTTAAAAAAGACAAATTGCTTTGGCTTAAGACATATTTATTGAATCTAAGAAAATGATCCTCTCCCTATAGACGCTAGACAATAATTTCTTCGTAATAGTAAAAAATACTCTTAAAAATATATAGTTGTTACAAGAATAATACATTTATTCCAAGACACGTGTTGTTTCATTCAAGACAACGTTATTTTGTACAGTCAAGTAAATGTATTCTTGATACGAAAATCTTCTATATCTCTTGTAGACTAACCTTACTTAGAGTAAATTATTATTTTACTCATAAGTAAATGTTTAGTTGGCCTAAGTAATTACTGATTTTTGATGAAAAAAACTAAATGGAAAATTGAGATTTTGTCTATTGAATGAAGATGTATATTATGTTGTTGTATATTAAGTGGAGATAATTGGAGAACACCGATGACTTCTTTCCTTTAAAAGTACAGATTTAACTTTTCTGTCCAAAAATAACAACGTGGGCGCGGTCTACAAAAAATCAAGGTAAAAAAAAGTGCTCGAAAGAGGAGTGGAGTCCGGGAAGCCGTTCCAAGTAGGACGCGACACCCAGAGGCAACCAACAAACAAACCCGATTGAGCTTGACAAAACAAAATTAAGTCCGACTACTTAAAGAACTAGATAAAAATCTTAACACCGCGGGTCAGACCATGATGTATGGATAAATTTCTCAAAGTAAAAATGTTATCGTGTTTATCGAAAACTATGATTCCGTTGTTTCGAAATTTTTGTATTTCTCTGTTTAAAACAAAATTTCTATAAGCCGAACAAAATCATTTCTTAGAACAAGAAATAATACTTCATAAACAATAAACTTTCTCTTAATAGAAGAACATGATTTTTTGAAAAAGGTTTATCTAAATTCAAGTAACTTGTAGTTGATTTCAGATAATTTTAATTTGATGCAAGAAGATGGACATTTCTTGATTTAAATTAAGTCAATTTAATTGATATAAGTTTAAATAAGCCTTGAAACAAAAATATTTCTCTTAATCATTAAGAAAAATATTGTCTGAGTAAAAGATGAGCACTATTTTTGTTTTAAAAATATTGCATTGGCTTAAGTAAATATATTTTTAGAATAACCAAATATATTTAAAGAAATTGGTCTTTCTTATTTAAAGAAATCCTTTTTTACCGTGATAGTGCTTAATTTGGCACAAATATCGCATATTGCTTGGCAAGATTTGGTGATCATTTACTATATTTGGTCCTTGAATACAATTTGAAGTGCAGTCGTGACTAAAATAGCTACCACCTACAACTATTATTATTTTAGACTTTCTTTTTTGTTGTTCAGTTATTTCTTTTGGTAAGAGGTGCTTAGGGTAGATACTAAAGCATTTTTGGTGATCATTATATTTATCCCCGATATTAAGTAATTGTTGAACACAAAGTATTTATTAGTCATCAGAAACTACATCTTTTTTTCTTGAAATAGTACTTATACTAAGTACTAATTAGGAACTATCAAAATGAATAAACCAGTTTACCGACGTTTTAAATGGACCGTTGTACGCGTTCCGTCCGACAATGAGCGGTTTTCAAAAGGCAGTTTAAAAAAAAAATAGTACCTACTATAAGACGGCTAAAATGTCGTTGTTCAACTAAGTCATACATATAGTATATTAAAAGGGGAACTAAGTACGGAACATAGGTACGGAACTTTTTAAGAAAAAAGCAAAGGATGAAAGGAGTTAATGCCAATTTTTGACGTTGTTATGGCAATCTACTCCTCTTCAGGGAGTAATTTTTGCCAGTATCAAGTGTTGAATAATTAAGTGGTATACTCAGCTGCTAGGAAAAATAAAAAAAAAACTACCTAGTTGAATAGCGCCATCTATCAACCAAAAAAATAAACTTAAATTCTCAGCTGTCAGAAAACCGCTCATTTACATAGAGATATATCATTTACGACGTGTTATGGTTGCACCACTAGTGTTGAGAACGCGTCATGGCTTTCTTCATTTCCACAACGCGTAAAGGTGGCCATTTACGAGCGTTCCATCGATCCATTTGGCACGCTGTCGATCCAAAATTCGTCCATGAATGTGAAAACACTGTCGGTCCAAATGGATTGGCTCGGCACGATGGAATTCCTACCGCGCGAAAATCCATCGCGCCGAGTCAATTGGCACGGCGCGCATGTGCAATCGCAATGAGTTCAAACCGTGATTTTGTTTTTTAATTTATTTCTAAGTTTAGAGACCTGTCGTGCTTGTGGGATGTAACAGATACAAATTACCACAACAAATAAAAAGGCGATGTATATGCATAAAATCGCTATGGCAGATAAATAAAACTCATCTGCTGAGTCGAAGTTCATTATGAACACGTCCGGTGCTGTCGACGCGTACACTCAAAATGTTCAAATGGAACGGCTCGCTGGCGCATTCGTGAATGCCATGAATTTGGCTCGGCGCGACGTCGAGTATCGAGCCAATGGCGCGAAAGCCATATGGACCGCTGGTGAATGGCCACCTTTATGGTCGTTTTGGTACGTTGACCACGACACGAATTTCGCTTTATGGTATTTCTATGATTACCATAAATCTAAATATATGTACACACACATACATATTATATTAATAATTATTTATATACTTATTATATTTATGTCAGTGTGTACGTATGTTTAATATTATGTTTTATTTATCGTAAGTAATTGATGAGTATTTTTATTTTAACTATGAGTTATATCATATTATTTCTTTTTTTTTCTTATTTACCCTGGTTGTGCACTCTACCACACAAAGTCTCCACATCACCCTAAGGTTGACTGGTAGAGAATGCCTAAGGCATTAAGTCCGCCATTGTACAATTGTGCATAAAGAAATAAATAAAATACCTAAATAACTTACCTACCTAAACCTAAATTCAAAATTCAATTATACTTAATTCGGTAATCGTTTAAAAACCTAACATCCATTTTATCTTTAATGCCAGTTTCCTGGCAAATATACAAATTTATTAAATATTATCGAGTATTCCGGTTGAGTAACAATTGATAATAAAGTTATCATAATGATGTTATTAAATAATTCTAAGTTTAATAGGAGTTATTTTAATTTTTTTGTCTACACCCTGGATGCTTTAAATCCTCTATAAAGGGTTCTGAAACGGTTAGCTTACAGGGTTGCGTTCAGAGTGCGGTTGTTTGGTTGTTTTTTAACTCACTCTAAGGTCCGGAACTACCAAGAACTTTAAATGTCATTAATATATTAATATCAAAGTCTTCGTTTTCCAGTTGGAATACGAATAATTTAAACTTTACTTTATTCTTAATCAAATAAAAATCCGTTTTTTGAGGATCTACCATTATCATTTTAAAATTAGACAGAAAAACATCATGACATTGACATTTTGAAGGTTAAAAAGTTGCAACGCTCTGACGTCTGGAACGGGAAATTTGTTACAACCGGAAGTCACGCTCTAATGTTTGGAACGCCGTTAGAGAGTTCGGTTGCACTCGGAGCGTAGGTTCTGAACGCATTTTAAGCGCCATTTTTAGAGCTTTACAAAAAAAGTTTGATTTCAATTTTAACATTTTGTTGTACTGAATTTCGTAGGTTTTTTTAATTCTTGATTTAAAATGTGAAGAAAATTTGACTCTGCTCGATATTTTAGATGCAGCTAAGGAAATGACTTATTACAAGGTAATACCTAGCTAATACAAACAAAGTCTCACTCTCTTTTCTAACGTTGATCACTTATTTAGTAGGTTCATTCAATCCTAAATGTATGAGTGTAGATAAAGTAGTGTATGAAACTGCACATAACTAGGTATTATGTGGCAGTATCATAAACTACTATAATAGTTCAGAATAAGTGAACTGTAAACACTAGGCTCTTAAAAGTTCTCATAGGTTTCTCGCTGGCTGGACGAGAAATAATTATATATATATACCAAGTTCGTACACTAATAACATATCACACACTTCATAATAATGTCCACTCCAACAAACAACACAAATACTTGTTCATATCACTTATTATAAGTGATATGAACAAGTATAATAGTTCACATTGTTTCGTATTCGGCGTAGTCTATTTTCGTAGCACGACATAACTCCGTAGCAAACTCGTAGTAGGTACGTATCACTGAACAATATTTCGGAATCTGTACTAATCTGTAGGTACATAGTCACAGTTACTAAATTTATCATCATTAAAATTTGATGATGATCAATTGATGGTGATGGATGCACTGGGAACACTTTAATTGAGCACTAAAATCTCAACATTGTCGTGCTTGCTACCAGGGTACGGACTCTTACACCAAGTTACTTATTACTGGGACCTTGCACTTTTTTGAAGTGAAAACTTCTTTAGCGGCGTTGTACACTTTTTTTGTAATGGGTAAAAAATGTTAAACTCGCGTCAGGACACGTGACCTGATCGACAATTCCTAAGACGGTGACGTAATATCATATCTAATGATGATGAAAAAGTCGTCGAAATTATGGATGGAAGTTGATTTTTCTGAGAGATAAACTTTTTAATGTAATAATTATAAATTGTCATGTTTCTGTACGATAGCGCAATAAATAAATATTGTATTCTACCACATAAATGATAGTAGGTACTTTTATACTGATAATTAAAGCAATTCGTGCAAAATTATTCCCTAACCATTCCAAAATATCAAAAATGCACAACGTTAATATTCAAGTTTTCACTTCTGCCGGCACTCCCGGAGTGCAACCCGTCGTTTTTTTTTTCATAATTTAATTTAATTTTAATTTTAAGATATTCGGGTTGACAACAGCTTAAAACTACTTAAATTACTACATGAAATTACAAAGAGTAAAGCCAAAAACGTCATCCTCCAATTACCAAAAAAAAGCATTAACAAAGTTACGAAATAATGAAACTACTATTTTAACACCGTTTGTTTGTTTGTCTGTTTTTTTCACAAAAACTAGCTTCCTGATGAGCTAGAGACTTGAAACTTTGAACATAGGTCAGAAATAAAAGGCGATGCAATAATATGGTGTTATTTAGCTGATCCGATGATGGAACCGGAAGAAGGCCACAATAACTCTATGATGATTGTACCCCATTGTGTTTGGGCACAAAAAAAATGTTGGGTCTATTTTCTAAATGTACCTTGAAATAATTCAAACTGGCAGGTAGAGTCTGGTATGGTAACTGGTAAATGAAGGACATGTTGAATGTATGTAGGTACCTAATTAAAAATATTCAAATGGAAACAAACGGGCACGTCAGCAAAGTAAGAGTAAAATAAAAAAAAGGAGAACTACCTAGCTGAAGGGAAAAAAAGAGACTTGATTTATAGGTAATGTTTAGGTAGGTAAGTATTTTTATTTTGACTATTTTTCTATGCATATTTTGTATTGCTACGGGCCTCTCTCATTAATTCCGCGTCATTAGGGTTCCGTACCAAAATGGTAAAAAAAGGGTTCCCCTTATGGTGTGACTAAGTCTGTCTGTCTGTCTGTCACAGCTGGATATCTCGAGAACTACTATATTGGCAACATATTGAAATTTGGAATAGTATAAGATGACGTTTTCCCAACTATTTTGCAAATAAGAAAGAAATAAAAAAATAAATATTTTTTTACAACAGGGACTGAAAAGGGGTCTTAAAAATTTTAAGTGGGGCAACTAGGGCATGTGCGGTATCGTATGAAAGAGCGCTGTTTGCACATTTTATAACACTTTTTCTTTTTTTTAGGCCGCATAGTTTTCGAGTTATGATGAAAAATGTAAAAAAAAATACCGTTCCCCCATTATCTCCGAAGTTTGCAAAGAGAAAAATCTGAAATAATTCTATGTGACAGTAGTTTATGTAAAGATTACAGGAAAAAAAACCGGCACGCGCCGTAGGGTTCCGTAGTTACCTTATGTACCATACCATATTTAATACCACTATAATTTTTCGTCTGTAAAAATAACTTTGTTTTTCACAGTGTTGGTATGAATGACAAAGTTATATTTGCGTTTTGGAAAATATGATATATCTCGAAAACTAATTACTATATCTCGTTCGAACCAATTTTCAGTGTTTATTAAGATCTATAGCATATATTATTTTTAGATTTTTCACTCACCTATTTCAAAAGTTAGAGGGGGGGACACACATTTTACCACTTTGGCAGTATTTATCTTTCAAACGGTTAACTTTGAGAAAAAATTGTCTTAGGAACCTCAATGTCATTTTTGAAGACCTATCTATTGAATGATCTGTATCTGAATTTTTTTTCAGTTTCAGTTCCATGTATGGGTAGCCCCCCTTAATCTTTATTTTTTTTTATTTTTGTATTAAAATCGTTAAGCGGTTAACAGAATACATCTACCTACTAAGTTTCAACTGTGTAATCCTAATGAGCTCTTATAGCAACCTCAAAGTAATAAAGTAAATCCCTATAACCTCAAAGTTATAGGGACAGAGCTATACATCGCGTATAGCGCCATTTCATTTACAACATTGCTTCGATATTACTTTTGACAGTCATTGTAGAGGGGCTGGAACCGCACGTCGGTCGCGCCCCCCTTTGGATAGCTCTACGCCCCCCTTGGGGGGCCGCGCCGCACTGGATGGGAACCCATGCCATACATTGATTGGCTATGGCTATACGTTTTACTACGGAATTGAGACCCAGGCCGGTCGTATGTGTGTGTGTGTAGCCTCCATTTATTTAGATTCGATGTGGCTTGGCTTCGTTTATAGTTGTCCGGGCGTGAGTGTCGGTCGGTTCGTTAGAGGGCTTAATCTTAATTAATTAATTTTAGGGGTTAGTTTTATTAAATCCAGTTCTTTACCTTCAGAAACTTTTTAATGTGAGATCATTTTAAAGATTTTTTAGGAGAATATATTGCTACGTTTAGAAATTATATTTTGAATGTAAGTACCTAATTAAGTACCTACCTACCTTTTTGGGCATGAAAATTAATTAATCTTTTGGCAAATACAAGGTTAATAAGTTAATTGGTTGATACCTTCATATAAATAATACTAAATTCAAATGTGGTTTACAACCATTCAATTAAAATTTATTTTAGGAAATATCTGGCAAAAGTTGGAAAATTAAAGTTTTTTTATGAGACAAGTTAGCTTAGGTTGCTCATTGCACACAAGGCTGTCGGTTGCAAGCCCGAGCCGTAGGCGAGGGCGTTACTCAGCCGAGTGTGCAATAAGCAAGAGCTCACGAGTTTCATACGACGTTTTTCAACACATTTGCGAGGAAAAAACAAAGAAATTTACCACACAGCAACAAATACGACAAAAACAAAATATGTGATAATTATGGGAAAAGGCGCGCAGGTTTTTTTTTGTTTTTTTACACGCCCAACGCAAGAATATTTTGCGAACAAAGGGGTGAGTGAGCCTACTTTAAAATTATAAATTTATTTCATATTTCATTTAAGTGATAAAATGCAAATATTTTAATATTTTATAACAAAATATTGTGAATTATGAATTATTTGATAATAATTATATATTTATTTGACTTAATTAAGGACTTACACATTTATTTATTATATGAATTTTTAGCAGCATAAAACCACTTTGTTGTAAAAAAAATATAACTGTATTACCCGGCTAAATTGGGAATGCTCTGTTTACTTGCATAGAACTTGCAGTAAGGTACTATTTTAACTTTGTAGGGTTAATTCTATTACGAACTCGTGTTTTATATATTATTGCACGCGTTTGTTATAGCTCGGATTATTGCCCTAAAAGCGATGTATTAGGGCTCACTTTACGAGCAAGTGTGTTGAAAAAACGGATACTAGCGCGGCTTTATTGAAAGTTGGTACCTACTTTGGTAATTGGTTGGTTTTTGGTTTGATATTTATTTCATGTCTAGTGAGCGCGTAGGTAAGCTTGAGAGAGGTGAAAATTTTTCCGGTTACTTAATGAAAATCTTTATTACAGTGTAGGTTCCTGGGCAGTTTCCTGGCAAACCACAATGGCTGTGAAAATATTTTTTATTGCTGTTATATTAGGTGAGTTTATTTGTATAACCGTTGTTGCTTTTATTGACACAAATCATTTGACAAAAATAAGAACATGAAATGAGGATTGAGATAGATAGGAGGGCTAAGGGGGAGAGGGGAATTTGTCATACTTTAACTGACACAATTTTGTTTCTTTTCACAAACACTAAAATAATTATTAAAATAAAAATACACCGTTCCGGGAGTACCTATACCTACATAGTCCATCAGCCATTTTTGATGTCCGGACACAGGCCTATGGGTGGCACCACGCTGGCCCAATGCGGATGGGTGGGTATTAACGACAGCAAATGCAGCCGGGACCAACGGCTTAACGTGCCTTCCGAAGCACGTAGGAGCTTGAGATAATAAATGTGTGGTCACCCATCCCATGACCGACCCTTGCGAACGTTGCTTTACTTACACAATCGCTGGGTCAGGCGCTTAACCAGCTCCACGACATAGTACCTAGTATCATTTAAAAGGCCTTTCGAAACTCTACAAAATGCGATCTTACATATTAATTTCCTTAAAATTCCAAAATCAGGCGCCCCATTTCTAAAGCCAACCCTTGGGACGACCATTTGTATGAAAAAAACCCTGAAAAATAGTACAAATAAGTAGACCAAAGTCAATTTGTGCTGCGTAGGTTTACCATCCGTCCCGACTTTTAGGCATTTGTCCGGACTTTGACCGGCTTTGTAATATGTCCGGCTTTTTAGATTGGGCGGTGTAAAACTAGTTATAAAACTTACATATAGCAGTAGTGTTCGAAAGAGATGTCCCTAAATGTATGGAGTCTGTGCCACGTCCACCTACCTATTAAGTACCTTTTTCAAAATCTTTTTTAACATTACCTAGGTTGTGTTTTTCTCTTAAATATTAAATATTCTATCTTAGTAATCTATTTACAATCATTAATCATTAATTTTGTTATTATAATTTTAATTATTTTATATTTTTAATCCATGTCCGCAACATTCAATTTTTTTTAAGTACCTACATAAGTACTTACTTATTCTAGTTATCCTTTTCTCACATACCTTATCAATTTTATAAATTAAATTTTTATTTTCATTCACCTTCACGTGTTTTTTCTGCCCTAAAAAGGGCAACCAATTTAAAACGAACATGTTTTAATTTTTACAGGTGTACAACAAACATGTGGTTCGCAGTACGAGCAAAGTCAGCAGAATTGTGGACCATTAGAATTGCAAAAAGCCAATGTGAGTGTTATGTATGTGCCCTCGCGCGGCTGCGCCCCCGCACCCTTCACCTCTCCTTGGTCTATGATGGCCTCCAATAAAGCAGTGCGTTACGAACCACCGGCTGTTTCACTTGCGTGCCCGCCTACTTATCAGTGGCGACGAAGCTCAAAGTACCCGCGTTTTGTAATAGTAGCAACCGAAATCGGTAATTATGTCCGCGCTATTCGGTATTAAATGTTTATGTTCATGATTCATCTACCTACACTACAGACTACAGTTTTGTGAAAGACGGGAAAATGCTTGAATACAACTTTACCATAAAGAGTTGACAAAAATTGAGGGTGCTACCTGGGGGTCAATTTTATTCTGATAATTGCTACCTGGGGGTCAATTTTATTCTGATAATGTTATATATATAATGTTACAAAAGTGTGGGTAGTGCTTAATGGCACCGTTACCAGGGCTCTGTCGCTCCGCGCGCGCGTCTGAAGCGCTAGACGTCCTCTGAGAGGACAAATTTCATACATCAGAAAAGAGAGGCAACTACTAAGTGAATGTTTTGGAGCGATGGGAGCGCTGTGCGACCTGAATTGTACTTTATAGTGCCGGAGCAAGAGTCGCTATTTATTTAAACGATTTTGCAGAGTGCAACTTCTGTACGCTAGTACTATTATCTATTCTGTGCCGTTACACGTTAGTACTATTATATATTCTGTGCCGTTACCTCAAAGAGCATGTAATCACAAGAAACGTTTTACCTACGTTACCTTTGCTTTCAGGCAGCATTCGATGTGTTTGAACGATATATAAAAACTGAAACTGTTTTAAGACTTGACATTAACGCAACAGCCTCACCAAAGTTCGAGAGTTATTTAGAAACGTAAGTTTTACCAAAAGGCTTACTACTTTCTACTTATATCTAGTCTGTGCCAAAAGTTACCTAGTCTAGTACGGTAGGAAAAATTCTTAAAATATTTAGTATTCTACCATATTTAGATTATTATTGTTAGTTTTATCTAAAAGTATACACTTTCACACATACTCTTTCAGAGGAGCTCGGTGGCGCAGTGGTTTAGCGCCTGGCCCAGCGATTCGGTCATGGGATGAGTGACCAAAAATTTATTATCTCGAGCTCCTCCGTGCTTCGGAAGGCACGTTAAGCTATCGGTCCCGGCTGCATTTGCAGTCGTTAACACCCACCAATCCGCATTGGGCCCGCGTGGTGGGTTATGGCCCATCCTCCTTACCACCCATAAGGAAGGCCTGTGCCCCAGCAGTGGGGACATCAAAAATGGCTAATGGACACATACACTTTTAAGAATGTGAGACACAGCTGAACAAGTGTTTTTGTTGATTTTGTTCCTATTTTAAATGTTTAAAAACCATCAGGGGTGTCTTTGATCAGTGGACGGGTTTACTTTGAACAATGATCTATGAGGGTGACATTGATCATGTTGTTGTTGTAATGTTGATTATGATAATTTTTATGATGAAATTCGTAGACTTAAGAATGTCTGATTTGTTTTAACTGATTTATTTTCTACCAATACTCTATTCAACAACCAATTTGTATAATTGATCAAAATAACCCCAATATATAAGAATAGCTTCAGCGCAAAAACCTGCGGGCCGATTTTTATTTTTATTTTTTTATTATGTTTATTTAAGGGTTTACTTTCAAATCCCGTTATAAAATATAGGGTGAGATAGGATGAGTAATACCGAGCCACTTGGCTGGGTGGGATCACGGGAGGCAGTCGTGGAGGGAGCCGCAACGCTGAATGTTGCGGTCCCCTCCTGGCGAGTTCCACATACCCCCCTCCCACTCACCTGTGGGGGGGAAGCGCGTAAATGCGGTTTTCTTCAGTAAAAAAAGGGGTGATCAATGAAGCCCCAAAATCAGTTTAAAGTTGATCAGCTGAATTTTATTTTTTTTCTCAGTAACAGATGATTAAAGTTTGTTTTCTCACTATATTCCAAAAATATGAAAAAAAACGATATTCTTAGTTTTATTCGTTTTCGGTACGTTTGTTTTGAGAAAATACGGCCATTTGAAATTCAAAACTGATCAAAGTACCCCCAATCCACTTACTTAATCTTGGGGGTTAGTACTATTATCACAGAATACATAATCACAGAATACATAATAGTCTATTATATATTCTGTGCTTGGGGTTGAATTTATGCAACTGTACTATAATACCTAATTATGTACACTGTTGCATACAAGTGACTTCATCTCCATCCATATTTTTCTATTTTTGTTTCTATTTGGGAAACAAACAATATTTTAATACATAAGTTGTGTAATGTAATTATTTACTTAATAATTTTCTTACATATGTTTGCTTACTTATTAGTCTGTTCAACGTATTGTACTACTTGGTGGTGGAAACTTTTTTGGCGGATGTACTAATATTTTGTTTATTACTATGTATTATTTAAAGCTGTATGTTTCCCAAAGTAATAAAATAAAATAAAATAAAAATAAAAGTATATGGACCCATGATATATTTTATCTACACCCTTGATAATATATCCTCTATAAAGGGTTTTGACTTTGACTTTGTCTTTGACTTTCCTCCTCCTCCTCCTCGTCATTATATCTTCCGAAAGTGATGTTGTACCTACTGAATTTCATAAATTGTAACACTTCGCACGTGGGCGCGCGGCGCAGCGCGACCTCATCTCGCTCGGATATCGTAATGTTGGCAATGGCAAAGCTAACCGTTTCAGAACCCTTTTACAGAGGATTTAAAGCATGGGTGTAGATCTCGTAAAGTAATTGGGCGTATTTTTATTTTTTTGTACCTTGCATTTTTTCACGTGTCACCTCAATTGTGCAATTTTTTTTTTGTGATCATTAGCAATATTCACTATGTGAATAACAAAATTAAGATTAAGTGTTTATTTTTGTTTTGAATTATGATGTTTATTTTAAGGTTTTCCTTAAATTGTATTTTTTATGATTTTTTGAAAGTACTCGTAAGCTTTTCGTTAGTACTAAAATGTTATGTAACTCACTGAATGTAGTGGTTTAATCTTACGTTTATCATCACTGTTGCCGCCAAAACTTTGAATTTTTACTGATTCCAAAGACAGTTGTATATTTCTGAACGTTCAAAATGCCTTTCACGGAAATATCAACGGTAAATATTGCAAAATAAGAGTTTATTTCTCGTAACTCAAATTGATCTTAGTGGAAATTTCCTACTGAGTGACGGTAATTTCTAACCATATTTTATCTTTTCTACCGGATGTAAATATATTTTTCAATTTGGCAACACCAACTCAAAGCGTCATAACTGTCAGCCATTTTGTATACCGTAACGAGAAGCTCATACTGTGGATGTTAGTTTGGAGCAGTTGAAATTTTCCATTGATAAACGGAAATATTTAAGGCAAATCCAAGGTAAGAATCATTACTTAAGTGTTTATGTGTTATTTTTTAGAAAGTTCAAGGTATACACTCTAAATTTAAAATAAAGTTTAATGCAAAGGCAAAAACAATAACCTGTGAAATATTTTTTGTAATTTCACTGACATGAAAGCGTTACGTCGGCTGAGAAACATTTCACTCATTGGAATGAATTTGTAACTCAGTGGAAGGTAAGGGCGTGTGCAAATTGTAAATTGACTAGTGACCCACCCAGGCTTCGCACGGGAGCAACTAAGAGTTGTAATTTTATCGTGAAACGATAAATTAATATGTCATTTTCATTTCAATCACCTATAAATATTTTTACAGGTTCGTAGTTAGAGTACCTTCCTGTTAAACATCATCCGTGTTATTACAAAAGATTTTTAAACACTGTTTAACTAAACACATGTTTAAATGTGATGCTGTCACTTTTTGGACAATATTTCTTGACAGAGACAGCATCACATTAAAACATGTGTTTAGTTAAACAGTGTTTTAAAATATTTTGTAATAACACGGAATATGTGAGTGTTTCTTGTGAGCAAAGCTTTACTTTTTCCATTTAGTTATTTCGTGATTCCATTGAGTGATGTCTACCAAATCTAGTGTTAAGAAATTAAAGATATTTTATTAAGTTCCTTAATTAACGTGCCATTTTGTTACCAAATAAATATTTTATAATTCCTTTATTTCACATTTATGTTAGATTTTATCGTCTAATTTATCTTAAAATACGTTATAAGCAAAAAAAAGTATAGGTTTATGACCAATCTGTAACTCAAAGGAGAGCATTTAGAGATTTTTATTGCTCAAGTTGTGTTTAAATGTTTAATATCTAATAAATAATTGTAGTATTGACTGATTATGTTCCAAATAAATATTATTTTATAATTACTGGCCTATTTAATTTGTAAAAATTCTATTAACTTTTCGTAACTCAATGGAGCCTTTTATCAGGTCTAGCACATTAAACTATTTTTTATTTTAAAAGATATGGTACTAACTTTAAAAACATATGAATATTCAGTTAATTTATATATTTATGATTAGAAAAAAAATATCATATAGTATTTTATTGCAGTTTTATATTTATGAACTATGGTACAAGAAAATAAAAATACGCCCAATTACTATACTCCGACTTTTAATTCGGTGCAGTAATTTGACAGCTCCAGTGTGCCCACTGGGGTGATTAGCAACTTGCGTGGTGACAGCCAGTGCAGACTAGGTATGATTTGGATGGTTCATCATCACATCATTATCACGGCCCTACACCGTTATATTCATGTGGCTAAAAAGTTTCCTTCCGATTTTTTTGTTTTTAAGGTTCCGTACTAAAATGGTAAAAAAGGGATGGATTATGGCGTGATTCAGTCTTCTGTCTGTCACAGCTGGATATCTCGAGAACTACTAATGGCATCAACTTGAAATTTGGAATAGTTTAAGATGACGCTTGCCCAACTATTTTGCAAATAAGAAAGAATTAAAAAAATAAATATATTTTTTTTACAACAGGGACTGAAAAGGGGTCTTAAAAATTTTAAGTGGGGCGACTAGGCCAAGAGATGGTGCTGACCTAATACTGCAATAATAATTTTATTATTCTACAGCTCTGTAGTGTATTTATTATGATGGTACGGAAACCCTCGGTGCGCGAGTCCGACTCGCTCTTGACCGGTTTTTTTTTTAATATAACAAGGCAAAAAATAAAACAAAGGGGAGAGGGGCTGGCGTTAGTCGTATCCACCCTAATAAAACTGTGTTCCGGAATAAAATGTATCTCTGGTGGTAGGTATAAAGGTCAACGTGTTACAGATGCGATAAGTCGCCATCATTTCTGAAACGTCTCGAAGAGTTCACGGAAGATGTCGATGTCAGGGCGTGTTTAAAATCACGAGTAACAAAGTACGACGATGTGAAACAACAATTACAATTCGTTTGCAAACTGGAATCCGAATCCGAAATGGTTATTAGAGGTGAGTTCAGATATTTTCTATTGCATTTTTTTTAATCCATGCTCTTAAGGGTGCGAAATCTGAGATGTATTGCTACTTTTTAACCGACTTCCAAAAAAGGAGGAGGTTCTATGTTCGTCTGTATATTTGTTTTTTTTTTTGTGTATGTCCACCGATTACTCGAAGACGGCTGGACCGATTGAAATGATTCAAACGTTATTACATTAGGTACACTCCCAAGTTAGTCCCATTTTTTAAAATTTGGAAATCGGTTCAGTTCTTTTCAAGTAATTTTGAAAAAAGCACGAAAATAGTATGATTTTGTGTGAATTACCTCGATGATTGGTCGTATTACTTCTTTGTTTATGAACCGAATGAGATAATTATTTTTTTGTTGGAAGAGGGATTTCTTAAGTGTAGTTTTTTAACCGACTTAAAAAAGGAGGTTCTCAGTTTGACTCGTATTTAAGTATGTTTCTCAGCGATTATCTTACGTTAGGCTGAGCCGATTTAACACTAAAAATAAAAAAATAAAAAATTGTTTAAAAAAACAAAAAACCGACTTCAAAAAACCTACCTCTAGAAAGCAAGAAATAATATTCGTAATAATAAAAATACGTCTATTGAAGTCGGGTGGGGCTTTTAGAATAAAAAAAAGGAATTTGTACTCCTGCACGCGTAGCATGAGCATGAGCAAACGGGACTCTTGTCTACGAAGACTTGCTTGTCGGGTCGTCTAAATATGCGAGCACAGTTTGACGGACAGGTGGGACTCGCTCTCAGATTTTTACAATCTTTTAATGTCTTTTTATTACAAATATGAATTTTAAAAGGTAACATTTTTATTTCAACATCAATAATCGTCGAAATTAACTAAAATGATCCGAAATAATTTAGTTTAAACATGATTCTTACTTTAAAATAAGTTCTAAGATAAAGAGACACTCAAGAGAGCGTTCACTTCCGTAGACAAAGCTCTCTCGAGCTCGAGAAGAAATAATGTTGCCAATAGTAAATAATTACCATAATTGCCATCGTTTCTCATAAAGTGCTGTTTCTTTCTATACATTTCACGACGCAACACTTAAAACTGAGTAAAATTTAGCTGTATGGATATAGATTCGCTTGCCTTTCTTTTATTAAGACAATTTTGAACACACTTGTTAATTTAGTAGTCTGTGCAAACTGACGAGAAAATTACAAAATATTGAAATCAACGTATGAAAATAAAATGTTAATTTACGTTTTTAAATATTAAAAAATTAAAGTTAAAAAATCTATATTTGGGTAAAAAGGGTGGTAATATTAGGAAACAATATTATTATATTAAGCAATAAATTATTTAGAATTATTAATGGTTTTAATTTTTTTTATTAATATAAGTTACAAAAAAATTTTTTTTTTTTTTAAATACTTAGTTACTTAATACACTTAATATTTTTTTATTTTATCTTTTATAAATAAAAAATTTTAAATCAACACATTATTTATTATTTTTCCATAATAAAATATAAGCACGGGCAACTTTTATTTGTTTTTATTGCGAAATTTAGATTTACCTAAAATAAAATACGTAAAAAACTCTTTCTCGACCTTCTCGACTACCCAAGGGGTAGTAGACAAGTTTCTCCGACTCAACTGTCAAATTAATGTGAATTGAAGAGAAAAGTGGTCGTTTGTCGACTTTTGACATAATGCCACGACAAAGAACAATACGAGTCTACTAGTGTAAAAGTGCGAGCATGAGTATCTCGATCTCAACCCGACAAAAGTGACATTTGGGTGTAGACAAGCCATTGTTCTGTGAGTCGAGTCTTTTCTCGAGAGTGGTCATGCTACGCGTGCAGCCCCACCCGACTTCAAATAGACGTATTTTTATTATTACGAATATTATTTCTTGCTTTTTAGAGGTAGGTTTTATGAAGTCGGTTTTTTGTTTTTTTTTTAACAATTTTTCTATGGTGAGTTTTTATTTATACCAAATAGAAGTAGCAATGCGTCACATCCATCTGTCAAATGAAAGCGATTAAGATATACGGCCCCTGGGAGGTAAATTTGAAAATCGAACTTGGCTCCTTGGCATCGCAGGCAATGCAACCGAGAATATAATTATGTAGGTAGGGTAATGTTATATAATAATGCACTATCTCCAGCGTTTTCTCCACCGCTCATGTCACCATTTGTTATTCTATTGTTTTTTTGCAGCCTTGCATTGCATACGTCGAATTGTTATTTAATCTCTTATATAAAAGTTAAAGAGTGACTGACAGACTAACGCACATTGAAATTTTGTACATAGATACTTTATACACAGTTTTAACACCCAATTCCACCCGTAAAGGGGTGAAATGGTGGTTCAAAGTTTGTACTGAAACTTCGTAAGAGTATTGCTGAAAAAAAAATAAGCAAACAAGTGTTTCGTGGTTTTCCAAAAATCAACACCTTAAGGGTTGAATGGCGTAAAAAAAGCCCATAATTAATTATTGACTCCGTTTTCCGTTATTTTGGTTCATCTTTGGATTGTGTTGTTAACATTTACTTTACAACATGTTCGCAGAGTTTATTGAAAATGGTGGAGGCAGGTGTGTGGAAAAAAGAAAGTGGGCGTTATTAAATTATTGCACTTTGACCGCCTATAGCCCGCCCGCTAGCATTGGAGTAAGTACCTAGCTATATGTATGTATATCTAGTGAGTACATACAAAAATATAGGTAGCTAGATAAAAACTTAGATTATTTAAGGATATATTTCAGAATTAATAAAAAAATATAATGAAAACACAATGGGGTTGGTAAACTTTTCCAAAACTGTTGTGAATTATATATTTTCTGGTAGCTTTTGGCTTTGGAGTCAGGAATAACAAATTGCGGAATTATAATATGCTTCATTTTAATTTAAATAAAAATTTAAATTTTGAATTTACAGCATAGTACAATAAATCACTATTACGGCTGTATGCGTAGGTTATGCCTTTGCTCCAAAGACTTTCTATGTTGTTGCTCAAAACAAAAAAAATAAAGGTATGATTACTCTTTGTCACTGTCTGTCAAATCTGTCAATCTGATTTTAAAATCAGTAAATGCAAAGGAACTTCGTGTTCAGCCGTATGTTTGATATTTTATCGCGATAATAATATAAAAAAAAATATTTAGTTAACAAGGTAAAATAAAAAAAACATAATATTATTTTCTTTATTCTTCAAACTTGTGCTATCAAAAAAAAATATAAAACAATTCTCTTCGAAAAAGTTTACCAACCCCATTAGGGATACCTACCTACCTAAGCCTGGGGGGTATTACAATCTTTTTATTTTTATTTTTCTATTTTTATTATAGTGAGGGCAATAAAACTTGCCAGGTTTATGAATTGCTATACTTACCATCTCTTTCTCGCTGTGTAGCAAATAAAAGAGCTGGCAAGTTTTAATGTGATTAGTACCCTCAACTGGCGCCCTCATCTTAATAAAATTTATTGCTCGCTAAGTATACTATATAGTATGCTAAGTATAACTAAGTAAATAAATTTAATTAAGGTGAGGGCGCCACTGTGAGGAAGCTAATCGCCTTAATAGGTTGTAATACGGGGGTTGATCGAGATCCTGAACGGTTTACTAATTCTGGCCGTTAGTAAACCGTTCAGTACACCAAGTCATCATATTTCATCATCATTATCAAAAGAAAAAACACAAATAGTTTTTTATTTCTTAATTATTTATGGGTTTGATTTTAGCTGTCATCAAATAAATGCACGTTCAATGACCTAAGCAATCAACTTTTATTTAGCTACTGATGATTTTATTTATCACGTAAGCTTAGAATAATATTACACCTATACTCCGACTTTTAATTCGGTGCAGCCGACTTGCGTGGTGACAGCCACTAGCAAGTTGCTAATCACCCCAGTGGGTACACTGGAGCTGTCAAATTACTGCACCGAATTAAAAGTCGGAGTATAGAAGCCGTGTCCTCGTATGCAAAGTGAGGCAACTAATACTAAGCCAGAATGGCTTAGTTTTCAGATTTATATCCTTCATACGATACGTTACCTAACCGTAACTAAAATCCAATAATATAGTACTAAATCTAATAAATGTAGGAAAATTGAAACTGTTAAGTAATAATGAAGAATAAAAATCTGAAAACGGGGTCATTTTGGCTGTTAGTTGCCTCACTTTTGACAGTGCGCCTATCGTTCTAGGTGTTATTATTCTAAGCACGTAATTAGTTAATGTAAGTATTGACATTGGGGCCTGAAAGTCGCTTTTATTTGATTATTTTAACAAACGACGATGCTTTATAGGTATTTTTCATCAACAATTACTTTCAAAAGGCTTATATTAATAAAACAAAATTAGTAGGTAAATCAATTCCCGAGAAATATTATTTTCAAAAGGCTTATAATTTAATGAAACAAAATTAGTAGGTAAGTAATATCAATTCCCAAGAAACATTTCGTCGTATCCTAGGAATAAAGCCCTAATTGAAAAATGCTTACTTTACAGGAGGAGGTTTTTTGTATTTTATTTAAATACATTTAAATTTAATTGGGTTGTTTAAGTTCAAATCAACGTTAAACTATTTTGCGGTAATTTTGACATCATAGACAAGACTTTTCATTATATATTTCTGCGATAAATGTGACTTAAGTCCTTTTTCGCCAAAGGAAATCTACGACTGTCATACAATTATTAGGCATATGGTAGGTTGTGTCTTTATTCCAAGTATTTTAGCTAGCCATAAAAGCACTAATGGCTTTTTTATACTTTTAGAATGAATACCAACTCAAGAAAATTGTTATTGGATTCTACCTACTACCATAAAAACACAGTTTGAGTCTTAATAGACTTAATACACAAATTAATAGGTAACGAAAATATCAAAATTTATGAAACAGCAGATTTTATGCGCTATTTCAATTTAGGTCCCATAGTTAAATTTGTTCAGTTTGATGGCCCCTTTCTACCATATTCGGAGGGCGTCCGTCTAAATCAAAACCCATAAAATGTCTCTTTTTACCCGACTGCGGGTTATGTATTTCGCGCGTATCTTGTAAGTATGTATGTTTGTATGTAATATTCTTTATTACCTCATATCTCTCAAACGGCTGAACGGATTTCTATGATTAAGATATCGTTAGATTGGTCTTTTCAGCCCAAGTGTTCTTAAGAAGGTGGCGTTATAAAAAAACCAACATGGCGGCTGTACGGTGCTATTATACGTAGTGAAAAAAAAAAATTTTTTTTAGAATACTGCAATATGGGTGTCAAATTAAAGGGCTTATTATAAAGATTTCAAAAAGGTATATCATGACCGTAAAATATAATAACTAAAAAGAGATAAATAAAAAAAATAATTTAAAAAATTAAAAAACCCGCCTGCATAAAAAGACAAGTCGACTGAAAAGATGGAAACAAGATTAAATAAATATTAAAGGCAACATGCAGTCGGAGGCATATAATTCAATTATTCATAATGTCACTTTCTTTATGCATGCCTCCGACTGCATGTTATTATGACATGTTGCCTTTAATATTTATTTAATCTTGTTTCCATCTTTTCAGTCGACTTGTCTTTTTATGCAGGCGGGTTTTTTAATTTTTTTATTTTTTTTTTACTGATGTATGAGTTCTTTACAGTGCAATGTTTGATTTAATAAAGTAGGTACATAATATTATAAAAGTTATGGTTTTAATAAAACACTTTTAACGGATACTAGCGCGGTTTTATTGAAAGTACTTTGGTAATTAGGACCACGGCAGCTGCAAAGGTGCCGAAACGTCGGGAAAATCAAAAATCAAACCAAATACCTACTAATTACCAAAGTACTTTCAATAAAACCGCGCTAGTATCCGTTAAAAGTGTTTTATTTCATGTCTAGTGAGAGCGTAAGCTTGAGAAGTGATTATGGTTTTAATTTTAAATTCCACTTGAATAATTTGTTAAATTAATATTATTTTCCAGTGATTAAAACCTAATTTTTAGGTATTTTTTTTACTTATATTGTTTGGTGATTCAGTTTTAGTGACACTTTTATTACTTACCTATTTTGATACCCAATAAAATTATTCGATGATTGATAATTATTTCCAAGTTATTATCTTAGTTAATAGTTAGGTAAGCGTTTTAATATTATTTGGTGATTTAATTTAGGTGACAGATCTACTATTTTAGGAATCAATATTATTAATTAGGACACTGAAAATGCATTTATTAGGTACCTAATTGGTAAGTTGGCGGAGCTCGGTGGCGCAGTGGTTTAGCGCCTGGCCCAGCGATAGGGTCGGTCATGTCGTTAGTTTGATTCGTCTGGTCATGGGATGGGTGACCAAAAATTTATTATCTCGAGCTCCTTCAAGCTTCGGAAGGCACGTTAAGCCGTTGGTCCCGACTGCATCTGCAGTCGTTAACACCCACCAATCCGCATTGGGCCCGCGTGGTGGGTTATGGCCCGTCCTCCTTATCCACCCATAAGGAAGGCCTGTGCCCCAGCAGTGGGGACATTAAAATGGCTGATAGACAATTGGTAAGATCATACCCAATACTAATTCGCACGATAGCTATAATGTTGCAAAAACTCTCCTTGTATGATTAGAAGACGGAGTGTGAGCAGCAGTCGGAGTTTCAGACTTGCATGATAATGGCCATGGAGACGTGCTCACCACCCGCCAGCCGACTCCTCGACTCGATGTTCAAGCAGCAACCGTTCACGACCTGCAACCGCGCTCCGGTCAGTATAAACATAATAAAGTAATGTTTTAACATCTTAACATCTAATGTTAACTTTATATTATGTGAATATATTTTAAAAACCAGCGGCCTTACCACAAAAGATTTAAAACACTGTTTAGTAAAAACACTGTCTAAATGTCATGCCGTCTCTTTCAAACAAAATTTTCTAAAAAGTGACAGCATCACATTTAAACAGTGTTTTAGTTAAACACGTGTTAAAACAGTGTTTTGTGGTAAGGCCGCAGCTGTTTAGAACATATCTACCTACCCTTTCTGAAAATGTAGGGTAGGTACGAAAAGTATGTTTTCATGATTTGAGTTTCGTACCTATCTTACAAACCAGCTCTGGGGCTCTATTTTTGAATCGCTCGTATGACATAGTTTTGTCGCATGCGACTCAAGTCACACTCGTCTTCCAAGTCGCATGACGCATCATGACGCCGATTTTCCATATTTTTGAATCGTTCGTTTCCGGTGCTGCCAATATAAACGAAATGTTGGATTTTATCCGTTCCACGCAGAATCTAGAGAAAACTGGTAATTACCGTAACGAAAACGAAACGTAATATCCATATTTTTATTGGCTGTTACATAAAAATCTTTGCTTTTTAGTAGAAAATAATATAGCTCGCCTTACCGTATCGCTCGACTGTTCACGAGTGGGTACGGGCACTCGTTGCGGTCGAGCGAAAATATGGAAAGTCAAATGTCGAACGAAAATCAGTAGAAAAGAGCGCTCGGCGCCAGTCGAGCGATTCAAAATAGGGCCCATGGCTTTTTTCGCCTCATCGTGGCATGCTTTGTGTTAGAGCAACAATTAGACCACACAATTTCAAGCGTGCGATAGCTAAAGGGTAATTTTGTAACACGTCGTTAATTACTAATTTATTATACTTACCTAAAGTACGAGCTCGGTGGCGCAGTGGTTTAGCACCTGGCCTAGCGATTGCGGAAGTTAAGCAACGTTCGCAGAGGTCGGTGTCATGGGATGGGTGACCAAAAATGTATTATCTCGAGCTCCTCCGTGCTTCGGAAGGCACGTTAAGTCGTTGGTCCCGGCTGCATTTGCAGTCGTTAACACCCACCAATCCGCATTGGGCCCGCGTGGTGCGTTATGGCCCGTCCTCCTTACCACCCATAAGGAAGGCCTGTGCCCCAGCAGTGAGGACATCAAAAATGGCTGATGGCCACAAAGTACAAAATTTTGATACCATCACTAAATAAACACTAGTAATGTACAAAATATCAGTACTTACTTAACACTTTCATTTCATAATGTTTATTGTTAATGTTGATTATATAGGTATTGTGTAGATAGACTCCAATTTTTTTTTTCACACATTTTTCAAGGTCCCAAATTTAATATCCGCCGGCAGCCCTCAGTTGCCATTGCCACCTGACGCATAAGAAATCAAAACTCCTTGATATATTTCCAGGCAAAATTACCTGACTATGTTAGCAGTGTAATGATTTTTTAATTTGAGATTTTTGCATTCACAATGCTATTTTTACACAATACTAAATAATATGCTAGAAAAAATACGACTCGCACCCGATCAATACTCAGACGGGAATCGAACCCGCGACCTTTGGATATCCGGTCCAATGCTCTGACCGCTGAGCTACCGAGTCACTAGTGACATCGCCGAATTTCTTCTAGTATATCCTTCCCTTACGCTGCAAGCCAGCGTTATTTCACCAATGTGAGGAATTACCTCGATATTCAATTGAAATATCTTTCCAGATATTTGGCAATCGATTAAGATGAAATAGCTATATAATTTTTAAATTTGAGATTTTTGCATTCACAATGCTATTTTTACACAATACTAAATAATATACTAGAAAAAATACTGAGTCTGAGTATTGATCTGGTGCGAGTCGTATTTTTTCTAGTATATTATTAAGTACAGTGTAATGATGTTAAATTTTGTGTTTTGTTTTTTTAGTCAAGACATGCAGACACTGAATTCTTAGCTAGTGGTAATAATAATTCAGTGAATGGCGCTCCTCTTAATAATGTGGTCGCAGCAATATCAGCCGCAGTCGTCGTCACCATCTTCGCCGCTGCGTCCTTCTGATAATTAATATTTTCCCTCATTACTTACCTAAATATTTACTCTTACCTTATCCTACATTATATTTGCTTAGTTATAAGTGGGTACCAATGTAGGTACCTACCTAGTGATTTGTTCATCATAAACGCTCATTGTATTGTAACCCTGTTTCCACATTCGCCATTACTATGATACTTAGTTAAGTATAAGTAATAAGAGATAAATGTACTTATTATATACCTACTTACCTAAGTAAATCGTGACAGTTTTATTTCTCATCTCATCGCCCACTTTATCTTATCTATCAGGTATCCCGTATCAGGTTATATAAATTTCCTATAATGTGCCCTTGTGATCAGTAATATCATACGTTACCTAATTGTAACTAAAATCCAATAATAATAGTAACTAATCTCCTAAAGGTAGGGAAATTAAAACTGTTTTGTGCCTACTTATTAGGTATGATTATGTAATAATGGACAATAAATATCTGAAAACTGTTGAAGTAACCTTGAAATAACATAATTAATTTTTTAAATGTTCCTAGTGTTATTTAGATTCCCCTTCCAGTGTGTTATTTAGATAAAAGTACCAAAAACCGAGTTTCATTCATCGAAATCGGTCCACAAACAAAAAAGTGGTCGCCATATTGGATTTTTTTCTTTTTTTTTGTAAAGCTTACCCTACCTATTTAAGGTTTGTCACCCCTGACCATCGCAACTATGTTTCACTTCCCGGATTATGTTTTTTTGATAAATCTTTAAAACTGGACCCTATTTTATGAGAATTTGATGCATTTTGGATATTAACGGTTTAAAATTATCCTTTTGTCCTGTTTTGAATTAAATGGACACAATATTTAAAGCTATTTTGGCCACTGTTTCACTTCCCCCTTGTCAGGGGTAAGTGAAACACTTCTTAGCCTTTATATTCTTTTCGTGTTTTTGTTGCTTATTGCAAGTCTCTAGATATTTATATTCATACCGTTAAAGGCTGATTAAATTAGGAGTACATTGCCTACACAGCTACTTTAATTGCGAGTTTTATAGCTTTACTAAACCTTGTTAAATAAAAATAAAGTATGATTTACTTACCCCACCTGACTATATATAACTTTATATTTTTTATGTTTATTTCGCCTTGAATTTTAATCACTTTGATTTAAGAAATGTTTGTCCAGTTATCAATGTCGGGGATTATATATTCTGTGGTCGGGGTTAGATTCTTAGTTTAGAAGATTGCCAATGACTTGATTTCACCCTGTAGAAAAGCATGGTGGCATTTCAGAATGATATATTTTTTAGATTTACTTATTTGTGAGAGAATTGATAACGTAAACGTAAAAATTAAAGTTCTATAGTGTGTCTTCTACACATGCTTTCGGCTTTCCCGTTTCTTTTGCGCTTGCAAGAGAGACATGCCTCAGGGCATGCAATAGCGCATGCCCTATCTTCTCAAAAAACGACAAAAATTGTATGCCATGCGAATGACGCAGGACGAATTGAAAGTTAAAGATGAAACAGAAAGGGAAAGCCCCTCGGTGAAAACACGCCAATAGAATTATTATGTAACTTTGAGAACATACATTTTGATAAAGTAAGTGATATTGTTTATGTGTTGTCAGAATATATTAATATTATTTTACTTTTTATACACATTTACTTTTTAATTAAGAGCCAAATTATTAGCAGATCAAATAAATTAATTCATGATAAAATAGTTTTTCATTAAGGGTAGGCGACATATTAAAGCCAATGATTTATGAAATAAAACACTTTTAACGGATACTAGCGCGGTTTTATTGAAAGCACTTTGGCAACTAGTTGGTATTTGGTTTGATTTTTGATTTTCCCGACGTTTCGGCACCTTTGCAGCTGCCGTGGTCACGGGGGACTGAAGCTACTTGTGAGCCTACCCTCAAGCGATGAATTTTTTTAGAACGTTCAGAAATTAAAATTTATCAAATTTAATTAGTTTAATTTTGGTTTGGTTTTAATTTAATTTTATATGTTAAAAAGAGAGAATCTACTGAAACTACTACCATTTCAAAAAATTGGGAGGCCCCTCCAAGAAAGAAATGGCGAAAGAAAACTTGGAGAGGAAGGCCGACCTCCGTCTTTTATATTAATTAATTTATTTGCAAAAGGAACTAACCGTATCATTAGATCTTACAGTGTGTGTTTGGGGCTTTAGCTTGTGAATGATGGGGTCCCAAGCTGGTGGAATTTTCCAACCATCATCTCTATTGAAATTAGGATATTTATTTATTTCGATAGCCTCGCGGAGCATTCTAGGAATGAATCTACGTTCCCTAGCAAGGATTTGGGGTTTGTCAAATCTAATATAATGGTTGGGCCCCTCAAAGGCGTGTTCACTCACTGCAGACTTGTTATCGCGCCTATGTTTCATGTCAGCTACATGTTCTTTAACGCGGGTCCCTATGCTTCTCTTTGTTTGCCCGATGTAGGAGAGCCCACAGTCACAATCTAGTTTGTAGACGCCTGCGGCTTGAAGGGGGATATTACACTTGACAGGTCGTAAGAATTGGTTGATCTTCTTCGGCGGCTTGAAGTAAGTTTTGATTGACGCTCGCTTCAGAATGTTTCCAATCTTGTCAGTGACACCCTTCAAGTATGGTAGGATGGCAGGTTGACGCTCTACTGTGGCTGTTTTGGTGCGTTTTCTGTGACGAAGGCGTGGTACTTGCAACTTGTTGTTACGTAGTACTTGCTTGACGTGCTGAAGCTCAGCAGTCAGGTGTTGTTTGTCACAGATGCCGCGGGCTCTCTGAAACAAAGATTTCCCTACGGTAGCTAACTGTATAGGATGATGGTGAGAGTCACCATTAAGGTATCTGTCTGTATGGGTTGCTTTACGATACACTGTATGGCTCAAGGTTTGATTCGGATTCCTGATAATGAGAATGTCTAGGAAAGCTAGTTTATTATCTGCCTCTAACTCCATAGTAAATTGTATGTTGGGGTTTATGGAGTTAAGATGGTTAAGAAATGCAGGGACACTGTCTCTAGGTAGTATTGTGAAAGTGTCATCTACGTACCGTTTGTAGAACCGGGGAGTCACTGGTGCTGTGGCTAGTGCTTTCTCCTCAAAATCCTCCATGAAAATGTCAGCAACAATGGGGGATACAGGAGAGCCCATTGCTACGCCATCCACTTGCACGTAGAACTCCTCGTTCCATAACAGATAGCCAGATGTTAGGCATAATTCTAGTAGTTCTGCATATTCAATTGGCATGTTATTATCAACTAGCTTTTTCCTGATGATATTAATGCAGTCCTGTACTGGTAAGCATGTGAATAAGGACTGAACATCAAAACTAACCATAGTTTCATCATCAGCGAGATGTAGATGTTGTATCTCACTGACAAAATGGTAGGAATCTTTTACAAAGGCTGATGTGTTACCTCTCAGTGGTGTGAGTGTTTTCGCTACGTGTTTAGCCAATTTGTAGGTTGGTGAGTCAATTTGACTTACTATGGGGCGTAGCGGAGCGTTGTCTTTGTGTATTTTCGGTAACCCATACAGTTTTGGCGGTGTAGGGCAGGATGGAATAAGATAATCGACGTCAAGATCTCGCAGAATACCGTATGAGGATATTATCTGCAACGTAGAGGATTGTCTAGTTAAAAACCAAATCAAAAAAGACGACAGTGAAGCTATACGTCAAGATATTTCATCTGTTTTACGACGTAGTAAACTGCCCAAACATAACCTTCCATATGATGAACTCGTCGCGTTAAAAAACCTACGCACTAGACCAGAATTAACTATCCTCCGAGCTGATAAAGGTAACGCAACGGTAGTTATGGATACGTCGGATTATAACACAAAAATACAAGAACTTTTAAGCGATGAGAAAACATACAAACATGTCAAATGTGATCAAACCACCAAGATCCTTAATAAAACGAAAGAACTCATCAAAGAACATTCAGAACAGTTAGATCTTGACGTCGATTATCTTATTCCATCCTGCCCTACACCGCCAAAACTGTATGGGTTACCGAAAATACACAAAGACAACGCTCCGCTACGCCCCATAGTAAGCCAAATTGACTCACCAACCTACAAATTGGCTAAACACGTAGCGAAAACACTCACACCACTGAGAGGTAACACATCAGCCTTTGTAAAAGATTCCTACCATTTTGTCAGTGAGATACAACATCTACATCTCGCTGATGATGAAACTATGGTTAGTTTTGATGTTCAGTCCTTATTCACATGCTTACCAGTACAGGACTGCATTAATATCATCAGGAAAAAGCTAGTTGATAATAACATGCCAATTGAATATGCAGAACTACTAGAATTATGCCTAACATCTGGCTATCTGTTATGGAACGAGGAGTTCTACGTGCAAGTGGATGGCGTAGCAATGGGCTCTCCTGTATCCCCCATTGTTGCTGACATTTTCATGGAGGATTTTGAGGAGAAAGCACTAGCCACAGCACCAGTGACTCCCCGGTTCTACAAACGGTACGTAGATGACACTTTCACAATACTACCTAGAGACAGTGTCCCTGCATTTCTTAACCATCTTAACTCCATAAACCCCAACATACAATTTACTATGGAGTTAGAGGCAGATAATAAACTAGCTTTCCTAGACATTCTCATTATCAGGAATCCGAATCAAACCTTGAGCCATACAGTGTATCGTAAAGCAACCCATACAGACAGATACCTTAATGGTGACTCTCACCATCATCCTATACAGTTAGCTACCGTAGGGAAATCTTTGTTTCAGAGAGCCCGCGGCATCTGTGACAAACAACACCTGACTGCTGAGCTTCAGCACGTCAAGCAAGTACTACGTAACAACAAGTTGCAAGTACCACGCCTTCGTCACAGAAAACGCACCAAAACAGCCACAGTAGAGCGTCAACCTGCCATCCTACCATACTTGAAGGGTGTCACTGACAAGATTGGAAACATTCTGAAGCGAGCGTCAATCAAAACTTACTTCAAGCCGCCGAAGAAGATCAACCAATTCTTACGACCTGTCAAGTGTAATATCCCCCTTCAAGCCGCAGGCGTCTACAAACTAGATTGTGACTGTGGGCTCTCCTACATCGGGCAAACAAAGAGAAGCATAGGGACCCGCGTTAAAGAACATGTAGCTGACATGAAACATAGGCGCGATAACAAGTCTGCAGTGAGTGAACACGCCTTTGAGGGGCCCAACCATTATATTAGATTTGACAAACCCCAAATCCTTGCTAGGGAACGTAGATTCATTCCTAGAATGCTCCGCGAGGCTATCGAAATAAATAAATATCCTAATTTCAATAGAGATGATGGTTGGAAAATTCCACCAGCTTGGGACCCCATCATTCACAAGCTAAAGCCCCAAACACACACTGTAAGATCTAATGATACGGTTAGTTCCTTTTGCAAATAAATTAATTAATATAAAAGACGGAGGTCGGCCTTCCTCTCCAAGTTTTCTTTCGCCATTTCTTTCTTGGAGGGGCCTCCCAATTTTTTGAAATGGTAGTAGTTTCAGTAGATTCTCTCTTTTTAACATATAAAATTAAATTAAAACCAAACCAAAATTAAACTAATTAAATTTGATAAATTTTAATTTCTGAACGTTCTAAAAAAATTCATCGCTTGAGGGTAGGCTCACAAGTAGCTTCAGTCCCCCGTGACCACGGCAGCTGCAAAGGTGCCGAAACGTCGGGAAAATCAAAAATCAAACCAAATACCAACTAGTTGCCAAAGTGCTTTCAATAAAACCGCGCTAGTATCCGTTAAAAGTGTTTTATTTCATGTCTAGTGAGCGCGTAAGCTTGAGAAGCCAATGATTTATCATAACATAAATCGGTCAGTCCTTGTCGGTGACGGCGCAGTCAAAATTTGTATTGAAAACTTGACCGGTTGACGTCGACGTGACTGAGACGTGACTGAACTATGTGAATGATCCCTTAAACTTCTAGGACAAAACCAGGGTAGAGTAGGATATTGAGCGGAAATAAAAATGAATTAAATGCAAGATAGCGTTATATTTTCTTATCATTTAATTCTCTAAAAATGGCACTTTTACTTAGGTAGTACTTATGTAATCTCACAGTTTAACAATCCGGTAATCTCCTACAGACAGTGATAATTCATTGCAGATCAGTTTTCCTGAAAAAAAAATTCTATACTTAAGTATCATAATACTAGGTATGTGCAAACTAGAAAAACCTTTATGTATAGGTATATAAATAATAAAATAATAATAATTGCAATGGTACTTAGAGTTACTTAAATGTAAATTGGAAAGACCATGCATTGCATGGTTTGCAAGTTCCGGAAAGCACCTGACTTGACTACCTACCTACATATTATTTAAAAAAAATCGCAAAAAAAAAAATCGGCTGTTCCATACATTAAGGTCGCGTAGGTATTGCGCTTTTGTATGGAACAGCAGATTTTTTTTCGCGATATCAGATTTAGCCCCCATAGTAAAAGTTGCATGTAATCATGAGTGTAACCACCCCACTGCGGGAACCAAATGATTAAAATTTCAGCGTGTATACAACGTGTTACAAAAAAAAACCCTAATGCAGAATATGGTAGATAGAGACCATCAAACTGAACAACTTTTACTACGGGACCAACTCTGAAATCGCGAAAAAAACAGCTGTTTCATACATTTAGATATTTTCGTTATTATTTTTTGTATGAAACAGCCGTTTTTTTTCACGATTTCTGAGTTCGTCCCATAGTAATAGTTGTTTTGTTTGATGGTCCCTATCTACCATATTCGGCATTAGGTTTTTTTTGTACCATCGTTGTATATTTCCTACCTCTTTCTTCGGGCAAGGCGAGTCTTTACGGATGAACCGGAAAAGCGACTCTGCCATATTTCCAGGAGTTGGAGTGGAGCACTCTTCTAGTGCCTTTACGATGCACGACGTCAAATCGTCAAACTTGCCACATTGTTCCTGTCAAATTCATCAGCATCATGAGCTAATTTTAATGTTAAAAAGTAGTTACGAGAACAACAGTATTTTCAGGATTTCCTAAAAACTACTGAACCGATTTCAAAATTAAAGAAAACGGGACCAACAAGCCTGATGTAGGTAATAACGTTTGAATCTAGAGTTGTTCTTGTTCATATCGCATCGCGACCGCTTGTGGTTGCCGAGACGTAAGGCAGCCATAACACGCTCATGCAAGCGTCAGTCAAATTATATCAGTCATGAATTACGTTTGACTGATTGACTGATGGAAAGAAGAAATCAACTTCATGCAACCACCAACCACCAGTCACCCCATTACACGGTAGGTTAACCGTCAGTCACGGGCCGTGACTGACGGTGACTGACAGCAAAACCTATGGCTGCCTAAGACACAGGACGCGCGCGCAATGATGTGAGTCGTGGGCTCGTGGCCGAGGTGTAACGGCCCGGCTACAGCCAGCCGCCAGCTATTCAATAATCACTGCGCGCTATCTTGATGGCGGTCTCTTATCTCGCCGTCACGACCGCGCAGTGATTACCGAATTCGCTTGCCGCGCCGCCCGCCGCGGCTGGCTGTGGCCGGGTCGTAAGAGAGGCAGTGTGTGTGTTTAAACATACAGTAAGGGTCAGGCTCTTTGCAGCCTCGACGCTGGGAAGGCTCTCTCTCAGTTTCTCGCCACAAGCGCGGATGGAGTCGGTCTTCTGTTGGAAACACTCGGGCCCTTGCTCAGCGATGAACACTGAAAAAAACAATTAAGTATACTTAAATCTAGTCATTTAGATCCCAATACAGCTGGACCTACCTTCAAAATCATGTTTACGACCTCATGCATGGTACGAGTAGCGTATCGTACCTACTTAGTCTTTACAATTCCCTGATACTTATGGTATTGGGTGTAGTGCAGAAAGTTTCTTGTAAGAAAATGTTTCTTTTAGAAGATTACTTACGAGAGGACCTCGATGGCGCACCGCCCTCCGATTGCGGCAGCTAAGCAACATTCGCAAGGGTTGATCATGGGATGTGTGACCAAAAATTTTTCATTTCCAGCTCCTCCGTGCTTCGGTAGGTTAAGCCGTTGGTTCCGGCTGCATTTGCGTGGTGGGTTATCGTCTTTCTTATCCAACCTTAAGAAAGGCATGTGCTCCAAAAGTAAGGACATAAAAAGTGACTGATGTGCAACTTACGAGCTATTCTGTCGCCATCTTTGTGGCATACGAAGTCAATCAGCTGGTCCGTGGCGTTGTTGATGGCCGGCACGTGTTCCCGCACCGTGGTGTCTAGGCAGGGGGCCACCGAGTTCACCAGATTGTGGATGCAGGTCTTCAGCTGTTGAGACTTGGCACAGTATCTGTGGGATTATTTTGGAATCTGCCTGACTATTGACAAATCAAACTCTCATTTGTGAAGGTCCACACCAAATAGTTACAATTCCACTTAAAGTAGGTAGGGGATGCAAATCGGTCACAAAGGATAAAAATCATCCATTAAAAATATACTAGATCGCACTAAATAAATAAGTAATTTATAAGCAAAAGAAAATAAAGTTTTGAACCAAAATGTAACATTTTATTTACTACACTACTACCTACCCGATATTGTTAACAAATTAACGTTTTGCCATTTTCTCAAAAATCATTTACGATTACCTACATTTTGGTTTGGACCTCCACATTTACCTTTCAAAAGCTTTTTTGGGTCAGTGTTGGACCAATTCCTTCCCAATCGTCGAAATTCAACCAACCACTAACCAAACCAAGATTGAACATTTGTGGAAAACATACGAATACTTAGGTAATAAGTACTTGCAACTTTTTCAATAAATAGCTACTAAACAAATAAAGTCATTCATAAAAAATATAGTTATCAACATGTCACAAGTCACAACCGAATATGGTAAATAGGGTACCATGCATACAACTAAAAGGTAGTGATTATTTTTATTTTATTTATTTTTGGCACGGTAACAAAATACAAATTAAAACATTCTATAATATTATCTTGGCTGTTGTACATTATTAAATTAGTACTTATTTCGATAACAACCGAGCACAACATTCAAATAGGGTTTATCTTAGTTTAATTCAATACAACAGTTTTTGTGTTACTTTACTAACTAAAGGTTAAGAAAAAAAAAATACATTTTTTTAATAGATACGTACTCGTAGCTAATGAAATACAATAAGTTGTTAAAGTTAGCGCTTTTTCAAAAGAAGCTGATCAAAATTTTCTGAACACTTGATACTTTTTATAAATGGTTTCAAGCTCTGATGAAAGATATCAAGGTCCTTACTTAGACAATTAAATTTTCGACACATTCGGATCAGTGGGCTATTATGTGAAACATTATTTATGGCGAAAGGTATATGAAAAAGATGTTGTCTGCGGTTAGATTTAGATACAAACGTCAATGAAACATGTTGTAAGACGTCAGAATCAAGAGTAGAATTAACTATTTTATGCAATGTTGAGAGGTCACATACTTATATGCCGTCGCTTGTGAAGTGGTTCCAAATTAAACTCATTAAGCCTGTCGTCATATGATGTAAGAGACTTACCTAGACCCATCCTAAAACTGAGATTTCGAATAAACCGTTTCTGTATCGACTCAAGCCTGTTAATATGGTTTTCGTAGCAGGGTGACCATATGACACAACAATATTCAAGAATACTTCTCACGAGAGAAGTATAAAGAATAATTAAACTTTTACTTCTACGGAACGGCTTGGTAACTCGATTCATAAAACCTAGGGTTTTCCTCGCTTTTAGGTGAATTGCGTCGTAATGGTATCTGAAAGAAAGTTTGGAGTCAAACCAAACACCCAGATCACGCACTATATCCACATGTTCAAGTGGGGTACTAAGCATTTTGTATGGAAAGACTATCACATTTCTTCTTTTGGTGAATTTGATGACTAGACATTTTTTTATGTTTAAAGACATATTATTAGAATCGCACCAGTTTACAAGAGTATTAATATCCGATTGGAGTTCAATACAATCCGTAACAGTTGTAATGTGCTTAAATATTTTCAAATCATCAGCAAAAGCCAGACATTCACAGTTAAACAAAGCGAGTAAATCATTTATAAAAACCAGAAACAGCAGAGGTCCCAGGTTCGACCCCTGAGGAACTCCGGACCCTGCAATAAATGGTACGGATTCATGCCCTCCAACTGTCACAATTTGAGAACGATTTTCCAAATATGAATGCAGCCACTGTAATATAGGACCGTGTAAGCCTAGGTGCTCGGCTTTAATACATAGTATGGCATGATCAACACGATCAAATGCTTTTGCAAAATCGGTATAAACTGCATCTACTTGTCCAGTTTGATCAAAAACAGAAGTTAAATAATGAGAGTAACTTAATAAGTTTGTAGTAGTGGATCGAGACCTTGATTACCTATATCCTCATTGCATACAACCCTGAAAAATTATTATGATCCGTGAAAACCGCCTCGCCGCATCACCCTAAGGTTGACTGGTAGAAAATGCCTAAGGCATTAAGTCCGCCTATGTACAATGTGCATGATGAATTAAATAAATCAATAAATAAATAAAACCGCCACTAAAAAAAACATGGTAAAATTTGCAGGCAACCCTAGCTAGACTTATAAAGCTAGCAGAGCTACGTCACTTCCGGAAAAGTTTTTAAACTTTTAAAACATTTTTATTTTAGTCAAAATTTTTTTTTAACAAAAACTAAAATATATGGGTCATCTCTTTTTTTATTCTCTCTTCGAAAAGCAAATAAACAGTGCATGTTATTTTTTGTCGTGTTGTCCATTGTGTTTTGCTTTCCCCACTATGGGATTAATTACCGAAAACAATTATGACAATAGTCTAATTGCGTCTGGGGTCATCACTTTGCATTTTTCCATACAAATAAAAAACAAAAATATACAGGTTATTATGAAACGCCCTGTATAATATGGTTTGAAGATTAAATTTATTTATCCTTACCCGTTTATCATTAGTACAGGTAGTTTTCTTTGTTTTGCCAATACTCATCTATTTAAATACCTATACTTACTTTCCAAAGACTTCGTCGAGGGCACCCTTTGGTTTGGCTTCTTCAATTTCTTTCTTAATCGTCTCCAAATTTATAATTTCCTTAACACATTCGACGACGTTTTTGCCAGCATTCTAAGGACAAAAATGATTATTGGTCAAATAAAGTTTTAAGAAGAATAATACTCCCCTTCGATCAGATAATACAAAATAATTAGTCAGCTGATCGACTTACGAATGAAAAAATAGTTTTTCTACGGTAGAAAAACGATTTTTTTGTAGAAAAACGATTTTTTCATTCCATTAGTAAGTCGGTCAGTATGGGACGGTCGGTATGGGAGTATGAAGTTTTTTTTCGTTTTCGGCCTAGGTGTTCTATGGAGAAAGTTGTTTAGCAACAATATCACCCCTCTCAGTATCATCACATCATTTGGTACCACCACCTTATATTGCAATCCACAAGTGTGATCCGCCTAGACCTAGCTATAGTCATCCATCATGTTATGGGTGGAGAGTGGTGACACACAATATAAAACAGCAACAATGCATCAGTGCTGTGGTTAATTCATCTCTATTTTATTTTATTAGGATCTATAAGGAAAACATGTGCTGTGTACATGAAAAGCACACCTCACCTCAATATCTTCCACTTTGTTTTCAGCTCCATTCTTCTTGCACTGTGCGCTGATCACGTCCTTGAGTTTCTGGCGTTGGTCGTCTGTCACCTGATATTCGGCTAGTACCCCTGCAAATTAAATATTATAATTATTATCATACAGATTTGATTACTTTATTCGGGATTATTTGTAAAACACCAACTACCTCGCAGGAGTAGATTACTAACATCATAATCAACAACTTTTCCGAAAAAGAAAAAAATATGAGAAAATAAATAGGAGACTGTGTTTATGTAATTAATGAAAATGTTCTTTATTTAAAAAAGGACACGTGAAAAGTAAAAATAATTACAAATTTATAGTTACGTTTGATACACTAGCGCAATTTTCAAAAGTTATTGTCACTGTTCTTCTTCATAACTTCAAAAGTTATTTGGGATCGATATTGTTGTCGATTCGTTTACATTTTGAGTATTTGTAATCTTAGTATCTGACTGGTTCTCAAGAATAGGTACAGAATCCTTTGATGTAGATCAGGGATGCACAGACTTATTGAGACCATGTGCCACTTGGGCAAATGATGAACTAATGCCGGGCCACCAGCACAAATTAAAAACATAAAACAAGCCAAAAAAATTTTGTTTTTCAAATGTATGAGGGAATAATTATTTCTGGCGGGCCACTGGCATATTGCCGACGGGCCACATGTGGCCCGCGGGCCGCAGTCTGTGCATCCCTGATGTAGATGGACGTGGCGACAATGGCTTGGATAAGTTGTCTTTAGGTCTTAATTTAATATTTTCTACGATGCGGCTGCTAGTTTTTTCCTTATTTTGAATGGAATCTTCGATGTAACTTTCTGCTACAGAGCTGGATTTCCACCCTCCGTGCCGCTTTAAAACAGTAAGGTCTGCTCCTGAATCTGCCGAAAGCGTAGCGGACGTTCGGCGAAAACAGTGTCCTGTGTACAGGTTGCAATCGGGCAACTTTAAGTATACAGCTATTTCTAGGGGCATTGAGGATATTCTATTTTTTCCCATGACCTGTTTGCAGCACTTCCCATTATAATACCTAATAAAAAATCTATTAGATGCCATATGAGAAGGACGCAGGCTCTGATATTTTTCCACAATTTGTTTGTACTGGCCTCGAATTATGAAAGACCGATCAATTTTTGTTTTTGTGTCAGTTAAATTCACTAACAGTAAGTCATCTGAGTATTTTTTGACATCATCAACTGTTATTTTCAGTAGCTCGTTACCACGACAAGCTCCATGAATGCCGAATATTAAAACTACCTGTAACAAAACCGAAAGGAATCAGACAAGTCTGTACAATATGTACAAGTTTTAAAACACTGTAATATAAAATACAATGGAAAAACTAAAATATACATACTTTTGTTGCAAGAAATTCCTTATCAGGCGCGTCATTTAAAAAAGTCTCAACGTTTTGACCGGAAAAAACTTTTGATTTTTTGCTTTGTATCCTTCGGATAGTCTCTTCAGATAAGATACTAATTTTGAGTAGCTGTCAATTTTAATATTTTTATTGGTATTTACTGTAGATTTAAGCATTGAGTATATACTCCAAAGAGTAGACGGATGTTTAGTTTTAGCCAATTCTTGAAAATAGGCCAAAAAAATATTTTCCGAAAACGTTTTTGCTCCTTTTCTGTTTTTCCATAGTATGAAATTGTCATAGGCCTTCAAATATTTTTCCCGGGATTTCGTGGGTAATAAGTTTTGTATAACGTTGTTAGCTTCTATAGTTATTGTTTCAGGAGTTAATACATTGTCACTTTCATAACTCGACGGAGAACTCATTATTTTAGCAAAATAGAACAAAGTATGTACTAATTACAAGAACACAGACTTAATTCGCGCGCTTATGTTTTTTTTTTCATCGCGCCGCGGCGACATCGCCGCGCCGTCTATACAGCCAGTCAATACATACCTACCAGCCGGCCGCGGCGTTCGAATTCTTTGAAAGATACATGTTCTAAATTCAAATCTCTTTTCCTCCCACTAAAAAGTTCTTACCAGAAAAGAGCTATTTTGGTCCTACTTATATAGGAACAAAGCATATTTTTTCGAATAGAAGGGATGAAAAATATAATGTTGTTGTTTATGATGTTAGTAATCTACTCCTGCGAGGTTAATAATGTTTTACAAACAACCCTGTATAAACTTTAAATAACTGATAAATTTTCTATAAAACCTTCTCGTAAACAGGCTAGTTTTGTGGCAATTTCTAGCTGCAATTGTGTAGCCGCCAAGTTGCCGAGCAACACTTGCAGTGTAGCAGTTACAATACACATTCCAGCAAATGCAGTTGCAGGAATTATAATTTTGCAATACATTGTGCAGCAAGAATGTAAATATTTCAGCTGTAAGTAGTTTTCAGGTAAACTATCCAGCCAGATGCAATTTTTGGTCTTGCCTACTAAACCGATCAGTTGATCTTTCTGATTTGTATGACTACGGACGGACGGACATTGCTCCTACGATAAATTAAGTTCACAAAATGTGCAAAGAAAAGGAAAATAGTGATTGTTTATAAGGTACATTTCTAAGCTAGGTACATAATATTTTTCTTTGACACAATTAGCAAAGTTCCATTATAACGCTTTAACTTAATAGTTAGTTTGCCGAAGTGTTTTTAGCTAATTTATTGACGTAGGTAATCTAATCCTTATCTAATCTTAATGGTCTTCTTTGTATATTTTTCTAAAGTTTTGTTAATATTGAGTCGTTTGTTGCTACGTAAAACAAAAATATCGAAAATGTTGCGATAGGTAAACGTGCACTTTTGATTAGTTATAGGTAATTAGGTTTATCAACAAATGATTCTACCGAGTGAGTTAATCACGTTATAATTACCTCAGTTCCTATTAACTTTAAATGGCAAACAATGAAATCGTTTGCTATTGACCTCTTTAACTTATGTGACCTAGGTATTATCTAAGTAAACTTTTCCATATGTAGGCATGTGTCTCTTATCGAGGAATGTACGAACAAAGAAACATAACAGCTACTTGAAAGTTATTCAGGTCTATATTTCTTATACTTAACTAGTTATATTAATAATAGACATTAAAATTAACGACTATAATAACCAATGGACTAGTAGCTAGTATCTAAACCATTAATCGTTACTATGCGTCACTTGCGTAAGTAGGTAATTCAAATACTTTAATTCCGTTTCTAACCAGTCACTAGCATCATATCCATCATTAACAGTCGACCTATCGAGTTGATATCCTAAATTGGTAAATGGCCAAACGCAGGAAGAGGGGATCTGAACCCAGTTTAATGTCCAGACATAATATTACAAGGTCCCTTTTAGATACGATTTCATATGTCTGTGGCAATAGAGTTGTATATCGCATGCAGTTTACTTTACGTTGCAATGTTCTCAGCTCAACATGTCAACGATGCATTTGATGCAAACGGAAACAGATAAGTAGGTAAGTACCTACCTATATTGATTTCATAATAGGAACTTGAACCAAGTTTGAAGTAGTTTGAGTAAGTTATCCCATGGTTCGTACTTATATGCTTTTGTTAACTTTCCTTGAAGGAGTTATTTTATTACTTAGGACTTTCAAATAAAACAAAGAAATATTTAGTTAGCCACCCGAATTTGAATACACTCATTTTCGTAGAGATATAAAAAAATGGTTTATTTTTTGTAGAGCCGAAAAACATTTAAATTAAGTGACATAATACATTGATAATTGTTTTTTTTTAATAAGATAGTTTGACCCCAATTTTGACCTAATGGAAAGCCATCCCGGGTAGCTAATAGAAGCCTTCAACACCGCAGATGCATCTCATTGCTTGGATCTTAGGATTGTAGTATTAAGATTATAGTTTCTTTAAAAGAATTAAAATTAACTTCTTAGTTATTAGCGAATATTAAAATAGCTGTGGTAATTTAAAAAATACTTACCGACTGACAGGCAAATGACGAAAAAGCTATTCCACATCATGTTTAGTAGTTAAGCGTAAGCGACGTGTCTCCTGGACCGATATGGAGTGTATACTGGTGTTACACTTCATCGTTACGCCGGTTATATACTAACAATAGGAATGACATTGTGTCGAGACACAAAGTGTTAATTCTGTGATCACTCGCATTGGAATGTCGTGAGCTTTTCAACTGCGCCAGTGCGGATGTTTCAATGCATTTTAAATGTATAAGTACCTAATAATTTAAGTACTATAGAAAATTACTTCAAATTTCATATGGAAAAATACTTCATATACCTATATGTAAGTTATGTAGCAGATCCAATAAAACACACATTGGGTGTGATTCACTGATCAGAGAGACCCAATTCTTACTAATATGTTTGAGCTTAGGTAATCATAATTTGCAGTCGATCTTGAATTATTAAGTTATTTATATTTCGCACTCAATTATTTCTTATTAATATTATTTCATTGATTATTAAAGTCATGATTCAACTCATGTTAACAATACATCAAATGTGGACGTTTTGAAATTGTTTGAAATATTAGTGGAATTCTGGCAAAGTGACGAATACGTAACTACTGAATCGAACACGATTTTTATCTGTAAATTATTAACGAGAGAAAGAGATGGTGAAACCAAGTCAATAAAGGTCCAAATTGAACCCATTTTTGTTTGGCAATTTTTCGTATGTACCTATATGCGAATTCCGTTTTAGTCATAAATACCTAATCAGAAAAAATCGTAGCGACTTTTCCCCATTACTCTACCTAGGTACCTACATTATACTTAGGTACACACACACACACACAAACACTTAGTAAGTTGATGTATTCTATTAACCGCTTAACAATTTTAACACAAAAATAAAAAAATGGAACTGAAACTGAAAAAAAAATCCTTCATATCAATACGTGCGGGGTGTCTATAGATAGGTCTTCAACAATGACATTGAGGTTCCTAAGACAATTTTTTCTCAAAGTCAACCGTATGAAAGATAAACACTGCCAAAGTGGTAAAATATGTGTCCCCCACGTCCCATGTCTAACTTTTGAAATAAGAGAGTAAAAAATATAAAAAAATATGCTGTCTTAATAAAAACTTTCAACGAAAATTAGTTTGAACGAGATATAGTAATTAGTTTTCGAGATTCATCATATTTTCCAAAACCGCAAATATAACTTTGTCATTCATACCAACACTGAAAAACAATGTTATTTTTACAGACGAAAAATGATAGTGGTATTAAATATAGTATGGTATAAGGTAACTACGGAACCCTACGGCGCGTGGCCCGACACGCACTTGGCCGGTTTTTTTATAAATCGATTTCTTATATTTACTTATAAGTAAATATTAGGAAATCGATTACTACGTGATGAGTGTTTATTAAATACTTTAGATGTCCCGTCTAATATTAATAATTTTCAAGTGTTTACAAATATAGGTACCGTCAAACGCCCTTACTTCGCCTACTTTTTTTTTTTTAATTTTCGCCAATTCATTGTTTATATTTGAATCGAAACGGTTGCATGTTATCAAATCAATGACGATCTTCCTGTCTATATTACAGTAAGAAAATTGAAAGAAATTGTCGGTTGAAAATCCAGGCGAAGTTGAGTAGATTTTCCTAACTTTGCCTACCATCGGAATAAAGGGTACGTATTGGGATTGGTAGCATTAAAATATGAGGGCTTATATACTTTATGCAGTCGCATAGGAATATGAACCATATTTCAATATCGCTAAAGTATTATCTATTTATTGTCAAGTAGGCGAAGTTTGGTTTCGTTTTACCAATAAATAATAAAAATCTCAGATTTGGTTGACACTAAACACAAATTTAAAAAAAGGAACATATTTTCATAACTCTAAGATTATCAAAAAGTAGCTTAATGCTCTATTGCAGTAATAAAACAACGAGTTTATCAAAATGTAGTAAGGCGAAGTTTGGAACTCTTGTGTTTTTAAACTGTTACCTAAAATTGCCTGACCAATTTATTCCAAGTTATGTGATAGTTAATAAAATGATATATTGTATTTGGTTAGCTGACAATATGTTACAATCTACAATATAAGTATTAAAACCTTACCTTTTCAAATATGAACACAATAAACAACTTTTTGGGGACACTGTCGAAAATCACGCGCGATAACGCCGACTTTTTTTGCAACTGCTTCAAATTGACTGCTAGTTTCCATACCTAGACAGTAGAATGCAGTTTTGCCACAACAAATGAGAGATTATTACCAAATTCAAATTACTGGCTTTGCTATTTAATTTCCCGAGATATGGAAGTTTCTTGTTTTTAGGCGAAGTTTAGTTTAAAAGGCGAAGTTATAGGGTTTGACGGTAGGTAGGCCTTTTAATATTATTCACAATTTCTGACAGGTAAGTATTATACCTTCAAACAAATACTAAATAGCTAGTAGTAGTAATAGCTGTAGCTAGTTTACCTAGGTACTTATCTTAGTGAATACGTTAACTTACTTATAATAGTAGATTGTTATACAAGACGCTAAAATGACCCATTGCATACGAGGTAGTTTTATTCCCGAGCTTTAGCGAGGGAATATAGAAACCGAGTTACAATGGGTTTTAGCGTCGTGTGTTACACTCTACTTTTCACTACGATTGCGAGAAAATAAAATATAATTTTAAATAGTTTATACCTACTTCCGTAAAGAAATCCACTCGTTTTTCTATCCTCCACTTCATAAACTTTTTGTACAGTATTTAAATAAATGATTTGTGCTTGATGGCAAAATTATTTCTTTCCTATTACAGTTACACAATTCAATTCGTTTGTAATTATAGAAAAATTCTAAAGATTTCGCGCGTTTTTTATTTTCTGCTGTAGCAGCTAAGCAACACAATCACGCCTTCTACGATTCACTCTGTGCACAGAGTATAAATAAGTCTATGATTTCACCGAAGAGATGCTTTTAGTTCCATTTTCAAATATAAGAATGAGAAACAGCGAGCGAGTCTTTATTCGTGATTATAAATAAAGACTTTTTCGTTTTAGTAGGCTCATTGGTAATAGACAAACATTAAAAAAGAAAAAACTTTATCCCCTAGGGGTTATTATGCTATTTTATCTCGGCTCTTGTACGTTACAATGACGGACTTTTTGAGCAAGAGAAGTGAAAAATTAATAAGTAAGGTAAGTATTGCATTACTTAATTGTAGAAAAATAACTTTGTTCCTAAACAAGGAAAAGAATTTCAATCGTTTAGTTTTATTCGATCTAAGATCAGCTGGCTTAATCATTATTATTAATTCTTGATACTTAATTGATGTTTAGTTATTCAACACACCTTATATATATATTAAGCATCATCAAATATGGCAATATGAGCAACATCACATCATTGATCACCGATTGACAAACAATGTAAAACAATATGGGGAATGTCTGAAAAAAAAATTGGTTGAATATTTTTTATAGGTAGGAATAAGCTCCGAGTAATAGAAAAAAGTTTCAGAATTTTCGAATTAAAAAAGAATTAAAAAATTAAAGTCTTCTTCTTCTTCACAAGGAGTAGATTGCCATAACAAAAATAAGAAGAAGAAGAATGTACGGAAGTAGATAGACTGATGTAGGAGCAGAATGGAGATTATACCTTAGCCACCACCGGCCACTACCACAACACGTATTAAAAAAAAATTGAAAAAACCCACGACAGTTAATATTGTTACGCATCTTTAATATATAAATACGTAAACTGACTGACTGACTGATCTATCAACGCACAGCCCAAACTGCTGGGTCTAGAGACTCCAAATTTGGCACGTAGGTTCCTTATGAGGTCTAGGGGTGCACTAAGAAAGGATTTTTCAAAATTCACCCCCTAAGGGGGTAAAAAGGGGATCAAAGTTTGTATGAAAGTCTCTCAGTTTTGAAGCTAGGATTTTCAAATTTTGTGTTTAGGCTGACCATTGAAAATTAATAAATACGGGTCTCAGCGTTTTTCAAAATTCTACCCCCGAAAGGGTCAAAAGGGGGTTGAAGTTGTGTATTGAAGAAAATCCTTTATTTTCGAAGTAAAAATAGCTAAATTTATAATTTAGGCTCATGGATGGAAATCTAAGGCAACGTATATTGTTATTATTAGTATTTCAACCCCAATGGGGATGAAATGGGGGGTGAAAAGAGGTAAAAAACAAAAAAATAGATATGGATGTCTTTATTGGGGTTTTCTGGGATGACGATTGCAAAAATGACATTTATTTTGAAGTCCAACACGGTGGACATGATTTGACCCCTAAAGGGGTGAAAATGAGGTTCAAATTTTGTATGGATAAATAATTTAAAATAGACATTACAACTTTAAACTTCGTAGTAATAAATAGGCAAATACATAGTCCAACACGGTGGACATAATATAATAATATAATTATAATATTATAATTTTCTTTTCCTACAAAATATAAACTAATTATTTTAGGTAGGGATACTGATACTGTCTCTTTTGTGCTATTGCTTCCCTAATGTCGTAAGGAACTTGTGTATGTAATTTATTTCTTGCTTTTTAGAGCTATTTGATTTTGAAGCTGTTTTTATTTTTAGGTTTTTGAAGGAGGTTTTCATGTCCCCACTGCTGGGGCACAGGCCTTCCTTATACCCATAAGGAGGATAAGAGGATACAAACATATTTTTTACAATTCATGAATGAAACACTAAAAATAAATTAACAAAAATAAAAACGTTTGTAGAACATTTCAGATTTCATACACAATACCAAAAATAAACGAAAAATTCCTTTGGGGAAAAAAGAAAATTAAAAGTTAATTTTAAAATTGAGGTCACCGGTGACCTACGCGGCGTTTAACCTGTTAATTTAAAGATTTAAAGTAGATTTAAAGTGTAAAATTTTCAGAAATTTAAGTTTTCCACGCACGATGTAACATTATTTACGATCTATAACTTCATAGCCAGTGTCATACATAAGTCATATTATACATAACATAACTTATCAATTGCAATTCTATCTTGACCTGTGTTTTCCAGTAATAGGTTTAGTTGATAAGAATTGACAGTCATACATATTAATGATAGTGACGCGTATTAATATCATGCTGTCGAAATAGTTACCATTAGTGTCGAATCAAAAGTGGATACGTGTGTTGGTATAAGCGCATAATTATTTAAACTATTCATTTAAAATATGTGGTCAACCAAAATTCTTCTGATTGTATTTCTTACTGTCACGGATGGATATAGTGTGCACAAGAACGCCTACAAAGAAAATAATGGAAGTGGTATCAAGAAAGATATCGAAATGAATTTTCCGAATGCTAATAAAATACAACAATCGATTATTGAAGATGTAACTCCTGCTTTAGTAAAAAATGAAAAGCTACATAACGTAGGAGTTCAAACGGAGAGGATGGAGTCTAAATACACTGGAAATTTTGATACTGGAGAAATGTTCTTAACAATGCCAGACGATGAAAGAACGAAAACGAATAAAGGAGATAAAAGTGCTGCAGTAGTGAATCCTACGTTGGCTGAGCCAGTTTTAGTAAATAACATCCTTCGGTATGAAACAAATAGTATACCTATAAATGCTCCGATATTACCTCCAGAAGAAATTGTTACAAATTACTTAATGCCAGAAAGCACACGGCGATAATTGTAATAGTGGAAATATAAAAATACAAGTATACAATAAGGAAACAGGCGCGTTTTAATTACGTTTAATTGCAGACGCGCAGTAACACGAGCTTTTGGGTTATCGCTAATAGTTGTTTAAATATAAATGTCGTATTGATAACATTACTATTATTTCGTGGTATTGAAGCTGTGCGTTGTTTATCTCAAATAATGTGGCGAAAATCTGTACTTATATGTATTTTAATATTTATTGCCTTCACTAACGGCAGAAATGTTGATGCCACAGTCAACCAGAATGGAGAAAAGGTCAAATATTTGGCCGATCGGAAAATGCTGAACCCTATACTACCGATTACTGAAAATCCAGAAACAACGACTATTCTAGACTCAGGAAAAGAAGAGGGAATCCCAAAAATTCGTAAAAAAATTTTTGGTAACAGGAGAATGATTCCAGGTGAAGATTTAGCTGATAACTACAAGGGTTTTCGAATGTGACATTGTAACATCAATGATACTTATATATAATAAAATTACGGAATACGGATATCCAAGGGATATCCCTTGGATTATACGAATTATACGGATTATTATACGGATATTATACGGATATCCGTATAATTTGTTTCTTACTTTTAATTTTTTCATTATTATTGATAAATATATAAAGATACAATCATAATAGCAAATTGAATTGGTATTTCGTTTGTTTACTTACATCATTGGTTTCTGGTTTTTAATATGAAAACAGATTTTTAATTTGAAGTTTGAAATAAAATAATCATATAATATTGTTTATAATTTTATTCAAAGACCCTTTTTTCTACATTGATGTAAGGGATTATTCCACACTTAATTTTGTAAAAACTTAGAAGAAAGACTTAGAACAAGGGTTCCTTATAACACGACTGCCCAAAAAACAGAGCGTGTTATGTGTTCAGGGACTCAGGGTTCATGTATGTATTACAATATGGGCATCAAATGAAAGGCCTTGATGAGGACATTCCAAAACTATAAGGTACTTAATACAAATAAGGCCTACGTTTTAAGAAGGCCTATGTGCTAGAAAATCTAGATAAATAAATGCAACAGGGAAAATACTTCATGCACACGTACATACGTACACACAACCCGCCCGACTGCACGTGCGTCCCATTACGCGTTCACTACGCCAGTTGGCACGCATTTTTCAACAGAGGTGGGCAATTCAGTGCTGCCTTATAAATTTCGTGTGATTTTGTGGTAAATTTTATCCAAAAATCAAGCTCTTCTTGGATATGCTTTTCTTTGTAATTGTTTCATATCAATAAATAGCTATCCATGACCTTGATTTGTACTAATGGCTTTAGATGCATTAATTATAAATTTTTGAACACAACTATGGTACGTGGCCTACCTAATTTGAAACGCTTCTAATTCAATAAATATTAAAGGTTACTAGTAAGAACATAATTAATTAGCTTCTTTCATTCTTTAACTGTAGGAATCTAAGAGAAAATTTAACTTATCTAAAAAAAGGAATGAAATAAAAGTATTTTTTAATATGGCCTTTATACAGTTTTTTGCAACTAAGTGAGATCTTTATTTTTTCTATTAAATATTTAATTTCATTGATAATTGTATGTGTTTATTTAACCAACAACCAATTGTATGTGTTTATTTGACCAAAATAAGTGTCTTCGGAATTGCATTATTTTGCTTTTAGAATAAAAAAGGAAGATGTACTCCAGCCCCACCCGACTTTAATTGACGTATTTTATTATAACAATGATAATGCGTATCTAATGATTTGTATATTATTTCTTGCTTTTTAGAGGCAGGTTTTTTTTGAAGTCGGTTTTTTTGTTTTTTAAACAATTTTGTCCGTTAGCCATCGATATAATATAACACAGTTGATTTGAGAATCTCTTCCTTTTCTTTTTTGAAGTCAGATAATAAAATAAAAATGCAGTAATTGAAATCGAAAGATATTTAATAAATATATTTTATTTAAAAAAAAAGTAAGTAGGTACTTATATCGCAATTCGCAGCAGTCGATGACCATCATGTCTCCTCGCGTAGATAAGATAAGGTAGGTAGTCGGAAAGTAAAGTCTTTTTGTAGATACTAAAATAATAAAGATACCTATAACAGCGACACTGCGAGGAACACTTTATTGAGGGTCTGAACTGAACCCTTATAAAAAAAATTGCAAAACGTATCTAATAAATAAAAAATATTAAAAATATGGAACATCAAGACCATTACCGATATGTTTCAATTTTACCGCTGCTATTACTAGAAAGTCAGCTGTAAAACAATAGGTCTACCTATTGCCAGAAATATAACACGCAAATGATTTCTTTCCATTAAGATTCGATCTATTCTTAAGCATAACATCCCTGCTCTACCTATAGCTTAATTCTAGTTAGGTATTCTAGATAGTTTCTATACTCTTCTGTTATATTGAATTACCTGAAACAAGAATAAAATGAGGTTTTGAAACAGTTTAAAACCAAAATGGCCATTTTCGTTCTAACTAAAGGTGCGCGTCCACTGCATCGGATTCAGAGCGACCGGGGCGCAGATGAATTTCATTGTTTTGTATGGATCTCTAATAGCACTGCATGTACTGCATCGGCATTTCCGCGCCATAGAAATCCATACAAAGTGACAAACCCGTCCGCTTCGTCCGCTCCGATGCCGATGCAGTGGACGCGCACGTTTACCGTTTTGAAACTAATGCGCCATATATATTTTTTTTAGTTCTTAAATAATTAACATTCTTTTTATTAGTTTCAAAATGGGGTTTCGCTCTGTCAGTATCGCGATTTCAACGTGCAGTATACTTTTTATTTTCTAAAATATAAAGAGATTTTACCAAAATTAAACGTGTCATTCCTTCACATTGTAAAAAGGACCAAGCTACCCTTTATCTACATTTACTTCTATTCTAGCAATTAAAGTTATACCTAGTCAGTAACTCGTTGGTTGATACTCACTTAATTCAATATCATTGCTGGTAGTGATGAAAGGCCTGTTTTCACAAGGAGAGCCAACGACAAAAGTGTCGAAAATCTTGACAAAGAAATCAGCATACGTGCGCGTGGGACATTGTCCCACTATTCCCATAAAACAATCCCTGCCTGTGTAGTATTCGGTGCAACGTCTCTGAAAACATAATTGTTATTTTTAACTATGTCAATTTTGAGGTCACTGAGGGCTTTTCACAATGACAAAAAACTGTAGGCTCGATAGATGGCGTTGATAAAAATAGGTAACAATGTGATTTTTTTAAGCTTCGAAGAGTATCAACACCATCTAGTGAGGGAAATAGTTACTATTTTTAGGCTTCGAAGAATATCAACACCATCTAGTGAAGCAAATAGTTACTATTTTTATTTTTTAAATGTCACCTTGAAAACCCCTCATTGAAGAAAGGGATATTGAATTAAAATGGCGGCACTCTGCTCCCATTGGCCTCTCGTAAACACAACACGGACAGGCTCACTTTCTTTCTCATTTGCACTCATTATGAGATTACCATTATTTCGCCATTTTCATCAATCTCTTTCTTCAAATGACATAGTACCTAGTCAATTTCATTCGATGGGTATAGAACAAAGTTGTAGAATTCGGCACGTAAATAAGCGTCGAGTCCTTATTTTTCGAAATGAATGAACCCATTTTAATGAAACTTCACACACCACATAAGCAGAATACATTGGTATAAAAAGTTTAGTTGAAAACATTTTCGATAAATATTGTTAAGTAAACCTAAATTCAAAAAGACATTTCAAAAAAATTTCAACTAACTTTTAAGACTAATGTATTCTGCTTACCTACTGCTTATGCGTACCTATGAAGTTTCATTACAATCGGTTCACTCATTTCGAAACTTGAAGGTTTGATGCCGTTTGCGTCTGAATGTCTAGCCAGGCCGTTAAGCGCTCCGGTAACGATAATTTGCGATTGTCAATTTTTACGCCATTGACGCCTATTGATGCGAAAATTGATCTTTTTCGCGTGCAATGGGGATGCACACTGAGGAACTAATGGCGCCACAAGCGTTTGTCCTAAAATCGTTTAATTGGCTGTTTCAAATATCAAGTGTCATTTCTGACGTATTTTAACCAATCAAATCCATTGATAGCGGTCGCTTCGCCGCTAGCGCCATCTAGCTTAAGCTTTGCGTGGAGATCCCCATTGAAGCGATTGACAATTATTGCTTCAACAATGGCATTGACGAAAAAAATGACAATAGGGATGTTGACTAACGAATAAAATAACGAAATACTAATAAAAATCGTAAACATATTAAACTTTCAGAGTAGCTTGTATACCTCTTGGTTTTATATATTGCATATTATTTGTTTTATGACCCTTCAAAGTTGGGTGGACAAGTCCATTTAAAAAGTATAAAATTTATTAAAATAAATGATACCTTTAATTAATCCGTTAAATGTATAGCAAATTTGTCGAAGAAACCATTTTGATAAACACAATATTTAATATAGCTGCTGAACAAATTTCCTATGCGTTGCATACAAACTTGCAAGGCGTGACGTCATAACTTGCAAGCCATTAGTATGGAGCGTTTTTGATCGAGTCCATTTGTGTGCATTTCACACTGTGATATTTAGGGCAGTTTTCATGCTCGCGAATTAATTCTTTTACCAATGTTTCTTTTTTTGAGAGGTAATTTATGTAACATAAAATAAAAAAAATTGTCAACATCCCTATTGCAATTGATCGTTACCGGCGGCCTTAGCCGGCTTTCTGGTACAGAAGCCCGTCTTGCTCTAAGCCGGCGGCATAGTATCTACCTTAGAGTAAGACGCGTTTCTGTAAAACTAAAACACATCTAAGGCTAATTACAATAACATTGCGCATCGTTCGTAGAAGCCGCGATGCTCGAAGGTATCTACTATGCCGTATTTTTGTGGAATTATTAATAATAATATGAAAAGTGTGCTAGGTATCTAGGTAGGTAGTAGAATGTTGTTACTGACCGTTGTAGATGTAGTGTCAAGATCCAATGTAGTTATGTTGGCTGCACACTGGGTTATCTGGTTAAGTCTATCATTTGAATCAAAACATTTTAATTCATCTTTATCGAGCAACTCTGAAAAATTAAAATGAAATGTTATTACCTACCTACTAGATATTTGCAGTCAGAATGCTATTTATTTATGTACTAGCGACCCGCCCTCGCTTCGCTTCGGGTCCTTCCTTTTTTGCCAAATGCGACCTTCCAACAACACCCATCACCCATTTCGCTCCAAAGTTTGTTTCAGTCCCGTTCCGTCGTCGGTGTAAGAAACGTGCTTGAATTTATTTTCGCACTCGTTAATTTTTTACGATAACTGCTAAGATATTCATTTAAATAGTATGGTGTAAAAGAGTAAAATAATGTGCATAAAATGCTTAAGGTAACTAACGTAATTAAATTGATAAGGATTAATACTGAATACTTCTAAATAGCTTTCCAAATTACCGCATTGTAAGTGACCAATTTTTTAGAAGATAAAATGGGTATAGTAAGCTATTCTTTAAAGATACCTACAACGTGTAACAGAAAGGGGGTATCAACCCGAAAGGAGGTCAATGTACCCGTGAATCTGAACACCTTCGAACAGAAAAAAAAAGAAATCGAAAAAAAAAATTGAACTCATAGAAAAATTGAATTTGCCACCAAAATTTTGTATGAAGAGTTCAAAAAATTTATTTTTATTTGTTTTTTTTTCTATTGGCAGTTCAGTTTCACGAGTACATATACTTTCGGGTTGATACCCCCTTTCTGTTACACGTTGTGTGAGTATAAATGCCTTTTTATTTTCGATTCTAGGGATAATCAATCACATTTATGATCTACTAGCTTATGCCCGCGACTTCGTCCGCGTGGACATTAGGGAAACATTGACCGGGATAAAAAATAAAACTATCTGCGTGCGCTATTCCAAATCCGTTCAGCCGTTTTTACGTAATTGAGTCTTTCACTTTAAAATTTATAATATAAGTAGGATATCCATATCCCGTAACTTTCACATTTATAATATTAGTTTACAATATCCAAAACCCGTTCATGCCCCGTTCCCGTACCCATTCTCGTTCCTGTTCCCGTTCCCGTATTATTTCAGCCCTTTAGGGGTTAAATCATTTCTACCATGTTGAACTTCAAAACAAATACCATGTTCGCAATCAACATCCCAAAAAAAACCTTTGGTTCACTTTCCCCATTTGCCCAAGTGGTTAATATTTTGAAAATTACGCAATTCGTCTTAGCCTGTTTGTTTTTAGAAGCACTTCTACAACATTTTAAGTCAAAATGGCTATGTATTGAATATTGTTTTTCCATACACATTTTGAACGTTAGGGGTTGAATAATGTCTACAATGTTGGATTTTAAAATAAATGCCATTTTCGCAATCAACGTCACATTAAAACCTCAATAACGAAATCTATATCGATATTAGGCTATTTTACCTCATTTACTCCGTAAAGGGTGGATTTTCAGAAATCACGTATCTAGTAGTAAAATTTCAAGTCTCTAGGTCTAGTGGTTTGGGCTGTGCGTTGATTTGTCAGTCATGTTGGGCTTTTTTTGCCCCATTTACCACCTAAAGGGGTGATGTTCGGAAAACCACGAAACACGTGTTTGCTTATTTGTTTTTAGAAGTACACCTACGAAGTTTCAAGTCGAAATGTCTTTTTAATATTTTTTCCATACAAAATTTTGAACCCTCATTTCATCCCTTTAGGGGTGGAATTTCCAAAAATTATTTCGTAGTGGATGTTTAACTGTGTAATGTATCTATGTACAAAATTTCTAGTCTCTAGGTCTAGTAGTTTGGGGTGTGCGTTGATTTGTCAGTCATTTTGGGCTTTTTTGCCCCATTTACCACCTTAAGGGTTGATTTTCGGAAAACCAAGAAACACGTGTTTAGTTATTTGTTTTTAAAAGTACTCCTACGAAGTTTCAAGTCGAAATTTCTTTTTAATATTTTTTCCATACAAACTTTGAACCCTCATTTCATCCCTTTAGGGGTGGAATTTCCAAAAATTCTTTCTTAGTGGATGTTTAACTGTGTAAAGTATCTATGTACAAAATTTCTAGTCTCTAGGTCCAGTACTTTGGGCTGTGCGTTGATTTGTCAGTCATTTTGGGCTTTTCTTTTTGCCCCATTTACCACCTAAAGGGTTGATTTTCGGAAAACCACGAAACACGTGTTTAGTTATTTGTTTTAAGGAGTACTCTTACGAAGTTTCAAGTCAACATCTCTATTTTTATTTTTTTTCCCATACAAACTCTGAACCCCCATTTCACCCCTTTACGGGTTCAGTGGTTTGGGCTGGTCTGTCAGTCACCCCTTCACTTTATAAGAGATTGCTCGTGGATGCTAAGTGGCTGTTCAGGCACTTAGCCTGAAGTAAACAAAAGTCAAATGTCGAATCGAATCCTAATTAACAAAACTTACTACGTATTATATCCGCATCATTTTCACAGACATAGTTGCCAAAATCTCGTATTGCTTTCTTAGCGTCGTCTGATCTGTCGCGTAATTTGGGTTCAACGCAGGGCTTCATGACATCAATGGCGTCATTAAAACAGACGGCAAATTTCTCCTTCTTCGTGCAAAGACTGCAAAGTCATTAAAAAATAATCTAAGTACTAGCTTCCGCCCGCGACTACGTCCGCGGAGACATTCGGAAAATCCCAAGAGAACCGACCGGGATAAAAAGTATCCCAAGTATGTTTTAATCCAGGCGGCCTTATACTATGTGTGAGCCATCCAAATCGATTGATTAATTATCAAACAATAAACTTTCACGTTATTGCCTTATTAATATTATAAATGTAGGAAGTTTCATTTTTTGGAAAAAACTATATTCTAGTCATATTTTTTTAGATGTCAAAACTTGTTTTTTTTTAATTTATCCTATTAATTGACTTTTGTCTTTTACAGAGACTTTTTTCTGCCGATTTCAGGTAAAACTTATTTTGTATACCTAAGCAAATACTTATTGTTAATATTATTATCTATTTTTAATTTTCAACATTACTAGCTTTAACGGTCTCACAAATAATAAACTTTTATCAAAGGTTGATTGTTAAATAATTATTATTTATAAATATTTTTTTTTTTAGAATACAAAATATTTATGGAAGTTATTAATATAATAAACTCACTTTCTCACGGCGCCAACGATGCTCTCTTCGTCCATAAATATTTGAGCTTTTAATATAAGAAGCCGTGTTTCTTCGTCGATTCCAGTCTTAATGCATTCCAAAGATCTATTTAGCCCTGCCTATAACAGAAAATAATATTATATTTAAGTACTTAAAATTTAAACTTTCTCCGCTGCCGACAAAAATATTAGTGAGTAATAGTCATATTTTGATTTTCTTTTTGACAAAATTATAATAATATTTTTTTCCACAAATCATTATTATTGGGTAGGTATGGTCGAATTTCGACCATATTTGGCAAACACCAGTGAAAAAAACCCAATCTAACACACACCAATCACTTTATAATATATTTCAAATAATGGAAAGTTTGTACGGTGGAGAGACTAAATACAAATAAAAATAAAAATGCTACCGCTAGAGTAGAGTAGACACAATACGTTATGTGTGCTTTATCTAGATAAATCTGCAGATTAGCGGGTACGACCCGTCACAGTGCGATATTCCTAATACAGATGCAGATTTCTGCAATTTACCTAAGATACTACACAGTGTCTCAGTGATGAGGATTCCGGGTGTAGTGCGCCTTAGGCCTTAATTATCGACACTTAACATCAGGTGAGGTGAAGGCCGAGCACTAGCCCGTTGTCCATAAAAAAAGTTAAATCGCGGAAGACAGTAAGTGAAAAAGCCAAGGTTTCAGGAAATTTAAGTTACAGATTTCTTTTGATAGTAAATAGTAGGTAAGGTGTGTATGTGTAGTCAAAGTATGACCCCCGCTATGAAAAAATAAAATGCAAAGCGAAAGTTTAAAAGTGTATATAGCTAAATTTTAAGTAAAGAACTCTTTAAGATATTTTTCATGGCGGGGGTCATACTTTGGCAAAATAAGTTTTTGATCCAATCACAGTAATTTTTCCATGTTTCTTAGAAATACTTTTTTCTCATTGTATTCCATTCTGTTTTTCTGGATTTATACATTTAAAATTTCAGAGAAAGTTCATTCTATTTAAATGAAATCCTTGTACTTAATCGGTACAACTTAGGTCCTACTACCAAGAGATGAATCAATAAGGAAGCCATACCTCAATAACTCCTAATTTGACGTCACTGTATTTATTGCATTCACTTTTATACAAATTCGCCATCTTTTCTAACTGAGAGTTCGGTGCGTGGGCGCGCCCGGCCACCAAACCTGTAGATTTGATAAGTATGTCAGTACATAAATAAAAAAAATAGACAAAATTACATTCATAAAGCACTTGTGTTATGGAAATCAGAGACCACAATGGTACACCAAAAACACTCGGACCAAAATACCTCTATAGAAAAGGTCCTTTTCTAAATAAACTCAGCCGGGGATTAAACCCAGAATATCAGAGATAAAACCAAAGAAAACTGGTGTTTAAGCCGCTCAACTAATTTACTTGTACATGTAGGAACAATCAAATTTTCTAAATGTAATGATTCTTGAATTATAATTGTATATACGAGGGTGATGGATTGATAAGTCCATGACTTTTTAATGAAGAAAGTATTTTTTTTCGGAATATTTTGTTTTATTTCTCTACATAATATTATTGTAGCTCGGCGTATTCAGTCCAACGAAGTTCCTACCTCTTTAACCCATTATTTTTTTCTTTCATATCGCCTGAAAACTGGTAACTGAAATGAGGGCCCATTTCAGACACCACCTTTTGGCTTGATAAAAATCTTTGCCCACCAAGACATTTATTCATGTTTGGTAAAAAATCTCACTGGGGTTGAATCTAGAGAAAGGAAGGATCGCATCTTCATTCAGTTCAGTTTTGATGTCATGAGTGCCGCCGAGAGGGTCGACACGACAGGGTCATTAAGAAAAGTTAGAAGTCGCTTGAGCTTTTTGTTTCCAAAAGTAATAATCTTTTGCCGAATTTGAAAAAATGTAGTGTAAAGATGCCTTAAGGAGTTTCTTTTTAAGACACAAAAATAAATTATGAAAAAAAGTATTTCTTCTTTTCAAAGTCATGGACTTATTAAACCATCCTCGTAATATGCTCGTAATAACCTTTTCAATACAGTTGCTCGAAAATGTAAGTTTACGATGACAGTCGAGCGTGCGGAAAGTTGATTTTACCGCACGCCGTGCGTTTTTGTTTACGGAGTAGTACAGCGTGCGGAAAGTTGATTTTACCGCACGCCAGCGCCGTGCGTTTCTGTTTACGAACGTTTTTTTTAATTTCGACTAGCTTCCGCCCGCGACTCCATCCGCGTGGACAGTAGAAAAATATTGCAACCAGTTTAAAATGACCCCTTTAGTGTATGAAAACTAGTACTACGGAGAGTTCAAGCTGTTTCCCAGGTTCCACCTACCTGAATTTGATGAAACATAGCTTAGATTTTAAGTTGGACCTTAATCTACTAAATTGTGAAAAATCCATCAAAATTCGTTTAGCAGTTTTTGCGTAATTCGCGCACAAATATTTAGAATTTACTGTTTTATTATATGTATAGTTTACAATTTCAGTAGTACCTATAATGTTTTCTCGCAAATGTATTGAAAAACGTAGTATGGCACACGGTTGTTAAGGTTTTTTAAAACTCGTGACGATTATAAACCCTCGCCTGCGGCTCGGGCTTATAAAACGTCAACTCGTTTTAAAAACCTACTTACCAACCTTGTATCATAAACTACTATTATCTACACTCGCATCGTAATGTTCCAAATATGAATTCAAAAAAGGTAATATAAATACATACTTTATTTTCGTGGACACGAAAAATTAAAAAGAAAACTCATTACGATGCAGTCAACTGAATCATAAAGTAACTTTTTTTCTCATTACGATACAGGGATGGGGATCGATGACATAAGTGCGATTAGTTTGCAGGGTTGCGTTTAGAGGCTTAGAGTGCGGTTGTTTGGTTTTGGCTCTAAGGTTCGGAACGACCAAGAACTTTAAATGTCATTAATAGTACAAATTCTTAGTTTTCCATTTGGAATGCGAATAATTTAAACTTTCCTTTATTCTAAATGAAATAAAATCTGTTTCTGAGGAGCTACTATGAATATTTTAAAAAATTAGACACAAAAACATCAAAATACAAAATAATGTCAAATGGCATTGACATTTTTACTATAGACAAACGTCAGCGTTTTTCAACCACCGATTTTGATGGTTAAAAAGTTGCAACGCTCTGACGTTTGGAACGGGAAAGCTGTTACAACCGGAAGTCACGCTCTAATATTTGGAACGCTGTTAGAGCGTTCGGTTGCACTCGGAGCGTAGGTTCTGAACGCAACCCAGTGCACTCATCTCATTATTTTTTTTCTAATCGAATGCGCGCCATTTTTAGAGCTTTACAAAAATGTTTTGATTTCAATTTTAACAATTTGTTGTAATGAATTTCGTAGGTTTTTTTAATTCTTGATTTAAAATGTGAAGAAAATTTGACTCTGCTCGATATTTTAGATGCAGCTAAGGACATTTCCTTAGCTCATAAGTCATTACTTATTACAAGGTAATACCTAGCTAATACAAACAATGTCTCACTCTCTTTTCTAACGTTGATCTTTTATTTAGTAGGTTCAATCCTAAATGTATGAGTGTAGATAAAGTAGTGTATGAAACTGCACATAACTAGGTATTAAAACACTCGTGTGATATTATTAAAAACCTCGCCTACGGCTCGGTTTTTAAACACACACTCATGTTTTAATACCCCTCATTATGTGGCAGTATCATAAACTACTATTAATTATAGTTCGAAAACACAATACCTAATGATCGATCGTATTGAACTCGCAAGTGCCTAATGGATCTTCTTAAATTGTATTATAACAATAATAATATTTTTATTTATTAGAAACAATTATTTATTGAGAGCAATGTAATAAATGTTTTTTTTATCTGATTAAGTTGTTCCCATGGACGCGGTTGTTCAGTTTGATGGTCTTGAGCCATACCACAGGGTTAGATCGCTGTTCGAAAACACACTGTATAATATAATTAGGTTTTCACTATACTAAATAATATACTAGAAAAATTGCATTGTGAATGCAAAAATCTCAAATTTAAAAAAAAAATAGGTTTTCACTGTTTAAGACCATAATTATCTAAAAGAAAATTAAAAGCTCGTAGCTCTTTTTGCACGGGTGTTCTGCCTATTTCTCATGTTATTTTATATGTTCAATAAATAAAATGTAATGGGGTTGGTAAACTTTTTCGAAGAGAATTGTTTTATATTTTTTTTTGATAGCACAAGTTTGAAGAATAAAGAAAATAATATTATGATTTTTTTATTTTACCTTGTTAATTAAATATATTTTTTTATATTATTATCGCGATAAAATATCAAACATACGGCTGAACTCGAAGTTCCTTTGCATTTACTGATTTAAAAAACTGATTGACAGATTTGACAGACAGTGACAAAGAGTAATCATACCTTTGTTTTTTTGTTTTGAGCAACAACATATAAAGTCTTTGGAGCAAAGGCATAACCTACGCATACAGCCGTAATAGTGATTTATTGTACTATGCTGTAAACTAAAAATTTAAATTTTTATTTAAATTAAAATGAAGCATTATATAATTTCGCAATTTGTTATTCCTGACTCCAAAGCCAAAAGCTACCGGAAAAGATATAATTCACAACAGTTTTGGAAAAGTTTACCAACCCCATTGTGTTGGCATTAAGCAAAATTTGTAAGATAATTATTACTTAATCTAACTGAAAACTAGCTAAATTATTACTGTTAATTTTTAAGGCGAGGCAGTTCCCGAAATTTACTCTTTCACTAGGTCTTTAGAATAAGGTTGAATATTGCGTAGCTTTAATTGACGTTTCGCCAGAAATTTGACGAAATTTAGTACATTTTTATTGATTTCTGAAATACTTGATCATTTATTTAAAATGTACTCGGTTATTGTGTTAGATCGATAAAAAAGCTATCCTTTTTGCATAAAAGATCATATCACTGTCGTTAAAAATAACGAAATCTGACGATTTGAAGTTAAATTTTATGGTGTTATTCAGGATTTTTTTACAGAGTAACCATGCCATTTTTCAATATTCTGTTCGGTTATTGTGCTTCATGACATAATGTTCAGTCTACAGTAATTTTTGTGAAGTAGAATTCTACATCCGTTCTTCACATTGGAAGTTCAAAAATCGATCTTTTCACCAACTGAACTGGCCTCGCCTTAAGTGCTGTGGATTTTGGGATAATAAATAAATAAAATAAATGAAACTTAAAAAAATACTGAGAAGCACATAGCAGTGATTTTTTCCTTTACATCTCCTATTTTTAAATGTTTATCAAGTAATCGTGATTTATAAATATTATGAAACAATATAAGTACTATTTCTAGATTCAATAATATAACAAAATTGTCTTAATTAAGTACAATGAAAAAATGGGTCTCTAGACTAGAACCATTAAAATTAGTACTTTTAAAATTATTTAAACTCACCAATTAATGCGAAAGCAGCAATTAACTTAAATAACATTTTTACACAATTTTTTTTTACAGAATGCAAACTCCAGTGGTGCGACAACCACTTTATATAAGTATAGTATACTAGCTGCGCGAGAGTAACGGTAAAATACGTTTTTCTAGGAAATACGCTTACATCACACAGAATATTTTTGTTTACCCTGTATGTGTTTATACTTATATGGTTATATTCTGAAACTCAACGAGATGATATCTATCGCCTACCAAAAGCCAGTTTCCAGCCAATAAATTAACTAAACTAAAGTGTTATCATTTCGATAAAAGTCACTTCGACTTTATTAATGTACAAAAGTAATACCTTTGACACCACTACAAGTACCTATCTACAACACGTATTAAAAAAAAGTTTTGATATTTTGTGATGAAACTTTTTTTAAAACCATATTGTGATTGTGTCAGGTGGTGGCAAAGAAGTAAATTCCATTCTGCTGTTACTTTTGTACATTTGTGAAGTCGAAGAGACTTTACTTATTTTAATTTTTTTCACCCAACCGAAAATTCTGAACCTTTTTCTATTACTGGGAGCTTATCCTACCTATAAAAAATATTCAGCCAATTTGATTTTTTTCGGACATTCCCCATTGACTTTTGTATTTTTTTCGATTGGTAACATTGAATATTATACTCCGTTAAAATAAAATTGAATCAAATCTCGATAATTACTATTACCAGAAAAAACGAATAAAAGGCATGATTTCGTCAAAAGTAGATTATTCCACTCAAACTAACATTACCCATATCAAATTAGTAGATTAGTAGCCAAGGGCTGTAAGGCTGCAGCCCGAGATATTTAGGCGCCTATAGTTCGAGGGTGCAATTGATGCTTACACCCGAGCTAACTACTCTGCTTTACATCTCGATGGTGAGGTAAGTAGAAAAAAACCGGCATTACAAGAATAAAACATTTTAATTTATAGTGAAATGAGAACAATTTTCAAATTTTAGGGACAGGTATTTTTTGGGTATGTTAATAGTTTGAGATTGTGATATTAGTTGGTCATGGACAAAATCTGACGGGATGAAGCTTTCTTCAGCAGAAGTTGATGGTTACGGATCATGTCTTGAGAAAGATGTTTAATTTTTTGAAAGCTGAATAATTTAATTATTTTGTTGGTAATTTTACTTTTATTTTGAATGGAATCTTCAATGTAACCTTCAGCCACCTTGCTGGATTTTTTAATTACTTACCGCCCTAGGGCTTTTTTAATTGCTTACCGCCCTAGGGCTTTTTTATTACTTTCAGTATTTTTACTTATTTACAGGATTATTTTAATTACTTACCGCCCTAAGGGGTTTTCTAGCTACATTATTACCTTAGAGCGCTAATTGGTTACCTACAAGTCCCATTTGGGGGTAATAAGGACCTACTTACCGAATATGAGAGATGTAAAATACAAAACATTTGGAACAAAATGTGATTACTCCAGTAGTCAAAAAATTCACAGATTTTGCAGTCCCCGCAAGAATCGGAGCATTGAAAATGAATACAAAATTTTACGAAAAACCAAAATCAAATCAAATGTAAAATCCTATTTATATTTTTAAAGTTAGACTTTAACCTAGGTAGGTTAGTCTTAGTCGTAGGTTTTCAAAATTCCAACGAATGCACTTCTCGTCTACTTCTGCATCTTTTAATACTATTACCTACCATGACGATCGGTCAATAATCATAGAAGCTACCTCACTTTTTATGTATGGAAACAGCCGTTTTTCTACAATTCCAAATCTAAACGGTCCACCTACAGGTCACAAATTATTAAGCGATTTTGAAAATTTTTTCGCCATTTTGTAGCTAAACTAATACCCTAGAACCTTTGTTTTAATTTTTTCTTAAGTTAGTTTTCCGAAATTACATTTTAGTAAACAAAAAGCAAATAACCCAAATTTTGCGAAATTCAAAAAAAAAGTTACCAGTAGATTTTCAAAATGCAAACGTTCACACGTGTCTCGATAAATCCTCAACTTTTGGTACTATTCCCATCTCGATTCTCCCAAAATCCTCGGAGATATGGCCAAAAATACATCTCTGGCGTTTTGCATCTGATAACCATTTTCAATGGTCAAACTATTTTAGTCTAGTTTACAACAAAACACGTATTTTTAACCGACTTCCAAAAAAAGAGGAGGTTCTATTTGTGTATGTCCACCGATTACTCAAAAACGGCTGGACCGATTGAAATGATTCAAACGTTATTACATTAGGTAAACTCCCAAGTTGGTCCCATTTTTTAAAATTTGGAAATCGGTTCATTACTTTTCATGTAATCTTGAAAAAAACACGAAAATAGTATGATTTTGTGTGAATTACCTCGATGATAATGGTCGTATTACTTCTTTGTTTATGAACTGAATAAGATAATTATTTTTTTGTAGGAAGAGGGATATCTTAAGTGTAGGTTCTTTAACCGACTTAAAAAAGGATGTTCTCAGTTTGACCAGTATGTATGTTTCTCCGCGATTATCTTACGTTTGGCTGAGTCGATTTTTCTACATATTATAATATACCCTACAAGGTACCTACACTCAAAATAAAAAATTCTTAAAAAAAAAACAAAAAACCGACTTCAAAAAACCTACCTCTAAAAAACAAGAAATAATATTCGTAATAATAAAAATACGTCTATTGAAGTCGGGTGGGGCTGGAGTACAGATTCCTTTTTTTTATTCTAAAAGCTCTCGATGCAGTCGATTGGTTTTAGAATTGGCTACTTAACATTATTATTAATGAACATGATATCGCATTGTTTTGACCTCCTGATAAGCTATCTATAGCAGTATTTTGTTTGTAGCACAACAGTTATTTATCATTATTAAAAACATGTAATTTTATAAAGACTCCTGACCTGACGTAAGTATTATTCAGACTGAGAACGTGAAAAATCGTGATAAAAAGAAAAATATAAGTTTTGTCACGTTACAATTGAGATCTCTAACAAAAATACCTATAAAATTTTATCAAATTCGGTTCAAACTCAAAACTGTAAAGCACTGCATGGCAGACTGGGGCGGACGAACGTTACGAACGACGAATAAGCTCCCTCCCGTAATATAAAAAAAAACAGAATTTTCGGATGCGTAAAAAAAAAGTTTTGACATTTTTTGTATTGAAACATTTTTTTTATACCATGTTGTGGTTGTGAAAGTGGTGGCAATAGTAGTTTATGATACAAGGTTGGTAAGGAGTTTTAAAAACCTTAACAACCGTGTGCCATACTACGTTTTTCAATACATTTGCGAGAAAACATTATAGGTACTACTGAAATTGTAATCTATACATATAATAAAACTGTAAATTCTAAATATTTGTGCGCGTATTACGCAAAAACCGCTTAACGAATTTTGATGAATTTTTCACAATTTTAGATTGAGGTCCAACTTAAAATCTAAGCTATGTTTCATCAAATTCAGGTGGGTGGATCCAGGGAAACAGCTTGAACTCTCCGTAGTACTAGCTTTCATACACTAAAGGGGTCATTTTAAACTGGTTGCAATATTTTTCTACTGTCCACGCGGATGAAGTCGCGGGCGGAAGCTAGTATAAATTAACAAAACGTTCGTAAACAAAAACGCACGGCGCCGGCGGCGTGCGGCAAAATCAACTTTCCGCACGCTGTACTAATCCGTGAACAAAAACGCAAGGCGTGCGGTAAAATCAACTTACCGCACGCTCGACTGTCATTGTAAACTTACATTTTCGAGCAACTGTATTGAAAAAGTATAATCTCCATTCTGGCTGTTACATTCGTACATTTGTGAAGTCGAAGTGAGTTGTTAAACACTTTAGTACTTTGCCATAGTAACTTTTTTGACTAATGTTTCAAACCATGAGACACTTGTTAAATAGTTGCTATGACAAAGTACTAAAGCGTTAAACGACTTTTATTGTTGACTGCACATTGTACAAGGCAAATTGATTAAGTAGATTTTCTAACGGTAATATTTCATTTATTGCGTCTCACTCCACTTATAGTCCTATCTTTATTTATTTTTCACCCAAGGGTTGCCTGGCAGAGATTGCTGCTTAGCAATAAGGCCGCCTCTCGTATGCTTTTTTCTCTGTAACTGTCCTTCTTTCTGTAATTCTTTTTTGTGTGTGCAATAAAGTGTAATTTATTAATATTATTATTATTTTTGATACGTCTCTTGAGCATGGAATTCACGCTCCAATCAAGCTTCCACCAAGGTGACCTCTGATGGGAGGCGTGATTACATCCGTCTGGAACGTGCTTTACTCCCGTCCCTTTAAGATTTTATCACAGCACCAGCAATACGCAGTTTGCCCATTTGTTCTTCATTAAGTCAACTATATCTAAAAAGTTTTCTGATTATTATATTAGTAGAACAGAAAGTATTATTTTTGTTATTCAAGGGTGCATCGCGCGTCCACTAGCGCCGCCAATCAAGAAGAAATCATTACAACGAAATAACTATGTTTATTGAAATTCTGAAAAATATAAAAACTAGCATTAGTTAAATAAACTATTTTTGTATGCGTTCTTATCCTGGTTTTTAAATGTGTTTGTGTAGCTAAAACCTGGATTAACGCCTAAAGTGGCCACTTTGGGCGTTAATCGTTTTGTCGTAAAGCGTTTAGCTGCACAAACACATTTAAACTAAGAATTTAAAGCATACAAAATTAGTTGAGAGCTAATTCTAGCTTTTATATTTTTCAGAATTTTATTTAACATAGTTATTTCGTTGTAATGATTTTTTCTTGATTGAAATATATATAATATATGTTTTTGGCGCATGATGTGGCTGTCTATAATTAGAGTTGCATGAACCAAAAACTTATATTTACTTAACTGTATTGTATCGTAATCTTGTTAACTCTGTTGATGGTCCAAATAAATAAAATAGAATAACCATAACTTTAACAGATCTATACAAACATCGTCGCTGTCGTCTATGGCGTAACCTTAGTTAGGCTAAGATAAGTTTGTATCTGATAAAGTTAAGGTTAAGTCAAGATGGTGCAACTCAGTATATCAAAAAGTAGAACAACGGTGAAAAGTTCGCTGTGAGTAGGGTTACCAGATGACAGGAATTTTCCTGACATGTCAGGAAATTAAGGCCTTTGTCAGAAAAACAGGGAAAAACCAAAGATTTCAATCGTTAAATATATGCCCTTACCATAGTATGAGCTCACCGAAATGTGTCAACACTCAAATGAGTGAGCCTCACTTCTTTGCTATTAGATGGCTATCAGTGCTCATTTGAACACAGTGTCAGTTACTTCGAGAAACCACGTGAGAACTTTTTCAAAATGCCGTCTTATGCCTTTTATCTGTGCACCAACAATTGAAGAGACGCGTAAGTATTTAGATTTCAATTATTATCGAAATTTATTTTCCTTCCGTTGTAAACAACGCATCTCGCATGCGTGCGCCATTTTGACAGATTTGAAATAATGCTACAGAATGCTTAGTAAGAGGGCAGATCTACGATTTAAATCTTTGGGATAAACTGTTTTGTCAGGGATTTTTGAAATCCCAAAAAGTGTATGAAAACATAACTTGTTAATCATTTTGGTGGGAAAAAAATATCAAAAGTCAACTAAGTTAAGAATGCAGATGTAGGTGTACAAAATGTCAGGAAATTTACTAAATATTCAGGGAAAAGACAGGAAATCTCATTATTAGATCTGGTTGAGAGTGACAGACAGACAGACTGAGTTGCACCATAACGGTTCCTTTTTACCATTTTAGTACGGAACCCTGAATCATCTTAATCGGTTCCTACATCCTAGGCAATCTAGGTACAAAAAGTATATGATAGCTACTCGTAAAGTTGATTTGAGAATCTCTTCCTTTTCTTTGAAGTCAGTTAAAAAAATTAAAAAGCAGCGAATTAAATCGAAAAATATTTAATAATATATTTTAATAAAAATAAAATAACAAAATATAAAAATTTTAAAAACCCCCCGACAAACGGCTGATTGGTCATGGTTACCTTACCATATACTTCCAATCTCATTGAGGTAACACTGTACCAAATTTCGAATCGATAGGACATATGCAAGGTAGTCAGATCCCCTCATCAACTATTAAAGAGCTGATGATCTTCAAACGGCTGAACAGATTTTCATGAAACATAACTAAGAACACTCACACTCGGGATAAAATTATCTATGACACAAAAAAAAACTTAACGAAAATTGGTTCATCCGTTTAGGAGCTACGATACCACAGACAGATTAAACTTATAATACCCCTCTCATTTTGCGTCGGGGGTTAAAAAAAGGTATATAGCAGCAGTCGATGACCATCATGTCTCGTAGAATATTTTTTTGCTTATTTGGATAAGATCTTTGAGATGGAAGTGTTGTTTGGAAGCGACATTGCTTAAAAAAAATTACCAACATATAATTTTTCAATCTTAAATATCTCAAAAACTGCCCATGATAGACTTAAGCTGTAGAATATTTTTTTGCTAATTTGGATAATATCTTTGAGATGAAACTATTTTTTGGACATCGAAAAAAAATTGACCCAACTCTCCATAAAAAATTACTCATAGTCCTTTAACATTGCCACAAATATACCACGCAAAATTCATGCTTCAAAAAGGCCGCGAACTTTTCCCACTACATACCTAATATATATTATGATTTCTTTCAATAAGATTCGATCTATTCTTATAATCTCCCTGCTCTATATCTTAATTCTAGTTAGGAAGATACCTACACGCTAACTTTCTATGAGTTTTCTAAAAACTAACGAAATCTTCCTGCTTGATAATAACGCTATGAGATACCCAAAAAAATATGACAGACCCACAAATTTAGATAGACAATTTCGACAATTTGTAAGAAAACGAGATGCGAATTCATTAACTATATTGCTTAAAAATATAAAATGAATCGACGTAAGCAATAGCCAGAAGATGGCCAGAAGATAATAATGTCAGGAAGACGGTTCTAATAGTCTTCTGTTATTGAATTACCTGAAACAAAAAGCAAATTAGGTTTTGAACATAAACTTATTTATACTTTATGGTTTTGAAACAGTTTTAAACCAAAATTTCCATTTTCGTTCTAACTAATACTTAACGTTTTGAAACTAACTAATGCGTCATTATATATTTTATATTTTTTTATTACCTACTTACTTTCAAAACAGCGGAGTCTCGTTCTAACTAATACCGTTTTGAAACTAATGCGTCATATATTTTTAAACATTATTTTTATTAGTTTTAAAACAGGGTTTCGCTCCAGTATCTTAATTTCTATGAACATACACTTTTTACTTAGGTCAACATTCCGATAAAATATAAGAGATTTAACCAAAATAAAACGTATTCCTTCAAATTGTAGGCAAAGAAAAAAAGAACATCTTTTGCCCTTTTATCTTTATTTATTTCTATTCTGCTATTAAAGTTCGATCCAACATTAAATCGACGCAGTAACTCGTTGGTTGATACTCACTTAATTCAATATCATTGCTGATGACAGGCCTGTTTTCACAAGGGGAGCCAACGACAAAAGTGTCGAAAAACTTCTCAAAGAAATCAGCATACGTGCGCGTGGGACATTGTCCTACTATTCCCATAAAACAATCCCTGGCCTTGTAGTATTCGGTGCAACGTGTCTGAAAACATGGAAATTTAAATTGAGTCAATATTGCTGATGTTTGTTTATAGATTGCTTTTTTTTGATACTTATTTGTGTTTAGGTCTTACGATTCTTTTTTGGCTTAAGGTGGCACCCTGACCAACAGTGGCGCCGCGGTGAATTTTACTTAATATTGTAATTCTAAGGCCCTCCACTGCCTTGAGTGGGATCCCGCTGCGGGTACACGGCGCGGGAATATAGATTGCTGGTTTTTTACGGACAGATGCTTGCGCAGTGCATCAGTAAGCTCTAATCTATGTCGCCCCGCGCGCGGGTCCCGCTTAACACAGCGGAGAGCCTAATACACAATTATTGTAATAAAACTTTACGTGGATTTTTTGGGGCCCATAGTCTAGTAATTTTAGACGGTGATGTTACATTCTCTCGTAGTCACTGCTAGAAGTAGCTATTGAAAAATAAATAAATTAATTAAAAACCCACCTGCATCAAAAGACAAGTCAACTGAAAAGATGGAAACAAGATTAAATATTATAAAGGCAACATAATAACATGCAGTCGGAGGCAAAGAAAGTGACATTATGAATGATTTGAATTATATGCCTCTGACTGCATGTTATTATGTTGTCTTGTTTCCAACTTTTCTTTTGATGCAGGCGGGTTTTTTATTTTATTTATTTTTTTATTTATATCTTTTTAGTTATCATATTTTACGGTCATGATATACCTTTTTGAAATCCTTATTAGACACCCATATTGCACTATTCTAAAAAAAAACACTTTACGAAGTATAATAGCACCTTACAGCCGCCATGTTGTTTTTTTTAACGCTTGGGCTGTCATGCTCATGACAAATCTAACGATATCGTCGATATCTTAAGGCTCCGTTATGCGGAATCACTGTCTCTGTCTTTTTCATTACGTGTAAAGCGTATGGAAAATAACCTCACTTCTGTACTTTTGCGATGTTTTTCGTTGTTTTTTCATTTTTTCGTTTTTTCATTTAGCACAATAAATTATCTTGCTTAAAAAAAAATTATTGGAGCAACTACACAGTACGTTAAAGTGTATTTTGATGTAGAATGACAAAACATTAAAATGAAATTAATTAATTTATACTTCATAATTTGACATAATAATGCGATTTAATTTTATTATGACTTGTACATACTTGTGTTGTTTAGATAATTTTGGCCATTTAATATTTTTGTATTTTTTTCTATTGTTTTTATTGGTGTGACATTGTAAGTGATTTCATTTTTATTTATAATTTAAATTAATATTTTCTACTTATTTATATTTTGAATCAGATGAAAATTGGACATTAAATTAAGTATTTGCACATCGAACCATTCGGTAGAATATGCGGGAACCGGGCAACAAGATACGCGCGAGTAACACAACCCTCTTGCAGTCGGGTAACAATTTTTAAAAGTGGCCACTTTTGACACATTTATCTCTTCTACGAATGAATGACTACGAGGGAATGTAAATACCTCAAGAATACTAGGCCATGGGCCCTAACCCCCCTCCCGCTCACCTGCGGGCGGGGAAGTGCATAAATGCATTTTCTCCGACATAAAAAAAAAAAAGGCCATGGGCCCTACAAATTCCACGTAAAGTTTTATTAAAATATTATTTTACCGTCCCTCATTTTGAAGTCTTAATAAGACTTCGGCGCCGATGGACAAACGGCGTTATAATGATAACAACTTATTAATTAAAAACCTCTGAGGGCGTGCTTCGATGGTATAGCCACCGCCAAACGCGATTTTAGTCGCGTGTGCTCAGTAAAAAGTACGGCGTTTGGTGATCGAAGGATATCCTTTGGCAGGGTGAACCTTCTGAACCCTTAGATAGTTTTAAGAAGGGGAGCCATCTTTTTTGTATTGGAGGGAGTTAAAACACATTTTTTTGTATGGAATTTGAATTTCTTTTTTCCAAATCCCATCGTGTGGGATATCCAATGAAAGGGCTTCTTGAGCTGATACCAAATATATACAATATTATTTCATTGCAGCTACTGGTTTGAAAAAAATCAGAAAAACATTTTACAAACATACTAAGTTTCGGCTCTTGCATAAACGACTTAATGAATTCTTATGAAATATACGCCAAATAACTTGTTATATACCTACTTTTGTCTAACGTCCTGGAAGAACTTTAAAAATATTAACATTTAGAAATTTTGAAATATTTTGATCCCAGATTTCTACGAGTAGGTATACTTAAGTACAAGAATAAAAAAAAATGATAGAATTTTCAAAAATGCTTCCAGGGTGTTAAATAAGAGTATATTCGGTCGGCGCTCCGTGGGTAGGCCCCCGACAAGGTGGACCGACGATCTGGTGCGCGGTCGCGGTGCGCCGCTGGATGCGGGCAGCGCAGCACCGATCGTCGTGGAGATCCTTCGTCGTGGTGGCCTATACCCAGCAGTGGGTGTCGTGCGGCTGATATGGTGATGATGATGATATTACGAGTTACTTGGCGTATGTTTCATAAGAATTCATTCAGTGGTTTTATTCCTGCAAGAGCCCAAATGATTTCACACAAATTTTTAATCAATAAAAATATAAAGCCAAAGAATACTCAAAATAATACATAAATCTTTCGGTTTTCATTACACTGTCAATCTTTAGCGAAATAACGGTGATATTATTTATACGTAAAACCACCCACACTTTTATTACATAATATCATCTAAAGCTTTGTCCACACTTGTATCATTTTGGCGTATCAGATCACCGTATCTTTGTCATGTACATCGTCTCTTTGATACAGTATTACTCCAACGTACCACCAACCAAACTAGCGATGTATGCTAAAGATACGGTGATCTGATACGCCAAAATTATACAAGTGTGGACAAAGCTTTACGTTTTCTGTTTGAAATTGGTGTTAAAAAAACTAACCGAGAATTTAAGTCTGAAGTTTTATGAAAAGTGCTAAAAGTTTTGTTTACACATTTTTAAATTGTAAATTGGCTCAAGGTATAAACTTGTTCGCTAGGTACCTAGTATAGTGTATTATGTTGTTGTATTACTAAGATAATATACAACACTGACCGTTGTAGATATAGTGTCAAGATCCAATGCATTTATGGGGGCTGCACACTGGGTCATCTGGTTAGGTCTATTATCTGCGTCCAAACATTTTAATTCATCCTTACTGAGCATCTCTGAAAAACAAAATTAATAGTACATTACAGACGAGTGCGGGAAGTTAGCATTTACATAGCCTCGTATGATTAAAGTCCCGCACAAGGTTTGTATAGGTAGTGCATTTCTCAAGAAATGCGAAGAACTTACGTTTTTTTTTAATTTGAGATTTTAGCACTCACAATGCTATTTTTGTACAATACTAATTATTATATAGAAAAAATGGATCTGGTGCGTGCGAGTCGTATTTTTTCTAGTATATCATTTAGTATTATTAAATTGAAAAGTTCATAATAATAAGTGCCTATTTTTTTATTTGGCCCGTGTGGCCATTAAACGACCAATCATGCAACTATAAAGTTTTATAAAATAATGCTATAGCTTATGAGCTCTACCGTTTTGAATTTGGATTACTACTTCCCGCACTAAAAAAATCATTTCCGCACCCAGATCACCACATAAATGTGGTACCTCCAGCATTATTTTTTCAAATGTATATCAACGGTTAACAGACAAGACAATACCTCGTATCCCACATTTTTTGAAAAATGCGTTTTTGAATAATAACTTAAATCTGATGTTTATTTTCAAGATATTATAATAATGTGTAATAATAACACAAAAATATTTATTCATACGGTTCATTAAATCGGGAATTAATGATGTTTCCTACAACATTTCAAGCGAACTTTGCAAAATAGTACCTACATTCTGCAGTGGACTACTATACACACTAGAAAACATACGCGAGTCCATGAAGCTGCCAAGTGGTGGTGGCCAAGACTTGTATACTGTTCACAAATAAATACGCGGAATTTAGAAATATTTTCAATTTAGGTTAATAAATTATTAAATTATGCTCCATCGATCGTGGTGGGGGGATGATCTCAATATATGTTTGAGATGTTTTTCTATTCTATTCTATTCTAATATAGTGGTGGACGGATAATCTAGCCAGGGATTGATCTAGCTGTGCTCTGATGATGACCATCCAGGGAGTGAATAGAGGAGATACACACCCAACTGGTCTGATTCTAGCATTCTAAGAGATACGATAAGGATCAGAGTTTCAGTTTCAGGATTTTTGTGCTAATTTTGCGGTTTTTTAAACAAATTATTATCCTTATATATCTTTTAGAACGAGGTACCATTTATATGAAAATCGACTGGTGTTTCTATACATATATCAGCTTTTCGGGTATTCACCCTAAAGTAAACTAAAGTCCAAATGTCGAATCGAATCCTAATTAACAATACTTACTGCGTATTATTTCCGCATCATTTTCACAGACATAGTTGCCAAAATCTCGTAATGCTTTCTTAGCGTCGTTTACTCTGTCGCGTAATTTGGGTTCAACACAGGGCTTCATGACATCAATGATGTCATCAAAACAGACGGAAAATTTCTCCTTTTTCGTGCAAAGACTGCAAAGTCATAAAAATATAAATCTAAAACTTAGCTTCCGCCTATAACAGGCTATAAACTATCTATAGGGGCTATAGGGGCCATAACCCGCCACGCGGGCCCAATGCGGATTGGTGGGTGTTAACGACTGCAAATGCAGCCGGGACCAGCGGCTTAACGTGCCTTCCGAAGCACGGAGGAGCTCGAGATAATACATTTTTGGTCACCCATCCCGTGACAGACCCATGCGAACGTTGCTTAACTTCTGCAATCGCTGGGCCAGTAAACTATCTATGTGCCAACCATATTCGTTTTTTGCGTGATTGAGTAACAAACATCCAAACATTTCACATTACTATGTAGGAAGTTTTTATTTTTTGGACAAAACTAGACTCTAGTCATATTTTTTTAGCTCTCATACCTAGTTTATTTCTCATTACGTAACAAATTCACTTTTGAGTATTTATTTTTGGATTGTACATAAGTTTGGAGATTCCGTTTTTTTAATTTCTTCCAATTAAATTGGCTTTTGTCTTTGAGAGAGACTTTTCTGCTAATTTCAGATAAAACTTATTTTGTATTATAAATAGAGAACTAAGCAATTTATTGTTGATATTATTATTAGCTATTTTTAATTTTCAACATTACTAAATTTAAAGGTTATACATAATTAACTTTTATCAAAGGTTGATTGTTTAATAATTATTGTTTTATAAATTATTTCTTTTTTAGAATACAAAATATTTATGGAAGGTATATTAACTCACTTTCTCACGGCGCCAACGATGCTCTCTTCGTCCATAAAGATTTGGGCTTTTAATATAAGAAGCCGTGTTTCGTCGTCGATTTCAGACTTAAAGCATTCTGAAGATGTATTTAGCCTTGCCTGTAACATGAAATTAATTATTTACATAAAATATAAACTTTATCACTCTCCGCTGCCACGGTGCAAGCTGCATGTGATATTGTGATTACATTTTACGTAGGATAGGTGCCGGCACGGATCTTGAGCGGTGAGAGAAATTGGAGGCGATGCGCATGCTTGTAGTCGCATGCCCGCACCTTACTTCTGCGCATTAACTGTCTAATATTTATTCTTATGCCGAGGCCTAGGTAACAACATTTGTTCTACGACTTTTAATAATTCGTTAGATTTTACTTTCATACAAAAAAATATCATTATAATTTACCGTCCGTATGTTCATAACTCTACGCGCGGCGCGAGGGCCGCCCCGGGTGCGCGCGACCCGCCCGCCCCGCCCCGCCATCCATAGACGTAAAAAGTGTCGAACATCGAACAGTACAATAAAAACTTGAAAATTCATTTAGTTGTTGTTTATGATGTTGGTAATCTACTCCTGCGAGGTTGTTGGTGTTTTACAAATAACCCTATATATTACGTTACGGCTATACCTAAAGTGCGGCTAAACCTAGTTTTAGCCGGGTAAAACTAGGTGTAGCTGGTAGCTATTGGTTAGAACAGGTGTATGTAGCGGATTTGCAAATAAAATAAAAAATAAAATGAAATAAAATAAAACTAGGTCTTATTCTTTGTGCTTCTGTTCAACTTCTGCTACAACTCACGCTCCGCTGTGCTTCACGCTCGCCTTAAATCTCTAACCTATATTCGGGACCTACAAGAGTAAAGCAGATCGGTTACATCTAGTACCAACAGCTATCGGCTACACCTAGTTTTAGCCTGCTAGCCGCACATCGGGTATTAGCCGTAACAACACACGACAAAACTGGTCATTTGAATTCGTTTTTAGGATTCCGTACCTCTAAAGGAAAATACGGAACCCCTATTAGGGTCGCTTTGTTATCCGTCCGTCCGCCCGTCTGTCTGTCAAGACCCTTTATCTCGAGAACGCGAGGAAGTATCGAGTTGAAATTAAAACTTTATACTCAATTCTACAGTCCCTTGAAGCTGTGAAAAAAATCAAACTTCTAAGATACGGCCGTATATGCCGCAAAAAAGCATATACCGACACTCTCAATAGTACTTTCCGTTGACCTAGAACTATGAAATTGGGCAAGTAAATTTAACTACAAGTAAGTACAGGGAAAAATCTCAAAACTATATTTGTAAATCATAAATTTATAAAAAATATGCTGTTTGTTTACATAAGGGGCCATCTATAAATTACGTCAATACTAATTTTCATTATTTTTGTTTGGTCACAGGTCACATTTGTGAGAAACCAAAAAAACATTTTCAAAACATATCGCAAGTTTGGGCTCCTACAGATACTTTTTCCCATACAAAAAAAAAGATGACACCATATTTAACTCCTTTCCTAAGGGATGAATTTTTAAGAACAGCGGGTCCAAAATGTTTTTTTCGATGCTGATTTTTTTTCGCTACTTCAGAGTTGGTCCCATAGTAAAAGTTGTTCAGTTTGATGGTTGCTGTCCCATATACGGCATTAGGGGTTATTTAGTAGCACGTTGCATAGGTGAAATAAGAAGAAGAAGAGATGAAAAAAGAAGAAAGCCGTTACGTACCTCAATAACTTCGAATTTGACGTCACTGTATTTGATGCATTCGCTTTTATACATAGTCGTCAACTTATCCAATTGAGAATTCGGTGCATGGGCGCGCCCGGCCACCAAACCTGCAGTTTTGATAATCAATCAATCAATAATAATAATAATAATTATAATAAAATTCTTTATTTGTCATTTCATCATCATCAATATACATTTATTTGCAAAAATATGGTTACAAACATTAGTTGACACCAGCATATTTTGTTGTTAATGTCAACGTGCAAATGTTTACAAATAAATATTATTATTAATAATTAATTGTCAAAAAGAAATATGACATGTTTAAAATTGTCATATTTAAAAGAGATTACCTAGTTTAAAAGCATTGTATAATAAATTATTCAATCATCATTATAAAAAAAAATAGGTACAATTTACAAATAATTATATTATCAAAATATAATTTGTAAATAAAAAATTTAAACAATTGTGTCCTGAATTTAGTTGAAGTCAATATTTTAATTTCATTAGGTATAGATAAGTAGGTATTTAAATAAATAAATTTAAACAAAATCACATACATAAAGCACTTGTGTTATGGAAATCAGAGACCACAATGGTACCAAAACACTCGTACCAAAGATGAAACCTCTATAGAAAAGTTCGTTTTCTAAATTAACTCAGCCGGGGATCGAACCCCGGATCTCGTAGATGAAACCAATGAAAACCGACTTGAACGAAAACACAATACCTACCTAATGTCCATCAGCCATTTTTGATGTCCCCACTGCTGGGGCACAGGACAGGGCGGATTATAGGGTGTTAACGACTGCAAATGCAGCCGGGACCAACGGCTTAACGTGCCTTCCGAAGCACGGAGGAGCTCGAGATAATAAATTTTTGGTCACCCATCCCATGACCGACCCTTGCGAACGTTGCTTAACTTCCGCAATCGCTGGGCCAGGCGCTAAACCACTGCGCCACCGAGCTCCTCTATCTAATGTTCGATCGTAATGAACTCGCACAAGTGCCTAACCATGGATCTATAAAATTGTATAATAATAAAAACAATTTTCTTTATTAGAAACAAGTTATTAAAAGCAATGTAATAAACTGTACTTCTGCCGTAACGTAAAGCGAGCGAACAAAGGAAGCAGTTTATAAATATAATTATTCATCCAATTTTTTCCTTTCATAAAATCACCTATTTTTTAATGTTTGTTAAGTAATCGTGATTTATAAATAATATAAAACAGTTTAAGTACTATTTTGTAGATTCCATTATTTAAAAAATGTCTTATTAAAGATTGACAACAAAAACATGGGTCTCTAGACAACCATTAAACTTACGTTTTAGAATTATTTAAACTCACTTACCTATTAATGCGAAAGCAACAAATAACTTGAACAACATTTTTTACACAAAATTTATATACAGAATGCAAATACTGTGGTTCGACAACCACTTTATATAGGTAGTATATTGTGTGAGCGTAACGGGAAAATGCGCTTTTCGCAGAATGATACGCTCATATCACACAGACAGAACAGAAGATATTGTTTACCATTATTATATGGATAAATTCTGAAACTGAACGAGATGATATCTATCGCCTACCAAAAGTCAGTTTCCAGCCAACAGATGAACTAAACTAATGCGTTATCATTCTGGTAACGAACCGAGAAACCTAGACAAAATTGACATTAATTAAACGTAAGTAACGTTTAATTAATGTCAATTTTGTGTTAATTTATTTAAATCCTATAGTAAATGTTTTTAATAATAAACAAAATAAGATTTCATATTTTTGGTTCTTTCAGTAGGTCCCTACATAACTAAGGACTTTCAATTGCCAATTTTGTAAAGGGATATTTGTAATCAGGGGACTGGAAATAATAAAACGCGACTGTTAATCTGATACTTAAATACTTAAACCGCCAGCGGTTTATTTTGTTGGCGACAAAATAACTAAACGGGCGACTAACTGTGAATTACAAAAATACGTAAACGGGCAGTTGCCCGTATTATTATGTATTTTTGTCATATAAATAATTTAAATGAGTGACAAAAATACTGAGAGGGCGACTATAATACCAAGATAGTACATATTTTTGTAACCTCGTTAATAGCTTTAACGCCTTTTTTAAATAAAATATATGCCAAATTTTAAATGTCTTGTGCGCTCTAAGGTTGTCGCCCTAAAATTGTAATATCTTTGGCCCTAATAAAAAAAAATTGGTCGCCCTTTCTGAATAACTATATTAGGTATTTTTGATACCCAAAAAGGGAATTTATTATTACCCGATTAAATACTAACCTTTTGTAAATAAACAATTTAAAACGAAACCAATTTCTCTAGATTTAGTCGAATGGTTTTGGAATTGGCTACTTTATATTTATTCATGATATCACATTGACCTCCAGATAAACATTTTGACCTCCTGATAAACTCACTTTAACCTATCTACTGGTGTTTGTAGCACAACAGTTATCATTATTAAAAACAAAGTAAGCTTACAAAGACTCCTAACATAAGTATTACTTAGACAGAAAACCCACTATCATTACTTAAGTATGGTCTAAGAGCTAGCTAGGGAAATACGTTTGCAACTTATAGAGCAACGAAATCTCTCTAGTTACGGCCGATTTCAATAAATCTATCTTCATGCAGCAAGAGATAGGCCCTACTATGGATTTGTTTCTAGGCAACTGTTGTTTTTTCTCATCAGTTAACAGAAATATTTAGGAAACAACGAGGATAGGTTATTGAAATCGGCCGTTAGTGTGCCATTAACTATCATTGTAATTGATCCGGGCGCATCAGCGGTGGGGGTGAGAGTGGTTGGGCAACAAAGGAATTGTTAAATAAATTATTGAAGGTGTGCAATTTATAAAGCTCTGGATTTGGTGTGGTATTATAATGTTATGTACTTATTTAAATCGAATATAACATTGCCAGCCGAAAACCAAAAGGTTAGGCGAAAAGTAGTGCCAGGTGACGTCCAAGGTAAATGCAAAAGTCACCTGGTACTACTTTTCCCCTTCGAGCAACGCCGGCTTCGCACAGAAGCCCGTCTTACTCTAAGCTTTCCCCCAATTAAAACGCCTGGCAATATTATATTCGAATCAAATACATAATGCTATAATACTACACCAAATCCAAAGCTCTATAATTGCACACCTTCTATTGCCCAAACAAACAACTCTCATCCTAATCGCTGAACAGGGCCCTCCGTTCACTTGAATCCACAGCCAGGATCGATGGATACAATTTTATCCTCTTCGATCCAGAAGTGGATCCATGGATAATTTGTATTCCTCATCAATCCACCTTTGCGGATCCAAGGAGAATTATATTCCTCTTCAATCCACTAACCGACGTATGGAGTTTTCTCTATGAAGATATTATTACTCTTTGTATGACACCATTATTTATTTTTTGACTTTGACATTAAGTTTGTTTAGTTTAGGAACTCTATATGGCCACCTTCTGACTCCATCATCAGACCTCTTACGGTATCATATTATTTTGCATTGGGTGGGTGGCTACCAGGCACTAATTATGATAGTGTGGCACACTAACTAGAGGGATTTAGTTGCTCTTTAAATTGCAAACGTATTCTGTAGCTAGCTCTCCGGCTAGTAGTTTATGTGGGGGTTTACCCAAACTGCACAACGTACCTAACCTATGAACTATTATTACCTTTACAATGTAGCCTTAATTGTAATTTAATAAAAACTAAGTACCTTATCTAGGCCAAGGCAATATTATCAAAAGACCTTTTGAATAACACCCCACTCAATGGTGTGGTGAAAAAAAATATCACATTCTCAACTTAACATAATAAGGAAAGGTACCTACGTGAAAAAATTAAAATCAAATGATGTGATGATGATCATTTCATTTTTAAAATTTTCAATACAAATAATCAAAACAACTCTCATTTGGGCCCGATCTTGTTCAATATTTTTATCAATGACTTAGTGCACAACATAAAAAATTCTAACGCGTACCTTTTTGCGGATGATCTGAATATTTCTAGGCAAATCATCAATGATGATGATGTTTCTCTGTTGCAAGATGATATCAATAGAGCCCAACAGTGGTGTCTCGATAATGGTATGAGCTTGAATGTTAAAAAATGTATGTTTATTAGGTAGGTTAGGTACACAATCCTTTTCCATCTCGGTACCATATCGATGGAATAGAATTACAGAGAGTGGATCATTTGCGTGATCTGGGGGTTATTCTGGATGATAAATTGACCTTCAAAAAACATTACGATAATATGATAAACAAAAACGCAAAGATATTGGGATTTGTCATACGAAATTGCAAAGTTTTTAAGCGGCCAGAAACAAAGAGAGTGTATTATGCATTGGCGAGAAGTGGCTTGGAGTACTGTGCTATAGTATGGAACCCTTTGTATAATGTTGATGTGATGCGTATTGAGAGACTTCAAAAGCGCTTTATGTGGCATTTGTCCTATAGTTGTGGATTAGCAAAGAGGTTACCATCCTATACGGATAGACTGAGATATTTTAATATGCAACCTCTCTCAGATAGAAGAACTATTTTAGATCTTTCGTTCCTTCATAGGGTGATCCATGGGAACATTGACTGTCCCCAGATATTGGGCGCCTTAAGTTTTAATGTCCCTAGGAGATATCCTCGTGGTAGGGTTCCACTTTTTAGAAAGCCTTTTACTAGGAGCAAGTTTGGATCTCACGCTCCTCTTGTTAGATTGATGAAGCTTCATATGTCTCTGTGCTCGGACTTGGATATATTGTGTAGCTCTCTAATAAGTTTTAAAAAAGCCCTCCTACGTCATTTGACTGCAAAGTAACATGCGAGTCACCAGAACATCACTTTCTTTTATTCTCTAGCATTGTACGATTGATGAGGTCTGTAATAAATAATAATAATGATTAATAAAATTTTGCAATTATAATTTTATATAGAGTAACTATCTCATATCTTAAATATTTAAAATTATTAGGTAGGTATAATCGTTTCGATGCATGATGTGACTGCCTATAATTGATAAGACACTAAAATTATATATATCATGTACTAGTTATAATATTTTTTTGTATCAGTGTACTTATTGTTGGTTGTCCTAATAAATAAAATAAAAATAAACTCTGCGCGAGCCGTAATGAGGGCGAACTTTGAAAATTCCTATTAAATTATTTAATAGACAGGTATAAACACAATACAATAGACAAATACCTCGTTATTACTTAAAAAAAAAATAACTTTAGAATCTTAAATACCAGTAAAAAAACCTGTCAAAGTGTACCGATTTGACAACTTTGATTTTATTTGTGATTAATAGTAGTTTATGATACAAGGTTGGTAAGGAGGTTTTTAAAACGAGTTGACGTTTTATAAGCCCGAGCCGCAGGCGAGGGTTTATAATCGTCACGAGTTTAATAGTTATATTTTTTTTCCATTTTCAAAGGAATATTTTATGTAGGGTGGGTATGCTTTTTTATTTTGTCGGACACAATTTTCGTCTACCCTCGTATTGGCTAACCTTTAATCGTAGTTTGGCGTTGTAATAATTCTATTTTTATTGCAGTCTGTTGTTAAATTCTCCTGTGTTTCTGTTTACTAATAACAAGTAATCATGTAAGTTATTATATTTTTCTATAGATACTTTTTATTTATTTTATCTAATACTAGCTTTTGCCTGCGACTTCGTCCGCGTGGATATTCGGAAAATTCCTAGGGAACTTTTGACCGGGGGGGTAATTATGTGACTCTGTTGCAATCAAATCTGGCAGAAATCGTAGTTATATCGATGCTTTAGTAAGAACCAATGTGACAACTATCTTAACTAAAGCAGCAATGCTACTGCGCTTTCAATCGATTTCAGTCGAGAATTGTTAGCAACAGAGTAACGTAATTCACTAGCGGGATAAAAAGTATCTTATCTTTAACCCAGGCTATAACTATCTCTGTGCCATTCCAAATCCGTTCACCCATTTTCAACCCCCCCGACGCAAAAAGAGAGGGGTGTTATAAGTTTAAAGTGTCTGTGTGTCTGTCTGCGGTATCGTAGCTCCTAAACGGATGAACCGATTGGTAGGGAAACCATGACCTGATCAGCCGTTTGAAGATCATCAGTTCTTTAATAGTTGATGAGGGGATCTTACTAACTTCCATAAATATCCTATCGATTTGAAATTTGGTACAGTGTTACTTCAATGAGCTTTTGATGAGAGGATCTGACTACCTTCCATGTGTCCTATCGATTCGAAATTTGGTATCGTGTTATTTCAATGAGATTGGAAGTATATGGTAAGGTTGGTAAGTATATTGGAAGTAACCATGACCTGTGGCCCTACCATGAGTTGATGCAAACTGTTTACGTTACCGTAAACCATCGCTTTGTCTCTTTCACTCGCACTGACTGTGAGCAGTATCTCCGATAGTTTACGGTAATGTAAACAGTTTGCATCAACTCATGGTAGGGCCACAGATCAGCCGTGTGTCGGGGGGTTTTAAATTTTATTAATTTTTGTTATTACGTGATTGAGTAACAAACATCTAAACATCCAAAACGTTAAACTTTCACATTTTTAATATTAGTAATTCCCGTTCTCGTTCTCATTCCTATTCCCGTTCCCTTATTTTACTTAGGGGAATTTTTTTACAATAGTAAAGATGATCCTGTTATTTTACATTCTCTGTCATACAGGCTTTTAGACTTAAATAAAAAAGTGACTGTGACATACGGACGGACAGACAGACAGACATGACGAATCTATAAGGATTCCGTTTTTTGCCATTTAGGCTACGGAACCCCTAAAAAGATGTTATCGAGCCCAATAAAATGTAATACCTAGGTACTATAGTGTAAGTAACAAAATAACCGTTTTAAAAAGATGCTGGTAACAATAAACGCAACCCTTAATTGCATGTTATCAACCATATAATTTTGTTTTTTACTTTTCGTGTTTTATCAATTTTTTTTTGTTGTCACAAATTCAGCACAAATTTTCCATATATCTTTTTTTAACATACGTCTAGGTAGTATATTTTATGATATCAAGTATGGCGTTTTCGCGAGACTGGCGGTATGAGTGTTCTATATAATCGACCATAACTTAGTCTACATAGGTTTCACAAATTTTTCGATTTCACCATCAAGTTTTCACAATTATTTCTTAAAATCTTCGTATGGTCAAATCAATTTCTAGGATAGGAACACTCACACCACACGCACATAATTAAAGTACTGTAGCCGGGCGGCCGGGCCCTGTCGCGTGTTGATGTAGGTACCGCGCGGCTGTAGGTAATTATATCAAGGACAGGGCCGAGTTACGATACTGATAGATACTATTACCATGACCTATGTCCGTATTTTTTATTAATATTTACCGCCTATGTCAATATTTACAAACTTGAATATATCATTACCAGATAATTACAACAGGGTAATTATCAGAACATCTAATTATCAGATGATAAAATGCACATTTTGTGTTACGTTCGTATATTCTGATCAACATTTAAAAACAGTTTGATTACAGTTCTACATACATGCTTTAAATCCTCTGTAAAAGGTTCCGAAACAGTTAGTTTATAGCCAACATTAAAACTACCACTTTCATAGTCTAGCTATCACGGCTCATCATGAGATGCAGCCTGTGACTGAGCGACAGACAAACATACAGACAGCGGAGTCATAATAGGGTCAATAGGGTCACGTTTTTACCCTTTGGGTACGGAACCCTAAAAATTAAGATTAATTTCAAGCAGCTCTGTATTTTTATGCCAAATAATGCTGCGACACAGTCTTTGACTTATGTGGTTATTAACGTTAATTTGATTTTGTTAAAAATGTATAGACACAAATAAATAATTATTGATTTTTTTTTGAATTTTGAATCTAAAAATAAGCCGCGCAGGTTTGATAAAAAAATCAGTTTCAGTTCCATGTATGGGGGAGCCCCCCTTAATATTTATTTTGTATAAAAATCGTAAAGCGGTTCACAGAATATACCTACCTACCAAGTTTCTACTGTGTAATCCTAATAAATAGTTTCGGAATAAAGTGGCTATGGCATACGGACGGAATGTTGACGGATGTTGTTCAACCATTACAAAAGCGTTCCAGAAAAGCTCCTGATAGATATGTTATAAATTTATGTATTTCAGATGAACTGGAGTCATGTGCCGAAGAGATTACTTATGAAGAAGTAACTAATGGGCCAGAGAAGGAAAAATGGCAACAAGCCATGTCCGATGAACTCCGGGCTTTTGATGAAAACCAAGCGTGGGAGTTTGTGAACAGAAAAGAAGCAGATAGAGTAGTACAGTGTAAGTGGGTGTTTAAGAAAAAGTTAGAAAGTGATAATAGTGTTAGATATAGAGCTAGACTGGTGGCAAAAGGTTACACTCAGCAACAGGGTGTGGATTTTAAAGAGACATACTCACCGGTTCTCAGGTACTCAACATTAAGACTTTTATTTGCTTTAAGTGCTAAATTAAACTTTGAAATAACACATCTTGATGTAGTTACAGCCTTCTTAAATGGCCTCTTAGAGGAAAATGTGTACATGCATGCTCCACCTAGTTTAAATTGTCCAAGTGATTGTGTACTTAAGCTCAAAAAAGCAATTTATGGTTTAAAGCAGTCTGCAAGGGCATGGAATGCAAGGATAAATAATTGTTTAATTGAAATGGGCTATGTAAAGTCTCAATCAGAACCTTGTTTATATTATAAAAATTGTAAAAAAGTGCAGACTATAATAGCTATATTTGTTGATGATTTTTTCATTTTTTCTAATAGTAAAGATATGACAAATGATTTAAAGAAAAAACTTATGTCGACATTTAAAATTAAAGATCTTGGTCAGCTAAAAAGATGTTTGGGTATGCGAGTAAAATTCTATGAAGATAACAGTATTTCTATTGATCAGGAACAGTTTGTAAAGTATATTCTAAATAAGTTTTATATGAATGATTGTAAAACTAAAGACACTCCTATGGAATGTAGCTTAAAATTGGAAAAGGCAGAAAGTGTTGACAAACAGTTTCCATATCAGCAACTTTTAGGAAGTCTCATGTATTTGTCAGTATTAACACGTCCAGACATTTCATACAGTGTTAGCTACTTAAGCCAATTTAATAACTGTTTTAGTTCAATTCATTGGCATCATGCAAGACGAATATTAAAATATTTACAAAAAACCAAATCTTATGGATTGATGTTTACAAAAGATAATTGTAATTTAGAGGGTTTTGTAGATGCAGACTGGGCTTCCAGTAATGTAGATAGAAAATCCTACACAGGATTTTGTTTTAAATTATCTAAATGTGTAGTATCCTATGAATGTAAAAAACAACAAACTGTTGCATTATCGAGCACAGAAGCCGAATACATGGCCATTTCCGAGGCGTGTAAAGAGGCAATGTATTTAAAAAGTTTAATGTCAGAAATTGTTAACTGCGATTATACCATTGTAATATACAATGATAATCAGGGAGCTCAGAAGTTGACTGAAAATCCTTTATTTCATAAACGCACTAAGCACATTGATGTGCGTCATCATTTTATACGAGAAGCAGTTTCTAATAAGCTTGTAAAAATAGTATATCTGTCAACATCTGAGATGCCTGCTGATATATTAACCAAAAGTCTCAATTATATAAAACATAATTATTTTGTGCAAAAATTAGGAATTCAAAATATTGCCTAAAAGAAAAAACAGTGTAGTTTTTAGCTATTTTTTTTTGTTTATCATAGTTAAATGCATAATATCTAGCTTATTTTAATAAGTGGTGGTGTTAAAATATGTATCAAAATAAGTTCATTGTATTACTTTGTCTATCTAGCGCCACCTATTTATAACAACTGAAACTCATGTTTGTGTCTAGAGTTAACTAATCTGTTGTAATAAAATCAGTCTGTGGTAACCGTATTTCCGTGTCTTTCATTAAGACAGACATCACGAATCTATAAGGGTGTTCCATAACCATAAAATGATTAACCAACCGTTATTCACGAAATCTTCATTTAGTTAAAAAGTGATTTTTCTTTCGTAATAAGGATTGATTTGAACAAATAAGACAAAACACTTTATAACCAAAATAGTTTTAAAAGCTTTTTAGTTTTTTTATTTATAATAGGTATACGTTAATTCTTAAGAGTCATAGGTAAAACCTACTTTTAAAAAACACAAAATAAAGTTTGCATAGTATTTTTATTATAAAATAGGTTTCAAAATGGAAACTAACGTTTTCTTGAAGAGTTTGCACTTGGCAGCGTCAGTTAGATGTCATTGCCTGGTGGTTGAACCTGAAAATAAGAATAACAATAAATTTTTTTTTCAACACACTTGCTCGTAGAGTGAGCCCTAATACATCGCTTTTAGGGTCATAAACCGAGCTATAACAAACGCGTGCAATAATATATAAAACACTAGTACGTAATAGAATTAACCCTACAAAGTTAAATTAGTACCTTATTACTGCAAGTTCTATGCGAGTTTATTGTGACCAAAAATTTATTATCTCGAGCTCCTCCGTGCTTCGGAAGGCACGTTAAGCCGTTGGTCCCGGCTGCATTTTGCAGTCGCTAACACCCACCAATCCGCATTGGGCCCGCGTGGTGGGTTATGGCCCATCCTTCTTACCACCCATAAGGAAGGCCTGTGCCCCAGCAGTGGGGACATCAAAAATGGCTGATGGACTATGCGAGTAAACAGCATTCCCAATTTAGCCGGGAAATACAGTTACTTATTTTTTTTAGTAACAACAAAGAGGTTTTATGCTACTGAAAATTCATATACATTTTTGCAATAAATAAATGTGGAAATGTGTAAAGTCAAACAAATATTTATTATTATCAAATTATTCATTCGTAATTCACAATATTTTGTTATAAAATATTAAAATATTTGCATTTTATCAGTTAAAATTATAATTTTGAAGTAGGCTGTATGCTCACTCATCCCTTTGTTCGCAAAATATGTTTGCGTTGGGCGTGTGAAAAAATAAAAAAATAAACCTGCGCGCCTTTTCCCATATTTATCATATTTTGTTTTTGTCATATTTATTGCTGTGTGGTAAATTACTTTGTTTTTTCCTTCCAAATGAGTTGAAAAACGTCGTATGAAACTCGTGAGCTCTTTTATTGCACACTCGGCTGAGTTACGCACCCCAGCCTTGTGTGCAATGAGCAACCTAAGCTAACCTGTCTCATAATGTACTATTACGACACGCCTTCTCAGTCTCATTAGTAAAATAGTCTACTCTACTTCTACTTGAACTATCGGTACCGTAATAATTCGGCAGATTATATTTTTCATTCGTTATTCGTAGTATTAAGTATACCATCATTTTCAAATAGATTTCTAGGTTCACTATAGAATTTTCTTTTAAATTGCTTCTTTTTCGTAACACATATAAACATATAAGCTTCTTGTCTAAGAATATAAGGATTTTTTTTAAATTTAAAGCGCTCTGCGCAGGTACCTACTATCTAATTTCCTTATCAAATTAATAAAACCCGTTTTGTAATCAAACGCCATTTTTATATTTGCGGCCACTGAATTCCAAATGTTCCTTATTCTAGTGGTTTTCTTACCGGTACCGCTGCTCTACAAAAGGTCCCCGATCGCAACAGAGCCAATGTATTTTCGACTAACTCTTTAGTGGAAGGTTTGGGACAGTCGCTCAAGTTGTCTAATAAACAGGACGTCATGGTGTCATACTTGTGGCACAGCTCCTGTAAACAATGGGAGTCGATTTTTATTTGTAACTCTGTAATGACAGCTAATAGCAACTATCAAAAGTTGGGTTGGATTAGATTGTCTTTTGAACCAAGTATTTTAATTGAATTTAAAAAAATCTTGGTTCATAAATTTTTCGGTATTTTGAACATCATGACCACTCTAACACATCACACCCCTAGTCTAGATGAAAATTCAGCGTTTCATCATTTCCAAAAAATAATCTATAACTTACTTAAGTATTTTTTTTATTTCCCGGTGTTTTCATCTAGGAGTGCGATGCAACATGATGATATAAGTAAATAATACAGCACTGTTTAGGTAATAGAAAACAAATCTACTCGTCAATTACGTAACTTTGTTGCAATCAACTCTGACAGAAATCGCAGTTAATTTTTTTTTTCATTTATTATTGTATAAAATACATTCATTGTTATTAACATCGCTGCTTTAGTTATGAACCAATGTGACAACTATCTTAACTAAAGCAGCAATGCAACTGCGCTTTCAATCGATAATTGTTAGCAACAGAATTACGTAATCAAGGGTCAGGTCAGGACGCACGTCTAAACAGTGAAACTTAAATATCATTGAGTGAAACACAATAAAATTAACGGTTTGCTCTCGTCTTTTACGTAACATTACTGGCTGCACATTCGGTATTACCTTTTTAATTGCCGAACGAATTTACTACCTATCGTTATCACTTACCACCTGTATTCGCAATAAAATATTTTTTTGATTGGGTGTTGCTTAGATTACCTAGGCATGGTATAAAATAAATTATATTTCATACACCTAAACGTTGGTGTAACAAGACACTCAACGAAGCCGAGGTCTACGTATTCTAGCCATGAACATAAGTTTGACAAACTCTGTTAGTGTCAGTTCGTGGTCATGGCGTCGGTTAGTCTCCATACTAAATGTATAGGAATATTTCATTTTTAATAAGTCGATATTTTCTTTTGTAGTGATCGTGCAGCAATAAATGATATATCATTAGAAAGTTTTTCATATGACAAATGTTTGCTGCAAACATTATTTCTATCAATTGTTAGTATTATTTTCGGAGTTTTAAGTCATAAATGTTATATAATTTGGTTGAGTTCAGAGTCTTATATTATAACTCTCAAAGTACTAATAGTTGACATATGCTGTCATACAATAACGTGTTTCAAATTTAAAGACCTTTCCAATGATGTAAAATTCATTGCTAGAGGAGGCCTAGATCAAAATGCTCATCGTACTAAAGGACCCCAGAGATGCTCAAACAATTCGACTCAAACCTCATGTCCTAATAAATAAATAATAATAATAAATATAAAATCTTGATTGAAATAATCTTACATCACAATTTACAACTAGTTTAAATGCAGATAATATAGGAAAAAGAAATAATAAAAAGAATAGGTATTATTAAACTATGTGCTTGACCACTGACCACATGCGATGTTGCCGTTCTGCTCACTTCATGGCTTGGAATTATAGAAAGCTATAGACCGCGCCTGCGAGTTAATGCTACACAGCTGCAACGTTTATGTGCGTGATGTGCGTGCTCATGACATACATTGAGTGATGACGTTTTGAAGCCAAAAGACAAAAATTAGGAAATATCTTGAAATAAATTGAAAAAAACTTTTTGATTTTGACCTTCAATAACTTCATTGCTAGGTTTCCCAGGTAAATAAAAAACAAAAATGATCCTGATGATGGGCGGAATGCGTGAACTTCGGCTTCGTTATATTGCCTGGGTATTAAATACAGTACCGGATTATACAGATTGCCGGTAACACATACATTTATAGCTTGTGATCCTATCTCTTTGGATGGATCCAACAGTACTCACGATAGCTTCAAAACTCTTAGTATCATCTGGCAATTCTTGCACTTCTAAGACAAGACGATCCATATTGTCGGTGCAATTGTCCAGTTGGGAACGCTTTTTGTCAATGCAGTCGACACCTCCATCATCAATGAAACCTTAGAACAAAAAATATGATATAACTACCTGTCTGTCTGATCCACTGAGCAAGTAATCACTACGTTTAGTCTGATCGGTCTGATCTATTTCACAGGAAATGGGGGCTTTTCTTTTCACAATGACAAAAAACTGTAGGCTCGATAAATGGCGTTGATAAAAATAGGTGACAATGTGATTTTTTTACTAAGCTTCGAAGAGTATCAACACCATCTAGTGTGGCAAATAGTTACTATTTTTAGGCTTCGAAGAGTATCAACACCATCTAGTGAGGCAAATAGTTACTATTTTTAGGCTTCGAAGAGTATCAACACCATCTAGTGAAGCAAATAGTTACTATTTTTATTTTTTTAATGTCACTTTGAAAACCCCTCATTAGTAAATAATTAAATAAATATTTTTTTACTGTTGGATTTGTAATGTACTTATGTGTGCATACACTTGTTGTATTTTATAATTAATAAATCCCTAGGGAACCTTTGACCGGGAAAAAAATTATCCCATGTTATAATCCGCCTGGATTATAACATGGGATAATTTTTAACCCAAATTTGGATTGACACGTATTTACATTTAGCCGATTTTTGCACGATTGTAAGGATAAACAGGGATAAATAGACTGTATAGTAAAGAATTGCTGCAACGCAAGCCCGCGAACCTGACAGGTTGTGTGGTGGGACTCTCCAAGTTGTTGGCCCTGCACGGAACTTGAACGGATGTTGAAAGTTAGACTGCAATGCTTGATTCTTTGCGTGCGAATATTATGTATGTAGGTACTTATAGAACCAGAAGAATATCCGTATACTCACGATGGGTTTTAGCCATATCATCGTCGCAGAACTGCTTGAACAACTCCGTGATAGCGACCTTCATGTCCCCGACCTGGGCCTGCACGGGCGCGGAGGTGCACGGAGCTAAGTACTCCAACACCTGCTGGGCACACTCCCGTAGCACAAGGCGAATAGCGCAAAACCTGGTGAAAAGATAATACATATTTTCAAAAATTGACCACAATCGAATGTGCGATATTTTGCACTCCATTACCAGTAGTAATCGAATATAATTCCACCAATATATTTTTTAGACAATACTAAATAATATACTAGAAAAAATACGACTCGCACCAGATCAATACTCAGACGGGAATCGAACCCGCGACCTTTGGATATCCGGTCCAATGCTCTGACCGCTGAGCTACCGAGTCACTAGTGACATAGTCGTATTTTTTCTAGTATATTATTTAGTATTGTATAAAAATAGCATTGTGAATGAAAAATCTCAAAATTTAAAAATTATATAGCTATTTCATCTTAATCGATTGCCAAATATCTGGAAAGATATTTCAATTAAATGTCGAGGTAATTCCTCACATTGGTGAAATAACGCTGGCTTGCAGCGTAAGAGTAGGATATAATAGAAGAAATTCGACGATGTCACTATCACTAGTGACTCGGTAGCTCAGCGGTCAGAGCATTGGACCGGATATCCAAAGGTCGCGGGTTCGATTCCCGTCTGAGTATTGATCTGGTGCGAGTCGTATTTTTTCTAGTATATTATTTAGTATTGTATAAAAATAGCATTGTGAATGCAAAAATCTCAAAATTTAAAAATATATTTTTTACTTAAAAATGCTTGTAATGTGATGTGATCATTATTATGACAAAACCTTTCCGCGCTACTCGAATGGTGGCGCAGCAAAATTGTATGGAATTTCATTATTGGTGAGTTTTAGCCACTAGCAATTTCCTTTGAAAATCCATTATTGTCGAATTTTGTTGCATATTAAGGTGAAAAATAGTAAGTAGGTTGTACATCGAGGGGAAAAAGTTGGATCGAAATTTTCAAAAGTCATATCTTCTTCTTATCGAATGAGGAATAGTGGCCACCTATCTAACGACACCACACGCTATGAGATTAACGAAAAAAAAATAACTGAGGTAGGTACTAAACTTCAAACCATAGTGCGCTTTCTAAAGTTGCAAACTTACTGGTTTAATAGTAATAAATTAGCACTCAACCCCTGAAAAACTAAATGTCTATTACCTAATGTTGAGAAGGTCAAATTAATTTGAATGATTTTATTAAGAGTAAGTACAAAATTTCTATTAGGTGAATTACTTACATTATATTCTCGACTGCAATGGGATCAATTAATCAACATTATGAAGCCTTGTCAAGTAGTCTTAGTTCCGCGGCATGATATTGAAACGGCAGGGTTAGCATAACATTTTTTTTTTCATAGTGTAATGTAATGTATTATGGACTGCTATTGTGGTGTTCATTCAGTTGCCAGTATTTAATAGTAGTTTATGATACTGATGTATAATGAGGGGTATTAAAACATGAGTGTGTGTTTAAAAACCAAGCGTTTTAATACCTAGTTATGTGCAGTTTCATACACTACTTTATCTACACTCATACATTTGGGATTGAACCTACTAAATAAAAGATCAACGTTAGAAAAGAGAGACTTTGGTTGTATTAGCTTACCTACCTTGTAATAGTCATTTCCTTAGCTGCATCTAAAATAATTTTGCAGAGTCAATTTTTTTCACATTTTTAAGCAAGAATAAAAAACACCTACGAAATTCAGAATAACAAAATGTAAAAATTGAAATCAAAATTCAAAACTTTTTTCGCAATGCTCTAAAAATGGCGCGCAATAAGTCATCGATCACCATAGAGTGCATTTTAATCATGGAAAGTATGTGGGAAAATATCGTTGTTTTTTTCTTCTTGGATTTGCCCTGTATCGTAATGAGAAAAAAAGTTATTTTATGATGCAGCTGACTGCATCGTAATGAGTTTTTTTTTTAAATTTTACCTATTCACGAAAATAAAGTACGTCTTTATATTACCTTTTTTGAATTCATATTTGGAACATTACGTTGTGAGTGTAGATAATAGTAGATTATACAACAAGTGAAAAAAGAGGGAATTTAGTTCGAGGGACTAAGTTGGATCCCGAGAGCAGCGAAGGATTCTAGAGTTGAATCCCGAGCGTAGCGAGGGATTCAAAAGTAGAATCCTGAGCGAAGTGAGGGATACAAAGGACCGAGATGAAATTTTTTTTTCACGAGTTGTGTACTCTACTTTTTACCATTGACTGCGAGAAAAAAAAATAGCAGTACCTATAGTATTTATAGTTGTCCATTAGCCATTTTCGATGTCCCCACTGTGGGGCACAGGCCTTCCTTATGGGTGGTAAGGAGGACGGGCCATAACCCACCACGCGGGCCCAATGCGGATTGGTGGGTGTTAACGACTGCAAATGCAGCCGGGACCAACGGCTTAACGTGCCTTCTGAAGCACGGAGGAGCTCGAGATAATACATTTTTGGTCACCCATCCCATGGCCGACCCTTGCGAACGTTGCTTAACTTCCGCAATCGCTGGGCCAGGCGCTAAACCACTATGCCACCGAGCTAACTAAGAGGGAAACTACATGATCAGTCTTTCATCAGTCCACTTCATCAGTTTGTATATATATATAGACTTTGAATTTTTACAGACTGAAGATCGTACCAGACTGATATAAGGGACTGATGCAAGACTGAACAACTAATCTCCCTCAAATATATAAAAAAGAACCCAAATATAAGACACTAAAAAGGACCTAATTGATTTAGCGGGATATTTTTTAAAAAAGAACCCAAAGATAAGACACTAAAAAGAACCTAAATAAAATTGGCGGGATTATTTTTGTCATTTATTTGTAGAACTATATCTGTATCTATGGAATAGCTCCATACTTTCAGCACCTTTAATTTTTTTGTGTACCTAATTCATACGATGCGCGCTTGTTCCAAATTCAAAATATTTTTATTCACTCGGTGAATAAAAACGCGTATTATTCACTGTTATCAATGAGTAAGACGCACTTTTTTGAGTGGCGATGGTAAAAAATATTTTACGTAAGAAAACACTGCTTACGATTCATTTGCTAGCAACAGCGATAATCACCAGTTTAATACAAGAAATAAAGATAAACAAACTTGTCGTTCTTTAAAACTAGAGGTTCATATATGGTGAAAGGCATAATTATTAACTAGGGGTTCTGTAGAACAGTAGACCTCGCGTTTGTGACATTTTTCGAAATGATACCATATCTCCAACATTTTGAAAAACTGAATCGAGATAAAAAAAAGCTATATAATCATATAACCTGCTCACAAAATTTCACGAGGATCGGTTGAGAAATGCAACCTGCAGAGGAGAACAGACGGACAACCGGAATGCCAGACAGACATACGAAAGTATTTTAGCCCAAGCTGAAACGGAGACGCTTCGCGCTTTACAAATTATTAACAAATTGGTACAATATTAAATAGGCCCTGTTGTACTGTATTTTGTTACGATATATTTGTATAATACGATAAATATACTTTAATATACTAATATAATAAATATATATATTACGATAAATATCAACTGGTTAGTTTCTAGCGCCCGTTTTTCTTATCAATTGAAAATTATGATAAGTAAGTACCTAGGTAGTTTAGAAGTTATGAGGGAACATCAACATACATACTGGTCAAAATCATATACTCTCCGTTTCTTGGCTTCGCCGTAGTCGGGTAAAAAGTCTGGAACGGGATGGTAGGAAAATATAGACGATTCAAAAATAAATAAAGATACCTATTTTGACTTTGACTTTGATTATAAGGAACCCTTATAATGTCGACTTGATTACAGAACAGAACTGTAAATATTGACATTTGTGCTCGATAGTGCTGTTGGTATTAGGTATTCAGATTAAAGGAACTTTATTAATGCTTTACATAGCATTGTGTAAAGCATTAATAAACTACTTAATCACTGAATAAATATTGAACTTACCTTGACACCGTGTCTAAGAATCTCGCTTGTGCAGTAGCATTCTGCGGCAATGAAGCTACCTCGTCGATGTTTTTATATACACACGCGATAGCCCCCATTCCCAGCACCTAAAGATATAACAGCGTGTATTAGCACAGAATAAACATATGAATACATATAAAACGTGTATTAGTCTTGATCGTTACTTTGAAAATAAATGCTAAGATTACTTTAAATATTTAAAAAATACATAAATTAAGAATAAAATAAATACACGTGACTCAGTTAAGCCTTAAATCCGACTCATGTGCTTTGGTTGAAATGCCCCTATGACACAACCATATTTCCCCCCTACTCTCGACGGGAATTAACGAGATCGAGTTTACAAGATCGAATAAACGTCAAAAATCTGTTATTTATGTATATTGAAAACGGCTACCATCGTTTCCATTGTTACGTTTTGACCAAAAGGTAATATTATGGTTTGACGTTTACTCGATACCAATTCGATCTCAGATTTTCGATCGCTTTCGGGAGTAATGAGTAACACCCGAACGAACCCGCGACATAAAAAATTGAAGCAATAGTTACTAGTTCCCACGTTCAGAAACGTATTGATTTTTTTTAATCTGTCACTCTTTATTCCTCTAAAACAGAACTGCTAATTATAATATTAATTTTATAAATAAAATTTTATAATTTAGTATTTAGTTTTATTCCCAAGCTTTAGCGAGGGAATAAATAGAAACCGAGTTACAATGGTTTTTAGCGTCGTGTGTTACACTCTACTTTTCACTACGATTGCGAGAAAATAAAATACAATATTAAATAGTTTATACCTACTTCCGTAAACGAATCCACTCGTTTTTCTATCCTCCACTTCATAAACTTTTTGTACAGTATTTAAAAAAGAAATGATTTGTGCTTGATGGCAAAAGATTAAAATTATTTCTTTCCTATTACAGTCACACAATTTAATCAGTTTGTAATTATAGAAAAAATCTAAAGATTTATTGATGACAATGTTTCTAATAAAGTTTTAACAATATTCTGCCTTAAGTCTGTAGGCATGCAAATGCTAGTAAGTATCAGCTATCTATAGTTAATATTATTACTACTATTACTATTTTAAGACGTCAATAATAATTACAAAATTGTTAACAGAAATCTCATATTTAAAATTAAATATCAGCTATTATGCAAAATTATCATTAAAGTCAGATTAAGTAGAGATGTCATTTTTTTCTAAATATTCCTTGGTCGAGTAAAAACTGTGCTGTAGGAGACAACTAAATAATTTATTCCTGAAAATATTTTTCTCAATTGTTGATTAATAATGTCTAGCGGTAGTTTATTAAATATTTTGATAGCCATATAGTATTCATTTTTTCGAAATATAGTTAGATTGGATATAGGTATTACTAATTTATTATTTCTCGATGCTCGTAAATTATCGTTTTTTCACTACATTTTAGTAGTAGAAGTATTCAGGGTGCTTTTTAACCAACAGGCAGAGTATAAATAAGTCTATGATTTCACCGAAGAAATGCTTTTAGTTCCATTTTCAAAAATAAGAATGAGAAACAGTATTAAGTCTAGCGAGTCTTTATTCGTGATTATGAATAATAGTAGATTATACAACAAGTGAAAAAAGAGGGAATTTAGTTCGAGGGAATAAGTTGGATCCCGAGAGTAGCGACGGATACAAAGGACCGAAATGAAAATTTTTTTTCACGAGTTGTGTACTCTACTTTTTACCATTGACTGCGAGAAAACAAATAGCAGTACTTATACATAGTATTTTAGTTATCACATTTTTATTATTTAGGTAGGTAATCAAATATTTAAACATTAGAAAATAGTGAAACTAGAAATTTTCCAATGACATAAAACAACCACGCTAACTATAAGAGGGAAACTACATGATCAGTCTGGCATCAGTCCATTTCATCAGTTTGTATAGACTTTGAATTTTTACAGACTGAAGATCGTACCAGACTGATGGAATGGACTGATGCAAGACTGAACATCTAATCCCCCTCTAATACATAAAATAGAACCCAAACATACGACACTAAAAAGAAACTAAATAAAATTGGCGGGATTTTTTTTGTCATTTAATTGTAGAACTATATCTTTATCTATGGAATAGCTCCATACTTTCAGCACGTTTTATTTTTTTTTTGTATATAATTCATACGATGCGCGCTTGTTCCAAATTCAAAATATTTTTATTCACTCGGTGAATAAAACATCATTTTATTCACTCTTATCGTTGAATTAAACGCACTTTTTCGAGTGGCGATGGTAAAAAGACTTTCGTTTTAGTAGGCTCATTGGTAATAGACAAACATTAAAAAAGAGGGGTGGTAGGCTAGGCTCTCAAATAGTATGATGCAGTAGAATTAGGTATTGTTTTATTCATGACACTTCAGGATTTGTTGTACTAACCATCATTTGGGTCCTTTGGTCTTCACTGGCAAAGTCTTTGCAAGCTGTATCCAGCTGTTCTTGTAGTTGTGTTTTCTTCCTCCCATTGAGTTCAAATCGACCGGCCGACACACCTGTATTTGAGTAGAAACTTTATAAATATGTAAAAAAAAAAAGGAAAAAAATATTGCATGAAAGATTTATTGCAATGCAATCGGATGTTAGCAACTGGCATAACAATTTGCTCGATACACATAGCCAAACATATATCTCCGTCTGAACACGAGCCAATTTCTCGCTTTGTTTGGTAAATTCAGAGAGAGATACAAGTTCAAAACGCACTCAACCTGCCTACTAATACTACATTCAATATTATTTTGATTTTATTCTATGAACAATGTTATTTATTTAATTATTTTTTTCGTGCTGAAATAAAAAAAAATAGTAGATTGTACAACAAGTGCATAAAATGGGTTTTATGTACGAGTTATACACTCTGCTTTTTACTTCGATTGTGAGGAAATATGAAATTAAACTTTTTTTTTCAACAATATTGAAAAATAGTGACAAATTATATAATTTTGGAATGTGCTCATCAAGGCCTTTCATTTGATACCCATATTAAAAAATTGAAAAAAAAAATTTTTTTTTTTTAGTGACAAATTATATAATTTTAGAATGTGCTCACCAAGGCCTTTCATTTGATACCCATATTCAAAAATTGAAAAAAAAAAATGTTTTCTTAAATTTTAGTGACTAATTATATAATTTTGGAATGTGCTCATCAAGGCCTTTCATATGATACCCATATTCAAAAATTGAAAAAAAAAAATTTTTTTATTCATTTTAGTGACAAATTATATAATTTTGGAATGTGCTTACCAAGGCCTTTCATTTGATACCCATATTCAAAAATTAAAAAAAAATCTTAAATTTTTGTGAAAACATACATATTTTTGGGACGTGCTTTCAAGGGCTGTCATTTGATACCCATATTCAAAAAATATTTTTTTTTCTTAATGACAAATTATTTAATTTTGGAATGTGCTCATCAAGGCCTTTCATTTGATACCACTAATCAAAAATAAAAAAAAAATCATCAAGGTTTCAAAAATTGAAAAAAAAAGTATTAAACATGGATTATGTATAAAAATGAAGAAAATAACAAGTTTGTTTAACGAAGTTTAATTGCGTGTGGCTGTTTACCTGACGAACTTTACGAGCATGAGAAGTGAAAACGTTTTTTCATTTCTCATATTCGGAAAGTGATGTATATTTGAACTGAGCAGCGGGTCCAAAACTCTTCGTTCCACCCTAGGGTGGAAAAGTAATTTAAAAATAGAACTGAATTTGGCAATGAAAAAGTTTACAATAGTTAAAAACAAATGGTTTAAAAAAAGTTGCAGCCTTGTAGGTAGGGCGCATTCACGAACAACAACAAAACATGGTATAAAATATTGGAGGGAGACCTACCTAACTCTGTGACTTTGAGCTGTGTGTGCCGTATTAAAGTTTTGTGTTGATTTTGTATTTACTAAAAATGAGTTTAAAACTAAAACAAAAAGTTCAAATAAAATAAAATAAACAATAAAACTACGCTTTATTTCGCCTACAGGAAACAACTACTTCAGGAGAGTCTCTGCCATGGACTTACCGTCTTATCAAAGACCAAAGAATATCTCCAACTTTTACAGGCATCCAACAAAGCCAAATCTGTCATCATAATAATTTATATCAAACTGTAAATATTCCAAGCAAGAATTTTTACAGAGCAGAAGAATTTAACTTTGAATTTCACAAATTGTTCAATTTTTTTAGGTTTTTAAAGGTAAGTTGGTATAGGTAATAATTATAAGGTCTACCAATGTAGTTACTAAGTAGGTAGGTACATGTTTTTATTAATAAACATTTTGGAATAACTAAGACTTTTTTTACTTTCCTGAAATTCGAAATGAAAAGTAGAGTGTTTAACACGGGTAAAAGTCATCATCCTTTTGACCCTCGTATAACAATCTACTATTTATTTCCCAATGTTTCAGCACCTTTTCTGTGAATGAATGAGTGAAATAATGAGTTTTTAGCTGACAAGAAAATACCAACTTACCTTTAAAAACCATGAAAAATTAGAACAATTTGTGAAATTTAAAGTTAAATTCGTGCTTAGAATATTTACAGTTTGATATTATAAATTATGATGACAGATTTGGCTTTGTTGGATGCCTGTAAAAGTTGGATAATTATTTTTTGGTCTATGTTAAGACGGTAAGTCCATGGCAGAGTCTCCTGAAGTAGTTGTTTCCTGTAGGCGAATTAGAGCGTAGTTTAATTGTTTCTTTTATTTTGTTTGAACTTTTTGTTTTAGTTTTAAACTCATTTTTAGTAAATAAAAAATTAAAACAAAACTTTAATACGGCACACACAGCTCAAAGTCACGGAGTTAGGTAAGTAATCCCTCCAATATTTTATAGTTTTTCTTATTTTTAACCGACTTCCAAAAAAGGAGGAGGTTCTATGTTCGTCTGTATTTTTTTTTTTTTTTTGTGTATGTCCACCGATTATTCGAAGACGGTTGGACTGATTGAAATGATTCAAACGTTATTACATTAGGTACACTCCCATGTTGGTCCCATTTTTTAAAATTTGGAAATCGGTTCAGTACCTTTCAAGTAATTTTGAAAAAAGCACGAAAATAGTATGATTTTGTGCGAATTACCTCGATGATTGGTCGTGTTACTTCTTTGTTTATGAACTGAATAAAATAATTATTTTTTTGTTGGAAGAGGGATATCTTAAGTGTAGTTTTTTAACCGACTTAAAAAAGGAGGTTCTCAGTTTGACCCGTATTTAAGTATGTTTCTCCGCGATTATCTTACGTTTGGCTGAGCCGATTTTTCTACATATATAATATACCTTACCTACAAGGTACCTACACTAAAAATAAAAAAAATAAAAATTGTTTAAATAAAAACAAAAAACCGACTTCAAAAAACCTACCCCTAAAAAGCAAGAAATAATATTCGTAATAATAAAAATACGTCTATTGAAGTCGGGTGGGGCTTTTAGAATAAAAAAAGGAATTTGTACTCCAGCCCCACCCGACTTCAATAGACGTATTTTTATTATTACGAATATTATTTCTTGCTTTTTAGAGGTAGGTTTTTTGAAGTCGGTTTTTTGTTTTTTTTTTAAACAATTTTTAAATTTGGAACACGCCGCGTCGCCGGCCGCTCCGCCTAATGTTTTTATATTTGCACTGGCTGTTTATACCATGTTTTGTTGTTGTTCGTGAATGCGCCCTACAAGGCTGCAACTTTTTACCACTGAAAATGGTTATCAGATGCAAATCGCCTGAGACGTATTTTTGGACATAGCTCCGAGGATTTTGGAAGAATCGAGATGGGAGTAGTACCAAAAGTTGAGGAATTTATTGAGACACGTGTGAACATTTGAATTTTGAAAATAGACAGGTAACTTTTTTGGAATTTCGAAAAATTTGGGATTTTTGGGGGGTGTTTGTTTACTAAATTGTAAATATTTAAAATAAAACCGACTTAAGAAAAAATAGAGAAAAAGATTTTTGTAAATCGGTTAGTAATATTTCGGCCAAATAAATAGGTACCTTACCTACCTAGATACCTTAGAAAAATAATAGAATTTTGCATTTAATTTGATTTTGTTGTTTGTAAATTTTTGTTTTCATTTTCAATGCTCTGATTCTTGCGGAGACTGCAAAATCTGTAAGTTTTTTAAACCATTTGTTTTTAATTATTATAAACTTTTTCATTGCCGATGAGGAAACTCTTTGGTTGACTATGTAACCAAATTCAGTTCTATTTTTAAATTACTTTTCCACCCTAGGGTGGAACGAAAAGTTTTTGACCCGCTGCTCAGTTCAAATATACATCACTTTCCAAATATGAGAAATGATAAGTTATTTCTGTTGTCTGTTAACAAATATATAACCTCGAAATTTAAGGCTCACGCTCGCCTTAAATTTCTAACCTATATTCAGGACCTACAGGAGTAAAGCAGATCGGTCACACCACACCTATAGTTTTAACCAAGAATCTTATATTCATATTCTTTGGTTTTAACCAACAGCTATCGGCTACACCTAGTTTTAGACGGCTAAAAGTAGGTTTAACCGCACTTCGGGTAATATCGCAATTATTTTATAGTTAATTTTAATATAATTTTTAATTTTGAGATTTTTGCATTCACAATGCTATTTTTATACAATACTAAATAATATACTAGAAAAAATACGACTCGCAGTATTGATCTGGTGCGAGTCGTATTTGTTCTAGTATATTATTTAGTATTGTATAATTTAAATATATTTTTATATTTAGAGATATTAAAAAAAATGGTATACTTACTAACAGCAAGGATAGCCATGAAAATAAATGCCTTCCACGCCATTTTGAGTTAGGTCTCTCAAAGTCAATAGAAGACTGATACTTTAAAATAAACTCGATACTGAAATCGGTTCAGTGAAAAGATAAGTCTGATTGTTTAACCTTTAGCCTTAACCTTTAACCTTCACCTACCTTATCTAAACAAATAAAAATATATTTTATCTCGTCTCATGTTAAATGCAGCTGTTAGAGATTTTAGTTGATCCATTTCATCGTTTATTTATACTTATTTTATTGATGAATATGATTATGATGGTCGACAAGCTTCGACAAGTAGACACAATCAGAATAAAAAACCGACTTCAATAAACCTACCTCTAAAAAGCAAGAAATAATATTCGTAATAATAAAAATACGTCTATTGAAGTCGGGTGGGGCTGGAGTACAAATTCCTTTTTTTTCTAAAAGCCCCACCCGACTTCAATAGACGTATTTTTATTATTACGAATATTATTTCTTGCTTTTAAGAGGTAGGTTTTTTTGAAGTCGTTTTTTGGTTTTTTTTAAACAATTTTTTATTTTTTATTTTTAGTGTAGGTACCTTGTAGGTAAGGTATATTATGTATGTAGAAAAATCGGCTCAGCCAAACGTAATGTTGTATTTTGCCAAATTCATATTGTGACATATGTATTATGCGACTACGAGATATTATGACCAATTCTGAAAGTGTCCTAAATCTAATGTTGCTATTTGATAAAGTAGCCAATACCTCATGTGACGAATCGAGAAAGTGTCTTACTGCGCACAAAGGTGTGAAATGATTAAGTCTGATTGTTTAACCTTTAGTATTTTATCTAAATAAGCAAAAGGTGTCAACTACTTAATTTTTTTAGTGTAAAGTGCAGTTATTATTTGAGAGATTACGTTATTTCACGTACAAAACAAAACAAGGTTCAAGAACAAAACTAGTCATTAAATATTTTTGTATAATAGAGCAAAATGAACTCTTGTCAATTTTATGAAAACTTTTCTTAAGGAAAGAGAGGAAGAAAATGCATCAAAAGTGATTTTGTTTCGATTTTCATTTATTCTGAACATAAATGGCGATCTTAGAACTTTTACAATCTTGATTGGATTCTATGACGTTTTATATTATTTTATGTACATATTTTTTTATTATTGATTACATTACATGCTTTACAGTCGCTTCTCACGAATAGACCAGCGATTTTATTTTAAGGCAATTTAAATATTCAAATTGCCTATCAAACATGAGTTATGTATGACGTACTATATGAGATATATCCTATTCCTTTGGTAAAAGTACATACTAATGGAAATGTCATCAGTTACACAACTCAAAAATACCTAATCGTCACTTAGTTTGACCTCAAGCAATAGTTACAAAAGAAAACATAGAAACTGTAAGACTTCTGATAAGCAAAAAATTTGGAAAAACTAGGTCTTTCGACGTTGTTTTTCGAAATTATTTTTTGATATGCTACACACTTATGGAATACGTCCATATTTTACTCGAATTAACACTAGGTATTCTAAATGCTTTCCAAAGAGACAGGGACTTCTTTTATAGTACACATATGTACAACATTATTATGTCCGTGTCCATATAGAAGGACATTACAGTAAAGTTTCAGGATTTCGAAAGACAAAACTGCGATTAACACAAGTGGCAGATTGTCACTGCGGCGAACTTTTCTGCTACAAGACAACTGAGATTATCGTCAAAACAACTGTACTCAACTGAGACGCATCCTAATTCCTACTACATTGCAACTTAAATCCAATATAATCGCAAGTTTGTGTTTCTAAATCGTAAAAACTCTTTCGCAACTGGTAGCATTAACCAAATCTATAACCTTGTTTTGTATATACTTTCGCGTTTGCACTATGCCGGAAATGCTGCTGCGTGCCATTCATTTCAGACTGAAATTATACTTTATGCAGAACTTATGTATCCTGCTTGTACCTTTAAGTACTTACGTAAACACAATTTTCTTTGATTTTACAAGAAAACAATGACCATGGATTATGCAATATAAAAAACAAAATAATTAACAGCTTAGGAGTAAAATGTGAAAATATCCACATAGGTTTACTTACAATATTAGGCAAAGGGTTATTATTAGGTACTTATCAGTTACGTATACCTAACCTACAGTTTCTCAAAGCAACAATACATATTTTAAACGTTATTTGTGTCAAAACACTTTATTAACACGTTGGCGGACGCGCCGGTTATAGCAGTCATCAGTGACTTACTCAGAGTGACGCGCCGGCTATAGCCTTTATGTTCTGTTCGCACTCCAGAGGCACAACGGCTGTAGCAGACGATTTTCCTTACTACTACCGTATATTTTATCATCAAGTGCCCCCAAGTTGAAACTTTCAGATCGCTAGGTGTCATATAACATATCTTTTTACACCTTCAAACGTGTCACTACTCGTGTGTCGTTGTGTGCGCACGCACACTGACGCACCTGTCATAGCAGCGACAGTTGTATGGTAACTTGTTCAGTCGGCCGGCGAGTGCCCCGTGGAGCGGAGTGTTAACATCTCCGCTCCAATGTGTTTCGCACGTGGTTTTTGTACTGCTATAGTGCTGAATTTACTTAATTATTCCGAGTAAATATGAATAAATTATTACTAATATTACAATTAAAATATAATAATATAGATAAAAACAAAAAATAATACAATATTTGCCATAAATTACCAACTTACGTATACTTTATTTGAGTATAACACTAATAGCATTCCGAGAAGATTTTTTGACAAAATTTGATTTTCATCATCATCATATCAGCCGCACGACACCCACTGCTAGGTATAGGCCTCCCCTAAGGATTTCCACGACGATCAGTCCTATCCTATGCTGCCCGCATCCAGTGGCTTCCCGCGACCTTCACCAGATTGTCGGTCCACCTTGTCGGGGGCCTACCCACGGAGCGTCGTCCAGTGCGCGGTCCCCATTCCAGAACCTTTCCGCCCCAACGGCTATCGGTTCTTCTCGCTATGTGTCAAGCCCACTGCCACTTCAGCTGAGCGATCCTTCGAGCTATGTCGGTTACTTTAGTTCTCCTACGGATCTCCTTATTTCTGATTCGATCACGCAGGAAAACGTCGAGCATAGCTCTCTCCATTGCAAGCACAAGTTGGACTTACCTAACTAGACTGCCTGTCCTAGGTATACGTATGGTCAGCAACTTCAAGAGTAGTGTTCCCAACATGAACTGGAGCGGGCACAGCATGGGCATTCGACATGAATTTCGTCTCATCCATGTTCATCTTGAGACCCACTCTTTGGGAAGCACTACGGAGATCTTCGAGCATTGTGTTCAGGTCTTCCATAAGAACTATATCATCGGCAAAACGAAGGTTAGGTACTAGCCCTTAATGTTGATTCCGAGTCTTTTCCAGTCTAAGAGTTTAAAGATGTCCTCCAACGCAACTGTAAACAGTTTCGGAGAAATAACATCTCCCTCTCTCACACCTCGCTGCAGTTGGATAGGATCTGTGCTCTGGTTCTGTACTCGGACTGACATGGTGGCATTTTCGTATAAGTACCTCAACACCGCGATATACCTGTAGTCTACTTGGCACCTCTGAAGAGACTGCAGCACCGCCCAGGTTTCGATCGAATCAAAGGTTTTCTCATAGTCCACGATCGCCAAGCAAAGTGGCATATTATTCTCCTTGGTCTTCTGTATAACCTGCCGCAGCATATGGACGTGGTTTATGGTGCTAAAGCCTTTTCGGAACCCGGCTTGTTCGGCAGGTTGGAAGTCGTAGAACCTGCAAGCGAGACGATTCGTAAGGACTCTCAAAAACAACTTATAGATATGGCTCAGAAGTGAGATGGGTCTGTAGTTCTTTAAGAGGGACTTGTCACCCTTTTTAAAGAACAAAATCACCTCACTTATGTTCTATGCCTTCGGCGTTCTGCCTTCGACGATGACGGAATTGAAAAGCTTCTGGAGGACTTTAAGCATCGGATCAGAAGTTTTGTAGTGATTCCGTCGTCACCCGCCGCCTTGTTGTTTTTCAGCTGTTTGAGAGCCATACTAATCTCGTACAGGCTGACGTCCGGGATATCTTGGGTAAAGTGTCGGGTAAGCATGGCTCTGGGGTCTTTAGCATTGCTTTCAACTTGCGTCTGCGTGGAATATAACTGCCCATAGAAACTCTCGATCTCCCTCAGGATTTCAGGCTTCGATGAGATGACGCGTCCGTCGTCAGTTTTCGGATTCGTCATCTGGCTTTGCCCAATAGACAGATCTTTGGAGCCTTTATTCTGCTCGATGGCCTCTTTGATACCATTAAATCGGCGAAGGTCGCTCGTCAACGACTTAGATATCTGTCAATTTAGCTGTCGATAACGATGAGCATCCTCTGAACTCTGGAGCCTCATTTCACGTCTCTGATCCATGAGTAGTAGCAGTGTGTGGTCGGAGAGTTTCTTTAACTAAGGGCGGCGGGTCTTAAAGAACTTGGACCCTAGTCCCTACCGTACGGACAGTATCCACCGCCATGTTGTTTAGATCGTCCATTTAATTTTGTCTTTTCATTGAAGGAATAACCAATATATGCCAAGGTGCCTTTTAGTGGTAGTTTGGAAACGTTGTTGCTATTTGAGGGTTTAGATAATAAATGCTGTAATACTGACTATTTACCACTGCCGTAAACTTTTCTAAGCATAGTCTTTGGGCCTTACTTTATACAAATAGACTATTTCCTAGTGATGGAACTGCTAAAGCAAGCGAATTATCTAGTCGGTGCATCCTATTTCAATAGAAATAAAGTATTTATCAGTGAAGGGACGGCTATAGCAGGCGAAGGTTAATGGTTGCGTCCCATTTGTATAGTAATAACTATTTACTAGTGTCACATCGGCTATAGCAAGCGAAGGCTACAGCCGTTGCGTCTCATTGGTATGGTAATAACAATTCACTGATGACACACCGGTCATAGCAGGCGAAGGTTACAGCCGATGCGTCCCATTTGTATAGCAATAACTATTCACTAGTGACGCACCTGCTATAACAGCTAAAGGCTATAGCCGGTGCGTCCTATGCATATAGTTATACACTGCTTACCAGTGACGGAACGACTATAGCAGGCGAAGGCTATAGCCGGAGAGTCCTATGTATATAGTTATATACTGTTTACTAGTGACGGAACGGCTATAGCAGGCGAAGGCTATAGCCGTTGTGATTTTATTTAAATACTTAGTAATTTTCATTAGTGACGGTGCGGCTATAGCATTCCATACAAAAATGAAGTGACAAAGTGGCGTTGCAAAATCGGGCCGAGTGTCCGCCAACGTGTTAACATCATATAATATGTCAAAAATTATGCACAACGCATTTAAATATAAATTTCATCAAGTCTTGTTAATTTTCCGCTAAACAAACGAAGTATAGAAATTAGATTATCCAAAATAGTACAAAAGGGATAATAATTCTTGTCACACAAGAACACTATTTATAATATTAATCACAGTATGTATATTATCACTAGATATTACGAATTAACAAATTGGAATAATATTTCTCTTAGAGAGACATACTTTGCTTAAAACAATGTACCTAAACATTTTGATAAATGAAAAGGACGACATTCAAATTATACATTATGAAGTGCATAAAAAACACAAACACAATCATTATACAATATTATACACAATCAAGTAATTATTGGAAAATTAAGATGAAATCTACGTACAACCAAAGGCAAATATTAAAATACTAAAGATTAAGCCTTATCGCGGAAATATTATAATAATACTTAAATGCAATAACATGCGCCTAATCTATTATTTTATAATGACGTATTTATGATGAATTTGTTATTTTCTCGGAATTTTCCTATCAGGTCGCGTAGTAAAATCTGAAATCCCAATAACTCGATTAAATAAGAAGATAAATATTATTATTACAGTACACAACGTAATGCAGTTTTCCTATTTATAAGATCTCGTGTAACCAATTTTTTGATTAGAACAGTAATGGCTTTACAGTATGTATCTACAATACAACATGACGTGGGACTTAATGCTGTGCCAGATTTGATATTGCCAATACCAGTAATTAATTATACCTAGATAGATAGATGATTATCTACTGCAATGAGGGATATTCACAATGACAAAAAATTGGCTCGATAGATGGCGTTGATAAAAATGAGTTTTTTTTACTAAGCTTCGAAGAGTACTCTTAGGTAGGCAGGCAGTGATGTAACCCTAAAACAATTCTCTTTGGGCAGATGTCAGCCAGCGAGCGCTTACTTGCTTTTTTGGTACAGGCCGTTTATTTTTAAAAGCTTTTAATTTTGACTCATCTCTTTCCTTCAACGCCATCTAGTGAGGCAAATAGTTATTATTTTTATTTTTTAAATGTCACTTTAAAAAGCCCTCATTTGTTTCGCCACTTTGGTCAATATCGTAAAATCATTAGACTTATTATAATTATTAGCGTAAAATGGATTTTTTACACTGCGCTATATGCAAAAACTGTTTATGAATGATATTATATACATGGTACTTACTTCATTATCATATTATTTAACTTATTAATAGCAACTGAGTTTGTACAAAGTAACTAGGTAGGTATTACTTGTTAATCTTATCCAAGTCTTCAATTCTACACAAATTACTTTGAGACGCAATCTGAATAAAATGCCCAAAAGGCAAATATCCTAGACATTATTTGTACATACTTATTAATAATGTATTTGATTCAAAGGAGCTGTTAAAATGATCCTTTGCTGTTGATGAAGAACATACTTGCGCCGTATCATATCATATCATCACCGCCGAAACGCTAATAATAATAACAAGACACTCAACGAAGCCGAAGTCCACGCATTCCGCCCATCATCATCAGGATCATTTTTGTCTTTTGGACTATACCTGGGAAACCAAAAGCTACGAAGTTATTGAAGGTCAAACTCAAATTTTTTTTTCATAATTTTTATGAAATCTTATTTTATTCGTTATTTCCTCATATTTGTCTACAGAAACATTATCAAAATTGTATGTATTTCGTAACAAACAATGGCTTCAAAACGTCATCACTTAATGTAGGTATTTCATGAGCACGCACATAAACTTTGCCTTTCAACTCGGCCGAACGCAGCTGTATAGCATTCACTAGCAGGCGCGTTTGTTTGTACGCGTTACATTGCGTGGTAACGTATGCAATGACTTTTTAACACCAAAAATCAAAATCTTTTCACAGCAATAATTTTGAACAGAAATGGTCCTGATGATGGGCAGAATACGTAGACCTCGGCTACGTTGAGGGTCTTGTTACACCCGGTATATGATACAGCGATTCATTATGTTTAACTGTCAAATGACAATAGATTTTGACAGTTGAGCGTCGATAAAACGCTAGGTACCTACCTATTATCCTGTTTTGGTGGTCATGCTAGGGGGCCTTTAGACTCCTTTTTGTCTTTTTTGACCATACAACAGTAAACTCTTATGTACTGAAAACTACTGCGCACGTACACTATTCCTAATGGTTTTTTGGGACTCAAAGTCCCAAAAAACCATTAAGAACTTAAAGGTTAACCATTACGAACTTAAAGGTTTTTTATACTTATTGTATGTGTACAACTGTACATATTGTGATGATTTACTTTACAGTAGCTAATTGTTATGATTAAAGGGGGCAGTGGGGGCAGTGGGTTGGTTCGCTTCAATAGCTCCGACTGAATATAGTTACGTAGTTATTATTCTCAAATACACACAGTACCATTATATACATTGGGCAGGTACTGCAATATTTTAATGTGAAGATTAATAGGTATTTCCTTCACGTTACGTACAAAATACGAGATAAATTATTTTATTACCAAAAAAAAAAGTAGTTTAAGTCTTTTGTACTTACAATAACTATTCAAGTTGCCAATTCTTAAAATGTTTGATGCGTTATGAATGAGTGTTTAATTGATAGGAATACCTAGACCCTTGCAATTTGCAAAATTTCAACGAATTTCAGTTGCTCTATTCACAAGTATTAGGGGATTCATAAACCAACAGCAGCTGTGAAATACTTGGTTTTTTCTACTTGGAGATTAGCACTTTGGCACTACACAATTTTATTTGCATTTTTTAACTAAGCATAAGTATAGTCAGGTGGGGTAAGTGAAACATACTTTATTTTTATTTTTATTTAACAAGGTTTAGTAAAGCTGTAAAACTAGCAATTAAAGTAGCTGTGTAGGCAATGTACCTACTCCTCATTAAATCAGTGTTTAACGGTCCAGTTTCAAAGATTTATCAAAAAAACGTAATTTTCATTTTATAACATAACTTAATTTTCTTTTTGGTTTACTAGCTAGTTTAATGATCGCAGCGATATCTGTGTTGTATTGAGGGCAGTAATTCGTCATTCCTGATTTATCGACACATCGCTATGAGAATAAACTACGATAGTTTCTTAGATATGGTTGGGTGTTTCACTTACCCCGGTGTTTCATTTACCCCACCTGATATATAATGTTTTTTCTTTTTGCTGTTTGTTTGGTAATATAAATATTGCTTCTTTTTGTATTTCAGTATTTTTAGGCCACGCCCTTATCGTTCATAATTTGTCGCGAGTATTTATATCTTCGCATAATTTTAATGACTAAAATTTGTTTTACCTAATATCTATAAATATTTGATTAAACGATAACTATTATAAATTATAATTTTCCTTGTTATTCTTAATCATGCGGATTGTACCGCAATGTGGGGCGTGACCTGTCATAATCTTTGATGATAAAATTGTGGCCACTGTGGTCACAAAGCCATTGAGTCTTAATAACAAATATCATAATTAATTAACGTATTATTATTATATTATTCCAGATAATAGTTCCTAACAAAGATTTTCCTCGAGGATCAAATACAGTTTTACAAATTCAAACTAAACAGTTATTCGAAAATATAAAACAAGTAGGTAAGTAATGAAAACAACACGGTAACACGTACACGTGTCACGTGTTTCAGAGCAGTATTCAAACAAGAAGTTTTCAAAATACCATTCAGTCCAGACGTCTAAAGTTAGTAAAGCTACACAGCGACATGAATAGATTTTGAAACTGTGTCAAAACAAAATGTTTGAGTATGATTCACGATAATAAAGGACACGCGAAATTATAACTTATGAAACTTGAAATGAACAGTACATAAGCGATATGTGTAAATTTTTAATCATTACACATACCTATTTCGTAAGCTCATTTCTCAATAAATGACATTTTAAACAAATCCTAGTGCTATATTATCTTAATCACTGTTGAAGACAGTAATCAAATATATTGTTGTACCTATGTTTCATAATCATTTAACTATATTTACAAAACCTTTTCCATAAATACTTATACTAATTACTAAAACGTAGTGATTACTTGCTCAGTGCTAATTACGAATGCAAGCTGTTTGTTTATAAATTAAATGAAGTGGTGGAACCAAGGAGGTGGTAGTTTTAAGCCAAACTCTTTTGTTTGTTGATAAGCGCGTTGAGCAGTTTGATCCTGGCCTTGACGGTCTTGTATCTGGCGTATTCGTCCTCGCGGGCCTTCTTGTCGTCCCTCTGGACTTTCCTGCTGTTCTGCAGTTCGAAGCTCACCTCGTACTCTTTGATGCTGCGACGAAGCACCTGCAGTAAAGTATCCATCAGTACCCTACAACTGATTTGTTTTAGAGTCCTATTTCAAAGTTATTCACCAATCTTTGCTTTCTTCCTAAATGATATAGAACTCAACTGCTGTCTATTTGACATCGATATTACCCACCCATCCATCGCATTGGGCCCGCGTGGTTGGTTGAAGATTTGCAAATGTTACTTTGGCTAGGGGGTCTGCTTCGCAAATTGGAACTTTCGTACTAATTGAAAAGCTAAACGCAGCGTAAGATGACATGACATTCGAATGTTTTCGTCTTATGGGTAAATAAGGAGGATGGGCCATGACCCACCACGCGGTCCTGCAAATACAGTCGGGACCAATGGTTTCGAAGCACGCAGAAGCTTTATGGTTACCCATTTCGTGACCAACCCTTGCGAACGTAATCAATCGCAAGCCAATATATGCGCTAACACACTGCGCCATCGATCTCCTCAAATGTTTGTCAAGTCTAAAACTTACGCATTTTTGGAGCTTAGCTTCACTGAGTGCTCTCGCGAGATCTTCGAGGCCCAAGCAGTGCAGGCCTTCGTTGGATGGCGTGGCCTCTTCGCTGGTAGTTCCCGACTGCGCCGACGACGTGGACGAAGGCACCTCCTCCCCTCCCACTATGCTGACGTCACGGTTGGGGGGCGACTGCAATGGAGTTTCTATGGTGTCCTGTTGACCCAAGTGATGATGGATTAGGAAAGAATGACACTGGGACTTTACGGAAATTATAAAATCTCAAGTTTATCATATATTAAGTAAAATAGTATGCTGCAGAAAATTCTGTAATTCTTTTCTAACTTAGAAAAAAGAAGAAGGCACCTACCTAATGAAATAAAAGTATACTTCTTTTAAATGAAATTAATATTGCTCTTACAAATCAAATGGATTGAGTTTCAAAATAGGTACCTACTGCAGACTGCAGTTTGCATTCATCATTTTGAATTCGAGAAAAAAGTTAAAAGTCAACACTGATTATGAGCACTCAAATAATAGTCATTTATTATTCTAGTACTGGAACTGGTTTTTCATCCTACTACTACTATAAACCTAGTTTATCTTAACTTGGATTAAAAATAAAGGACTTTTATACTGGTTAAGAGTCCCCGCAAACTACAGGCTTTCTGTCGGCCGAAAGGTTTCCCCAGGAAATTTTTCGAATAGCCACGTGGACGAATTTGGAAGAGATATATTTTCTTGTGTAGATACCTGAGACTCCTGAGAAGAGTCCGTAGGCTTCTCCTGCGAGTCGCTGGAGCTATCAACGCTGGTGTTGAACAGCATCGCCTCGTGCTCGTGGATGGTGGCCAGCTCTCCGTTCGTGCCACCAATCATCTGCCAGACGGATTATGGGTAATTCTAAACGCAAAATACATCAAAGCTCTTGCTAATGGATCTCTTTAAGTAGGTCATAAAGATGGCAATCCCACTGGGGAACAGACATGACGTAGATACTCTTCTTGAGAAATATCTAAGTTAGGTATGCAGAATTTTTAACTAAAGGTTCCATCCATAAGGAAAGCCTGTGCCTCAACAGACGTATTTAACATTTGACTTTTAATCGCCTCTGTGGTCTACTGGTTCGCCCACCCGTGTAAAGACGCAGGGGTCCCAGATTTGATTCCCAGGGGGGGTACAATTTATACTCGGTTTGGTTGGTGGTAGGGCTTATTCCAAGTCCGCCTGGCTAGCTACCACCCACCATCTTACCTAAATCTGACGCCAAAACAACAATTTAATTAAAATTTGTTGTGTTTCGGCAATTAGAGGTAAGATCTAGCCAGTTCCTCAGCAATGAGGATTATAAAATAAAAATAAAATTGCAAAATTGCAAAATTTTAATAGTCGTTGTTAGTAATACGTACAGCATCAGGTCTGGATGTAGCCATCGCTCGCTTCACAGCTCTGTATCGTTCGTAAAGGTGCCTGGCGGCGCCCCTATCGGCCGAGTGCGCCGGTGGTCTACCCCTGGCTGCTTCGAGACGCAGCAGCACTCTTTGGACGGACAGTTTCTCGGCCGCCAGTTGGGCCGCCGTCCACGACGCTTCTGAGACTGCTGGACGACCCGCTGCCTGCCGACACCCGTCTAGCCACTGTAGGAGAAGAACAAATTACCAATTAAAAGAGTATGGTTATCTTACGAGAGTAATATCATTTATTAATAACTGGGTAAGATAAGTAATGTATTTTTGGGAGAATGGGAGATGGGACTCTCTTTTCCCGTTATCCTCTATTTCGCTTGGCTCATCTCATTGTTGCATTACGCACGTGGTCACCTAAAGATTTGGTTAGTTAGAAGTCTTCATTTATCTGACGATATGTGTATTCCTTTTAATTTAGATCAAAAAGAGCTCTTTTTGATCGAAATTAAATTTCTAAAGATCTATGTTTGTACACTATTTAAGAAGAGCAGTCTCTTAACACTTAAAATATTTACCTCTTCTATGTCTCGCACAATATCAGTCATAGGTTTATCACTTTTCAAGGCAGCGTCTAGTTTATCATCGCGCTCCTTCTGCTGCTTGGCTGCTTGAACTTTCGATGCGTATTCTACTGGATCTGCTTTGATGCAACGTTTTTCTTCTTGAAGGCGCCGGAGGCTTTCATACATTCGGGTCAACTGGACATCTGTGATGCGGTCGCTGGGCGTCAGTGAGTGACCGTTCTTCTCTTCATAATCGCTCTCATACTTGGCGATGCTCTTTTTGAGGACACTGATCTGGAAAATCGAATTAGGTTTGATTGAACCTCAATAATTGACATCACAAGGGTTCAGTTTTCCGTAAAATAATAAAAGTTACTTTTTGAAAGGACCCAAATAGTCTTAATTAGACCGACTAGTGATTTGTCTATTTACGATGTAAGGTAAGTTTGTGTGGACGTAAACGTGAAACCGAACATGGACAAGTCCACTCGACTTTAAGAAATTTTCTTTTAAGGGTAGTTCTTCGGAAAAGTGTTCTCCGTGTAATTTCCACAGCATTTTTGAAATCACTAAATTAAAGTGAATTACACAAAAAAGTTGAAAGCTTATGCAAATTCAAACATTATATCAAAATTCGCCACGTAGCGAATGCATACTTTTGCTAAAAAAAAATATAGAAAATTTGCGATCCATGGAAATTACAGTAAAGACCACGGAAATTACCCAGCTGATAAAATTTTGCTCAACATCATGTCAGATATGAAATTAAAGCTCAAATAAAAGTTAGGTGGGGTAGTATTAAGAACTACATTGTATTATAACTATATTTAGCAATTAAAAATAGCAGATTAATAAAAAAAAACTTACAAAGGAACTCAATGTAGAAACATGAAGGTAATAAATAATAATGTTATTATATAATAAATTTCTTTTAGAGTATATTATTGATTAATACTAAATAATATACTAGAAAAAATACGACTCGCACCAGATCAATACTCAGACGGGAATCGAACCCGCGACCTTTGGATATCCGGTCCAATGCTCTGACCGCTGAGCTACCGAGTCACTAGTGACATCGCCGAATTTCTTCTAGTATATCCTACTCTTACGCTGCAAGCCAGCGTTATTTCACCAATGTGAGGAATTACCTCGACATTCAATTGAAATATCTTTCCAGATATTTGGCAATCGATTAAGATGAAATAGCTATATAATTTTTAATGTCACTAGTGACTCGGTAGCTCAGCGGTCAGAGCATTGGACCGGATATCCAAAGGTCGCGGGTTCGATTCCCGTCTGAGTATTGATCTGGTGCGAGTCGTATTTTTTCTAGTATATTATTTAGTATTGTGTAAAAATAGCATTGTGAATGCAAAAATCTCAAATTTAAAAATTATATAGCTATTTCATCTTAATCGATTGCCAAATATCTGGAAAGATATTTCAATTGAATGTCGAGGTAATTCCTCACATTGGTGAAATAACGCTGGCTTGCAGCGTAAGAGTAGGATATACTAGAAGAAATTCGGCGATGTCACTAGTGACTCGGTAGCTCAGCGGTCAGAGCATTGGACCGGATATCCAAAGGTCGCGGGTTCGATTCCCGTCTGAGTATTGATCTGGTGCGAGTCGTATTTTTTCTAGTATATTATTTAGTATTGTGTAAAAATAGCATTGTGAATGCAAAAATCTCAAATTTAAAAATTATATTATTGATTGCATATTATGGATGAGCATCATAATAATAAAAATAACAAATATCTGGTGAAAAGTATCAACAATCTGTACGACCTAGGTCAATACTCGTTTACTAAGACTAGTTTTCACTAATTATGGTCTTCAAACAATAACGCTAACTAAGTTTACCAACCTGCTCTGTATAACGATACAAGTTCTAATGCAGATCAGTTGGACTGCAAGTCCCGGGCACAGACTCCTAGCCCGGCAGAAGTACATACTTCCCAACATTGGTGACAACAGACACTGGACAGCAGCAAGGTATACCACCCCTCATGAGTGAAGATTGGAGTTAGCTTTCTAGGTCTACGATCAACATCAAATGCAACTTAGCCCACAGCAGCAACTCAACAACTGGCAGACGACGGTAACACGGCAGCCCACAGCCAGATATTGCGACCTACACCGGTGTGGCAGTTCTGCATACGAAGCCATACCACCCATAGAGTAGAGTAACCACCATATCACATATCGTCATATCGGGAGACTGGAGTGTAACTGACCTATGTACGAGTATTTCAATACAAAGCAAAGCTACTTGCTTTGCTTTTGATTTTCTTTTTTGAGTAACGAAGAAATTAATACAGGATCGACGAAAGTCAAGCTTACCCGACACTTTACCAAAGATATCCAGGACGCCAGCCTGAGAATAGTATGGCCCTCAAACAGCTAAAAAACAACAAGGTGGCGGGTGACGATGGAATCACTAGAGAACTTCTGAGAGCTGACGGAAAGCCGATACTCAGAGTCTTCTAGAAGCTTTAGGAACAGTGTACAGACAGTCCTAGTAAAGTAAGTCCAATTTCGAGGAAGAGATCTCTCGTCAGATCCAACTCAAAGCTTCGAAAATTGTTTGCGTCCAACTTACTTCAGTGTCTCAAAACGACAATGTGTGTGTTGTTGCCAACTTGCCTTGTTTGGCGACAGAAATGAAGAGATCCGTAGGAGAACTTAAGTAACCGACATCATTTGAAGAATTGCACAGCTGAAGAGTAACCGACATCATTCGAAGGATTGCACAGCTGAAGTGGCAGTGGGCGGACATAGCGAGACAAACCGGTGGCTCTGAAATAGTGATCGCGCACCGGATGGCCCCACCCCCTGACAAAGTAGTTCGACGATCTGGTGAAGGTCGGAGGAAGCTGCTGGATGTGGGCAGGACAGGGCCAATCGTTGTGGAGAGCTTTGTGGAAGGCCTACACCCAGCAGTGGGTGTCGAGCAGCTGATAAAATAAACGAAAAATGAAACAAAGTAATTTCCATGGGCTTTATGTAATTTCCATGGTGTTTTATACATGGAAATTACGCCATGGAAATTACCAAAAAGCATTAATTTTGAAATTTATCGGCATTGAAAAGATATAACCTGCTACTTTGTTACTGGTTAAGTACATTTGGGAGTAAGGTATTGCACCTCAGAACCAGTTTACAAAAAATAGCACAATTATATTGCAAAAAATGTGACATGGAAATACATTAGAAATGAGAACCAAAATTTTTAAAATCGTAGAACTTAGTCTTGCACCAAAAGCGTGGGAAACAGCAACACAGCCATCTTACCTGTCAGTAGCGGTGTAACTGTCGATTCGAAAACATCAATCACTATTTGTCTGTGCCTAGCCAGTCCAGAGCAATGGCCTTCGCAAGAGGGCGCAGTGAAAAAGTAGCTAGGCGTGTGACATACTTACTTAGGTCCTTATAATCAAAAGTTTCCCTCCGATAGGATTTAAAATTTGATCAGTATATAACGTGATATGTCTTTTTTAAATGTGTGTACAAAACTGATTAAAAACGTGGGGATTTCAAAAATATCCGCGATTTCTCATAAGCCGGCGCCCGTGTGACACGTAAAAACGTGCAAAATAACCCCGTTTTTGAGGTGTTGAGGGTGAGTTACTCCGATCTACGTAGTTTTTAACAAGTGAAATCTATATGACACGATGCTTAATGAAATGTAGAAACGATGTAATGATAGTTTTAATCATAATTATTTGTTTTTATAGGAGATATGAGTCTGTGACACTCAAAAATTGCTCTCCCAAGAACTACCCTTAAACTGTTGGGACATGATCACAAAGGCGCTTACTATAACAGTCTTAATCTCATCTAGCTAGGCCATGACTTAGGTAAAACTCGTCAATGTCAAAAATTTAAGAACCTTTTTGGTGATCTTTTCGAGCCTGGTGTCGGGGCAGGGCTGGTCGCGGCGCGGGTGCGGGCGCGCGGCGGTGCTGCGCTCGTCGCGTCGCGCGCGCTCCGCCGCCGCCGCCCGCGCGCTCTCCGCCTCAGCGTCTACTGCTTCGGTACTCTCGATGCTCACTGTACGCCCGAGCTGGCGTTGAAGGGCCCCTGCGTCTAGGGTCTCTGGTTCTTCGCATACTGGACAATATCAAAAATCACAGTAAATTCTAAATTCTACCAATCTTCACCCCCTTGAAATAGCACACTTTCTATTCATTTTAAGGTTTCTAATTTAACCTATTCTACCTTATCATCAATCACTAATGTATGAATATCGAAACTTCAAGAATTTTACGATTTCGCCTCATTTTCTGCCTTTGCTTAATAAAATTGTTCAGGTTTACCGAAGCATCAATGAGTATCAAGCAAATCATAACTCACATTGTGGTTTCTGCAAAGCGGTGTAGTCGAAAGAGGGAGGCGTAGGACAGCGTTCTGCAGTGGTGTAGCACTCGTTTTCTTTAGGTAGCTTGAGGGTGCGGACGGGTGCACGGCGACGCTTGCCGCCGTGCTGCGGACGGCGCGCGCGAGACAAGCGCTCGGCTCGGCGCTCCGACTGCAATGAGGTGATAGAATTAATGAGAGGATCGAGGTCTTGCAGTAATAATAACCTTAGACGCAATAGTCCCTGGCCCTATGCGGCGTCCAGTTGATGGGGACAGTCTCTGAGTATAATTTGGAACAAGTTTATAAAAAACCAATTATTTTATGGATAGACTGACAATCTTAAAGTCTGATCGAGGATCGCTCCGCGTCTGCATTGTGCGTCTGCGTAGTGTAAAGTAGTTAGGTATTGAGAAACGAACAATGACCTAGTAGACCTAGACCCACAGAATTGAAGCCTGGTCAAGAATGCTTTGTTTATCATATCAGGCAGGTGAGCTGAATTAACCATAAAACCTAATTAGGTACATACTCAACCTTTTAGTTTCCATGGACTTACTTCTAGTCTATTGTAGTCATGTAGTGGCGGAGGAGGCGGTGGTGGTTGCAGCCGTTCTTCACTATGAGGTCTTCGTTCTTTGCGCTCATGCGCACACCCTGAGTCACGACGCTCGCGACGCTTGCGCGCCTCTCGCTCGCACTCAGGCGCCGCCATGTCTTCTGTCTCCTTCTCGCGCTCCTCCCGCTCGCAGCACTGCGCAGGCCAGGTGGGGCCAGATATTACAACCCGCTGCTCGCTCGGGCACTCTTCTTGCCCGTAACCCTAATGTCAGTATGGTGTTTAGTGCGTGATGTCGCGTGAGATGACGCAGCAGCGTGATTTGATCAGTTGTTAGAATTATATTGTATATCCAAGACAGAATATTAACATTGGTGGTCATATTTTGCTGTATTTTTATTGTATAGGGAAGGTTAAGCCCCACGCGATTCTATAAGACCAATCATTCCCTGCATAAAAGTTATTTGCTTTTTTAATTTCAACCATAGGTACTTACTAAGCCAACGTTTTCAGCACTATTGTGACTTGAGTCATTTATTGAGACTAAAATTATGTCTTGTCTTCATGAAAATCCTACTGTTACATTGATCATTGTTTAAGTAAGTAGGTACATTCAAAGTGGTACCTTGACCATCAATCAACGTCAACATACTGAATGGACAACGCTTATTTGAATAGACTGTAGTTCGTTATTGCTGTTTCATGAATCAGAAGGTTAAAATGCCGATAAGTGGCTTCAATATTGATTTTAGTTTCTTTCCAATGATTAATAACATCTAAAGAAATAGTATTTATATGTGGTATTTTATAAATTTTTGCTTGTTTATTGCGACCACGATTGTTAATCGTATTGTTTACTGTCAATATGTCTTCTAATGTATAATTCTAATGTAGAATTTGCTGGTGGCACTGGTGGATCGAAGCAAAAGATAAAGGTACTTATCGGTTAAATCGGTTATCGGTACTTTTTACTTTTCTATGATGCGATCAAAGAAAGTGGATGTATCATTTTTTCACCTAACGTGCAAGTAATTTTGCAATATCAGAAAAAAAATCTGCTTTTATATTGTTTTTTCAGCATAAAATTTCCACAATTTTTAATGCAAATTTCATCGATTTTCGCAGTACTTCTTTCTGTCTGACGTTTACTTACTATAATTTAGAAATTATCGATGAATAGGTACTAGAACTACAGCTTTTACCCAGCGTAGAATTTTTAAATAATGTTTTTTTGCCTAAAGCCAATATTGTAATCAAGCGTAGTATATAAAAAGGCCAATGTGTAGCAGAGAAATCGGTTGTAAAGAATTCAAAAGCTCATGTATGCCAGATTTTGATTATTATGAATGATCCACACGCAACTGTAGGTAATGCCAATGTAGTTAGATGGAAAAAAGCCCGATGTAGATGTGGATCGAACAATGTATGATAGTGTAGGTACAATAGGTATGTACATATGTATGTACAGTACAATGAACATCATGTCATGATACCTAGTGTGAATAGAAAAATAAATAGTTCCTTTTAAGACCATAGCCAGGGTGAAAAAATTTGGACATTTAAAACAGCTGAAAGTAGTGATTTGCTAGTAAACAAATACTTATTATATTTAGTTAATTAAAGGTTAGTAATGAAATCATTTACAAGTTTGTCTTCCTAACTTCGATCAGTAAGTAGATGATCGAAGCTTCCGGCAAAAAGTTCAATATTATGTAAGCTAACAAAAGTAACAAAACACCACCTTTTTCGGGAAATATCATCAATCATGTTATGTATAATTGTTTGGTTTTAAAGTTACAAGGTATACTGTACTGTACTACTAATTTTAGTAAGTACATTTTGGCTACGATCTTCTTCATAATAAGTAGGTGTACACATATACGTGTAGGTATGTAACATGGCAAATGTGAATCTCTCTATTTGTGACCATGCCGTCTCTTTATCGTGTACGTACTGACAGGTTGTCACTCTGTTATTAAATTAATATAATTGGATTAAAGTGTTAACTTGTCTAGCTCGGCTTGTTAAGTACCTACACATAAGTTACCTGTCTGAAGGCTACGGGAAAAGCACGTGAAATATTTTATATAGTTGTGGTGTTATCAAAGTTTATAAACTTTATATACTTTAAGAGGAACTTTATACACACTAAATTCTTAAAATAGGTAGTCATCATTGAAAACTGCGTCTTTATTACTTCTCCCGTGCCTTCCTTAAAGCTTATCTAAAAAATTAATTTAGTTTGATTAATAATAATTAGAAAATACATTGGTAAAGCTACTAATAAAGTGATTTAAGTGAAACCCCTTTGTTAACTGTCAAAAGTACCTGATATTCCAATTGTACCATGTTCGGGCTTTAACTTTAGACTTCAAATTTAACCCCCAATATCCAAAAGGGTTGCTTACGTGACGATTCTGAAATTAAACCATTTCCAATGCAACTAAAAGAATTTAAATTAAAAAGTCTATGGTCTTGTCGAAAATGAGTCGTTCTAGTTATTGGCCCATGTTACTTTAGCTACGTTAAAACCAAGCTTAGTATCTAAATACTTACAATACAGTATCTTGCAGCGCCAACTATGGAATTTAATATTCTGGAAAAATTTTCTCTTGTGCGGCTGGCCAGTGTCGTTTGTTTGGGGCCCGCTTTGGAGCAAAACCCCGTCCTATTATAGACAACGAAACACTATATCCGGGCTATTGTTTATCCTTTGATATAAAATAAAGTGAAAGAAACAAAACGAAACGGCAGCTCTAAATCGCGCGCCGTTTTGACGGGAAACTTGACACTTAACTATAGACAATAGAGTTTTTTTTTACACCAACGTTTTATTTGATGATATCACTCGTGATCACCGACATGTCTCTATCACGGCACATATTGGCACGGCGCAAAGAGTCAATATGGTTCTTGGCTGTCGAGATTTTACGGCTGCTTCAAGAAGTGTGTTGAAACAAGTCTGTAATTTAGCATTGATGGGTCAGCTGTTGGTTATAGAGCTTTCTAGCTCCCGATCACTGTTAATGCGAGTTCCTCATGACGAACATTATCATTCTGTCACTCACTATATCGGAATTGAAGTAATATTAAACGAGCTATTTGCTCAATTATCGTCTATCATTTTGTAACAGTTATTCACAATACAATTTTTTATTAAAGATTTTAATTAAGAGGTCCGATTGCGGTGTACCTGAAACAAATAAAAGTATCATTATATTACATTATGAGACAAGTTAGCTTAGGTTGCTTATCGCACACAAGGCTGTGGGTTGCAGCCCGAGCCGCAGGCGAGGGCGTAACTCAGCCGAGTGTGCAATAAGCAAGAGCTCACGAGTTTCATAAGACGTTTTTCAACACATTTGCGAGGAAAAAACAAAGTAATTTATCACACAGCAACAAATATGGCAAAAACAAAATATGATAATTATGGGAAAAGGCGCGCATGTTTTTTTTGTTTTTTTTTTTCACACGCCCAACGCAAGAATATTTTGCGAACAAAGGAGTGAGGAGCATACAGCCTACTACTAATACTTCAAAATTATAATTCTAAGTGACAAAATGCAAATATTTTAATATTTTATAACAAAATATTGTGAATTATGAATAATTTGATAATAATTATATATTCATTTGACTTAATTAAGGACTTACACATTTATTTATTCCAAAAATGTATATATGAATTTTCGGCAGCATAAAACCTCTTTGTTGTCAAAAAAAAATAACTGTATTACCCGGCTAAATTGGGAATGCTCTGTTTACTCGCATATAATTTAACTTTGTAATTATTAATTGTAATCTCTCTCTTACTAATTGTAATCAAATCTTTTAATTGTAATGTTAATTCTATTACGAACTAGTGTTTTATATATTATTGCACGCGTTTGTTATAGCTCGGTTTATGGCCCTAAAAGCGATGTATTAGGGCACACTTTACGAGCAAGTGTGTTAAAAAAATTCTTATAGCATGTGCCAGACGGATTTAATCACGCCCCCCAACCAAGGTCACCTTGGTGGAAGCTTGATTGGGGCGTGGTTTCATCCACGGATTGTGTTGCCGCTACACGAGTTTACATCCAAGCGCCAACACGCTCCCATTCCACAGTAATGATATCCATCAGTATTGTAATTGTAACTCGGCCCTGTCCTTAAAATAATTACCTAAAAAAAAGCTAAATACATATTAATGGAAGAAACAGATTAGTTAAAAATCCTTAGTAGGTAGTATTAGTCAAAGAGCACTAATATCTTTTTTCCTGGTCTTACAACTGGATTTAACTTTAATAATTTTCTCTTCGCATTGTAGGTATTATGTAGTTTATTATATGTTGGTATGTATATAGTATATTAGTTACATTTTATCATATATTTATGAAGGTATTCGAGTTAATTAGGATTATTATTATTACTTTAATGAATTTGCACACGTCCAACTACCGCATCATATTTATCTGAATTCCTGTCCATCCCAAGGTTGCCTGGAAGAAATCGCTTCTTAGTGATAAGGCCGCCATTTGTATGTCTCCTTTATGTTTGAATTGTTACTTGTTTGTTCTGTGTGTATACAATAAAGAGTATATAAATAAATAAATATCTTTCGTTCGTCGTTTCGTTTGTGTACCGAGTGCAGCCTGCAGACCGAACTCGAGGCGTTTAGGTAGGTATTTGATCGAAGTATGGCCACAGAATACATAATAGTACAAGTATGGCTCGCTTTTCAACTATTTGTATGAAGTTGGAATACTGATAGATATCATTACTGTGATTCGGATGTAACTTGCGCCCTTCCTCCAAGGACGTTGAAGGGCATTTGGATTGGATGGAGAAATTTGGATTACATCTACCGTCTAGATGGATGGCATCAAGCAAGGTCACCTCTGGTGGGAGGCGTGATTAAATCCGTCTGGCACATGCTTATGCGTCAATTGAAATAGAATACCAACAATTTACACAACGCATTTTTCTAAAAATCGGTCCATCAAAAGAAAATCTGAAGATGAATCTGTCTTATTTAATCTACCATCAGTATAGAGTTTCGTAACCAAAAATTGAATAAGGTTTTATCAAAAGTTCTGAAAGCGACTCAATTCAGGCCAAGGTTTCGTAATTCAGCCTGCGGAATGAGATTACATACTTACATCGAACCAGATTTGGCAATTGGGGACGTCCGATGTTCAGATTTTTAGGATCCCATTCAAAGGATCCAATAAAATTTGTTGACCGTTTATCAAGACTCTTAGATTAATAAAGTTCGATCGTAGAGCTAGAGTGCGACTTGAATTTTTCATTACATTTGAAAATTCACAGATTTTCATGAAAAATCTGTAAATTTTCAAGTTGATTTGATTTGAAAAAGCAACTATAACAGTTAAATATCTTAGTTATCTGAGTCATGTTTGTTAAAATCACGATTACTGCGGTAGCCAACAAAAAAGGGGTAGCCCTAAGGGCTAAGGATCAAAATTGGCACGGTGCCTTTAATTAAACACTATAAACACTAAATAGTTTAATAAAACATTATAGTGTTTCTGAATGTATAATCAAAGATTACGCTGATCACTTTCTTGCGGCCGTCCTTATGTATTACTCGGGTTTGTGTTACACCAGTGTTTCCCAATTAGTGGTATGCGTACCCCCAGCCAGAGGTACGCGAGATTGCATCAAGGGGTAACTAACTATCATACATCTGATTTATTTTTTATTTATCATTCCTGCCATAAGGGGCACGTGATTTTCAGGTCTTTTTTTGAGTGTTACGTAGAAAAAACTAATTGGGAACCTACGAACAAATCTTTGTTCGTAGTTGGGAACCACTGACCTATAGTATAACCGTGCCGTTATAAATTCCCAATGTCCAAAACAGTAAAACTTGTGTGTTTTGTACTTTGTGGCATTAATAATTATATTAGAAGTGACTACGTACAAGCAAATGTTATCATGTATATTAGTAACGAAATGGGCCAACTCCACGTAATCCCGTAGAGAGTACCTACTGTACAGTCATAACTCATAATACAAAGTGTTACTAAAAGCTTTTACTTGTAATTTGCTACATCAGTAAATAACCGAATGAACACTGAACTACTTTCTGTTTGACTTTTCTGTTTTTCACATTTTCTTTGTTTACGTTGGGAAAGGAAAGAAATAAGTGAGAATTTTCGAGGTTAATAAGCCTTCACAAGAAAAAACTTATACGTAATAAAAGCTGTTTTCGTAGTTCAATGTTTAAATGGGTCTCCTGTCGTCTTTATATTCTGTACCTCGGTTGGATGTCAACCCTAGTAAGTCTCAGATCAGAACACAGTGTCTAGCTAGAAATAGAAGCGTATTATAGCTGCGCACGACAGTTTTACCCCCTTACTATAATAAAGATTGTATAGCAGATGTAGAGTTACACAAAGGTTACTCTCTGTCAAACTATTTGAGTTTGACATTGAAAATAAAGTGATAAAACACTGTGTAAACTATACATCTGCTATACAATCTTTATTAGTAAGGTGGTTAGTGTTTACAGGAACGGTGGCGGTTGCATAGTTGACGTCACTGATTTACACAGCCATATATATCATTGTAGTCTATTTTCGGTACAAATTTGTATTGCTGCTTTTGAACCCAAACGCTATTTCAACTTTTCGACTTAACTAAAAAGAGACGGAAATATATTTTCAACACACTTGTTCGTAAAGTGAGCCCTAATGCATCGCTTTTAGGACCATAAACTGAGCACTAACAAACACCGTGCAATAATATATATAACACTAAAATTTTCATGCTCTAGTCAAAAGTCATTGACTGACCTGAAAAAAAAATTTATAGAGGTCAATGAGTCAAGTGCATAAAGTAAAATCTTCGTCAAGTCTCAGGTAAACAGCGACACACGCAATTAAACTTCGTTAAATAAACTTGTTAGTATTTCATTATGTTTCTTCATTTTTATACCTACATAATCCATGTCATACCTAATACTATATTTTTCAAATTGCTGTTAAATTTCCTCGCAATCGAAGTGAAAAGTAGAGTGTATAACTCGTACATAAAACCAATTTTACCCGAGAGTGAATATTACGAGTATGTGAGTTTTATGCACTTGTTGTACAATCTACTATTTATGTTACTTGTAAATCCTTTTTTTTAATGTAAATTATTTATTTTTTATCAAAAAAAGTTACAGTTCGGCTTACATATAAGTCCAACCATTTTTATTCTTTAAATCACTCGGTCACCTGACATTTAAGAGCACGTGTACAAAAATAAAAAGATTTTTGACACGGACCGAAACCGAAATCAAGGTGTATTTGTAACAATGCTAGGTGAAACCTGACAAAATATAACTTTAAGCAGGTAAAGTTAACAAATATTTAAACCGTCTGTGAGGACTAAACAAAGTGTTCTTTTAATACAAAAACAAGGTTGGAGTTTTATATAAAACTGATGGAAGCCTCGAAAACGTTTCTTATTATTTTCAATATTAGAAGTCTTTTTCCGGAGTTCAATAAGTTAAAATTAAATTAGTCCTTACCTAGTGAGAATTTACGTAGGTCTAGGTACAATCAGCAACGAAAGCCCCTTAGTACTTTTGTCATAGCTAATTTTTTGACAGATATTATCTTACATACAGTTTAAAACATTTCTCAAAAAGTTGCCATGACAAAACACTAATGTGCTATGTGACTTTCGTTGCTGACCTTACTATGTACTTACCTAACCTACCCTACCCAACTAACAATTTTACGTCGTACAATGGTCGTACAAACGTTATCTTATTACCACTGGTCCGAAAGATAGGTCACACTAACGTTACAATAACGTTTCCTCAACGCGAAAAGGGCCCCATTTATACGACCTACATTGTTGTTTAATGGTCATAGAAAAGTCACAAGATTCCCACTTTCATCGTACAGTAGTTACATCAAAACTTTACAACGACTCTTTCGTTATATTGTGGTCATACAGATGTTTTTGAATGACGAAAACGTTGTATTTGTGTCAAGTAACAACATTTGTACGACTGATTTGAATGTTCGTCGGTGACTCGTGTTTGTGGTTATGTTTCGAGATCTGAGTGCAAAATAAATCAATCACAAGGTAATAAAAGGTGAGTATTATTTAACATTCATATCTTGCTAACTGTGTCTGTCTCTCATACCGTTTTGTTCGTCTCGGAATTAAAGTTTTATGATAATACCTACCTTTAAAAATACTATTCATATTTTCATGCCCCTTCGTAGTTTTGCGATTGAAACATAGACCAAGTAAAGCCGCCATTTTATTTAACGTCGTTTAAAAGTCGAAACTTGATTCAAATGCGACTACAAGTCGTACAGACGTTTTAGCTAAAACTTTAATATAACGTCGTATAGTCGCACGACTAAAAAGTTAAATTTAAGACGTCTATAGGACCTAGCAGTCATCTCATTACTATTATAAGACTGCTATCCGACTTAAAGTCGTACAAGTCAGAACTTATATGACGTTTTTGCTTGTTGGGTAAATATTGAACATAAGTAGGTCAGGCTCGTGCGAACACTTGTATTCCCCATTTTTTTTACGCGGCAGAGACGTGGACAGTGTGCGAGCTGGAAAACGGGAAGAAAGATGCTCTAGAAATGTGGTGCTGGAGGTGGATGCTGGGGATATCATGGACGGAATTGCGCACCAACGTGTCCATACTCCAGGAGCTTGGCAATCTCGGCATCACGCAGCGTTTATCGAACATAAGTAGGTCAGGCTCGTGCGAACACTTATATTCCCCATTTTTCTTTACGCGGCAGAGACGTGGACAGTGTGCGAGCTGGAAAACGGGAAGAAAGATGCTCTAGAAATGTGGTGCTGGAGGTGGATGCTGGGGATATCATGGACGGAATTGCGCACCAACGTGTCCATACTCCAGGAGCTTGGCAATCTCGGCATCACGCAGCGTTTATCGAACATAAGTAGGTCAGGCTCGTGCGAACACTTATATTCCCTATTTTTCTTTACGCGGCAGAGACGTGGACAGTGTGCGAGCTGGAAAACGGGAAGAAAGATGCTCTAGAAATGTGGTGCTGGAGGTGGATGCTGGGGATATCATGGACGGAATTGCGCACCAACGTGTCCATACTCCAGGAGCTTGGCAATCTCGGCATCACGCAGCGTTTATCGGCCGTAGTACAGTCGCGCATACTGCAGTATTTTGGCCATGTCTCTAGGCGGGGTAACGACTCCATAGAGCGGCTGGTCGTACAGGGCAAATCACGAGGCAGGTCACCGATGCGCGGACTGACCAAGTGAAATCTTCAGTGGGACACCGTGTAGGTATCCGACTGCGCCAGTCAGTCTGCCAACCGGCAGAGATGGCGAGAGATCGTGCGAAAAGCGGTGTCCGCCTCTACCACCGACGTGGACGCCTCAACGTGACCACGACCGCTCTGCCAAGAGCGAAACGACGAAGAAGATGACAACAAAGTAAAAATAATTTTCGATTTCTCCACAACACGCTAAGACAGTTAATAAAACAGAAATTTTGTGATAATTTACTAGAAATATAATATAATAACTTTTTCCGATGGAAGATTTTAACATGATTGAGCTCATAATAGGTGAGACCTTGAGCGATTGCCAAGACTGAGGAACTGTCGAGCCTTTAGAAAATCATGTTTTGTTGCGAAATTGGAAGCCATTACATCCTTAAAACATTCGTTACGTTTATTTAGAATAATCTTTTGCCTAAGAATAACGGCTTGGCATAAATTCGTTTTAGTATATTCATTCATACTAGATTTTTGAGCGGCAAAATTAATACTTTTAAATTTTGTTTTTATGCTGCTGTGATAACACATAAACCTTCAAGTGAGTACATTATCTTCCACCCCCTCCCACAATCGAGTCAACAATTATTATCTAACAAACCCATCGATCAAGAATACCCTAGATGTCCGGTCACAGTCTCAAAAATGGCACCTTAAATAGCGTCCCACTTACAAACTGTGCGCTTATTTTGCACAAAGTAAGTTTTTTTTTTTATTTATTTATACTTATACATTACATGTTTTCACATTTTTATATCTCGCCAAACTGCAGTGCAGTTTGTTGGCAAGTTCACACCCATTTTTACATAATGTATAGTTACATAAATCAAAAACTTTAAGTCTATACAAAACACAATGCATGCATTCACGTTAATGCTTCTCAAGATTTTCAAGCAAAATTGATTTAAGTTTCTTTTTTAAAGTAAATTTACAAATATTTTTATTTTTTCTTAAAAAGTCTATCCTATTATAAATACTTGGCAGTACATATTTATTAGTTCTTTTACCGTAATAATTGTTGACCTTAGAACACACATATTTATTTTCCCTTACCCTTCTTGTATTATATTTATTCATTATTCGGTTCATACATGTATTATTGTAATAATTTTCCATTACAACTAAATATTCAAATTTGGCTTTGACAGGTTGAATTTTACAGCAAGTAAACAATTTTTCATAGTCTCCATTGCATTTAAATTTTGTGTTATTACATACTAAATATTTAAGAAATCTTATTTGTAAGTTTTTAAGTGATATGTTTTTGTACAAAATAAGCTTATTTCGTCCAAAATAAGTAATATAAAATGTGAGTTTGTACAAACAAGAGGTAATTATGTACAAAATATGCGCCAAGTTTGTAAGTGGGACGCTATTTGAGGTGCCATTTTTGCGTACTGTTTTAGTTCGTGAAGCATTATCTAGGATATTCTTGATCGAAGAACAAACCAAACAATGTCTTAATAATAATAAAATCGATGAAAATTATCCAATGAAAAAATCAACAACTAGAAATTAGTGATTTAATCATAGCATAATAATTTTTATATACTTTTAAACTTAACTGTAATAAAAATAAAATTACCATCACACAGCAGCCTATCAATCTCCTGGTATTGAAAGGATTTCATCAGAATTTGACTTAATTCACTTCAACAGACTTACATGCCTTATACGTTGGACCCATTGAAATTTACGAGCAATTGAAAGCCCTTCACGTAAAAACGGCGCCAAGTGTTCGCCGTAATGATGAAGTTACGTCACAGAGCGTTAGATATTGATTGTGTCAAATACAGCTAAATAATGTTTGTTAATAGTAGTTTATGATACAAGGTTGGTAAGGAGGTTTTTAAAACGAGTTGACGTTTTACAAGCCCGAGCCGCAGGCGAGGGTTTATAACCGTCACGAGTTTTAAAAAACCTTAACAACCATGTGCCATACTACGTTTTTCAATACATTTGCGAGTACAGAAACGCACGGCGCCGGCGTGCGGTAAAATCAACTTTCCGCACGCTGTACTAATCCGTAAACAAAAACGCACGGCGTGCGGTAAAATCAACTTACCGCATGCTCGACTGTCATCGTAAACTTACATTTTCGAGCAACTGTATAGCGTTATCTAAGAGGAAAAGAAAATATCCTTCGATTCACCGGTAGCGCCTCGTCGGTGGACCGTAGAGGAATGAAGGAAGTAAAGTAATTACAGGCATTTATTCGAAAGCATTTACTAAAAAAAGTACTAAGCATTGCAAATATGATTCAATTTATCAGAAAAGCTGAGATACGATGTTTTATCAAATTATGGAATTTAAATCTGAGTCATTTATACTTATTGAAATTTCTACTCAAACTATAAAAAAAAAAAAGTATTTCAAGTTTGTAGATTACAGTGTAGAAGCGAAATAGGTGCCAATGATCATCGTATTTCGTATCAATGAATAGTGCGAGGAGCTGATATTCGATGGAGCTCGACTATTTATTTTGGCTCACTGATCGTTCGACCCGCATTTTCTAAGTTCAATTTTATCTAACATTATTATTCATAAACATGATTGTATCTTCTTTATGACCTAATATTTAGTACACGCAAATATACGAAAACGCTATATTGGTTTTCAACACGACAAAATGGAATAAATATCGGACACCAGACTACTTACTTCCAAAAATTTACTGCGTAGATTTATATCAGCACTAGCTTTTATCTAGATCAAAGTAATCTTTTGGATAATTCCAAAACAAAACAAGAACAACTAAAAAAAAGTTTTTTTTCTCTTTATAATGACTCTGTATTCGATTCGAATTTAGGTACCGAGAGTTATTCTTAAAACAATTTATAAGTGAGGAAATACCAATCAGTTTAAGAATTTGGTGTCAAAAATATAAGTTTTTATATTGGGATAAAAAGAAAAAGTCGGCGGCCAGGAATTAATTACATTTTAATGGTGATTAGAGTAGAAATATTTCTTTGTATGGCGACAAGGCTGTAATGAATTTGTGAACAGACATATACAACGATCTTTAAATGAAATAAATTAACTGACTGATAAAATCCACGACCAGACCATTAACGGCCCAAATCAAAACCCCGAAAGCTTTCAACTCGAACTTCCGAACCGCTTCGAAACCCTTGAGAACAGCATAGCATGCCGCCTGTAAGGCCTCTTAAGGTATTATGCGCTCAGTTGTAATGACACTTCACGGTCACCCATCCGACACCTGGCCGGACCGAGCGTTGCTTAACAAACGTGATCGAGTACGATCAGTCTGTTAAGTTCCACCATGAGCGCTTCATAATGATGATGGTGAGACAGTTCGACTGCTGGTAACTTTATAGCATAACTGCGTATCTAATAATCGACGTATAAGGATCTACTACGCAGTTGAAAAAAGGCCATGCTGCTACGTCGTAGCGGCGTAGTCCGTAGCTTGCTACGACCAACGACGCAACTTAATGCCCAATATCTTTGTTTTTTCTGTTGAGTTTGCGTGAAATTAGACTTGGAACCTATTTACATAAATAATTCTCTTCCTCTCGAGAAAACATTATGTTCTACGATGTTATTTAAATTACATTTTAAAACTAACTCGGTTTTCGCGGTTATTTATTAATTATTTTAAAGAACTCGAAATTTAATTGTATTATGGGTTTCTACATTTTTACAAGTTTTGACGCGGAAATGTGTTACATAAGTTACCTGCAATTAGAAACTCTACTCTATAAAATGACGAGAACATGAGAATTAGCTCATAAAAGGAATAAAAAATACCTACTCAATTCAGCATGAATGCACTAAAAGATTTTGGTGCATGTCTACATAGTCCAACAAGCTAGGTACTAAAATAGATGCACCGTTTTTATTAAATACTTACTTCTCAAAAGAAAATAGGGGTTTTCCACGAGCTAATTTCTGAAAGTTTTTTGACATATAAATTCAATCTTATTTTATTGGAATTTGATATTGTTCGAAAGCTGTAATAGACAACTTGCGGACTTAAAACTGTAAAATTTCGTCATCCTATTTGTCAGAAATAGACTGAAATAGGAGATTCATACAAAAATAACGCAAAATTTATATTGAATCAATTCTAACTGACACACGGCGAATAGGAGAAATTATACAGTAAATTCGATTGACTAATTACAGCTTTCGAACAATATCAAATTCAACAAAATCAGATTTAATTTATGAGAAAAATACCTTACAGAAGTTAGCTATCTTTTGTATGAAAACCCTAGTGGCCCCTATTTTCTATTGAGCAGTATTATGTAACGATTATAGAAACCTTTTGTATCATTCTGCATTCATAATATTTATCCTACATTCTGTCTGTCTTATGCTTTTTTCTCATTCTTAACAAATATGATAGGTTTTAATCATTAAAAACCTTTTCATTCCACTATTGTCCCTTTATTTTCCATTTGTTTTGTTATTCAGCGACTCTTACACCAACTTATGTGGTAATTAACAAGGTTCATGAATTTAACCTACTGTTTTAAGTTACTCTATGAAATTAACCTACTGTCCATCAGCCATTTTAATGTCCCCACTGCTGGGGCACAGGCCTTCCTTATGGGTGGATAAGGAGGACAGGCCATAATCCACCACACGGGCCCAATGCGGATTGGTGGGTGTTAACGACTGCAAATGCAGCCGGGACCAACGGCTTATCGTGCCTTCCGAAGCACGGAGGAGCTCGAGATTATAATTTTTTGGTCACCCATCCCATGACCGACCCTTGCGAACGTTGCTTAACCTTCGCAATCGTTGGGCCAGGCGCTAAACCACTGCGCCACCGAGCTTCTAACTAATAACCTACTGAATGTCAGGTAAATGGTTCAATAGATTTTCGCGGACCCGGATATTGATTGATAAATTCCCAATCACATTTCGCTCGTGAACGGAACGAAAAAACTATCTTACAAAACATCTGTTTTCACTTTGAAGTAAATATAACGTTAAATAACTCGGTTGCGTCCAGGCTAGCAACGACATCTTTTGACCCGGTTCACCGGGTGAACGGAACGTGGGCGTCTCCCGCATCCGGCAGTACAATGAACCGCACATAAAGCCTCCACTTCACACAACAATTACTGCTCTTATCTAACCGTAAAACAAACTATATTACTACCATTGTTCTTCTTAATAAACATTTAATAATACCACAATATTTATTGTGTTATAAGGTTTTCTAATCTCATGTGTTGTTTTTCACAGCGGAAAAGCTGTATTGATATTTCCGTGTTGATCGAAGATTACATCACACAATATAATGTCAGTTGATAAGAAAATATTATTATCTCTATCATATTATCATCTTATTATTTAAATGGTTTAACTGTATGATAAGTACTTTTTATAATATGCTTTCATTTAATGATGTCACAGCATCCTCAAAGTTTTCCGTAGGTAGGCTATGTGGTTATGATTGTTTATCACAAAACAATCAGTTATTTTTTAAGGAATATGGAGTACTAATTAGAAAATAGTATTTAAAGTTAAAACTTTCAGTGCAAGCCTTTAGTAAAAAATAACATTCAGTAAGTTTTTTTTTTACGGTAGATATCAAGTAAAACCATTAGAGACAACATTTTCCCTATTGTTTAAACACCAAATAGCTACACAAAAGCTACACCGAAATATCTGTCAACATCAGACCCGAAAACTCATTCAGTAATGCACCCACTCGGAAATGAACAAAAACGTCCTTGAGTATGCTTATCCAAAAATATCTCCACAGCGCTCACTAAAAATCACGACACACTAAATTTCACTTACCGAAAGACGGTTTCGTCGACTCTGCTGCGTTTTCACTGTAGTTATTGACAAAGGAAACTGTTATTTCACGTCGTAACTTCGACGTAGGTGCTCTCACCCCGACACGACGATTCCAACTGAAGGGCGGGTTGGGTTGGGCGGAGCTGTTTCTAGTGCCGTTCAGTATTTTGTCGATATCAATCTAGATAAAGTTAAGATTTAACATACCGGTTATGTAATATTATTTGCCGATCAACTTTCAATATGTAGCTACGATGAACTAAAATTCATGAGCTTTTGCAAAGAATATTGATAACAATCTTCTTGATATCACGGCATCATCACATCACCAAAAGTTATAAAATGTGAGTGAACCAATTTCAGTTTCATATTAGCTAAGCCTACTTCGATATCATCAGAACATTTTTATTTTTTATTTTTATCCGTTTTAACATAAAAAAAATATTATTGTAGGTCTGTAGCATTAAGTAACTACACATTTTTTTAATCTTCTTCAAATTCAAACAAAAAACTATCCTTGTTGCCTCATTCATTTACATTATTTATTAACTTTCACCATTAGCAAATATTATTGCATTTATTGTTTACTATACAACGATTCTTAATTTAATTATTGTGAATATACTTAATTGGTTATCGATTTAATAAACTACGCAGCTGTTCTAAATACTTACTTTGTATGTAAACATAACGCACGTACGCCGGCCGGCAGCCGACAGCGCTGCAACGGGCACGAACTATCGATAGAAATCTCGTTAGCTACATTATCGATCAGTGCTACACCCATCACTGTTTCACTAGGAAAACTCCGATATGTATCTTGAACGAAAAGAGTAATGGAAAGCTAAATCTACGTGAACAACAAGGTTGTTGTTAAAGACCTACCTCTACATTCTACATAATACGTGCCACGTTGTACGCAGGTTTCTTGAAATCACGCCTAGGTACCTCGGCGAGCTCATTTTAGAGTCTGTAAACATTACGAATACAAATAGCAAAGTTCAGAACTTTAGATGACTTAGGTAGGTAACGTTGAGAGTTGGTATCGCTTACGTAGAAAAGATACTCCTGACAATACTCTCTTTTCTGGGTCTATTTCTGATGTTCTCTCTAGGATCTGAGAATGTTGAAACTATTTTGTAAGGCATGTTGGGTTATTGTTTTCTTTCCAGTGAAAATAATAATTAAGATATCTCAATTTGCTGTCAAAAGAATCAAATAAAAATTACTTCTTGTTTGTTATAAGATCGGTTAACGGGATAATAAAAATAAAGTTGTAATTGCAAAGTTTCGAAATACCTAGTATCTTGATTTTTTTGTTGTTTTTAAAAAAAATATTTTTAAAAACAGATTTTCGCTATATTTCTACTATTAAGTATATATTATTACTGTGTAATGCCACCACATAGTCACCTAACTACCTGAAAAAAGAATGATGAAACTTTTTTTTATTTCAAAAACAGTAGGTATGTAGGGTATGTTCCTGTCTTTTAATTGAAAAGATTACCTACGAGTATAACTATTATGACAACCACAAACCATGGTGTACTATACAAATAACACCTATCATGGTCTTTACCAAGAACTTTAAATTAAAAAAATGAATTAAAAGTTCTTGGTTTTTACAAAGTTGTCGATAACGTAGTATCTTTGACCGAAATAACCATTAAATCGCCAGAGATTAGTTTGTATTTATCTATTAAATCGACCTAAAATATCTGACTGTATATAAAGCACATGTTAAAATATCTTACTTTTTGAAAATAGCTGCGACATCGATATAAATATCAGTGGCGTAGCTAGGTAACCAAAGGGCCTAGGGCTAATTAAAAAATGGGGCCCCACTACTATGTAAACTGATTAGGTTTTATCAAATAAAAATATGAAGTATACAAACACTTTAAAAATGCTAAGCTACTTAAGCTCTTTTTTGTGCACTGCAGGGCAGGTAATAAAAAATTTACAGATTTTACAGTCCCTGCAAGAATCGGAGCATTGAAAATGAACCCAAAAATTTACGAAAAACCAAAATCAAATCAAATGCAAAATACTATTATATTTTTAGGTAGTACCTACATATTTATTTTTATTTTATTTGTGACACGAGAACTAATACCCTAGGACACATTTTTTCATTTCTTGAAAATGGGTATCAATACCATTATTTTCTTGCAGTTTCACTGGCTTTGCACTTGAATAATTCGAAATCATTTCTTTAAATTTGGAACTTTGCTTTGGTCTTTGCTAAAACTTTGCTCGCCTCGCCCAAATTGATGTCGCATTTTTGTAAAGTTTTGCATGCATAATTGATGTCTTTCAATACACTGTGCATGAATTCGCAAAGCAACACGAACTCGAAATTTAGCATTTTTGTTTTAATACTCTCTGCTTCACTACGCTCATCTTTATTAGGACTCTTTAGAACTATTTCTGATAATGCTTTGATAATATATAACCACTATATTGACCAGTACAAAAAAGTTTAATGACATCTTAACTCGAATTCACAAGAAAACGCACATCGATGAATAATAAAACGCACATATTATACGCCAACCTACAGAAAGAATTTAGGGGAATTCCCTAGGCATAACTTTTGAATTTCTCTCAACTGGTTGCAACCTGTCATATTTATTTTGAAAAAAGGGAGAAATTTCCAAGAGTTCAGTTCGATTGAGATTTCTGGTAAGGATTCGAGGGCCCCCTGAGCTTGAGGGCCCCGGGGCACTGCCCCGCCTAGCCCCTAGATAGCTACGCCACTGAAAGTATACGTAGGTATATTCACATAGCAAAAAAAAAAACTTTTTTGCGCCACGACCGGAGTATTAAAAGAGTTTCATTTCAGAGAGTGTTTTGTTTGATTTATCTTTCATGTTAAAGTTTTGTAACTTTAAAACTAACTTTTTAAGGCTTTGATGAATGCTTCCTAAAATATTTTCTGAAAACACGCTTCTTTCATTCTTTGGAAAAGTTCTAAAAGTTTCGACGAATTCTGAAAGCTTTTAAAGGTTTTTAGTAAATAAAAGATAAAGAAAAATAACAGTGTCTGATTACCTTGTAGAATTTTCTTATTAATTGTTAATGTTACAAGATCTGATAGATTAATTTTGGTTATAGATTGTTAAGTGCTGCCTGAAAAGACGGTGTTTTTCTGCCCAGCCGCCCTAGCATGACCACAGCAACGCGATACGTCATAATGATTTATCGCGTTTAACTGTCAAAAGACAATGGATTTTGACAGTTCATTGTCGATGAAACGCTATAGGTATCACGCGATTTAACTTTTTATGCACAACGGAATAGGGCTTGGCCTTCACCTCACCTGATGTTAAGTGACAAGGTGAAAGCGCACTACACCTGGAATCCTTATCACTGAGGAACTGGCTATCTTACCTACCTATAACGCCGGAACACAACAATTTTTAAATTATTGTTATGGCGTTAGGGTAAGATGGTGGTAGCTAGCCAAGTGGACTTGAAATAAGCTCTACCAGTACCACCAGTTCAAATTTTACCACCTCAGGGAATCGAACCTGGGACCCCTGCGTCTTTGGGCGAACCACTAGACCACATAGGCGGTTAAAAATACATCGTTTTCTGTGGTCATGCTGGAGGGCTGACCTTAAATAGAATATCGTGGCTGAAATAATGCGTAATCAAATGTAATCGTAATCAAAAATTAATGTCAAACCTCAGTGACCTCAGTGCGTGTTTACCAACAGTATCGGAAATTAGAAATACAGATTTTCCACCAAAACCTTCCATAACAGAGGGGAAAAGAAGAAAACTGCGTAGATGCGTCCCGCTCTCACCGGTCGATGTGACCTTGGCAGTGGCCAGACTTACACACTAATATAATGCACCAATATTATTGTCGTCTGGCGTAATACGTTTTGTAATATCTTTCTCTTAAATAAATACCAAATGAGGTCTTTTAGGTAATCCCTAAAGCCTGGGCCTTGTATTGTAAGGAGATAAAAACTTCTATAAATAAGAGTACCTACCTATATTATGTGCTTATTGTTTTTTTTTTTTGTTTTGTGTCAAGAATAAACTTTCAAATCACTGATTATATTGCGCGTTTATCTAAGTTAAACTAAATACCTAGGTAGGTTACTTATACTTAAGTGAGTAGTAATATTTTGTAGAGACAGAAAGTAGTCTGTTTAGTGTTAGTAGTTTTTTTCTCTTGATTTGTCATTGCTCTGTATTTCAAGAGAAAAATATATCTCTTATTTTTAAATTTGAGATTTTTGCATTCACAATGCTATTTTTACACAATACTAAATAATATACTAGAAAAAATACGACTCGCACCAGATCAATACTAAGACTGAGTGACTCGGTAGCTCAGCGGTCAGAGCTTTGGACCGGATATCTAAAGGTCGCGGGTTCGATTCCCGTCTGAGTATTGATCTGGTGCGAGTCGTAATTTTTTCTAGTATATTATTTAGTATATCTCTTATTTTTGTAAACTGTTATACAGTTTTTTGGTCCTTTGATTAAGCTTAGAATCAGTGGTCCATGGTCCTATACGGTATTTAACGTACCATAACACTAAAAAGCCATAAACAGAGTCCGATCGTATAAAAAGTTAAAACGTTTGTGATTACTTTTTCTTCGTTAGTGATTATATCTTACCGGTTATAATATCTTAACTTAAATTTAGGAAATATCCCAATTTTTAAATTTGAGATTTTTGGATTCACAATGCTATTTTTATACAATACTAGCTTTTGCCCGCGACTTCGTTCGCGTGATTAAGATAGTTGTGCATTTATTTTGAAAGTCACGGATTATCAATATACCTAGGTATTTATCAGTAGACCTCATTTCACACATTTAAATTTTCCCATAAAAAAAATCATGTACAAACTGGAACACTGTAGCACCCTGTACAACGGGAATTTTCTAAAAATCTTTCTTAGTGCTCACCTACACCATGAAAGGTATCTACCCTCCAAAAATAGTATCTCTCTACCAGCAAATTGGTGCAGCCCTATACAAATCCCCTGCAAACTGGAACAGCCTGTAGCACCCTGTATAAAGGGAATTTTACAAAATGCTTTCTTAGTGCTCACCTACACCATGAAAGGTATCTACCCTCCAAAAATGGTGTCTCTACTTCAACTCTATACAAATTCTCATACAAACTTGAACAACCTGTAGCACCTTGTTTAACAGGAATATTCCAAAATCCTTTCTTAGTGCTCATCTACATCATGAAAGGTATCTACCCTCCAAAAATGGTGTCTCTACCTTGAGCCGTTAGGGTTATTTTAGAGTTTTATATGTATAGACTAAATAATATAAAAAATACGACTCGCACCAGATCAATTCTCGGACGGGAATCGAACCCGCGACCTTTGGCTATCCGGTCCAATGCTCTGACCACTGAGCTACCGAGTCACTCAGTCAGACTCGGTAGCTTAGTGGCCAGAGCATTTATTTTTTCTAGTAGGTATATATATCATTTAGTAAATATCTCAATGTTTGAGAGCACGGTGTTTACCTAGGTGTGGACTCCTGTTTTCCATCACTTATAAAGTTGTATGCAACCGTTATTGTACTGATGTAAAGGGGAGAAATAAATAAATATTTTATTATTATTATTATAATAGTGATTAGTTCCTTTTCCTATACCTAGGTACCTACTTCGTCCAAGGCGGGCGGGAATCGTCAATCTCACGGACATCCCCCACTTTTTTCAAGCATCGCGCATTTTGGGCACCCAACACATGCCCAACACGATAACCAGTATAGATTTTGATAAGTAGGTACTGAATTATTTTACCTAAGATATATAATATCTGCTGTAGCCAAGTGAATAAAATTAATCTAATGAAAAATTTTGACATTGTGTCGTTACAAACCGGACTACTACATAGATGATCCTTTTATGATCGAAGATCTACAGACTAAGTATTAAAATACCTACATAAATTACATACAACATGACATGCAGTTTTCATTGAACTGGAACTTGCATTGTAATAGCATCGACCCTTATCTAATGATAAGATAAAATCCTATCAATGTTTTTCTCACAGAACAAAGAAATAGTAGATTGTTATACAAGACGCTAAAATGACCCATTGCATACGAGGTATTTTTATTCCCGAGCTTTAGCGAGGGAATAAATAGAAACCGAGTTACAATGGGTTTTAGCGTCGTGTGTTACACTATACTTTTCACTACGATTGCGAGAAAATAAAATACAATATTAAATAGTTTATACCTAGATACTTACTTCCGTAAACGAATCCACTCGTTTTTCTATCCTCCACTTCATAAACTTTTTGTACAATATTTAAATAAATGATTTGTGCTTGACGGCAGAAGATTAACATTATTTCTTTCCTATTACAGTCACACAATTCAATCAGTTTGTAATTATAGAAAAATTCTAAAGATTTCGCGCCATGGTACCTTTTTTAATTTCTGCTGTAGCAGCTAAGCAACACAAACACGCATGATTTACGATTCACTCTGTGCACAGAGTATAAATAAGTCTATGATTTCACCGAAGAGATGCTTTTAGTTCCATTTTCAAAAATAAGAATGAGAAACTGGGGGCCTATTACGAAACTTGGTCACGATAGTCGTCCGCAGTTCGTCGGTTATAGTTATTACAAATATTTTCAATGTAGCTATCGTAGTCCATAGTCTATTGAACGAATAATGTCGGATCCACTGAGAGAGAGAGAGAAACTGTCAAATTTACGCAATCACTTTGCAATATCGCATACGCAAGTGCTTTGTAATAGGAATCAATCAGAACGAAGCACGGACGCAGCCGCGTGTATCGCATTAAACTTTTCGTAATAGACCCCCAGTATTAAGTCGAGCGAGTTTTTATTCGTGATTATGAATAAAGACTTTTTCGTTTTAGTACGCTCATTGGTAATAGACAAACATTAAAAAAGAAAAAACTTTATCCCCTAGGGCTTATTATGCTATTTTATCTCGACTCTTGTACGTTACAATGACGCACTTTTTGAGCAAGAGGAGTGAAAAATAATTTTCCTCCTAAATTTTTCTACTTAACTTCGATTTCCATAAACAATTAAACAATATTTAAACAAATGCAAATAGAGATTTCTGTGTGAACCACAATTTTTTTTTGTTTGGTGGTGTTCAACCAAATAAAGGGAATCTCCACCTAAACCTACCTAAAGCGAACGGTCAACCTATGTTGAATCTAAAGTCGGATTAGTTGAAGCTTGGTGGAGTTCAAAATTGATATAGGTAGTTAGGTAGCTAGGTACTAAGTATGTATTAATCGTTATTACTTCCTTAGTGACATTAAAGTTCGTGTAGGTAATTTGAGCAATAACAAACACTGGGTCCCGTTTTTTATTCTTATGCCGTTAGCAAAGACAACGGGGTATTCTGAAGTGACTTCTGTAAAACAGGAAAATCATAAGGTATGGACCTTATGATTTTCCTATTTTACAACGTATCTACCGATAAAATTGTACTTGTAGCCATTTACTTGTATTACAATTGTATTAAATATTTCATTTATCGAGGCTTTAGTCTTGAACTTCCCTATGGCAGTTAAAAACATGCGATAAAATGAATAAAATTATCTAAGTATTACCATAACAACAACATTTGTTCTACGATTTTCAGAAAGACAAAAAAATATGTCGACACGATACAAAGCTCGATTAGATGTTCGGACATTTGTATGGGAAATTGGGAAGTCGTTTTTAGGGTTCCGTAGCCAAAATGGCAAAAAACGGAACCCTTATAGATTCGTCATGTCTGTCTGTCTGTCCGTCCGTCCGTATGTCACAGCCATTTTTTATTTTATTCCGAAAGTATTAGGATTACACAGTTGAAACTTAATAGGTAGGTAGATGTATTCTGTTAACCGCTTAACGATTTTTTTTTCTTTTTCCGAAAAGCTGTAGAACAAACGTTGTTGTTTACGGTGTTAGTAGGTACCTAATCTACGAGGTTGTTGGTTTTTATTTTTTTTATTTTACAAATAACCCTACCTACTGTATAAAATGAATATCAAAAAATCTCTTTTTAGCGACATACTCCTTGGATAGCTCCCAACAAAGCCGCAAACTTTGAACGTTCCGTTGCACAAAAAGAATTCTTACAAAACCGCTATGAAATGAGAATACCTACGCCTCGCATTCATACTCATACAGCTATCCTTCGGGGTCCTGTAGCACTACATTCAGCTTTCAGGGGGGAAAGGGACCAGTCAATAGCTTCGCGCTTGCGTTCGCAAACCTACTACGACTCCGGATGACAATTTTACTCGACATTAAAACACGTGAATGTGCACTCTATCCCATTTTCCTAAGGTCGTGTAAAATAATTTTGCTAAAAGCAAGGATACAGCCTAGAAGTTAGATATTATTTTAATAGCTATCGCTTACGAGCCTTGCTGACGTCATCAACAGTTAGTTTTCAGCCGTCTATAATGTTTTTATTATAGGTAAGTAAATCAAGGAGTAGGTAGTTTCTTATTCTAACAGAACTTTTAATAAAATTTTATTATTGAAAAACTTTTGGGGAACTTTTGCGCAGTTGTTGAATTCTTTGTAGAGACTTAGGTACCTACTTATTACAATAGAACATTCGTAAAACCACAGATAATTAATACGTAAAACTCAGATAGGATTGCGGATTTAACCGCCTCTTCGCCCACCGTCCCACTCCCGGGTTCGATTCTCAGGACGAACTCTCACCAACCAAACCGAGTATCTACAAGTGTAAATATTTACCTACTTCACATTTTTCCCGTTTATTTTTAAATACAGATTGGGCATAAAACCTAAAATAGTAGTCGTGTACCGGCTACTACGAAATTATACATTATTATCCCTTTGCTAACCTGTATATTTCTTGTAGACTAGAAGCACTGCATGCACTGCACACCATCGATCGCCGGTGCAACCGACCTACTTGTAGGTCAAACAAAAAGGGACGCCCCGCGCTCCAGCCGCCCACTAATTGAATACTAGGTACCTCTGAATAAACCCTAACCTATTCTAAGGCTCGTATTTATAAGCCGCTCTCTCAACGTAGAGCATCTTGAGATCATACTTTAGATCCTGTTCGCCTGTTCCTATAAGAAGAGCATCTCAAATGAGTATGTCCTCAACTCAAGATAGCTCTCAACGTTGATAAATACGACCCAAGTATTCTGTCACCCTGAGCGAAAGTGGCGCCACGGTGAATTTTATTTAAAATATTATAATTCCAATACACAATTTTAATAATGTTTAACGTAGAATTATTTTTAGGGCCCACAGTCTAGTATTTTTTTAGACGGTACACATTCTCTCGTAGTCAGGATTAGATAGCAAAACTGCTAAAAGTGACCGTTTTTGACACATTTGCTATCTAGGTACTTCTATGAATGACTACGAGGGCATGTAGTGATACCTACCTTCTAAAAATACTAGACCATGGGCCCTAAAATCTCCACGTAAAACATTATTAAAAGTTTTCTATTAATAACTTATTAAATAAAAACGTCTGAGGGCGCCACTTTCGGTGGCGAAGAAAGGCTAAAAACTTTAACTCGGTGGCTCTGCGCTGTGAGCTGTAGACCTCGCGTTTGTGACATTTTTGAAAATTTGTGGCTGAATGGCTGAAATATATGATCACCGCCATTTTATATTTTTTTTTTAATCTGAATCACGAAAAAAATAAACCATAAGTACTTACCTATAAATAAATTTGGTAAAAATTTGGTAATTTGGTAAAATTGAATCAACATAAAAAAACCCATATAAATATCGAAACTGCTCACAAATTTTTATGAGAATAAGCAGTAGAACAGACGGACAGCGGGACAGCCGGACATAAGTACGAAAGCATTTTTGCCCAAGCTGAAACGGAGACGCTTCGCTCGCGCAAATGTAAACTCTCATTTTAAATTCTGACCACCTAGTTACCTACTCACACATTCATGTACAATTGTACAGTCAGCGCCATAATGATCAGAGCATTCAAACCGCCAAAATACCTAATCATTTTACAAAAATCAACCTTATCGTAAGACATTAAGGTGCAATTTCATTAATTGTTGTCTGCGAACAATTAATGTTCTTACCGGGATTCGAACCCTTGACGCAGTAGGCGAGAGCGTATTAAAAGTACATACGGATTCTTCATCTTTATAAACTAAAAAAAATAGTAGTTTATGATACTGATGCATAATGAGGGGTATTAAAACACGAGTGTTTTAATACCTAGTTATGTGCAGTTTCATACACTACTTTATCTACACTCATACATTTGGGATTGGACCTACTAAATAAAAGATTAACGTTAGAAAAGAGAGAGAGACTTTGGTTGTATTAGCTATGTACCTACCTTGTAGGTAATAATAAGTCATTTCCTTAGCTGCATCTAAAATAATTTTGCAGTCAATTATTTTTCAGATTTTTAAGCAAGAATAAAAAACACCTACGAAATTCAGTATAACAAAATGTAAAAATTGAAATCAACATTCAAAACTAATTTGTAATGCTCTAAAAATGGCGCGCATTCCATTAGAAAAAAAATGAGATGAGTTGATGAGTGCATTCTTGCAAACTAATCGCAATAAGTCATCGATCACCATAGAGTGCATTTTAATCATGGAAAGTATGTGGGAAAATATGAAAATATCTTTGTTTTTTTTTAATATCACGGCACTACCTTCTTCTTGGAATTGCCCTGTATCGTAATGAGAAAAAATAGTACATTACTGCAGCGGCACGCAAGACAGGCATTGAAGGACGAACGTGAAAATGTGGGCCGAGGCGAAGCCGAGGCACACATACGTGAGTCCATCAATGCCTAGTTGCGGCCAAGGCTTGTATAGTACTTTTCTCAAATAATGCGCGGAAATTCAAACCAAGAAGGTTTTTTTAACTTTTAATTTTTATTAAATTAAAGCAAAAAATTGAAAAAAGAAGAAAGGAGCCAGTTTCTTTATTTTTTGGAATGTGCACATCAAGGCCTTTCATTTGATACCCATGTTGAAAAAAAAATTTTTTTTCCAGTTTTTTCGTTTTTTATTTTTTTTCCAGTTTTTTGGAATGTACTCATCAAGGCCTTTCATTTAATACCCATATACCTAATATTAAAAAAAAGTTTTTTTTTCCTTTTTTTTTTTCGTTTTTTTTTCATTTTTTGGAATGTGCTCATCAAGACCTTTCATGGTATTAAGCCTAGGTATCACCTAGGTATTAAAAAAAAGTTTTTTTTCTTTTTTTTTTTTCGTTTTTTTTTTCATATTTTTGGAATGTACTCATCAAGACCTTTCATTTGATACCCATATACCTAGGTATTAAAAAAAAGTTTTTTTTCTTTTTTTTTTGGTTTTTTTTCATATTTTTGGAATGTGCTCGTCAAGACCTTTCATTTGATACCCATATACCTAGGTATTAAAAAAAAAAGTTTTTTTTCTTTTTTTTTTGGTTTTTTTTCATATTTTTGGAATGTGCTCATCAAGACCTTTCATTTGATACCCAATATACCTAGGTATTAAAAAAAAGGTTTTTTTTTCTTTTTTTTTTCCTTTTTTTCATAATTTTGGAATGTGCTCATCAAGGCCTTTCATTTGATACCCCCATAATATACCTAATATTAAAAAAAAAAAAATTGGATTGTGCTCGCTCATCAAGGCCTTTCATTTGATACCCATTATTCGTGATTCATTAAAAAGTTCGCTCCATTTCTGAATTACACGTGCGTAATGAGTTTTAATAGAAACATTGCCGGTCAGACGCCGGCAATTTTTGTATGAAAATCCATTATTACACGTTAGTAATGGATTCTCATACTAAGATTGCCGGCGCGGTTTAGGTCAGTCCATAAACTCCGATTTAGCACGAAGAAGGTTGTCAAAATAATGATCGAATTTCCAAGCATGTTTGAGAAATAGTACATTACTGCAGCGGCACGCAAGACAGGCATTGAAGGACGAACGTGAAAATGTGGGCCGAGGCGAAGCCGAGGCACACATACGTGAGTCCATCAATGCCTAGTTGCGGCCAAGGCTTGTATAGTACTTTTCTCAAATAATGCGCGGAAATTCAAACCAAGAAGGTATTTTTAACTTTTAATTTTTATTTCAAATTAAAGCAAAAAATTGAAAAAAGAAGAAAGGAGCCAGTTTCTTTATTTTTTTGGAATGTGCACATCAAGGCCTTTCATTTGATACCCATGTTGAAAAAAATTTTTTTTTCCAGTTTTTTCGTTTTTTATTTTTTTTTCCAGTTTTTTTGGAATGTACTCATCAAGGCCTTTCATTTGATACCCATATCTATGTATTAAAAAAAAAATTTCTTTTTTTTTCGTTTTTTTTCATATTTTTGGAATGTACTCATCAAGACCTTTCATTTGATACCCATATATATACCTAGGTATTAAAAAAAAAAGTTTTTTTTCTTTTTTTTTTCGTTTTTTTTTATATTTTTGGAATGTGCTCATCAAGACCTTTCATTTGATACCCATATACCTAGGTATTAAAAAAAAAGTTATTTTTCTTTTTTTTTTTTCGTTTTTTTTCATATTTTTGGAATGTGTTCATCAAGACCTTTCATTTGATACCCATATACCTAGGTATTAAAAAAAAAAGTTTTTTTTTCTTTTTTTTCATATTTTTGGAATGTGCTCATCAAGACCTTTCATTTGATACCCATATATACCTAGGTATTAAAAAAAAAGTTTTTTTTTTCTTTTTTTTCTTTTTTTTCATATTTTTGGAATGTGCTCATCAAGACCTTTCATTTGATACCCATATATACCTAGGTATTAAAAAAAAGTCTTTTTTTCTTTTTTTTTCTTTTTTTTCATATTTTTGGAATGTGCTCATCAAGACCTTTCATTTGATACCCATATACCTAATATTAAAAAAAAAAATTGGATTGTGCTCGCTCATCAAGGCCTTTCATTTGATTGATACCCATTATTCGTGATTCATTAAAAAGTTCGCTCCATTTCTGAATTACACGTGCGTAATGAGTTTTAATAGAAACATTGCCGGTCAGACGCCGGCAATTTTTGTATGAAAATCCATTATTACACGTTAGTAATGGTTTCTCATACTAAGATTGCCGGCGCGGTTTAGGTCAGTCCGTAAACTCCGATTTAGCACGAAGAAGGTTGTCAAAATAATGATCGAATTTCCAAGCATGTTTGAGAAAAGTTATTTTATGATGCAGCTGACTGCATCGTAATGAGTTTTTTTTTTTATTTTACCTGTTCACGAAAAGAAAGTACGTATTTATAGTACCTTTATTGAATTCATAATTGGAACATTACGTTGTGAGTGTAGATAAACTATTATATTGGAAACGGCAATTCAATATTCAATTCAATATTTCAATTCAATATTTTATTGCATACCATAAAGTGAATACATAGGTGGTAGTTTATAGAAAGAGAACATTATGGACCCTGGTAGGGTATAGCAATTGAAGTAGGAGAGGACGCCTTATTAAAAACAAATTACAATTATTACTATATCAAAAAATACATAGTTTTGAACTGTGTATCACATATAAGTCACAATATAATATAAGTAGATATTGTTTAAGTGTATTAGTATAATATTTTTCTATTATTTTACGTTTATATTAAGTATGTAAGTACCTATATCTTATTAGGCATTTATTTTATCATTCAAATACTCTTTTACACTATAGTAGCATTCATTTATTAACATATCTTTTAGACTTCTGTTAAACAATTTGTTATTTTCTTCATTTATTAATTTTTCAGGCAATTTGTTGTAGATTCTGATAGACATATTATATGCACTGGATGAGCACAAATGTAGGCGAGCGGTTGGAACTTTTAGCTTATTTTTATGCCGTAATGAATAAGTAGACTGGACATCTTTTCGTTTAGTATATAACTCTATGTGTTTTCTGACAAATTTGCAGATTTCAAAAATATAAATACAAGGTAGGGAAAGGATTTTATGCTTTTGGAAGTACGGCTTGCAGCTTTCGGTATTATCTAAGATTCGATATTGACTAAGATTCTGATAAGTTTTTTTTGCAGTATGAATAAGGATGAGACTTCTGTACTATTTCCCCACATTATTATTCCATAATTAAGCCAGGCGTAAGCATTTGCATAATATGTAACTAAAGCTGTATTCAGGTCAGTTGTTTTTTTTATTTCTCTAAGTGCATATGCGAAGCTGGATAATTTAGACTTTAATTTCTCTATGTGCGATTTCCAATTTAAGTTTGAATCTATATTTATGCCGAGCAAAGTGAATTCATGTACGCACTCGATATTTTTATTATGGAATGTATATTTAAATTCTAATTGATTTTTTTGATGAGGGTGAAACGTGATTAATTTAGTTTTATCAAAGTTTATTTCTAAGTTGTGTTCTTTCAGCCAGTTATAAGTTTGTGATATTAGCGGGTCTAGTTTAGTGTCTATATTGTCGCTGTTTTTACAAGTTGTCAAGAGTGAGATATCATCCGCAAATAAGACGCAAGGTTCATCAATGATTTTAGGGAGGTCATTGATGTAAATTAAAAAAAGTAGACATCCAACGACGCTACCTTGTGGAATCGAAGCGTTTATAGTTATGTTCTCAGATCGAATGTTTTCTATTTTCTTGTTAGTATGGTCAAAGTACTCTATTTCAGTATATTGCTGCCTGTTCTGCAAATAGGATGAAAACCAATTGTATGCCATTCCGCGGATACCTATTCCATATAATTTTCTAAGTAATATATTATGTTGAACTCTATCATATGCTTTGCTCATATCGAGCAGGATACCGATGGCATATTTTTTATCTTCTAATGCTTTAAGTATTAGTTGAATATATTTATACACAGCCGAAGTAGTAGACCGATTTTTTCTAAAGCCATTTTGACTTTCGTCAAAGATCTTATACTTTTCGCAAAAACGTATTACTCGATCGTACATTGCTTTTTCCAAGATCTTTGACGAAGCAAAGATTATGCAGCGTCATTTTTGGACCCCTTGTCAAATTTTGTCAGGTCTTTCAACAGCAGTAGGTACCTAGTACAATCAATTTATGATATAGGTATGTAATAATAAAAATTAAAGAAGGAACATTTTTTACATTTTTGTCCTAACTTTTTCATTCGCAAATTGAAATTGTTGTCATTTGTTTGCAATTTTCTGACGAAGGGGTCCAAAATTGACTCTATGTTAGACTTGTTCTAAGAAAGAAAATGAAAGAAAAACAAAATACTTTTTGACGAGATTTTATTCTACTGTTGTTCTCGCCACAGTTTATAATAACAATAGGTAGGTAAGTTAAGTACCGTAATTAAATACAAGTTTAGGACTGTTATGTCGTTTTTTGTACATACATCTTAATTTCGTGGCATATGGCATTTTAAGCAATATTTAAAAGCTGATTGAGTAAAGACTATTATTTTAATTTACAATATTTAACAAACAAAAATGCATTCAGCTAAAATGTACCTTCTTATCATTTCAGGGTGCAATTTACAAACCGAAAAAAACAGTCTTCTTCTTATCGAATGAGGAATAGTAGCCACCTCAGGTGTTAGTTTATCAAGCCGCCTGTAAGGCCTCTAACTTGGCTTAACGACAATTATTAGATGACAACAGCCAGGACCGACGGTTTAACGTGCCCTCCGAAGCACGGAAGCGCTCAGTTGTAATGCCACTTAACGGTCACCCATCCGACACCTGGCCGGACTGAGCGTTGCTTAACAAACGTGATCGAGTACGATCAGTCTGTCAAGTTCCGCCATGAGCGCATCAAAAAAAACCAGTACGGTATTAAAAAATGGGTCAATTACTGTACCTACTGACATTTCTATTTCCTTTAAGGTACTTCCACACAGCAGTTATAACGTTATAGGTATTATATGTATAGGTATAACAAATTTAATGTTATGCAAAATTCTCTATAATTTTTTTTACTAACATGTAGCAAAATGTTAGACACTGTTAATACTGTTATAGAATGTCATCTTCCTTCACAATGTTATACATATAATGTTATATCACTGCTGTGTGGGGCACCTTTAGCATTTAAAAATGACATGTTCGTCGCAAAATCTTTTTACATAATATAAACATAAACTTACTATTCAGTAAAATAATTAAATCATTGTTAAAACTAAATAAAAATAACTTTTATATGTTAGCTCTTTTGTACAAGAAAGCACTTAAAAATACGGCTGTTCTAAAAAATGCAGGTTTCCAATAAAAGGCTTTTGAATGATAAAACTACAAAATTCAAAATTCAATTCAAAATAATTTATTCAGTCTAGGCTGTTACACGCACTTGTGAATGTCAAAGAAGCTACGCCATCGGTTCGCAAACCCTGAGCGGGAGACCTTGTAACGCGAAGAACCGGCTAGAAACTCGTCAAGGGCTGCTTTTTTCTCCCTGTATATTTCACACAGAGTTGTCAACATTTGAAAAAAGAGCTCCACATTTAAAGTGAGGTCTACTGCATATTATTTACTGGTTAACTGTAAAACCGTGGTTTATGTGAATTTTGTACATATACGAGACAATCATCTAGATATTTAAATAATAAAAACAAATAGTAATGTGAATATAATATTAGAAGCGTTTTAAACTGCAAGTTTTACTCAAGCCATTACTTACTAGTCTATAGATACGAGGAGGGTAAGTGTCTAAGTGTCCTCTCTACTGGATACCTGCATTATCTTAAATACATGCTCTCTTACTTAACTCTTCAATAAATAAAACATACTTTCACTTATTGTTATATTGTTTTATAGCATTTTTAATTCATATTTCAAATATTTTTGTACATGTATGTATTATCATAATGGGGAAAATATTGTATGATACAGATGCCGGCATATAAATTGGCAAGAGAAAGATGAGACAAAAGATGCGCAGTAGCCACAAACACTAAAGTTTGTGGCTACTGCGCATCTTTTGTCTCGTTTTTATCTTGCCAACTTACGTGTCGGGCAGTATACAACATATTTGATTTTTATAGTTTATGTTAAATTTTATAATATACAACGTGTAAATTTAATAAAGCAAAACCTTTAAACTAAGTATAGGGCTCATATAATTACGAATAACTTTTTGTATGGAAGAAATCCTGAAATCGAGAAAAATATATCAGCAGCAGCTGTTTCGTACAAGTTTTTTTAGCGAACTTTGTTGCTAAAATGTATGAAGCACCTGATTTTATTTTCGCGATTTTAGAATGAGCTGTTTTCAAAAGGCAGTTTAAGAAAAAAAAGTAGGACCTAAAAGACGACTAGATGTCGTTTTTCAACTAAGTACGTAACTTTTTAAGAAAAAAGCAAGGGATGAACGGCAATCTACTCCTCTTCAGGGAGTAATTTTTGCCAGTGTCAAGTGTTGAATAATTAAGTGGTATACTCAGCTGCTAGGAAAAAATTAAAAAAAAAAGCTACGTAGTTGAATAGCGCCATCTATTAACATAAAAATAAACTAAAATTCTTAGCTGTCAGAAAACCGCTCATTGCTTCAATTTACAAGTTGATCGTAAATTTGAGCCCTTAACTTAGTTTAAAGGTTTTACTTTATTTAATTTACACGTTGTATCTTGTATCATGTATAATAAATGAAAATATTAACATAACAGTGCTGGACAAAGAAAGTGGACTTTATCTACATTGACCAAGGTCTAAAATTAATTGAATATAATTATTTGATAATCCACTACGAGTCTGAACATTTCCTGTCCTGTAACGTCCAGTTTATGATCAATGTTTTTATCACTCAAAAACACTTTCTTGAAGCCACATGCACCATAAATTAATCCATCTGTCACTAAACTGTTCTATTGCTTTACGTTCCGATGATTTCCACTGAGACGGAAAACCAATGCTTCAAAGTTACCTCCTTTGTAGGAAAATCGACTGGTGAGACATTTTGTGGTATGTGTCTATCGTCTCGGTCGGTACGGCCCTCTGTGGTCCAGCGGGCGCGGCCATCGTCATGGCGGTGGCTTGGCGGGGTGCCGCCGGATGATCACTAGCTAATATCTGTGCCGATTCGGGTATAAGTTGGGGTTCTGTACGTTCGGGTTCGACTGTTGCACCGGGTAGCCTTGGGTGATGCTGCCGGGTTTTGTGTTCTGTGTGAAGAGAGATAAGATTTAGAATTTAGGAAAGGTAAGTATTTTACTTACTACAGAAAGTACTTAATATTTTATAGATAATATTTTAACATCAGAGATGGTAAAGCGCCGGTGTGGTCGATTGTACACCTTGCCGCTGCTCACAGCCGAATGATGCTCATCGCTCAGACCGATCAGCACCTGCGGCTGCTCACGGCCGGGTGATGCGCCTCGCTCAGACCGATCAGCACCTGCGGCTGCTCACGGCCGGGTGATGCGCCTCGCTCAGACCGATCAGCACCTGCGGCTGCTCACGACCGGGTGATGCGCCTCGCTCAGACCGATCAGCACCTGCGGCTGCTCACGGCCGGGTGATGCGCCTCGCTCAGACCGATCAGCACCTGCGGCTGCTCACGGCCGGGTGATGCGCCTCGCTCAGACCGATCAGCACCTGCGGCTGCTCACGGCCGGGTGATGCGCCTCGCTCAGACCGATCAGCACCTGCGGCTGCTCACGACCGGGTGATGCGCCTCGCTCAGACCGATCAGCACCTGCGGCTGCTCACGGCCGGGTGATGCGCCTCGCTCAGACCGATCAGCACCTGCGGCTGCTCACGGCCGGGTGATGCGCCTCGCTCAGACCGATCAGCACCTGCGGCTGCTCACGGCCGGGTGATGCGCCTCGCTCAGACCGATCAGCACCTGCGGCTGCTCACGGCCGGGTGATGCGCCTCGCTCAGACCGATCAGCACCTGCGGCTGCTCAAGGCCGGGTGATGCGCTTCGCTCAGACCGATCAGCACCTGCGGCTGCTCACGGCCGGGTGATGCGCCTCGCTCAGACCGATCAGCACCTGCGGCTGCTCACGGCCGGGTGATGCGCCTCGCTCAGACCGATCAGCACCTGCGGCTGCTCACGGCCGGGTGATGCGCCTCGCTCAGACCGATCAGCACCTGCGGCTGCTCACGGCCGGGTGATGCGCCTCGCTCAGACCGATCAGCACCTGCGGCTGCTCACGACCGGGTGATGCGCCTCGCTCAGACCGATCAGCACCTGCGGCTGCTCACGGCCGGGTGATGCGCCTCGCTCAGACCGATCAGCACCTGCGGCTGCTCACGGCCGGGTGATGCGCCTCGCTCAGACCGATCAGCACCTGCGGCTGCTCACGGCCGGGTGATGCGCCTCGCTCAGACCGATCAGCACCTGCGGCTGCTCACGGCCGGGTGATGCGCCTCGCTCAGACCGATCAGCACCTGCGGCTGCTCACGGCCGGGTGATGCGCCTCGCTCAGACCGATCAGCACCTGCGGCTGCTCAAGGCCGGGTGATGCGCTTCGCTCAGACCGATCAGCACCTGCGGCTGCTCACGGCCGGGTGATGCGCCTCGCTCAGACCGATCAGCACCTGCGGCTGCTCACGGCCGGGTGATGCGCCTCGCTCAGACCGATCAGCACCTGCGGCTGCTCACGGCCGGGTGATGCGCCTCGCTCAGACCGATCAGCACCTGCGGCTGCTCACGGCCGGGTGATGCGCCTCGCTCAGACCGATCAGCACCTGCGGCTGCTCACGACCGGGTGATGCGCCTCGCTCAGACCGATCAGCACCTGCGGCTGCTCACGGCCGGGTGATGCGCCTCGCTCAGACCGATCAGCACCTGCGGCTGCTCACGGCCGGGTGATGCGCCTCGCTCAGACCGATCAGCACCTGCGGCTGCTCACGGCCGGGTGATGCGCCTCGCTCAGACCGATCAGCACCTGCGGCTGCTCACGGCCGGGTGATGCGCCTCGCTCAGACCGATCAGCACCTGCGGCTGCTCAAGGCCGGGTGATGCGCTTCGCTCAGACCGATCAGCACCTGCGGCTGCTCACGGCCGGGTGATGCGCCTCGCTCAGACCGATCAGCACCCGCGGCTGCAACATATACGCACCTGCATGGTGGAGTGCTGCGGCGGGTGTATGGCGAGGTGGCGGCTTACGGGCGTCTGGTACACCATGCCGCTGCTCACGGCCGGGTGGTGAGCTTCACTCAGACCGATCAGCACTTGTGGCTGAAACATCAATATTTAGTTAAAACCTACGAAGATCACTTTGTTTTATTTCAACTACCAATCAGTCGCAATATGGTCACGCCACATGACTATTACGTGACTATGGGTGCCGGCATAACAAAGCAGGTTACAGGTCGGTACTGGTCCGTGTGGGTCAGTACCGATCGGTAAGGGTAAAGCAGCCCCGCCCCATAATTTTCAACGGGAGGTTGCTTATAGAAAACAGGCTTAAACTTGTAGGTTTGCGCCGCGAATGCGTGCACAAACCCATACCGACATATCAGGACCGGAAAACCTGTATCCTCTATGTTTGCACCCTAACAGTAACACCCGTATACAACTATACAATACAAGAACAATACTCAAACGACCTTTGCCTGTGCGAACGCAGCGTGTTGAAAAAGAGCTCTGTGATTGGTTCGTTTGTTTTACGTGTTACGTGTGATCGGCTGTTGGGACGCTGTGTGTCCGTCGGCACTGTGATTTATCATAGTAATGTTTGTGAATACGGATGTAAGACGCTAATTTAATTCGGTATTTTCATCCCGCCAGATTTTCTTGTGGAATCGCATGACCAGCTGTAAAGCGTAAAACTTACAACATTTTAAAACTGTGTTAACTTTAACTTTTTTTAAATAACCATTACCATAACTTTTTTATTTTCATTAGCTAACTGTTAAATTTATGATAAAGAGTAAATTTTTTCTTTATTTATAAAAAGATATCATTTCAAGTCATAAGCATACCTGTGAATCTTTCTTCTGTTCCTGATGTTGTTGCCCATCCCTATTTTTCAACATATCCAGATACAACTGCTGTGGTTGCGGCGCGGGCGCATACATCAGGTTAGCGTGGTGGGGGGTGTGAGGGGTGTGGGGGGTGTGCGCGTGGTGGGGGTACAATAAAGGCGGGGGTCTCTCGCCGACCACGCCCACAACGCCGGAGGTCGGCATCGCGTAGTAAGCGGCCGAGGAGACGGACGAACCGCCAGCATTCGAGCCGTATTGGGAAGGTTCTGTGGAGTGTTTAAAATTGTTAATTTGCGATTTTAACTATGGCAGGATAATTTTGTTGATTCACAAATCATCCACTAGTCTGCGCACTACCGCTTGCTTGGCGCTAGTGTAGATGTAGGCCAGTCATTGATTCTGAATTTTCGTAAATTTCCATTTTTCTTCCAATACATTTTGGTTTTCTTCAATCTTTAATTCGATTACTGTCCAACTCAACTATTTTTTTTTAATAATTGAAAAATAACACCCATATGCACACGTACAAAAGGTCTCCATCTACAACAGCGCCACCAAGCGGGATAAATTTTCTGTCATCCTGCCATTGGCAGAGTACGTATACTTTGATAAAAAATTAAATACATTCGCTTGAGAAGTGCATTCGACACCGCTTGTAACGCAACTTCATGCATACAAGCGGTGTTGAATGCAGAATACATTACATTTAGGGTCTGGTCACAGACCTACCGGTTTCTTTTCTTTGCTTTGCTGTTCGGCAATGGACCGCCGGCCAAGAGGCTCATTTTCAATCTATCGCATATTTTCAATCTAAGTACATTTCACATTATATGTATGTTCTTGTGAGCTTTGTTCCTTAAACGATCGTTATGAAAACACAAAAAAATAGTTCAGGTAGGTAATGATGTCACCCACGACCCTGTTCACAATTTATAATTATAAATATGCGATCGATTTATTTTTAGCAATCGGAGACCATGTTCAGGGTGGCATACCTGAAACTTCCTACTTCGCAACCCAGACGATGATATTTGATATCACCAAGCTAATGGCTATCTTGCCAATTTGATCTGGTCCCAATATGCGACAGATTGAAAATGACCCTGGTTGGCCGGCGGTCTAAACAGCAAAGTAGAACAGCAAAGCAAAGAAAAGAAACCGGTAGGTCTGGGGTCAGCCTTAGGTACTTGATAGATGATTTGACGTATTTTTCATAAAACAGCGGTCAAATCATTTTGTCAAGTAAGCTATTCAGAACTACTTTTTGATTGTGAAACAGGCTCTTATTCAAGTTCTTTCAGAAGGCCTATTCCCGTTGTCTCCCATGGTTTGTCCCCACTACCGAAGATCGGGAAGAAAAGTATGGACGGTCTATTCCCCGTTATCTACCACTTGAGGATATCGGGATATAAGAAAATTATGGGGGGGAAAATTCCCGATATTTCCCAGTGGTGTGGTGGACAAGAGTGAGGGACAGCGGGAATAGGCCTTTCAGGATACAGGGTCATTTTGTATTCACCATCCATATTTTGAGGATGTGTTCTGTCGTCGTGTCCATGACAGGGATTGAAATACCGTTAAAAAAAATAACGTTAAAAATACAGTTAAAACATTTTATCGGTAAATTTACCGGTAAAAATAACGTTAAAATTATTGTACAAGTGTAAAATAACCGTTAAATATAGCGTTAAACATTACCGGTACAATAGTACTGGTAAAATTATCGGTAAAAAAGTAACGTTATTAATTGGAATAACGTTAATTTTAAAGTAACGGTAACAAAAAGTAAGAAATAACGTTAAAATTAACGTTATTTACTGAAATAACGTAAATTTCAATGTAACGTTATCTAAAGTAACGTTATTTATTGACATAACGTTAATGTAAAAAGTAACGGTAAAAAAGTAAGAAATAACGTTACATTTGAAAATAACGTTATCAATCCCTGGTACAAGGTACATGAAACTGAACAACTTTCTCTAAGGAACACATGGCCAAATATGTTAAAAAAAAACGACTCTCCATACAAATCAAAGCGATCACGTGATCAATTTAGTATGGGATGACCAAAATTTTGTGGCGAAATTCGACACATGTTTCTTACAGAAAGTTGTTTACTTTCATGGGTTGGGCACATCCTTGAAATTTGGATGGTAAGTTCAGAATAGAATAGAATAGAAAAACGTTTATTAACAACACACAATAGGATTAAGAAGAGAAAACAATATATAGGTAGGTACACATTTACACAGAACAGAAGAGGGATAAAAAGAATAACAAAGTGTGCTGCTAAAAGGCCCTGTCTCAGTAAAAAAACTTCTGAGTCATTCGTAGATGGTCAGAATGACCCAGAAGCACTGTTATTCTGCCAGGGCCTGGAAACAGTCAGTGGTCGGACACAACAGAACACATACAAATTTAACGAAAAATGACATACAAGGAGTAAAACAAATAACATAAGCCAAAACTCGTACAAGAAAATTTTCACAAAGAAATATATATTAAACACAAACGATAATACAGATAGACATGACTTATTTTATTTTAGTTCGACGCTATGGAGCGCGATCCTTTTGCCAAATAACGAGACTAAAACGCCTTCCGCCCATGTACCGATTTGACAACATGACATTGGCGTTAAACGTCAGATGTATATTTGGTAAAAATGTACTTGTGCCGATAAAAATGTTGCTTCAAATTGTATTTAAGTTAAAATTGTGTAAGAAGAAGACCCCATGCGCAAGCTTGCGTTACTCTTTGCAATGAAAGTTAAATGACTAACAGTGACACTATAATCAGAAAAGACCCTTAGACCACATAAATTAAAAAAATCACGTCGAATTGAGATGGAATTGGAATTTTCTTAAAATTGCTGTCGTATTCGCAAACATTTCCCACAGTTTTACTTGCACACATTGGGTTTGAACAGATTCTTACATATTTTGATTTAAAAAATTAAAAAAACTAGAGAATACGTAACCGAGATAAGGGAAAAGTAAGCTGGTTATAAGTAAAAGTAGGTTTAGTAAAAAATACAAATACAGATATCAACTCACTGTTCCAAAGTACGGCGCGGGCCATTTGGCGACCCATGCGGCCGTCCTCTACTTCTGCAAAACATAACATTCGTCATTTGCCATACGATGCATACAACACAATACGAGGGTGGTTTGATAAGTCCATGACTTTGAAAAGAAGAAATACTTTATTCATAATTTATTTTTGTGTCTTAAAAATATATTTTTTTCAAATTCGGCAAAAGATTATTACTTTTGGAAACAGAAAGCTCAAGCGACTTCTAACTTTTCTTAAACTATGAGGGTGGCATTTCCATGAGGAAAAAACCCTCTTTAAATAATAAATGTTTAAAAAAACTTTTCTTAATGACCCTGTCGACCCTCTCGGCGGCACTCTTGAGATCAAAACTATCGAATGAAGATGAATCCTTCCTATTCCCTAGATTTAACCCCAGTGAGATTTTTCTCCTTCCAAAATGAATAAATGTCTTGGTGGTAAAAGATTTTCATCAAGCCAAATTAAAGGTGGTGTCTGAAATGGGCCATCATTTCAGTTACCAGTTTTCAGGCGATAAAAGAAAAATAATAATGGGTTAAAGAGGTAGGAACTTGAAACATCGTTGGACTGAATAAGCAGAGCTACAATAAGATTATGTAGAGAAATAATCCGAAAAAAATCTTTCTTCTTTAAAAAAAAGTCATGGACTTATCAATCCACCCTCGTATAGTATGAAAAACAATATTTTTTAAATGTTTTACATTGCAGCTTTAATGATATATTTTAGCCAATCTATCCACAATTCCAATACAGGGGTGGTATTACAACTTCTTTAAACTTGCCAGGTTAATGAATTGATATAGATAAGTCCTCCTTTGTGTACATATCTCAATTTATTTTTATGTAACTGTTTTTATGAGTGCAATAAAGAGTAATATACATAGAAAGTTACAGCTCTTTCTCGCTGTATAGCAAATAAAAGAGACGCATTGATAGCCATTCAGAGAACTGGCAAGTTTTAAGGTCTTTGTAATATTTATTATTTATGTTTATTTTATGTAATTTACATACACAAATAGAAAACACCTTATTTTATCATATCATCAATATGAATTTTCTGACATGACGTTTCATTTATTTATCAATCTAATGAGGATCAGTAACTATTTTTGTTTAGTGGCTTATCAGAAAGCTTATGCCACCACATGATTAACTGTGAAGACATTTTTACGATATCTCTTAAACCTGAGAAGCTATACGAGCTAAAACACTGTTATTTTGGGGGGGTCATAATGACGTCATCGAGACGTACGCGAACCTTATGTCGTACGTGATAAAGCACATATTGCATTGAGTTTGGCATTTCCTTCCAAACCCTTGTAACTCAACCATTTCTAAAAATCTTTCACTAAGATTCATAGCTATGAATATGTTTTTATATTATATCAATCTATATTTATAAAATCGTAAACTGAATTGACATTTGGCTAATTAGCCAAATGTCAAAGAGCTATGGAGCGAAGCATGTTGGGCGTGAAACTACAGGATAGGATCCTAAACACTCACATCAGGCAAATGTCAAAACTTCCTGACATTTTAACACGCATAGACCAACTAAAATGGAGATGGACCGGCCACATGCTTCGCTGCAAAAAAGATAAATGGAGCAAACGAGTGACGCTGTGGTATCCAAGGGATGGGCACCGAAGCAAAGGTCGACCCATAAGAAGATGGGAAGACGACCTAAAGTTGACCCTAGGGCCATTCTGGACGAGAGTGGCTGCTGATAGGCAGTACTGGAGGGGGTTGGAGGAGGCCTTTGCCAAAAGGCACACTGAGCAGAGAGATGTTATTTAAATACTAAATATATTATGTAACAACCAAAGTGTAGCTCAGAAATAAAAGGCTTATTATTATTATTATTATTATAAACTGAATGACTGACTGACTGATCTATCAACGCACAGCCCAAACCGCTGGGTCTAGAATCCTCTATTGGGTCTAGAATAAGGTCGCTAAAATCCATAATTTTCGAAATAAAAATCGCTAAATTTATAATTTAGGCTTATGGATAGAAATCTAACACAACGTATACTGTTATTGTTAGTATTTAAACCCCTGTTGGGATGAAATGGGGGTGACAAGGGGTAAAAAACCCCAAAAATAGATATGGATGTCGTTATTGGGGTTTTCTGGGATGACGATTGCAAAAATGACATTTATTTTGAAGTCCAACACGGTGGACATGATTTGACCCCTAAAGGGGTGAAAATGGGGTTCAAATTTTGTATGGAAAAATAATATAAAATAGACATTACAACTTTAAACTTCGTTGGAGCACATCTAAAAATAAATAGGCAAACATATATTTAGTAATTTTGAAAATCAACCACTTGGCGGTAAAGGGTGAGTAAACATAAAAATCAATATGGATGTCGTTCTTGAGGTTTTATGGGATGGTGATTGCGAAAATGAGATTTATTTTGAAGTCCAACACGGTGGACATGATTTAACCCCTAAAGGGGTGAAAATGGGGTTCAAATTTTGTATGGAAAAATACCACGTGTGTAGTCAAATGTTGTGCATAGATGTAATAGATATACAAATTTAACATGGTTATAAGCTCATTTCTTTTTTGTTAAAATTATAATTTGTATATTGTTTCTGTGCCAAATAAATAAAAATAAAAATAAAATAAAATATAAAATAGACATTACAACTTTAAAATTCGTAGGAGCATGTCTAAAAATAAATAAATAGGCAAACACATATTTTGTTATTTTGAAAATCCTCCCTTAAGGTGTAAATGGGGTAAGTAAACATGAAAAAAAGAACAGGGACAGGCACAGGGACAGGGACGGGACGGGACACGGGGACGGGGACGGGAGCGGGAGCGGGAGCGGGAACGGGAACGGGAACGGGAACGGGAACGGGACGGGAACTGGAACGGGAACGGGAGCGGGAGCGGGAGCGGGAGCGGGAACGGAAACGGAAACGGGAACGGGAACGGGAACGGGAACGGGAACGGGAACGGGAACGGGAACGGGAACGGGAACGGGAACGGGAACGGGAACGGGAACGGGAACGGGAACGGGAACGGGAACGGGAACGGGAACGGGAACGGGAACGGGAACGGGAACGGGAACGGGAACGGGAACGGGAACGGGAACGGGAACGGGAACGGGAACGGGAACGGGAACGGGAACGGGAACGGGAACGGGAACGGGAACGGGAACTGAAAGGTGAACGGGAACGGGAACGGGAACGGGAAGCCACGTGCGAGGCCCGCCTCACGCGGCAAATGTCTTGCCTCACCAGTTAGCGCCCTTGGTAGGAACCCGCCTAAATGCGTAAAAATGGCTGGTCAGATCCTGGTTGAAGGTTCCCTAAGGATTTTGAAGGTTCCCTAAGGATTTTCTCTAATATCCACGCGGGCAGAAGCTAGTAAAACTATATGATTCAAAGCTGTTACTGATCCTCATTCTAAACGAAATATTTTCGTATTTTCTTTACTTTTCTTTACTCAAAAACACTACTGCAGACTTAAATATTGTTCAGGGGCCTAATCGCGCTAATTTTCAACGATAAAACCAAAGCTAAATCGTTACCGCTTCAGTTTCGTTTACAGAAAAATACTCGGTTTAGTTTTTTTTTAATTGTTGAATACTCTGCCTAAGGAGTCTAGGATTACAATCTGGGACAATTTAAGTGAAAATTATGAAGTTAAACCAAAGATTTTTAGGTAATAAATATAACCTAAATAACAACGTAACGTTTTTGATTTTATCGTTCAGAATTACCGCGATTGGGCTCCAGGGGGCTAATTGTCTAATTTCAAAAATCTATCGCAATCGCTTTCATTTGACAGATGGATGTGACACATTGCTGCATTTCTTTGGTAAGTTTTTATTTGTTGCAAAAAGAAGCATCAATGTGTTACATCCTGAAAGCGATTGCGATATATTTTGAAATTAGACAATAGAGAGGCAGGTCTTACTATTATTACAAAACAATACAATTTCGCATAAGAACGAAGAACAATATACTTCAGCACTACAACTAAGGTTGTAAACTCACTGTGGTCCGAGTAGACGGATTGGTGCTTCATACTCTGCGGTTGCAGCCGGTGCGTGTACATCGGGTACGTGGGTGACGGGCTCCGCGGCCGCTTCACTCCCACCTGGATCGGACCTCGCACTATAGTCTGCTGATTGGAGACAATATACACGTCATATTACCATATAATGGATATGAGATAATAAAATAATAATAAAAAGTTTATTTCTCCTCACAAAAAAATTATACAATTACTAAAAGACATTATAGCAAACTTGTATTTAAAGAGCTGGTGTCTGTAATGGGAATGACCTGTTTTACAAATCACCAGGGTACATTAAAATTACATCTTTTATACATAAATAGTGTGAACTGGAAGCCTAGAAAGTGTATGTGTGTGTGTTCCCACTGCTGGGGAACAGGCCTTCCTTATGGGTGGATAAGGAGCATGGGTCATAACCCACCTCGCAGGCCCAACGCGGATTGGTGGGTGTTAACGACTGCAAATGCACCCGGGACCAACGGATTAACGTGCCTTCCGAAGCACGGAGGAGCTCAAGATCATACTTATATTTTTGATCACCTATCCCAGACCGACCCTTGCGAAAGTTGCGAAACCTCCGCAATCGCTGGGCCAGGCGCTATACCACTGCGCCACGGAGCTCCTCTAGATTAATTAATTTATGTTTAATTGTCTTCAAATATTTTAATGACTAATCTGCAGTGTAATATTTTCAAATCAAGAATTTTCTTCCATGATTTTCTATTTTAAGTAACCAACCACAATATCATCTCTCATTTAAAAGGAGAATAGTTTTTGACGTCCTCCGTGGTCGAGTGGTTTGCACGCCGGTTTTCAAGGCGTCACCATCTCTTGAGGTCCCGGGTTCGATCCCCGGTTGGGTCAATGTAGAAAATTAACTTTTCAATATTGTCTCAGGTCTGGGTGTTTGTGATACCACCGTTGTTTCTGATTTCCATAACACAAGTGCTTTAGCTACTTACCTTGGAGTCGGAGCAATGTATGTGATGTTGTCAAATATTTATTATTTATATTATTTTATATTTATAGTATAAGGTGGCCCGCTAAGGGGTTGGCCCGTTTACATGTCTAAAAGACAAAGACCACGGTCTTTTCATCTAGATAAAAAAAAAGATCAGTGAAACAGAATGATGTCCTACTAACCTTGTTTAAGATGTGAGAAGTAAGAGGAGGTGGTCGGCCTTGCGATTGTGGTGGCTCTCCTTGTCCCGCGGATGTCTGCATCGGGAACATTGGGATCTGAATGTTGCCCATGGGCATCTTCATCGGTTGCATTTCACTGGTAAATCAAATACATTAATTTATTTAAGGATTTATACAACGCAACGCGTCACGTGCCGACTCGGTGTGAACTAGCCTTATATGCCCTTACGCCTGAAGGACACCTCCGCCGCGAAACACTGGGTGCTTCGCGGCGGAAAGTTTTTATTAGTAAGATTACTTTGGTAAGTTTTTATTTGTGCCAAAAACAAGCATCAATGTATCACATCCTGAAAGCGATTGCGATAGATTTTGAAATTAGACAATTGGCCCCTTCCTTGCAACTCAATCATGGTGGTAGGTATCAAACCAACCAATAAAAGCTAGTTTATCAAGACAAAAGGCATACATTCCTATACTCACTTAGTCTCCTTTTGTTGCTGTCGTTTCCTGATTTCATCTTCGTTGAGAACTTTCTTTAACTGCATAAACAACTGTTGTTTCTCTTTCTCGAGCTGTTTTAACTTTTGCTCTAACTGCTCAATCTGTTCTTTTGTTTCCTCTATAAAAATATGAATGATATTTAGTTTTTTCATACATTATGATTAGTAAAAGATCAAAGATGCACAGCCCCCATAGCGTGATCACTGAAATGCGATATGATATTATTATGGATAGCAATAACTGTCAAAAGACAATGGATATTGAGTTGAGTGTTGATAAAACGCTATTTCGGGCGATATACACACACACATCAACTTTGTCTAGGGATCAAGGTATTTTTTCATACAAACGAGGTAACTTTGAAGCCTTGGTTTCCTGCCAGGAATGTACCATGCTGTGATCTGATGATGGATTTCCAGGGAGTGAATGGAGGAGATTCAGATTGCTATACACACCCAAATGATCTGATCAGCATTCTAAAAGATAGGACATGTTTAAAAAAAATCGCAAAAATAGCATTAAAATGTATGGAAATACTGAAACTGAGAACTCTGACCCTACTATCTTTTAGAATGCTGATGGCTTTAAAGTTAATTCATTAACGCCGGAGCGGTCGCTGGCGACCGAGACACAATAGATTTTCTATTGTATCTCATTTTCCGGGCGTTGAAGAGTTAATGAGTATAAATTATTGTGTTTCAATGGTTATGCTAATGGTTATGCTAAATGCTTGAGGGCAGAAGTACCTTTGGGTATTTTTTTACATTTGTCTGTACATTATAGTTTTTTAAGTAAAATAACATTTAAAGTATGGTGTCGATTCGGTTGGCAAATTGGTGGCGATTCGGTTGGCACGACTTAACTAAATTGGCAGGAATGAGATAAATTTAGTTCTCCATCCTTTTCTTTCTGTAACGAAAAGACAAGAACAGAATGCTAAAGTCATGTCAATTTAGTTAAGTCGTGCCAACCGAATCGACAATAATATTATGTAATTGACATATCACTCACCCAATGTCATTACATCTTGTCTCTCCCTAGCTTCTCTTTCTTTTCGTAATCTTTCTTCTTCCACTTCAGCTTCATATTCTAAAATAATTAAGTTCACATTTAATTATTTGTATTGATTTATCTACATGAATTTTGAATAATAATGTTAATTAGTTTGAAATAAACTAGTGTTGAGTTTGCTTGTAAGAATTTTATTATTATACTAGTGGCCGACCGCGACTTTGTTGGTGTGCTATCCCTCGGGAACAATACTTTTTTTCAGGATGAAAGGTACCTTACGTCCTTCTCTGTACCCCTGACAATGTGTATGTAAAAAGAGAATGACCGCTTCCTAAGGCCAAAAGATATTACTATGAATATTTTAGTGCCGTCTTTAATTAAAATATATTATAAAAATAATGGTTTTCTGATTTTGCATTGTGCATATTTTGGGCATATTACGAGTTTTTAGTGCATATTTCGACCTTTTTAGTGCATATAAACCGATTTCTAAGTATTATATTTGGGTGGTATTATATTTATCAGGTGGAGGATGCACAACAATTGCCAAAGATAGGCAGAGGTGGAAAGAGTTGGGGACGCCTTTGCCTACAAAAGGCAAACAGACAAGCAAGAAATGAAAATTTAATTTAATTTATTGATACTAATGATTATACTTAAATATAAATATAAAATAATACATATGAAAATGATTGTTAAAAATGTATGTATTTAATGTCTGAATAGAAATGTAGATCGCTGTAGTAGGTACTTCATAATACAAAACTCAAACTAGCACAAACTGAAACTGAGATTAAAATACAAAATACTCATCTGTAATCATTTATAGCACAAATAAAGATTATTATTATTATATGTATACATTGTACACACATACACAGTTTATTTATAGTATTTTTTTTAATTAGCTTGTATAAACCTTTCTAAATTATATCATTTCCTAGTGCCGAGTTGTACAAACTGAAAATTTGGGTTTTTCATAGCACAACTGATAAAACATCAGGTCAAGGACCTGAAGAATAATAAGAATTCATTCTCCAATATTAAATTATTGATTCTGTTTTGAGTTGTCTGTTAATCCGTTAGAGCAATCAAGTATAACATTCTATTATTGAAATTCATTCAGACTCACAATGTACCTCTTTGATGCATAATTTTTTAATTGTTAGAACCAGAATTACCTTCTTTTTTCCTTTGTCGTTCGCGTATAATGTATCGTTTAAGCGCATTCCACATTTTTTGATCAGCATCATCTTGTTCTTCAGCGGTTGTTGATGTTACAGCAGGCATCTTTGTATGCAGTGAAAACACTAGTCCATGTAGGTACAAATACTACAGATTTTATTAAAACTGCAAACAAACATTCACTTCCGTTTAAATGGATAGATGTAGACGATTTTCATATCGCTAGCTAACTGCTAAGCTAAATAAATTAAATAGTTATAGAAATTGTGATAAAAAGGAAGGACTTTCCACAGTCAGTCATTTTTTTTTTTTTTTTTTTTTTCGTTCCGTAGAACAGGCTAAGGTCATAGACCATGCTGCCTCGTCATTAGTTATATATTTTTCTTAAGTAGAGTTTTTAAAGTTTAATTCATTAGTTTTTTTTGGGTCAATCCGTGATGAGTGGGTCTTCAGCTTCCTCATAGGCTATAGAGAAATTCTAAGCATGCCATATTTTAAAGCATAATAGCAGCAATCAAACTTCCAAATATAATAATAGCAGCCATCATAAGCTCGTTACCATGAGTTGTTTTATGTGTGCGAGCTGGCGACACGTGTCTACAGCTTACACATGCCGTTAAGGCAAACCAGTGAGGTTAGGGTTTTAGACTATAGTCAGAAATTTAGAGCCTAATTGCAGCAATAAGATCCAAAAAAAACAACCATCATACTCAAATACTGTTGAAACTACGAGCATAAAACTGTGTGCGAGCTGGGGACCCGTGTCACTGGCTTGCACAGCTGTATTTTCGTAATTATTTAAGCTACGATTATGTACTATACCTCAAAATTTTCAGCCGAATTGCAGCATCAGGCTCCAAATTTTTCAAAACTCTAACTCGAAAGGTTTTTGAGCTACGAGCCGATATCTATGTGTAAGCTGGGGACCCGTGTCGCCGGCTGACACATGGTGAATTGCTGTAACGGTATATGTTAGAGCTTCGTTTTAAAGATCAAATGATATGTTATAATTGCAGCACACACGAGGCATAATTTCAAATCTCTGGGCCTCTTATATTCGAAATTATAAACCAAAAACCGTTTTCCCGCCAAAAAATTCAAAATAATGGCTTGGATGCGGCTAATCGCGCCGTTGCCGTTCCGTGCGCTACACTATTGCAATCGAATTTGAACCTAAGAGCTAGTATTTTTTTGAGTCATTTTAATTTGTGCTCTCGATCGTTTTAATTTCTGTGCTGAGAATTTTAGTCTAGGAGGTAGGAGCCGATATAACTGGTTACCTAATTTAATAGAAAAGCAAAGTCTATTTATTTAGGACTGTTTATATCGCTAAGGTATGTACTTAATTTTATTTTATTAACACGTTTCTATTAGGTTACTTTCTCGTTTGTTTGTTTGTTTGTCCATAAAGTTTGCGAACGATTTTATACTATAGCTTCCCGATGAGCTAAAGACTTAAAACTTTAAACATACGTCAGAACTAAAAGGCAATGCAGTATTATGGTGCCATTGAGCTGATCTGATGATGGAGCCGGAAGAAGGCCACAGGAACTCTATGATGAAACCATACAATCCCATCGCGTTTGGGCTCGTTAGAATCGTCTTGATGAGTACTACAATAAGAGGTGAGGTCCAGGGTCTGATAATGAAGCTGGAAGGTCATGCCATAGGAACTCAATATTGAAACCGTGCAACCCCATCGAGTTTGGGCTCGTTTGATTCCTCTTGCCGAGTACTTTGTAGGAAAATAGTGTTCAGGGTCTGATGATGCAGCCGGAAGAAGGCCACTGGAACTCTGTAATATAACCATGCAACCTCATCGAGTTTGGGCTCGTTTGAATCGTCTTGACGAGTACTTTGTTGGGCAATAGTTTTTAAGATATGATGATGGAGCCGGACGAAAGACAAATAATACAGACAAAAAAAATACAGACTAACATAGAACCTCCTCCTTTTTTGGAAGTCGGGTAAAAAACGCGGGTAAAAGCACTCAATATAGTAATATTATCTATATCAATATAGTAACTTTATGGACAAACGCACAAACAAACGAGAAAGTAACCTAATAAAAACGTGTTAATAAAATAAAATTAAGTACATACCTTAGCGATATAAACATTCCTAAATAAATAGACTTTGCTTTTCTATTAAATTAGGTAACCAGTTATATCGGCTCCTACCTCTTAGACTAAAATTCTCAGCACAGAAATTAAAACGATCGAGAGCACAAATTAAAATGACTCAAAAAAATACTAGCTCTTAGGTTCAAATTCGATTGCAATAGTGTAGCGCACGGAACCGCATTTGCCGCATCCGAGCCATTATTTTGAATTTTTTGGCGGGGAAAACGGTTTTTGGCTTATAATTTCGAATATAAGAGGCCCAGAGATTTGAAATTATGCCTCGTGTGTGCTGCAATTATAACATATCATTTGATCTTTAAAACTAAGCTCTAACATATACCGTTACAGCGATTCACCATGTGTCAGCCGGCGACACGGGTCTCCAGCTTACACATAGATATCGGCTCGTAGCTCAAAAACCTTTCGAGTTAGAGTTTTGAAAAATTTGGAGCCTGATGCTGCAATTCGGCTGAAAATTTTGAGGTATAGTACATAATCGTAGCTTATATAATTACGAAAATACAGCTGTGCAAGCCAGTGACACGGGTCCCCAGCTCGCACACAGTTTTATGCTCGTAGTTTTAACAGTATTTGAGTGTGATGGTTGTTTTTTTTGGATCTTATTGCTGCAATTAGGCTTTAAATTTCTGACTATAGTCTAAAACCCTAACCTCACTGGTTTGCCTTAACGGCATGTGTAAGCTGTAGACACGTGTCGCCAGCTCGCACACATAAAACAACTCATGGTAACGAGCTTATGATGGCTGCTATTATTATATTTGGAAGTTTGATTGCTGCTATTATGCTTTAAAATATGGCATGCTTAGAATTTATCTATAGCCTATGAGGAAGCTGAAGACCCACTCATCAATCCGTGAAGAAAAGGCAAGTCATATTTCGTTAGTAGTCAATCCAAGAATATTCTATCACTAGAGCTAGCAAAATAAGCCAAAGAAAAACGTCAAAATTCAATAAGTTATTCTGTGAAGAAAAGTCATGACATCTGACATGACATAATGAATGAATTTGTCACATTTTGTCAATATATAAAAAAATGCACTTTGCACATCAAAACATATTACAACATTTATACTATAAACGATATATATCTACATTTTAAGAAACAAAAACTAATATATAAGTAATATTATAACAGTATTGTACTGTACATACATGTGTTAACATTTAAATTTGCCCTACAGTACTTATAACATATTTATACAGAGGTAGAAAAGTATCATTATTTACAAGAAGAGCCTGGATGGAGCGCGGTACCGAATCTGGACAATCATATATTTCGATCAGGGGGCTTACCATCAGCAAATAAGAAACCATTCAGTTCAAAAGCAGGCCGTAAAAAAGACTGCTTAAGGCCTGCTTTCATACTAACCGTTGAGATCATGGTACGAAAAAGTAAGGCCGTTCAATATAAGTCCTGCTATAAGAGCTCATAGTAAGGCCCCAGCTCATCCATCAGCACAAGGCGCTGAATGCCAAAGGATGGGCAATTAAAGAAAATGTGATCCAAGGATTGCTCTGACTGGGAGTTACAATGATCACAAATGGGACTCTGTACCATTTTTAAACGATGCAGATGATAGTTTAAACGACAATGACCAAAACGAAGCCTCAGAATAGTTGTATAAAACTTTCGAGAAAGGTAATTATTGCCCTAACAGAACCAAGGCATGGAATCTATGGGAATGTTGAATGTAGCATACCATAACCCTTTATTTTCTACTTGTACTATGTGATTCCAGTGTATTTTCCAAACATCTGTTGATCTTTTCACAGAGACATGTCAGTCAAGTCAATCAAGTCACAGACTAAATCAAATAGACCACAGACTAATAAGAGATACTACGTGAAGTAGACTAGTGTAGTGTCTCTAGTTGAGTTGTTGAGACGTATTTACTGGAACAAGTTTTTGGAATAAGTATTTGCTTGGACGTCTAAATACAAAGTATCGAATCGGCGTCCAACGCGTCACAGACTACCTAGAACGCGTTTCGAGTATTTAGAAGTATCGACGGCGTCACAGAATACATAATACGGCGTTCAAATAGAGTACATTATTATCCACTCACGCGTCCAGTTTTTGTCGATGAATGCTTTTACAGAGTTGCTCCTGCGTGTTCCTAGATGGCTCTCAATGAAGTTACGTATCAATTGATGGCAAAAATATTAGGGGCAAATCTAAAATCAGCTCTGAATAAAAAAAAACTCAAGTGTCAAGTTTTCAAGTGGTCGAGAGTTCCATATTTTAAAATGTAACTATTAAATAATTTAATCAGTTAAATTATAAGTGTCGTATACCAAAATGTTTCTCAAGAAATATACTTTTCGAATATCTAAAAACATATTACGTTTCGTACGCAAAGACGAAGGTAAAATCGAGTTGAAAAAAACAAGAATTTTGGCGGCTGATATTACAATGTTTCGTATGACTACTGATAAATTCTGATAAAATATGCCTTGTAATAGGCTAATTATATTATTGGTATAATGTAAACAACAATAGAACATAAGTACACAGCGCAGTCAGATAGTATTTTAGGTTTTTCTGTTACCTTCCACAGGTTTTACATATGGGCGAACATATGGTGCGTTCCCTTTTGCGCCAACAGCGATAATATCACTGATATCGCGCTCACACTTCGTTCCGATTTGATGTGAGCGCGCCAACGATAGCAGTATTTACGTCACGGATGACGTCACTATCGCCGCCATTTTGCGATTACAGTGATATCGTTCTCGAGCGTTAGCACTGTGAGCAGTCTGTCATATTTGACGTTTTGAGTTGACGTTCATGTCCTTACACACTTCTGATTCGTTATTTACTTTGTTTTGACGTTACAAAACGTCAAAACAAAGTAAATAACGAATCAGAAGTTCGGCGCGCGATGCGTGCGAGCCTTCCGCCGTTCCGAATTGAAATCGCGTCAACAGTGCTGTCAGCGCGATAATCAAAACGGAACAGCTTTTAGCGCTCACATCGCCAACAGTACTATTGGCTCAAAAGGGAACGCGGCCATAGCCGCCCGTGACGTTTACAATGTTGGCCTTAATAAGGGTTTGTACAAGCGGTCGATTTCATATGTGATGTATGCGATTTTTGGGCTTGGTTTTAATCCGTGTGGTGGTTAGGTATATATTGGGGTAATGAACAGAAAGAAGTTAGTAATTAAGGGTTATAAGTTTATTAATAAAATAAAACACAAAAACTAACTGTGTATTATTTCAAACAAAAAAAAATAGCGTCCGTGTCGTGTCGTGCGTCAGAACCCTAAGGCCAGGCGGCCATCTTGCCGTCAACTCGCTACAAATTTCGTCAATAAATTTCATTTGGAGTACTGTTTTGTTTTCATTTCTTGTGCTGCACACATTATACAACTTAATGACTTATTGGTATCAAAAAAAAGCTGAAATAGTTTAGTTTAATAATAAATAGGTTAAATAAATATAATCTGTATTATTCTGTACAAAAACTTCATTTGACTTTATTTTTAGGCAAAAATCACCAATACATTGAGGTTAAACATTTTTTTTATGTAATCTTAAAGAGTTATTTGAATTTAGATATCATTTAAAATGATTTTGTATAGTATCAGCTGTATACACATATTTTTATTTTGGGATAAGCAGTAGTAGTTTACTAGATATCACGGTTTAAACGGGAGAAAGAGCTGGCAAATTGCGCGAAGTAATTCGCGTAACGCGAGTGGACGCATGGGGCAGTAACAGCTAGCGCGCGCGGACGTTTGAGTGGTTATACTAAAGATAGAGTTATCAGTCAGACCTAATGATAACGCCATCTAGCGAAATGTGACAAAAAGTGTACGATATTAATATTATGGTACTAGTAGGTTTCTATAAAGAGCTAATTAGATCATCCTGAATGTCGGACCCGATATGACGTCACTCCTAAATTCAGAGCAGTGTAATTGCATTCAGGAAGCTAGGATCCGATTTAGGATCCTAGTTAGGATAGAAATTGTCTCCGACATAACGGATGCTAAATCGGAAGCACTTAGGACAGTGTAATCGCATTCAGGACGCTCGGCTCCGACACAGTAGTACCACAGCATAAATAGTACAGTCAGTCAACGCCTTTTATGTTGGCGAAAAAATATCCGCCGCGCCGTTCGTCTAGATAGACAGTTGGCGCAACGACTAAAAGTATATAAGGGTTGTCACTCTGTGATTTGCTTTTTTTTGACCTACATCAATATAAAAAACAAAAAAACCTGCCTCTGAAAAGCAAGAAATAATATATAAATCATTAGCTACGCATTATCATTTTTATAATAAAACACGTCTATTAAAGTCGGGTGGGGCTGGAGTACCTACAACTTTCTTTTTTATTCTAAAAGCCCCACCCGACTTCAATAGACGTGTTTTATTATAACAATGATATGATAATGCGTATCTAATGATTTATATATTTTTTCTTGCTTTTTAGAGGCAGGTTTTTTGAAGTCGTTTTTTTTGTTTTTTAAACTTTTTTTTTATTTTTTATTTTTAGTATAAGTACCTTCCGTATTAGGTAGTGTAGGTATATTATTTAGGTAGTAAAATCGGCTCAGCCAAACGTGAGATAATCGCGAAGAAACGTACATACATAAACAAACTGAATACCTCCTTTTTTTGAAGTCTGTTAAAAATACTACACAAAGGTATCCCTCTCCCAACAAAAACAATCATCTAATTCGGTTCATAAATAACAAAGTCGTCAAGGTAGTTGATGTAAAGTCATAGTATTTTCGGGATTACTTGAAAACTACTGACCCGATTTGAAAAAATAATAATTGGAACCATCTCGCAAGAAAACTCAATCGAACAACAAAATAATTATCAAAATCGGTCCATAAATGTCGAAGATACGCGCGAATAACGATAAAAAAAAAGTATACAATCGAATTGAGAACCTCCTCCTTTTGATGAAGTCGGTTAAAAACTAGTTCAGATTAGCGTTGAAAATGACACGTACCTACCTAGCTACCTACATATACCTCCTATTTACCTAGCTTTGTATTTTTACAGCTACAAGAACATTCGTTTAACTACTGTATGATCGTAAAGCTGTGATATCGGATACGACATTCAGGACGGTCTAATTGGTGACTGAATTTCTCGTCCTAAATCGGACACTAAATTCCGGGTCCGACATTCAGGATGGTGTAATAAGCGCTTAAATCTTGGCTTGTAATTTTTTTGGGAGGTAGCAGCTATGTTTATCCAAATAAATTTTAAATAATTTAATTTATTGCTAATCAGCTTTGACTATATAAAACTGTGAAAGCCACACGGTAACGCGATTCAGCACGGGTGGGATAGCGACATCTATCGACTGTTTGACAAACGAAAAATGAGCGCCATCTAGCAAATCATTTCGCAACTAAAATCTTAGGCCGCGCTCCCTTGTAGTGAGTCAAGTACTAAGTGAAAAGCCTCTGGGCATTCATTAGTCTGTTACTCACACAAACTTATTAAGGCGGTTGTATGACCGAAAGTGGCGCCCTCAGAGTATTTTATATAATAAGTTATTAATGGAAAACGATTTTAATAATGTTTATCGTGGAGATTTTAGGGCCAATGGTCTAGTATTTTTAGAAAGTATCACTACATTCTACACGTCATTCGTAGAAGTAGATAGCAAATGTGTCAAAAACGGCCACTTTTAGCAGTTTTGCTATCTACTTCTAGCAGTGACTACGAGGGAACGTAACGATACCGTCTAAAAATACTAGACTGTGGGCCCTAAAATCTCCACGATAAACATTTAAAAAATTGTGTATTAGATTTATAATATTAAATATAATTCACCGCGGCGCCAGTTTCGCTCAGGGTACCACCTTAATAAGAAGAAACTCATGGAGTCAGACTCGGAGACGCGATCGGTACGGTACGCGTTCGATCTTAGTGTGAGTGAGTCTATTCCGAAACATTTAATAACAACTTTAACGTTATGGTGTTAAAACAGTTTTTTGTATGCACTGTGATTAGGAAAACGTCCGAAGCCATCAAGGAGTAATAAGAGCCAAACCGCACTGTCGACTAGTCGCCGAGCGACTGTCGACAGCGACTGTAATTTCTACTAGTTTATATGAACGCGTACGCACTTGGTCGCCCGATCGCTGGGTGACTCAGAGTCGTCGGGCGACTAGCCACGCCCAGTCGCTCGACGACCGAGAGATACACGGGTTCATATGGGAGCGTACGCACTGCCAGCGAGTGTCGCGGCGACCAGACGTCGCGCACAAAATGAGTTTCGATACGGAAAGATTTATAGTAGAAATTGAATTGCGAAAGTCTATTTGGGATATTTTGTCTAGTATCGACTATTCCAATCGGGATTTAAAGAAAAAACAGTGGGAGGAAATAGTGGAGTTATTTGGTGAAGGATTAACAATCGAAGAAAAAAAAACTTTAGGTATGTAGGTACAATGTCATTGTTTTATTTTTGCGAAATCAAAAAAAATAGATGGGAACTTTCTAATGTCTTCATAAAATATTTGAAACATTCCTTTTGTACCTCGTTCTTGCAAAAAAGGATGTACCCAATACAGCTGTCTTCTTTTTTAAACTCGTTTTTATTAGGTTGCTTTCTCGTTTATTTGTTTGTTTGTCCGCAAAGTTTTTCACTTTAAAATTAGAAGCGCTACTATTGCAGCTTCTTCCACGTCCATTGTGCACGACTGAACCAGAAACACTACACGTATCGAATCGCTGGCTTAGTCGTCGGCCCGTGCGTTTTGAGTTGCAGTCGCCGGAAGCCGAGTTGCTCGTCGACCAGTCGACAGTGCGGTTTGGCTCTAAGCGAGTCCCAAGATTTTCTGTCTTGTTTCCTATACTTTAATAAAATTTATTGTTAAGTTCAAATTTTTTTAGGCGCGACCGTTTGCTTAGCCGTGTCGTGTGTTTTATTTAAATTTGAATTAACAGATCAGATGTTTCGGCATCTCGTATTGTTTACGATTGCTTTTTCGCGAAAAAAACTTTATTTAAGTTAAGAAGATTTTAGTGGTGTTTGGATTTACTTTATTAATTTATTGAGTGTTTTGCTAATGCGAATAACGAAGATGTTGATTAATATTAACTGTAAAAAACTATTAAAATTGAAAATTATTATGTGGCAGCTTTAATCAACATTAAAATATTTAACATTTAAGTATAAACCGATTTTAATGTAAAATTATTAATGAGGCGTAATTAATAATTGTTTTCTCTGCAAATTGAGAAAATTTATTCTAAATAGTATAATTTTTTACTTTGTTTTTGTTTATTATGCTATCAACCAATGTATGTTTTATAATTCAGAATATTGTGTAGAGCGAATAATAAGTGTTTTAATCTAAAAGACGTAATCGAAAAGATAGTGTACCTTGATATAGTAAAAAATTAAATTAAAAACGCATACTTCTAAATACTCGTGGAACAGGTTTATGGAACAAGTATTTTGGTGTAGTCGTTCTTGCAAGGCTCGGTACGTGTTTCGCCTAGTATGTCTCATCTCTATGTGTCAGTCAGTGTCAGGCAGACTCAGTGGTCTCGAACGTTAAAAATGAGAAATCGATAGATTTGCCAAAAAAACTCGGTAGAATCATACCCAAAATCGGTGTATTGTGAAAAAAACCATTATACCTGCTACTAAAAGAAAAATAGGGCCTAGGCCCTCTGTCAAACAAACAGTGTTGCCAGGTCAGATTTTCACACGTGATCGGTATTTTATATTATTTGACTTTTTTTGACGAAAAATACAAACTTGCTTAGCGGAATCCAAAATATTTAGTTGGCAGCACTGCTCAGCTGTCATTGTCACGTCATTCGTGTCAAACGATTGTCAAAGTCAAACTCTTGTTTGGATTTTTGGAATTTTGGATTGAGTTGGAAAAAAACTTTTTCCAAGTCAGTTTTTACTATTTTCCACGTTATTTCTTGCTGTTGTGGCTTTACATATTAGATATTTATCTGTAAAATGATAAATTAAGTTTGATTATTTTTTGTGAGTCAAGTAGCTACAATACAATACGTGGATTCTGTGACAATAAAATTGAGGCAATAGAAATCATAAAAAACTGCAATGGATGACCCTTCTATTCCTAAGAAGAAGATGAAAACCGTATGTATTGTAAAATCATACTAATTTGACTGTTTTATATTACTATATACTTACAGTGTTTTAAGTTTTTATTCATAATTTCAAATAGACATGTAGGCACTTGAAGTAAATAGTTAACTCAAACAAATGTTATAATGTAATATAATGTAATATTCATGATGCGGAGATCGTCCCGCCTGGTTATCAAATACTACGTTGTGATCGAGTAGACGGTCGTAAGCAAGGAGGAGCGTGTTTAGTGGCCACACCGCGATTCGAGTTGCGGAAGATACCCCCACCGAACAATATTAATTTAGACACTTGTGCCTTTGAAATGATTTGTGCGACTGTACATTTAGCAAGTAGGTTTATATGTGCTTGTTGTGTAGTATACATTCCGCCAAAATCAGATGTTAATGAGTATTTGATTATGTTTGATTTAATTGAAAAATTATGTTTAAAATACAAAGATAATATGATCGTATTGGGAGATTTTAACTTACATTCGGCGAGTATAGATGTTTGTAACTATTTCGAGTATTTTTTAACTTTTTGTGAATTCGTTCAGAGTAACCGGGTGCCTAATTGTAATAACAGACAGCTAGATTTAGTTTTAAGCGGGAACGGTGTGCGCGCGTGTGTGAGCGAGGCAGAGGGTTTCCATCCAGTGGACAGGCTACATCCACCGCTTACGGTGTGTGTGTCTACGTCAACAGCTGATTTCGCCACATACACTGATGATAGTGATACGCCGCATTCATTGCAAAATTGTCAATGGAACTTTGCTAAGGCAGACTATTTTTTATTATACAATCATTTATTAGAATCAGATTGGAGTCAATTATATAAGATTAAAGATCCCGAAGAAGCTTTGAATTATTTCTATAATATTATTAATAATATTTTTAATGAATGTGTACCTTTTAGAAAATCTAAATCACCAAACTCGAGATTTCATTATCCGGAGTGGTACACGGCAGATATTATCCGCGATATAAAATTAAAATATAACTTACATAAGCGGTACAAACAGAGTAAGTCCTTCGATGACTACTGTGAGTTTTCACAATGCAGGGCGCGAGTGAAAAAGTCTGTGGAACTAGCACATAACCGTTATCGAGACAGGGTCCAAAGTAATCTGGTGAAAGATCCAAAGTCCTTTTGGCAATATGTAAAAACTAAGAGAAGTAGTTCTAATAAACAAACATTGATAAGAGATGGTCGAGTTTTATCAGAACGAGAGTGTGCGACGGCGTTGGCAGATTTTTTCAGCTCTGTGTACAATCTGGAACCCGCGAAATTAGACGTTGCGGCGGCGAGCGCGGCAGCAGCGGCCGGCGCAGGCGCAGCGGCGCGGGTGCAGGTGCACGCGCTGCAGTTGGCGGACGTGGAGCGCGCGCTAGTCAAGCTCAAACCCAAACAATCCAAGGGGCCAGACGGTATACCACCTTTTATTTTCAGAGATTGTCGCAAAGTACTAGCCGCCCCGCTGCTGCACATCTATAATGCGTGTCTCGAAAAGGGGGTCCTCCCTGAGCTGTGGAAGCTGACGAGGGTTGTCCCTATACCTAAAGGGAGTGGTGGAACGGATGCAAGTGACTTTAGGCCGGTAGCGGTCTTGTGTACCCCGGCGAAAATATTCGAATCCGCCGTACATTACTCTATGTACACACAGGTAAGCTCTCAGTTATCGGAAGCCCAGCACGGTTTTCGCCCAAAGCGTAATACCGCAAGCAATCTACTCCAACTGATGACGCAAGTGGTGCCATCGGTGGACTCGGGAACACAAGTGGATGTGGCATACTTCGATTTTCGAAAGGCATTCGACACAGTCGACAATGACATCCTACTTATGAAACTTGCTCAAGCGGGCTGTACTCCGAAAACGCTCAATTTTTTTGCAAGTTACATGAAGGACAGATGCCAATTTGTCGACTGGGCCGGCCAATGGTCAGACCCTTATTACACTCGATCGGGAGTAAGTCAGGGGAGTAATTTGGGACCGTTAGAATTCATTTTAATGGTAAATGACTTACCTGACGTTGTTAATGACGCCGCTTGCCTTCTTTTTGCAGATGATCTTAAATTAGTCCTTGAAATAAAAGACCCTTCGGATTGCGAGAGGTTGCAGGCGGACATTGATAGGGTGGTACAATGGAGTCATAGGAATAAACTGTACTTCAATGTTTCCAAATGCTCAGTAATTTCCTTTTCATTATCACGACAGCCTTACCGATTCCAATACTGTGTGGATGGATCTCCTATGCAACGCGTGACTGAGGTAAGAGATCTTGGGGTTCACTTTAACTCTGATTTAAACTTCCGTAATCATATAATTAAAGTATGCAAAAAAGCTTATCGGAATCTCGGATTTATATTACGACAGTCTCATGGGTTCACAAATTTGAGTGCGGTAAGGGCTCTGTATGAAGCATTGGTAAAAAGCCACTTGGAATGCAACGCATTCATTTGGAGCCCACATGAAGCGAAATATAAGTTAATGTTGGAACGGATACAGAATAAATTCACTAGGTTACTGTATTTAAAAATGTATGGTGTGTATCCATTCTATCCCTTGATGTATCCGACGTTATTTGTGCTCGGAATGGTGGGGTACAATAAATTGGAAGTTAGGAGAGATTTAAGTTTGGTAACATATTTGTTCAAGTTATTGCGAGGCAAGGTATCCAACCAAGCAGTATTGCAATCGGTGGGGTTCTGTGTCCCAGACCGGTACGTGTGGCGGCGGAGACGGCCACCTTTGTTCGCTATACCGCGCGCGCGCACTAACTTATTAAAAAAAGCACCATTTACTCGAGCACTGAGGATGCTAAACAACATGGCTGATACCGTGGACATATTCGGTTGTTCACTGAACGCATTCACAAAGGCGGCATTATTTGTTATTTGTTATAGTTAATTTTAAGGATAAGTTAATAAATTAGTCTACACTATCGCATTAGGTTAAGAGCCTGTAATGATAGTTGTAAGTTGGATAAATAAATAATAATAATAATAATAATAACACTTGCTGTTTTAAACATATTAGACTTACATAGGTATAGGTAATATTGTTTTAAATCAATATTATAGGTATCAATCAAATTTATAGTATAAGAAGACTATAATCAATCAATATTATAGTCTTCCTGAACATTTAAATGATGTGGCAGCATGATTGAAAATAAAACTTTAAACAGAAAATTTATTACCTATACTAATTGATATACTAGAAAAAATATGACTCGCACCAGATCAATTTATTAAAATTTATTATTTTCATTGATAATTATATTTTATTAATGTTTTAGTATGTAACACTATATGACCTAAATTTCGTGAACTGGATTGGATTGAACTACCTATCACTGCAGTTAGAAAAAAAAATCATTTTTCCTAAAAAAAAAATATTTTTGATGACTTTGCAATAATAAATGGCTCATTGAAAGGTACCTATGCCCATAGCTTTTGATTATATCTTATTTCTTATCAGGAGTATCACGACTAATAACGATATCTTTATTTGACAATAGAGATAAGCAGAAAGCAGATTACCTACCTTAACATAAGTATATTCAAGGGAACCGCCAAAACATAAAATGAAGGAGAAGTAACATTATATTGGTTTAATCCTGAATAATTAAGTTAATAAATACTCTATAAAATCAATCATCCAATTGAATGAGCAAAGGTAGAAGGATCGGCCATTTATATCCCACTAGTCACACTCAAACAATAGTTCAAGTTTAACATTGAAAATATTGACTGTTGGACTTTTCTTTAAGCCGCGATGACATGATCAAAGTATACTTGGACCAAGTAGTTTGGATGTGTACTTGGACGCTACTTTGATCATGTAAATGAGCAATCAAAGTTGTACTATTATGTATTCTGTGACTTGGATCAAAATTTTCATCAAAGTTAACTTGGACCATGCTCTACTTTCATCCAAGCCTGCTTGAACCAAGTAGACTGTTTTGTCGAACAATTTTAATCAAAGAGGTCCCCCCACTAATACTTGAACGACAATGATACCTACTTGTTATTTAACTTTTTAGTTTTAGGGCCGGCAGTTGTGTTTTTAATATTTTTTAAAATAATTTATTTTTATTTGATTGTTATCAAAAGTGCTTATCAGTGCATCTTGTTTGTTTTTATAACATAATGCACTAGTAAGTACTACTACCAACATGACTATAAAAATCAAATGTGAAAAAAAAAAATTAAACAATTTCGAGTTGGTCCTGGATTCTTCCAAAATAATGTCGGAAATAAAAATTAAAGTGCTTGAAAGATTTTACTTCGAGTGTTATTTTTTTGTAATTTGACTTTTTCAAAGTCCGCTTTTAACATAAATACACCTGAATCTCTACTGCAATAAAGTCACTGTCATTTCCTAAAATGAACTTACTTATTTGGATCTTAATTCTATTATTATTATTTAAAAGGGGGGATGCCAGCAAAGCCGGACGGGTGATCAGTCACCTTGATCGAAACCATGTCACCCATTTCCCCAAATCCCCTGAAAGCTTAGAGCAGGTGAAGGCGGGTTATCGTTTACTCCACCGACGTCGGACCCTCGAACCTACCTGTACGCTTACAGTACCTGCTGAGTTGAATTATCGTTATATGGGATCCTCTATTCGTTTGATCACTGACATGTGTCTGTTTAGTGGAAAGTGTCCTGTACTCCTACAGTCGTTCTTATATTTCTCCTGCTTCGTTTCAGCAGCTCTCTAGTCTAGTTCTGTTCTAGTCAACTGATTTGATGAAGATCTTAACTGTCTACAGTCCTTTTGTTTTCATCCATCTTTGGTTGATTTCTTTGATAGTTCTAATTACGATAATGTTCTTACTTAGTTATTCTGAAATTGAAATTGAAATATTCTTTATTTAAATAAGCTCACATAATAAGCGTTTTTAAATCTGATTGGCAACCTTGGTTCAGGGCCAATGAAAGGTTCATCAGCCCCTATCCTGGCTAATTCATCGGCTTCCTAGGGAAAAGACACTCTGATCAATTCGCGCGGCTAGAGCTGGGCTATAAATAGGCTAGCTAAGCTATTGAAGTTCCACACACCTAAGAACACTGACCAATTTTCTGGGAGTTCGTACTTCTAGTATTTCAATGTCTAGTACGTGTGTAGTTATACCTTAGAATTGAATAGGTATTGGTTTATAAGTACAATATTGGATTGACATAAAGTTTTGCTAACCATATATAATATTTTTAAATACATTTTTATATATCGGACTTTTTTATTACTTAAGTATATATTTTTTTCCATTATTTAGGAGGCTATTTTATTAGCCATTGCAAATCGTAGCGCAGAATACGTTTTTAGAGTTTAAACAATATCCGACATCCATTATTTCTCCTTAGGTTTTATCCAACTTTCATTCTCAAACATCCTGACCTGCTATTTTATAGAGCACGGAAGTTATCTAGTAACGACACGACCTTATACAATCTCATGCTCAATAACATAAAGTACGTAACAGATTCGATGCTTTCCTGAAAGGAATAATCATTGTTCTTTGATGTCTTGATTATTTTTACTAAGCTTTTCAATAAAATCCAAACCTAGAAGAACAAACTGAAATATTTTGGATAGGTACTGTAATGTAAGTTTAATATCTTCGAAATCATAATACACTATACGAGTTTCATAATATTATTTTCCTAATCTCGGATATATCATCGCATTTAGATAGCTGATATTACGTTATGGTACTAAGCATTACATAACGCTACATCATCACCATCATATCAGCCGCAAGACACTGACTGCTGGGTATAGGCCTCCCCCAAGGATCTCCACGACCGACGCACGGTTGGTCCTGCGCTGCCCGCATCCAGCGGCGCACCGCGACCTTCACCAGATCGTCAGTGACGCCACATAATAAATTAAACAATAAAACATTATGATTATGACAATGTACATTGATTCAGAAACTCAAAAAAGAGCGATCGAGCCAACTTTGTTCAATAACGAAACGAATGATTTATACAGTTGGATTCTTAACAAACCTACTAAGCTAGATCTTTAGTAATTTGGTACTAAGTATTATTCTGTGATACTAGGCCGTTCTATTATTGTTTCCTCTTTATTGAAGGATTTAGCAAACTTTTATTTTGGTATGCACCCGAATATAGTTTTCATGTAAGTTACTGAATAAAAATTTGCCATTTAAGTTATGACTAAGTATCAATAATACCATCTAAGTGCCATAAATCAATCGTATTACATTGAATATTGCCCGCTTCACAGTTTACTCGACAGACATTTTCATTAGCGCTCTCTTAGACAGACCCGAAAACTTTTTATAGACCTTCTTATGTTGCACGGTTTAAGGAAACGGCTGCTATTTTGATTGTAATAAAAGTTATCTAAATTATATTGCATACTTTCAAATTGGTTTCCATAGAGCGGCACTTTGCAAGGCTAGTCAATAATGTCCAATTGAAATATTCGTGCGTACAATTATTTAATGCCAATTTAAAACAAGCGGTGCGGTCGCCGACTGCATCAGTGTACGTAAAAGCAGCGTCGAACGCTGCCGCGTTTTCGATTTCATTTGCGCGTACGCATTCCTCGTGAGAGCGAAAGTTTATTTTTTTTACTAGAAGCGAAGTTTTACATCCGAAAATGAGTTTGGAGATCAGGAACAAAAAAATTCGAGATACCTTTGAGAGATATCATATTGAAAAGTGGGGCAATGGAAATGGAAACGTTGAAATTAGACCGGTTAGTGATTTTTTTGTTTTTGATTTGTTTTTTTTTTACTTCTTATTATCATAATCGTGATTATTGTGATAGTACAAAGTGATACAACTTCAAAACTATTATGCCATTAGGTAATGCAAATAAAACGGAAATGACTTTTCTTAGATGATTATAATTATGTATATTCTTATCTATCACTAACGATCGACAGAATCATTGTTTGTGTTTGTAACGAATGAAATGTAAACACATTATGTTACTTCTTAGGTTAGGATTATACTTTGTTACTTTCACTATTTCCTTTATTTTGATGCGATAACTTTCCTTCCGGTAATAAATGTTTACGTTCTCATGAGTGTGTTACGTTAACTTAATTTTTAGCTATTCTAACAATTACACAATTCAAAAATAGACAATGTTCTCAAACTGTAGATAAGACTTTTTCTTCTTCTTCCTTGTATCCTTATGACTGAGGGTCGCGACAGCATGAAGTCACTCGGTGTATGAGGGCCCTCCATGCGGTACGGTTTTCAGCCATCCGGATAGATGTCTGCATACATCACGACGATAAGCTTCTCGAGGTTATCCGGTTCCCGTCTGGCCACGTGTCCGAAGTACTGGAGGAGACGCTGCATACACACAGTTGATAAGCGGGTCTTAATATCCATCTCGGACTGAATGGAAGCATTAGTGCGGTGTTCTGTCAACGAGACTCCCAGCATTTTACGCCAGCATCACATCTCAAATTCATAAATCTTAGCTCGGATGCGTGCCTTCAGCGTCCAGGTCTCCGAAGCGTAAAGAAATATAGAGAAGATAAGGGTCCACATGAGTTTGACTTTCGTCTTTTTGCTTAATCCTCTGTTCCCCCAAATCTTCTCTAGACGCTTTACAGATAATTTTGCGATTAGGGCTCTCGTTACTACCTCCTTTTCGCAGTTTCCATCACTGATTATTATAGAACCGAGTTGTCTTTTTGCCTAATCCTCTGTTCCCCCAAATCTTCTCTAGACGCTTTACAGCTGATTTTGCGATTAGGGCTCTCCTTACTACCTCCTTTTCGCAGTTTCCATCACTGGTTATTATAGAACCGAGTTGTCTTTTTGCTTAATCCTCTGTTCCCCCAAATCTTCTCTAGACGCTTTACAGATAATTTTGCTATTAGGGCTCTCGTTACTACCTCCTTTTCGCAGTTTCCATCACTGGTTATTATAGAACCGAGTTGTCTTTTTGCTTAATCCTCTGTTCCCCCAAATCTTCTCTAGACGCTTTACAGATAATTTTGCGATTAGGGCTCTCGTTACTACCTCCTTTTCGCAGTTTCCATCACTGGTTATTATAGAACCGAGTTGTCTTTTTGCTTAATCCTCTGTTCCCCCAAATCTTCTCTAGACGCTTTACAGATAATTTTGCGATTAGGGCTCTCGTTACTACCTCCTTTTCGCAGTTTCCATCACAGGTTATTATAGAACCGAGTTGTCTTTTTGCTTAATCCTCTGTTCCCCCAAATCTTCTCTAGACGCTTTACAGATAATTTTGCTATTAGGGCTCTCGTTACTACCTCCTTTTCGCAGTTTCCATCACTGGTTATTATAGAACCGAGTTGTCTTTTTGCTTAATCCTCTGTTCCCTCAAATCTTCTCTAGACGCTTTACAGATAATTTTGCTATTAGGGCTCTCGTTACTACCTCCTTTTCGCAGTTTCCATCACTGGTTATTATAGAACCGAGTTGTCTTTTTGCTTAATCCTCTGTTCCCCCAAATCTTCTCTAGACGCTTTACAGATAATTTTGCGATTAGGGCTCTCGTTACTACCTCCTTTTCGCAGTTTCCATCACTGGTTATTATAGAACCGAGTTGTCTTTTTGCTTAATCCTCTGTTCCCCCAAATCTTCTCTAGACGCTTTACAGATAATTTTGCGATTAGGGCTCCCGTTACTACCTCCTTTTCGCAGTTTCCATCACTGGTTATTATAGAAGCGAGTTGTCTTTTTGCTTAATCCTTTGTTCCTCCAAATCTTCTCTAGACGCTTTACAGATAATTTTGCGATTAGGGCTCTCCTTACTACCTCCTTTTCGCAGTTTCCATCACTGGTTATCATAGAACCGAGTTGTCTTTTTGCTTAATCCTCTGTTCCCCCAAATCTTCTCTAGACGCTTTACAGATAATTTTGCGATTAGGGCTCTCCTTACTACCTCCTTTTCGCAGTTTCCATCACTGGTTATCATAGAACCGAGTTGTCTTTTTGCTTAATCCTCTGTTCCCCCAAATCTTCTCTAGACGCTTTACAGATAATTTTGCGATTAGGGCTCTCCTTACTACCTCCTTTTCGCAGTTTCCATCACTGGTTATTATAGAACCGAGTTGTCTTTTTTGCTTAATCTTCTGTTCCTCCAAATCTTCTCTAGACGCTTTACAGCTGACTTTGCGATTTGGGCTCTCCTTACTACCATTTACTACCTCCTTTTCGCAGTTTCCATCACTGGTTATCATAGAACCGAGGTAAATAAACTCCTGTACGGTTTCCAAGTCACGTAACTCCCAGGTTCTCTTTAAAGTGCCCGCTCTATCCACAAACATCAGCTTGGTTTTAGCACGATTTATAAGACTTATTTCAAATCTAGGTATTTATTTTTGTAAAACAGTAACATAACATCGAATGTTATAGTGGACTCCATGGTTTCTTTCTTTTGTATAATTTTTAATATATCCGGATAGCCCATTTTCTGGTTACTTAACATCAAAATGGAACAGAATGAGATTATCCTGTCAGACATAACTTGAACACATCCGAAACCTGTTAAAGGGGCTTTCTTAATATCTAGAATCTAGTCTACTTATTACTTAAATCAAAAAGCGTTAATTCCTAAAGTTTAGTTTGATAATGAAGCGCCTATCTATTAGGTGCTTAGCTTTTGCTGTAAATAAGTACTACTTTGGGCTCGTAGACGCAATATTTGTAAACCGTTTTCACTAAGTACTAAATGTAACTTGTGGTTAACTTTTATTGGCTTCATTAAAATGCAATAATATGTATGTAACTTACTTAAGTATATAAGTAATTTATTACAAATTTATGAGCTGTTGTTAACCTTAATAAATACATAAAAAAAACAAAAAGACTAAGAAAGAAAAATTGTTTAAAAAAACAAAAAACAGACTTCACAAAACCTACCTCTAAAAGCAAGAAATAATATTCGTAATAATAAAAATACGTCTATTGAAGTCGGGTGGGGCTGGAGTACAAATTACTTTTTTTTATTCTAAAAGCCCCACCCGACTTCAATAGACGTATTTTTATTATTACTAATATTATTTCTTGCTTTTTAGAGGTAGGTTTTTGAAGTCGGTTTTTTGTTTTTTTTAAACAATTTTTTATTTTTAGTGTAGGTACCTTGTAGGTAAGGTATATTATATATGTAGAAAAATCGGCTCAGCCAAACGTAAGATAATCGCGGAGAAACATATTTAAATACGGGTCAAACTGAGAACCTCCTTTTTTAAGTCGGTTAAAAAACTACACTTAAGATATCCCTCTTCCAACAAAAAAAATATTATTTTATTCAGTTCATAAACAAAGAAGTAATACGACCAATCATCGAGGTAATTCACAAAAAACATACTATATTCGTGCTTTTTTCAAAATTACTTGAAAAGTACTGAACCGATTTCCAAATTTTTAGAATAAAAAAAAGGAATTTGTACTCCAGCCCCACCCGACTTCAATAGACGTATTTTTATTATTACGAATATTATTTCTTGCTTTTTAGAGGTAGGTTTTTTGTTTTTATGATGTAAATTATCGCTCACATTTTAAAGGCTCATTCAGAATATAGTCTTACTAATAAAAAATAAAAAATTGCACAATGAATATTATTATTATGCACATTATGGTTTGCATGAGAGAGGCATTAATTTAATGATAAAAACTATGTTTATGTTAAATAATTTTCTAGAAGAAAACGACTCGTTTAAAACATTTTTATGGTATTGGAAATCGTGCTCAATGCAAACTTAAATAATAACTCAAACTGTATTACTTAATTAGTTTAAAACAAATATAAAACACTTGTTAGTCTACTAGTTTCAAGGTACAAATACCTCCTACTATAAAAATATAGCCTTTTAAAGCTGTTATCTAAGCTTGATAACATAGTGTAATACCATAGTGACATTATGATTTGACTAATCATAAAATTCTGTCTCCGACTGCTTGTTTATTATTCAGTCGACTTGTCGTTTGATGCAGGCGGGTTTTTTAGTTTTTTAAATTTATTTATTCTTATTATGTCTTTTTAGTTATAATAAGTACTAAGTACTTACTACTCTACTCGTATATTACGGTCATGATATAGCCTTTTGAAATCCTTATGGGATCTGGCCAAGTGATCTAGTGAGAATGAAGGGATAAGCCTAAGATTATAATTACTAGATTATAATAAAAAAATATAATTATAAAAAAGTACCCATATTGCAAGTATTTACAAAAAATATTTTTTTACTTCAAATAATAGCACCTCACAGCCGCTAAGTATGTTGGTTTCTTTTAGCGTCACTTTTCTACCTAAGATTTGAAAGAAGACTAAGATTTAAATTGAATTAAAATAGAGAACAAGAATTTATTTTACTAAGATTGAAATTGAATTACAAATTTAGTTACTTTTTTAATCTCATTTACCTATGCATCATATTTTTACAGATTTTGATTAAATTAAATATAGCTTTGCATCGTTATACTAATGAGTGCTACTTCTTTGATAGTAACTGCAGTTCTTATATTATTAAGTAGCAAGTTATGTAGCCGGTTTGTTTACGTTTACGTAACTTACAAGGCGACTTTCTCTACTACTGAATCTACTATACTATGCGTTTTGAATGACTGCTCTTCTACTTCTAATCAATTCTTATAATAAAAAAGCATGCTATTTTAAGTATCACCTAATCAAAACCCTCAGTCAGTAGCTTAGCTTCTACTGCCCTGGTCATTGTGAGAAAACCGAATTTAAATGATGTTAAAACCTGATGTATTTTTGAACAGTCGCAAACATGAGTTACTTGGTTTGGTTGTGAGTGGTTTTCGTAGACTAGCTAGACCCCAGCTATAGTTAGGCATTAGGCTTTTGATCGTGTCAGCTGCTCATTGGGGCATGTCTCCCCCAATCCAAGGATCTCCACGACTATGGTGTTCCCACGAGTGAGCAACATTTGAATTCTCGAATCTCTGTGCCATGCTGCCTGCGACTTTCGTTTCCTGCGGGAATTTGTGGATAATCGGTACTTTCTAGCTGATGTTAATCTCCGACATCCCATCTTATCTTTGTACTAGAATGCACCATAAGTATGTTGTACACATCGAAATATACAACGTGTTACAAAAATACCCCTAACGCCAAATATGGTAGATAGGGACCATCAAACTGAACAACTTTTACTATGGGACCCACACTGAAATCGTGAAAAAAAATATTAGGGATATTTTTGTATAACACGTTGTATAATATTTCGATCGTTGTACATCATTGACTAAGAAGTTTAGCCCCATTTATGTAAACATGGTTATTACTTACAAAGGCTACCTCCACTCTACCTCTAAATGGTCGATCAGGACCTCAGAACACAGAAACAGGTCCGTGTCAAAAAAAACTGTCGGAAAAATACTTATGAGCATTCTTGTTGTTTATTTTGAACAATCAGTTTAGTTCCCCAAGTATGGCAAGGTCATGAAAACATTATTTTGCAATAATTATAAATGAACAAAAAAAAAACGATACGAGGAAATGGTTTTTACTATTGAATCCAGTGCTAAATTTAGATTTATTTCTATTAGCACAACTAGGAAGTTGTTCGCAGAACATAATGAGAATATTTTTATAACGGTCATTATTGTCTTTGGCAAGGTCAAGTTTAAATGTTCCTATCAAATTAATTACTTTATTAGTTGCATTTTTAGTAATTATAAAATTTATTTACATTGCAAGAAATCTTAACACAGTTTTATTGATTTGTATTTACTATCATGCATCGTTAATACATGGATTGGTCTGTAGAGTCCAAGGACAAATATAATTGCAGCTATAGGTGTATTTTTTTTATTAAAATTGAGCTCCAATAAGGCAAACACGCAATGTTTTGTATCGTATCATCTCCATATACTGTACCATCGTTACATATGAATATACTATATATGTACCTCCAAATTAGAATGAGTACTATGAATAGTTACTTTATTAAGAAATCATTAGTACTTATAGTGGTTTATAATACTTTGGTATGGTGCACCAATAAAAATAAACAAAAAATGAGCCTCGAGTGTTTCAAATATTGTTCACGTTTTCAGATCCATATCTCAACAAATAATAATAAAAAACTTTATAGTACACCTGCTCGGAAAGTACCTTGATACTTTATCAAATTTACGGTAGAAAGTACGTCATTGCATATCGTACAAATATGCGGGGAGAAAACGCATCTGAGCGGGAGAGGAAAGTGTATGAAAATCCATTTCTTACGTGGTTTTTCTTTTTTAATTTTGGGTAAGACTATGCGCCGGTAACCTAAATATCAAAAGCCAAAAAGTTTTTACAGTGAGTTTTAATCTCCAAGTTCGCAAAATGACACTGGCCACTAGCTGTGTGTCGGATGGTGTCGTGCTGGCAGTGCGACCCTGCGGCGGCAGGATAAACAATACGAAAAAAGAACATGTGAAAATTGCAGACGCCATTGGCGCCATTTTCAATTTGTGTGTTGTTTGAGGATTCAGTTTTCGTAGAAAGTAAAATAAAACTATCAAAATGATAAGTAGTGATAGTGATGATGAAGATTTTTTAACTCCGCCGCAGTTGAAGGAAACAGCAAAAATACTGATTGATAACCAATTAAAAAATATAATAAAACTTATGACGATTTTTTGCAATGGAAAAGTGAATAAAATGCGGCATCTTTTTCTGAAACTGTTTTGCTAGCTTATTTCAGTGAAAAAGGGCAAAAATACAAACCAAGTACGTTATGGTCTATGTACTCAATGTTGAAAAGTACTATTATTTTCCTCGTAGGTGTAGTATAAAGCACTCGAGAGAAAGTGCGATTCCCGAACTCGGGTGTTTTAAAGCCCTCGACGGTAATCGGTCTCTTTCTCCTCTCGGTGAACAATGTACTATTATTGCACACGACAAAACATAGGACAATGACTAAAAGAAAACATACACAAAGTGAAAGAAAATAGATACTGCGAGAAAATAAATAAGTAAGGAAAATGGAAGTTTCAGTTTCATTGGTAAAAGAATAATCCTTTCAAGGGCTTTATCCAACTAATTGCAATTTAACAACGATGTTTTTTGCAAGTTGATTATTTTTTTCAAGAATAATCTGTTATCTTACTTTGATGCAACAATCCCATTCTATTGCACTGTTTACAACCTGATATGCATAAACTATTATGGTGGTTGGATTACGATGTCGGTATTTATTTACTTACTTTTAAATCCGTCATAAAACTTGCATACACGTGAAGTCTACAATACATAATACCTTGTTTCCTGGTTAACTACATATAATTCAAAAATGATGTAAATGCATAGCGTAAGATAAGTTTAATCTGAATAATTAAGTGATAAGATTTACGCACAAACAGATAAATAGTTATCAAAACTAAAAAAGTATATGGCAATAGAATTAGTTAACAAAACACTCGATATTGGGGAAATCCACAAGACACTGACAAAACATAAAACGAAGATGAATAATAGATCAACATAAAAAAATACACTTTTTTTATGCACAACGGGATAGTGCTTGCTTAGCCTTCACCTCACCTGATGTTAAGTCACGATAAGGTCGAAGGTGGAAGCGCACCACAAAATAAAAAGCTGGGTCTAACCGAGTACAAATTGTACCCCCCCTGGGAATCGAACCCGGGACCCCTGCGTCTTATACGGGTGGGCAAACTTTACCACAGACAGAGGCGATCGAAAAAGTTAAAAACGGTATATTTTTGTTTCAGTGTGCCCAAGTGGCGACGAACGTGGTGGAACAGAAGCACCAGGTGTCCAGGGCTACGAGGAGTCGAGCCCTCGGCAGCAGAGCTTTCCGTGGCAGCACTGTCTGGTTCACGGGGCTGAGTGGCGCCGGCAAAACCAGTATAGCCTTCGCACTTGAGGCTTACTTGGTATCCAAAGGTATGTCCTCACTTGTTACCTGGAAAAGTTACGGTAAAACAATAAGCAGCGACTACCTATTTAGTAATCTGTGGCAGCAGTCTAATCGCGCTAATTTTCAACGATAAAACCAAAACTAAATCTTCTCCCCTCTAGCATGACCGACGGTAACGCGATATTATCACGTGATATAGCGTTTTATCGACACTCAACCGTTAAAATCCATTGACAGTTAAACGTGATAACGTAATGTTTTTTTTCTTCTCGTGTCTCTCTTAATTACGTGCTAGGCAGGGGGATTGTTCCGTTCAGCCACTACGATGTTTTATGTTGTCATTGTTTTTTTCTTCTCTTTTTCTTCATATCGATGGTTTTCTATTGTGTACAAACATTTTTATATTTTGTGTCGTTTGTGTGATGTTTATTAAATGTGTTTTGCGTTTGCCACGGTCATTGTTCCGTGGCATCACTAACTAAACCGGCCCCGACGGAAGATCAGCGTTGGGTCCATTATGCTGAGTCGAGACCGATTTGGGGCAAAACTAATTTTGTATTATTATTTTTAATTGTGTTTTTAACTGTTGTGTCCTAAATAAATGTGACGGCCGATACGCCTGATTAAGATAGGTGTAGGAGTGTATCTTGCCCGATAAGTGAATGGTTGACACAATCAACGTTTCAGTTTGTTTGAAGTATTTTTAATCAATTGGTATCTTATCTTTTAAGTATAACATTATATGATATATCACCTATCAATCACCAAAAGTCACGGAGGATGCAAATTTATTAAGTACTATTATTTGCTTCTCAAGCTTACGCGCTCACTAGACATGAAATAAAAACACTTAACTAATTACCAAAGTACTTTCAATAAAACCGCGCTAGTATCCGTTAAATGTGTTTTTATTTCATACTATTATTTGTTCAGCTAGTCTCATAATGTTGATGAGCCTGCATTTTCATACAAACGAGGTAAGTTTGAAGCCTTGGTTCTCCGCCAAGGATTGACCCACTTAACTGTGATCTGATGATGGCCATCCAGGGAGTGAATGGAAGAGATTCAGATCGCTATACACACCCAACTGATCAGGGAATTAGCATAAAATGTATGGGAATCTTGAAACTGAAAACACTAATCCTTTGGACTTTTTATGAATAGGACGTGTCACGAAGTCACGATACAAACGTTCTTCGAAGCGAATATAATTTTGTTTCTCCATAGTCGTAAATTCCTGACAGGTATCCTATGTTATCTGAAATATATTTGGTACTTATCTATAAAAGATTTCTGATACAAACAACAAAACTGTAATGTACTGGGTCTGTTTAGCAGCCTCACCAGAACCATTGAAGCGTTACAACGTTATGCTTCAAATCATCTTCGACTTAATATGTGTTATTCAGTAGGAAAACGTTCAGTATTGTTCAATCTCAATGGAACGGAGTGTAACAGTTGCGTGATTCCACGTGTTATTATGATTATGACCTGGATCACGTTAGGTAATATGATATATCGATGTAAACAGATACCATGATACGGTTTTATTTAAAACTATAAAGGTGTTGGTTGCATTGTAGTATTTAGTATTAGACATTAGAGCAATACTAGAGTCATCGAATTTAATTGGATAAAAAAAAGCAATCGAAGGACTCCCTATTCTATTCTATGGTTAATAGTGTTGATACCTTAGAAAGAGATTTTATGAAACGTTACAAATACGATTTTTTGTCATTTAAGGCTCCGTTACGCGAAATCATTTGTCTCTGTCTTTTTCTTTACGTGTAAAGAGTATGGAAAATAACCACACTTCTGCACTTTTTCGATGTTTTTCGTTGTTTTTTCATCATAACCTTTAGCACAATTATCTTTTTTGAAAAAAAGTTATTGGAGCAACTGCACAGTACGTTAAAGGGTATTTTAATGTAGAATTTAATACGTTTCCGCTATTATTTACGCCAAAAATATGACCCGCGACAAGCGCTTTTGATGATATTCTGTTTTTTTTTTTACAATCATCTGTGAGGTTTATACGCAATTTAATGCTTGTAGATACTAGATAATCTCTTTAGCTTGTCGTATGTTTTTTTTGTGGCTACAACTTTACGTTTTCTATATAAAAATATGGCCCGCGCAAACCATGTTTTCCTATTATGGCCCCTTAATAAAAAAAAACTTGCACCGATAACGGGACGGGACTCGAACGGGACGGAAACAGTCTATTGGAGCGAATGGGTGACGAATGTAAGGTATTTGTTTTCTTTTTGGGTGTTGTTGGAAGGTCGCATTTGGTAAAAAAGGGAAGCAACTGCAGCGAAGCGAGGGCGGGTCGCTAGTACTAGGTAATCGCTACACTATCGAATAGTATGAGGTACGTTTCTGTTACTATTAAGTATTCTGTGTTCCCTGCTGTAGGTAGAGCTATTTTTTTAAATAGATTAATAGGCCCAATCAGAACCATTGAAGCACTAATTTAGTGGTTAGTTGCTGTTTAACATTACATACAATACACGTGTATACCGCTGCGAAATATTATCGTGCTGATTAATATGAAGGTCACATTATACAGTTTTTACGAACTATTTGAATATGATTTTCATCAATGTCGTTTCATTGTGGAAAATTAAAAGTAATTATTTTTAACAGCGCCATTTCTGTTTGTCATCTTAAGATAAATGTGTAGGTAAACCTTATATCATTAAAATATCTACGAAATGTAAACCTATTATAAACACAGGTGGTTATATATTGACGTCAAAATTACAATAAAATATTGCCATCGAATTATTACTAGCGTAATAATAATTCGATAATAAACGCATTAATTTAATTGCGCTTATTACACAGGTGTTATTAATTAAATTAAAACTGATTACCTCCACAGGTATTCCAGCCTACGGTCTCGATGGCGACAACATCCGCACCGGGCTCAACAAAAACCTGGGCTTCACCAAGGAAGACCGCGAAGAGAACATCAGGAGGGTGGCGGAAGTCGCCAAGCTGTTCGCCGACAGCGGCGTCGTGTGCCTGTGCAGTTTCGTATCGCCTTTTGCTGAGGTATCGTCGTCATCATAACCGCCCATTAAGCCCGATTCACACATCAGTGAAGTCACAGTTCCGGCACAGTACTGGCATTATTATTCTTTCAAGCATTATCTATGAACACTGAGAGCACTGTCTCGTCTTTGACACTGACAAGTGTGGACGCGTTCATAGAAAATGTATGAAAGAATAATTATCACGGGGAGGCGGTACTGTGCCGGACTGTGACTTCATTGATATGTGATGTTTGACTATATTTTTCTTCAATTTTCAAGAAAAATATAGTTGATTTCCATATAAGGTGTCAAAAACAGCCCCACACCACAACAGTCTGGTGCCTACCCCTGAAAAATCATTATATATTTGTCTATTGCTCTCTTCGATCAAGAATATTCTAGATAACGCTTCACGAACTAAAACAGTACGCAAAAATTGCACCTCAAATACCGTCCCACTTACAAACTTGGCGCTTATTTTGTACATGTATAATCACCCTTTTATTTTGTACAAACTCGCATTTTATATAACTTATTTTATACAAAATAAGCTTATATGGGAAAACCAAAAACTTATGAATGACATAGTGTCAAATACTTATGTCCTTTTTGGTCCTACAAGCTGGTTCGACTTCATTGTTTTTTTCCTTTTATTTTTATTTTTTTATCTCTTTTATAATATTGTTGTCATAAATGCTGTATTTGCATCCGTTTTTGCCCAAACATGTTGTAGGTCTATTAACTTTATCAATTCTCTGTCTTTGAGTGCATTCAAATAATTAAGAACTAGTTTCCTACCAAAACATTCGCTTGGCTTATGCTTATAGCCTTGTTATTAATCGGTCATTACCCTTAAAATAGTTCGAATTTTCGTTCATCTCGTTTTTTATAAATTGTTTTAAACACTAACTTATTAATATTTTTGACAATCACCTCATACATTCTCGTTCTACATAACATATTTTAGCACCAGTTAACAACAACGGGGGCATAGATAAAGTAATTGGAATTTAACTTTTGTTATCAACTCATTAGATGGCCAAACTTCTTAGAAAGTATCCTGAATACGTAGTAGATAACATAGTATGTAACAGTTAAATAAAATGTGAATTTTTGGAGTCATTAATCGGAGTCACATTAAGACAATGGGTCAGTAATAATTTGATGCTAATGCATTAGTTTCGAACGATAATGATATTACAGTTTCATTTTTTTTATTTAAGGTAGAATTTCCTCACAATGGGCTGATTTTTTAATGCCCAGATAACGCTTTATTAAGATAATTAATATGATTAATTTAACTTAATATAAAAATAGCATTGTGAATGCCAAAATTCTAAAAATTCAAAAGTTAACGTACCTATTTATACTGCGAAATTTAAAATGTTTGTCAAATATTTTCAATAACTTTTATTTTATTCGGGTAATCATTTAACTGACTGATATCTCTTATCTGAGGATGGTAAAATCAACCCTTAGTGTTCCGTAGTCAAGTCTACAAGGAACCCTTATTTTATTTGTTAAGTTGAACCTTATAATTGTTGTATGGCATTGCTGGCTGCAATATGCTTGGGTTTAATATACAGTATAGTCAAAAATGTACTGATTTGGTTATAGAGTACATTTTTATGTAATCGTCATTGTTGGCTGATGTAGTAATTGTTAATGAGCTAATAATTAATTATACTGCTCTAAAGAAAATAGGGGCCACCCACCATATAATTTTCCATACATAAGATACAAAAGAGCTAAGTTCTGAAAGGTATTTTTCTGATAAATTAAATCTGTTTTTTTTATTATTTGATATTGTTCGAAAACTGTGTACATAGGCCACGGCACGTAAGTTTAGCGGTGAGAGAAATTAGAGGGGATTACTGCGCATGTCTGCAGTAGCCCCGCACCACGTCTCCCGCCAATGAGACCCCAAAAATTACTTCTGCGCACAAAATGGCAGCGCTTAAGTTACATGCCGAGGCTTATAATAATCGTCATACCAACTTTACTATATAATTTAAAATATATATTGTTGATTTAGCTGTTACATTCACTGATAAAAATAGTATTATTAACTCGCACATAACTTCCAGTTAAGTTCATTGAACAGTTTCATAATTCTATACTACTGTCAATAATTGATAATAATGGACTACAAAAATTTATGGTTTTTCCGGTTGTATCAGCATTGTATTGCTTTTAATGAGCAGAGGCATGTGCTGTCGTTTATTCAATGCCGTTTTATATCTCCACTAGCGGCCGCCCACGACTTCGTCTGCGTGGAAAGCTCGGGAACAATAATTGTTTCGGGATGAAAGGAACCCTATGTCCTTCTCTGTACCCATGACAACGTGTATGCAAAATTTCATGATGATCGGTTTAGTAGTTAGATGTGAAGGCGTAACAAACGGACTTTCGCATTTATAATATTTGTAAAGATTTCTGTAACATAGGTACTTCCATTTCGGAGAGATGTTAATTAATTAATTACTATATTGAACATATTTAAACATAATAACGGTTTCATTAATTTATTGAAATACGCACACAAGTCTGCTAAATACACAACACAATCTAAAACCTATACATTTTTACTTTGTGTACTTACCTATATTTTATTTATTGAAGTAACATAAGAAAACTGACTTTCTTGTTGTAAGGTTTTTCAACGAAGGATTTGCGTAGTTATGGCCTAACTAACTTTTAATAGCCGCAGTGTAAAAAATTTAGATGATACTCTTTTATTATTTATTTTTTATGTTAATTTTTTCTAGGACCGAGAGGTAGCGCGTCGAATCCAAAGCCTTCTAAATACACAACACAATCTAAAACCTATAAATTTTTACTTTGTATACCTAGTTTATTTATTGAAGTAACATAATAAAATTTAATAATAAACCCGTTTTTATTTCTTGTCGTCAGGTTTTTTAACGAAAGATTTGCGAAACTATGGCCTAACTAACTTTTAATAACCCAGTGTAATTATTTTATTCATTTATCAAAAATGAAACATTACATTGATGTTAAATCACGTAGATTTGTACCCGGTGCGGTGTGATGAGTACGTATGACAACAGTTACTAGGTACGTATAGATATTTTAGAACGGTTATTAAAAACTCAATTACTACTAGTCTAAGTAAAAACTTATTATACATTTATCTCAAGGAAATTATAAATGATTCAAATAATAAATATTTATTTATTTTTAAGTGTCCGTTACGCCAGCAAGAAAGTAGCTTCTAGAGGGAAACGAGTTTGATGAATAATTTGTGCGTAATTCGGTGTAAATGTGCGCCAAATAAAAAAATTTGTGGGCCCCATACTTTTGGAATAAAACGGGAAAAACGAATCCTGCTGGGGTAACGGTGCTCCAGCAGGAAGAATCTAAACTAATGATCGGAGAGAAATAAAAGATATATGGGCGGGTAGCTTGATACTAGCAAGAAATGTGCGCCAAATATATAATTTGTGGGCCTTACAGTTTTGGAGATATTTGATTTCCTGCTGGCGTAACGTTTTGCCGAATCCCAGATCTCGGAAACTACTAAATGTGCGATCTTACAGTAAACACATATAAGTAGCCCCTAATTTGTGCTATTTGTGCGGTAGAAAACATTTCAAAAATATTCACAGATTTTGAAGTAATCAGCCATTTTCTGGAAACAGAAAAAAAAATCTAGCTCCTAAACTATTACATAAATAAAGAAACCAGAAACAGTGTTCTATTCTTCTTGTTATTTCTCATTATCATAAAAAGTTTGAAAGTCCCACATTTACGCGTTTTTGAATAATACCCATATGAAGGTGAGACTGACCAAGTCATGACTTTGACGGTCAGCAGGATAAAAATATCAGAGATTATTTAGATCCTAGCCCATTGAATAATTTGTGCGGTTACTGAAGTACACGCTCTGAAAATTTCAGCTTCAAATTTTTCGTATTTAAGTAAATATCAATAAAAATCTGAAACAACTGTCAGTATTCCGATTAACCGACCAAATTCGATAGACCACTAAAAAGCGACGCGTTCATACATTTTGATGACCTCCTTTAATGTTTCGTATTATGCAGAAAAATTGTTTGTACAGTCGCGTTCATAACTTTTTATTGGCAATGTGAGTAAATAGTGTTTTAACATTTAAATACATAGTTTGTGCCTTTATACATACCTGTGTGCCTATAGTATATATTACATATATTACATTGATATGTTACATTACGTCCAGGGCCCTATTTCACCAAGTCGACATTTGTCAGTGACATAATATGTCGGTTAATTTTACATTTAGTCGTTACTTTAATTAGGGACAGGTATGTTGTGAAACAGGGATATTTGTAGATTTGTCAGTGATTCTTGACATGAGATTGGAGCCGAGTCAAGTTTGCATGACAATTGTCGACTTGTAAAAATTATCCACTGTTTCACAACATAATTGTCCTATTAAAGTAAAAAAGACGAGCCGATTCCGAAGGTATAATGTCCGAGAGCCCATACTTTGGCAATGTATGTATCTCGGGCCCTAACCCGACAGGGCTTACGCTTTCGATTGGGTTATAATTATTATATTATTATTGAAAGTAGTGTTTGCAATTTTTTGATGTTGGTGTCATGAAAAAGTGTTTTTGGCACGATTTTAATGTTAGATTTGGAATCCAAAATGGCGGCCGCACATTGGCGAATTTGTTTATATTGGTATCGATGAAACTCGGTTTTGGTACTATTTTGACAAGACAACAGCAACGCCATGTTAAAAAAATGAAAAATTCAAGATGGCGGCCATCTTTTTTGTTTGCAGGCCGATTTTGATAAAACTATCGTTTTTGCTAATATTTTGACAAGAAAACAGCAATGCAATGTTAAAATGTAAAAAATTCAAGATGGCGGCCAACTTTTATGTTAGTAAGCCGATTTCGATGAAACTTGGTTTTTGGTACTATTTTGATAAGAAAATAGCAACACAATGTTAAAAAATTAATAAATTCAAGATGGCGGCCAACTTTTTTGTTAGTGGGTCGATTTCGATGAAACTCGGTTTTTGGTACCTACTATTTTGATAAGAAAATAGCAACGCAATGTTAAAAATGCAAAAAATTCAAGATGGCGGCCAACTTTTTTGTAAGTGGGCCGATTTCGATGAAACTCGGTTTTGGTACTATTTTGATAAGAAAATAGCAACGCAATGTTAAAAAAATTAAAAAATTCAAGATGGCGGTCAAATTTTTTGTATGTGCATTGCTATTTTTTTTGGGGTAAAAAAACATCATAAGAGATAGATATATAGATATATAAGATAAGTAGCAATGTATCACATTCATCTGTGAACTGAAACCGGTCGCTATGTGGTTTCTAATTAGATAATCAGCCTGCTGGTTTCTAATATTGCATTGTCTAGTCATCAAGTTCTGAGTTATGTTCAAAATTTCAAGTCTCTAGCTCATCGAGAAGCTAATAAAAGGAACAGACATAAATACACAAATAAATAAACATAGACAAGAAAGCGACATAAAAAATGAGATAAAATAAAAGTAATGAATTTACTAGGGATGCAACGATACCGATGACCGATAATCGTAAACCGCAGGTTATCGTAATTTTTGACGATCATCGGTATCGTAAAAAGTATTACGATTTATAACGATTCTTGAAATTAGTTTAATGTAATTTATTTTGAGTTAAAAGGAAAGCAAGACAGCATCGATGTTTGCGCTGGCATCACTTATGACATATTTTCGACGTTTGCCACTGACATTGACAATTTTAAATGCATCCAATGCATAGATGGATACAAACTATTCAAGTTATTGAAGAAAATACAAAAAGAAGAATTAAAAAAAACCCAAAAGTATTTTTGCATCAAACCAGCTACTGTAGATTCGAAAAGAATAAAGGATATAAGAAATAGACTGAAACCAGATATATATATTTTCTAGTATATTATTTAGTATTGTGAAACCAGATAGTTTAAAATTTGTATAATTCATCATTTATATTTCATAATCATTTATTGTGAAACATATTTACATACAAATGTCATAATTTAAATTATGTTTTCGTAATATGAATTTAAAAGAAATGTATTATAATTATGACATTTAGGTGGTAAATTGTCATTAAAATTTAAATAAAAGGTTAACTCGATTTTACTCAATTGTCTTGTTTTATAAAATATATAATAAAAGAATCGTTATGCATTCGTTATCGTATTCGCTATTACGATGCATTCATCATTCGTATCGGTATCGTAATAGTAATATCGTTGCATCCCTAGAATTTACTAACATTTATCAAATAAAACTAAAATTTACATCATCTACACACAGGTATATTGTTATACTCTTGTTTAAAACAATATACAACCCTTACACTTTTTATTCGTCGTGCCGACTGTCGGCTTTTTCGCCAACACAAAAGGCAATGATCGACTGTATGAACTAAATACTCTTTATGTTTGATTTATTATATTTTTAACATTGCGTTGCTGTTTTCTAGTCACGAAAATGCGAATGTCATGAAATCGGCCGACACAAAAAAAATGATCTCCATTTGGATTTTTTATTTTTATTTATGATTGCTTTGTTATTTTCTTGTCAAAATAGTACCAAAAACCGAGATTCATCGAAATCGGCCCACAAACAAAAAAGATGGCCGCCATCTTGGATTTTTTTACATTGCATTGTTATTTTCTTGTCAAAATAGTACCAAAACTCGAGTTTTATCGAAATCGGCCCACAAACTAAAAAGATGGCCGCCATCTTGGATTTTTATTTTTTTAACATTGCTTTGTTATTTTCTTGAGAAAATAGTACCAAAAACAGAGTTTCATCGAAATCGGCCCACAAACAAAAAAGATGGCCGCCATCTTGGATTTCTTATATTTTGACATTGCGTTGCTGTTTTCTTGTCAAAATAGTAGCAAAAACCGAGTTTCATCGAAATCGGCCCACAAACAAAAAAGATAGCCGCCATCTTGGATTTTTTAACATTGCTTTGTTATTTTCTTGTCAAAAACCACGTTTCATCGAAATCGGCCCACAAACAAAAAAGATGGCCGCCATCTTGGATTTTTTAATATTTTCAACATTGCGTTGTTATTTTCGTGTCAAAATGGTACAAAAAACCGAGTTTCATTGAAATCGGCCCATTAACAAAAAAGTTGGCAGCCGCCATCTTAGAACTTATTTTTTCCTTATTAATAACTTATTTAATATTTATTTTGTACTTATTTAGCCCTAAATTAGTAATGATTTACAATTAAAATTATTATCATTATCATTATCATTATCATTATACATATAAATTCCTTTATTTTTGAAAAAAAATACTATAAAAAATTACAATAATTAATTCAAAGAATAAAACAAGAATTTTGAAGTGACTATCTTATTTTTCCTAATTATTTTTGAAATTCAAAAAGGCAAATCACAATGTGTCAACGTGTTAGTCGTTGCGTCACCTGTCTATGTCTAGACGAACGGCGCTTTTTCGCCAACACAAAGGGCGTTGTCCGACTGTAAGAAGAATATTCTCTCGGCTGTGGTAGTAGTTTTGCCTACTATATATTTTTGCAAAAAATATAGTAGGCGAGCCCGCAATATAGTAGGATATTATATAGTAGGGTTGGCAACCCTAGTTGAAACCGCCGCCCGCCGAGCCGTGCCCCGCGACGTCGAGTTTTGGTGTAGCAAGTAGGTATTTATTGTAATAATACTATTATTTATTCTGTGATAGATAATATTTTATTTAGGTAAGTACTTACAATGCGATTAATTTTACAACAGAAGTGAGTGGTCAACTTCAGAGCGCTAGCATGCGGTATAAAACAACGTTTTTTAATCTGTAAAATTTTCTCTTTTCCATAGGTACCTACCTACCTACATTCTCTAGTGAAGTTGCAGCGGATCACTGTCTATTGTCAATTTAATCGCATTGTAATTGTATGTATATGTTTGACAAAAACACGAAATAAAATTACAAAACATCCTTTATTTTTTGAATAAAATAATGTTTAAATGGTTAAAATTCTTTCAATTCAAGTAAAAATGAAATAAAAGAGATATAACTTCATTTTTTTATTAAAATAAAAGCACTCACTCAAATCACTTTTTTACTTAAGTGTACGCAGACGTGACGTGTACAAACCTGCTCGACAACAAATTTAAGGAGGTCATCAAAATGTATGAACGCATCGCTTTTTAGTGGTCTATCGAATTTAGTCGGTTAATCGGAATACTGACAGTTGTTTCAGATTTTTATTGATATTTACTTAAATACGAAAAATTTGAAGCTGAAATTTTCAGAGCGTGTACTTCAGTAACCGCACAAATTATTCATTTGGCTAGGATCTAAATAATCTCTGATATTTTTATCCTGCTGACCGTCAAAGTCATGACTTGGTCAGTCTCACCTTCATATGGGTATTATTCAAAAACGCGTAAATGTGGGATTTTCAAACTTTTTATGGTAATGAGAAATAACAAGAAGAATAGAACACTGTTTCTGGTTTCTTTATTTATGTAATAGTTTAGGAGCTAGATATTTTTTTTCTGTTTTCAGAAAATGGCTGATTACTTCAAAATCTGTGAATATTTTTGAAATGTTTTCTACCGCACAAATAGCACAAATTAGGGGCTACTTATATGTGTTTACTGTAAGATCGCACATTTAGTAGTTTCCGAGATCTGGGATTCGGCAAAACGTTACGCCAGCAGGAAATCAAATATCTCCAAAACTGTAAGGCCCACAAATTATATATTTGGCGCACATTTCTTGCTAGTATCAAGCTACCCGCCCATATATCTTTTATTTCTCTCCGATCATTAGTTTAGATTTTTCCTGCTGGAGCACCGTTACCCCAGCAGGATTCGTTTTTCCCGTTTTATTCCAAAAGTATGGGGCCCACAAATTTTTTTATTTGGCGCACATTTACACCGAATTACGCACAAATTATTCATCAAACTCATTTTCCTCTAGAAGCTACTTTCTTGCTGGCGTAACGGACACTATTTTTAATGTTTATTTGTTCTAGGACCGAGAGGTAGCGCGTCGTATTCACACAGATTCGGACTTACCCTTCTTCGAAGTATTTATCGACACACCCCTCGAAGTATGCGAACAGAGAGACACCAAAGGTCTCTACAAAAAAGCCAGAGATGGACAGATAAAGGTTTGTTTCATATTTCATTACTATTTTTGTATGCTCGTCCATTATTCACGTCACATTTTAACCTCCCCGCCCCTTGGTAATACGTGGCGAGGTTTTAGACTAAACTCCTCCAATCACACGTATTTTTGGCGCTTTTTCTGGACGAAAGGTACACTATGTCCTCTGTGCTCTTGACAACGTATATGCAAAATTTCATGATGATCGGTTGAGTAGTTAGACGTGAAGGAATAACAAACAGAAAAACGAACTTTCGCATTTATAATATTAGTAAGGTTAAGGATAACTACTTATGTCAAAAAGCAATAGGTACCATTGAAACACGATTTTACGTAACATTAGCGGTGCCCCTACCATGGGTTGATGTTTACTGTTTTCGCTACCGTACTCGTTTTCTCTCTTTCACTCGCATTGACTTTGAGCAGTATATCCGATAGCCGATCCGATCCGACGGTAGCGAAAACAGTTTGCATTAACTCATGGTAGAGCTACAAAATAGAGGACTTGGTCTTCGCCTCGCCTGACTATGCTCATTTGTACAGTACGAAGCAAACATCTTGACACTTTTTAGACGGAGTGGGGATAAGTTCGCGCATGTGCACTTGTGAGCGACCAATAGCGCGCGCCCCTCTCGCGCCGCCCCGTACCTCACCGCTGCGCATACCCAAAATAAGCGTTCTGCGCAATCCCCACCCGATTTCAAGATGTTTGCCTCCTTCCGTCGCAGAATGTCCCTTTTGCAAAACGTCCCTTTCGCAAAATGTCCCTTTCGCAAAACGTCCCTTTCGCAAAACGTCCCTTTCGCAAAACGTCTCTTTCGCAAAACGTCCCTTTCGCAAAATGTCCCTTTCGCAAAATGTCCCTTTCGCAATACGTCCCTTTCGCAAAATGTCCCATTCGCAAAATGTCCCTTTCGCAAAACGTCCCTTTCGCAAAACGTCCCATTCGCAAAATGTCCCTTTCGCAGAATGTCCCCCTGGTATCAAAAAAATATCCCATAAAAAAGTTGTCTTTTATGAGATTTTCAGAGGGGTACAAGGAGGACATTCTGCTTAAGGGACATTCTGCGAAAGGGACATTTTACGTAAGAGACATTCTGCCAAAGGGACATTTTGCGAAAGGGACATTCTGCGACGGAGCCGTTGGCCTCGTACTGTATAATTCCTAGAACCTACTCAATATTGTTGAAACGTCTTGTTTCAGGGTTTCACAGGTATCACACAAGTGTATGAGCGTCCTGAAGAACCAGAGCTCATTATTCAGACTGTCGGTAGTTCCATCGAGGAGTCCACCATGGAGGTCATTAGGCTGCTGGAGACACAGGTAGGTAGAGATTTTTAAAATAGCAATAATGACAAAACATACTGCTAATGATAACACTTTAACACTACTGCCAAATAGATAAAGTAAAAGCGTGTACCTACACAATGTGTTGGCTCAGACAGAGTAACAAAACACTCGATCACTTTTCAATAAGTACTACTTATATTAGATAAAAACAAACATATTTATTCGGTTTGTAAAAAGCAGAATTAAGACTCCGTAGCGATTTTGCCGCTGAATACCGCTCTCTCGCTCGCACATTTAATTTTTTCTCAAGATTTCTTATATCCGAGTGTGTAAATGAAAAATGTGTCTCTGCCACTTTTCGCAATATAAGATTACGGACATTTCAACATAATATATATTTCAGTTTAGAGTTGCTGAAGTACAAAAAGTTATCGTATTTGCCAGTTCAAATGACTGTTAGAAACGATAACTTTTTGTACTTTAGCAACAAAAAACCAAAATATATTTTAAAATTTCTGTAATCTTATATTGCGAAAAGTGGCCGAGACACATTTTTCAATTGCGCACTCAGAGTCAGCGGAAAAATCGCTACGGGCTCTTAAGGATGTTCTGCTCTGTTTTGTTTTGTATAATGTTGATATTTAACTATCAGTATAAGTGTAAGGCAAAAACAAAGTCAAAGTAATCGTCCTTTAATTGTTTCGCTTATTTAATTTAGCTGGTTACTATTCTGGATATATCTGTTTACAATAATAATAGATTCAAAAATACTTTTAATTTTCATTGCCAAGCCAAAGTGACCTTTATTACCTTGTTTTAGGGTATAATTCCCCGGTTAGCCAACAGCAGCGAGCCGGTCGAAGAGCTGTTCATATACGGAAACCGTCTCACCAGCGCCATCGAAGAAGCCACGCGGTTGCCACACTTGCCGATCTCCGAACTCGACTTGCAGTGGGTCCAGGTACTCTACATAAGCGATACTCAGCCAATACCCCTAATATTTTGTTGACAACTATCCTTCTAGGACAACTCCTATAGTATAGTTGTCAACAAAATATTAGGGGTTAAATTGCCGTTTTGTATTATAAAGAATTTGCATTTTCCATACTAACATTTTCTTAATTTATTTAACAACCATGAACGCTACGCTAATGTTTCAGAACATTTATACACAAATGTTTAAACACCCGGCTAACTAATGCCACTAATGAAAAAAAATAGTATCGGCTAAGTTACAACGAATTAAGTGGTCATTTCTGTTCTGCTAACGAAAAATGGAGTCACTTTTAAGATACTTTTTTTAAGAGGATTGTCAACCACGTGGTCTCCATACAAACGGCGATAACGTTTCCCACCCTCTAAACCTTAACCTACAGCAATGAATTTTTGGTATGTTTTTGAAATGCCTAAAAACTAGGGCTGTACGTTTTGATTTTTTAAATATCTATAATAGATTTTGAAATATTTGCATTTTAGTGATTTCATACAAAACACAGAAGTGCCAATATTTTTAAATCTACAATGAATATTTTAAAAACCAAAACGTACAGCCCTAGTTTTTAGGCATTTCAAAAACATACCAAAAATTCATTGCTGTAGGTTAAGGTTTAGTTAGAGGGTGGGAAACGTTATCGCCGTTTGTATGGAGACCACGTGGTTGACAATCCCCTTAACGTTCAGGAAAAATAATCTGAAATATTTTTATTGCCGATAGTGGGCCGTTATGATCATAATTCGAAATAATAACAAGAACCGAAGCATCTTTAATGTCATAGAAGATAATGAGAGTCTCTGTGTCAATTTCATACTTTAACTCCTATTACCTGCGATCAAAAACAGTTAACATAATATTAAAGTTATTGTATTATTTCCGTTTTATGCGATAACGATTTTGCTTACTTTGCTTTGTATTTGTAACACTTTATATGGCCGATTGTCGTTGCAGGTGCTATCCGAAGGATGGGCGTATCCCCTTAAAGGGTTCATGCGGGAACACGAATATTTGCAGGTATGTATTTAAGTAAGGTTAGGCCCACATAGGTGGGAGTTTGCGCATCTTCCGCAGCTGTCTTTAAATTAAAGATCTTTTTGTGATAAAAATATACCGGGTGTAACAAGACACTCAACGAAGCTGTAGTCCACGCATTCCGCCCATCATCAGGATAATTTTTGTCTTTTAGATTATACCTGGGAAACCAATACCTACGAAGTTATTGAAGGTCAAAGTCAAATTTTTTATGAAATCTTTTGTCTACCGAAACATTATCAAAATTGTATGTATTTCGTAACAAACAATGCCTTCAAACGTATGTCATGAGCACGCACATAAACGCGGCCTTTCAACTCGGCCGCACGCAGCTGTGTAGCATTCACTCGCAGGCGCGGTCTTTTGTACGCGTTACATTGCGTGGCAAGGCAAGTATGCAATGCTTTTTAACACCAAAAATTAAAATCGTTTCCCAGCAATAATTTTGAACAGAAATTGTCCTGATGATGGGCAGAATACGTAGACCTCGGCTTCGTTGAGTTGAGAATTACACCCGTTATAGGTTGGAATACTTGGAATCGAATTATCTGCCGGGATATCAGGAGGTGGTCAGATTCAGATCAAGTGTATTTAACACGGACAGTGTGGTGTATGTAACACATTGGTAAAGTTTTTTTTTCTTTTTTTTTTATCGCTGATAACTGCTGAGTCAGCCGTCGTTATTGGGCGGTGTCAAGGACCGCGCAGTGTGGCGTGGGACTGTGCTGTAAATCCAACGACTTCCATAGTTGTTTTTTTTTGCGTTTTGAGTTGTTTATGTTAAATGCCGCCGAATTAATCGACCGGCCCCCCTAGCATGACCAATGAAACACGATATGGTATAGCTATTTATCACGTTTAAGGCGAGGCCAGTTCACGAAATTTACTCTTTCACTATGTCTTTAGAATAAGGTTGAATATTGCATAACTTTAATTAACGCTTCGTCAGAAATTTGACGAATTTTAGTACATTTTTATTGATTTCTGAAATACTGGATCATTTATTAAAAATGTACTCGGTTATTGTGTTAGTTAGATCGACAAAAAAGCTATCCTTTTTGCATAAAAAATCATATCACTGTCGTTGAAAATTACGAAATCTGACGATTTGAAATTTAGTTTTATAAGTTTTTATGGTGTTATTCAGGATTTTTTACAGAGTTACCATGCCATTTTTCAGTATTCTGTTCGGTTAATTTGCTTCTTTGTTTCTTTTTCAGTCTACAGTAATTTTTGTGAAGTAGAATTTTACATCAGTTCTTCACATTGGAAGTTCAAAATCAGACTTTTCATCAGATCGTGAACTGGCCTCGCCTTAAGTAGTTAAAATTTATTTTGCATACCCAAAACTGGGAGAATGAATCCTTTTTAGAATTAAGGACTCTATCTGTACCTCCCACATTCTGGCATAATAAAAATGTTTATGTTTATTCCAGGCGCTACATTCCAACTGCATAACCCTACCGGACGGTTCGCTAGTGAACCAATCCGTGCCCGTAGTGTTGCCAGTTCACACAGAAGCGAAGGACCGATTAAATGGCGCGGATGCCATCGCATTGTCTTACCAGGGGAAAGTAGTGGCTGTGCTGAGGCAACCGGAGTTCTACCCGCATAGGAAGGTGGAGAGGTGCTCGAGGCAGTTCGGCATTCATCATACTGGACACCCTTATATCAAGGTGGGTTTTAAATGTTCCAGTGACATTATCGTTGTCTTACCAGGGGAACGTTGTTTGCGATACTCACAATAATGCAAAAGTAAAACACAATTTGGTGGTTGTCATTTACTGTAACTGTACTGTACTGTAACTGTATACATATTTAAGGTCTCTGCCCACTACACTGTACCATACCATGGCCGTGCTAGAAACGTATCAGGCGAAACAACATTCTTTGTATTGTAAATAAATAAAAAAATAAATGCTTGGACAATTTCACACAGCGCCATCTAGCCCCAAAATAAGCAAAGCTTGTAATATGGGTGCTAGACAACTGATATACTACTTATATACTTTTAAATATAATTATACTTATTATACATAGTAACACCCAGACCCGTCACAGAAATTAAAATTCATCATTTCAATTTAAATATATACTTATTATACATAGTAACACCCAGACCCGTCACAGAAATTAAAATTCATCATTTCAATTTCTGCCCGGCCGGGAATCGAACCCGGGACCTCTAGCGTGGTAGGCGGCATGTTGACCACTGCACCATTCAGGTCGTCATTGAAAAGTACGGTCATGGTATGCTACGGTGTAATGGGTAGAGATCTTTATTGTGTCGAAGCAAAAGTCGCTATTTATTTAAATGTCTTTGCTGAGTGCTGCTTCTGTACTTGTACTATTAGTTATTCTGTGGTTATACGAGCTAGAACGTCGTTATTTTAGGGGTCCTCTAATGACGTCATCCGCCACGTTCGCGAACCTTACGTCGTACGTGATAAAGCACATATTGCATTGAGCTTGGCATTTCCTTTAAACCCTTATAACTCAACCATTTCTAAACGGATTTCACAAAAACTTTCACTAGGGGTTCATAGCTCTGAATATGTTTTTATATTATATCAATAAAACTTAAGGATTCAAACCCTGTCATAGATGATCGAAGAATCTGGGGAGTGGCTCGTGGGCGGCAATTTGGAAGTGTTCGAGCGCGTGGTGTGGGCGGACGGGCTGGACTCGTACCGGCTCACGCCCAACGAGCTCCGGCACAAGTTCAAGGAGCTCGGCGCCGACGCTGTGTTCGCCTTCCAGGTAACTAAACCAAACCACGTGTTACAAAAAACTACTAAAGCCGAATATGGTAGATAGGGACCATCGAACTGAACAACTTTTACTATGGGTCCAACTCTCAAAAATAAAAAAAAACCAGCTGTTTCATTTCATACGAAAATTACCTATAACGAAAATATCGAAATGTATGAAACAGCTGTTTTTTTCGAGATTTCAGAGTTATTCCCTTAGTAAAAGTTGTTAAGTTTGATGGTCCTTATCTAACATATTCGGCTTTAGGAGTTCTTTGTAACACGTATTTTATAATAAGTAGGTAATCCTTTTTATTTAGATAGATAGATAAAAAGTTTATTTGCTAAAACACACATTCATACAAATAACATTACATAGGTAGGTACATTAAGTTAATAACTCATAAAAAGAAAAAGGACAAACAAAATGGACATATTACAGAGATAATCAGAAGAAGGCATGCATGTGTGTGCAGCAGCAAGAAGGGTCCAGTCTCGGTGTGTGAATTTTGCCTTTCGGCAAAACACCGATTTTCAGCCATCACCCAGATGATACGCGAGTACCAGCAGCTGCGCTCGGTCGGGAACAAAGTGTGTGTGTGCTTGTGTGTGTGTGAGTGTGCGTGCGCGCGTGTGTGTGCGTGTGTGTGCGAGTGTGTGAGTGCACTGTGTGGGTAAAAATATAAATATTTCGGAACTTTGATCCTTTTGTTTGAATAGTAACTTTGATTTGTTATGTAGAATAGTTTGAGCGTGTCTGTACATACCATGGCACCGGATTCAAACCCAATTCGGAGCTGATCGATTGTCGGAAATCTACTCGAAAGCATTCGATTCGAATCCGTATCCTCCGATAATACAAAAATATAGCTATTCAAAAATAAATTCGACTAGCATTTGATTCACATTCCGACGGGAAAGCGCAATGCATTTACAAAGTTTGGTAGCATAAGGTAGAATATAAGATCGAAGACTATAGACTTGACTACTACCATTTTAAATGGTAGTAGTTTCAGTAGATTCTCTCTTTTTAACAAATTAAATTAAAACCAAACCAAAACTTATAGGCTCACAAGTAGCTTCAGTCCCCCGTGACCACGGCAGCTGCAAAGGTGCCGAAACGTCGGGAAAATAAAAAATCAAACCAAATACCAACTAATTACCAAAGTACTTTCAATAAAACCGCGCTAGTATCCGTTAAAAGTGTTTTATTTCATGTCTAGTGAGCGCGTAAGCTTGAGAAGTGACTATAGACTTTCCGATTCGATTCGGAAAGTTGGTTTCCAACAATCGTGAATAACCCCCTGGATCGAATCCGGAGCGGAGACGCGCTGGAGTGCATGTTCGGTTTTTTCAAGCGTATTTGTTATTATGGTGACGGACGGGGTGTTTTTTTATGGCAACAAAGTTGTTACATACAATAACAACGGAGCTATCCTATATTAGCGCGGTGGCATTGTCATTATCCGGTCCGAATCAACTCCGGATAAGCTAGGTGATTGCGTAAAGTCAATAGTATTCATTTGACAGTTCATATTGTATCATATAACATAATATATGTCATCCCATACAAATTGCAGCCGATGGAATACGATATGAACTGTCAAATGAATACGATTGACTTTACGCAATCACCTAGCTGGGGCCGTACCGGCTAACTTTTCGAACTTCGGCAGGTCTGCCGAGTTTCAATTTAAAACAAAGAAATCAAAGTAAAGGAATTTCGTATTGTACTATTTGTTAAAGTTATTTGGAAGATATCGATGTTCGTGTGACATCATGAATTGGGGTTTACCATTTTGGCCTAATCGGGGCTCGATTTATCAATTTTAATTTGAAACCCGGCAGACTTTTCGAAGTTCGATGCGTTAGCCGGTACGGCCCCTGGTCCGGATTTGTGGTCTCAGTGCCTTGGAAACGCGTTAGAATTTTATAAGTTCGATTTAACGATAAAAACCTTCTGAAGAATATTGGAACGTTTCTTGCTTTTTGTACAAAATGGTGATAAATATACCTAAATCCAATAGCTAAGGAATCCGATCCACAACGGCCACGCTCTACTAATGCAAGACACACACAGGCAGCTCGTCGAGAGAGGCTTCAAGAAACCAGTCCTGCTTTTACATCCACTTGGTAAGAACTTTATTGATTAGAACTTTATTGATTAGAACAACAAACGAAGAAAGGCAAAAGTCTGCCCAGCCCAATCCCTAAATATGGCTACTTCTCACAATTTCTTCTGCTTCCTCGGACCCTACCTCTATAATAAAATAAATGAACAGCTCAACATTTACCCTCTTCACAAATTCGCTTTCAAATCCCTAGTTACCCAATACTTAAAATCACTGGACTATACAGAAACGGAAAATCTACTTAAACCCATACAGTAACTACATAAATACTTGATTAAGAAAATTTAGCTCATATTTAAATATATATTACGGTTGAATGAATACATTATCTTGTCTTTGTCCACTCTCTTGAGAAATAGCATTCTTACTCCCTCCCCCTCTCCTCCACAACCCACATACACGAACACTCTCACACACGCACATACACACACACACACACACTCACTCACACACACACACACAAACACACACACAAACACACACACACACGATACCAATTGGGATACCAGCTCTGCAACCCCCAACTTCTTAAATATTTAATTATTACACTTTTAGAAACCTATGTTCTTAGTTAAATATTTTTACCTTGTTTTTGCTTTTGTAACTAAGCATATAAAGTGTTTTTCCTTTTTTAACATTAAATACTGTCACCTCATAAACCTAAGGTTAACTGCGGGTGGGGCCTAGTTACCTGTAGCTCAGGTTCCTCTGGAACCTATTTTGGGGACTAGTCTCTTCCTTTAAGTTATAAAACTTTATCCTAAGCTACTAATGTAAAAGAGAAAATAAATGCTTTTTATTATTATTATATTATTATTATTTATTAGGTAATAATTAACTTTTAGACGTTTTTAATAGTGATGGGGGGGGGGGGGAGATAGTAAGGATTATAATTAACAATGTGGCGGTTTTAAAAAAAAATATTGTACCTGCCTCTATTGTCATCCATTTAGTTGATCACTAAAAGGAAGATTACATGATCAGTCTGGCGCCAGTCCATTCCATCAGTCCGGTACAAATTTTGGATCATCACTGATGATCTAAAATTTGCAACAGACTGAGGTACCTGACTTGATTTTTTTCCAAACTGATGATTCATCAGTCTGGAAAAAAATCAAATTCTATACAGACTGGACTGATAAAATGGACTGGCGGACTGATAAAATAAACTGATCATGTAATCTCCCTCTGACTAGGGGATCAAGTCCAATGATATTAAACGTAAAGATAGGTTATGCGCCAACATCATTGCTATTTAAAACAGCGTAAAGGTACTATAGATACACACATTGGCCGCTGCATGCGCATTGGCTGCCAATTGACAGCGCGTCAGCTGTCTCCTTCACTCCCACACGCAAAGCAGACAGCTCGCTCTTTGTACAATATGGCCGAATAAAGTAATAGAAAATACATATTTTTATTAAATACAGTACTTACGTGTGAAATAAAGCATTTTTCCGATCTCTGACCGTTGCTGTATAATTTGTACATCGTACAAGTAGTATTTTTTTTATGGTATTTCACAATTTTATTGCGTCTGATTGACGAGAGCCGCGTGTGTTACCGTGTCGCGAGACCGTGCCTGACTAATTGAAAGTCGGGCAATTACCTGACTTTCGTCTTGCCATTGTGAAGCGCGGGTAACCTATCTTTACAATTAATATCATTGGTCAAGTCTGCTAATGTTTTCGTCAAAATCGTAGTTCAATGGTGTTTGAATGAAAATGATTTTTGACAATTCTTGTTTCTTAAACCCAAAACCGAAACACAATGTGTTTCTTAAACCCATAAAAAAACAAATTGTGTCTTGATTTTGGGTTTAAAAAACGAGAACTGTGTCAAAAAGCATTACCATTAAAACACCATTGAACTACGATTTTGACGAAAACATTAGCAGACTTGACCCCAAGGTGTGGTGTTGGTTACACGGCCGGCCCCTAAGATCTATATTTTAAATGTACATATTTCAAATTCAATGACCGAGCTCCATGGTACTGTAATTTAGCGCATTCGACATTGCTAGGGTTCTTCGTCGGATGGGTAACCAAATATGTATGCATGGGTAACAAAAATTGTATTCGCCAAATACTACAAACATATTGCATTTAATGAGATAATTTTGCTTAGATAACATGTTCGTAGTGATCAATTGCCGTTAGTTGTCGGGACACGCTAAAATATATTGTGTAAAAGCTAAAATCCTGGGAAACCACGTTATGTGCCTACAATAGCGAGTCACGTGCTAATGTTTAACCTTAACAAAGGTAAGGAAACATTAAAAATGGCTAATCGTTATCCACCCATAAGAAAGGTCTGTGCCCCAGCTGAGGGGACATTAAAAAAATGGCCGATGGATGGACAATCGTGATGGTTAATTTCAATATGATCATTCAGGTGGTTGGACCAAAGACGACGACGTGCCTTTAGAAGTGCGCATGAACCAACACAAGGCCGTCCTCAACGAAGGCGTTCTAGACCCCAAGGCGACAGTATTAGCGATATTCCCCTCGCCGATGATGTACGCGGGGCCTACGGAGGTAAGTTACTTAATTTATGCGCAGTTGTCGTGCGTTTAGAAGTGCGCATGAACCAACATAAGGCCGTCCTCAACGAGGGCGTTCTAGATCCCAAGGCGACAGTATTAGCGATATTCCCCTCGCCGATGATGTACGCGGGGCCTACGGAGGTAAGTTACTTAATTTATGCGCAGTTGTCGTGCGTTTAGAAGTGCGCATGAACCAACATAAGGCCGTCCTCAACGAGGGCGTTCTAGACCCCAAGGCGACAGTATTAGCGATATTCCCCTCGCCGATGATGTACGCGGGGCCTACGGAGGTAAGTTACTTAATTTATGCGCAGTTGTCGTGCGTTTAGAAGTGCGCATGAACCAACATAAGGCCGTCCTCAACGAGGGCGTTCTAGACCCCAAGGCGACAGTATTAGCGATATTCCCCTCGCCGATGATGTACGCGGGGCCTACGGAGGTAAGTTACTTAATTTATGCGCAGTTGTCGTGCCTTTAGAAGTATGCATGAACCAACATAAGGCCGTCCTCAACGAGGGCGTTCTAGACCCCAAGGCGACAGTATTAGCGATATTCCCCTCGCCGATGATGTACGCGGGGCCTACGGAGGTAAGTTACTTAATTTGTGCGCGGTTATCGTGCGTTTAGAAGTGCGCATGAACCAACATAAGGCCGTCCTCAACGAGGGCGTTCTAGACCCAAAGGCGACAGTATTAGCGATATTCCCCTCGCCGATGATGTACGCGGTGCCTACGGAGGTAAGTTACTTAATTTATGCGCAGTTGTCGTGCGTTAGAAGTGCGCATGAACCAACATAAGGCCGTCCTCAACGAGGGCGTTCTAGACCCCAAGGCGACAGTATTAGCGATATTCCCCTCGCCGATGATGTACGCGGGGCCTACGGAGGTAAGTTACTTAATTTATGCGCAGTTGTCGTGCGTTTAGAAGTGCGCATGAACCAACATAAGGCCGTCCTCAACGAGGGCTTCTAGACCCCAAGGCGATAGTATTAGCGATATTCCCCTCGCCGATGATGTACGCGGGGCCTACGGAGGTAAGTTACTTAATTTGTGCGCAGTTATCGTGCCTTTAGAAGTGCGCATGAACCAACACAAGGCCGTCCTCAACGAGGGCGTTCTAGACCCCCAGGCGACAGTATTAGCGATATTCCCCTCGCCGATGATGTACGCGGGGCCTACGGAGGTAAGTTACTTAATTTGTGCGCAGTTATCGTGCCTTTAGAAGTGCGCATGAACCAACACAAGGCCGTCCACAACGAGAGCGTTCTAGACCCCAAGGCGACAGTATTAGCGATATTCCCCTCGCCGATGATGTACGCGCGGCCTACGGAGGTAAGTTACTTAATTTGTGCGCAGTTATCGTGCCTTTAGAAGTGCGCATAACCCAACACAAGGCCGTCCTCAACGAGGGCATTCTAGACCCCAAGGCGACAGTATTAGCGATATTCCCCTCGCCGATGATGTACGCGGGGCCTACGGAGGTAAGTTACTTAATTTGTGCGCAGTTATCGTGCCTTTAGAAGTGCGCATAACCCAACACAAGGCCGTCCTCAACGAGGGCATTCTAGACCCCAAGGCGACAGTATTAGCGATATTCCCCTCGCCGATGATGTACGCGGGGCCTACGGAGGTAAGTTACTTAATTTGTGCGCAGTTATCGTGCCTTTAGAAGTGCGCATGAACCAACACAAGGCCGTCCTCAACGAGGGCGTTCTAGACCCCCAGGCAACAGTATTAGGACTAGCTTTATTCAAATCATGCATCATGAAATTTCAACATTTTCTAAGTTATTAAGAAACTTGTGTTGAGCTATTAAATAAAAGTGTTTTGCTCGAATTGCTCAACTCATAAAGCTAGTCTATAAGGCTAAGTTCATAAGGGACACTAACCGCGCGGTATAAGATTCTACTATACTGTGTTATACCTATATACAGGGTCATTTTGTATTCACCATCCAAATTTTGAGGATGTGTTCAGTCCATAAAACTGAACAGCCTTCTCTAAGGAACACATGGCCAAATATGTAAAAAAAAATCGACTATCCATACAAATCAAAGAGAATTTAGTATGAGATGACCAAAATTTTGTGGCGAAATTCGACACATGTTTCTACGAGAAAGTTTTTTGTTTCATGGACTAGACACATCCTTGAAATTTGGATGGTAAGTTCAGAATATCCCGATATGACGTCTACATTATCACGGCAACCGCCGCGCGGCGCGCCGTGACCCGCGCGGTTTGCGGAACAAATTGCCACCTCCACGTCAATAATGTTGATGTCAGACTGTCCCGCGTGTATACGCTATCATGTAATGCTCCTATCGAGCGACGACGTGCGGCGTATGAACTTAGCCTAACAGTCTCTCGTTTAAATAACTTCATGTTGACTCATCCTTATGTTCAGGTCCAATGGCACGCAAAATGCCGCATGAACGCGGGCGCTAACTTCTACATAGTAGGGCGCGACCCGGCCGGCATGCCGCACCCGGACGGCGCCGGCGACTTGTACGAGCCGCGACACGGCGCCATGCTGCTCAAGATGGCGCCCGGGCTCAACGACCTCGAGGTTTGAATAGAGGGAATTCCTAACCTTTAAGGTATGATTCCGATCTCGGCAGAAAGCAGTAGTGCGCTCGAAATTGAACCGTAATTTTATGGAGAGGCGGCTCAATTTGAAGTGTGCGCTCACTTCAAATTGAGCCTTTCAAACATAAGATTACGGTTCAATTTGGAGCGCACTGCTGCGGTAGCACTGCTGCTTGCTGCCGATATCGGAATCATACCTTTATTCCCATCTGCCCCCTTCTCTAAAACCTCGAAGATGGCAGATGGGAATAAAGGATTCCTAAAATTATAACATTTTACCCGTCTTCATTTTTTTCCCAAGGACAAAGGACAAAAGTAATTATTGTATATTTTGAATTATTCAAAACGATATAAATAACGAACGACCATGTATACATTGTCTCATAAATAAGCTTAGAGAGCAGTCTTTTTTTCTATTTCTTCTTTCTATTTTTTAATTATCTGTTTAATTCACGAACTAAATCATCAGCTCAGCATTAAGAAAAGTACAAAAGTTTTTCCACAAATTTTATTGACACTTTAAATCGTCGACACAGTACACTGAACACTATTTGAAACAACCTGTCGTATACACAAAAATCTTTGGTTAACTTTTAATCTATATCTTCCTTCCTAGATTATTCCGTTCCGCGTGGCCGCTTACGACACGTCAATCGGCAAGATGGCCTTCTTCGACCCAACTCGCAAGGAGGACTTCGACTTCATATCCGGTACCAGAATGAGAGGTAACGTCAGTACTAATACCTGAAACAAACAAAATTTTTTTGTATATCTATCTCACGAAGTCCGATGGGCTATGATAGAGATAGGATAATCGGATGCAATAGTCAATTGTTTGCTAAAATATTATGGAAGCGTCTTCTTAAAATATCTAAAATTCTTAAAATGGCGTGTATATTCCCATGAGGTTTAATAGGCCTTGTTACAACATAAAAAAGGTTGTGTTTGCTTCTTCAAAAATAAAAGAAAAAAAAACAAATATACCTAGACGAACATAGAACCTCCTCCTTTTTTGGAAGTCGGTTAAAAAGTAGGGAAAGCAACTAATTTATGTTCGTAACAGGCCAACTGGAATTTGTGTCGAATCGGGTTTATTTATTATCTCAGTGGAGTATAAACTAAAATTGGTTAATCTCTGAATCCTTGCATTTCTTTAAATCCCTGGATTTTAGCCTTGAATTTTTTTCGATAAAAAAGTGCTTTCCATAATACCCAACAACGGATATTCGGATGCATATTTACCTAAAGTTCATACTTTAGGTAAATATGCATCCGAATATCCGATCTCTATGAATGTTGTTAGGCATGCACATTATTATTATTTAGGAGCTCTGCAGCTCTGATGGAGCTGTAATCACTGCGACCTAAAAGATCTATTGTGACACGCCACCTAATTATAGTAACTTTTTAAGCCCTACGCTGCGATGCGACCGTGGCGTCCAGGAAGTCTACTGTCTTCCTGGTTTTAAGAGTTTTTATTTCCTTCTGGTCGATTACGTGTCGCCCCAGATGGATACTACGCTTGTGGATTAGGGGTCCACAATTACATAAGAGGGGTTGGGCGTTTCCTGCTCCTCATTTCAATATCTGCAGACGTCACTATCACTGGGTAGGAGGCAGGCATGCACGCACATTGTTTTAGTGTGCGCAATTCGAGAGCGTGCAGACGCACACTGAGGCTCACCGCTGTGTTAAGCGGGACACGCGCGTAGGGCGACATAGATTAGAGCTTACTCATGCACTGCGCAAGCATTTGTCCGTCAAAAACCAGCAATCTATATTCCCGCGCCGTGTACCCGCGGCGGGATCCCGCTTGACGCAGTGGAGGGCCTAAGACAATGTGCATGCCTAACAACATTCATAGCCGAACGAACTTCGTTAGATAGAACAACTAATTAGACTTTTTATTTGAATTCTCTATCATGCAGTCAATTATTCTATGCTATAAGTCTATATGATTTCTTTCGTTAAAAAAAAGTTTTGTACTTATTGATGCTTTTGCAAGAGTTTGCCGTTTTATATGTGAAAAATGGTTAAATGTTTTATCGAAACTGTATGTTAAAGTTTATTAGCTGTTTTTATACTGTTATTTGCAAAATATTGAAGATGTAATGTAATTTGCGTCTCAACTCAACTATTATTTATTAGAACTGAAAATGCATAGTTATAGCCCAAAAGTGTATTAAAGATAAATGTTTTACGTTTAATAATAAATTCTTACACAATAACCATTTTTCAGGTCTCGCTAGAGCTGGCAAAGAACCTCCAAAAGGTTTCATGGCACCATCAGCATGGAAAGTGCTCTCCGAATACTACCAATCACTAAAAGCTAAAATGGAAACTAATTGAATTGACCCCAGAAATCTTTCAAACAAAAATCGGTTCAAACGAAATTATTCTAATAGGCGCATTTGGCATACCTATCACATTTTGCTAGTCAATTCAGCTTCATGCTTGAAATAACAATCCGCATAATTCGATTGAAAAATTACATTTTCATTTTATTTTAGATAAAGAATTTTAAATCAAAAGAATGTACTTATTTTTGGCCATCAAATTAGATTTTATAGATATTAAATGAAATAAGCTTATTAAAATTATTTATAGCAAAGTTCTTATTAATGTTAAAAAACATAAGTTATGTTTTGTAAATTTTAACAATTTATACATTTAAGTATATTTTTTATTCAACAGTTTTGATTTGACAAATAAAAGTTTTTTTTTGTGTAAATACTGAATTTTAATCATGGTTTTGTGCAATATTTTACGAAATTATATTTATTATTTAATTTACATTCCTTGTGAATTTATTTTTATGATTTTAAGGTACATTCCTACCATAATAAATCAATGAGAAATAATTATCAGTTGTATTGAAATAGCTATATTTTTACTGAAAGTATTGAGTTAGTATAATTATTTTAATATTTTGACATGGTGAGAGAAACATGTATTGTTATTTTATAAGAGATTAATTAAATGTTACAGTTTCAGCAAAGGTGCTTTGACTACTATGTAATAGTTATTGTATTATATAAATAAAACTGTAAAATTATATGTTTTTATTTATTTTATTTTTGTTTCCTATCAATATTTGCGAATTTCGTCATATTGTAATGATCGCATTGGCCCTGCAGCGCGTAGAATCTAGTGAAATATTTCATTTTGTTGATCCTGTACACATACTTAGAATAAAGTTTTTGCCAATAACAAACTAAGCTAACAAGTAAATGAGCAATCATACTTTCTTTTTCCATTTTGGTGGGCTCACAAAACATAAGCCACTTTTGAGTTTTCATATCAAAATCTATTAGTATAATACAGTCGCCGTCAGATATATTGTAGCAGGCAAGGTGAACTTCTGAACAGTTTACAATGTCAATAAGTTCCATACACTACAAGTCACCAATAATATCTGAACATTTTGAGCAAATGCATTGCATGTCAATAATAAAATAATAATTTATTATTTTTTGACACTTCAAACTGTTCAGAAGTATTTGGTCACCTCGTGTGCTATAATACACAGTGGGTGGCGGTCACATAATTAAAGACACCAGTCGATTTTCATACAAACGAGGTAACTTTGAAGCCTTGATTCTCCGCCAGGGATTGACCTAGCTGGGATCTGATGGTGGCCATCCAGGGAGTGAATGGAGGAGATTCAGATCGCTATACATACCCAACTGATAAGAGGGCCTAGCCAAAGTAACATTGGCAAATCTTCGTTATCGCTTCGCTTTCGAAACATGTATGGGGTTGACATAAGGTTTCGTTAACAATCGAATTTTAAAACGTCAAATCCATACATGTTTCGAAGCGAAGCGATAACGAAAATTTGCAAATGTTACTTTGGCTAGGGGGGCTGATCAGCATTCATACCTCGTTTGAATGAAAATCGACTGGGTGTTTTTAATTATGTGACCGCCACTATCTGACGGCAACTGTACTAACATTAAACTTTTGTACTGATAACGATAACACTCTTAACTTATCAGCGTAGGTCGTGTCTAATTATCATATCTGTTTTTTTCATGATTTACATTCGACTAAAGTCTTTATTTCATTAGAAGTAAAGTTGTTAATTCTAGATTTTATTACAAAGAACATTGAATATTCGTCTAATCAAGTTCAGTGCTCGATCGCCAGTTGGAGGGAGAGGTTGTTTATCAAAATGGCGACGAGTTTAGTTTTAAACCGGTTGCTTAGTAAATTCACGAAACAAACAGGTATACGGTGCATGACATATTATCCTATTGACGAATATGTGTTTGGACTCTCGAGCGAACAACAACAGGTAAATATTACTGTTGTTATTGATAATACAGTATCTAGATGTTGTTGAGTAATACCAATTTTAAGATAAATTATTCAAGACTTCTTTATTTAAATGAGTTGTAATCTTTTATTATTTTCGTCATGCAGTTGAAACTTGAAACACATTTCACTTTTGTATTTACATATAAGACCTTGACCTTCGTTTTACAAAATGGATTCATAATACTCATTAAATAAAATCCGTTGTCGAGTGCCTAGCAAGTCTCGAGGGTTCGATTTCTAGAGAATTGAATAGGTAGGTATAGGTACCTAAATAAAAAAGTTTAACTTCTGAGTTCAGAGTGGAGATAAGACTGTTTTGTGATTAGTTAGGTATCAATTAACTCAAAATATTCAATAATTCATTAATATAAATATCAATTAATTCTAGTTGCGGGAAGTGGTGTTCGATTTTGCACAGAAGGAATTAGCACCTAAGGCCACAGAAATAGACAAAACTAATAACTTCCCAGAATTAAGGGAGTTTTGGAAGAAACTTGGACAACTAGGTGTTCTCGGTAAGTACTTAATCAATCTTCTTCTTGTCAGCTAAAAAAGCTGGAACGGGTGGTAGGAAAATATAGACGATTCAAAAGTACTTAATAATTAAGTTTATTTGAATAAAGCTTATTTCACTTTCACTTTCACAATAGAACATATACATACCTACTTATTGTACAAAATATCTTATTTTACTTTATTGTACATTTCAAACAAAATGTTACAAAAGGCGAACTTAATGCTAAAAGCATTCTCTCCCAGTCAATCTTTAGGAAACAGATATCAATGAAGGCGGTACATAGGGTAAAATATTAATAAATACAACAACATATAATTTAATACATATTATATATATTTTGACGACCTCCGTGGTCGAGTAGCTTACACGACGCCATCACCACCATCTCTTGAGGTCCCGGGTTCGATCCCCGGCAGGGTCAATGTAGAAAATGAACTTTTCTATATTGTCTCAGGTCTGGGTGTTTGTGATACCACCGTTGTCTCTGATTTCCATAACACAAGTGCTTAGCAACTTACTTTGGAATCGGTGCAATGTATGTGATGTTGTCAAATATTTATTTATTATTTATATAAAAACATGGATATATAATATATAAAAATAGTAATCTACATTCTTAACAAATATAATATAAGGAGATAAAATATTATAGATGATTTCACATAACCTATGAGCTTTCTAAGAGTAAGGCATGAACTTTCTTTTTGAAGGAGACTTTACTGGGAGAACTTCTGATAGATTCAGGGAGACTATTCCAGAGACTCAGAGCTTGCATTGTGAAAGAATCAGACATATAACCGTGTAGGGACACAGTATGTTCCTTAAGGTTCATATTACCGAACCAATTTTGTATTGTGTAACAGGGTGCCGTGCAGTCGTCACCGCGCACCCAACTTGTAAACGCGCCTCTCAATATTATAAAAGTTAATTTAAATAACGTCTTTTACTCCCACTCGCGTGGTCCGCCTTGTTAGGATCCTTATATCCAACATTGGTGACCCCGAACGAACTTTAATTTGTAATACGCGTAAATAATTTGGACAATAAAATAAATAGTGTATAATTAATTAAGTTTTTAATAAAATTTCGGACAATAAAATTTTAAAATAGTGCATTATGACGGACACTGAGAAACCGGAAACGTATCAGCCTCCGACGCCGACACCATTGTTTACGCCGACTACTGACATCATGGCAATACAATTAGCGTCGCGAATTCCCGAGTTTTGGGCGGATCAACCACGCGTATGGTTTATCAGAACCGAAGCAATATTAGCGCCTCAAAAATTAAGTGACGACTCGCGCTTCGACATGGTAGTATCAAAGTTACCAAAGGACATTATTACTCAAATTAGTGATTTTTTGTCAAATCCACCTGCGTCCGGTAAATTCAACGCAATTAAAATAAAATTACTTTCACTCCTGGAAGATTCGAAGGCTAGACAGATAGAAAAACTAATAAGTGAAATGGAGCTTGGGGATCAAAAACCCTCTCAACTTCTGCGAAGGATGCGAGATCTGGCCCGTGACAAAATCCCGGATGATACACTTCGCGTGCTTTGGCAAGGACATTTGCCAAGCACAGTCAAGGCAGTATTAGCCGTGACAGACACGAAGGACTTAGAAAACCTAGCCTCGGTCGCAGACAACGTAGCTGAGGCGACTCGCTCAAGTCAAGTGGCTGCGATAACGACCACCTCTAATACAACAAACGAAATTGCGCTGTTGCGAGCAGAAATAGCGAAACTAAATATTCGCGTGTTGAACGCGGAACGCTCTCGTCCTAGATATAGAAATTTCCATCAATATCGCCGGTACTCCTCCAGATCATCTAGCCGGCACAGAAATAACTCATCGCAGCGGCCACAACGTTCAAGTCCTGGAAACCTTTGTTTTTACCATGAGAAGTACAAAGAGAAGGCTCATAAATGCGTGCAACCCTGCGCATGGAACAATAAAGCCACAACTCCAGCGCAGCCGGAAAACTAGGAAGCGAGGCACAGTTGTCAGCGGAAATCTGTGCCGTATCACCTTGCGCCCGCTTACGTATTTTAGACATTAATAGTGGACTTAAATTTTTAGTAGATACGGGAGCAAACGTTTCAGTTTTGCCCGTTAATCGTAATAAGTGTCGTTCACAATCACAGTGTTCGGATTATAAACTATACGCAGCAAACGGAACTGAAATTAAAACCTACGGTGTGAAATCTATGGTGCTAAACTTTAAACTTCGCAGACCGTATAGGTGGGACTTCATTGTTGCTGACGTAAAACAACCAATATTAGGTGCTGACTTTCTCACTTATCATAAACTATTAGTGGACCTTAGTGCACGTAGGTTAAGAGACCAAGTGACCGACCTAAATGTAATCGCATCAGTGGTAAGTGTTGCTGAACCTTCCATAAATACGATTAGTCATGGACACCCATATAGCAATTTACTAAGTAAGTATAAAGAGATTACGAAACCTATGTCATTCCAGGAAACTCAATCGCACGATATTTTTCATTATATTGAAACTTCTGGTCCTCCTGTTCACGCTCGTGTACGTCCACTACCACCGGACAGATATAAAAAAGCCAAAGAAGAATTTCGTATCATGCAAGAAGCCGGAATATGTAGACCTTCTAAAAGTCCGTGGGCAAGTCCACTACACATAGTCCCGAAGAAAAACGGAGATATTAGACCTTGTGGAGATTATCGCCAATTAAATTCTATTACAAAACCCGATCGATATCCTATTCCCCATTTACGTGATTTCACTTATATATTGGCAGGAAAGAAAATATTTTCTAAATTAGATGTGAACAGAGCTTATCATTGCATAAAAGTAAATCCTGATGATATTGAAAAAACAGCTATTATTACTCCATTCGGTTTATTTGAATTCCCTAGAATGACCTTCGGTTTACGTAATGCAGCGCAAACATTTCAACGCTTTATGAACCATGTATTACAAGGCTTAGATTTTCATTACAATTATTTGGATGATGTCATCATTGCAAGCGATAACGAAGAACAACATAAAAATCATTTAGAGATTATATTTCAGCGTTTCAAAAAATTCGGTATTACGATTAACCTATCTAAATGTTCTTTTGGTCAAAGTAAAGTTCAATTTTTAGGTCACGATGTAAGCGCAGACGGTATTAAACCTTTACAAGATAAGGTTAATGCTATTGTCAATTTCCCAAAACCTAAAACCATTCAAGAGTTACGCCGATTTTTAGGCATGGTCAACTTTTATCGTTCTCACTTACCGAATACAATGTCATATCAATCAGAGCTCAATAAATATCTAACAAATACTAAAAGAAACGATAAAACAGTTATTACGTGGTCGGAAAAAGCTGAAAATGCATTTGAGCAGTGTAAAACGGCATTACAAAACGCCGCCACTCTGTCTCATCCTTACGCCGATTCCACGCTAGCATTGATGACAGATGCATCTGATAATTGTATTGGAGCTGTTTTGCAACAAAAATGTAACGAACAATGGCAACCACTGGGTTATTATTCAAAAAAATTGTCTTTGAGTCAACAAAAATATAGTACTTTTGATCGTGAATTACTCGCTATACATTCAGCGATAATTCATTTCCGAAAATTATTTGAAGGTCGCCATTTGATAGTTTATACAGACCATAAGCCCTTATGCCATGCATTCACTAAGTCCAGTAAAGATAATAAAGAAACTCCGAGACGAGCGAGACAACTTCTTTTTATCAGTGAGTTTACGACCGACATACGATATATTAACGGTCCCGCTAATATAGTAGCCGATGCGTTATCACGCGTCGAGACTATTTTTTGTCCAACCGTACTTGACTACAGTCAACTTGCAGACGCGCAAGCTAAAGATGAATATCTATTACAACAGATTAGCAATAGCAACCAAACATGTTTCAAACAAATTTCTTTGCCTACTTGTGATAAATCAATATATTGTCATGTTACAGAAAATATTATTAGACCTTATCTAACAGAAGAATTTAGAAAAATAGCTTTTGATACAATTCACAATTTAAGTCATCCAGGCATACGAACTTCGCGTAAATTAATATCCCAAAAATTTTTCTGGCCTGGGATGAATAAAGACTTAAGCGTATGGGCTAAGACATGTATAAAGTGTCAAAAGTCAAAGATAAGCCGTCATACAATTTCGCAATTAGGTAGCTTCCCAACCGTCAATCGTTTTGATCAAATCCACGTTGATATCGTGGGACCTTTAAAAACGTCATCACAAGGATATAGATTTTGTTTAACTATCATTGATAGGTGTACACGTTGGCCTGAAGCTTTCCCCTTAAAAGAAATTACAGCTGAAGTTGTCGCAAAAACAATTTTTAACGAATGGATCGCACGATACGGTTGTCCTGTAAAGCTCACTACCGATCAAGGTCGACAATTTGAGAGCAATCTATTTTTGAATCTCATGAAATTATTAGGGATAAATAAAATACGCACAACACCATATCATCCCCAAAGTAACGGTGCAATCGAACGCTGGCACCGATCTCTTAAAGCAGCGTTAATGACTCGCCTAAATAATAATTCATGGGTTGATGAATTACCTACAGCATTGCTAGGATTGCGCGCCGCATGCCGCAGTGATAACGGAATAAGCGCCGCAGAATTAACCTTTGGACGAACACTTCGTTTACCCGGAGAGTTCTATGAAAGATCTAAGGAAAATGACTCCAGTGACCCATCTAGTTTAATTTACAAAATTCAAGAAAATTTACGTAACTTTACACCATCTAACGAGTCATCACGAAATTCAAAGAAATTCTTCGTAAATAAAGATTTAAAATCATGTCAATATGTTTTTGTTAGAGACGATGCGGTTCACAAATCGTTAAAACCGCCATACGATGGTCCATATAAAGTATTAGAGCGAAATTCAAAAGTATTTTTAATTCAATTACCTAACCGCGAGGCTCGCATTTCAATAGACAGATTGAAGCCAGCCTACATGCTTATAGAGCAAGATAATGATGTTTTTAAGAAAAATGAAATTTCAAATAGTAATGAGGTACAGGACAAACGAATCATGCCCATGAACAATAACTCATGTGAGAACCATATCACACGCTACGGTCGTATAACCCGACCGCCAGTACGTTTTAGTTAAATCTTTATTATAGTTAATTATTACCTAATTAGGTCATTTTTTTTTTATATGTAAGAAGATTTTGTTTTGCTTTTGAAATTTTTGCGCTATAGAAACTATGTAATTAGTAAGATAACTTTACATTGTAATTTCATTTAGTTTACATATCATTACATATTGTACATATTTATATCATTTGAATTTAACATTTGTATGTAATTGCGTTACAACTAAAATAATTTTGTTTTTGTTCTGATGTAATGTCGGAAAAACAATTAATTTTATAAAAATATAACATTAAACATACGTCATATGTTGACTGGTAGAAATCGACCAATATAATTGCGATAAGTAAAATATTGCAGTCATCTAAACTTATAGTTATACTTTTTATAACTTTTTCATTTTATACTTTATATCTAGATATTAGAGAACTTGTTATTTTTCTTTGTAGTTTTTATTATATTAGATTGATATACTTTGATTATAATTACTTATTTAGAATGTTATCAATTTATTTTTACAAAAGTAATCGTAGATGTTTGCTTTGCTGTTATTTTTATTAACGTTACGTACGTTAGTACACACTACTTACTTCTTTTCTTTGTTTGCCAGCACATTGTGCATTCTTAAAATAATACTCTGTTGTACCTTTTTTTTCTAATTGGTCACTTCCCCAATTCAGATTCAACAAAAGCACTCAGTATAATATTGTAAGTTTTACAACTTTGAACATAAGTGAACTTCAAATCTCGTCTAGACCCTTTCAAGTGTGTCATAACTCGTAACAAAACAACATTTTTATTGTGTCCAAAGTGAACTATTGTTTTTTGTGACTGAATCCACTCAGGATGTTTACAGTAAGTTCAAGTTGGGTCTGGTACAAAATTTATTATACTTTAGGCTTCCGTTCCCATAACATTTTAACAAGGAGCCTCTGTTCTTTCATTCAAATGCATTTTACCTACTTAACCAACATTTCTAATGATGACTGACGTGCTACACTATTACAATCGATAATGTTATTGTATTTCTTTACCCTAAATTTTAATGTATTTCTTTAAGACTTGTGTTATTTTTTATTTTATTTTTTTCGCTATGACGCGACTTTTGTTTTATTGTGAATTTTTTCGTGTCTTTCTAAAAGTTATTTTAAGGATAGATATTTTAATATTTTTTTGTGTTTTACCTTTATTTTTATAATTAATATATATTTTTTTTTCCTCTTAGGAGGGGAATGGTGTAGGGACACAGTATGTTCCTTAAGGTTCATATTACCGAACCAATTTTGTATTGTGTAACAGGGTGCCGTGCAGTCGTCACCGCGCACCCAACTTGTAAACGCGCCTCTCAATATTATAAAAGTTAATTTAAATAACGTCTTTTACTCCCACTCGCGTGGTCCGCCTTGTTAGGATCCTTATATCCAACAACCGGAATGGAAGAGAGGAGTAAAGAGAGAAAGAGAGTTAGTAGATCGAAGTTGACGATTGTGAGAGTCGCAAAGATACTGAAACTTGCATTTCAGGTATTCTTGGGTATGGGGATTGTTGAGAATAGAATAGAGCGCGCAGAGTAGCCTTTGCTCTCTGCGCTGACGGATAGGAAGCCTAAATGGCTACCTAGCTGTGACCGGTACGATGAAATATTGTCGAACTTGCGGAGGCAGAAGATAAAACGGATAGCATTATTTGCCAAATATTGCCATGAGAGTAAAGCCCGAGGCATAGTTATCACCATAAACTAATTTATTATTTGTAACAAAATAACTGAGAATATTTTGTTTTTATCTTTGTGTAGACTACGCAATCAAGGTATTATCGAATAATTCAAAACAGATAATCGACGACTAAAATTATATTTTTATAGGCTCAGTAAACAAGCAGTAGACATAGACTTATTTATATAATGCAGTGAAGTCTATTTGTTTTGTTTTAGGAATAACTGCAAGTCCCGATTATGGAGGTACGGGAGGAAAATATTCAGATCATTGTGTTATTATGGAAGAATTATCCAGGTAACATAAATAAACTTTTTGCTTTTAAAAATACATAAATGTATTAGGAAAGACAAGCACGTTTATACTTGAATTTATTGTATTTTAGGGCCAGCGGAGGCATTGCTTTATCATATGGTGCACATTCCAATCTATGTATAAACCAAATTAATAGAAATGGGACTCATGAACAAAAAAGCAAATATCTACCAAAGGTATGTATCGTATTTGATGCACCACCGGTAGACAGAGAGATTGCACTAAACGACGAGTCTTCGATTTAAGTCGGTACCGGCTGGCATGGCATGCAAACTGAGCAACCTGCAACCTTTTTAATACATGATGCTAAACTTTGATTTTATATTTTTTCAGCTATGCACGGGAGAACATATGGGTGCCTTAGCAATGTCCGAGCCAGGAGCGGGCAGTGACGTAGTTTCCATGAAACTAAAAGCTGAAAAGAAAGGAGATTACTATGTCCTCAACGGCAATAAGTTCTGGATCACAAACGGACCGGATGCGGATGTTTTAGTGGTAAGCTTTTTAACTAGTAAACATTGTAAAGGGTCTAGTAGGGATAGATGGTGAATAGGCCCAGTAGAAGTTAAAGATATGTCAATAGTAATATAGACATCCTAGAAAGATTTCAAAGCAAAGCACTACAGACAATGCTCGGTATCCCCCAGTGCATTAGCAACACGTATATATACTTAGACCTTAAAATAAACACAGTCCGGCAAGAAATAGATCAGTATAGAAAAAAATACCAAAAAAGGCTTGCTTCCCATTCAAACGAACTGGCTAAGACGCTAAGTGGAGTGGGTGGTGTACAGCTGTAAAGAAATTTTACAACTAGATTTGACTCTCATAGGTGTGAAAAATCCAGATCTAGGATCAGCCAAAGGAATGGCTTATTCTGAATCACAGATCGCCATGACGACGCTAAAACGAAAAAAGAAGTTAAGGTATCTTTAGACTACTTCCTCGAGATACCTCTTTCGGAAGTTTACCTATTCTTTAAACTAAGTAGTGTTTAACTGAGAAAGGTTACCGACAGAGTGTTAAATTGTGGCTGTCTAGCCCGACATTTAAATCAGCAATTGTTCAATATTTTAAATGTAGTTATGCTAAAGTAAAAGACCGAGATTTCTATAAAATGGAATTGATTTAAAATTGTTATTAAAGAATGAAGTATTATACGGCTGTATGACCAAGAATGTTTTAATGGGGATGTGATAGTTTTTATTTTTTTGTATAATATACTTCAGGTGTACGCAAAAACTGACACGACAAGCAAACCTCAACATGGAATCACCGCGTTTTTGATCGAAAAAGATTTTCCTGGATTCTCGACGGCCCAGAAGCTGGACAAACTTGGCATGAGGGGATCCAACACCTGCGAGCTGGTGTTTGAAGACTGCAAGGTAACAAAATAAGCCTAGCAACAATCATAATTTATTATCTACTTAATACTTTTACTATCCAATATCCGCTCTCAAAATCATAATTTATTATCTACTTGATACTTTAAATATCCAATATAAGCTCTATTTCTCTCTTTTTCTCTCTCTCTCTATAACCCCTTGCTTAAGCCGGGTCTCCTGCGCCGTGTTTTTGTGTTCAAACATCAAACAATGTTTTGAGTGGCGTGGCCTATGAGTTTTGTTTACCAAAAAACACAAAAGGCAGCGTCTCCTGCGTGTTTTGCTAACATGTTAGGGGCGTGGCCTATGAGTTTTGTTTAGCAAAAACACAAAACATGTTGAAAATTAAGCGCAGGATACCCGACTTTAGAAAGAGAAAAATAGAGCGGATCCGCTCCGCTCCGCCCCGCTACCACTCGATCCGACGACTGCTTTAGCGACGCGCGACTCGCTCAACACGTGTTGCTGCAGGCAAAATTGTTCCATTCCGTTTAATTCAGGTGTTGGCCTATCAACACTTGTCTCTAGACTATGATTTATCGATCCCGAAAAGTAAGAAGCCCATAGCGATTCGCACTCTTTCACCCAATGCTCAAGGTATATTTACTGTGTAAAAAATTTGATCGATCCAAAACGATATTATTATAGGTGCCGGCTAAGAATATTCTCGGCGAAGAAAACAAAGGCGTATACGTACTTATGTCTGGGTTAGACTTGGAAAGGCTCGTTCTAGCTGCAGGACCCGTCGGGCTGATGCAAGCTGCCATAGACTACGCATTCCAATACGCGCACACGAGGAAGCAGTTTGGGAAACCGATTGGAGAATTCCAGCTGTTACAGGTATGACGGTAGTTAATAAATTTCAACGTTGATGGTGGTTAGTAAATTCCGTTCCACATTGGACAGAAACGTGAGATGACGATTATTATTTTCTTTAAATAAATAAAATGATGAACAAGCTGATAGCTCTAGTTAGATGATAGATCGCCAACCAAACCTCATAAGGGGAACGAGAAAATGGCGAGCCACAATAAAAGTTGGTGAAAAAGAAATTAGGTTATAAAAAAAGATAGCTAATTATAAAAGTAAATAAGCGAGTGTTTGCGGTGGGCAACTCGTGAAAATAGTTTAATTTGGAAGACTTGAGGTTGACTGGGATGAGATCTGAGGTGGATGTTTCCCTATGGATTGATACATTTATATGATTCCAGGGCAAAATGGCAGATATGTACACAACGCTGAGTGCATGTCGTAGCTACCTCTACAACGTCGCGAAGGCGTGCGACGATGGCCACGTCAACAGCAAAGACTGCGCGGGAGTGATTCTATACTGCGCCGAAAAAGCAACGCAGGTTGCCTTGGATGCTATTCAGATACTTGGTGAGTAACATCAGAAAATATCCTACACAATTTAACTGGAAAACAACATAATGCATACAGGGTGTAAGGGGAACGCTTCCGAAAAAAAAACATACAGACGAACAGAGAACTTCCTCCTTTTTTGTAGCCGGTTAAAAAGGCAGGCAAGAGTTGCTAAAACAGAACAACTTTCTCCAAGGAACAGGTCGAAAAATTAATTTTTGTTTTCGCCTTTCCATAGTAAGTCGAACTGCTGGCCAATACATTGTGTATGGGACTACGATTTTTTTTCGTTTTTCAACCTTTGTTCCTTAGAGAAAGTTGATCAGTTTTAGCAACACCATCTGCCTTTTTTCGGAAGCGTTCCTCTTACACCCTGTATAAATATAAAGTTTATTTGAAATTGAAAAGGCAGTAACCCCATTTACATTATTCCAGTAAAAACATTCCAGTAGAAGTACATTGCCTGGTATGTTCGTTGATTTTAAAAGAAAGTCAAACACACCACGTAATGTACTTCTATTGGAATATTTTTACTGGAATAATGTAAACGGGGGTCTTATCAAACTGACTTAAGGTGATTGCACATTTAATGTCAGCACCGGCATTTAGAATTTTTTGTATGAAATCATATTCAATATCCTCAAGTAATAAGTGACCTTTAATAATATGTATATTTTATTAGGTGGAAATGGCTACATTAATGACTACCCCACAGGCAGAATTCTGAGAGATGCCAAACTCTACGAAATCGGTGCTGGTACTTCAGAAGTCAGAAGAATGCTTATAGGAAGAGCATTGAATAATGAATATAAATAATTTAAATTTATGAAAACTCTTTTGTTAATAAATTAAGTGTTATTTGTTAAAATTTGTTTCATTTATTTACCCAAACATGAAAAGTTAAGTTTCATATATGTTTTTTTATTATAAACATCTGTTAAAAAAACCATAAGTCATGTAATAAAAGTAAATGTTTAACTCGTCAACGCCCGATGTGCCCTATCGGTCACAAAATCTATTGTGGTATTGTTTTCCGGGCGTTGACGAGTTAAATATGTTAGTTTTCAATATTATTACAAAAAAATGTTATCAGTAGGTATAAAAATTAAATCATTTTTTTATAACTTTTATGTTATAATTTTATTCATTGATAAAAACACTCAACACTGTCGAAATTCACAAGGGAACTGCCAAATCATAAAACGAAGAAGATTACTCATAAATAAGTAACTTGGGCCTACACCCAGCAGTGGGCATATTATGGCATCTGATGATAATAAAGTCTTGTTTTTAACAAGAAACAAATCACAAATTATACACACCTTTGTCTGCTTCCCATAGATACCATCTTGAAGTTGATTTCCTTATCGGGTCTTCAGTTCCACCAGAAACTGACAGAGAAACTTATTGACAGAGACTCCACAAAGTGCCACCATTTTGGTGGTATATAAAGCATCTGCCCTGGACCCAGCACACAATAGTACACCTTTGCATCTTTATACTTTGGATACTTTACAAAATCAGGATAACGTGGATCTACCTTGGATGTGTTGTGCAACAATTCATGCTCATGAGGATAAAGGTATTCCGAGTCTTGAGGTGAGAACAAGAATATTTGCTTTTCACCAACAACTTGGGTGAATAAGTTCTTTTTGGGGTCATGGTGCAATGGAGATATCGTTCCTTTGGGACCATACCACGCCATAGTGTCTACAGGGTCCTCTTTTTCAGAAAAGCAACAATATTCTGGCTCACTTATATCTTCTCGTAATTCCGGAATTTGTTCAAAAAGTTGATACTGAGCCAGGTATCCTGTAGCACCATTTGTTTGGAATATAAAGTTCTTAATAAAATCCTCTATTGTCATTAATTTTTGTGTCCATTCTGACTCTGTATAATCTCTGCCTATCTCAATAGACACTGTTCTTGGTCCAGCTAATTTTATAAAGTAGTTTTGATCTTTCCACTTTGTCAATGCAGGCCAATGATTAATACAGTTTTTTAACACAACTGGCTTTTCAGTCATTATATAATTTTTATAAAAACACTCCATGCTTGGACAATCTATTACCTCTATAAGATGTGCATTGTATTTGTTACTATCAATATTTTCTACTTTTTTACTTACACCAGACATTTCATTATCGCCTACTTCTTGACTTACATCCGACATTTCGTTAAAGCCTACTTCTTGACTTACACCAGACGTTTCGTTATCACTGTGTGGTATCAGACCCAGTGTATTCAAGAAACTAGCACAATTTTGTAGCAAGTTGGGCTTCTTATCTATGGGACATCCAAATACTATACCAAAGTCGATTATTTTATACAACTCTTTTACCAAACTCTCGGTAACTTCTTTTGAACATTTTGTTTTAGCTAACAGCATCAAATATGATGCTATAGTAATAGTTTTTCTTAGATAGAGTTTTACCTCTTTCCAGTTTCCAATATTAACTTGTTCATACATATAATCGATGATAGCTTGAACTTTTAAAATGGTTATTAGGTTTATCGTTTCTGTTTCAGTAAGGTAGCCATGTATTAAGGATTTACATGTGCCATCAAGTTCTGTAACTTCTTCCAATGAATCAAACACAGGTGCTCTAAACTCTTCCAACTTTTTAACCATTTCGCTTGTAGATAACATTTTTACAAATGAACAAAACAGACGGACGACTAGATACTGTAATAAATAATAAGGTGGGTAATTAATTGAATTCTTATCCTAATTTATCTAGGATTCTATCTAAGGTAATTTTCAAAATAAGCAAATACAAAAAAAAATGAGATCGACATTCCTGACGTCTGTCAATAGTGTCAATGTCAAGTCAATGGGCGGGCGCATTCTGCTGCTAGACAAATCTTTGAGTCAGCGATCGCAATAGAGTACATTTTAACTATGGAAAGTAAAAAAATATTATATACAATGACAAGGACGGATAGAGTATTGCTATCGCTTTGGCTATCGCTTTGAGATAGGCGGTAGGGTAGGGCCCCGGGTCCCTCCTACAAAAACCTCATACTTTTTTTTTTGTTGAATGTTGAGATGTTTTTGTTGATTGTGTAGAGCTAAACACAAGCTATGGACCCGGCATAAAATTGCTACTGCGCAAGTCACGTCTCACGCGGTATATGGTTAATTTATACTGTGGTGATTGATGCCTTAGCGATTCGTTTGTTGGAAATTTGGAATGCACCCAAAAACAGACTCATCGCTGAATCATCGAATCGAATATATTCTATGGCAATCGATGACTCAGCGATGTTACAATATTTAAGGGGAAAAAATCAAATGTTAATTTTTTTTCGAAAAGTTCAAGCGTGCTACAAAAAACCCATAAACATAATATTCTAGTATAAATTAGATTATGCAAAAACCCCTACATGCAGTTCAGGCACAGTATATACTGTAAAGGTGGCCATTCATCAGCGGTCCATATGGCCTTCGCGCCATTGGCTCGGTACTCGACGTCGCACCGAGCCAAATTCATGGCATTCACGAACGCGCCAGCGAGCCGTTCCATTTGATCAATTTGAGTGTACGCCTCGACAGCACCGGACGTGTTCACAATGAACTTCGACTCGGAAGACGAGTTTTATTTATCATGTAACGATGCGACATGTGCTTCTCGTCCAACGGCTAAACCACAGATCACTATATATGTAGCAGGCTAGGCTAAACGTAAACTAAAAACAAAATGGCGTCTTTGGCTCGCGAGTAACTCTATTCACGCTGGTTTTCCGCATTCACGAGTGCTCCGCCTGCCCATAGAGTACATTATTATACTAGAGATAGAGTTATCAGTCAGACCTAATGATCAACGCCATCTAACGAAATGTGACAAAAAGTGTACGATATTATAATATAGGTACTAGTAGGTTGGTTTCTATAAATCTCATAGATATAGTATATTAAAAGGGGTAGATGCGCTACAGAGCGACCGGGTGTAAGGGATAGATATATTATGACGTCAAAATATGGGGTTGCCATGACCAGAAAAAGTACCCCTAACGGTGTAGCATCCGTTAATGTACAGATTACTAGTTAAAGTACGGAAATCGTCTACTTTAAGAATAATTTCGCACACTAACTGACTAGACCAGTTAATCTGCTGATTAACGGATTCCGTACTTTAACGGTAACATACGTATACATAGAGTAAACTAGCTGGGGTTCGCTCCGGTACTTGATATGAGATTGTGTGGTTAATGGAATAAAAAGATGAACTTTAAATTAAAACAGGTAATTTTTTTATTAAACGTTGGAATACAGAACGTTTTTTATTAACGTTAGTTTTTCTATTTTTCGGATACAATTTATTTCAAAATGTTTCGAACAAATTCGTGTGTGGCACCCAATTCTTTTTTCCAGTTGCTTCTATCCATTTTTCACGAGTTTTATCTTCCGTCGGAAATCTGGAAAAATCAAATTGCTTGAAATTCCCTGAAATATGGGGTAATTTTTGGGGAAAATTTTCTATATAGTAGGCATCCGGAAATCGAATTATAAACCTACTGATTTTAGTAGACGTCAAAGCTAAGCTGACTTCTACTATTACGTAGATGTACGCAATTTTACCGGTTTGTATGTCAAATGTTTACGAGGTTATTTTTAGAAATAATTTTTAGATTTTTCCTATTTATCAGGTATTTCATGATATAACTAATGATTTAGGTCAGAAACTTGGTTCCTGTGAGATTTGAGAAAGAAATACGCGATCAAAATATAGAAAACTGTGTACTTACGCATGAAATGTAACACCCGCTTATTTTCTTTGATTGTTGCTTTTGCAGCCAAATATCGAACACCCCACCATTTTGTATGCTAGACACAAACACAACACATACGATTTATAATAAATTTTGGGTATCAATTATGTAGTAATCCACAAAACCTTTAATTTCTTTGGCACTCTTGATATAACCCCACTTGTTTGTTTGACCTAGTTGAACTGTACCAATAACCCGACCATGAAATAAAGTCCGGTCGGTGATAGAGAAAAAACATGACACTCTTCTCTATTTCCTCCTATAGGAATCTCAATAAGACGATCTCGCTCTATCAAAGCATGTCAGACCCTTGATAAATCTTGACTTGTAATTTTTTTGAGAGGTAACGCTATGTCATGAAAAAAATTTAAAATAATTTACTTTATAGCTAATCAGCTTTGACTATATAAAACTGTGAAAGACACACGACACCGCGATTCAGCACGGGATAGCGACATCTCTCGACTGTTTGACAAACGAAAAATGAGCGCCATCTATCAAATCAATCCGCAACTAAAATCTTAGGCCGCGCTCCCTTGTAGTGAGTCAAGTACTAAGTGAAAAGCTCCTGCGCCTGCCCATGCGCGACTCGGCGCGATGGATTTTCGCATTTGGACCGACAGTGTTTTCACATTCATGGACGAATTTTGGATCGACAGCGTACCAAATGGATCGATGGAACGCTCGTAAATGGCCACCTTAATAGTGTAATGCAGGGCCTTAGAGCCTTGCTAACATCTTCATTTTAATATCGTGGTGTAAGCAGATAATATGCTCTAAGTGCAGGGGGCTTACCATCAGCAAATAAGAAACCGTTCAGTTCAAAAGCAGGCCTTAAACAAGACTGCTTATGGCCTGCTTTCATACTAACCGTTGAGGTCATAGTACGAAAAAGTAAGGCAGTTCAATATAAGCCCTGCTATAAGAGCTCATAGTAAGGCCCCTGCGTGTCTACCGGCTAAAAATAATGAAGTTGTTAACTGTAATTTGACAGATGAATATGATACATTGCTTCTTTTCTTTGGTAAGTTTTTATTTGTGCCAAAACGAAGTAGCAATGTATCACATACATCTGTCAAATTACAGTTAACATTAACTTCATTGTTTTTAGCCGGTAGACCCGCTAGGCTGATAATGAAACCCTGCTTGCAAGATTTTGGGTATCGTGCTTGAAAGCGGCTGGCTACACAAAGCCATGTGTAGCCAGCCGCACTGCACTGCAAAGGCCAAATTGAAATGAGTGGGTCTCCAGCTTCCTCATAGGCTATAGAGAAATTCTAAGCATGCCATATTTTAAAGCATAATAGCAGCAATCAAACTTCCAGACATAATAATAGCAGCCACCATAAGCTCGTTACCATGAGTTGTTTTATGTGTGCGAGCTGGCGACACGTGTCTACAGCTTACACATGCCGTTAAGGCAAACCAGTGAGGTTAGGGTTTTAGACTATAGTCAGAAATTTAGAGCCTAATTGCAGCAATAAGATCCAAAAAAACCAACCATCACACTCAAATACTCTTGAAACTACGAGCATAAAACTGTGTGCGAGCTGGGGACCCGTGTCACTGGCTTGCACAGATGTATTTTCGTAATTATTTAAGCTACGATTATGTACTATACCTCAAAATTTTCAGCCGAATTGCAGCATTAGGCTCCAAATTTTTCAAAACTTTAACTCGAAAGGTTTTTGAGCTACGAGCCGATATCTATGTGTAAGCTGGGGACCCGTGTCGCCGGCTGACACATGGTGAATTGCTGTAACTGTATATGTTAGACTTTCGTTTTAAAGATCAAATGATATGTTATAATTGCAGCACACACGAGGCAAAATTTCAAATCTCTGGGCCTCTTAGTTTCGAAATTATAAGCCAAAAACCGTTTTCCCCGCCAAAAAATTCAAAAAAATGGCTCGGAAGCGGCTAATCGCGCCGTTGCCGTTCCGTGCGCTACACTATTGCAATCGAATTTGAACCTAAGAGCTAGTATTATTTTGAGTCATTTTAATTTGCGCTCTCGATCGTTTTAATTTATGTACTGAGAATTTTAGTCTAAGAGGTAGGAGCTGATATAACTGGTTACCTAATTTAATATAAAAGCAAAGTCTATTTATATAGGAATGTTTATATCGCTAAGGTATAGGTACTTTATTTTATTTTATTAACACGTTTTTATTAGGTTATAAATTTTGATCACTCGATCAGTTCAAATAGGGATGTAGCGATTATACAAAACATCGTTACCATTAAAAAAAAAGACCATAAAACCACAGGATTTTTTATTAATTAACTGGATAAAAAGAGATTAAAAAAGAACAAATAAACTTTTCACGCAGATGAAGTCGCGGGCGGTCACTAGTCGACTATAATAGGTATACCTAGGCACATTTGGAGCAAATAATCAACATAACTAAAACTTTTTAACCGACTTCAAAAAGAGGAGGAGTTATGTATGTTATTCGATTACTCGAAGACTGCTGGACCGATTTGAAAAATTGATTTTTTGTTTGAAAGTATATACTTCCAAGTTGGTCCCATTATCATGAAGTCAGGATCTAATGATGGGTTCCTGGACAAATCAAGGAAACTCTTCAAATATTATAGGCACACCTATAGCGATTTTGGTATTTTCTTAAGTAACCTATGCATTTGCTTTCGGAAAGTACCATTTTGGTGAAATGGAACTGATGATGAAGACCATACAATGATAATCGGAATTATTCAATACTAAGTTTCATTGGTGCGAAATGATTACTTTTACATGGTTGCATTAATTATTTTAAGCTCCTTAAAATAAAGTACCTATACCTTAGCGATATAAACATTCCTATATAAATAGACTTTGCTTTTATATTTAACCAGTTATATCAGCTCCTACCTCTTAGACTAAAATTCTCAGTACATAAATTAAAACGATCGAGAGCGCAAATTAAAATGACTCAAAATAATACTAGCTCTTAGGTTCAAATTCGATTGCAATAGTGTAGCGCACGGAACGGCAACGGCGCGATTAGCCGCTTCCGAGCCATTTTTTTGAATTTTTTGGCGGGGAAAACGGTTTTTGGCTTATAATTTCGAAACTAAGAGGCCCAGAGATTTGAAATTTTGCCTCGTGTGTGCTGCAATTATAACATATCATTTGATCTTTAAAACGAAACTCTAACATATACAGTTACAGCAATTCACCATGTGTCAGCCGGCGACACGGGTCCCCAGCTTACACATAGATATCGGCTCGTAGCTCAAAAACCTTTCGAGTTAAAGTTTTGAAAAATTTGGAGCCTAATGCTGCAATTCGGCTGAAAATTTTGAGGTATATTACATAATCGTAGCTTAAATAATTACGAAAATACAGCTGTGCAAGCCAGTGATACGGGTTCCCAGCTCGCACACAGTTTTATGCTCGTAGTTTCAAGAGTATTTGAGTGTGATGGTTGGTTTTTTTGGATCTTATTGCTGCAATTAGGCTTTAAATTTCTGACTATAGTCTAAAACCCTAACCTCACTGGTTTGCCTTAACGGCATGTGTAAGCTGTAGACACGTGTCGCCAGCTCGCACACATAAAACAACTCATGGTAACGAGCTTATGGTGGCTGCTATTATTATGTCTGGAAGTTTGATTGCTGCTATTATGCTTTAAAATATGGCATGCTTAGAATTTCTCTATAGCCTATGAGGAAGCTGGAGACCCACTCATCAAATTGAATGCAAAACTTTGCGGCCGATATAATATAGATTAAAATATGCATGCAAAGCTTGCCTTTCATTGACCTTGACCTCTTTCTTGCTCTTGCATTTAAAAAAAAAAGAGAACAGATTGTCTATGGCAAATCATATGACTTGTGTCACGTGATTGATGTCATGTCATGTCAGATCAGAATAATTTATTTACAGTGTTTCTAAAAAAGAGAAATAGGGATTATTTACTGCCGTATGATTAAATGCATGATATCTTTATAAACTAACCAACTTTTACTGTGTAATTACTAACTACGTTCAATGTGCAGACATGTAGAAAACCTTAAACCCAACATAATCGATACTTCACTAAGAAGAAAAACATGATTTTATCTGCTTACACTTACACCACGATATTAAAATGAAGATGTTAGCAAGACGTGGTCTAGTAACCAAGTTCTTCATGATATGACGCAAAAGGAGCGATGGCCTTGTTCGACAAATTCTTTTCGATAAAGAGAAAACTGGACAATGATTTCCTTGGATCACAAAGTGGAGGAAGGTAGGTAACTACGACATAGAATGCCTTCCATTCATGTTATTCTATTTTCGCCTGGCTTGGTATGCGATGAAAAGGTTGACGCACTAAGATCCGGCTTGTGCTGACAATCCGGGAAGCGTTATTCTGTAGACGTTTTGCTAGGAGTGGTGACGCACGCGACGCTGGCAGTGCGGCGAGCATATGACTGCGCGGGGCGCGGGCCGCGGGCGTAGGCGGTCGCACGATCACTGCGCGCGTCGTGAGGGGGTGGGGCTCGTTCCTATACTGTTTACTTATTATTTACATTCAAAGTAAGCCTGTCTGTTTAGTTCACTAGCACATTCCACTTGCGACGATTGTCCACAGACTTACGGCTACTACCAATGTGCATTTATAGTAAAAACTCTATTGTGATTTCGTATTTGAGGAGTGATTGCATGTGACACAGTTTTGACTCCAAGTTTCATTGCTGATAAACAGCTGTGAGCAATTTAGCGACTATGAAATAAAATGAAATTTAGGTAGGTATCATAAAATTAATAAGAAGTTTTGGTTATTGGTTGATGGAGTGTGGGGCTGGTGGTCTATCAGATTGTGTGCAGGGCCAAAGATCTTATTGGAGTTGGCGTTGAGTGGATAAAAGCAGTGTGAACTTGTGTCCGACAGCAATTTTATACAGTATCAACTACTAGTTGAAAGTAGTTTATTTCTATTGACAAATAAACAATGCCATTGAACATAATAACATGTTTCCATAAATACATGGTGATTAAACTTGACATTAGTATTTGAATGTGTCAATGACTTGCTGATTCAGTTGTATTTACCTAATAGTAGCGAAAAGTGATTGTGAACACAATCATATAACGAACAAAAGGAGAAAGCACTGACAGTGTCATCACATCAGTGAAGTTCTAGAAATAATTGCATAAAGAAGTTTTCAGTATGAATGTTAATCAATATTATTATTTTATATACCTAAACATTCATGAAATTGGGGATAATGAAAGATAATTAATAGCCACAAACCAAATCTTCAAGCGGGGAAAATGAGACACAATAGTTTTTCCACTGTTGTGCAGCCAGATCGGGCCGCTCGGGGGTTGTCTAATTAAAAAGTTATCTACTCCGAATAAATAAGACAGATTAACAGAGACCCTAAACATTATCTGGTGCTGTTAAGCATCTATTTAAAACCTTTTACAAAATTCTGAGAGAATGATTTGTTGCAGGTCATGTCAGATAAGCTCTGAACAAGTGCGATTGCTACTGTTCAAAGAGTGCGATTGGAGAGGAAGGAAACTCCTCTTTGATTCATCGACTATAGAAAAAGTACCGGCCAACAAACATGTCAAGCCTAAAGTGCAACAACCGGATCAGTTTCCCTACACTGTGGAGGTGTCTGAAGGATACACATATTTGGTATGTATCTAATTAAGATAATAATATTAATAAATAAATAAATGCATGGACACTTTCACACAGTGCCATCTAGCCCCAAACTAAGCAAAGCTTGTAATATGGGTGCTAGACAACTGATATTATTAAGATAATTAATATTAGAAAAAATACTAGAAAAAATTGATTCACTTGTAGCAGCTCAGATGGGATTAGGGATTATTACTTATATACTTTTTAAATATATACTTATCCACATAGTGACACCCACACAAAATCAGTCGGTCACTGACTGTCACAGAAATTAAAATTCATCATTTCGATTTCTGCCCAGCCGGGAATAGAACCCGAGACCTCTTGCGGTCTACCATGGATATGTTGACCACTGCACCACTCAGTTCTTCGAATGCATGTGTAAAATTTCTTCACATATAGGTATGAGAAACATATTAATTTTATTATTCTTAAATTTTAGCATGATCACAGCATTGTGATGTAAACAGGGAATGATAACGTTATTTTTAAATGTAACGTTATTTCTTACTTTTTTTACCATTAATTTTAACATTAACGTTATGTCAATAAATAACGTTACTTTAGATAATGTTACATTGAAATTAACGTTATTTCAGTAAATAACATTAATTTTAACGTTATTTCTTACTTTTTGTTACCGTTACTTTAAAATTAACGTTATTCCAATTAATAACGTTACTTTTTACCGATAATTTTACCGGTAGGTACTATTGTACCGGTAAAGCTTAACGGTATATTTAACAGTATTTTACCGGTACAATATTTTTAACGTTATTTTTACAAGTAAATTTACCGATAAAATGTTTTTTAACATTATTTTTTTTGTAAATTATTTTTTTAATGGTATTTCAATCCCTGGATGTGAATATTATGTATAAAACATTAATCTATATATTTATTAGGTTATCTCACTTTTTTTATTTCTCTACTAGTTTAGCTTTCTATCTTTGCCATAATTAATTATAATTAGTCTTCATAATCGTCCGTTTTGTCCTCATTTACTATCTTCCCTACCATACCCTATCCATATAGAAAGCATGTGCCCCAACAGAGGGAGTATCAAATGGCTCATGATAATGGTAGTCTTCATTTTATGATTCTTTTAACAACTCCAGATACTTTACAATTCATTATCAGAATTAAGTAATTTTGGAAAGTTGGGTATATACATATATGATGGGTGTAGTAACAATTAATTGGATTTCACTGTCACAAGCTTCACAGCATCTATCAAGCAATGCCAATTTAAGAAGTGAATGTGGCTGTGGCAATCACTTTATCTAATACTAACTACCTAATCTACCTTTAACTAAAATTATACATTGAGAATGTTATCAATTATTTTTTTCTTATTGGTTGGGTTTTAATCTTACTCAGATGAATGATTGAATTATTGGCCACTGAATGATAATTTCATTATTATACTAAACTGAGGTCTTCTGCAACTGTCATTCTTGTTGCCGTTTTGTTCCGGTCTGCTAGTTAGCAATTTTGGAAAAGCTTCTGTGAAGAGTTTCTCTGGATTAAGGTTGTAGAAAAGACCATAATTTGCTATCTCGATGAGCTAAGGAAGATGTAGTGTATCGTATTTGTCCATTCGATTACCATTGTGATGACAATGAATTTTCGACAATTTTTTCCGTGCTGCAACTGTATGTCATTGAGACATATTGGAAATTTACAAAGTTGAATCTTGCCTGAGATTCGATTTACTAGAAGATCTTAAACTCTAAATATCTCCTGCAGATATCGAAAATGCAGATTTCACTTTCAAATCGAAAATAACGTGGTTACCGATACCAGACCACTATTTCAGCAGTTTACAGAGTGATTATAGCTTTGTTTTTAATCAGTATCAATTTATCGGCAATTGCTGAATTATCCGTCTATTATCGAGTGAGATACTTGACTGATAAAAGTAAACAACAATGACCTCCGCCATTAACGAGCGGTGTCTTTGATGGAGGGGGAGATATAATCTGTTGTTGCTTTCAGTCTGTTTCTGGGGGGTGATCGATCGGAGCCCCTCAGAAAAAGACAGATTCAAGAAGAAGTCACTAAAAATCGATGTATTTCTAGTCAAAGTGATTCAATTTAGATTCCCAGCAGGTAAAATAAGGCTCATTTCCGATGTTCATTGTAAGCTGACCACTGCTTCGAATCCCCATTTCTTTTTATAATGATGATTATTAACAGACGACGGTTGGGTGTTTCCCTGTGTCGTCACTCGTCACACCACACCACTATTAAAAGATTAAAATAATGTGATAAGCGAAATCCTATGAGACGTGTGACATTTATTTATATTTAGACACGTTCGAGACTATTTTGACGTCTTCAGCTCCGATACAATTTATCTTCTTATCTGTATTTTTGTGATCGTTATCTAGCGTTGTAAACTACCATGTAGTTATTATGATGTTTTTGCTTGAGACTCTTGAGAGTAATACTTAAGAAAAATCGTTTATGTATTAAGTTGTATCATGTACTATGTTAATTGTTGGTATGATTTTTCAGTATTTATCCATTTGTTTCTTGAGGAAATATATCTAAAACAGAAACAGATCAGCCTTTAAGATTGGAGCACAACCAATCTACTCGAAGTCTATTTGCGGATGCAGTTTACGAGAACCAGTATAGTACCGTATGCAGTGGACAGAGTTGGATGGACGAGTCGAGAAAATTCTGGCTAAAACAGCCAGGATTGAGACACGCCAGATCCTTGGTGGAAGGCCTACTCGCAAAGATGGACAAATGACTATTAGAGTCTTAACTGGACACTGCAAACTAAACAGACGCCTATTTCAAATTAAATTGAATGATACTGACGTCTGCAGATATTGCAATGAGGAGCAGGACACGCCCAAACACGATTGTGTACCCCTAATCCACAAGCGTAGTATCCATCTGTATCTGGCCGGAAATAAAAACTCATAAAACTAAGGAAGATACTAGACTTCCTGGACGCCGCCGGCGCCGTAGGGCTTAAAGAGTTACTATAATTAGGTGGCGAGTCACAATAGATCTTTTAGGTCGCAGTGACTACAGCTCTATCAGAGCTGCACAGCCCCTAACACTCAAATTATAATAATAACCGTATGCAGTGCTCAGAAGCAATGCTTATGCACTGCATGATGGTAGTGGGGCGTCTGTAATAGGATTTCATACTTTACTGGTCCTGTCTGCAACGCACACAGTCTGCAACTGGATTTTATGGTCTTGCATTAGTCAAAATATTCTGAATCTGAATACACTGACTCTCCTCTTCATTTACAATCTTCTTAGGTAGTGATTCGTAATGATCATACAACCATTCTTCTGCATTGATATAAAATCAACAACTTTTTAGAAATATTTTCAAAAAGATAAGGATAACCCACTGACCATACAACAAGTACTAGGATAGCCTCTGGTTTTGTTTTATCTTGAACCTCTTTTCCGTTTTCCTATTATGGATGAAACTGGCTTGTCTGAACTGAACACATACAGTCTTGGACTAGCGATAATTTGTATACATATAAATAGAAAAAGATTTATTTTGTGAACCAAATTAAATAACACAAACACAATAGGTAGGTACTTAATTAGGTATCTTCTTAAATATTATTAGCTTAGTCTAAAAGGAACACAAAAAAGGCTCACACTCAGCATAAGTTAAGGCACCCGAAGTGTGCCCTAACACTGATCTTCCGTGCTCACCAAAGTATAATAATTTTACATTCGGTAGATAGGTAGTGCATAATAAACATGTGAAAAATGTAAAGTCGTACAAAAATGCTCATCGTATCTAAATGGACTTACAAGAAAAGCAATAAAGCAATAATGATGTTGGTACCTAGGTAGGTAATACGCAAAAACACGCAGAGACAGCATAGTCAAGTGTCATTTTTTTGTGAGTTTAAAATTTATACTATATCTATGGTTTAAAAGATAGTTTTTAAGGTTAGTCTTAAAAGATTTAATTGTTTTGGCACTTTGAATTGGAGGAAACGTAATAGACATATTATGTTAATTCGCATCGTTATTCTTAATTAGCGGGGAAGTAATTCGCAACAATTTGATATGAGTTTAAAAATATGATCACAATTGACACGGATGATGCTCGGTCACAAGACTGTTCTCCTTATAGCCACTTTAGTGATCTAAATTTAGATCATTTGAGTTAGCCTTTTTGATTAAACCGTAAATGGGACGAATGACTACGCTGTGGGACTAACTTTAGCTGGCTTTAATTAACAACCATCACGTGTGTTGCGAATTTAAAAGTATCCATATACAACAATACTTTTGTTATCATCTATTATTTATAGCTCGCTATGTTTGAATAATTCGTCAAGATTTATTTGCTCTTGTCATATTTTGCTAACGTCTTTCCAAATAAGGTAATATTTAGTTAAAATGTTTGATATAACTATAGTAACGATTTCATGATAATAGCTTTTCAAAATGAAGTATGTAGGTAACATAATATGAAAGTGTGTTACTTTATTCCATGCCAAATATAAAATTGTGGCCATTTAGTTGATAGTTAGTGAATATGACAAAGAAACTAGTTATCAACAAGTCTGTGAACTACATAGGATTTAAAAGATAGTGATAGAGACGGATAAAACAAAAACTATCGAGTTAAAAAAAACGTTGCAATGCAAGACAAATAGCTAAAAGCAGTTCTGAGAGCTGATTTGGCGCAAATTCATATACATAATACCTAGGAAGCTTATACGATGATTGTGCCGATGACTATTTCCGTGCAATAAGCCTTTGAATATCAAACCATCAGTTTGATGTTCAGATCTACTTTGTTCCTATAGGACCTTCATATAGACAAGGCATTTCAGGGTACTTTCGTTCACGAACTCCATGTCAATTATAAATTAGGACCAAAAGTGTCCTTTAATTAAACGATGCAGTTCGAGCAAACCTTTTTAACAGCAAGCGTACCTATATACGATTCAAATGTTATTGGCCGCTGTGAAGTTAGCCACTATGCGCGTAGCCGTACCCCACCATCACATGTCTCCCTCACACACTTACATCGAATTTGTGTTCTGCGCATCGTCTCGCGCGATGTTCACAGAAGTTATAAAGTTTGAATCGGGCCCTACCTCAGAGTTGCTACCTTTACTGAGCCATATGCATGCTTTTATATATAACAATAAAGATTTTTCTGTCCTCATTGTCATCATCATACAATACACTGCTAGGATTAGATCTATGCGCGGTATTTGTGCAGCGTTTCAATTGCTTGTCGATGATTAAGTAAATCAGCATTAGGTTATAATGTAGTAGGGAATTCCTTCTCTTTGTGTAGTAGTTGGTAGATGTTTTTAAATAAAAAGTCAATGTTTTATCAAAAATAACAATGTTGGATAAATTATATTATTAGAAAAGAGTCATAGCGATTCGTAGGTACATCACATCACATTCATATTCATACCGTGATCCATAACACAAGTCACAAGTCACGTGAATAATATTAAAAGAGCAAGTGGTTATGCCCAAACCCAAAGATAACATAAATGGTCGTGTGGGAACTATTTTTAGACGGTTCCTATTCAAACTTTTCATTATGGTGTATGTAGAAAACAATGTACAAACAAACTTCAAAAGGTTTGCTGATCAAATGGTAGACTACTAAGTTACTGACCGAGGTCGATAAAGATCTGTGAACTGTGTAAGATAGGTATTAAATAAAGAAATTAGGTGACGACTTGTCCGCTTATTTAAGACAAAAAATTAAAAAAATTAAAAAACCCGCCTGCATAAAAAGACTAGTCGACTGAAAAGATGGAAACAAGATTAAATAAATATTAAAGGCAACATGTCATAATAACATGCAGTCAGAGGCATGCATAAAGAAAGTGACATTATGATTGATTGAATTATATGCCTCCGACTGCATGTTATTATGACATGTTGCCTTTAATATTTATTTTCTCAAACATGCTTGGAAATTCGATCATTATTTTGACAACCTTCTTCGTGCTAAATCAGAGTTTACGGACTGACCTAAACCGCGCCGGCAATCTTAGTATGAAAATCCATTACTAACGTGTAATAATGGATTTTCATACAAAAATTGCCGGCGTCTGACCGGCAATGTTTCTATTAAAACTCATTACGCACGTGTAATTCAGAAATGGAGCGAACTTTTTAATGAATCACGAATAATGGGTATCAAATGAAAGGTCTTGATGAGCACATTCCAAAAATATGAAAAAAAAACGAAAAAAATAAAGAAAAAAAACTTTTTTTAATACCTAGGTATATGGGTATCAAACGAAAGGTCTTGATGAGCACATTCCAAAAATATGAAAAAAAACAAAAAAAAAAAAAACTTTTTTTTAATACCTAGGTATATGGGTATCAAATGAAAGGTCTTGATGAGCACATTCCAAAAAAACTGGAAAAAAAAAACAAAAAAACTGGCAAAAAAAAATTTTTTTTCAACATGGGTATCAAATGAAAGGCCTTGATGTGCACATTCCAAAAAAATAAAGAAACTGGCTCCTTTCTTCTTTTTTCAATTTTTTGCTTTAATTTGAAATAAAAATTAAAAGTTAAAAATACCTTCTTGGTTTGAATTTCTGCGCATTATTTGAGAAAAGTACTATACAAGCCTTGGCCGCAACTAGGCATTGATGGACTCACGTATGTGTGCCTCGGCTTCGCCTCGGCCCACATTTTCACGTTCGTCCTTCAATGCCTGTCTTGCGTGCCGCTGCAGTAATGTACTATTACTCTTGTTTCCATCTTTCCAGTCGACTTGTATTTTTATGCAGGCGGGTTTTTTAATTTTTTTAATTTTGCCGTATTCTAAAAAAAAAATTTTTTTTTCAACACGTATAATAGCACCGTACAGCCGCCATGTTGGTTTTTTTATAACGCCATCTTCTTAAGAACACTTGGGCTGAAAAGACAAATCTAACGATATCTTAATCATAGAAATCCGTTCAGCCGTTTGAAAGATATGAGGTAATAAAGAATATTACATACAAACATACATACATACAAACATACAAACATACTTACAAGATACGCGCGAAAAACATAACCCGCAGTCGGGTAAAAAGCCCAGACTGGTTTTAATTTACAATATTTACTTAGTTAAAAATAAAGTATACATGCCAATCTGGACTTGAAGGTGCTACAAACAAGTAAAAACTCTATACCAGGGATTCCTGTAACTTTATAATCTACCTACTTATACAGTTATTAATATTCTTCTATAGTATATCTAGTAAACATCTATGTATATCGGCTTTGGCCAGTGCCCTCTCTTCTACTGAGTCTCCCCCACTTTGCTCGATTTTTGGCATCGAATGTTGTAATTATCCCATTAGCTCCCTCAGCACGCTAATACTGTTATTTATGCTGTTATCATCATCATCCGTTTTTATAATGTCCTTACCGTTGGGGCACAGACCTTTATGGATGGCTGATGAGGCTGGGTCATAATTATAACCGGGACCAACGGCTCAACGTGCCTTCCGAAGCACGGAGCACATAATGTGTGCCTCAGCGTTATTGATGATATTATGTTTTGTGCAGTACAAAGGACCAGCTGCAGATGCGAGCGTGCTCGGTGAGATGATATTCGGTGCTGTGGCCATCAACTATAGAAGTGTGTCTCTGAAAATCCATATCATGGACGAACCTCGTAGGTACGTATTTCATACGCAGATTACGACTTTAAAGCTAAATGTATCATAAGCATCATAAAGCTAAATATATAATCTATTTCTATTTCTATTTCTATAAACCACATATCGACTTTAGACAATAGTTATATCGGTCCTATGTAGCATTTTTCATCTAACGATAAGCTGACGATTTCGTCCAACCATATTATATACTAAAATTAATTCTAAACATCTAAATTAAATGCTAGTTTAATATCTCAATCAAAACTAATCATATAGAAATTGTAATGAAATAGCAGAGGCGATTATTTATACAAATGTTTTTTCAATACCTTTGTGTTGCTTGACGTCATTTCTAAGACGTCAAGCCAAATACAGTGCGTATAACTTGAGGTGCCACCAATTTTTCTGTTCAATGAAAATTGAGCTAAAAATGAGGTCGTCGTATTTGTCAAAATTAGTTCCTTTTACTGCTACGCCAACTTACATGTAATGCATCTGGCAAAAGGAATGTTAGAAGAGCACCTCTAAAAACGATTGTTATGTTCATTCCAGCCTTATCCATAGGTAATAAGAATATTTCGAAGGACCAGAAAAGTCCCTTTTCTGCATACCGGATGCCTTTTTCCACATACGATAAGCTCGAATATAATCCCCGCAAATTGCTAATGCGCTGGAAACTTATCCACGTTGACATCATCCGCAACTAGAAATGACATGTGACAAGAAAATTCTAATTGGTAATTTGATATTTAAGTTTTTCATTATATAAAAAAAAACAATTATTTTTCCTCTTAGAGGTTAACAAAAAAAAACCGCCAGGCGCATTAGCAATTTGCGGGGATAACACATTAGACCATTTCTTGTTTAGGTTTGTGAGAAGATTCGATTGTTGTTTAGGTTGATGTGCACAAAAGTGTTCTGTGTACCGACATCGCGTAAGATGAGCCGCGTAGATCGCAAGACCAGCGAGGTGAGCAGCAGAAGCAGTTGCAACTTGGTGGGCGGATCCAATCCGCTCAACGTTCCATTGCTGAGGGAGGAGGGGGTGTCCTTGAGCTTTTCATTGGATAGGGGCGATTCAGGTGAGATATCACCACATTCAACTGGACAAAAAGTCGTAAAACGGAACAAAATGTTTTTTTTTCTTTATTATACCTATGTCATCTAGTGTTGCCATACAAAAAACACTTATGGCGTAGAAAGTGGCTACCGCATCATCCTTGAACTTTTTTGTTTAGGTATTTAATTTCAACCTACCTACCCATTGTGTGCAAACTTTTGTTAATTATTGTGATGGAAAATGACCTCACTTTAAATGTGGAGCTCATTTTTCAATGTTGACGACTCTGTATGAAATATACAGGGAGAAAAAAGCAGCCCTTGACGAGTTTCTTGCCGGTTCTTCTCGTTACAAGGTCTCCCGCTCAGGGTTTGCGAACCGATGGCGTAGCTTCTTTGACATTCACAAGTGCTTGTAACAGCCTAGACTGAATAAATAATTTTTTGATTTTGATTTTTGATTTTGTTAGACATCAGTCAAGTTTCCGATCAGGAACTTAATTTTTCAGAGAAGATAATTTGATGACTGATATTTTTTTGTTAATTAAGTGTATTCTTTTAGGTTTTTGTGGAGATACTTCTCCTTACAGCAGCGTTGGATCGACGTACGATTACTTTTCTATGTTCGATATATGGGATGGGAAAAAATCACAGGACGACATGTATTCATTTCATTGTAAGTATGTTTTATTATTTTTTATTATTGTTTACTTCAAGTTTTAGAGCCTTTACTCATTTGTCGGCGCAGCATCGGTACGACATCAGCATGCTCTGTATACGCAGTACCGAAAACATACCAAAAGCTTACGCCCTTAGAATAATAACACCTAGAAGCCGTGTCCTCGTATGCAAAGTGAGGCAACTAATACTAAAACAAAATGGCTTAGTTTTCAGATTTATATCCTTCATATACGTTACCTAATCGTAACTAAAATCCAATGATATAGTAACTAATCTAAATGTAGGAAAATTGAAACTGTTTTGTACTTATTCAGTATGATTAGGTAATAAAGAAGAATAAAAATCTGAAAACGGAGCCATGTTGCCTGTTTTAGGTGCCTCACTTTTGACAGTGCGCTTTGTAGAGAACTATCGTTCTATGTGTTATTATTCTAACGCTTATATTTCAATAGAGCGTTACTCGACGCGGTACAGATTCGGTGCAGAATCTGTACCGCACCGACAAATGAGTAATTGGTCTTACTATAACTTTCTTGTAGTAACAAAATTATTATACATTTAGCACCACCCGGCCGCAAACTGAGTACATCCAGCAATGGCAGTTGGCAACGGAGATCGTTCCAAAACATGGCGACCAGGTTTGACCTGGGACAGAGCTCGAACTTACTCAGCGTGCCGACAGCTGCTAGCAATACCGACTCTCAGGTGAGTCAAATCTTGTTAATCTTTTGCCCGTAGTATGTGATAAGACCTGTCTACCTGATAGGTTAACGTGGTTAAGGGCTGATTTTTCAATGCCTAGATAGAGCTTTATCCGTTTGATAGCGTATTATACTGTCAAATTGAAAATGCTTGTCATTCATTCGTCTGTCACATTTTTGAATGACTTTTATTCGATTTGGTTAATATTTAAACTGACTGATATCTGTTATTTGAGGATTGAAAAATCAGCCCTTAGTCACGTTAACTGACGCGGACACCTAGGCATTCTATTGTTTGGGGGACACTTGGCAGCGAAAGACTTAAGTATACTTAACTATTGTTGTTTGTTATCCGTCCGTCATCTATACTATTATAAAACTGTAATTTTGGAGTTTTTGTCTGATTATTTTATGCGCATAAATAAACAGAACATCACGCAGAAACAGCTGAACGGACTTTGATGGACGTTTTCATAGTTTGGTAGCAACTTAAAATCTAAGCCATGTAAGATCTTGAATCGCTCTAGTGTAAATCATTGAACTTAATTATTTTATACTTACTTCTTCATCTTGGAGCCAAAAATTTAGGTTTAAAATAATTCAAATCCATCTTCTTTAAAGTACTTAATAAAATCAACTTACACCAGATAATGTGGACCCCTCCGATGAAGTTAAACCTCTGATAAACCATCGATAAGTACCTACCTCAGAAACCGGGCATTCATGATGGTACATTCATAGACAACAAGCGATCCTAGAGTCGCTTGTGGTCTATGAATGCACCATCATGAATGCCGAATGCTCTTGTGGTCCGTGAATCAACAATAAGTGTATAATATTAAGTTTAGTAAAAGCTAAACAGCTCAATTAGTTAGTAGATATTTTTTTTACTTCTGGTCACTGCAAAAAGAATTAAATGATTTAACTTAGGATTTACGTGAGGCCACGTGATGATGAATTTTAATATAAGTCCAAACACATTCCGTGTTATTACAAAAGATTTTAAACACTGTTTAACTAAACACCTGTTTAAATGTGATGCTGTCACTATTTTCACAATATTGTTTGACAGAGACAGCATCACATTTAAACATGTGTTTAGTTAAACAATCTTTGTTTAAAAATCTTTTGTAATAACACGGATTGAGTTCAAGAGTCACTAACATAGAGCTTTCTCTTTCTCTTTCTTAGTTGAAAGCGATATAAGCGCCACTAAGCCGAAGTTATAGCACAGAATATATAATAGTACTTGAGACTATAAGTCTCTAATTAGTGCTATCTTCTAGGATAATAAATTGTTATTCCGATTTATTTACATGCCCGTTATCAGTGTCATTAGGGCGCATGTAACGTGACCAACGTCACATGAGTGACCGCGTCGCCTATCAGCCAGTCATGTGAGGCATTATCAGTTAACCGACAGCTAGGTAATACTCGTGATTATATGCTGATTAAAGGTGACAATATAATGAATGATACAACATGTGGGGTTCTTCGTATTTGTGTTACACCCATCATTTTTGAATAAATGTTTATAGACATTATTATAATATCTATATGATTTTAAAATCTAGAGTTATGAAATAGTAGCGGTAGTACGAAATTGGTAGAAAAAAATAGCAAAATTAACAGCAGGTGTACAAACAGATTCATTGTCAAACAACAATAGTAGATTGTACAACAAGTGCATAAAACGCATCATTTTACCCGAGACGTATAATATCCACCCGAGCCGTAGGCGAGGGTGGATAGTCAAGTCGAGGGTAAAATGGGTTTTATGTACGAGTTATACACTCTGCTTTTCACTTCGACTGTGAGGAAATAGGAAATTAAACTTTTTTTTTCAACAATATTGAAAAAGAAGTGACAAATTATATAATTTTGGAATGTGCTCATCAAGGCCTTTCATTTGATACCCATATTCAAAAATAGAAAAAAAAAATTTTTCTTAAATTTTTGTGACAAATTACATATTTTTGGGACGTGCTCATCAAGGGCTGTCATTTGATACCCATATTCAAAAATTGAAAAAAAAAATTTTTTTTGTTCATTTTTAGTGACAAATTTTATTATTTTGGAATGTGCTCACCAAGGCCTTTCATTTGATACCCATATTCAAAAATTGAAAAAAAAAATTTTTTTTCTTAAATTTTTGTGACAAATAACATATTTTTGGGACGTGCTCATCAAGGGCTGTCATTTGATACCCATATTAAAAAATAAAAATAAAAAAATTTTCTTAAATTTTAGTGACAAATTATATAATTTTGGAATGTGCTCATCAAGGCCTTTCATTTGATACCCCTAATCAAAAATAGAAAAAAAAAATTCATCAAGGTTTCAAAAATTTGAAAAAAAAAGTATTAAACATGGATTATGTATAAAAATTAAGAAAATAACAAGTTTATTTAACTAAGTTTAATTGCGTCTGGCTGTTTACCTGACGACCTTTGTCTTAAAATCTGAACTTAGACGAAGATTTTACTTTATGCTCTAGAGCATGAAAAGCGATTTTATGCAGCCTATACCCAACATAACGACGAACTTTACGAGCATGAGAAGTGAAAACACCATTTATTTATGTCTGTGTGAAAAATACTCTTTTTTTACTAGGTCTAAACATCTGTACGAAATTCAGGGAATTTTAGTTTTGTTCTAATTTGTAAAAAAAAAAATAGTTCTATACGGTAGAATTGCCCAGTTCCAGTCCTTTCACAATAGTGCTATGTTACCACAAATGCTACCACAAAGTATTAAACTAAATCGTAGCACTAATGAGAAAAATGCTCAGCTGAAGTGGCAGTGGGCTGGACACATAGCGAGAAGAACCGATGGCCGTTGGGGCGGAAAGGTTCTGGAATGGCGACCGCGCACCGGACGGCGCTCCGTGGGTAGGCCCCCGACAAGGTGGACCGACGTGAAGGTGAAGGTCGCGGGAAGCCGCTGGATGCAGGCAGCGCAGGACCGATCGTCGTGGAGATCCTTGAGGGAGCCCTGTACCCAGCAGTGGGTGTCGTGTGGCTGATATGATAATGATGAATGAGAAAAAATCTCATTAGTTCTACGGTAGAACTGCCCAAAATAGAACAAGTGGGAACGTAAGGAGTCTTATTAGTATCGATTTATTATATTCTTATAGAACATGCTGTAAATCTAAGAAATTATCAACAGCACAAATTAATTCACAAAAACAGTGCGATCAAATTAATTCTTGATTTCTACATAGATTATAAACGAAATATTGATGAGTGACACACTATCCTCATGTTAAATAGTAGTGGTTGACTGGGACCAGACCTGAGTCTACAGTTAGTAAGGATAATAATTAATGAGCTGAAATCTTGGAATTCATCCAAGGTTGAAATCGATATTTCTCGTCTAAGGGTGTCGATGGAATAAAATATGTATAAATTCTAGCTGAGGAGGAGCTCGGTAGCGCAGTGGTTTAGCGCCTGGCCCAGCGATTGCGGAAGTTAAGCAACGTTCGCATGGGTCGGTCATGGGATGGGTGACCAAAAATTTATTATCTTGAGCTCCTCCGTGCTTCGGAAGGCACGTTAAGCCGTTGGTCCCGGCTGCATTTGCAGTCGTTAACACCCACCAATCCGCATTGGGCCCGCGTGGTGGGTTATGGCCCATCCTCCATACCACCCATAAGGAAGGCCTGTGCCCCAGCAGTGGGGACATCAAAAATGGCTGATGGACAAATTCTAGCTGAGAGCGACCTGAAATCGGGTATTAATTTCGGATGTGACTTTATAGCCAGTGAGTTCTTTGTTAATGTGTTGTATTTCCACAGTTGTTCAGCGGAAGTTCCACCAGCGGCACGACCGACAGCCTGCTCAGCGCAGGCGCAGTGCCGCAGAAGAAGAACAAGCTTGGCCTAGCGCTGCTGTTCACTGTTAGTGATGCTACTGACATGTGAGTACTCTCGGGTGTAGATTAGATATAAGTGTTCTACGTGACTGCGATTAAAATGCTATGACACAAAAAACCTCCGGTGCCTCTAATGATCCGACTAGAGTCGGGCCAGAGCCGTACCGTCGACGGACCAGAGCTCCGGTGCCATCTTCACGCTTTGCTTCATGCTCTCACGTGATGATTGAAACCGTATAGATCATGGGTCTCCAAATTTTTTAGCACAAAGGCCAGACTTACTCCTCCATGAAGTCCCCAAGGGCCAGGATCTAGCTAGCTCCGTACAAACATACTGTAAATTTCAGTATTGTTGGTATGTTCCGGCCTGCTTTCGCGGGCCGGATTGTTGGTGCTCGCGGGCCGTAGTTTGGAGACCCCTGGTTTAGATGAATAGTGCTGCGAATTAAAGTGATGTGATCTTTAATCTGTATAGTGATCAGGCGATAAAAAGAAGTTAGAATATACCTTTCACAAGTTCGTATTATGACGAATGAAAACAACATTATGCAAATGAGGGTTATTGCAATACAGTCCTTGAACGACATTAATAAAAATATAGATACATTGACCTCTATATTATTACACTGGACTGGCTGCTGTCAAACTGTTCTTGTGCCTACTTGATTTCCACCATTTTGGCGCTGTAGGACGTAGTGTGGGTACAAGGTACTAAATCTAATGATGTGCTTATGTCGACGCAAATACCGATAGCCCTATAAACAACTTAAAACTTCCATTCAAACTTGTCAAAAATGACAAAATTAGTTCTTCAGACGCACGCTAGTGGCGTTTCAAATAGGCACAAAAACTTTGCTGTCAAACCATACAGACAGCCAATCCAGTTAAATAGAAAAATAAATATTTCAGGTCAGTGTATAGATACTTACGATAAGATAAAAATATTCAAAAAAAAAACAAAAATACTCTTTGCTAACACTAATGACGATTATATTTGCCACCTTGTTTAATGCGCATCTCGCTAATGACTGGCCCATTTAAACTACCGCGAGTGTCGCAGTAAATCTTTTTAATTTGCCCAATTGTCAGTGATTTAGCGGAGATTGTGGTTATCTTTCGAATTTTTGTGGGCGAAAACAGTGGGTAGCGAAAATTGACCATATGATAAGAAATTCACACCACTTTTCGTTGAATTGATTGTTGAAGTTCGAATGTATGTCGCCAAAAATTTTGCTGACATTGGAAAGTTTTTTTTCTTAGTCAAACAAAAACTTAGTCGATATCAGGCGGTCACTTTTGGCGTACCGATATCGAATAGACCCTTCTCGAATTCCTCATTTTGCTCGTGCGGGTGTGAAAATGATATCCCGCTAAATACACAATACATCAGCGTTCTACTTTCACCACAGCGATGCGCTCCTATTTTAAGTCAATAAGCACTAATCATGCCTAGCGTTGCCATCCGTCTTCCGTCCTTATCCGGATGGCAACGCTGTGTTAGGCTTTTCGATCTCTTGCCCGGCCAAATTTGACTGTGTACAGCCCGTCCGGCTTTTGTTAGGCTTCCCACCCGGAAAAAAATACTTAAATGATGAAACTAATTAAATTTCCTTATGAAATATGTGTTAATTAAAAAAAAACATTTTTTCTTAGCGCCTGGTTTTCAAAAGTACGGGTTTTTTGATGGGTGAGTCCGGTTTTTTGAGATGGCAACGCTAATCATGCTACTAGCTGTATCCTTTGTATGTATCATCCACGAACGTTTTTATAGTAAAATAAGTTCCTATCCTCAGGGACGTGGTCCGTAGATGCGTGGAGCATTCGCCGCAGTTGCAGGCACTCGTCTGCCGCTTGCGGCTGGCAACACTGACGGCCGGCGCGGGCGGCGGTTTCGTGTCAACTCTGTATAGAGCTGCTGGAGATGCCGCTATATGGTGAGTCTACTTGGTTATACAGGGTTTTTCGTAAAACGCCAACAACCTCGCAGGAGTAGATTACTAATATCATAAACAACAACGTTTGTTCCACGATTTTCCGAACAAGACAAAAAAATATCGACTTTTCATATAAAACTCGATCAGCTGTTCGGTCATTTTTGTATAGAGAGTCAATTTTTTTGTCTTTTTTTCGGAAAGTTGTAGAGCAAACGTTGTTGTTTACGATGTTAGTAATCTTCTCCTGCAAAGTTGTTGGTGTTTTACAAATAACCCTGTATAGAGGTAAGTAGTTTATATTATGAGCTTTATATTTGTGAAAAGTTGACAGATGATTATTTATTATTTTCGTCTGCAGGCGGCGGCAGGTGAAGTGTCGCCGTGACACTGCTGGTTTCTATGTATTTCTATCAAATACCTTCCGTAGCTAGCGATTTCGCGACGACGCGTTGCCTGCTGCTGCCGCCTGCAGTTGGCTACGAAATCACACCTTAAACTGTCGAATAAACTCGTTTATTAAATGTTGTAGTTTGGATTTGTGTTTTCACAAGAAAATGCTTATGAACGTTGAAAACTTTAACCTAAGTCTTAAAAAATGTCCTCTACTGGCTTTGACAATGTCGTTAGACAAGATAGATTGAGACTGACTTAAAATAGGGATATACTCGTAAAATGTCAATCTGTAAAATCCAAAATAATAAAAAAACAATTCCCTTAATTTACAAAGTTATTAACTTATTTGTGAAACCAAGTCCAAACACAGTCACGTGTGCAAGCAATGTGATTTTGGCACGTGTATGACCTTGCAGGTAAATTCAGTTTGGGGTCGTAAGGATGATTCGACAATCTATACAAAGTAACTTTGTTAGGATTAAAGCCAATTTACGAAGTAGTCACGCCACTAAGATTACGAGCATGCAAAATCAGTCACTGACCATTCCAAAGTGCCGTTGAATAGCATAATATTCATATTTGTTTGTTACTGTTATTATGCGGGTTCCCCACTTGGAATTGAATGAAAGATTTTCCACTCCGTGACTCACTGTCATGTGACGGCACACCTGCACCGTTCGGTGACCGTCCACACACATTTGTTTACGTAAGAAGTCGTGCTCTAATTATTATGATTGAATAACGAACCGCCGCAGTTATAAAACGAAGGGGATTCATTTTCTTTTGAATCACTAATAACTGTGTAGATTTGAAATGTTTAATTCTAGCTTTTTCAACATTTTAAGTACTGTAGCTCGTAGAAGATGAATAATGAAACAGTCCTTGTTTTATGTGATATTAATTACACAGTAACATTTACACAAATGATTTAACTACGTCTTGTTGGATGGATTACAGCAGTGTTTTCCAATTAGTGGTATACGCGTACCCCGCCCGGGTACGCGAGGTTGCATTTGGGGTATAGTTCTTGCAACTCACGACATACACATTGTTTTAGTGTGCGTAATAGGAAAACGTGCAGACGCACACTAAAACGATGTACACGTGCACGCCTAACAACATTCATAGCCGACGCGCATTCGTGAGTTGCAAGAACTATACGCGCAGCAATCTCATCTACATAAATAAAGACGATTCAGAAATATGGACGATTCAAAAGTACTTAATAATTAAGTTTATTTGAATAAAGCTTATTTCACTTTCACTTACATCTGATGTCACACATCAGCCCCCCTAGCATGACCACCAAAACAATGTATCGTGTGATATAGCGTTTTATCGATTTTTAGCGATCGGTTCAGTAGTTAAGACTTGAAGGTGTAACAAACAAACAAACAAACAGATTTTCGCATTTATAATATTAGTAAGGATTCCTGCAATAAGGGGTACGCGAGTTTGAGGTTTTTCTTGGAGGGGTACGTAAAAAAAACTAATTGGGAACCACTGGTTTACTGGTATTGATTCTATATTTTGTGTTTCTAACAGAATTCAAAACAATTTAGTGCACGCAAACACAGTGTACACAAAATTCAACAATATATATGCAGTGTATAAGGTCGACATTCGTTCGCAGGCTATCGGACCTCGTGTACGGTACGCGCTTGCAACCAGTATGGCTGAACATCGCTACCGCAGAGCCTCGCGCCGCTAACAACGCAGCCGAGAGTCTCTTGTCAGATCTCTGCTCGGTATTATCTGTGGGAGACACGAAGCATACCAACTTGTGAGTATTCATAATATTCAGTCTTAATTTTTAAACTAGAAAAAAAAACAACTAGTGTCTTACTAATTCAGATGGGAACCTAACCAAAAGTTGGTCAGTCTTTCATTGGTCAGAGCATTCGCCCGAATTGCGAAAAGTCGTAAGTTTGATTCCAATCTGAGTATTCGGTTCCGTGACTTCGTCCGCGTGGAATTTGTTTCAGGTCTCCATACGAACATTCATCCCCTGTTTCCATACGAACATTCATCCCCTGTTTCCATACTAACATTCATCCCCGGTTTCCATACTAACATTCATCCCCTGTTTCCATACTAACATTCATCCCGTTTCCATACGAACGTTCATCCCCTGTTTCACTCACTAAGATATTATAGATAAGCGCGAGAGAGTAACGAATGCGAGAGCGTGGCGAGGCGAATGTCGCTTATTCCTTTTGCGCTTTTATTAGAGGCACGCCTCAAGCGCTATAGGGCATGCAATAGCGCATGCTCTAGGTATATGTGTCTAAAAAGGTCAGAAGTATGGCATGCGATCATAAATTTTTCAGTGATTAAGATATTATAATTTTCTTTTTAAACTGTTCTTGGCTCCCACCAAGAAGGATGTTTTACTACTAAAGTTAATATTTGTTTGAAGTTAACATACTACGAGTAACTGGCTGAGTACCTAATTCTATTGTTCCCAAATAGCAAACACTAAAATAATGTGTGAATTGGTACAGAATGCACGTGATGGGGTGATAAAATCATTTCTAAACAACTGTTGTCACACTCGTGCGCCGTTTGAACTTTATCTCTGTGGAGCAAAGTGCTTTTTCGTTGGAATTTCTAAACACGATAGCATCTATTTATGACGCGATTAATGGATTGTTAGATAACTGTTTCAAGTCACATGAGTTTAAGGGAAAGCTTGGTTTACAAATGATAGCGACGTCGATACATAATTAACATAGACTAGCTTTTGGCCGCGACTTCGTTCGCGTGGAAATAGTTTTATGGCAATTTAACTTTTGCCCGCGACATACCTGAAATAAGGTGACTAGTTTATTATTTATGTATTATTAATTCATAATAATTATTATTATTTATTATTCATGTCAGTAGGCCGCGTTGTTATTGTGGATAATCGTCTTGAAAGTATTTTTTGTATCCCTCGGGAACAGCATATTTTTCTGAATAAAAGGTTTCTGTACCCCTGACAATCTGAATGCAAAATTTCATGATGTTCGGTTGAATAGTTAGAACGTGAAGGCGTATCAAACAAACAAACTGACTTTCGCATTTATAGCATTAGTAATGATGTATTATATATAAGTACATATATATGTAAGGAATATTAAGTAAGGATAATGTAGGCGGGAGGTAAATATTTTGTTATTTATTTGCTGTCATATCGTAAGGATGTGATAATACTGATATGACACATGTCGTTGTTGTTATTTGGAACGGTGTTGATAATATGAAAACATATTTTTACTGGATTGTTGTACCTAAACAACATGTACAAATATTTTTTGTGTAAATTACTCAATACAGTTAAACATTAACTACAATATAAACGCTATTACCCTTTCTGTTTTATTGTTAATACTTACATATTTTTGAGGTTCTGGTTCTACGGATACTATAATACCTGTAACAAATAATCTTAGGACTTTTAGACAATAATGGAAGCGACCCCAGACACTCAATTTCTTTTTAATTTTTAAAAAACAAAAAAACCGACTTCAAAATTTCTTGCTTTTTTTAGAGGCAGGTTTTTTGAAGTCGGTTTTTTTGTTTTTTAATCAATTTTTTTATTTTTTATTTTTAGTATAAGTACCTTCTGTATTAGGTAGTGTAGGTATATTTTTAGGTAGAAAAATCTGCTCTGCCAAACGTGAGATAATCGCGGAGAAACATACATACATACAAACTAAATACCTCCTTTTTTTGAAGTCGGTTAAAAAAACTACACAAAGGGATCCCTTCCCCAACAAAAAAATCATCTAATTCGGTTCATAAATAACAAAATTGTCAAGTTAGTTGATTTAATATCATAGTATTTTCAGGATTACTTGTAAACTACTGAACCGATTTGAAAAAAAAATGGGACCATCTCGCAAGAAACCTCAATCGAACAAAAAAAGAATTATCTAAATCGGTCCATAAATGTCGAAGATACGCGCGAACAACGATAAAAAAAACATACAATCGAATTGAGAACCTCCTCCTTTTGATGAAGTCGGTTAAAAAAGAGAAGCTTCCCTTGAACGCCTATTGTATTGTTTGATTACTGTCGTAATCAATCTCATTTTAAGTACGAACGTCAACATTGAACTAATACCTGGCTGTCGTCCAAAATTCCCGCAATTTACGGCTGCGACAATGAGAAATGAATTTCTCACTTTTTGTCGCGTTCGTGGGGATAATCATCTGAAGTCTCAACTCCCAAACTATCTTCAAACGATCAAGGTCTCACGAAACCTTTCATCGCATTAATATCTCAATTCACTTACATCTATAATTTTAGGCATCGAAACGTAAGTTTATCGCTTTGTAGGTAAGCAGGATTTATTTTATTTTATTTTTTTATTTTAGTTTATTAGGGAAACAAACAGCAATTTTACAATAAATATGGGTACCACAATTGAATCACACATTTGCCAAAACAGTTTCCACAAATAGCTTACACATTGGTATCTAAAGTTGAATAAACAAACACATTAAGCAGAAAAAATAAAAACCAAAGACATTGGACACAAATGCGGATAAGACAGCAAGCCAGTACAGATAAGGTACTAATATTTGTGGTTATAAAATAAAAAAATAAAAAAGGTGTTCGGCGTTTATCATGAATTTATAAAAACTTAGTCTAATACCAGCATTGCTCATCGGGGTTAGGGCAATATAAGTTACCAAGACTTTTTTTTAAAGTTTTTGATCATGGCGTGGATTCAACTGTCGAGATATGAAAATGTATTTCAAAATTTACAGCTGCTATAAATAAGTAAGTATCCTACTGTTATAATTCGGTCATATTTTGTTTGTTTATGATAATTATTAGTCTTTTTCGTGCTATTAAAATTTGACAACGTGACAATTTATTAGACAGGTAGGATTGGTGATGACTTTTTCGACCCTCATGTCATGATTCATATGAGCAAATATCAAAATAAAAAGTGAAAAGAGTCGTGTGTGTGTGTGTGTATGCTGTTAATTCTCTTTCACTGTGTATGATATGATAATAAAACAAGCTTATGTAAATAGCCTCTTCCTTAACAATGACAATAATAATAAAAAGTTGACACTTTTCACATGTTGTAACCGTTATTTCAGATAAGTAGTTGATTTATAACTCCAGATAATTTCACATTGTTTTTTTAATTTATGAAAATATGCCTGTTTATGTTTTGTATGAGTGGAGTAAAATGTTTTAAATGCTAAATACGTCTTAACGGAACTCGACCATTCCGCCATAGGTCAAAGTATTTTTAGGCTCGACCCTGCACCACGAAATCTCCTTATCACGTCACTTCATACTATTTCGAGCACTGCTTCACCTCCTGTCGTGCTACGCGTATGTTTACTGTTTACGTATGTTTCACGTGATTTTTCTATATTCGCTCCGGCTGACGTTTACAAATCGCTACTCAACGTTGTGTAACTAAAAACGTAGGCGTAGCAAATGTGACTTTAATTTGTTATTTGAAAACGAGTTTTTTTCAACGTTTTTAATTGGCAGATAAACTTTTTGACTTTGATGAATCTAATATGAGTTTTATTTATGTGTTAATTGTAATGATTATTCGTGTATACCAATTAGCTACTTTCGTTCTATGAGATTTAGATCGTATATAAGATATTTGAGTGAATAAAAATATTTGAAGGTCTATGATAAACCTAATCGTTTGCTTAATATGTGAACTTCTGAGTATAATACGTTTTTCTCTATAAGCACATTCTTAATCATACAATTTATCTTAAATAATTATGTATTGTTACAGTTTCATCAGTACGCTACTGACACACGTGCTCACATACCATCTGGGATGGGTGACCACAGTCAGTCCCTACGACACCGTAGACCCACAAAAGCGTTCAGAACCACCCGCAGAGTCTCAAAGGCCTTACAATGCTCTATGGGCCCAACTCTCCGACCTCTACGGCTGCATCGGCTTCCCGCCGCGAGCTGCCAAAACAGTTATCAGTGGCAACACCAACGCGCATTTCATCAATAGGCTACTTTTAGTTCTTACCTACTTTGTACGGTGCGGTGAAGTCAAAAGAAGTGACTTCCTATACCAAGAATGTCCCATCACCGAAAGCAGAGTCGTCAATCTGGACTCCGAAGTTAGTTTAAAAAGGATAGACACAGATGATAACAAATTTGGCGACTTGGAGCCAAAAAATTGTCTAAAAGTGCCTGCAGTAAATACTCAAAATAGTGATAGTAGTGTCAGTACGCTAGTGGCAAGTGACGTCAGTATTAAGAAGTCTTTGACTCTCGCCAACCTCAGTCTACAGCTCTCTAATAGTTTGGAATTCCCAGCGAATGAACAGAATGTGGAAGACGAAAGCAGTTCGAAGTGTGAAAAGCCAATGACTAGCAAGCTAAGAAGGAACCCGACAGTGATGATGTCTCTGAAGTCATCTTCCGACTCTAGTCTTTATTCCTCAGTATCGGAAGAGTTGGAGCTGGATCAGAAAGTCGTGTTCGTTCTAGGCGACGATGAAAAGTTAGTCGGGCTGAAAAACAAGTCGAACGGAGGAAAAAGCGTCAAGAAGTCTACCAAATCCCAGAGCGAGACGAATGACCTAGAGAAAGATGCTTGTGCCAAAGAAAAATGTATTGATAATAATAACGCTGAAAGCCCGTCCAAGTGCTGCGGGCAAACACTTCAACATTCCAAACCTATAAAACATTCCGGTTTTAAGTTCGAATTCGATAAGTATCCTCAAATAGTCACTAATTATATGAAGAGCAAGAATTTAGAGATACTAGATAGGCATTATATCGGTAAACCGGGGAATTTGAAGTTGGACAATTTTCAGTTCGACCCGACTGTGGTGCCTCCGATACAGGAGGAGAAGTGCGAGACTTGTTACAAGTGTCAGCAGATGGAGTCCATGTTACAGACGCCCACCAACGCCTCTGAGATGGAGTACATGAACGATATGCCGCCACGGGAACCGCAGTATGCGAGAGAGATAGTACAAAGTGTCGAGAGTAGCAGAGAGCCATCGCCAAAAACTTTTGTTAGGAAACGGAAGGAAAATACAGTTGTTGTGAATGTGAAACTAGAGAATTCGAATGCAAGTGTGAAACCAGTAGAGAAAGTAGGCCGAGATAGGGACAGAGTTATGGAAGTGAAGCAAATAATAGAGATGCCTGCACCGCAACTAAGTCTTCAGACAGAGCCGAGGAAAGCATCGTCAGGCTTCGACGCTTCTTTGCTGGGTGGAGTAACGGACCATTATGTACCTGATTTAATTTTACAAGGTATGGATCGAGAGCTTGATATATTTATTATATTGTATTCTTTTCTGTATATTTTAAAACATAAAAACTAATTTGTCTCTAAGAACCCGAATGAAATTCCCGGACTTAACTTCAGCTACCTACTTATCTTGAGATAGGAGCAATGTGTACTTCTTATAGGACTAGGATAGGTAGCCGTTAGCTAATCAAAGCATCCGTCAGACCATAACGTTGACGTCAGCCATTGAGCACGCTGATGTCGAGTGATGGTCATTTGCGATTTACCTAAGATACGCTGGATTTTTGTAAAAATCATAAAAATTATTTGGACAATTGCAAAAATCTGTCTCAGATTCTTATTATCCGGTTTTATGCAATCATACTAGGATTTTTGTAAAGATCGATTTATACGAATGTCCTATGACATATATACTTTTATCAAACTGATATATTTTTCTCAAATGGCTATGAACATTTTGGCATAGTGGTAACCATAATTTTTGATTTTTGACGGGAATTTAGAAAATATAACGGCGCACGACGAAACCTGTGTGTATCGACAGGGGATCTATAGACGAACAAAAAATGCCGTGTGATATAAAGCCCTAAAGTGCAACGTTTCCGAGATAATCCATGTTAAAGATCCTAGATAGATAAAATTCCAAACTTATTCCCCGGATTGTTTATTGTTTATTTCACACCACAATCATATAGATACATACAGTTTGTACAAGATATAGTGGTACAATCTAAAGACTGTGGCGGGTTGATACCTAAACTAGGAAGATTCCTGTGTCTCAGTTTAACAACCCTCCACCCCAAACAAGATCACAATAAAACTTATCTCGAATACGTTGCGCTTTAGGACTTTATGTCATAAGACAATTTTCGCCGTATGTTATATATATTCACCATATTTCGGAAATTCCCGTCGAAACAAAAAAAAGTATGATTACCACTATGCCAGCCTCTCTTACTAAGAGGTTCGAACCCTTTTCATAATAAGTTTAATATTCAATGCATTTTGCAGGAATGTTATGTAAGTCGAATGAATGGGAGTCGGAGCTGCGGCGGGACTTGGACCTGACGTCGTATCTCAACAAGTCGCTAGACCCGCCCATACAAGCTGTCGCCATAGTTGGGGATACTAACAATTGGTGAGCGTCATCTTGGCTATCTTATACACACACAAGATAAGAGAGAAGTAACAAAAGACATGTCTATTACACCTAACGGGATAGTGCTTGGCCTTCACCTCACCTGATGTTTAGTGACGATAAGGCCGAAGGTGGAAGCACACTACACCCGGAATCCTTATCACTGAGGAACTGGCTATCTTACGTCCAACTGCCGGAACACAACAATTTTTAAATCTTTGTAAGCCGGACTTACGTAAGATAGTGGTAGCTAGCCAGACGGATTTGAAATAAGCCCTACCACAACCCAAAGCGAGTACAAATTTTACCCCCGCTGCGAATCGAACCCGGGACTCCTGCGTCTGGTTGGGCGAACCACTAGACCACAGAGGCGGTTAAAACTCATTGGCGGTTAATTTGTATCAAAACATGAAAAAGCGCAAATGTTTACTTATTTCTGATTTTTGAATCCGATATCTGACAAACAGCTCAGGACTAATCATATTGTTAAGTAAATAATATGTGTGAAATACCTACCGTCGTCGGTCGTGAACAGCTTGGTGCCTCTGAACTAAATTGAGAATTAGATTCAATTTAGGCACACTTGATAAAATGATAGTAGGCAATAATAATGAAAATTATCCTTACAAGTAGGCATACCTGAGAGTGAGGGTACTTGTAGACCACGTGTTTTTCCGGCGCCCGTTGACGCGCGTTTACATCAAATAGAACTCAAATGAAACGTAAATTTTATTCATAAAAACGACGATACTGCGCGTGCCGTCGATGCGCAATTAACGTCTAGTAATGGGCGGCGCCTTAATGTCGTCAGTCTTGGCCCTAACTCCTTGCGGCAAGATCATTAAGACTATAGCAGGATGTTACATACATCTTTTACATCTCTCATATTCGGTAAGTAGGTCCTTATTACCCCCAAATGGGGCTTGTAGGTAACCAATTAGCGCTCTAAGATTATAATGTAGCTAGAAAAGCCCTAGGGCGGTAAGTAATTAAAAAAATCCTGTAAGTAAGTAAAAATCCGGTAAGTAATTAAAAAAAGCCCTAGGGCGGTAAGTAATTAAAAAAATCCAGCAAGGTTGAAGGTTACATTGAAGATTCCATACAAAAAATTATTCAGCTTTCAAAAAATGAAACATCTTTCTCAAGAGATGATCCGCAACCATCAACTTCTGCTGAAGAAAGCTTCATCCCGTCAGATTTTGTCCATGACCAACTAATATCACAATCTCAAACTATTAACATACCCAATAAACACCTGTCCCTAAAATTTGAAAATTGTTCTCATTTCACTATAAATTTTAACTAATAAAATGTTTTATTCTTGTAATGCCGGTTTTTTTCTACTTACCTCACCATCGAGATATAAAGCAGAGTAGTTAGCTCGGGTGTAAGCATCAATTGCACCCTCGAAGCCCTTAGCTACTATATTGTATCTACTATTATAATCTACTATTATTGTATCTTGTATTGTATAAGATGTATGTTTGTAACGTCCTGTTATAGTCTAATGACCTTGCCACAAGGACTTAAAGAGAGCGCCCACAAGCACCCTTTTTCTCCGCAATTATTTTGTCTCTCACATGGTTTGTATGAAAAATTGTCGACTGTCGCGTCGCTATGTGTTCACGCTTTCATATAAGCCCGTAGAGTTGATGTGAGAGACAAAATACATGTAGTTGCGGAGACAAAAGTTGCTCGTGTGCGCTGTCGCTTTGCTGCGCATCGACAGCGCGCGCAGTATCGTCATTTTTGTGAGCAAAATTCACAACGTGCGTTAGACATTCAATGTAGTGTGACATGCAGGGAGGTGCGTGTGTTGGGGCGCGACAGTGGCGCGGGCGGCATGTCGTCACTAGTCGGCGCCATGTTGGACGCCGTGCCCGCCATGCGCCGCGCGAGGGTGCCTGCGCATCAGGTAACTTAGTATACAATGTAGTGTGACATGCAGGGAGGTGCGTGTGTTGGGGCGCGACAGTGGCGCGGGCGGCATGTCGTCACTAGTCGGCGCCATGTTGGACGCCGTGCCCGCCATGCGCCGCGCGAGGGTGCCTGCGCATCAGGTAACTTAGTATACAATGTAGTGTGACATGCAGGGAGGTGCGTGTGTTGGGGCGCGACAGTGGCGCGGGCGGCATGTCGTCACTAGTCGGCGCCATGTTGGACGCCGTGCCCGCCATGCGCCGCGCGAGGGTGCCTGCGCATCAGGTAACTTAGTATACAATGTAGTGTGACATGCAGGGAGGTGCGTGTGTTGGGGCGCGACAGTGGCGCGGGCGGCATGTCGTCACTAGTCGGCGCCATGTTGGACGCCGTGCCCGCCATGCGCCGCGCGAGGGTGCCTGCGCATCAGGTAACTTAGTATACAATGTAGTGTGACATGCAGGGAGGTGCGTGTGTTGGGGCGCGACAGTGGCGCGGGCGGCATGTCGTCACTAGTCGGCGCCATGTTGGACGCCGTGCCCGCCATGCGCCGCGCGAGGGTGCCTGCGCATCAGGTATCGTATTGACACCACTTTTTAATGTCCCCATTGCTGGGGCACAAGCCTTCCTTATGGGTGGATAAGGTGGATGAGCCACGCGGGCCCAATGCGCATTGGTGGCTGTTAACGACTGCAAATGCAGCCAACCTGACGGCTTAACGTGCTTTCCGAGGCACAAAGCTCAGACCTCCGCAATCACAGGGCCAGGCGCTAAATCACTGCGCCACCGAGCTCCCCAGGTATCGCATTTAACTTTATTACTGGGCTTTTTTAAAAGTATTCAATATTGATAGAGAAGCAACCTAAAATGATATGTGTAAATAATTTTTAAGTTTTCTTCTTTATCGTGTGGACGATTCCATTGAATTAGTTTGGGTGACCCAGTGTGCAGCAACCCGAATCGCGTTGTCCGATGCCCCTATTGGTTGCAGTGACGGGACACTCCAGCAGAATTTGAAATGAATACTTTTTTGTGAAACCCCCACCAGCTTTTCTAAGATTAAGAATAGATTATTATACACTTAGGCTGAGTTGCACCCTCTTGACTTTACCATAACTTTAACAGATACTAACTTATCTAACTCGATGACAGCGTCGCTATCGTCTATGGCGTTACCTAGGTAACAATATGTAATAACACCTTAGTTCCACTTTTGATCACTGGCTCAGATGTTTGTACCTGTTAAAGTTATGGTTAAGTTAGACGGTGCAACTCAGCCTTATTGTGATTACTTTACAAAGCATGCCATATAAAGCATGTTGAATATACGCATACCAAATTAATATGAACCCTTTTACCTATTACAGTGTCTATCATACCTAGAAGGAAAGTTACGGGAATTCTGCGTTCTATCCAAAACCTTAGCTGACATGTTGATGACCACAGACTTCTGTGACATCGCTACTCTCACCAAATCGCTAAATATCGACGTTAACGATGTCCCACTTCTCCTCGCCATTGCGACCACTCACACTCCACAAGTCGCCACAAGATATGGCATCAGCTATAGATAGATGAACTTTACGTATATGATAATAAAGGTGAATTTTCAAAGTTATCCGGTTAGTGTATTTTTTCCAAGTATCTATCATATGATTATTAGCTATGTCAGCCTAAAACAATGTTATTATTACATAATAATAATATTATTACATAATAATAATATTATTATATTAATAAGTGAAAATTTTAATGAAATGTTGTAAACGTTTTATGAAATGTAGGCTTCGATCAAGAATATCCTAGATAATGCTTCACGAACTACAAGAGTACGCAAAAATGGACCTCAAATAGCGTCCCACTTACAAACTTGGCGCTTATTTTGTACATAATCACCTATTATTTTGTACAAACTCACATTTTATATCACTTATTTTGTACAAAATAAGCTTATTTTTGTACAAAAATCACATCTTTTATCACTTACTTTGTGCAAAATTAGCGCCCAGTTTGTAAGTGGGACGCTATTTGAGGTGCCATTTTTGAGACTAGCCGGACATCTAGGGTATTCTTGATCGAAGAATGTAGGTAACGATTAGAGAGCGATTGAGTCACTATTTTTTAAAAGAATTTAATTTGATGTTCAACTATTTGATGTTCTTGTGAAATTAAACTATATTCTCGTTGACATAAAACACATATTTATGTGTAGTGTAAGAATATCAAGTATATTTGTGTCGTTTAGGTCGGGTTTCGTATTAGTAGGTTTGTTTTTTGTAGAACCTATGAAATTCATAATAAGTTTAGGAATGAGGTAGCTACACAGGAAACCCAAAATAAATAAAACCCACAAACATCATGTATTTGAATGAATATATAAGGTGGAACCAAATGATATGATGATACTGAAACAGGTGATAAAGTTGCTTAAACTAAACAACTTTCTCCATGGAACATAGGTCAAAAAACGAAAAAACATCATACTCCCATACAAAATGTACCTATTGGTCAGCTGACTTACTATGCAAAGGAAATATAGTTTTTCAACCTATGTTCCTTGGAGAATGTTGTTCAGTTTTAGCAACATTATCACCTGTTTCATCATCACATAATTTGGTTCCACCTTATACAACTTGTTACAAAAAAAAACCTAATGCCGAATATGGCAGATAGGGACCATGAACAACTTTTAATATGGGACCAACTCTGAAATCCTAAAAAAAAACTGATGTTTCATACATTTTGATATTTTCGTTATTAATTTTTGTATGAAACAACTGATTTTTTTTTCGCGATTTCAGAGTTTGTAATAGTAAAAGTTGTTCAGTTTGATGGTCCCTATCTACCATATTCCGCATTAGGTGTATTTTTGTAACACGTTTTGTATATCCAAACATAACTAAATTGGAAAATAAATTGGAAACTGAATACATCTCATTTTTTTAGCCACATGGCAGGAACCATTCTTCAAATGATTTTGTATATGTCTTTAGAGTTTGATAGGCTGCTTATTGTACTTTTATTTATTTATTAAAAAGCGCCTTTATACTACTCATATGATATTGGCATACCATTTATAATGTTATAACTTTATATTAGTTAGATAACCAAAAAAACATGTTAATCAGATTTATTACCTAAATTCTTCTCAAAAGTATTAATTCGTTCCATGTCTATAAATTGTTATAATTTTGTGGTTTTTGGTCAGTTCTATACAGTATGAGATATAATTGTAACACTTTTATACCAACAGATGTCCATATTAAGTATTTATTAAAATTAATGCATAAAGTATTAGGAATTAATGTTGAATATCTTTTTAAATACGCTTCAGCAGTAGTAGATGTAAACATAAATTATCATAATAAATTAAACATACTTATATATAATTAAATATATCTACCAAATCGTATTTATATGAGGAAAACGCTTGCTTTGATATTTGAATCATTGAGGGTACAGGCCTCGGCACGGATCTTGAGCGGTGACAGAATTTTTGTGTCTCGTTGGCGAAAGACGTGCTACTGCAAACATGCGCAGTAATCCCCTCCAATTTCTCTCACCGCTCAAGATTCGTGTTGGCACCTATAATAGGCTTGTTTCCATTAAGAATAAATATAATGGATAGGGGTTTATAATGATTAATTATATTATGGAGAAAATAACAAACAATTTTAATTATTAAAAGCGTTAAAGATTAATAATATTTTTAAAAAATAAATTTCGTAAAATGAAACCTTTAGTCACGTGACAGTGAACACCAATCAGAAAGCGTTACGTCACGCCGTGCGAAACTCCAATCTTGTCTTTGACGTTTCGAGTATCACTACCGGAGGCGCGTTCCAAACCTACACTCCGAGTGCAACCTAACCACAACCGAACGCAAGTTTTAGCCACTTTTTCCGTATTTCTCCATTGTTTGGTACATATATAAATCACTGGTTTGGCGTTTTTATAGTCGTGCTATCACACTGGGGCACTATAGTGCCCTATAGTACTGTATACAGTACTTATAATATGAGAAATTCATTTTTAAACGATAAAAACTAGCTATAACGTACGAAGACACGATCGCTCTTTGGTTTGTTTCGCACGGCGTGACGTCATTCAAGACGCCATGACAGTCTTGTGCGTTTTGGAACCAAATTAAAATTGGTTTTTTTAAAAACGCGAAATTTATAGTGTAAACGCTCGATTAAAAATAAATAAACCTTTTTTTTCGATAAAATGCCTAATAAGCTAAAATATTAAGCAGTTATTGAAATTTTGTCAACTAGCCTATTAGGTCGGATCCACAGAATACTAACGGCCGTACTCAGAGACGTCAATCAAGTTTAATGTTTCATTGAAATTGTTGCTATCTCTTTCTTTTCGACTGTGATAGTATAAGACGACACGATACTTAATGAAGCATTAAACTTAATTGACATCTCTGAGTACGGCAGTCTCTCGTCTCTCTCTCGTTTAAATTTTGTATAAGAGACTGTAGTTTTTAAAATCTGTCATAATAACCAGTTTATAAAGTCCAATTTCAATTGAATCAGTGTGCTTAGTTTACAAAGAGTTAGTTTACACCTACTTTAACCAAAAGTTTAAATATGACGCTTTGTTTGAGACGTCAAACGTAAGGGATAATATTACACGCAATATTTTTGATTAAACCATGTTTGAACTTTTCTACGTTTATTAATAAGACAGATAATGTTTTAACTATTGTTGTAAAAGAAACAAAATTCTGCATAATTATTTGTACATCCGGTCTCAGAAGTATTTGAACATTTAAGTACTTTGTCACACCAAATACAAGATGTTTTTGAAAGTTGCATGCAACCTTGTTAACCCCTATGTTAACGTTTGTTTGACATGACATGGATATATGCGATTAAATTGACAATACACAGTGACCTGCTGCAGCGTCACTCGAGAATGTATGGCATAGCGTAAATTGTACAGATTAAAATACGTCGTTTTGTACCGCAAGCGCTCTGAAGTTAGCCACTTCAGTTGTACACATTGTCAATGGGATGTATTTAATAGCACTTTAAATTTGATGAAACCAGCTCTATAAAATTGTATATCATCACTTTAAAATAATAATAGATCTATAATTTAATACTATCACTACAAAAACAATGGGTTGCATTGCACTGTTACAATTTTTGTCAGCACTTTAAAATAATAATAGATCTATAATTTAATATTATCACTACAAAAATAATGGTTTGCACTATAACTGTGTCCCAACTCCGAAACCATTTAGTTTGTCCAACCAAGTCAGACTGACCACAGTTAAAATGAGAAGGCAAGCTGATAACAACTTGTGGCATACATAATGCATACACGCCAGCAGGTCGGTTCTGGCGTTGTTGGTCACAATGGATGAATGGAACTTAACCTCCTCCTCGGCTCTTCTCTCGCTGCGCTCGCTCGTCGTCGCACCTAATCGTCTGTTTACCAGCACTATAGTTATAAAATTAATTTGTATAGTGCAAAGTATTAATTTTAAAGCTTAGCATATTTATAGTGGCAACCATTATTTTTATAGTTCATTCAATAAATCTTGAAGCTAAACATTTTAAAGTGTGTTACATTATTTTTAAAGTACATTTATATATTCCCCATTGTCAATTTAATCACATTGCAAGTATTTAGCAACTTACATCTGACATTGACAACTGTAACTTTATTATTAAAAGCCATAAGGTTCTAAATTCATACAAAAGCATCCCATGCATAAATAAAAATGGTCGAGGTTCTGTGATTTAATTTATATTCTCTTTTATTATGGTTCTAATAAAAATGGTTTTGATTGTGATAATTACAAGTATTCATGTGATGTTGTTGGCAGAGGCTTTCTAAAAGCCTATAATGTGATAGTGTGAGAAATACAGCTATATTGTGGTGAAATAATGTTATGTTTGTATAATTTTATTTATTAATATATACCTATCATGTAAAACATATCCGTGTTTTCTAAACCTTATCAATTTGTAAATGTACCGTGTTAGATTTCAATCTTTGCACAAAATATGTTATTAGTTTTTTATAAGTTCATTGTAAAGTACCTAATATTTTTTTTATACCATATTCCAATAATAAATTATTATTTTTTCATATTGAATTTGAAGTTTTCTTTACAGAAGTAAATGGACGATAAATTTTGAAAAACAAAAAACTACGTGTTATTGATTACCTACTAAGTACTAAATTAGTTTTACAGTTTTCCTGATAAAATGTGTATGTTCGTATTAATCCAGTAGAATTAATTTCAAGTTAGTTCAAATTGTTTTTTTTTATTTCCTAAATTTCAAAATTAGTTACCTACTCGAAAGTCCCACATACAGACGGAATCAGAGGGCCTAGCCAAAGTAACATTTGCAAATCTTCGTTATCGCTTCGCTTTCGACACATGTTAGTGATTGACATAAGGTTTCGTTTACTATCTAAATTTAAAACGTCAAATCCACATGTTTCGAAGCGAAACGATAACGAAAATGTGTAAATGTTACTTTGGCTAGGGGGGCAGATTCGGAATTCCGAAACGGAATATCTTTCGATACGAACGGAAAATTACCGCATGTGTCTGGTAGATCCCTTGTAGATCCATAGATTTGTATGGGTTATTCGTTCGCTGCGTTCGGAATTCCGTCTGTAAGTATGTGGCGGGCTTAATGCGAGTGAATCAACTGTGTAAGTATTTAAATATGACCAAGGTCTGCAATACTAATTACCTATTACTTTAAACTTGCCGTTCCAAGATTTAGGCTTGCAAAAACGAGAGGTTCATTTATGGGGAAAGGCATAGCCTTTATTAATAAAGTTCCACAACAAGTGATTGATCTTCCTTTGCATGAGTTTAAAAACCATGTTAAAAAAACGCTCATGGGTAAAGGTTATTATAAAGTTGACGATTATCTTAAAGATCAAAATGCGTGGAAATGATGTAACACATAACTTGCTAATATAAGAACTTTGTTGAAGTAATATAATATGTCTATGTTGTTGCCAATAATCCTGTCACCCTGTTGTAATTAGATAATTACAACAGTATCGTATTATATATACAGTATCGTCTATATTTTTCTACCACCCGTTCCAGACTTTTTTAGCTGACAAGAAGAACGGGCGCAAGAAACTTATCAGCTGTAACAGCCATAAGTAACGATATTTACAAACTTGAATATATCGTTACCATCTGGTAACGATATATTCAAGTTGCCAATAATCCTGTCACCCTGTTGTAATTATCTAATTACATATTACTAACTATCGCTACCAGATGGTAACGATATATTCAAGTTTGTAAATATCGTTACTTATGGCTGTTACAGCTGATAAGTTTCTTGCGCCCGTTCTTCTTGTCAGCTAAAAAAGTCTGGAACGGGTGGTAGAAAAATATAGACGATTCAAAAGTACTTAATAATTAAGTTTATTTGAATAAAGCTTATTTCACTTTCACTTTCACTTAAAGTTAAAGGATGCCGTTGCGTCGCGAATACAAAAAAATAAGTTTAAAGTACCTGCCTACGAACTTAAAATTGCCATTAAACATGAATTATAGTGCTAAAAGTTTTGATTCACTGATATTGTTATAGATGAATCATAATAATATGTGTTAATTAGTTCTCTTGCTGTTTTCGTATAGCAATTGCAAAAAACTTTTTAGACAATTGTGTATTTGTTTAAAAATATGAGCGTTGTAAAAACATTAAGCTAATTTAAAAGAAATTAAATAGTTTCTAGAAATTGTCTTATATTTTTTAATTTGGGGTACAATTTAAATAATTATAGTATATTCAAGTATAGCCAAGCTGATTTTTAACTTATAGGTAAGACATTGTAAATCCATTAGGAGTATTAAATCAGTTAAAAATTTTAATATAGATAAAATAGTTTTTTCAATTTACGAGCAGTTGAGATAAGAGGTGGCAAAGGTCCTATATAAATTGGACGTAGCGTACATGTGCATCATTTGTTATTAAACGTGTCACCTTGGAGGTTCAACAACTATGAAGATTAGTATTTTAATTTTATTTGTTGCCGTTTTGGTGGTTAGCTCTGTTGGTGAGTGATTTCCATAATTCTTATAAAAAGTGAGATAAAAACTCAATGTCAGTATCATTATTAACGAATTAACTAGTGCTCGATATGTAGATTTTTACTGAAACGGATATCGTACGTATTAGAGTAAGTAGGTATAAGTACCTAGTTATTACAAAATAAGCTCCAGTTTTACGTCACAGGAGCCTTCCTGTGACGTAAAACTTTTGCAATAAAATATTCTTAGTTAAAAACTAAACTTTGTGATATGTTTTTATGTGATGTAACACAGCACACTATGTTACCACAAAAAAATGAAATCTTTTAATCAATTCTTTGAAACATTAAATGTGGCTGTTGATAATATTATTATAGAGAAGATTATGGTATTTTTTAACTGAGCCTTAAGTTAAATATTAGGTACTTATCTTATAAGAAGGTACTTGTACCTACTTTTAATAGGTATCTATTATTTCGTAAATTTTTTTTTCACATTCCAGCCGACTGCCCTCCCGGGGAATATAACCCGGGACCGGATTGCTCGTTCGAGGCGATCTGCGCGACTCGCAGCTCGCACACGTCCCGGCGGCACTACTGCGACTGTTGGTGCAACCCTGGCACCATCCGGGACACGGAAACTAACAAATGTGTCACCACTTGTAATTAAATAGATTCATTGAATAATATGTTTTGATGTACAGTCAGCAGCATATAAAGCTGTACAAATCTGTCAAAAATCTATAATGAATTTTGAACCTTAACAGCTCGACTTAAAGTTTAAAAATGATTGAAGAAATTTGATACATTGTGGAAAGGTCTCACTTTAGGGTTTTCGCTGATATATTTCTAAAACGGTGCGGTTCTCTACGAGAAAAGTGTTCACTACCGAATCCAAAGAAAGTGTTTCATGGATCCTGCCCATCATTTAAATTTTCACATTTCCTGAGCGAGTATCAAAGTGTATAGAATAAAAGTTGTTTTTATAAGCTTTTATTCGGTTGAAAAACACTTGACACCCTTTTGAAGATATTAGCGAAAACCCAAAAGTGAGACTTTAAACCCCTCCCTCCACTCCGGCTCACCTCCTAGACGAGAGGACTTTTAATATGTTCACACCCTCCTTAAGCACCCTTAACAAGTTTCTGAAGAAATCGCGCACTTTACAACTCTTTTATTGATCGGACTACTGATTGATAAATTATACTTATAAATATTCCGAACAAGTGCCACACCAATTAAGTACTTATAGTCATAACTAAAAAAAAAACTGAAATGCACCCATTATTCGGAAAACAACGTCATCGCAAGGCAACCCCAAAGCACCCCATCGTTTAGTAGTTGTAGCATGGAACTTAGACAATAACGAAACTACCTAGCTTTTAGTTATACTAAAATACAATTAGGAACCTGGAACCACCATGAATTAGTAGTTTATGATACAAGGTTGGTAAGGGGGTTTTTAAAACGAGTTGACGTTTTATAAGCCCGAGCCGTAGGCGAGGGTTTATAATCGTCACGAGTTTTAAAAAACCTTAACAACCGTGTGCCATACTACGTTTTTCAATACATTTGCGAGAAAACATTATAGGTACTACTGAAATTGTGTACTGTGTAAAACAGTAAATTCTAAATATTTGTATTACGCAAAAACTGCTAAACGAATTTTGATGGATTTTTCACAATTTAGTAGATTGAGGTCCAACTTAAAATCTAAGCTATGTTTCATCAAATTCAGTTAGCTGGAACCTGGGAAACAGCTTGAACTCTCCGTAGTACTAGCTTTCATACACTAAAGGGGTCATTTAAACTGGTAGCATTATTTTTCTACTGTCCACGCGGATGGAGTCGCGGGCGGAAGCTAGTCGAAATTAAAAAAAACGTTCGTAAACAAAAACGCACGGCGCCGGCGTGCGGTAAAATCAACTTTCCGCACGCTGTACTAATCCGTAAACAAAAACGCACGGCGTGCGGTAAAATCAACTTTCCGCACGCTCGACTGTCTACGTAAACTTACATTTTCGAGCAACTGTATTGAAAAATATTAAAGGATTCTATGGGACTGCTCACCTACTGATAAATACACTATTCTATCATCTGATTTTAAACATTAGAAATACATTTTTCAATACAGTTGCTCGAAAATGTAAATTTACGATGACAGTCGAGCGTGCGGAAAGTTGATTTTACCGCACGCCGTGCGTTTTTGTTTACGGATTAGTACAGCGTGCGGAAAGTTAATTTTACCGCACGCCGGCGCCGTGCGTGTCCATCCGCGTGGACAGTAGAAAAATATAGCAACCAGTTTAAAATGACCCCTTTAGTGTATGAAAGCTAGTACTACGGAGAGTTCAAGCTCTTTTCCTGGTACCACCCACCTGAATTTGATGAAACATAGCTTAGATTTTAAGTTGGACCTCAATCTACTAAATTGTGAAAAATCCATCAAAATTCGTTTAGCGGTTTTTGCGTAATTCGCGCACAAATATTTAGAATTTACAGTTTTATTATATGTATGTATTAGATTACAATTTCAGTAGTACCTATAATGTTTTCTCGCAAATGTATTGAAAAACGTAAGTACTAGTATGGCACACGGTTGTTAAGGTTTTTAAAACCTCCTTACCAACCTTGTATCATAAACTACTATTACTTTTAGGTGGCAGGATAGGATAATGGCGCAATAATAGAAAAAAATTGTTTAAAAAAAACAAAAAACAGACTTCAAAAAACCTACCTCTAAAAAGCAAGAAATAGTACCTATTCGTAATAATAAAAATACGTCTATTGAAGTCGGGTGGGGCTGGAGTACAAATTCCTTTTTTTTTATTCTAAAAGCCCCACCCGACTTCAATAGACGTATTTTTATTATTACGAATATTATTTCTTGCTTTTTAGAGGTAGGTTTTTTGAAGTCGGTTTTTTGTTTTTTTTTAAACAATTTTTAATTTTTTTAATTTTAGTGTAGGTACCTTGAAGGTAAGGTATATTATATATGTAGAAAAATCGGCTCAGCCAAACGTAAGATAATCGCGGAGAAACATACTTAAATACGGGTCAAACTGAGAGCCTCCTTTTTTAAGTCGGTTAAAAAACTACACTAAGATATCCCTCTTCCAACAAAAAAATAATTATCTTATTCAGTTCATAAACAAAGAAGTAACACGACCAATCATCGAGGTAATTCACACAAAATCATACTATTTTCGTGTTTTTTTCAAAATTACTTGAAAAGTACTGATTCGATTTCCAAATTTTAAAAAATGGGACTAACTTGGGAGTTTACCTAATGTAATAACGTTTGAATCATTTCAATCGGTCCAGCCGTCTTCGAGTAATCGGTGGACATACACAAAAAAAAAATATACAGACGAACATAGAACCTCCTCCTTTTTTGGAACTCGGTTAAAAATAAAATGAATCGCCTGAAAAATAGTAATAGAGTTTCCTTTCGGTACAAATGCTTTCAGCAAGTGTTTCTGCGCTGAAACGTGGAAAAGAAAATAAAAATAATTTATCAAATTGCCGTAATCAATTCAAACGGAGGGGACACCACGCAATCTGGGAATTAAGAGCTCGTAGCTCCGTCGGCTTTATGCAGATTTGTAATATTTCTTTGCTTAAAACATGTTTTAATGGATATTATTTAGAAAGAAACGTGATTATTAAAAACTGCTGAAGCTCTTGGATTGAAGACAATTTTGTACCAACGGTAGGTACTTTGCCAGCAATTTCATACGCTTGTACATGGGCGTACCCAGGTTCTGGGCCAGGGAGGGAGGCAAATCTATTGTATCGCCCCCAGGGAGGGGGGCGAAGTTATTGTAAATCAAATATATCGTATGGCAAATAAGAACATTTATTGATAACAATTGATACCTAGTTAGTTATAAGTAAACAAAATTCAGGGGGGGGCTGCTGCCCCCCCTGCTCCCCCCCTCGGTACGCCCATGCTTGTACAAATGATCGTATAAACCGGATCTTTGCAAAAACCCTAGGTCCGCTTGTAAAGGACCGGATAATTGGAATCTAAGATAGATTTTCACAATCGTCAGAGTTATTTTTAGGATCTTTGTAAAATCGCATGTTGATTCGGTTGCTTTTGGCTTTAGTTTAATCAATGCATATTATTTTATAATATTTTTTTTTTATTGTTATAAGTACTTTAGATGATTTTCTTCTTTGAACCATTTGTTAAAAGAATGTAAGTAGGTACCTACTTAGTACTTGTACATGTACGTACACCTACTAAGTTGTTGTTTGACTTTAACGATGCTCTCGTTAATAACAAACGTCATATTTTAACTAGAGAATTATTATATAAAATGTCCTCATATTGAAGGAAACAATAATTGCTTAATTATTAAGCAAAGTACTTATAACCTAAAGAATTAAGTACAACGTAGGTAACTGAAATAAAAATTAGCTAAATTAAGGTAGGTAATTTAAATTGCGTTTTGTTAACGTTTGAATTTCTGTAAAAGAAAATAGCTTGTTTCAAAAAGGACGCTTAATTCCATTAATTTATTTGGAAGTGAAAAACAGAAGGTAAATGGAAACTGACTATGTCAAAGCGCGTTTGTGGGAGTTTCGAACTACCCTCATGCGGTCTGGAGGAGTTCGCAAAGCTCCGGGCGGCAATCTCGACATGTAGCTGCTTATTATTGCCCTCTTTTGACTTCTGGCCTTTGTTATGCCTAATTATTTATACCGTAATTCAAAAAGCATACTAAATTGTCTTACTTCTAAATTGAATAAAAAAGTGACAGTTTTATTTTTTATTGTTGTTTATTGTTTATTTATTCAGGTAGCAAACAGTCATATACAAACAGTTTTAAGATAAGGTATACAATTAGACCTACAGTACCATAAATTAATGTATCATTAAACTAAGTTAGTAGTGCATACAAGCGACGGATATACTTACAAGAAAAAAAATATATTACAATTTTAATGTTTTTTTAGGTAGATAGCAAAAGAAACATACCACTTTATGCGCTAAGAGGCTCAAATTTAACACTACTACAAGGTAGGTACATGAAAATATATAACTTTTTTATGTCTAGCTCATGATTTATTGGTCTTAGGTAATTAAACAAGTTAGTGTTGCTATGTTTGTTTAAATAGGCGCTATTGCTCAACTTACCTTGATTGGACGCATTAAACGTTTCTATCACGAATTCAGAAAGAAAATGTTGTACCTATCACAATTCGTTAAGTGTACCTACTCGTATCGTAGATCAAAAGCTCGTAGCTTAAGTGGTGAGCTCGAGGTGGTGTCAAAAGGCGATTACTGGGTCGTCTGCCCTTAGGGTGCACAGGCAAGCGTCCGGAAGTGGCTCGCACCGAATAATCGCATCGATCGCCAAAAAACTAACCCACATACGCACTGGCAGCGTAGCCGGAATTATTAATCGAGAGGAGTAAGGGTGGGTGTGCTCCCGCCCAAGGTGGGGGGAGGTCGGTGTGAGGGCGCAGGCGCGAGCGTGCGGCGGGCACTCCGCGAGGAAGGCTCGCGCGCTCCGGCCGCTTTTGACGGCGGGCGGCGTCGCGATGCGCGAGCAGCCGGCCCCGCGGCCGCTCCCGCGTGCGCCGCGCTAACCTGCACCCATGCAGTGGCGGAAACTTGCTAGGTTGAAGTCTTCGCCGGGCGGACAGTCGCGCGCTCGGAGGATGCTCTGCTGCGGCCGCAGGAAGGTACGCCCGATCGATAGCGAGCGCCGAAACGGCCGCCCCTCCCGGCCCGAACGCCGACGCCGCGCCGTTCGACGACCCCGAACACTAATGCCTTAGGCGCTCGTACCTCGTGGATCCCCCTTTTTATACCTTGAGTGAGGACTGTTACCAGACCCATGATATTTGATGTCCTCCTTATAACTTGGGCTGTGTTCTAACAGTGCATCTCAAGAGAAAAAGTTCAATCCCTCGTTTTCGTGGAAGCTGTAATCATCAGGAAATTCTTTGATGTTCTACTGCGATAATTAAACTGTTAAATAATAGATTAATGCTTTAGTATCGACTGCTAATCTAGATATTCAGAAACTGCGTTTATAACCTAACAAAAGGGCCACTCACGCTTGAGTAATTAGTCAGTTGATAAATGCGCGCCGATTATTTTAGCTGTCGTGTGAACGGTAGGTTCCTACTTTACGTTAATATTTTTAAACCAAGTGCTTTTTTTAACTTGTTACATAGGTGGATGAAGATAATATTATTGTAAGAATGCCAAGAGGCTCCATTTCACTAACTAATCTCGGTCTCTTGCCTTCTTTCGTTGTCATTCAAAAAGTAGATGCATTTTAAAGTATTTGAGAGACTATCATTATCATTAACTTACTTTTCACATAATAAAGTTAGAGCATACACTTAACCAATACATTAATGAATCTTGTACATAGTAATATAATAAGTCTATGATCTTGCTACTGCATATCGCCATCTTGAAAACGTTTTCTTTTTCAAACATTCCGAAGATTGGATGTTGCTTGGTATTGATTGCAAGCAAACGTTAGGTATTCTTGGGTTTTTCGTCTACCTATACTGTAGTACTGTAGGCTAATGTTACAAAATATGTTTCTATAAGTCAGTAAAACACGATAGTTATATCACCCTTTTTGTAATTTATGTGACTTCAAACACTTCATAGTATGCGCTTGCGCATTGAATTACGACTACATGGATTCTAATTCTGTTTATAAGTATTGATTGTATTATTTGTATCTTTTTGGTACTTATTAAATGTGTGGGAGCCTGTCTGGGTCTGGTCTGGGCCTACTCGTAGTTCCTATAGGGCCTGCGTGACCCATCCTCCTTACCCATCTTCAATAAGGAAGGCTTGTGACCCAGTGGAAGGGTAGGGTCATTAAAATGGAAATCGAAAAAAGGTTTTATTCACAACATATCAAGTTTCAAACAACTCTTTTTCTTAACCAGCGATAGTAGCAGAGTTCTGCCCCCTAGCCAAAGTAACATTTGCAAATTTTCGCTATCGCTTCGCTTCGAAACGTGTATGGATTTGACGTTTTAAAATTCGATTGTTAACGAAACCTTATGTCAATCCCATACATGTTTCGAAAGCGAAGCAATAACGAAGATTAGCGAATGTTACCTCTGATTAGGTACAGTCAACAGCGCGATGGGCTTTGGACTTGGCAAATTTTCTCAATAATTTAAACCTAAAATTGAACAGTTTACGGTTCAAATTCGAGATTTTTGTCAGTTTTGTAAAGCAACATGTGCTACTGATGCTGACGGTACATGCCGTAGTGTTGACACCCGCGAACAGAGCGATGGCAGTGCGATTATCTAACAAATTTCAATGGCAACACTAGAGTGAAGAGCGCTCGCGACGAGTACCCTTTGAGTGCTTAGCTCTTGAGCTGCTTAGATTGAGTTTCAGCTTTTTCATCTTCAACTTCAGACAGTCTACAGTGAGACAGACTTTGACAGAGCGTCTAAGCTACTATAGACAATAATTTGTAAGTTGGTTTGATGGAACGTTTTTATTATATTGTAAGTTTTTTTACTACGACTTAACGCTCTGTAGATGTAGTTAAGTAATAGAACGAATAATAATTACGCATATTTTTCCTAAAGTTTTCCAAACCATATATGCAGCCTTTATGTTAGAAAGTTTTGTGATATTTTCGTGAAAGTTCTTCATTTGAATTATGGTTTTTCTTATCGTATGATGATTAGAGGCCACCTCTGGTGTTAAGTAACACTAGAGGTGGCCTCTAACTTGGCTTAACGACTGATAACAGATGACATGACAACAGCCGGGACCGACGGTTTAACGCGCCCTCCGAAGCACGAAAGCGCTCAGTTAAAATGCCACTTAATGGTCACCCATCCGACACCCGGCAGGACCGAGCGTTGCACAAACGTGATCAAGTATGATCACTAGCTCCTCCACGAGCGCTCAATAATATTTATTTATTCATTACCTATATATTTATCCAATATTGCATATCAATATTGTTTTATTATTGCTTCTTTAAATAAGTAGTTCTTCTTTAGTTTTAATAATAGAATAGAACCTTTACACCCCTCGATTTTCCACTCACAGGTTGTGAAAAGGTCATAATATCTAATTTGAGGTTAACTATAACCTTTACAATAATTCATTATCATGTCAAACAATATCATTTTGAGACGATATAAAACTTACCATTATTTTGGTCTTTTTAGACTAAGCGACAAAATTCTTTCGTATGTCCTTCCTTTCGGCCTCTACAGGTCGCATTAACTAAAACAAGTATACCGATTAAATCAATGTCTATTAAAAAAACAAAAACAAGTATACCGATTAAATCAATGTCTATTAAAAAAACTAAGTAAGTATACCGATTAAATCAATGTCTATTAAAAAAACTAAAACAAGTATACCGATTAAATCAAAGTCTATTAAAAAAACTAAAACAAGTATACCGATTAAATCAAAGTCTATTAAAAAACTAAAACAAGTATGTATAGGTACCGATTAAATCAATGTCTATTATACAACGTGTTCCAAAAAACATTTAAAGCCGAATACGGTTAAGGTATAGGACACCATGCATGCATATCCCCGGAAAAATATTATAAACTTTTAAAACAGCCACATCCTTGATTTTTTTCTTTTTAGGATAAACTGCATTGATTATTGACAACAATAGTCTATTTGCTTCACAGTTTTTAATACAATAAAATTTTACGGGTAATTATGAAACATCCTGTATATCGTATTACAAAACAAACACAACTAAAGATGTAGTTACATGTCTCATTCTAAATCTAGTTTAATTTTTTTTCCTTGGATTCAAAACGTTTTTACCTTGGAAAAGCCTTGGAATCATAATAATAAAACGTAATAATAATAGTAAATTGAGACAAGTTAGCTTAGGTTGCTCATTGCTCACGAGGCTGTGGGTTGCAGCCCGAGCCGCAGCCAAGTGTGCAATAAGCAGGAGCTCACGAGTTTCATACGATGTTAACACATTTGCGAGGAAAAAACAAAGTAATTTACCACACGGCAACAAATCCGACAAAAACAAAATATGAAAATTATGGGAAAAAGCGCGTAGGTTTTTTTTTCACACGCCCAATGCAAGAATATTTGCGAACAAGGGGTGAGTGAGCATACAGCCTACTTCAAAATTATAATTTTAAGTGATAAAATGCAAATATTTTAATATTTTATAACAAAATATTGTGAATTATGAATAATTTGATAATAATATTTGTTTGATTTAATTCAGGACTTACACATTTATTTATTTCAAAAATGTAATATGAATTTTCAGCGGCATAAAACCTCTTTGTTGTTACTAAAAAATAACTGTATCACCCGGTTAAATTGGGAATGCTCTGTAACAAACAAAGTCATACAAAGTCAACTACAGTCGCTATCAAGTATACAACGTGTTAGAAAATAACCCCTAATGCCGATTATGGTAGGGGACCATCAAACTGAACAACTTTTACTATCGGACCAACTCTGAAATCACGAAAAAAAGTTTGTTGTTTCATACAAAAAATAATTAATCAAAATGTATGAAACAGCAAATTTTTTTCGCTATTTCAGATTTGGTCCCATGGTAAAAGTTGTTCAGTTTGATGGTTCTATCTACCATAATCGGCATTAGGGGTTATTTTTTAACACGTTGTATACTTGATAGCGACTGTAGTTGACTTTGTATGACGACTATACTTTGAATGACAAATATTAACTATACTAAACTAAAAGTTGTCATACAAATGTCAAGTCAACTACAGTCGCTATAGTAAAGTATTAGTAAGCGTAAACTCCTAATACGCCTACAGGCAGCATTCGAAACTTTACTAGTCGATTGTCAGATAGGTGTTTACTGAGTTGCATTTGGTATGCGGTATGGTATGCGAATAGCTCCGCAGTAATTTGACCCCACTGTGATCGAGATATTTCAGCGATTAGTGAAATGACAAACATTCGGATTCAGGAATTCATGAATTCAAAATTGATTGAATAACTCTGGTAGGTGTGCTATGTTTCCGCGTGTACTTTAGAAGGCTTTATAACTTTGCTTTAGGAAAACCTTATAGTTGCTGAGACTGAGAGTACGTTTGTTTGTTTCTCAAAACTTTTCTTTTTAAACTTGTTCTTATTCAATCAAATGTTTTTCTAATTTAAAACTCAATAAATAAAAAAAAACGGTTACTTTAGAGAGGCAGCGTTCAACTCAAATAGGTAGAGTATTATTAGGTTACCCACAATATAATTGAAGTTAATCAGGGTTGGTCAAATGTACTTATTTCTAAACGTATAAAGTTTGTACGATATATTTCTGACGTTGAATGCGGTTATCGGTAGATCTATAGATAGGTACAATACAGCAATTTTTTGGGAGCATTTATCTAGAGTGCTCCACGTCAACGTGTTATCTTCTACTTATCGGGCCTTTGCTTGTAACATTCAACACGTTTGTGATGATGGTTATGATGTCATCGACAGAAGAAGGATTAATGGCTTTTAAGTGCTTACATCAGAGAATGATCTCAACTTACAGGCCTTAAAAATGTTACATTTCACATTGAGTTACAACCGTATCGATAATGTCACAGCGCAATTAGGAATAACGATTTTGTCTAATGATAGTGGAGGCTTTGGTTTTATGATTATAATTATTATCTATCAATAATCTATAGATAAAAATACAATTTATTATAATTCAAGATTATAGAACTAATAGAATACTAACATATTTTTAAGTCGTTACTAACAATAATGGATCTTTGTAATCTGAAAATAAATAAAATAATAATAATAATAATATTAAAATCTAAATAGTGAAATCAAAGTCTTTGTCAATTTTTTAAACTAAGGATCTAACCTCGATATTGATAACTTTATGACAAAAACTTTAGTGAAAGTGATCAAAATTCAAATTGAAATAAAAAATACAAGAAGTCATCAGTAAAAGATTACTGATGATTAAACATGAAAGTAACGTTTTTTTATTTTACTATTCATTTCATGTTTCATTCTTTTCATGGTTAATTTTACTTATGACTTCTTGTAATTTTTTGATGTATGTTTGTCCTAAAGTTATCAATATCGCGGACTAGGGTTTCCTAGGATGACGGTGCCGTCATATTACGGCCGTAATTTAGCGACGTAGAACGTTGTCTATGTAAACAATACGGCACGCCATATTTTTTTTTACATAGACAACGTTCTACGTCGCTAAATTACGACCGTAATATGATGGCACCGTCATCCTAGGAAACCCTAGCTTTAGATTATTCAAAGACTTCGATTTCCCCATGTATTGTTGCTTCAGAGTATGTTTATGAAAATATTGATCTTATAATTATTATCATGATGGTACAAATACACTTATAGTACTTTTCCTACTAAACACCGTACTAAATATTGTAAGAAAACCCCAATTTTCCCGTAACATATTTTTTGTCCTTATGTTTTGTGCTCTACAGGTATTAAGAATGTGTTTTACACAAAAAAGAGCCTTATACAGAACAAAGACTTTCATTAAATAGTGAATAGGTACATTGTCTTGTTAACAAAGGCCGTAAGAATCGACTCGACCTTTGAAGATTCTGACAAAATATTATTTTCACGTAATATCGTGATTTAATGAAAAACTAACCTTATCTTTTTCGTGTGACGGCACATTTTGGTTTGCTGTTTGCAAAAAAATGCTGTATTGAAGCAGCTTCTACTAGGGATTTAGGAAAGTGTTTGGTCATTGGTTTGATTGTTTTTTAATTAGGCAAATTATTATGGATAACAAGATGGCAAGCCTACCCTGATTGCGTAGCGAAACAAAAAAAAATTCACTGTTTTTGTTAAATAAAATATAAGTATAAACTTAGTGATTATCAATATTATATATATTTCAATGTATACTTTTGATTATGTAGCACAAAAACTTTTAAAAACCAACATGTTTTGTAAAAATAATAAAAAAATACGTCGTAATAGTGACTTTATCTCTACATTTCCAATGATTTTTTGTTTTCATAAGCAATTCCAATGCAATGTTGACACTAATGGCTTAATAATTGCATTGAATTTCCATAATATCTTCGTTGGAAAATACATCAAGCTGATTCCACGGAGAGATAGTGATCGAATCGATTTTTAGTATAATTCATTCCATCAAATTGGTAAATAGTAAATCAAGTCTTTTGTTGTGCATCAGGTGTTTCAACGATAAAATTGGACTAAAATTTTATCAAATTGATTTGAGCCATGTAAATGTTTGAAAAATAGATAATACAAATAAAATCACCAGTAGTACCTTGGGTGAATTATCACGTGACACTATTATCTAAAAATATAATATAATATAATAAATAAGCTTATTAAATTAACGTTAAGAAACAACTAGTTTTTTAAAGTTTTTTAAATTTTATGATATTAATGACTTTAAAGATGTATACGTGTTCAATATTCCACATACTAGATACTATATTATATTATGATTAAATATACAGTCAATTAATTATGTTGTAAATAGAAAACTCTGAAAAACGTCGTTTGAAAGAGCGAGCGCGCTGTCTACGACGTAGATGACGCTACGTGCTACGATTTGGAATCCGTAGCAATCGTTATTATTTTGAGGATGTTATTGGAGTTGATTTTTAAATTAAGTACTCAAATTCTTATCAGAATCTATATTTACTTATTTTATTCATTAATTCCTAGGTATGTTGAAGCTATTTTAATTTTCAATTTTTTTTTTTATAATTAAGTAAGTATATAGGTACCTAATATCGATTTTCAATCGTTACTTCAAACGCGAACGTAAATTCGCCTCAAAGGAATCCTTACCCATCTTCGCCATCTTCAAAATTAGGGGGTGAAGATAAAGATAGTCCAAAGCACCCACGAAAAAGGTTTCATCTCAAATTTTCCTTCGCGATTGAAAAATCAGGTTACAGCGAACATAAAAGTGTCTCTTAAAAATAGAACCGTAAAAATTCTATCAATACCGCCATTTGGCACTTGAGGATGGGCGTCCGCTTGGTGTATGTGGATTAATCTTTGATCTTTATCATCTCTGGATAGGGTTGAATTTAGTTTGGCGGGCGAGTTGCTCCAGTTTGAGGCTCTCGACTGTCTAGTGTTCTCCAGAGTTCGAGTTGGCACCAAATTTTAGGTCTCAACGCTTCTCATTAGTCGCCTGCGGGGTAGGAGTTGGAGGGGTGAGGGGGGGCAGGCTTCCCATTGTGCCTGTAAGATGGAGCGTTTTGTTTCTGCTCTCTTTATGTGCATTTTGTATGTAGCCTGCGTTTTTGCAGAGGGGTGTCTCACTTACTGATATTAACTGTGGTTCATGACAGAATATTTACAGGTTAGTCTGTGTTTGTTAGAATCTTCGAGCAACACCGGTACAGAAGCCCGTCTTACTCTAAGGTTAGAATAATGTGTCGTGTCAATGATCTTTTTATTTTTTTTAATTAAATTGGATTTTCTATAAATTATAAAGTCTGATTTCAAGTTGCTTAACTAATAATCTTATGTAACTTAAAACTACTTTTTTGATACGTACAAAAATCTTAAGTAGGTAACTACTTTTTAGATACATGAAAAATGTGTCGAGCGAAATGCTAGAAGAGGCAATAATCACAACAATTTCTCGGTACAATACCCACAATGTACGGGCAATAGTAAGAAATTGAATTTTATCGTGGGAAGCGAGGCTGACCACACTGCGCTCTTCAACTGCAGACTAAAATAAATTGTCGTCTAAGTATAGGTTACAATGGCGGTAGTAATAACTGCATTTACCCCCGGTTTCAAAGTACTTTATCGGGAGGGTCCACATTATCTAGTTTAGGGCTTATTTTTCAATCCCCTGATAACAGATATCAGTCAGTTCAAATATTAACCAAATATTATAAATCATTCATAAATGTGACAGACAATATTAAATGAATGACAAGCATTTTCAATTTGGCAAAATAAAATGCTATCAAACGGATAAAGCTCTATCTAGGCATTGTGAAAATTCAGCTCTTAAAGTAATAAATAAAATTAACTCCAGATAATGTGGACCGCTCCGAAAAAGTTCAACCTCCGATAAACCACCGATAAACAACTAAAAAACCGGGCAATTGACATTTGAAAGAACGGAAATTCTATTTCTGAGTTTAAAGTTTTATAATCTTTAAGTATAAAAAAATATATTTTACTTGTAATTAGTTTTCTTGTACTGTAACGTTTTCCAAAAGAAATGTTTTTATTTATTTTTTCTTTCTAATTCATTGATTTATTATGTATTAGGTACAGGTCTAACATTTACACTTATTCCCGCGATATTTCAAATACCAAATTCACTTTATGTGACTAGACTTTTCAAAACTAGAAAATATTCGTAAAATACGAAGCGTTTACAAGATTTTGGTGAATTTGATGTTTGGTGACACGGTAGAGAGAAAAAGGTGGAGGATTTAAATATGTTCATTGTTTTATTACTGCTACCTAGTTTTATTTTTTAATAATGGACTGTGAAATAAAGGGGTAAGTGTGAGTCTAAAACACAAAAAAAAAACTATGAAAACATCTATCAGAGGCTATTATTAAAAAAAAAAAAAAAAACTGTTTATTTTTAAAGTTTTTTCAATACAATAATTACAATTGCAGGCAAATCTTAAAATTAAAGATTGTGAGGCCCTAGTTACCCTCTTATTTGTTAGTTATGTTGGAGTTTGGATGTGGATCCGACCCTTTGTATAGGAATTGATCTTTTAAAAAATACTTTTTTAATGAATTTTTAATTTGCATGGTATTTTTATCTTTGATATTATCTACAAAAAAATTAGGTAGTTTATTTAAAATTTTATTACTTGTATTATTTGCGATCGAAGCCTCGCATTAAGTAAAACTTCTATTCCAATGGCATATTATTAAAATGTAGCACTTTTAGCCAACCTACAACGTGTTACAATATGATAGATAGGGACCATCAACTAAACAACTTTTACTATATGGGAACAACTCAGCAAAATAAAAATCAGCTGCTTCATAAATTTTGATATTTTCGTTATTAATTTTTGCATGAAACAGCTGATTTTTTGGTCCCTTATAAAAAATTGTTCAGTTTGATGGTCTTTCTACCATATTCCTCTATATATCCTCCTTACCACCCATAAGGATGGCCTGTGCCCCAGCAGTGGGGACATCAAAAATAGCTGATGGACTACCATATTCGGCATTAGGTTTTTTTTGTAACACTTTGTCTAAAATTCGCTATAAGTACAGTCTATTCTAAAAGCACGCATTTAAATATGAATGTGCGAGTACAATTTTAATGTACTAATTACTCTGGCCCCTTCTCGGGGTCCTTAAGGACAAACGCCTAAAAGCCTCGGTCGCTGCTTCACTTATCTTCTAATTACGAAAGTAAATTTAATTGCCACACCATGACTTTATGAGAGCAGTTTAAAGCTATTATATCTTTCATTCATTTCAATCCTTTACGTGCTAAAAATCCGTTTAAATTAAAAAAAAAGATTAGAAGAATAGTTTAATTTAAAGAACAAGATTAGTAAGATAAGATACATATATTATTAATTTTCAACTATTATTTTCCCAAATAAAAAGGTATATTTCTGTGACACTCATAAACTTTATTTTTACAAAGTGGATAAGACAATGCGAAAATAAATAAAAACATTGTTCACACTACTTCATAGGAGTAATTTGAAACTATTAAATAATTCCTAGGATTTATTTTTATTTTTTCAATCAAACTAAACAGCACGAAAATTAATTGTAAGTACTTACTGAAAAAAGGAACTGAAAAATATTTCCTGTGACTAAACTATTGGGTATAATTAACATTTTTTTTTATTCTACAGACTCGGAGTGTTATTATAATACGACATTTACTTTATTGTCATAATCCAAGGTGTATGAAAAAAGTAAACCGATAACCATTTCACAAATCGTTTTCCGGATGAGTTCATCTAAAAACTACATTTCACCCTTCATATTAAAAAAACTAACCGTCACATGAAAAACCTGGACGCCCTTCATCCATGCAAACTTTAAACTGATTCTTATTTCGTTGTAGCAAAGTGCAATTTCGCTTGGCTGCAGTCGCATTAGGCCGCGTACAAACGTGCAGCCGACACGCCCCTTGCTTGCACACGCGTGTACACGCCAGACGGGCTTAATAGCATGAGAATTGGCGTTGAATGGTTTTAAGTGCTTTCCATCATAAATCACGCGTTAAACAAGTTGCACTGAAGTAGGTATCTAATTGTAAAAAAAAGTGAAAGTGACATGAGATGGATTTATCTTTTTAATGTTAAAATCTGTGGCTGGGCTAAAACGTAATGGATTTTTAATGGGTTTTTGTGGACTGTGGGATGATGTTGTGATGTAGTTTTCGGTAAGTACCTTAATGTAACTTACGTTACATTTCAGTTACAAAAAAGTGAAAAAAAAAACTTTCTTTTTCTTTACTATATTGTTCTCTTTTGTAGTTACAAGTTTGTTTCACGTAATAGTTGTTTAATCAGTACCGTAAAGTAAAAAATGAACAGTAGGCTACTATCATATTACTAGACTATAAAAGAATACTTATAGTATTAGTCATAAATAAGTTTCGATATGGTGACCCGAACCCCTTATTGGGTAAACCTGAAATTCTGTGACGGTATTAAAAGGCTTACACAATTTGGTACCTACTCAATCATTTTAAAATACTTGTTAATTATGTAGACGGGCGCCCTTTTTAAGTCTCAATCTTGGAGCCTTCACCGTAATACCCGTGAAAAGTTCGTAATGGCGCTGACGTGACGCTTTAGCGGAACACCCGTTATGTCACTATTATCTTTCCTTCGTAACTTTCACCGTTAAGTGTGGAGATAGGAAATTTTGCGTGTTTTTGGAAACTAGAAAGAAGCTTACATGTTGAAACATAAATGAGTTTTCAGATAAGTACCAAATCATAAACTTTACCACAATAGCAATCATCATTTCTGTTTTCATTTATTGGTTAAAAATGATTTTGGTTCTTACAAAGTTATGCTAAATAAGTATTTATGTTTTGTAATTGTGATACCAAACATTGGACAGTACTTATACATAAATAGTTTAATTGACAAATATGAAAATTATGTTTCAATTTGTAGCGTTGAAATGGTTTTTTGCTATTATGTTTGACTAACACTGTGATGTGATGCATATCTCTAACAACACTTTGACGCGAGTTAGTAACGCCGATGACTCACCTCACCTCCCCCAAGAAACTCGTCACGCGGTAATCCCATGTTTGGGTAAGGTTTCCGTAAAAGCCCTTAATAAATTGCTAAAAAGAAAATTGTGAACGGCAAATAAAAATTAGTCATACAATTTATGTTTCATTTTCTTTATGAAACATCAATTTTGCTCTATGTGAAATAATTTTATTTTTTATTTTATTTTTTATTCTTTGGAAAACCAACAGCAAGACAAACAAAATAATATCTAAAATATATAAACAGTCAGCCAATTAAAGGTCTTCACATATATAAAACATTATTCTAAATGTGGATAAGTATGATTATTTCTATCTTGAGTAGGTGGTCGTAGATAAAAAATATTTCTATTGCGAAATACTGAAGCCCTATGTTTTATATTCAAATACTAGCGGCCGCCCGCGGTTTCACCCGCGTGGTTCCCGTTCCCGTAGGAATATCGGGATAAAAAGTATTCTATGTTTTAATCTAGGCTATCTATTATCTTTGTGCCAAATTTCATCCAAATCCGTTCAGTAGTTTTTGTGTGATTGAGGAACAAACATCCAAACATCTAAACATCCAAACCCACAAACTATCACATTTATAATATTAGTAGGAAGTAGGATTAGTAGGATAGGATGTACCTAAAAACAGCACCAAATCAACAGCACAGTAAAACGTACTTTAGTATCATACTCTGAAGATAGACGTGTATATTTTGAAGTACGAGTATGTATATATTTTAGATGTAGTAAATTTTGCCGAGTTGATTTCAATAAACTGTTGCGATTCAGTAAACTTATCGACACTAAAGAGTCTTCTTCACAAATGTAGCGGCAAAATTGAAAAACAACATGTGTTTGAACATCGTGAAATATTACGTCTGGCCTCGGTTGGATTAAAGAGCAGCCAATCGGCTGGCTCGGGCGACGGGCGGGCGGCGTCGCCGTTTGCCATATTTTTTGCTCGAAATAATGCAGAGGTTACACGGTACGAGCTAGTATGCGAGCTGACCTTGTTAGTTATTGCAGTAAAGCTACTCGCCATATGTGACTGGATATTGTGAGTTACTGCCACATCAGTAGCTCCGTGGGCCCTATTTACGAAAGGCGGCGAGCGCTCGTTAAGCTAGGGTTTCCTAGGATGACGGTGCCGTCATATTACGGCCGTAATTTAGCGGCGTAGAACGTTTTCTATGTAAACAATACGGCGCGCCATTTTGTTTTCATTGAAAACGTTCTACGCCGCTTAATTACGGCCGTAATATGACGGCACCGTCATCCTAGTAAACCCTAGCTTTACTACTCATTTAAACTAATTTTCATTCGATAAAGAAAAATCCGTATTTTCGAATCGCTCGTTAGCCATGCAGTAGTTGTCAGTGTACAAGTTTACGCGCGAGTTGACACACGTTTCGTTATACATTGCTCGCTTAGGATCAGCTCTGTTAGTAACGTGTGCAATATTGATAGTAGTGTAACGAAAATCGTGTGTCAACTCGCGCGTCATCTGGACAAAGCTTTATCTCCATATCATAACTAGTAGCTCGCACGCGACTCGTACCTCAATTCGCAACATTGTTGACATTGTGCTACAATATTGAGAATAAATGGTAGACTTCTAATCGTCTAGTCAGTAGCTCGGTCCGTGTAAACTCGGCATTACGTTATTTTATCCGCTGTTTCCACCGCGATGCCCCCATAAACCTTGTCTTATACGAATGCGATTTCTTTCAATATTTGTGGTGCTGAACAGCGTTTTCATTATCCTAGTTAATTCAACTGTAGACAGTTAAAAGTCTAGTCTTCGGAACGTATTTTAACGGTTAGTATCGATAATGTTGGTAAATAATTGTTATTTTTTGTCAGTTATTAATTTTTTGTCAAATCTTAAACTATTGTTTTTGATTCATTTATGCTAATTTAGATTTAAGCTCACATTTGATTTAGCTATACTTACACTAACCGTGTGAATCTATTATTAGCTTTTTAAGTTTATACTTTGTAATTTAAAGATATTGTTGTGTAAGCTGATGATTCACCGAATAATAAATAAATAAATAAATAAATAATTGCTAAGTGAGGCTAGTCGCACCAACATGTGAATTACGTTTAAATTTTTACCAGACACTTTTAGTTAATCATACAAGTGCTGTTAAAACTTAAGTCTTTATGTGCCTGCAAGTGTATACTAAGCATTACTCACTAGACTTGAGTGTAGGCGCTTCAGTTTCCAAGTTTGCGTTGACAATGTATTGAGTTTGCAAAGTCTTCCAGTTGGATTAAGTCGCTCCTTGAAGAGAATCCATCTAATGCGTATTGTTTACATTGTCATTGTTACCTTTGTTATTTAAATGGTAGAATGAGGTATGAATTAACTTCTTCGCAGTAGGTAACTGAGAGAGTTAATTCAACGAGAGATTATAAAGTCCAATGATAGGTATTACCTAGTTTTGAATAAACAGTAGCATATTTATTTTAAGAAAAAAGAATTGTAAACCCAGACCACATCGAAAAATGTTTTTTCATTCGACTCGGCAATTTCAACTGCTCGAGCTCAGAGGTCGTCAAATATCATTTATCGACGTAGGTACTTGTTAAAATATTACAGCTGTAACTAAGTAATTTATTTACGTTGGACTCGTAACCTTCATTTATTACGTGTCACAAATGAGATAGTTATTGGCAGTCGAGTCGTAATGGTGATTTATGCCGGCGACAATTCTAACAAATGAACGTTGTAACATTAATTTTCTCACTTTATTACGTAAATGAAAGTCTTTTTTTTTTATAAAATTGTGACTGACATTGTTACGAAAATGACAATATTTTTAGGATTTTCTGAAAACTACTGAACTGAAACTACTGAACTTTCAAAATAAAAAAAATGAGACCAATTTGATGTTTGAATTCCGCCGTCTTTGAGTATGTACTGTACATACAACCGAGGCCAGACGTAATATTTCACAATGTTCAAACACATGTTGTTTTTCAATTTTGCCGCTGCATTTGTGAAGAAGACTCTTTAGTGTCGATAAGTTTACTGAAAAAAATACGCAACGAATTGATAACCTCTACCTCCATTTTTTGAAGTCGGTTTAAACAGCTCTTGGAGAGTCTCTTTAAGCTTCTTCTCATTACAAAGTTTTCTAATATATGCCTAAACTTTTTGAGCATATAGTTACACAAAAGGTATACTTACCCTAATATTGAGACCAAGTTGCGTTGATGGTTTTTCATGAATTCCTTTCTCCATCGCATCGGTCTTGTTCGAATAAAGTCTCTTTTGGTCGCAAAAAGCAATGTAAAGACTGACAAGTTTGCTTGTAAGCAGCTAAAAGTAGGCTAACCCAAATAGGTCGCTTAGTATCGCAGTCAAAAGCCTAAATAGAAAACAGTTTTCTAATTGATGAGAAAATCAAATATTCACTATTGTAGCGCTATTTGTAAAGCCAACCATATTGATTTTATAAGTTGTGCTAAATGCTGTGCTTAATAGAAAAGCGGAGTATAAATAAAACGGCTTTGACATACGGACGGACAGACAGACAGACAGACATGACGAATCTAAAAGGGTTCCGTTTTTGCCATTTTGTCTACGGAACCCTAAAAATGTGGAAGATAGCTCAAACTTCCCTGAATATTTTTCGATTACAAAAATACGATTCGATTAAAAATAATTCGATTTCAAGTAGATATCCTGTTAATAGCTTTGCAATAGGTAGGTATTTGGGTTAACGGTGTCAATGAAATTAATGACAGCCTCTGATTCTTCCAGCTTCGGGCATATTAGGCTTCCTGCCTTCCACGTTACACTAGTTTTTTGTCTTCGCAACTTGCGGCTAAAAATCTTGTAAAATGAGAAAATGAAATATACTGTCGCTAAGCTCTCTATCCTCCATTGTTGTTTTAGCATATAGCGAGATACTTTGCCGCTCTACTAACCACTCCATCAGAATGCCAACCCCTCTTTACCAACACATCACTATGACGTCACACTGACGTTGACGCAATGGGAACGAGATGGCGCCGTCGTCTGTCTAGACGCTCCGATCGTCTTCTATTTACTCTGTAATTCCATTTTTAAACATGAAAAGTTAAGCATTATTTATGCTAGTTTTGATTTTTTATCACAATATTATTGGTCTATACTTCTATAGCATACTATAAAGGTAATGGACTGAGGACATAGTCATCAGTAAAAACTGTAACAGCTAAAACGGTTTTCATAGAAAGTTACAGCCAGTTACAAACAATAATACCTTGATTAAATTTCAAAGTAATCTCAGCTTAGCAACAATTACATTAGGATTACCACAGTTACATTGAACCAACTTAATCTTTTAAATTAATCAGTAATAATGTCTCGAGTTGTATGCTAAGAAGGGCAGCTTATACCAGAATAGGAGTAATGAAAATGTCAGGGTGAAATGGTAATAAAGGCTCTGACATTAGAGTGTCTAGACTAGACAAGCAGCCTTGGTTGAGCCAAGATATATTGACGGCAAAAGGGCTGAGGCTCAGTAATATTTAAACAAGGATAAATCGATGTAGTTCAACACAAAGTTAAAATAAATCACAACAATACGCGTACAAAAGTACACCTTGACTGCGAAGTGACAGACTAACAAAAGATTTCTGTTGTGAATGTTTAAAGGTTTTTTTAGTGTCATTAATTTAGTTTGATTTTACATTTCCCGACATTTCGGCACCTTTTTAGTGGTCATGGTCACGGCATTGCTAAATAGCGTTTCAATACATAGTACAGTAAAGATGTTTTCTCACTTATGCTCTGAAATCTTATCATTCCATTTGAAATAGGAATGCGGGGCGTTTCACATTTCCGAGGGGGTCTGGTTCATCACATTCTAAATTTAAAATTCAGGCCAGGAATGAATTTCAATACTTACTTCCCGCACCAGCACCAGTGCGGGAAGTAGGTACAGTGCGAAGATGATCTGCAGGTCTACCGGCTAAAAACAATGAAGTTAATGTTAACTGTAAGTATGTGATACATTGCTACTTTGTTTTGGCACAAATAAAAACTTACCAAAGAAAAGAAGCAATGTATCACATACTTACAGTTAACATTAACGTCATTATTTTTAGCCGGTAGACCCGCTGGGTGGTCTGCGGCAACTTCTTTTTTTTGTTTTAGCTGTTCACAAAAACAAAAAAAGCAAAGGCACATTTGCACCATACTCCATACAGCCATAACTTTAGTTCCTTTTTTCTGGCACGCAAGCCAACGACAAGACAGTTAATATTATAAAGGTAAAATTATTATTTAATAGGTACTATAATAACGATACAATAAAAAAAATGGTGCGCACAGAGTATATTACTATAAGAATAAATAAATATTACATTGTATTGTACCAGATTTATCAGAGACAAATCCTCTAAGTAATCTTGAATTATGTACAGCGCCATCTACCGCCGAGAAGCGAAATGAGATGGTTTTTGCTTCTCGGCGGTAGATGGCGCTGCACGTAATTCAAGATTACTCAGAGGATTTGTCTGATTACTCATTTTTAATATTAATTAAATTTAATTAAGTTTCAATTGAAAAGTTTTTTATTTCCTCGCATTTCTTGAGAAAAGCACTATACAAGCCTTGTTCTGGAAGCTACTTGCATTGCCTCGAATGATTAAAGCCCTCGCCTGCGGCTCGGGCTTCAAACCAACCTCGACAATGCAATCGCTAGCTTCCCGTTCACGGCTGTAATGTACTATTACTTTATTACTTTGTTTATTCGCGTAACTGCCTTTGCAACTCAAGAGTTTTAGGTACCCATTACTTGTCTATAAAAATAAAAATATATACGTAACCAAGTGAAAACGCAGGACCGATCGTTGGGGAAGGCCTATAGGCCCTTTACCCAGCAGTGACCTATACTCAGCAGTGGGTGTTGTGCAGCTGATATGATGATGATGATGATGAAAAGTGAGGTCTTGAAATGTTTATCATGATTGCATGCTTTGTTATTTTCAACCAAACCATAACGTAGTACTTTTATCAACCATGTCACAGAATACATAATAGTAACCATGTTGTTGCACATCATCGGCCATCTTGTTTATCAAAACAGCATTTCTTAGTATTACTTTAATAACATAGCATAACCACATAAATAATGTGGCAAAATAGCATTTACCTCAGCAATAACATAAAATATTGTTTTTACAAAATTAATAATTACAGGGTTATTTTTAAAATAAAAATAACAACCTCGTAGGAGTCGAATACTAACATGGTATTATTAAACAACAACATTAATTTGTTCTACGACGATATTTTCATGAAAGTAGGCGTTACTCTTTCAGCAACATGAATTGTGTCTCGTTACTTAATTAGGCTTTATTTAATAAATGCGTGCTACCACGCATAGTGAGTGGGTATCTTTATGCGTAGGAGTAGTACAATCGATGAACAAAGTAGGATGGACTTATAAAATGACAATTGATACGATACACAAAATGAAAAAAAAATTAGGTATCGTTACTTCTGATTTCTGATAAAGCTGATAAGTTAATTGCGCCCTTTCTTCTCGTCAGCTAAAAAAGTCTCAAATGGGCGATAGAGAAAAAGCACGTATTTTCTAGGTTTATTTGATTTTTTTTTTGATTTTGATAAAGTCAAGTTTAATATTGCTGTATTTTTAACCGACTTCCAAAAAAGGAGGTGGTTCTATGTTCGTCTGTATGTATGTCCACCGATTACTCGAAGACGGCTGGACCGATTGAAATGATTCAAACGTTATTACATTAGGTACACTCCCAAGTTGGTCCCATTTTTTAAAATTTGGAAATCGGTTCAGTACTTTTCAAGTAATTTTGAAAAAAGCACGAGAATAGTATGATTTTGTGTGAATTACCTCGATGATTGGTCGTATTACTTCTTTGTTTATGAACTGAATAAGATAATTATTTTTTTGTTGGAAGAGGGATATCTTAAGTGTAGTTTTTTAACCGACTTCAAAAAGGAGGTTCTCAGTTTGACCCGTATTTAAGTATGTTTCTCCGCGATTATCTTACGTTTGGCTGAGCCGATTTTTCTACATAAATAATATACCTTACCTACAAGGTACCTACACTAAAAATAAAAATTGTTTAAAAAAAAAAAACAAAAAACCGACTTCAAAAAACCTAAAAAGCAAGAAATAATATTCGTAATAATAAAAATACGTCTATTGAAGTCGGGTGGGGCTTTTAGAATAAAAAAAAGGAATTTGTACTCCAGCCCCACCCGACTTCAATAGACGTATTTTTATTATTACGAATATTATTTCTTGCTTTTTAGAGGTAGGTTTTTTGACGTCGGTTTTTTGTTTTTTTTTTAAACAATTTTTTAATAAAAGTATTAAATTTTTCCTTTTAAAAATATTTATCTCAATAGCTTATTAACTGAAATTGGGTTAGGTAAGTTTTCACAGATTACATTACATGTAGACAATCAGGGGGCGATATGTCTTGCAAATGATCCAATGTTCCATTCTCGTAGCAAGCACATTGATATAAGGCACCATTTTACAAGGAGTATTTTAAAGGACAACAAGAGCATAGAATTGTCGTACCTGTCTACTGATTCTATGCTTGCTGATATTTTAACCAAGGCTTTGCCTAATGCTAAGCACTACAAGTGCATGTCTGGTTTAGGTATTACCTGTTAATTGTTTATTTTTGCTAAAGTTGTTGTTCCTTTGTATTACTTTCTTTTTGTTTTTAAGATGTATTTAATTTCTATGAATATGCATATTAAGGGGGCGTGTGGAAATAGGTCGCATGTAATATGCCTATTGATTTAAGAAACATTGTATTGTATGTCAACAATATTCAAATGTGACTGTTGCTTTGACTGTCACAAAGGCTCCTGTCCTAACAATACCTGAAGAAATGTTGTGCTAAAATAGTAAACGGTTTACGAAGAAAACCCTATTTTTCTGTTCCACTGGAGCGCTGCTGCCTGCCCCCTACAACATTTAACAATTATTTTATTGAAGAAAAAAAAGTACAGCATTATTATTATAATAGTATATACAGTGTGAGTCTTATAAAGTGCACATATAAAAATCAGGGAAACTACACTCTATTTTATCGACGGGAAAATTATAAAAAAAAAAATTTGTAATTTTTATGATTTTTTAAAAATTTTGGGTTACACCTGTTGACCCTATTTACATAAATCGTCATAATTTTTAAACTAAGTGTGTTATCACAGTGGAATAAATTAAGTGATGATAACTAATAATAGGCCGTACCCATAAAGTAAAAATATCCAAGAAAACTAACCCTACAATTTTATAATTAGGTGAAACTTAAAGAAAATCTGTTTTTTTTTCATCATTTTTACAATTATTTTACAATTTCTTAAAAATTCATGGTATTAACCCAACTTTTTTTTAATTCTAGCTTATTCTACATGGCATTAGCTTTCTAAATTAAAAATGCACGTTTATTACTTAAATACAACTTCAGAAATCAGCGTTTAAAAAAAAGCTGTTAACTGAATTGAACTGGAGGATCAAATTTGCCTTATCTACGATTACCTACATTTGATTTTAATTTTTTAAAGATAATAAATCATTTATGCAGAAAAATACTTTTGTTTTAATCATCCTCCAGTTCACTGGAGGATCAAATTAGCCTTATCTACGATTACCTACATTTGATTTTAATTTTTAAAGATAATAAATCATTTATGCAGAAAAATACTTTTGTTTTAATCATCCTCCAGTTCAATTCAGTTAACAGCTTTTTTTAAACGCTGATTTCTGAATTTGTATTTAAGTAATAAACGTGCAATTTTTACTTTTAGAAAGCTAATGCCATGTAGAATAAGCTAGAATTAAAAAAAAGTTGGGTTAATACCATGAATTTTTAAGAAATTGTAAAATAATTGTAAAAATGATGAAAAAATAACAGATTTTCTTTAAGTTTCACTTAATTATAAAATTGTAGGGTTAGTTTTCTTGGATATTTTTACTTAATGGGTACGGCCTATTATTAGTTATCATCACAAAATTTATTCCACTGTGATAACACACTTAGTTTAAAAATTATGACGATTTATGTAAATAGGGTCAACAGGTGAACCCAAAAGTTTTAAAAAATCATAAAAATTACATTTTTTTGATAGAGTGTAGTTTCCCTGATTTTGATATGTGCACTTTATAAAGACTCACACTGTATAGTATCAAAGTCTTACAGAAACATTTTGTTAATGTTTTCACTGTAGAAACAAAACCAAACTATAAAATTGAAACCTATTGTAATTAATTGTTCTTGTACAAAAGAAGCTAGAATTTTCGATTCACATAATTCCACAAAACAAACTTGAAAGTGACTAAAGTCCCAACTTTTCTTTACTTGAAATTAGATTTGAAATACAAGGCGATTATCGCGTGGCTATCTAGGCAGTTTTTGTTTAAGGCGGTTGTATGACCGAAAGTGGCGCCCTCAGAGGTTTTTATTTAATAAGTTATTAATAGAAAATTATTTTAAAAATGTTTATCGTGGAGATTTTAGGGCCCATGGTCTAGTACTTTTAGAAGGTATAGTGGGGCATGTAGTGACATGCCCTCGTAGTCATACGTAGAAGTAGATAGCAAATGTGTCAAAAACGGCCACTTTTAGCAGTTTTGCTATCTACTTCTAGTAGTGACTACGAGTGAATGTAACGATACCGTCTAAATATACTAGACTGTGGGCCCTAAAATATCCACGATACACATTTTTAAAATTGTGTATTAGAATTATAATATAAAATATAATCACTGCGGCGCCACTTTCGCTCAGGGAAACCACCTTAAGAAAACTGGAGACAGAATTGCCTTCACCTAAGGACCATAATAGGAAAGCATATTGTTGCTACTTTTCAAATTTCCAAGCCAATCGCATCGATGACTTTTATCTTAATTTATTAAAATATATTGCTAAGTACTCGTTTAAAAAACTCATTATTTTTGCAGAAGTTTTTTAGTTAAAATTCAATTATCAATAAAATAATGAAAACTTTTATAAAATTCCGATGACGCCGACCAAGACTACTTTCATGTAAGTACTTCGTACAACCTACTACAGTACTACTATTATACTACTATGCACCCTTGATGCAGCGGCGAAGGTTGCGCTGGTGCAATGACTCCTGTTACCCGCCCAAATAAAATCACGCCTCCCTCCTTCAGGTTTGCATTACTACGGCAATTTTTGATTCAGCCGGCTTACAGGCTTCGGCAACAGGTGGTATTCTGCGCGTTACGTAAGGCGGGCAGCGCGCGCAGCTCATTCAGTAGTAGGTACTACGCATATCGATTTGACGTACTCCGCGCCATCGATCGGACCCCAAGTAGCGCTCCAACGTCTTACCGTCTCGGCTTAGTCGTCTTTAAGTATTTTTAATCTGTGGTACCAGATGACGGCCTGTACATGATTTATGACTCGTTTAGCGGGGATGCTAAAACTGTATAACTTGTGGTTAATTAATTATAAAAGTCACTGAATTTTGCCCCTTGATAAATAATAGGTCAAAAAAACTTAAAAAGATTTTCCATAACACGCTTAAAAAGATTAAGAAATCTCATTTCCTAAGAATGTACTTCAGCTCATAGTATCAAATAGCTTCGTAGATACAGGTCGAGTTGTTTCGCTCCAGAAATTTTATGTGGGTTCTTAATTGACATGAGAGCTAATAAAACTGCTTTCCCTAGCGTACTTTTTCTCGAGTAATGAAATGAGTTATCATAGTTGTTAGGCTGAAAAAAAAGAACATCGAAAAGTCAAAACCTTTTTGGAACAGACTCAGTTGCTTGTTCGTAAAAAAATAATTAAACAAATGAACAGCGAATATTTTTGTTTTAACAAGCAACGAGAAAATGTAACATAGGACTGTTTTTGTTTTTAAGCATTTCGAAGTTATGAGACAACATCAAAATGTATAATGTATTCATGATTCATGCTCTTCTGGAAGAAGAAATATGTGAGTGCCTATTATTTTGTATTTACTACATTTATCTCGTAAAACATTTCACAATGCGATGTCTTTATACCATGCTCGAAATATTATGTAAAAAAACAATTTGAGTTATGATTTTGTGACACTTAAAAATAAAATATTGCAAGACTATCTTTATAGGTACTTATTAATTTTCCATTTATCTGATTTAAATAATCAAACGATACCACAAAAAAGATTTTGATGCAAGTTAAGGTTTGTTTTTTAACAGACACTAGGGTACCTTTAACTCGGTAACAATATTAAAGCCACAGAGAGTTTACAAAGGCTCAGAATACCAACCTTGGCGTATTACAAAGCGAATATTCCGAATATTCCCTAAGCTTTGCTTTTATGTCGATGGGAGAAAACTTTACTTTAACTGGGATCATATAATAATCAGAAAGCTTTTGTAGGATTTAAACTAAGTTTAGAATTCAATATTAATTGAATTTAGAATCTTTACATTTATCTATTTAGAGGCTTGGTGCCCAAGGTGCGCAGTTTTTCCATCACATCTCTATTTAATAAAAAAAACAATTATCCCCTCTCCCATATTTTAGAACTGAATAGGTTGCACGTATAATTTGGTCCTATAATATAAAAAATTCGTTAAGATTCCGTAACTATTGAATCACACTGAACTACGGGCGTTTTTTTTTAAATAGTTTTCTTGAGAGTTGTGTGAATTTTATTCAAAATAACCCTTTTTTAAGTCAAGCTTTCGGAACTAATCGGGTAATTTTTTGTTTAAATTTTGTTATAGTTTGACAGTGTTAATAATACTTACGTAAAAATCATTTAAAAACTGAGTTATCCCATCCGATCTTCTGCAATCGATGCACTGGTGATCCGTTTTATTTTATATTATTTTCTATTTCCATCGGATCCTCTGTGTAGACGATCAAGAATTACTTATTCATATTTTATTCCCACCTGATACCCTAATACTTAAGCTTATTTTGTTTAATATTTGATTTTAAAACCTCTTTTATTCCGGACTGTACTTACCTACCTTAGTAATACAATGAGGGGATCCGTTGGGAGTTGCTAAGTATAGGAGGATCAGTTGGGTTTTAAAATAATTGTCGGTAGATTGGTTACAGGCTTGTAGGGGATCGGATGGGATATCTCTTAAAAACTAAAACATATACTAAAAAACCCATTAAGTTTGATATTCAACGTAAACCCTTATAAAGGCAATTTTCATTTTATGTACCTAAGTTGAGAGGAAATCAGTTTTTCATAAATTTCCCAACTTCTAAATGTGTTACAGAAATAACATTACGGAAATGAAACTCCGCTTTCGTTGAGATTCCCGCGTAGGCGCTCTTTCAACATCAGTAGGATGTTGAATAAATTATTTTGACGGGCGATTAGGGCCTAACGAGGCAGACTGGCCGGTGCCTTAAGTTTATTTTTAGAGGAGGCATTTACAAGAAGTGGGCGGCATCCGTCTGGTAACATTGTGTTTCTAACCAATTACACTAATCAATATTGGATCGGATTGGAAATGTCAATTTAATGACTACTTCTATAGATAATCACATTCTGTTACTTTCCCACAGTGATTAGTCATTGTTGGACAAAACAGTTATTACAGTAAACTACACGACATACCTAATTATTATAAAACAGTCGATATCAGTCAAACTGTACCGAAAAATCGTAAGTATTCAAATGGCCGTATTTTTTGATTGGAGTAGATTTCAAAAGAATAAAAATCAAGCTTCTAAGATTGATTCTTCACAGCTCCAAAGAATTATAAAGGTATATAGGTAATTATGTAAAGGCCAGAATTTGATCATGCGTTCCTGAGAAAAAGTGTCTTGATAGGCGTGAGCATCAATTTGACGGATCAAGTATCCCAATTTGAAATGTGTCACATTAAAGTGTTTGCCAAACCTTGGTCGTACGTCGTACCAATTGATTTTATAATTGTTCCCTTTTTTATTTTGAGGTACGAAACCCTAAAATCTGTTAATAAACCACATAATTTGATTGAACATTTATTGAATTTTGGAACCGGATATATTTTACGTCGATAAAGTTTCAATGGCTGCATGTTCCAAACTACAGTAATAAGTACTCAAGAAAGACAGGTTTAATTTAAAAACTTTCAGTAGGAGCTGATTAAAAACGGAGCGCCATCGCCGTGCCAAGTGTTATTGACTCTTCTGGTAATTCTTTCTTTAAGATATCTAGCACTTATTAAATACTGTTAAAGATGAGAGTTCAATAAGTGCAGTGCACTTTCTTGTGTGTAAAAGCAAACAAGTAAAAGAGCACTTCTCCAGACCTTGCAAAAAATGCTCATTTCGGTGGCACTTTCTCTTTCAGTTTTTGGAAGTTAATGATTAACGTTATTGAAAATTTAATAAAATCTAAGTAAATATATGTATGTATGTACACCTATTGACAAAGCCGTTTACGAGATATTTGATTTTTAAATTTGAAGGTCCACCAAAATCAGGTTTGTGGCCACTAAAATCAGATTGCATACGAGTTTATAGGGGAAATAAATAAAATTAACGAAAGCTGGGTAAGTACAAAATCTTAAATCAACATTAACAATGCTTTTTCATAGCAATTATAATTTTATTTAGTATCAACACAGCCATAATTTAACCTCACAAAAAAACTCATAAACTAAAAGCTGCAACTTATCAGTTAAATATTTACCTTAAAAGGTGGAAACAATAAATATGTTGTGTTAGAAGACGTAGTTTTCGTTAAAAAACAATACATTTTTCCTATTACGAGCAATGAAATCTAATTTCAGTGGGTCTTTTTTCTGATTTCGGTGCCATTTTATCCACTGAAATCCACCGATATCAGAGCCACTGAATTCAGAAAACATCTATTTTTTCAATTATCTCAAATAATAAAAAATATACACAATTTTAATATAAGCGTTGTAATAACATTCTTATGGCTGTATCTTACAATAAACATTGAAATGTTGTTGGAACCAAATTCATGATAAATTATAACCAGCGAATTTAGAAACTGCCCTGACCCAAAACCCACCAAAAAACAGACTTAGCTTCGATTATTTCAATCTCGAAGCATAGAGGCCGTGTGTCCCGTCCTAGCACGGAGTACACTGAGGCAAGCGGTCGATCGTTATGAGAACTTGCTAAAACAAATCAGTTGTGGCGTGCGGTGTGCAGCGTGGTTTGTGAGTGGCACAGAAATCATGTGAAAGTCAATGACACGTTAAACAATGCTCAATAATTTTAGAAATTAATATACTACAATTCATTTGTAAAACCTAAAGTGATAATCAACTACTTAGCTTGCCAGGAACATATAAAACAGTGCCGGGGACTTGATAAGTATCAGTTATTGTCTGTGATATGTTTGATTCTGGGAATTGAACGCGCCACAGTCGTCACGAAAAGGAGCTTTATCAAATTTTGGGATTTTTTCACTGAAAATCAGTAAGTGCTGTCATATTTTTTTTATGCTCTCCAGTTACCGTAAGGCACAAAGAAACCCTTAATTTTTTATTGGAATTTATATTAACGTCTTCTTCAAATTTAAAGCCTGAACACAAAAATCAATCACAACGGACCAAAAATCACTTGTACGGATGTACCTACTACGAGTATAATTCAGCAAAACGTGCTGAAATCTTGAAAAATAATTAGCAAATACTTTTTGTGCGTGGCAAAGTTGTTCTAAGTAGTATGTCTTTTATCTACATCTATACTTTAAATCACTACTCATGTGCTTTAAATCTTTACTATCCTTAGTCTTATTATCGTCAGTTTGTTTGTTTGTTTAATTGCTTGTTTGTTTGTTTATTTGTTTGTTACGCCTTCTGGTATCTACTTCTGAACCGATCATCATGAAATTGCATACATACACATTGTCAGGGGTACAGAGAAGGACATAAGGCACCTTTCATCCAGAAAAAAGCATTGTTCCCGACCCGAGGGATAGCAAAAAAAAATCCACGCAGACGAAGTCGCGAGCGGCATCTAGTCCTCTATAAAAAAATCTGAAATAGTTAGCTTATTGCCAACATTAAAACAACCAGTGTTATAGTAACCACAACATCATCGAAACAAGTGTTATAATGTTGAACTAAATTTCATAATGCAACTCTTACGAAATTATGGTTACTATGAAACTGGTTATTTTATGTTGAACCTTTAATTGAGGGTTCATTAAATATCATGGGTGTAGATAAAGTTTTGTAATGCAACTGTACATAATTAGGTATTAAAATACTCATGTGATACTGTTTTAATGTCCCTAATTATACAACAGTTGCATAAATAACCATTGTATGATTATCAAATTGATATTTTTTACTGCAATTCGATAGCAAAATACCTACGTATTTTAGAATGAAATATTTTGTAAAGTAATGTTTAGAATCTTTTTCTTTAATGACGGTGATTTTCGTCGTCTTTAAAAAAACTAATGTTTTATAATTAGTGAGAGAGACGAAACAAAACCCAGTTGAGCTATTTTAATACACAATTTTATTACTCGTTGACCCAATAACACTCTAATAGCTCACATTTAGCAGGTGCAACAAATACTATCGCTATCGGGGTCACTACATTTTTATAATAGAATGGGGTTATAGATTACATAACCCCTGTGAAGCTGCTCTTAGAGAATTTATCTACTAAGATAAAATACATACGCCCTTTATTCTATCAAAGACAACTTTTCCTACCATAGGGGTAGTTGTTGCCGTATCCGAATTTCAGGAAACTGAATAAATTTTCCACGACTAGGTAAAATAAACAAAATGAAAAAAATCGTCGTTGGTTTTGAGTTCTAACACCATAGAAAAGGACGATGAATTCTCCCTAATTCATATATAAAATTGTTTTTTTTTGTCTCAAAAATATCTTTATGACTAGGTATGATGCGATGATTATTTCAAAACAAAAAAAAAAAACAAATTAACTTCTCTGTAGTGCACTCACTTTATTTTCTAGCTTGTCGTTTAGTTTAATGAAGTTTTTTTGCTAAAAGTGAAAACAGTTTCATTACAATGCAGCATACGTTTTTTTAGTTCTAACTAGATTCATACTCTTACACTTTGTTTTTCCATTCCCATTTTGTATTCAGGCAGAATATCGTATGACAAATAATAGAAAGTCTAATTCGCCTTGTGCATTAACAAGCTGGATATTAAAAAATTTATTTGATTCGAAATAACTCCTGTGCCTTCGTTATAAATCATAATTTGCTTTCCATTTCAAATTAGTGTTGTTTGTGTAGATTACTGCGGGTCGTGTAAAGACATGTAATAATGGTTCACAAAACAAAAAAAAACATTGGAAAAGTCACGTTCGTTGGTGGGGAGGATTGTAATCGCCTTTTTTTATTATTTCCTTTTTTCGCTGTGTTGAATTGTAAGGGTACAGAATGAATCAACAGACCTACTCTCTGGCAATGAAAAATGGGCGTACATTGAGTTATTCTGTTCTGGCTTTTGTATAAGTCGAGGTGTAGAATAATAAAATGATGACTTTGGGATAATTGCTCATCTTTTTCACATTAGGAGTAAATGCTGAAAAGCAGTGTTTTGGTGTTATCTGACAGATTGGTAGAGTTTAATAGAAATCCTCTAATATTTCTGAGTTTCGAGAAACTCGAATTTAGTGCTGAGCGTAGAAGAAATAACCTGATTTACTATAGTTAAATTGATAAAATGATGCTCTTAGCCTTGAGTTTATTTGTAGAAGAAGTACATTTCATGAAAAACCCAGTTCTATTTATTACTGCAAGGTATCTCGATCACCATGGATGTAACTTAATCTTTTTTGAAAAAAGAAATATATGTAGCTTACTTCCGCAAACAAAATATGTAAGATGCACCGCCCGCCCGCCCGCAAAAATATGCAGCACACCACAAATATAAGTGCACAATACCTGCATTTAGCAAGACAGCAACACACCTTGCACCTTCACCAATTAGGCTACTCTACACGTGTTTCGCCCCAACCCGGAGCATCCTCAGGAGTTAGATCGTGCGTAAACCAACACCGAATGAGCAACTACGCCCTACGACACCGTATTTATAGTCACTTCCTCCCCACTGCGCATCGAGTGACTGACAGTGACAACGTTTGAAGAATGTTGCCAGTTTCAAATAAAAAAGAAAAAAGAAAGAAAACATGTTTTTTAATTTAAATTACCTACAAATAAATTGATATACATTAAATAATGTGTTTTATTAATAAGATACTTATTTTTAAGAATTATTATTATTTGAGAAAATACGCAGCAATGGCGAGGAAGAGACGTCAAGTTGATTGTTAAGTATGGTTCCATCAACATTGTGTTTGATAATTTCTAGGTTTTCCAACACGTTCAGTCGTAGACCTTTACTACAAGTATGTAAAACCTCATAGGAATGGTCATCAGATAATTGATGTCCGGTATTTAATAAATGTTCCGCGAAATGAGATCGTTCCGGTCGGCCATTCCTATAGGCGGAAATATGTTCTTTATAACGTATATCAAAACTACGGCCAGTTTGACCAACGTATACTGAATTACATTGGTTACATGTTAACTTATATATCCCCGACTTCCTGCCAACCTCCGTTTTTTCCTTGCCATTGCAAATGGCACGCCGGACGGTATTAGTAGTACGAAAAGCCACGTGAACGTCGTTATTTTTTAAGAGTTTTGATATTTTATCTGATATTTTACCTACGTAAGCCATACTTGACTGATAATTTTGAATAACGCGCTCACGTGGCACCGCATATAAAAGCCCAGTCACCTGTTTGTTGATTTTATTCCTAACCATGTTATCTATCATCCGCCGATCATAACCATTTGCAATGGCAATGTTATAAATTGTATTTAACTCTCTACTATAGGCTTGCCCTGATAACGGTACCGTCATTAAACGATTAATATATGAGTGAAAAGCATTTTTTCAAAATGGTTTGGGACTTCCGCCAAGTGACGCCTGATTCAATCAAAAAAGTAACTTAATCTGTTTAAGCCCCTCATAGATACGTTCTCGTAACGAGATTCGTCTGTTAGACGATGAATAACGGTTGTCAAATAACATGTATTGTACAGCATAGAGTGCAGTGCTTAGAACGCTGACGTCAGAATAATCTCTCGGTCGACTTTAGCACATGCACAAGCCAAGAACAATGCATTCGTAGTCCAGTCACCTTTGCGGTATTCGGGTGCAACTGCAGTACAGTGACCCCGTGCGTACGCGAGGGTAGGAGACAGAGGAGGGAACTAGGTCAGGGCCCCCCTCCCCCGCCCGCCTCCGCACCGATCGACCGCCAAATTTTAACGCATTCGCAAAGGAATGGTTTCCTTAAACTGTTACTCATGAAGTAGGTCATTGTCATAAAGTGATCGATGTGCCAGTTTTAAGTTTGGTCAGTGACGAAAAGGGATTCTATGGTTTTCTTCGTTTTCTTATCTCTAACTATTATCTGTAATCGTCGGTAACTCACATTTACACATAGGTATCTCTATATAGGTACTTAGGTTTACTTGGATTAACTTCAAATGTCTACTTCTTCAGCGTACCTACCCATAAAAAGGTGAATACCAAGCGTACAATTTTACAGCATATGAACTACCTTAATCTAAATCAAAATAAGCAGATTTATAAGGTATAAAAAACCTTGGACGAAAAGCTAAAAACAGTGTCCAAAAACCGTCTGGCGGTTGAATCTATATTAACAGGCGCGACGTGTTCAAAATAGAAACATCATTATTAGCAGGCATTCGTGCTTTGCCCCTTTTTAGGGTTGGATAACCCGTCCGTTTGATCTGATCGGAGCCCGTATGAGCGAGGCGGCGCTACGCCCGGCGCCCGCCCGCCCGACTCAATTGGACTTCAAAATAGGAAGCGACAATATTGCCTCGGGCGGGAAAACAGCGGAAATAACTTGTCTACTTGTTTCTTTGGGAACTAATAATTTCTGAACGAGATTGCTCTCTCTATAAGTATTGGATTCTTGGTAACCAAAGCGTTTTTCAAATATCTACGCTTTTCTAGCGTATTTCGAAGATAAATTAGAATCAGTACGTAAGAGATACCGTACTTAGTACAGAGTTCTTTGTTTTTTTATAGGAATCGTCGAGACTTTTCCAGTTATTGGTATTAATTATCCCTACAGTTTGATTTTATGCTCTACAACCAGACTAGCTTCGCAGTTAGGGTAGTTTTTTAGCCTACGGGTTATCGAAATTTTATTTTATTTTATTTTTTAACACATTACAGCTATTCTCACAGGGGTTCCTAAATACTCGTACAGTAGTGTAGTTATCTTAGTTTACAGATACTTATTTAAAAATGTTTAATAGAAATATATTTTTTATGGAATAAAATAATTATGAAGAATACAATCTTTTCAATAGAAAAGGTTTTCCTTACTTAAACAAACAAAGAAAACTGTTTTGTTTTACTTAATTTAAGTTGAAATTAAATACCGATAAGTTAGTACCTAGGTATTAATTAATTAGCGCGGTTTTATTTAATGTTCTAAATCTTCAGAAGTGAATAAATAGCAGTTTTTACGGTGTTTTCATTAGTTAAGAGAGAAATACAATACTACTATGGTGTTTGGTTGAATAATGAGGCAATATTTGTTGATACTTATGATCATCAATCATTACAATGTCATCATTGATCTTTCATGAGTCACTAACTACCTCTATAATAGTGTACCATACTAACGTTCACTACCTATTAAATATTTTACTTACTATTATAGTCATGGTGATTGAACTGCTAGTTTTTATGAATAAAAGCTTTATTAATTTTCTTTAACGGTTAAGAATATAATCATTTACTTACTTATGTTTAAAAAAACCTTATGTAAGTAAATCTTGTTACAAATAGTTTTCCACCGCCTAATTTATAATAATTTAAAAAATCGAAATCGAAAATTCTTTATTTAAATAAACTTAGAATTTGAGTTAACCCATTCGAGACAAACATACAGACGGAATTCCGTTACGGAAGATTAACAAAAATAAAATTGTTATTGAGCCATGTATATGGAAATAATTGATTATTGTAATGGCGCCGCAACACGCACTGCGTAAAGCTAGAGCAAGACTAAATAGCTTCGGAAAAAACAGAAGTTAGCAAAAAAACATGGTTGTGGGGTTTATGTCTCCACAGGACTACGAGGAATAGGGTTTCCTCGTGGTCCCACTAAGGCCGGCCACACACAGACGGAATCCCGTTACGGAATTCCGAACGGAATTTCGATAATGTATGAAGATTCCGTACTGAAAAATACCGTCTGTGTGTGGTAGTCCATAGATTTGTATGGATTAGCTGCGTTCGGAATCACGTATGTACGGAATTCCGTAACGTGATTCCGTCTGTGTGTGGCCGGCCTAATAGGACAAATTAGTTGGACCACGAGGAAAAAGGTGTTAAAATGACAGTTTGTAGATAAGTATTTATCTCCCCTTATGAGTAGACTTTTTATACATAAAAGAAGGGTTATTGGAGATGACAGTAGCAAAAAGTAAAAAGCTTTAGAAAGAACAGAAATTAGAAAAAAAATCGTGTTTGTGGGGTTTTATGTTAAAATGTAAGTATATAGATTAGCGTTTTTTTCCCCTTCCTTTCTAGCATACTTTTCCATATATGCGGGGGTTGTTGGAGAAGACAGTAATAAGACAGGGAGGTATAGTTTTTTTTTTAAATATTTGATGTTTCTCTTTGTTAGAAGAAGCAGAAAAAGTCAGAAGAAACCGCTTCTGTGGTCTAGTAGTTCACCCACCCGTGCAAGACGCAGGGGTCCCGGGTTCGATTCCCAGGGGGGTTCAATTTGAACTCGGTTTAGTTGGTGGTAGGGTTTAGTAATTCAAGTCCGCCTGGCTAGCTACCACCATCTTGCCTAAGTCTGACGCCATAACAACAATTAAGAAACTGTTGTGTTCCAGCAGTTAGAGGTTAGATAGCCAGTTCCTCAGTGATGAGGATTTCGGGTGTAGTGCGCTTCCACCTTGCCTTATCGTCACTTAACATCAGTTAAGGTGAAGGCCAAGCACTATTCCGTTGTTCATAAAAAGCTAATGAGTCATTCGATAGTAATTTGTGTTTTTTATTGGTGTACAGGAGAATGGCCGTGCGGCGCCGGACCTGACGGCGTCGCCGGGCCGCGCGCCGCCCGGTCTGCCGCAGCCGCCGCGCGCCAACCACGCGCCACCCTGCGTGCTGCAGCCTGACTTCCGAAAGGTATGAGACAAACTGCATATAGGTGACGACGGAGAACTAGGAAAGGACCCCGAATCTATAGTTAGAAAAATGTGGTTTCAGTTAAATGTCCTGGGATTTTGATATGTCATAGTATGTCCCGTGCCCTGAGTTGCTACCACTGTTTTCGAGTCCCTTTCAGAGATATTGCTGATTTAAAACAACGACCTATTTAAAACAATTGACATTAGATTCAACCTATGTTGTGATAAGCTGGCCATTCAGAGAAAGAAAAATTGGCGGGAATGTCAACTTCAAATGCACGTCGATGTGCATTTATAGATGTAGCTATCATTTCACATCCTGGTAATAATGTGAAAGTTAAAAGTGTAACATTCTGTAGAGGTGTTAATAAATATAGATTTATAATATTTAATCTAAAACACTGTTTTTCTTTCATTTTGTCCGTTGTTTATAGTTTTTATAATCTGATCAGGAGGGTACATCATCAGACGAAATTCTGAAAGGGACTCGGAAACAGTGGTAGCACCCATAGAGACTTTTACTCAGGGCACCGAAATCTATAACATATCAAAATTCCAGGACATTTAACTGAAACCACATTTTTGTAATCGGAGTCCTTACAGTTAGAGTTGCCACATACAGACGGAATTTCGATTCGAAATTCCGAAACGGAATTATTCCGAACGCAGTTATTCCATACAAATCTATGGGCCTACTACACACATGCGGGATTTTCCGTACGGAATTTTCATACATTGTCGATATTCCCTCGTGAAGCTTAGGTATTAGTCCAGTAAATGCATCATTGAATTCAAATAAGAGCGCTGCACCTGAAAAACAGTTTTCACTAGTTTGGGTGCAGATGTCGTTTTATAGTTACTAAGATGTATAGTTTAATAAGTAACATGTTTTATAAAATTGTAATGTTTTTTGTTGCCAGTAAATTTATTATTATTATTATTATTCGTCAGTGATTTCAATAGCAACTCGGTTGATTTACTAACCTTTATAATACAGTTTTCAAAAGGTAACAATCAGTAGCATTCGCTTGTACAAGAACTGGGGTGGCAAATCTGTTTACTATTGGAAGTTGATTATCACGGCCTTTTTTCACTTCACTTTTTTCTTCAAGCATAATATAGTTACACTAACAAAATTATTTAGTACCTTCAGGCAAAACATTGATTCGGTATTGATTTTCAGGTATCAGGTGTAAGCAATGAAATCTTCAGACAGATTGAAATGGTTGAAAATGATCACGACGCGACTACAGCCGCGGCGCTTGAGGTAAGTATTTTTTTATGCAAATCACAAGATTCACAAGCATTATTTAATTAAAATTCTGTCTTATCGCTGTATTATTCAATTGAAACCATCCACTGTTAGTTCTACAATGAAAATTTTGCGTTGTTGAGGTTTATTCCACTTAGTGCATCTGGGAGTTGGGTGATATCACCAAGTTGAATAACGAGGTCGTACTTTACTGAAGTCGCTCAAGTGTACAAAGTAGAATAAATCACTGACGAGTCCATAATGCTGCTATAAATATTAAATTTTTACACAACTCGACCGACGCGATGGCATTTCATTCATTCATTTTTTTTAACTAAAACTGAGGAGTTCTTCTCTACCTGGACGAGTTAAGTCTTTGAATAAAATTGTTAATCATTCATGTTGCTGTGGGATTATTGGGAATACGTAGGTTATTGTTTGATTATTGCATCTCGTTATTAGGTATGAGATCAGACTAATAAGTCGTACTATTACTCGTATTATTCTGTGCCGTTATAGTTCTTGCATCTCACGAATGCGCGCGTCAACACTCTTAAGAGGATTATCAAGCAAACGGTCTCCATACAAACGACGATAACGTGTCCCACCCTCTAAACCTTAACCTACAGTAATTAATTTTTGGTATGTTTTTGAAATGCCTAAATACTAGGGCTGTACGTTTTGATTTTTTAAATATCCATAATAGATTTCGAAATATTTGCATTTTAGTGATTTCATACAAAACACAGAAGTGCCAATATTTTCAAATCTACAATGAATATTTAAAAAATCAAAACGTGCAGCCCTAGTTTTTAGGCATTTCAAAAACATACCAAAAATTCATTACTGTAGGTTAAGATTTAGAGGGTGGGAAACGTTATCGCCGTTTGTATGGAGACCGTTTGTTTGACAATCCTCTTAAGTCAATGCAATAAGGTTGAAACTCGTCAAATTCACGCGCATTCGTGAATTGCAAGAACTATAATAAAAATTATGTCATTCAGCATACAACCGCACGACCACACACTGCTGAATATAGGCAGGATGTGTCAAAAGTATGAAACTTCTCCACTGAAAACTCAAGAAAGGTTTTACTAAAAAAATAATGAAATGTTATTCTGTTTTAGGCGGTGGAGCGCCGCGGCGAGATGATCGTACGGATCCTCGAACTAAGACAAGTGGGCCGGAACAATATTGAAGCCGCAAAGAAATTTTTCTCGTTACAGGTATCTTCTTAATAATTTCATATTCATCCCTTCTTTAGAACACTCCTGTTATTCTTTAAAGAATTACCTAGTCTCTAGTTGAGATAAAAAAAGGTATTTATTGAGGAATAATTATAGCTACATTTTAAGATAGTTAAATCTCTTTTTATGTAATGTATCGTTTTACCGAAATACTTTACTAAAGAAAATTATGCACCTTTAATGCACCTATCTATTTGACGGTTATGTCAATAGCATGTGAAAAGGATTTTGTTGCCGTGAACGTAAATGAGCTCCATAAGTGGCGAATTGTTTTTCCTGGAAAAAAGGGTCAGCATCATGCAGCAGATAAATGTTGCTTCCCTTTTAAAACAGGTAATTTCTCCCGCTCTATTGACCTGGATGAAACTCGTAACCTAGTACGGAACCTGAAAGAACCTACTCCAGTGAACCCCATTGTTTGGCGGGCTGGCCTAGATCGCGTGGAATGTGAACGCAATCTAGTCCCACATTGTTGGGATGCGCCCCTCCTCTATGTGATATTACGAGCTCGAATCCCGTAATTTGTGTCACCGAGACCAATGCCGCTTTTATGTTCTTTGCGTTACACGCGAACTTGTCATTGGTATTTATTAAGTTCCTTGATGTACGCATTCGTCCAAGATGTACGCTTGAAGTTAAACTATAATTTTATAGAATTCAATTTGCTTTTCCTTCCCTAAAGAGAAGTAAAATGTGTCATGTTGCTAAAAATATTTAGAGTTAGATACTCCAAGCGTAAATGAAAGGAAAAGGCATTTCATAGCTTAATCATTAGCAAAGCCAAGGACGTGTAAACATGAGATGGCACAAATATAGTATACGTATAACGTTTGCGGAAAAACCAGGGCTCTGTCACTCCGCGCGCGAGTATGAAACGCTCGGTGTCCTCTGAGAGGACAATTTTCATACGTCAGAAAAGATTAGACCTTTACGCGATAGAAAGAGAGGCAACTACTTAGCGAAGGTTTTGGAGCGAAGGGAGCGCTGTGCGACCTGAAATGCACTTTATTGTGTCGGAGCAAGAGTCGCAACTTACTTAAACGATTTAGCGGAGTGCAACTTCTGTACGCTAGTACTATTATCTATTCTGTGGTAAAACTAGTATGATTGCTTCCAGGACGCACGCCACGTAGTCCAACTGGTGGAGATCGTGAAGCGTCCAGGGCAGACCCTCGGCTTGTATATCAGGGAGGGCGACGGAGGCGCGAGGACAGACGGCGTGTTCATCTCTCGGATAGCGCTGGAGTCCGCCGTGTACAACAGCGGCTGCCTGAAGGTCGGCGACGAGATCCTCGCGGTGAACTTAGTCGATGTGAGGCGAATGTCGCTGGACGACGTTGTCATCATCATGTCGATACCAAGAAGGCTGCTGCTGTGTACACGGCAGAGGAAAGGTAAATTATAGTTATTTTTATTTGGTAGTACTGTTGCAATTCTAAGCAATCAATAAATATTTCATAATAAGTACCGACTTTAGTGAAAGTCGGTATTATGAAATATTTATTTTGAAAACCGCTGTCGTTGGTCTTTTCGCAATTTTAGTTGACTGACATTTGAGTTTGCTTTTTGATATAAAGTTTTGTTGAACGCTTTATTGGGGCAGCTCTACCATTATAGGTGTTAGGGTCCGTTTGCAAAAAATGCACTGCGCGGTTCTGCGCGCTCGTGTCATTTTTTGGTAACGACAAGAGTTATAAATTATAATAAGTATATACGATTTTTGTACCGTCAATTACTAATACTTACTACGTAAGGAATACGTAATTTTCTTATGATTTATATAAATTTTCAGAAACGATGTATTGTAATTAAAGAGATATTTCAAAAATTCCCCTAAAAGGACATGTTTTTAGAAAAAAAACTAAACTCAATAATTTCTAAAATCCTACCGCCGTCAGCTCAATAAAGGTCCATAAAAGCATATAGGTTTTTGAATTTAAAATTCATTGAGATTTTAGAGACGTTACTATTTGAGTTCAAATATTTGCGAATTCTGGGAGCCCCCTCTTAACTGCTGAATATAAAACTTCTATAGGAAAATCAGGTCCCGGGTCCCCATCATTACCACGGTCGGAGCACAAGCCGCCGCCCGTGGTGGTGCTGAAGAGGGACTGCCGTGACGACGATGACATGAGGGACATGAGGGACATGAGGGACAGGGAGAGAGAACGAATAGACGGCCTCTACTCGCAGTAAGTATTAACCTACAAATTGTTGAAGGGAAAATTATCATCTTTGATATTTTAAACAATTCTTTTCATACCTGACAGTCAAGCTAACTCTGCTTTAACATGTGTGAGTTTTCTGGAGATATTAATTTTACTATCAGTACAAAATAACCGTTTTGTCAAGGCAGTCTGATAACATAGCCATGGTATCAGGGTTGTATTATGAGATCATAAATTGCAAAAAAGTTTTACGTAAAAATAACATTAACTTTATCATTATGGAGTATATGAAAATTCTGTTTTAGGCACGGAACGTTAAGATCCAGTGGGGGGCCTGGATCTAGTGTAAGACCAGTGGGGGATGGGAGGGAGGAACGTAGCCGGCTGCAGTTGGGCGCCCTCTCACCGGACTCGAATGCGTTGGATCTGTACTACAACGCGCGTCCGCCGTCGGATCACTCTACTTGGAGGTACACGCAGACAAAGTATGACTTTATTTTCATTAGAACCGTCTTATAGCTTCTTGACTGCTGTTTAAGACTGGCATAACAGTTCATCAGAAATAGTCGAATGTAAAAATCAACGTTATTTGCTTAAAACTTATTGCTTTATTACATACAATTAAAAGTAGTTTAGTTGGTTAGGGATTCTATTGCATCATATATTTAGTTATCATATTATTTTATGTCTGTTTTGTTGTAGTTACCGGCCACCGCCTCCGGTAATAACAGAACAGCCTAAGTCACAAGCGACTCATTTTGTGCCCTACGAACGTTCCTACCCAAATACGCTGGAGAGCTTAGCGGAGAAAGTACATTCTCTTTACCCAGCTGACAGTGGAAGGTAAGCTGTATCTATAATAATAATAATTATAAGAAGATCAGGCATTGTTTTTATACTCAATGATGCTAACAAAAACACTATTTATTTCAGCACACGATTCGGAGGACGAGTTCCTCGCTCTGGGTCTGAACAACAGCTTCCAAGAGCGGAGACACATTCCGATTTCGGTAGACATTCATTGCTCAGATCTAGTTTGAAAGCTTCTGCTACTGGAAGTGGTGGTAAGCTTCCGTCTATCTAATCATAATAACCAGATCTAGTATGAAAATATACTAAAATCTTCCGATGTTTTCAGCAAGCTTATCAAGATATAATCAGCGATACGGAGGCGTTGGCATGCCTGGAAGTGGTCTATCCGGAGCTGGTATCACAAGCAGTGGTTTAGGAGGACCTGGGTTAGGAGGGCCCGGTCTTCCCTCTGGCCTATCTACCACGGGCTTAAGTGGATTAACGAGTTCAAGCCTTGTTGGCTCTGGATTGACTAGTTCTGGACTGGGAAGTGGTTTGGGTGGCACTGGCCACTTAGGGCCATCACTTGGTGGTGGTTACGGTACGACTGGATTAGGGTTACCTTCATACAGCACCAAATTCGGCACGACGTCGAGACGGAACCGAAGCTTGGACTATTCATCAGATACTGAAGCCACAGCTCCAACAAGAACTCCCTACTATTCCGGGCTTAGTGGCTACAGAAGCAGTACTCTAGGAAGAGATATCGGGTCTAAGTTTAACTCACTCCCTAGAGACGTGAGGAATACTGGCCAGAGGTAAAACTTCTTTGTTTTAAATTACAATTCGTTTATTTTATTCAGATGTTATTTAATGCATACGTATTTGTCATCAGGATGGGCCTGAGCAGGCGTGCTGGAAGCATTCTTCACGATGAGCCAGAACCGTTGTCTTCGCGTTTAGATTTACGGTCTTCCAGAAGTGCGTTGGCTGTTTGTACAAAATGTAATTTTTATATGCGTACGTGTTTGTAATGAGACGTTAAGTTCAACTATTTCTTTCACCAGGTCGTCTCACCTCCTCGCCCTCAGTATTCACGTCTGACGAGTATCGAGCTTGGTTGTCGCGAGCTCCGTCAACCAGCGCACTTTATGAGACTCTACGCCCTCGCTTACCAACGCATTATTCAGCGGAGAACATTCATGACGCACTCAAAAATGTAAGTGTAAACGGCTCTCATTTAAACTGAGACAAGGCGTTCATATTTCAATGCGGTAATTAAAAAAGGACTTAATGTTGCTTAAAAAGAGATGTATTGTTAGTTTTGTAGTATTTTAGTTTGCATATATTTAACTTATTAGTGTAAACTGTTAGAAACAAATAAACAAACATTGCGACGTTATTTACAAAGCTGACCAGAGAAAAGTAAAAGGATAGATATAGATTTAGCAAGAGTAAATCTAGGTCCAAAATCACAAGCATCCATTCACAAATTAAAAAAAGTTTGGTTTAAATAGTTCGTATCACGACAGATTACCACAAATGGTGCCCATCTTCGCATCATTCATAACTCACGAAGAAAAGACAGAAGACAAGTCTTTTCTTCATGAGTTAGGATGCGAAGATAGGCACCATTTGTGGTCATCTTGCGTGATACGCACTTTACCTACCTATATTCTTTCTTGCAGATGGAAAGCGCCAGTCGCTTCGGCTCATCGCTCGGCCTAGCGAACCGCCGGATCGAGAGGCCCCGGCACCTACCCGCGCGCTCGCTCTCCTCCCAACAGCTGGGGCCCACCGCTGGGGGCTCCCCGTCCGCGCGCCGCGTGAGGCAGCTGCTCGAGCTTGGATCCAGGTTCAACTGCCCCAACCCGAGCCCAGTGCCCACGCCCAGCTCGAGACACCAGCGACATTTGGATATCAATCCTAATGGTAAGACCGAAATGTATCATTTTCAGGGTAAGCGTATGCCGAAACGCAGATAACATGCAGAGAACGCAGATACAGAGCAGACCTGCGTGGCGCAGAAGTGTGTCTGACATTATCTGTTCGCATGTGCCTGCGCTGTAGCGTACGTAGCTCTCAGCACGTTCATGCATTATATTTTTTTATGCACAACGGGATAGTGCTTGGCCTTCACCTTTCCTGAGGTGTATAAAAGTATAAATAAATGCTCTGCCCTGCGCTGCGTGTAACTGCATCGCCTGCGTTTCAGCATACGCTTATACATGATTGATAAGATTAGTGGCATAGCTATCTCAAGCTCAACACATTAAGGCAAAATATTGAAAATAAGGACATGATGTTTAGAATAATTATGCATTCACAGTGCTTACGTTACTATATTAACATCCACTAGAAAAAAGTAACTTTTACAGATTTTTGACCTTGCTTGTTTTTTTGCTTGCTTTTATTTTACTTACTTTTATAAAAGTATAATTTCAATGAAAGACTGTCTGTTACAGAGTTCCTAAAGTATAAAGTGGAGAAGCCCAACACGGGTGGTCTATCAGCCTCCATGACAGGTCTCTCCCGCCTCTCTGGTGGTGTCTCCGGGATGTTGTGGGTGCACCTGCTAGCGGGGCGGGGTCTCCGGCCTGCGCCCTCGGGCTCCTCGCCCGGCTCGCCCCCCTCGGGGCCATTAGCGCCTCCTCAGGCGCCCGTTGCTCCAAGGGACCTTTACTGCGTGCTAGAGTGCGATAGGGTGCATAAGGCTCGCACTGTGGTGAGTTAGCTTTTGCAGTTTGTCCAAAGGTATACAAAAAAAAACATAGCATGCATTGATTAGGGTACTTATGTTGAAATTATTCTAAACGTTACCCTCTTGAGTTGACCATCAAGATCTAAAGTGCCTTCCGAATCTATATTAGTCACTTTGTAGTTTATTAATAAACAAAATTTGGAGTTAAAATAAGTTTTAAAGGTTAGGTAGGTACTTTCAATCTTATTGATGTATTCTTTATAATCAGGTGAGAACGGGCGAGTTACAATTCGATTGGGACGAATCGTTTGAGCTGGAGCTGGTGGACAACCGCCAACTGGACGTTCTCGTGTACTCCTGGGATCCTCAGCACCGACACAAGCTCTGCTACCGAGGAGCAGTAACGTTGCCTGACCTGCTATCCCGCTCTCCGTCGCACCAACTTGCAATCAAGGTAACTTTTATTTTTGTGTTAAAAAATATTGTTACATCGAAGATTTCAATTTTGGAAAGGGCACTAGGTAAAATAAATTATTATTTTGTTTTTTTTTTACAAAATACCACACAAGATAAAAGCCTTAGAGCAACGACGGAAGCCGCGTTGCTCTAAGGCCAAGACATTTTATGATTTAAAACTTCACAAAAGTTTCGCCTGAGTTGTAGTGTAAACGGTAAAGAACTTTTATTTGAAAGCATCAGCCTTTCTAATAACTTATTTCAAATTTTATCGCAATCGCTTTCAGGATGTAGCACATTAAAGCTTCTTTATGGCACAAATAAAAACTTACCAAAGAAATGTAGCAATCCATCTGTCGAACGAAAGCGATTGCGAAAGATTTAAAATTAGACAATAGCCCCCACTCTATCCGAGATTAACGAGATAAATGATGTTATAATTATACTTTTTCGTTTTTCCATGTTTAGATGGAACCCCGTGGCACTCTTTACGTCCGCGTCCGCCACACGGAACCGCACGAATTATTCCGAAGACGTCCGGCGCCGTCGCGGATCTCTCCTCAGCCACTCTTCGGCGCCGAACTAGAATCGGTCGTATCTCGTGAAATACGACCACAACACGCGCCGCCTGTTCCGTCGATAGTAAAACGGTGTGTCGAAGAGATTGAAAGGAGAGGGCTGGATATTATTGGTAAGTTTCTTTGAGCCCCTGTATCTGATACAATACAATCCATTAAGATATTCGTAATATTCCGCAAACATCGTTGCTTGACCATTGTGATGTCTTGTAATGTAGTGTAATTAGGTACTTGACCGTCAGCCATTTTTAATGTCCCCACATTATGATTTGATAAGGAGGTATGTTTAGGATTATCTAAGAAACTTTGTTCGCTATCTGCAGTAAAAAGTGGCATGACAATTCCTTACTCATATGTGGACTAGTAACTAATGATGAATAAATTTACCAGGTCTATACCGATTATGCGGATCTGCAAGCAAAAAACGTATCCTGCGAGAGGCGTTTGAACGCAACGCGCGAGGAGTGGAACTGTCTCCGGACTCCGTGCCCGACATCAACGTCATCACGGGGCTACTGAAAGACTACCTGAGGGAGCTGCCGCAGCCGCTGTTCAGTCGCTGTCTGTATCAGATGACGCTGGATGCTCTAGGTAACTGGTCGCAATCATCTGTAGCTCACACACTGTCGATCTATGACATCAATGTCATCAGGGTGCTTTTGAGGGACTACCTGCGGGAGCTGCCGCAGCTACTGCTTCCCTGTTTTAGATGATGTTACTGATTATATTATTATATTTGAGTTGTGACATTATCATGATGTTAATGGTGGAATGGGATGAACAGTCAAACTTTCTTCTCGTTCTTTTTTTTTTCGAAGTTGAAAAACATCATGGATATGCTGACTTTCTAGGACTCTATCTATAGGGATGTAGTGCTGTTCTGCGTGCAATGTGTGTGAGTCCAATATAAAGTTCTAATTATTAAAATCTGCAAAAATAAATGATAACAAGTAATTACCAGCATTTTGTGCAATACAAACCCAATTCACAGATGTAACGTGACTAATTTTTGCAATGATCTCACAAGTATTATATTTTTGTAACTGGATAGGCTTTTGTCCACCATCTTGCTTGGTAAACAGGATGTGGTCTAAGGTGTAACATGCTTGTACTTGCCCAGGAAATCTCTATTCACTCTTGCCTTGAAGAGACCAGGGGGTCTATTACGAAAAGTTTAACAAATCACTTTCTCTCTAGCGTATCCGACATCGTTCGTTGAGTAGTCTATGGGCTAAGACAGCCAAATTCAAAATATTTGTTATAACTACAACCAACGAACTGCGGACGACTATCATGGCCAAGTGACTGCGTTACGCAATTGCGTACGTTATTTTTGTAATAGGCCCTCTGGGTTGTAATTATCGGAGAACACATGAGCAGGCAGCGCATTCCATGAAGATTTTTTAAAATTAAATCGTCTTTTCCAGGGGTCTGCCTCCCCGACGACCGCGAAGGCAACGCACGCCTCATGGCCTCCATAGTGGAGTGCCTGCCCCGCGCCGCGCGCGCCACCCTCGTCTTCCTCCTCGACCACTTGGCCCTCGTAGTCGCCGCTCAAGACCGCAACAAGATGTCCCCGCAACATCTAGCTGTCGCTCTCGCTCCACCGCTCATGCTGCACTCGCAACCACCCAACGATCTGGACTATCAGAGGCCGATACATGTGCTCCAATGCTTGCTGCAAATCTGGCCGGCTCCTAAGCGTTCAGGTAATGTCATCTCTCATCTTTTTAAGACGGGGTACAATTTGAAAATTCTTACGTTAACAAATGAAGTCCATTAAAAACTAATTAGATTTTAAATACCATACCCATTTCTAAAAAAAATTGTTGGTGTGGTTTTTCTTCATCTAAATAAACATATATTGTTGTTGGAAAACTTTTTGCTTTGCTTCTCTGCTTTTTCTTATCGATAACATTCCAGTCATCAAAATAGTGAAATAAGTATAACTAGAGCTTTTAAATGTTGTAACCGTTTGTAGTAGTAGTGCTGTAGATTAACGTAGAGAACCATATTGATGTTTATAATAGCTAAGCGGTACCTTAACGCATGTATGTTTGTAGACAGTTCGGCGCGGCGAGCCAGCACTCGGGCCGCGTGGAAGCAAAGCCAGTGCGTCGCCAGTGGCCTCAGCCGCGCTCCCCCAAGGTAATACAAAATTCAAAATAACATGTTCTTCTTTATTACGCATCATTTCATTATTAACTTCATTTAGATTCATGTCATGCCTCATACATCCATCCTCGCCATTGACCTTCTCATGTATTAGTATTACTTATACTGCACTATGCTTTTTGTCAAAAGCCAAATGGTTTCCCTTCAAAATTTTTGTGCACTTGACTCAACCATTCTGTACATTTTCTAATCTAACTGCATCAACAATATTTATACAGTATACGTTCAGTACTACAATTTGTAATTGAAGTTTTAACAACTAGTTTTAGCAACTATTCCCAAAAACGATTTGCTGGAGTTGCATAGTAAAACGAACTTTTAATCACACATTAAGAAAATCATCTACTTTGTACAGGCCGAGTTCCGCCCTCAGTCAGTCCATATCGGCCTCAAGTGGCAGCATTAGCAGCATCTCCGCCTCCAGCTCTCTCGGGTCGGCCCGTGCCAGACCGCTCGCCGCCCGCACATGTGAGTAGCTTAATCTCCGACAACGTATTTATTATCGCATTTAGAATGCTCACACTCACAACTCATGAATCAAGCTTAGCTGCCATAAATGCGATTCTGATAGAGCATATTGAGTTTTGTATTATTCTGTCGGAACACTGCAGTAACGTAATTCCTCTTGTGTCATCGGCAGGTTCTCTCATCAGTCAGGGGAGGCCCATATCGTCCGCAGTCGCCTCTCCGCGGGCCGCTGCCCGCTCCTCCTCGCTCCCGTCAAGTGACGGTGTCCTCGCCCGGCTCGCCCAGCAGTAGCTCGGGCAGCCACAGCCCCGCCGACACCATCAAACACACCGGCTCGGTGTCCTCCATCTTGCGTCAGCCGGAGCGGGCGGCGTCGCCGCGAAATGCGTCGCGGAACAACTCCCCCCGCCACTCTCCGCGGCACTCCCCTCGCGACTCACCGCGCACGCACACGCCCCGTGAGTTGACCCCGCGAGAGAGCTCGACGCGCGAGTCCACACCGCGCGAGATGACGCCGCGTGAGTGCAGCCCGCGCGAGCTGACCCCCCGCGACTCCCCGCGCACCGCCATCCCCGGTACGTCGGCCGGGCTCGCGGTCACCCTCAACTCGTCGGGCGGGCTCAGCCCCCGCTACAGCTCCACCAACCCGTTCCTGCAGCAGTACGACGCCGAGGAGGAGGCGGAGGCCTGGCGCGCCGCCGACATATTCTCCTCGCCCTCCACGCACACATAGTGCTCATAGCGAATTGAGATTTTCTAGTCAATTTTTTTAATCGAATCGAAAGAGTGCTACGATTCCGCTGTATATTATGTTGTTTACGAGCGTGGTGCGCGCTCGTGTAATTGTTATATATAGAGCGAGTTATGATGTATATTATTGTGTGAATGTATACCTGCTGACGCGAGGCGCACGCCTCGCCGCCCGCCGCGTGCTCGCCCCGTAGCCACCATAGTGTTTATGATATTGTATTGTACATTGTATATAATATACGTATAGTAGGTACGCTCCAGTTTTGTACCGTCTCGGGCGGGCTCGACGGGCGGCCGCGGCGCTACACACATCATCCCACATATCAGAGGCTTGTGGACGCTACCGACATATCAAGGGACTGAATCATCTATACATTTTGACAATAAGCATTTAAATTACAATATTAGGTAATATTGAAAAGATCTAGAAGTTCCTATATAATTGAGTTAGTGAATGGGTTGGGTACTGATTGAATATCAGTTAAGTATGCCTTCGTCCTACACGAAACTGATTTTATTTTTCACACCATTAGACATACCTATCCCCTAACCATGGGCTGAAAACGCAGTAGCAATGTCGTTAGTGTAGGTAGTGAGACAGAGCTATACACTGCGCATAGCGCGATCTTACTTGTAATTTCCGCAATATTAAGCTAACAGCTCATGGCAAAGATTATGATTTTGTCAACCTCAATCAAAGCAGACATATAATAATCGATTTTATCCCATTTTGGTCCCAGTGTCGGCAGTGGACTCAAGCCAGTAGCTCGAATAGGGAGAGTGTATCATAGATCAGACGTAGGGACTGTCTTGAGACTGAGACCATATCAGTGTAGCTCGTACTTCATAGGACTGCGCAGGACTCCGTCGTAGAACGAGCGATTGCGTCTCTCGAACGAATGTTAGGACAAAAACTGTTATAACGAAACATTAAAAAAATATTCTAAATAATCCTTGTTCATTAATAACTTATTAAATATAACGATATATAAAATAAAATAGATTTAGTGAGGCATTTTTACGAGTCGCTAATTCTATGAAGGAATGGATGTATTTATGATAAGATCGGTCGCAATCTCAAGATCAGAGGTGATGTATTATGATTCGGTACATTATTTAATTTTGGCAGTCTCACTAAATATATTGGTACCGATACACAAGGGAAATCACCTTGCGAAATTGTTCTCAAATTTTTGAGATATGTAACGTAAATGTATTTCTTGAGATTGACCAAAAGTAGCACTCATTTCTCAAATATTTATATCTAAATTAGAGTCCACATCGAAAACCGAAATCGGAAAACACCACCTCAGTTCTTAACTAGCGTCTGCTAGACATATAAGAGTGGGCGAAATCGACCAATGACAGCACTGATCCTACCTTCACTGTCATGATTGGTCCATTTATTATAGAATATAATAATTATACACTTGTTTATATGTCTGTCGGAGGCTACGCGGTTACCAAATACTTTTGAGCGACACTTCAAAACGAACATTTTGTTATTAAATGTCTACTGTTTATAGATTTGCACAAATAATACGACTGATATGGGACACAAAACCTTTTTGATACTTTTACTTTTGTACTGTTCCTCGTTTTTATAACTAGGAATTATGTTGGTAAACCTCGCCTGTAAAGTACCTCTGTAAATGATAAACATTCTGTTTACTAATTTCATACTTGATCGACTATGGTTCTCGATGAGAAAAAGTTATGGTCGAATATAAAATTTGTAAGCAGATTTTGATAGAGCTCTTATGAGGATGTTACGTGCCGTCACAATAAATAGTGATAAAATAATTTTAACTTTCTTAAAATTAATATTGGTGACGTCCTCATAAAAGCTTTGTATACTCGATTATTATTTTCGGGCTAGTTGTTATATGCTCCAATTTGCAATGTTATTTTGTGTGTCAGGGAATCACATTGAATTGATATTGTCTCGTAATAAAGTATCATCGTCTAGCAAATGCTTACTTCATTCATAATTATGTAAGAATAACTAAGTAGGAATAAGAGTATTTTGATTGGCCCGAGATAATAATTTACTTTAGACAATATAGTGTTACGGTGGTTGAGATGATGGCTTTGTGTCCAAAATACCAACTCTGATATTAAATCGTGTCCCACCCACTTTAATATTCTGGATTTTTTATGAACATATTTCACGGGCTCCATTCGAATAAATATTTTGTACCTATTCGAAAAAAAACGATGTTTCTTTAAAAAAAGAATTAAGCTTACAAAAATAAGTTTTAACTTTTAAAACTTTTCGGTCGATGCTGCAAATTTTTCGTATTTTCCCATTGGAGATGTCGGACGAAAAATTTCAGTTACATAGAGCTAAGCTAATGATCTCGATTGGCAATGCTAAATCTATATTAAAAGTCTATAAGTAATAAAGTCCTATTCGTAAATTATTTTTCAAAATAAATGGGATTTTTGAGCCATATCTCGTTGTTGTTCTATGACTGGGTTTTAAAATTCAGACTTAAGATAGAAGATTTTTGTTTGCTATGTGCTTAGACTGAAAATGGTCAGTAATGAGATCTAACGTGTGTCATAATCATAACTTATGATCAATTTATCATACATACATTGTTTCTATTAAAATTACGATTAAGTGTTGGTATTCGGTGACAAAAGCCTCGTCCGCCATTCGCTTGAAGTGTCGCTCGACAGAGTAGCCGGCTCGGCGGCATCGGCAGTAGTGTGTAGTGACGCGCACGGCTTCAGTTGGCTTCCCGGGGCACTAACTGTGAGAGAACCACTCCTGATTCACCATTGTTTCTGACCATTTGTTCGGTACGTCCAGGCAGCGGAGATGTGTGACGAAACTGACGAAACGGTATGAAAAGTCATGAATTAGTACGTCGTATCAAAAAGTTGTTCTTAATGATGACGACGTTCTTTTGCTTGAGTGGTTAATATCGGTTTGTGTTGGCAAAGAAGGCCCCACACATTCTGAAATAGTTCTGATTAACTCTTTTTCAAAAACTTATCCCCACATAAAGACTTGTCAAGTACTCTTAATAACGCATCAAAACTGGCAGCTTTTTCAAATTTGTTTGTTAACATATTGAAAGTAAAAATCGTGGGCTTATTAATGAATTTTGAATGAGTATAGTGTGAGAAAAATTGGCTATTAAGATGGGCCTAATTTAATGACTAGGTTGAAAATCAAGACTGTTTAATATAAATTAAAAATGTCCTTATCGAATGTTAGCACCTCACGGCAACATAATGTTTCTTAAGAAAAAGAATTTAATAAATAATATCATTACTTACTTGGTTTAATTAAGAATAATTTAGATGAAATCATAGGTAATGCCTACAGAGACGTTTTATAGGTAATGATTATTTTTAGATTAAATTGAAGGGTTGTGTAGAATTTTCACGCACCGCTGCCTGTGACTATTCAACAAATCACTTTGTTGTAAATCCTATTTAATATTTCTATTGTATACTTGCAAGATGCTAACTATAGAGTTCATGTTGTAAATGACTGGAAATTTATAATTTTCACTTTGTATAATTACTATGATTATCAAAGTAACGATGTGTATTATATTGATTATCGACTTACTGTACAAAGTCTATGCCATTTTGTTGTACTTATTTCAAACTTCAAGGTCGGTCGTATCTAGAATTTTGAAACTATACTATTTTGGATTTGAAATAATGGCGCTATTATTTGTGATCTTTCCATGACTTGACTAGGTATTGTATTGTATATTTATAAAGAAACATTTGTATCTATGGACGCACATATAAAACGACTTTCGATCTTCAGTCGCAGACAAAGTGACTTTGTTAGAACAAAATAAATATTAGTAGGTACTGAGGGCCTATTACAAAAAAAAAACACTACAGTCGGACGCAATTTGTCATTCAATTTACTTGATATTTAACCTTATTCGTGATGGTGCCACGGAGTGGTACCGCGATGATTTTTTGTAATAATCTACGAGTACCTACATTGAGTGTTATGAGAGCTATAGGTTTTTAGTTATGGTTTTAGTTATTACTTATTTATTTCTTAAGATATTGACCTAACAATAATTTTTGTCCTAAGCTGGCAATAAAACACTTGTCATAAATATGTACTGTAATTTACGTGTGCATAACTGCAATGCACTTTTAAGTGTGCGTTTATCCATAGATACAAATGACTGAGTTTATTATTATATACTTACAGGGCTATTTGTAAAACACTAACAACCTCGCAGGAGTAGATTAACTAACATAATAAACAACAATGTTTCTTCTACGACTTTCCAAAAAAGTCAAAAAATATCGACTTTCCATACCCTGATCGAGTTATGTAGGCAAGGCAATGTATTTTTTTTGTGTTTTTCGGAAAGTCGTAGTACAAACGTTCTTGTTTATAATGTAAGTAATCCACTCCTGAGAGGTTGTTGCTGTTTTACAAATGACCTTATATATATCGAGATATATTATCATCTCTTCATTTTTGAAAGAGTGTCCTCAATCATTAAAGTCTGTTCCGATTTGTGAGTGAGTGTGAGAAAGTAAATTGGTCATAAAGAAATTAAAGGTTTTGTAACTTTTGTGTAAATATTAAATAATAGATAGGACTAAAGTCGATGTATGTAGATCATCGTTATTGACGAATTTATTTATATCTCGATAAGTTTCGGCCGACCTACCAATATGAGTTAGCGCCTTTCGGCGCATTTGTAGAGTAGGGAGACATTATATGGAATTTGTTAATTTATAAAGACTATAGAATTTATGAGGTGTAGTTAATGTGTTAATGTTAGATCCGAGTGCTCTCAGAGTTACTGCCACTGTATGTTTGCGTTGCGGGGCTCTCGGCCCACGATAATATCAGTATTTCGAAACATTGGTAATGTAGCGTTAATACGTGTACTTACTAACAGTAAACGCCGCCCGTATCTGTACCGGGCGGCTGGAACACAGACAAAATAAATAATACGACGTTAATGGGTTATGTTTTATTTATGGCATCGCTCCTCTAATGACATTGGTCCGAACACAGATATTCACGTTCGACTTGCTGAAATGAAAAAAGCGCAGCGTAACCACGCGTAACTGCTAAACGATATTGAAATGTAGTGATTACAATATACTTAAGAATAAATTTCATATTTTAAATGCACATTTTAATTTGATAGAACACGGAATAATTGTAAATTATTATACAATGTACCCAGAGTTGGGGCAGTACAATTTGGTTTGCCATATTTTAAAATTGAGTTTAGAGTGAATTAAAGTTCCGAAAAACCATATATTATTTGGATTTAAAAATTTTAATTTAAAGATTTAAAAAAATAGGAACAGTACCTATGCAGATAGATACAGCTGCACAGATTCATTGTTTGTAATCAAAATAGGGAGAAAAAACTGTAAACCAGTTTTATTGAATAACAAAATCATCATTAGTGCAATTCTAGCAAAAAAGTTTCTTCGTAGAAAAAAAGGAATATAAAAATAAGTACCTATGTGTAATGTTGAACAGTGACACTGGCAGTTGCTACGATAACTCCTAGATAACTCGTAGCAACTACCAGTGTCAATTTTCTCATGCTGGGGCCAAACGCTAATGGACTGTAGGTGTTTGGGGTTTTGGGATCCATTAACGCGTTAATTATTAGCGTTAAGTTATTGTGTGGACCCAGCATCCCCTTATACATGTTACAAAATAGAAGTTAAAAACATTAGTGTTAATTCTATCCACCCAACTGTTTTCTTTATTTAATTCATCAAAAGCTATTGTGTCTCATTTTTTTTGATGGGTTAAATCAGACGGAAAATATTGATATTATTTGAGGAGATTATTAAGTAAAAATGAAATAGTGTGTACCTCTGTTTCCACGAAATATTATTAACAACTGATTTTTTAAAATTGCATAGGTAACATAAAATAAAATAGCTGTACTCCTTTCGAGCATTTAAGAACAATATCTTCTACGTAAATACTTACGTGTTATGTTCTTTACTCGTGTTTCGTTTAATACAGGCTATTTTTCTTCGTCGGAAATTGTGTAATATTGATTAAAGGGCTGACGTAGTAAATTCCGACTAAGTCCGTTTCACTGATTCTCAGGAATTTTTACTTTCTAAGGGTTCTTCCAGGTTTTAGAGCGTGCATTTCGAAGGAATGAGGAGAAACGTTTTGTTCAACATTTTAAGATTTCAGAATTGGCTCCGAATAAAGTTCAAATAATTAGGAAATCAGGCTAACCAAATTAAAAAATGTATCTCTTGGATACCAGCAAAATAAACTCTGTGTATAAGCAATAAGAAATTCAAATCAAGGCAGCGCGCTGTCGATTATCAAAATTACCGCATTGGAAAAATTGGATGAATGAAAGTATTGAAGTTAAAATGTTCTTTCATACAGAAAATCTTTGTAACTTGAAATAAAATAAAGTAAATAACTTTTGTAGGCACACAGAGAGAAATTCTTTCTTCAAAGGCAACCATAACGACTTTCTTCGATATATTGCAAAAGTAGACTTGTGTAAGTCGGTTATCTGACATGTATTATAAATAATGAACCTTTTTGGTGTAGTTTCACAAAAACAACTGCCCTGAGCATACACTTTCTAAATTGTAGCTCTTAGTACGAGTACATTTCCCGGCAAATCCGAATCGAAGTATTTTAGCTTCTTTCGATCGAGTGACGATTTATATTCGTCTCAATGGTGATTGGACGAGGCTGCACGTCGGCATTTTTGTAAGCAACACGAAGGTAAATTGAAATTCCAAACGTTTTTCTTTTGTGCGAAAAAATATTAATTTTCTTGTGAATACCTGACTGTACAAATATTGTTATTGTGCTGGCTTTCTAATTTTTCTGTTTTTACCTTGCATATATTTTTATGAAGAAATATAATAATTATTAAAGATCAGTTATAATTATTGTCACTTATTGTATTCACTTTTAATCACAAACGCAGCATTTTGAATGTACATCTGCCCCCCTAGCGTGACCGACGAAACACGATATAGGTATATCGCGTGATATGGCATTTTATCGACACTCAACTGTCAAAATCCATTGCCTTTTGATAGTTAAACGTGATAAAACCATGATAAAACGCAATCACGCGATATAATATCGTGTTTTGATGGTCATGCTAGGCCTACATAGGACTCTGTCAGAGAACTGTTTTTTTAACATCTCATCTTTTTCATAATTTCGTGATAATTGCTCTTTCCTATTGTTCGTACTTAACTAGAGAAAATGTAAAAATATTTTGACGAATTTATTTATATCTCGATAAGTTTCGGCCGACCTACCAATATGAGTTAGCGCCTATCGGCTATAAGTATACACAGTTATTTCAGTATACTCTTAAAAATATTTTTAAAGATAGTATCTACGTGCTACGAGCATCCGTAGCGGCACGTAGCAATATATCGTAGATGCTGTTAAGACATCTGCTACGGCCGCGCGCTACGAAGATATTGAGAAGAGAAAGTTAGTATTTTTCAACACACTTGCTCGTAAAGTTAGCCCTAATACCTACATCGCTTTTAGGGCCATAAACTAATGCGAGTAAACAGAGCATTCCCAATTTAACAGGGTAATACAGTTATTTTTTTTTAGTAACAACAAAGAGGTTTTAAATGCCGCTGAAAATTCATACATTTTGTAATAAATAAATAAATTATTACCTTAATTAAGTCAAACAAATACTTATTATTATCAAATTATTCATAATTTACAATATTTTGTTATGAAATATTAAAATATTTGCATTATATCACTTAAAATTTAAGTTTTTGAAGGCTGTATGCTCACTCACCACTTTGTTCGCAAAATATTCTTAATTATGAATGAAAAAAAAATCCTTCTAATTTATGTTCGAAAAATCAACATCAGTTATGTCTAATGTCCTCATTATTGCTAAGGCACAGGTCTTCATGGGTGGATAAGGAGATTGAGCCATCAGCCACCACGCAGGCCCAATGTGGATTGGTGGATGTTAACGACTGCAAGTGCTGCCGGTACCAATGGCTTAACGTGCCGGAGGAACTCGAGATAATAAATTTTGGTTACCCATCCCATGACCGACCCTTGTGAAAGTTACTTAGCCTCCGCAATAGCAGGGCCAGGCAACCAAGTTCCTCGAAGCTTGAAAACTAAAGAGAATGAAATAGTTCCAGAACCAGTTCACGATCTGATGAAAAGTCTGATTTTTGAACATCCAATGTGAAGAACTGATGTAAAATTCTACTTCACAAAAAAAACTGTAGACTGAAAAAGAAACAAAAAAGCAAATTAACCGAACAGAATATTGAAAAATGGTATAGTAACTCTGTAAAAAAATCCTGAATAACACCATAAAAACTTATAAAAAAAAATTTCAAATCGTCAGATTTCGTAATTTTCAACGACAGTGATATGATTTTTTATGCAAAAAGGATAGCTTTCTTATCGATCTAACACAATAACCGAGTACATTTTTAATAAATGATCCAGTATTTCAGAAATCAATAAAAATGTACTAAAATTCGTCAAATTTCTGGCGAAGCGTCAATTAAAGTTATGCAATATTCAACCTTATTCTAAAGACATAGTGAAAGAGTAAATTTCATGAACTGGCCTCGCCTTAATGATGATTATGATGATGAACATCTTTATTTATATATAGGTACCGTCTGTTTGAAATGAGACCATTTTTTGGATTAAAAATTGTACTCTTTCCTTAGTATCCACATCGCTAAATGTCATATTTTCATTATAATTATTATTGCTTGTAGGCACTTATCTTTATTGTTCTATCTCCGGAGATCCTGTTTGTATTGTTACTGAACAATGACAGACAATGGCTGCCATAAATTACCCTTATTTGCTCGCTTAAATATTTTCTGCCCAACAAATGATAAATTTCAAGATTTTTCAGTATATATAAATATTTTTTACAAATTGGAGTAGTAGTAGATGGCACCTATAATATAGATAGGTAAAGTATAAGTAAATAAGACAGACGTAAAATGAGATCAATAAATATAATTGTTACTAATAATCCTATTTTAAAAACATTGGTTTAGGAAAAAAATACATCTTGATCGGTCTTGCTAATCTTGTTAAACAATAATTGCTTGTATTTTGGTGTAAGGATGAGCATCGGGCCTAGACAAGTGGCACACACCACGCTTGACTATTGCAATAGAATAGAAGAAACATGTGATTGTATATGGTCAGCGATATCTTACGTCAATTACATACTAATTTCTATTCTATTCAATTATGAAATCTTACAATGATTTTTTTCCGATTCATTTTTTCGTTTTTTTTATAGCGGAGATATTAAAGCGAGGTCTACCTCTCACAAAGTAAGTAGTATTATACAATACTAAATAATATACTAGAATTATTAATTAATTAATTAGAATTATTAGTATTATTAAAATACGTTGCATATCTGAAATTTCTAAATAAAGTTTGTTGTGCTTCTTTGAAGTAAGAGAGGGTTGATGCGGGCTGAACAGTAATTTACTTAGGGAAGAAACTTGCATAATTATGCTTAAGACCACAAGGTTTAGCTAGTTACTTGAAAGGCATTAATGGTATTTAATTTCATTACACAAATGCGTGGAGCTCGGTGGCGCAGTGGTTTAGCGCCTGGCCCAGCGATTGCGGAAGTTAAGCAACGTACGCAAGGGTCGGTCATGGGATGGGTGACCAAAAATGTATTATCTCGAGCTCCTTCGTGCTTCGGAAGGCACAATAGGTCGTTGGTCCCGGCTGCATCTGCAGTCGTTAACACCCACCAATCCGCATTGGGCCCGCGTGGTGGGTTATGGCTCATCCTCCTTACCACCCATAAGGCAGGCCTGTGCCCCAGCAATGGGGACATCAAAAATGGCTGATGGACATGAATGCGTTACATAGTATATTTTAATAACCAGTGGATGTCGGAATAAAAACGGGAAATCGAAATGCCTCAAGTGAAACCTAGTTCAGTATTAATTATCAATAAACGTCAAACTTCGTGATCTTAGGAGAATAACACAAATATCAAGCTTTAGAACCGTCTCGATATAATATTTCATTTTGTAGTCTCAAGGGTGTAAGTCTCCAAACCAATTTTCCGTTTATATTAAAATTGAAAGCGACGGAGGAATGAGACGCATTGAATTGGAATCAGCAGATCTCCGCCGAGGGATATGAAAACAAGTCGAATCGAAATTATTAAAAAGGTACTCGGAGAAATTACTTTTTGATTTACTGTTGACCGTGTTTTTGAAGTGAAAACTTCTTTAGCGGCGTTGTACACTTTTTTTGTAATGGGTAAAAAACATTGGACTGGCTACTGTCAAACTGTTTTTGTGCCTATTTGATTTGCACCATTTTGGCGCTGTAGGACGTAGCGTGCGTACAGGGTACTAAATCTAATGATGTGCTTATGTCGACGCAAATACCGATAGCCCTATAAACAACTTAAAACTTCCATTCAAACTTGTCAAAAATGACAAAATTAGTTCTTTAGACGCACGCTAGTGGCGTTTCAATACTATATCTATGTTTCAAATAGGCACAAAAACTTTGCTGTCAAACCATACAGACAGCCAGTCCAGTTAAATAGAAAAAAAAATTCAGGTCAATGGTAAAAAATGTTTAACTCGCGTCAGGACACGTGACCTGATCGAAAATTCGTAAGACGGTGACGTAATAATGATGGTGAAAAAGTCGTCGAAATTATGGATGGAAGTTGATTTTTCTGAGAGATGTAATATAAGTTGTCATGTTTGTGTACGATAGCGCAATAAATAAATACTGTGTTCTACCACATAAATGATAGTACTTTTATACTGATAATTAAAGCAATTCGTGCAAAATTATTCCCTAACCATTCCAAAATATCAAAAATGGACAACGTTAATATTCAAGTTTTCACTTCTGCCGGCACTCCCGGAGTGCAACCCGTCGTTTTTTTGCTGAAAAATTGAGAGATAAAATAAAAGAGAGAAATACAAAAAAAAAATAAAGCCCTGAAAACAGTTAGAACATGTGCGTTGTGTTTATTTAGGAATGAATTTTCATTGAAGTAAATTAAAGCTAAATAAGGAAAAGAATTTTATTTATTCTTTTCCTAATGATAAAGTAACAACTAGTTTCTGAAATCTGTTGGGCGTTTAGTCATAGCACAGAGATAAATTTTCGTTACCCTGGTTCATTAGTCTGAAGACATCAAAGTGGAAGGACATTTTGAAAAGAGAGTAAAATCTGGAAGAAATCGCTTTTTAGTGATAAGGCCGCCATTTGTATGTCTCCTTTATGTTTGTATTGTTACTTGTTTGTTCTGTGTGTATACAATAAAGAGTATATAAATAAATAAATAAAAAAAATTGCCATATATCGTTTTTACAGTCAGTTTCACACTGCGGAATAACTTTGTTTCAGACTAATTAATAATGACTTCCTGAGTTATAAATTATAGCTACCGCACACGCTATTAGCTTTTTTTGCAAATGAATTACGCGGTATCGTAACAGGCTCTAGCGTTCAGTTGCTGCCTTTAGTTTTAAAAAAAGGTGAAAGGTCAAATAAAGTTATTTTTTTTATTATTTTAAAAAAAGCCTCGACCTGTTGCTATAAGAATCGCGTTGCCCACGCGCTGACTGGGCAAAGGGCCAGCATCCGCTTCGGATCTCCGCTAGTCCTGCAGCCTCTGTAGGGAGTTTAGTGAATGCCTATATTCAAGGTCACATAACCCCGTTGCTTGCCAGGCATGGCTCATGCCTAAAAGCACTCTTCCTGCTCAAAAAAGGCCTCAATCGCTGATAATTCGCGTCTCATAATGAAAACTGCCCGTGGATCGCAAATCATGCCGCCTATCATCAATCAGACGAGCATTATTACAGTTGCGAAGGTATTTTAATAGCGAGCTATTTAATTTCGCAGCTAGTCCATAAATCATTAGCGACCGAGACAGGTGCCACTTATTATGGGATACTTTGTTGCTGAATTCGCGGTGTTTTCCTTTTTATGACCTTTAATAATGTAGTTTGTGTGGAAAAAGTTTGTTGTGCTCGTAGAAATTTATATTGGTTAAGATTAGGGTTTGTTTATTACAAGGTGAGCGCTATAATGATAGTAACAGATATTTTAACTTAAGAAAAGTTTGTTGGCGGAATGACTGGCGCATCGTGAAAGTTGAGCAATTTATAGAATTTAATTTGGTAATTACACGGACTTGTTTGTTCTTGGAAAAACACATAGAAAGCACAGGCAAAAGTCTGATATACATAGTCCTTAACAACATCAAATCGGTCTTGGATATACTATATATCGTCCAAAAATTTCAAGTTTTTCCTTAGGTCACAAGCTTTCCTTAGGATGTTTAGCACTTTGAAGTACATTTAGCTATTACTATATTCGAGTTGCGGTCAAAGCTAGGGTCACATATGTTTAATTTAAAAGATCAACATCAATTTTCCAAGACACTAAAGTTATTAAAGTAAGGGTTTACAGCCTAGTAGGGATCAAGTGCGCATATTGCCATGCACAAATACCAATCTAAGCTAATCTCGTTCAATATTACCCAATATAAACAGTTTATGGGGCTTCAATCGTTAAGGCGAGGCAGTAAATTCTAAATTGCAATGCAGTAATATGGCACAACACAATCCGATTGCGCGGATCGCATAAACTATACTACATTGAATGCATGCACCACATGTGTATTTAACCACTACTACTATGTGTAAGATAGTATACCCATAGTTACGAACGACTTCTATGGACGAGTTATGTATTTGTTATAAGCTGTTATTTAGTTTCAACTTAACAGGTGAAACCTACTATTGTCTAATTTTTAAAATCTATCGCAATCGCTTTCATTTGACAGATAGATGTGACACATTGCTGCATTTCTTTGGTAAGTTTTTATTTGTGCCAAAAAGAAGCATCAATGTATCACATCCTGAAAGCAATTTCGATAGATTTTGAAATTAGACAATTAGCCCCGGACCCAAAACGGTGGTAAGTGTCACATGTGTATAACACAAATACCTAATTTTGACACAGTATAGAAATGTTCGTTTTCTAGATTGACCCAGCTCAGAGATGGTGACGTCATGAAAACCGGTGTGCAAGTCACTCGGTCACGGAGGTCGTCAAGATAATAAGAATAATGTATTTTTTTCCTTTGCCTGATATTGGTTTTTTCTATATTATCTTTTGTGTTTTTTAGCACTTTTGGTGAACAGACAGAAGCTGTAGGTACTTTTATCTTTTTGAAGTAATTGTAGAGTAGTTTAAATAACATACCCTATAGGTACTTAGCCTTAAACATACACATTTCTATGTGCCCTAATTGGTCATCACGTGACCGTCTCTAAAGAAATATGTTATCGTGCGATCAAAACGCATTGTTCGCTCGTATTAGGACGACGCATAAGACTTAACTCAATATAATAAATTGCAATAGTTGATTACTAAGATTCCTGGTTCGAACAGACAGTGTAGAACCGGCATTTCGCTAAAACCCAATAGAATACTACCTATACATAAGTTCCCGAACTAAAGTGCTGTAAGCGGGTTCCAAATGAATATTTCATACTTAGCAAACAGGTGTCAGGAACCGTTTGCTATTTTAAGAGCTTTATAGGAGTAATTAAGAAAGGGTACACTAACATAAGACATCGCCGTATTTAAAAGCTAGTTTATCACTCTTTAGTGAACTAATGGATCTTAAATTTTGAACAGTTTCAAACAGACGCTATAAGTGTTATGCGACTTTAATTTATAATAGTGTAACTACGTGAATTGCGTTGTCTATGAGATTGCTGTAATTATGTTATTGTTAAAATTAAATAAAACTCAAATTTCTATGGTTTTAATATTTCGGGCCCAATGTTACATTTCCCAAGGTATCAAATTAATTCTATAAGTATTAAAATATTTTCTCTCCCCAATTTATTTGAGGCACATTTATGAGGCACATTTATAGGTTTTATCAGCAATCCCGACCAATCGGATATTGAAACGGATAGCTCGTCGCCGCATCGCTGCCGAGTTGGCAGCTTGGGCGGAAAGGACGGAATGAGATCTTTTCTACATAGACGACTTACTTTTTAACCGACTTCAAAAAAAGGAGGAGGTTATCAGTTCGTCTGAATTTTTTCGTTCGAAAAGTACCATTTTGGTGAAGTTGAACTGATGATGAAGACCATAGATGATCACCGGAACTATTCAATAGGTACTAAGCTAAGTATCTCACTGGTGCGATACGATTACTTTAATACGGTTGCTAGGCTATTTATGTTGTTCGTCATAATGCAATGGTGAAGTGGAGCTGATAGTGAAGTACCAGGAGAACTCCTCAAGAATTAACGCCCCTGCGTCGGGAAAACCAGTATTTTGTAAAAGGTGATGAGCCATTGACATAAGACTATTGTAACTTAGATAATATCGTCGCTAAATATACTATACTTACACAAAAAAGTTAAATAAAAAAAAATAACTTTGGGTCTACCCATGTTTTATCTACCTAGATAAATATACTTACTGAATAAGATAATATAAATAAACTTAAGTAATTATCTACCAAATACAGAAGGTACTTACTATTTACTAACACTAAAAATAAAAAATGTTTAAAAAACAAAAAACCGACTTCAAAAAAGCTGAAAATGAAAACAAAAAAGCTTTAAAATTAAATACCTCTAAAAAGCAAGAAATAATCTGCAAATCACTAAATACGAATATCATTGTAATAAAACACGTCTAATGGAGTCGGGTGGGGCTTTTAGAATAAAAAAAGATGATGAACTTCAGCCCCACCCGACTTCAATAGACGTGTTTTATTAGAATGATATTCGTATTTAGTGATTTGAAGATTATTTCTTGCTTTTTAGAGGTATTTAATTTTAAAGCTTTTTTGTTTTCATTTTCAGCTTTTTTGAAGTCGGTTTTTTTTAATGTACCTATTTTAGTATACAGCGTGTTACAAATTACACCGAATGCCGAATATGGTAGATGGGACCGTCAAACTGAACAACTTTTACTACGGGACCAACTTTGCAATTATAGTTTTATTTGAAAAGTTTATCTGATATTTCGTGGTTGTAGAATACAGATTTAACAGGCTCCTTTCACAATTCTGAAAAAGTATACATCTACAATATCTACATCATAGCCTAGTTAGCCTACGATATCCTAATAAAACATTATTCATAACTAAGTTATATAATAAGTAAACAAAACGTTAGTACATAGAAAAGGCCAAACATTATTATAATATGAAACACGGCAATAAAAAGTTATCTGCCATGCCAACATTTGAAGCGTTATTAGACGTAAGAAAAAACCGGCCAAGTGCGTGTCGGGCCACGCGCCGTAGGGTTCCGTAGTTACCTTATATACCATACCATATTTAATACCACTATCATTTTTCGTCTGTAAAAATAACTTTGTTTTTAACAGTGTTGGTATGAATGACAACGTTATATTTGCGGTTTTGGAAAATATGACATATCTCGAAAACTAATTACTATATCTCGTTCAAACCAATTTTCAGTGAAAGTTTTTATTCAGATCTATAGCATATATTTTTTTTTTATTTTTCGCTTACCTATTTCAATAGTCAGAGGGGGGGGGGGGACACACATTTTACCACTTTGGCAGTGTTTATCTCTCAAACGGTTGAGTTTGAGAAAAAATTGTCTTAGGAACCTCAATGTCATTTTTGAAGACCTATCTATAGACACCCCGCACGTATTGGTATGAAGAAAAAATACATCTACCTGCTAAGTTTCAACTGTGTAATCCTAATACTTTCGGAATAAAATGGCTGTGACCTACGGACGGACAGACAGACATGACGAATCTATAAGGTTTTTTGCCATTTTGGCTACGGAACCCTAAAAAATGATACACTCTTTTGGAGAGCTCAAGCGCGTTTTTCCTCCAACGGCATTGTTATTTTGTTGCTCAAAATCTAATTTCGTATTATAAGCTTGTACACAGAACGGCGCATTACGTGTAGCACTTCCTATACAAAGCGAATAAACAAAAAGCCAAAGAAGGAAAAGATTTCTCAGACAGATACCTTTTTTGAGCGACACAGACGTCTTTGTTGAATAAACAACGTTTTTCTGCACACTCCAAACGAATGCTTTGACAAATATTCCTCAACATGTGGGAGACTTCAATAGTTTCAAAGTCTGTTTGCACCTCAGATTGGGTAGGTATTTATTATCTGAGGGCTTATTACAAAAAAACATCGCGATAAAGCGTACGATGTTCGTCCCACTGGCACTATTGACTCATGAGTATATTCGACGACCTCCGTGGTCGAGTGGTTTGCACGCCGGTTTTCAAGGCGTCACCATCTCTTGAGGTCCCGGGTTCGATCCCCGGTTGGGTCAATGTAGGAAATGAACTTGTCTATATTCTCTCAGGTTTGGGTGTTTGTGATACCACCGTTGTCTCTGATTTCCATAATACAAGTGCTTAGCTACTTACTTTGGGATCGGAGCAATGTATGTGATGCTGTCAAATATTTATTATTATTATTATGAATAAATTTTAATATCAAGTAAATTGAACGACGAACTCCGTCCAACTATCGTGATTCTTTTTTGTAATAGGCTCTCTGGTTTTTGTACCGCTTTGAGCCTCAAAGCCTTAAGGTGATACCCTGAGCGAAAGTGGCGCCGCGTTGAATTATATTTAATATTATATTTCTAATACACAATTTTAAAAATGTTTATCGTGGAGATTTTAAGGCCCACAGTCTAGTATTTTCAGACGGTATCGTACTGCTAGAAGTAGATAGCAAAACTGCTAAAAGTGGCCGTTTTTGACACACTTGCTATCTACTTCTACGAATGACTACGAAGGCATGTAGTGATACCTTCTAAAAACACTATACTCCGACTTATAATTCGGTGCAATAGTTTGACAGCTCCAGTGTGCCCACTAGCGTGGTGACAGCCACGCAAGTTGCTAATCAGCCTAGTGGGCACACTGGAGCTGTCAAATTACTGCACCGAATTAAAAGTCGGAGTATAGACCATGGGGCCTAAAATCTCCACGATAAACATTATTAAAATCTTTTTCTATTAATAACTTATTAAATAAAAACCTCTGAGGGCGCCACTTTCGGTCATACAACCGCCTTAAGCAGTAACCGTTGTGCCAGTGACATGATAATACGAGTATAAAATAAAATGAATTTAAGTTGTTGTAGAATTTTCCCGTCAAAATAGTTGTTTGGAAAAAAAAAGGAGTCCAGTGTGGCTAAACGAGCTGCATTAATCTAGGACCCCAATTTCAGCTACAGTTGGCCTTGATGAGTGTCAGGGGTGGAAGGGGGGAGGGTTTAATCTCACCTCCTCGTATTTCTATACCTTCTCTGTTATGCTGAACACAACAGGCGTTTTAAATTACCTAATAATTTACGTCAAATAAATTAGCTTTAAAATTTTAGACGTAAAAGAACATATTATGTGTTCTGCTGATACACAGAATTCTAAGAATTTTCGAATTAACACGAACTTTCCAAAATCATCCATTTTTTATTTCTGCCATCCAGACCAGTGGCCCTACCATGAGTTGATGCAAACTGTTTACGTTGCCGTAAACTATCGTTTGTCTCTTTCACTCGCACTGACTGTGAGCAGTATATCCGATAGTTTACGGCTACGTAAACAGTTTGCATCAACTCATGGTAGGGCCACAGAATATAAAAAAACTTAAAGAACGTTCATTTTGTGAATTTGTTTCAGAAATGTACAGAAGCTTTTCAGTAGTACAATGGATTAGTATTACTTACATTAGAGAAAGGTAAAGCGTAGAATTTTTGATATAGCATCTGCTATTTTCGAGTAACTATACAATTATTCGAAAGAGAACAGGCGGGAATGAAAGATAACAGAAATTTCTATCGAAGGAAAATAGAAGCCATTTATATTGTAGAAAAATACGAGGGATTGGAACATAAAGAAAAGTTGCGCGATAATGATTGGAAATGAATGTAGGGTTTTCGTCTTATTTTATAGAAGTTTTTTTTGCGTACAATGGTTTAAAGTTATTGAAAAATCTTGAGGTTAGTCTTACAATAAACTCTCGTCAAAATACGTAAATGAAATAATTAAATACGTTCGAATGTAAAAAAATATTGACAGATGGACATCTATGAACTTTGATATTTTTATTTCAGTACATTCCCACACGACATAAAAGTGCAATATACGGCGTTTCGTGATCGAGGTACATCCTTTGGCAGAGTGAACCTTCTGAACCCTTAGATTATTTTAAAAAGGGGAGCCATCTTGGATTTTTGTATGGGAGGGAGTTATAACACAATCTTTTTTTTGTATGGAATTTGATTTTTTTTTTCAAAACCCATCGTGTGGGGTATCGAATGAAAGGGATTCTTGAGCTGATTCCAAATATATACAATATGATTACATTTACACAGCATACTGGTTTTAAAAAAACAGAAAATCATTTTCCAAACATACTAAGTTTGGGCTCTTGCAGGTAGAAAACCACTTAATTAATTCTTATGAAACATTCGCCAATTTTTTTGTTTTTTTTAGATTCTGGTACTTTAACTCATAGAAAAATGGGATCAAAATATTTTCAAATTTCAAAATGTTAATATTTTCAAAATTGCTTCCAGGACGATAGATAAGAGTATAATAATATTGTGATGGCATTCGTATTATTAGCAGATGTGAGAGCCGGGCTCGTAAAACAAAACTAGGAATAAAAAATTTGTTTCGAATATTTCTTCTAATAGATTAAGAGCGACAAGTTTTATTAGCGCACAGCGGGGACTAAGACAAATGGAGTCTTGGGTAGGCCGTAAATTACGCTCAACTGTCATACAAACTATTCAAACTGGTGAATGATGGACAATTTTAGTTGAAATGCACAGATTTCTAAGAGTTTGGTAGATTTAAATGTGTTACAGATGGGTGAAGTAGTCGAAGGAAGGAAAAAAAACTTGAGTTCTCAGAATTGGTAGGGCGGATCGTGAGAAATGGTGCGTAGGCGTCGCCGTGAAGATTGCAAGCATCAAGCTGACCAATGAGGGGTCTAAATGGGCGTAGAGCGGGCGGAGAAAAACTTCAGTAGGAATGGAAGAGATAAAACGAGGAGGCAACTAGCATTCGGGGGACAGACGCTAAGACAGACAGTAGGGCGCAGACGCTTTTAATATTTTAGGAGTGGTAGATTGGGAGTTTCGTGACTCCATTGTAACTAACTGTGTGAGAAATAAAGACTAAAGAGTTAACTATTAAATAAATACTAACTTTGTTAAGTAAATTGTAGATTTGAATATTAAAACAAGTGTAACTATTTTACAAAGTGAATCCAAACAACGTCGAGTGGGGTATGTAATTGTATACATTGTGATTTATTTCATGTGTCAATAAAGGTACAATCTCTAGATTAACGAGCAGAATATCGTATACAACGTAGAAATGTATCAATACGAAGAACAACTCCATTCTAGGGGTTTCTCTTTAATAACCGAATGGAACTCGGTAGAACACCTCATTTTTGTGTTGACTTTAATATGCGCAATAGTTGTATTAGGGTGTTGTGGATATAAGATATTCAGTTATTGCAATCGTCGAATATTAAATAGACGGAGGTATTTGCAAGATGGTCTACCAAATGAGATAGAAATGCAAAGAGCCGGGTTAGATTGAATTGGATTGCGTTTTCTTGATACATAGTTAATCTCGGAGATAAGGATGGTTAACGTGAAAGTATTAATTAAAGCTCTAGAGACTGTAACTTTATGTAGCCTGGTGGAATACGAAAACACTAATATCTATTATGAATGTTAATAATCAAGTCTAGATTAGACTAATATGTGAAATAGTTTTTTTCTTTCCATTTTTCAATCAATGTATCAGGTTAGTTCTATAAATGTGTTCGTATCTCACTTTAGACTTAATTTGTAAAATAACTATTGAAACTTTAGTGTGTGTTTAATTAAAATTAAGTGTGAATCTAGATGACCTTAGAGAGTTTTTTCTTTGGATTTTCGCTTTCTCTCTATTTAGTGTGGTCTTAAGATAGGAGCTGAAAATCTAGCTGTCATTATATAGCAACCTATAGGTGACAGCTTAAATAATCAAACCAGTTTCTTTTGCTATTTCGAAGATAAACTAAACACATTTAATTTAAATAAATAATATTTTTTTTCCATAATTATATGTTTTACTGCTTAGAGATAAGATTCCTAAGAGGAGGCACAGTGTGAGGCATAGTCAAACTCGTGTTAAATACTAAGAAATACTTAGAAGAACCTTTGAGCTAGTTTGTTTGGCTTCGTTTAACACTTTGCGTTCTCACACATATACCTTTCAGTTGAATCACGATTTCTATGAGCTAAATTCATTAGATTTCAGTCTAGGTCTAGGTAGATTTCTATACATATACCTAATTAAATAAACATGGGATAGTAGGGAGTGACTAAAGACTAAGGAAGAGACTACATTCAAACCGTTGAGGTTACTTGTGTATAGGTAGTTTATTTAAACGTGTCAGTAAAGGAGTCTAGCTGCTGAATTTGGACGAGAGACACAACAGGAGCTGAGCAGAAGGAAGTATAATGTATTAGTGTTGAATAGGTATAATGTGTAAGTACATTTTGCCTCTACACAGGACATAGACATTGTTAGGTGCACTTATAGACTTGTATTTAGGATAGGAAATAGGGATAGGTATACTAGGTGATCTGTGATGAAATAGAACTTGCACAGGATGTTTAGATCCTGGGGTGTTTGACCGCTTGAGGCTGCGAGCTAGGCATTCCACCCACTGACTTTAATCGAATGAGGGCTCTTGACTATAAGAGATTATTCTCTTAGACTTGACTGTACGGGATGCTATGGCCGGTACTCGCGAGCTCAGCCTTATTGAGCCTAAAGGCTATCTGCGTGTGGATTCAGCGAACGGGTAGAAGCATTTCTGGGTCGTCGTCACATTTGCACTTTCATAGCGTTCAGCCATCGCCCGATTTGGCCAAATCGAACTTTCTCAATTAATACAAATATGAATAAATAAAGTTTACCATGGTTTTATGGGGAAAGGTGTCTAGCGAACACCTTATAAAGTAAAGTAAATAAATGTCCACATCCTGGAGATGTCTGACAAACGCTCCGCAGCGTAACAAAGATGGCTGACGCTCCCCAAATAATAAACCCCAGAAGGGTTTTTCCTAGAAGGTTTTGTAGGCGCTATTAAACGACCAGAGTGTAATCCACATCATGAGCAGACATCTTTTGGTTATAGCTTAGGTAATTAGTGTAGAGGAGAGGCGAAAGTCGCGATCAGATTAAAACAATTTGCATTTTAATATTAACAAGCTTCGCAATGTTATTTAAAACCATAGGCCTGCGGAATGATGGATTTATCTCGATGAGCCTCCGTTCCATTCACACGCAGCTACTAAATAGTACAAACATAAACACGATTCGCAGATCACTTAGATGCCAGTAACATCGACTTTCACCAAGACCACCAAATACATAGAAAAACATTATAACTAGACGATCACATATACAAATTAGGATTTGAGCCACTACAGAAAATGATGCCGTGTCGACCAGGATTCCAAATACGTATTCGAAATAACGATACGATTGGATCAAAAGGACCAAATAATTATAATAAATAAATAAAACAAAAATAAATAAAATAAACACAACGTAGAAATCGTGGTCAGTTGAAAGGAATACTTTTACAGGGATGTTACGAGACATCGTGATGCGAAACAAGGAGGCGAGATAAATTGTGCATGGAATAATTATTTTAATTATGTGCATGGTGTGATTATTTTATTGTGTTAAACTGTTTACATGTCTTTTGAATGTAGGGGAAAGACACAGTTACAGTCAGAATTCGTCATAATGTTATCAACGAGATCGAAAGAAAAAAAAATATATACATACCTATTTCGTAAATTATAAAATTAAAAGAATTTATTTTTAGACAACTGTATAGCCAAGTTATTTGTTCACGGAAGACAAAAGCCTGTCTGACAAGCTTGTGAATGGGAAGCGAGACAAAGGAAACCTTAGGGTAATGTTTTATTGGTTTGCAACTTAACTGCTGTTGTCCATTGAAGTAAAATTTGACGGTTGTACATTAAAGACAAAAGGGAAGGACGTGGAGAAATCTTACCCAACAAAATAAACAATAAAAGAGTAAAATAAAAATACTTTCCAATATTATTCAAAGCATAGCAGCGCGTTTGACGATTTTGACTGTACGTAAAAAGGTTAGCATAATAAAGATGTGTGATTTAGGTGGAGACAAAGGCGGGAGCAGATTCTCAAGATATTGTTACATTTCAATGTAAGTCTGTTATCATGAGTATTTTAATCACATGTGGAACTATCTACCTTTCTCATAAAGAACGATCTGTGCATTTAGGAGTAGGGGAAAGTTTAAATCGAAACTAGTTTGTCGGCAGTTGAGTTAAGTGACGTTATAATGCCTAGGCGCAGTAAGAGACGGGTTAGAGGTCAAGATAGGACAGGGGAAAGTCGCGAGAGTAACGGAAGCATAGGGGAACAAACGGGAAATATAGATAACATAACTTTACAACAGATGTCACAAAGAATGGATGAATTTCAAAATACATTACGGCAGTTGAGCGCGGAGCGATTAAACGAGAGGATAGAGTCGCGCGGGAATGTGCAAAATAGTCATCAGACGATTAGACAAGAGTCGATTAGCACAATAGCTAGTGGTAGTGTCGCGAATTCGGAAACTAGAAACTTATACGTCATACAGCCTTCAGTTGCGAAGCCGAGTTTTGACGGAAAACCATTCACGAACCCTATTGCGTTTTTGAAACGATTAAAAAAATATATTAGAGAAGTGAACGGACAGGACCGCGAAATTGATATAGCGCTAGGTTGCATCACGGGACATGCACGAAAATTGATGGAGATGTACTCAAGGAGATGGAATACTTTTAGTGATTTTGAGGACGACTTTAGACGGACTTATTGGACTGAACAAATACAAGAATCCGTTAGGTATAGGTTGATTAACACGGTGTACACAAGTGAATCAGCAATTTCGATGTCCGAACATTTTGCTGAATATGTTGAGTCGATGCAGTCCTTGACCATATCTTTTAGTGAAAGGGATTTAGTAAATTCGATAATGCGTCATTATCCTTTGGATGTTCAACGGTTGTGGTTTACGAGAGCAGAGGAACCCACTATTATGAAAGGCGCGAACTTTCTTAGGAGTATCGAA